>CM046964.1:20506468-21826555 GCA_025698475.1 Gossypium anomalum | reverse complement strand
CAAGGCAACAATTTGTATAGCGGAAGCGATTGTGCCAAAAGAAGCTACAAATTAGCAAAATAAAGCCAAAGAAAGAATGAACACAAGGTGTTTGAATAAATGCCCAAGAATTATATTACTCTTAACAATTCAACATACAATGGATGATTTTCAAATGAAGGGAGGCTCTCTATTTATAGTTGAGCTCCCCCAAAACCGACGGTCAAGATACATTTATATCGACGGATGAGATTAATAATATCCCATGATTTAAGGGATTTACAAGATATGTCTTATCAAATCTAATCTAATCTTTACAAGATATAATTCCCTCTATCTTCTAAGATTAGTTGCCCAAAATAGCCTAAGTTGCCATATCTTCATTATCGGGCCAACCAGGCTTCAATCTAACAGGCTTCTCCAACAATTCTTGGAATCGGACCAGTTCTCGTGGGCTAAATGATCCCTATCTAATCGATCGACCCCCATGGGGCGCATCTTGTGCCATGGTCACGGGTTTTAAACTTTGGCCCGTGACACTAGAGTGTACAAAACCTCATATGAGAAACACTAATCTTTTTCTTCAACTCTTAGAGAGGGGCTATGTGATAATTTTATAGAGTTATGGGAATTTTGGATAAACTAAAAAAATAGTCATCTACCTATACACTTGATTTTAGTTTAGTAATTCGACTATTATTTTTTTTATTTAGTTACTTAATTTTTTCAAATTAAAGTTTTCAGTTGGTCTGTTATTTGTTGCCCTTAACGGAACTATAAGGTGGGCCTTTTTTATTGGTCTTCTAACAAATATAACCCTTTCATGTTTACACATTCTATTAATTTGGTCTAAATCTAAAAAATTCAACAAATTGACCTAATAATATATCTATTAGAACTAAAATGACAAATTTTGTAAACATTGAAGTATAAATTTGTTAAATTGATTAACTCGTAAATCGATACAAACCGATTGAGTAGAACAAAAAAAAAAAATTGTTGAACTTATTTAATCAATTTTCTCTATTTTTAATTTTTTTATGATTTTTTTAATAATTTATTTAAAGGTAACCTAATGTCAATAAGTTATTAGTAAGTTTACGTTTTGGTCACTCAACTTAAAAAAGTTAGAAAATGATCACGAAACTATTCTAAAGTTTTCATAATTACTGAACTATTCAAAAGTTTTTATTTAAGTCATTGGGCTATTAAGTTTTTTTTTTTTAACAATAGTTCAACTAACAAACTCCAAGCAACGATTCGACAATTTTTCTGATGAATTGTATACTGATATCGGTAAGGTGGATCAATACCAATTGACAAGTAGAAGAACATACCTTAAATCTAAATCGATCTGACAGTCAATGTTATTTGGATTTTGGCTTGCATATTCATGACGTTCAATGTTATTTTATAAAAAAAATTGAATTGTAGAAGAGAAAATGAAAGATAGCTTTCAATTGGTACAGTCGGTGTAAACTGAGAAGGCCATAAATAATGATTTTAACAGCTCAGCGACTTAAATAAAAACTTTTAAATAGTTTTGTGACCATTTTGTAACTTTTTGAAGTTAAATGACCAAAAAGTAAACTTACTAACAGTTTAGTGACCTTGAGTGTAGTTTACCCTTCATTTAATTTATAGCAGATAACCTAAACTCTGTCACCCTATAGCTGAAAGTTGAAACACAAAAGCACAAACATGAACAACATTGGCGTCCTAATGACATGTCCAATGTCGGAATACCTTGAAAACCAGCTTGAAAACCGGTTCAACCTCTTCAAGCTATGGAACCATTCATCTCTCAAACCCGATTTTTTAAAGATCCACTCGAGTTCCATCAAAGCAGTGGTGGGAAACACCAAAATCGGAGCCGATGCAAATATGATCGATTCATTGCCCAATTTGGAGATCGTTGCGAGCTATAGCGTCGGCCTCGACAAGATCGATTTGGGTAAGTGTAAAGAGAGGGGAATTAAAGTGACTAACACCCCGGATGTGTTGACTGATGATGTAGCTGATTTGGGTATTGGGTTGGCATTGGCTGTTTTGAGGAAAATGTGTGTTTGTGATCGGTTTGTGAGGAGTGGGAATTGGATCAATGGTGATTTTGGATTAGCTTCAAAGGTTCGTTTCTGGGTTTTCCTTTTTTTTTTTTCTTCATGTTCTCATTGTTTCTTTATTGATTTTTGTATTTTTTATCCAATTTACTAAAAATTGTGTTCTTGTTTGGTGGGTTTTAGTTTCTAATTATGAATTTTAGCCCCTCTGCTTACGAAAATTGAAAATTAGTCCGATTATAAACATGTGGAATTGAAATGTTGATTGAACAGCTAATCTTTTATAATTACGTAATCTTCACAAATTTGGAATTTTACTTATTTTCAGGAGTATATTGTCTTTCTACTTTTCACGTTTTAAAATTCAGGTACAACTTTTAACATTGTTAAAATTATTTTGTTAAATTCAAGATCATTATAAGTTCATTTTGTTAGTCTTTTACCATCGTATTAATCGATTGAGATCGAGTTCGAGATTTATGAAATTGGTACCTGGTTTAGATAGATGAGTTAGGCTTTTAATTTGTTAATCCAGTTGTTTAAATTCATAAACACCGTCCTGCCGGAGTTTTTTCCTTTCCGTTAGTGTTGGACACCGGTAAGCTTTGATTTTTTGTGTGGTTTGATTGGGTTCTATCAATTTGCATTTGCGTATAATGGAACTTACGGATGTAATTATCCTTGCTACGTGATTGGTAATGTTGTTCAATTGCGTCTGTCGGCTTCCGGTACCATTTTGATCGAGAACAAGTTCGAAATTTATAATATTAATTACTGGTTTGGTTGGAGCTCGGGACTTGGATTTTATCTGTTCTTGGTTGATCGTGTCTTAGTGACCTAAATATGTCGGACAAAAATGTTGTATCAAGTTCATTCCCCTTTGCTGAAAATGCAGATAACCAACAATGATCATATAGGGAAGTAGGAAAAATGATGAACCGTGGAATAATCTTTGAAAAGAGGCCAAAATTGACACACACGGGGGGGGGACTAGAATTTCTTTGTTTGCCACTAAGATCTCTAGCATTGACTTCTTTTTGCCTAGCTCATTGGTTTGTTTATCGAGTTCATCCACAATAGATGCTACATGAAATCCTTTTGGTGAATGTGTATATGAACTCTCTGTACCTAGCTTGAATTAGATCGTTCTCTTTGTTTTCGTTTTTCGTTTTATTTACTATTGTTCGACTTTTCCAGTTCAGCGGTAAATCAGTTGGAATTGTTGGATTGGGCAGGATCGGATCAGCAATAGCAAAAAGAGCCGAAGCTTTCAACTGCTCTATCAGTTACCACTCGAGATCTAAGAAACCAAATACAAACTACAAATACTACTCAAACATTGTTGATTTGGCTGCCGATTGTCAAATCCTTTTCGTGGCATGCGCTTTGACGGAGGAAACTCACCACATCATTAGCCGGAAAGTTATTGATGCATTGGGTCCTAAAGGTATTCTTATCAACATCGGACGAGGTGCACATGTCGATGAACCTGAGCTTGTATCTGCATTACTCGAAGGTCGGTTAGCCGGAGCTGGACTTGATGTGTACGAAAACGAGCCTAAAGTACCAGAGCAACTATTCTCACTTGAGAACATTGTCCTAGTACCCCATGTTGGTAGCGACACTGAAGAAACAAGCAAAGCAATGGTGGATCTTGTAATAAGCAACTTGGAGGCACACTTTAAAGGTAAGCCATTGTTGACTCCTGTTTTATGATTTACATTACTATCGAGACTTATATTGATTGATCATTATTTGATAGATGCCATTTCTTAGTCGACGGATGATTGATCCGTAGAATATAAGTTAAAACCATTTTCGATAATCTTCTTGTTTCTTTGCTTGAATATAAATTATATCCTAATTATGGGTGGTTGTTAGCATCAGGGATTTAAATAGCGGTCCGCTACCGCTATAGCGGCCGTTATATAGCGGTAGCGGCACCGTCCGAAACCGCTACCACCGAAACCGCTATTATTGTTTTACAATAAGTTATGTGAAAAATTCACGACCGCGATACCCGTAATGACCGCAATAGCATTCGTTATGTCCGCAACCGCGACAAACGCAACGCAACCGAAAACGCGGCCTCGACCGCAATTTAAATCCCTGGTTAGCATGTTGATTTCATTTGCTAGCTTCATTAGACAAATCTGGAACTGTAGTTCTTTCCATTTTTGATAAGGGGGAACTAACGATGCGAAATTACACGAAACTCTCCGAAAAACTCTGCCAATTCCATTGATAATTTGTCTTCATTGCTATGCCTTTTATGATAGTATCACTTAAATGGGCAAAAAAAATGGACTGAGAACTGCAACACAGATAAAATTGCTCATGTTACCCGAACTGTTTGTTTTCTTAAAATATTCGTGTTTGATACATATTTCAACTTTAAAAAAGTTGAAAATATCCGTGTTAAACAAATACCTCGATCAAACATTAGAAAACGTCACTGTTCAAGTAAAGGGTTCTGCATCACTGTCTATGTAACTCACCTCAAGTCTAGTGGTCAAATAAGAATCAAGTTGTTGAAATCGAATGAAATCGATTAGATCAAGAATTGGCTTGGGTCCTTTTCCTCGAGAATCTCCTCCGGCAAATTCAATCATGTTTTCATGTTCCATTTGAACAATTTCTATTTTTTATTACTTGTAATAAAGACAAGAGATCTTTCTCGATTGAGAAAGATCCTTTTTAAGTTCATTTGAAATCTGGGTTATACTGGTCTAGAGCGAGGAAAGAAATTGATTGACAATAATAAAAAGAATTGGTGCCATGGAATCAGGTTTTATAATTTTTAATATAATTTTTAAATTTTTATGAATTTTTGTAATAATTTATTTAATTGAAAGGGAATGAACAATCGGAATAAGGAGTGGTTAATCATCAATTCATATTGATGAAAATCATGTAATTTATTAAATAAGAATATTTAATAGATTTTCACATTGAAAATATAAAAATATTAAATTTTGCAATTAGCTGTCATCCCTAATTGGAAAAGATATATAATAATAAGAATCCTGCAATTTGGATAAAAACCAGATTCTCATCATAACCATGACATCATTTATTCTACATTATCTTTTGCCATATAATATCATTGGTTACACTATCATTATTTCTAGTATTTAATCCTTCGTTTTTTTAATTTTAATCCTTAAGTTGAACCGTTAATATTATTAAAATTATTTTATTAAATTCAAAATTTTACAATAACAAAAAAACAAAAACAAAATTGTAGAAAGACTAGATTTCAATTCTTAGAAAAGTAGAAAGGGCAATGACATATTTTAACCAATATCATCATGAGATAAACCATGATATTTGGAAGGAAGGAAAAGATAAGAGAAGCAGATGTCATCATTTCATAAGTAAAGAAAAACACAGATAATGGGTCCATCAAAATGGATAACATTCACAATAAACCATAAAACAGTTGACATCAAGGTGAGGAAGCACCTTTGAAGATAAGGAACTTGAGTCTCTCCAATGTGAAATAGATGAAAGTCCCCTTGGAATGAGTGAAAAAACACCCAAAATTTGAACCCACCACACATTGCCATCCATTCCCATATTTCCCATCAAACTCCTACCCCATTAATCAAAGCAGGTCAATTTGTTGAATATTCAAAATAGGGAGAACCAAAAAGAAATAGAGGAAAAAAAAAAAAGGGATACCTTTTTTATGAAACCAGCAATGGATTTGCAGTCAAAAACATCATAAAGATCCAAAGCTTGAGAAGCTGAAGACATAGCTTGGATCTGCATCTTCAATGGCATATCTGTGTCTTCCACTAATGCTTTTCCTTCTAACATTTTTTTATGTCTCGGGAAAACAGAACAAGCTTAAGTTTGGGGAATCTTGTCTGAACAACTGGATTTTCTTTTATCTTTAAAACTAGAAAGGATTGGATCAAAATCTGGGTTATAAAGCAAACAAAAAGAAGGTGAAAGAGGAAGAAGAAGCTTGTTTGGTTCCAAAGGCTTCTTCTTTCTTTGTGTTTTTCTCCTGAAATGGAGGAGAGGTGTGAGTCAGATAATTGAAAGCAAAGGCAGAATTGCCAACGATTTCTTTTTCTATTAAAATCTCCTCGCTTTAAGGGCCTTTTTAAAATCCTTTTGGTTGTTGATAAAGACGACTCGTTTTCCTCATTTCTCTCTCTCTCTTACTTGTGTCATAGTCATTGCAAACTCCTTTAATAGATATGTGACTATTAAATAGTTTTTAGTTAGATAACTACGAAATCAGAACAATCTTTAGGGGTAATGAAATTTTAATTTTTTACAAGAGATTAAAGTATTATTTTGCTTTTTATTAATTTAAAATTTTAAATAAAATTTAAAGGATTTAAATAATAATTTTCTATTTTAGAGGGCTGGGCCCATGTCAACCCCTAGATTCGCCTCTAATCACTACAACTATCATTTTTACTTTTTTTTCAAGTCTATTTTCGTTAAATCATTAACTGCATATTCACATGCCGGTATGTAAAATTTTAGGTTTATTTTTTAGGTTCGATTCGACTCGAGAAAATAAGCTTAAAATTTTTTCTAAGATTGACCCAAATAAAAAAATTTAAACCCAAGTTTGGTTCAATTTACTCGTATTAATTTTTTTTATATAAAAACAAATTTAAAAAATACAATATATCAAATACACTAAAAACATAAACATAAATGTTTCCAAACAAATTGAAAATACATTAAAAAAAGCTTCATACTTAAATAGCACTGAGAAAGTTATAAATTAACAAGTAAATACCTTTAAAATATTAGTAAAATCAATTATAAAACAACAGTTATATAATATCCAAACTATAATAACAAAATAGTAGTAATATAATAGCAAAATGACAACAAAATAGACGTAAACAACAGCAGGGAAAAAATTTAGGAAATTTGGGTTGGGCTAGACTTGAGCCAAAAAAATCTTACTCTAGGCTCTACTTGTTTAGAAAACGAGTCTTATTTTTTGTTCAAACCTAATAATACTCTGGAATGACATATTTTTATGTATTAATTATATATTTATTTTGAGTATGATCATACTAATTTGAGTTTTTTTTATCTTATAGGGACTAAATTGAAGGCAAAAGGAAGTTTGGAGGCAAAAAGTGTGAATTTAAAGATAAAATGGGTCAGCATGCGAAGTAGGAAAGAAGTAGTACCGAAATACAAAGTGTGGAAGACTTGGGGGCAAAAGTGCAAAGAAGAGATTTTATAAACACACTGCTCTATTTAAATTTTAATTATATTAGGATAATTGTTAAAGGTTATTATTTAGATTTAATTTTAGCTTTTATCTTTATTTATTTTTATTTATCTTTTAAAATTTAATTAAGAATAGACTAGGTTTTCTAGTACTATTTAGATGGAGTGACATAAATTTGACACATCTTTTCTATAAACACACTCTCTCTCAAAAAGGTTAGCCTGAGCTACTAAATTTATCTAGCCGTTGTCGAAATTCCCCAAAAAAGGATTCATGAGGCTTAGAATCCGTACTTAACCTTCTCAACGAGTATTTATCATTTTTTCGCATTACAGGGCTGACACTCTGTCTATATCCTTTCAAAGGTAATCTTTTCAACTTGTGTAAAGAATGACTACTTTATATGTTTTGAGAAAGTTGTACAATTGGTTCGTTATGTTACTAGTGGTTGTAAGCGTTTTCTTCCACTATAACTGGCTTATTTTATTCGAGAAGGATCATCGAAAAACTTAGGATTGAACCCAAGGCGGGTCGAGACAACTGGAGGGCTAGAATCTTTCCATAAAAAACTCTTTTTTCTTAACTCTATTTATTTTTAAAATTTTCGCAATTTAAATTCAATTAAACTTTTAATTCTTTTTTTTTCTAGGTACGCAAGTTTTCTTATACTATTCTTTTCATTATTTTGGTGCTCTAAACAACGCATCAAAACCCATTTTTAGGTTTATATTTTTTCTCAAACTCTTTCACTTTTCAGAATGAATTTCGAGTTTAGACAGATCACCCAAACCATTATCTAAATAAAAATACAAACAATTTCCATTGAAAAAATAAAATCTAAAACTACTACAATCCAAAACTCACCATTATGGGTCCTACAAAATTGAAGCCCCAGCTTCCTCTATTTCCTGGAAAGGGCCAACCGGTGGCCTTGGATTCTTCTTTTACCAAACAATCCTTGCCTTTTTCTAGGTGGGTAGCTCGTTCGTCACCTTCCTTTTTGACATAGTCCGTGCGACCATGGATTTAAAAGTTGGGGTGGAAAACGACGGTGCGGCGGTGGGAGCAAAACTATTGCAGAAACGGAGCTGGAAATAGAGGGCGTTGGCTTTTGCGAACAAGGGTTTCAGCAACCACTGGGGTTGGACTTGTATGTTCCCCTTTGTTTTTGCTTTTTCAAGTCTTTTGAATTATTTTTTATTTTTGAACGTTTTCGTGTATGAATGGATGATGATAAATTGAGAAAGAGTGTATACACTGGACTCTTATGAATTGAAATGTGAAGTGTCAACAAAAATGTATGAACTCTTTGGGTTTACATTTGGAATGTTTTTTGTTTTCTTTGAACGGTCAATAAAATTAAGGAAGAGTTTTTTAACAGGAAACCAGGGGCTGAAGCGGGTTTATATTTGGAATGTTGTTTAACATGTGGGGGACTACGCCGGAGAGGAAGGTGTTCCGACGAGAACTGTTAGGTAGAAGAAGAAGAATCCAGCAAGGCCACCGACGAGTCCGACAGTGCAGAAAGTTGTGCCGGCGAAGGTGATTGTGAGGACTACAATGAAAATTATGTGGCAAAAGAAATTTTAAAATCATTGTCATCAAGTTAATGATCCATTGACGGGGGGCGTTAGTCATTTAATGGTTTTGGACTAAAAAAACAAATGATAGCTTTTGTAACTTTTATAGGCGAATAATTTACTTGTATTTATGTAGTTTATTCATAAATAAATTATATTGTGCAATAGTATATTATTCTTTATTAAAAGGAGATTTTTTATTTTAAATATGCAAGTTCGATTCTTATCGTACGTATTGTTGTCTAAATCAAATCAAGCTAATTAAATTGGGAATCAGTTGGAGTATTGTTTTGATGATATGAATAAAATTGGTTAACTTTAAATTGAACTAAAAATCAATTGAATTGACGATTAGACCAGTTGAACTGATTTTTAAATTTGCTATTTTGATTTCATTATAATTTATATTTAACCGATTCATCCATCAATCTAGTTTCAAAAACAATGATGGTATGTGGATCTCAAGTCTTACTATACATTATTGCCATGTGTGAGTTTTTGTCTAGCTTTCTATGTTTATTTATTTTGTTATTTGTTGAAGGGAAAATATTTGATATATTGTAGATAAAGTTTGTAGACTTTACAAGAAAGAGTTAGGATGATTTATATTTAAATTATATTTATAGTTGTAATGTATTTATACTTATAAATTTTAAGAAAAAATGATTATTATTATGAATATCTTATTAAGTGGATGTCCAGCATGATCAAGATAAATATCTAATAGTTATTAGAATTAGATCTCTACTTCTTTTATATTTCTTATGCCTATAAATATCTAATGAAGCATTGTAACCATCCTTTTTTATCAATAAAGTACATTCTCTATTACTTTCATATTTTATTTGTTCTTTATTCTCTCCATCTCTTTTTATTTTATAACAATCATATATATATTTTTAAAGTTTTTATTTATAGTTTTATACTGTTAAACAATTACTTATTAAATATTTTTAATATTCGTTTAACATTAAATTGAATATAATTTTTAAATATAGAAAAATATAATAAATTGGTTCAATTTATTAACTGAATTAATATATAAAAGTATATGATATAAATAATATATGTTCAATAATTATAACTTGATAATAGAATGTTCTTACTTGAATGGAATAGTAGTTAAAGGTCTTGTCAATACTCATTTTGCATAAATTTATCTTCACTCCTAATATTGTATAAAAAAGGGCTTAAGATTAAAATGTTTATTCTTATGACATTGTACAAGCAAAACTATTCTAATTAAATTATTAACTGTATTAACTGTATTAAAAATCAAAATATAAATGCCGATTGAGTCTTAGTTCGATATTGTTGTCACTATAGAAGGATGTGGCTTCAATTGACAATTATTAACTAATATATTAAAATTTTTTTGGATTCAACTTTTTTTTATCAAAAAAAATATTCGGGACTAACTTTAAAATAAAAAGTTCAAGTATCAATGTGAGAATAATTTTCAAATTCAGAGATTTATTTTTTTAAAAAAAGTTGAGACCCCAATGCAGTAACACTTGAATTCAAACCCAAATAATGCATTAAACCTAGATCGAAATGTAATTATCAAATTTATATGTATAGCTAAATAGTTTTTATTTTTGTTAAAATATCTCATAAGCCATGTACTTTTTACAAATTTGAAATTTAGTTATTATATTTTTATTTTTAGGAATTTACTTTCTTTACTTTTTAGATTTTAAAATTTCAGTCTAACTATTAACATTGTTAAGATTATTTTATTAAATTTAGGTTCATTACAATACCAATTTTTTAGTTATATTACTACCTATTGCGTATCTTTTAATTTCAAAATTTCACACCAATAAATTTAACAATGTTAACAATTATACCTGATTTTTGAAAATAAAAAAGTAAAGGGATTAAATTCTTAAAAATAGAAGTATAGAGACTAAATTTCGAATTTGCAAAGAGTAAAGGAACCTATGGCATATTTTACCTTTTTTATCTTTAGGCCCAAATCTAAAGAGTTCGGCCCAACTTAAGTAACCATTATGCTAGCTTACGCTCTCTCTCACTCTCGCTCGAAAAATTCATTCAATTTCAAAATTTTGGGAAACCCCTCCCAAAATGGACACACCGTCGTCATCTCAAACGGCCACCGCCGCTGACGATTGGGAGCTCTGCAACGACGACGGATTCATATACAAGCGCAAGAAGCGCCGACTCGTTCTCACAGAACCGGCACCGGCAGCCGTGGATCCCGAGGAAGAGGAGAAACGAAGGAAAGAGTGGAAGAGGAAAAGTCTTCTCAGAGTAAAGGAGAAGTACAAGAAAGAGATCGAGGAGTGGGAGACTTTGTCGAAAGCATTGAACGCAATGCGAGAGAGGGCTTTAGGATTCCAAATTCAACAGCAAGAAAGGAGGAAACTAAGGGAGACCGAAGAGGAGAGGAGAACGACGTCGTCTTTAGATTCAGAGAAGAAAGATAAGGATAACGTTTGTTCTTTGGTTGATGAGCTTCTTTTGCAGGTAAATTATGGAATTTTAATCAGTTTTTAACAAAATTAAATTTATGTATTAGTATGAATCTGTTGAAAATGTATATGACTGCTGGATTCAAACCCTAAGTTTTGAGTTTCCATTTAAAACATATTTGAAATGCAGGCAGAAGCTCAAGAAATGGTAATTCGTGATGTTTTGAATCTGTGTGACATAGCGGAAGCAATGTGTAATCAGCAAGAGGAGCAATTCAAGCAATCTTATTTTGATCTTCCAATTTGGGCATCGCCGCGTGACCTAATGGCTTCGCTTTGTGATGAGTAAGTATCTTTTAGTAAATGTGTATGTTCTTGGTTGTAAGGAGGAACAAAATTGAACCTAGGGTGGAAACTCTTGCTGTAATTTATGTAACTTGTAATGTTGATAGATAGTTATGCTCTTAACAATTGAAGCAATCCTATTTTGATATTTTGATTGGCATTGTTTTGTGGTGAGTGATTATCTTTCAGGATAGGTGTATGTACACAATTGAACCTTGTGTGGAACGCTTGTTGTAGTTTATGTAGAACTTGTAATGTTGATCGATAGTAATGTTCTACTATGTTACTTGGACCAGGACTGAGGACTCAAGTGTATGTGTGGATACGAGTATGTAAACAATTGAACCTTGTGTTGAACTCTTGTTGTAGTTTATACAGAACTGGTAATGTTGATAGATACTAATGCTCTACTATGTTACTTGAACTAGGACTCGAGTGTATGTGTGGATATGAGTATGTAAACAATTGAGCCTTGAGTGGAATTCTTGTTGTAGTTTATATAGAACTTGTAATGTTAATAGATAGTAGTAATGCTTTACTATCTTACTTGGACTAGGACTCCAGTGTATGTGTGAATTCCGAGTATATGTCCAACATGGGAATGTTCAAATTTCTAAAGTTTTTTCGTGTATTTGGAGGGTCCTTGGAATCAGATCCCATTCTGTCCGAAAATATATCGGACACTAGTTACATTCAAGAAAAATGAAGAGTGGGAGCAACATAGATGCTCTAAATAGTTATCATGTAAGTTAATATGGTAGTTGCATTGAACTCACCATTTGATGCAGTGGAAGTATGTATAGTCTAATGTGAGTTTAGTTCCTTGAAATTTTACGTATATGTGGAGTCTTATTAAATAAAACTTTTAGGAAAAGACTTATAAGCAAACCCGGTTATTTGAAACTTGTGTTGGGTATATTTTTTGTGAATAGCATGAAAAGCTTCATGTTAGTTTGGGATGTTGCTGCATGGTAATAATAATAAAATGACTGTTTTTTGTTCTGAATTTAGGTCAAGATGGTATAAGTGTGAGAAAATTGTCTTTCTATGCAATATTTCCGAGTATGATTCTGACACAAGTATGTTCAATTTTTAATAAGAATTTCAATAGTTCTTTTTGACACAATGTCTAGAACTATCTATAGTTCTTCCCCAACCTATAAATAAGAGGATAATGATTTTCAACGCATTCAAACTAATGTCCTCCTGCATTGGCAACAATACTCATGCCAATTTACAAAGTAATTTTTACATCTATGTATTTTGTTGTTTTTTGGTACCAAGGATTGAAATTACATCTTTTGAGTATTTGTTTGCTTTTTTTTTTTTTTTTTCCCTTTTGAATATATATATATTTTTTGTATAAGCAATATGGTTAAGGTATTTTGTATTTATATTATAATTTTTTTATAAGATAATAATTTATGTTGCTTAAAATTTTGATATTTGTTATGTATTCATATATTTTAATATTTTTGGTATTATGTAATCGTGTAATATCTAATATTCCAATTATGCGAAATAAAATATGATTCAAAAAAGAAAATTGGGGCTTTTATATTTGATTATTGTAAAAAGAAAATGAATTCCCAAATAAGGAAGATTTGGGATTAATTTTCAATAGGGGGTTTTCACATTTACGAGTAATCCAATTAATTGGTGATGATGATCATCGTCTTTAACACACACAGGTGTCGTAGTTCTCTTAATATTTTTAAGAAATTTGTACTTAAAAACTGTCATAAATTTGATTTGGGATAGCATAACTTCAACAAGCCCTTTGAAATATACTTTGAAAATCCAAAAATCTCACTCATTCTAATTACTTTTTTCAAAATTTATCTAAATATTTACAAATGAATTACATAATTCATGACAGATTAATCAAAGGTCACATAATTTTATGATCTAATATATAATTTTATACATGAATTTTGATTTTGTGTAATTTTATATGTGAAATGATCCAATTGTTACAAATTCTTAATATAGCATAATTTTATGTTTGTATATTACATATGCAAATAATTATATTTATCAATATAAAAATAATTTGATGTATTTATTTCTTTAAAGTCTATAATTGAATTAAAATTAAATTTTCATGTACATATTTGAATCACAATCAAAGTTTAATGTATATAATTACATCAAATCAAAATTCACGTATCAAATTGCATATCAAATCAAAATTCATATATAGTTTGGATATTATTTTAGATTATGATGACCTATCTGAATCTTGTTTCCTTTGTTGATTAATCAAACACCTCATTGCAGTCTCATAAGCAGCAAAGATAGCACCATTCACAACAAAAGCTCTAGCCAAAGTTGTTCTTAACCCTCTCCAAAGAACCCCATGCCCTTCTTGTTTCACACTTTTCTCCACACAATCGATGACGCCGTCATACCCTTTTCTCGATGATGTCCACGACTGAGCCTGCAATCGGGTCTTCACAACATCCAAAGGATAGCAACCAATCCAGCTACTAACACCTGCTAAACCACCTGATATCCACATCGTTTTTAGGCTCTCGTCGCCGGTTTTTCGACACCCGGGATGGAGTTGTTCTCGCATGTATTCGTAGGTCCAAAAGTAGATGCCGTGGGCGGGGGCATCTCTGAGTATGGTGATATTGAAACCCCGAAATAGTCCTCGTATGCCTTCGGTTTTGAGTATGGTTTTAGCGACGTGAATGGGTCCTGTCGGGGAAGTTTTTTTCGATAATTGGAGTCGAATTTTAATGAGTTCAACTGGTGAGACAATCAAGCTTTGTATGGCCCCGGTTCCAACTCCTGCCATGGCTACGCCTTTGTAGGATGGCACGGAGTCAGTATTAGCAAAAACGGATGAGTCAAATGCTCGTGAAAGTATAGCATATATTTGGAAAACCAAAGCGTTCTGTCATGTGCAAATATCATCAATGAGATCCCTTTATCCAAAAAGGGTTAAGGAAGATTTCAAGAAAGTCGATAATCTCTATAATAGTTATTTTCTATAACAATATTTTTTCATAACAATCAAGTTTTTAGTAAAACGGGTTTTTTATGTTTTATTTTAACATTCTATAACATTTTTTCGCTTATAACAACTACAGATATAAAATATAATATTTATTAAATTAGTTCTCTATAACAATATATTATCTAATATTTTAAGTAAAATTATAGCAATTTCATATAAACAAGTCTATTAACTATAATTTACAAAATAAAACAGTATCTTAATTAAAATATCATTTCAATAAAATGTTTAGATTTCACATGAAAAAATATACTACTTATACTTTATTAAATGAAAATAATCTTAAAGGTGGAATTGAATACATCAATTCAGTAAACTATTAAATTTTCTAATTAAATATTCTATTATAAATTTAGAACATTATGAACTTATAAATTGATTATTAGAATTTAATAAACCATGATAAATTAATTAATTTAACTTCATAACTCATACTGATTAATTAAACTTGTTAGAATTATGACATTTATAATTAATCACGTGAAAGAATGCAAAATAAAATATGCATAAAAATAATAATGCCCACACCTTTTAATTTTGTTGATTTGATTTCTACTTTTTTAACATAATTTCTATTTTTTTATGGAAATTAATTATGTGAATTCTATAGTAGGTTTACAACAATAATCTTCTATAACAAGATGTTATAGGTATATAATAACCACCTCTTTACAACGAGCAAAATCTTAATAAATAAATAAAATTATTATAAAGAGGGTTGACTGTATATTTATAGGTCTAATTATGATTTTAATCTCTCTAAGACATAACTTATGATCCAAGAAACAACAAAATTGATTGAATGGATTAGAGAAGAAACCTGAAAAGTGACGGATGCCAATGGTGCACCCATGCCTTTATAGAGGGCAGCAGGTCCTTCCTTGATGACAACCTCCCGTAGGATGCTAAAAGCTGAACCCGTATTCGAGCTTTGTTGTCGGATCCTAAGGGTGTCGAGTGGGTGGCCGGCGATTGTGCCGGCAATGCCACCGAATCCTCCGGCCACGAATTCTCTTCCCCAATTACTTGCAAGTAACTCTTGCCAGAAATCCATTAAATATCCAAAAACAACCAAAAGATGAAGCCTTTTCTCTTGTTTAAATCCAAAACCCCCCACCACTTCTTATATTTTCATATTTTATATACACAAGTTAGCTGTATTCTTTATTTCTTGAGAAAATGATTAAAATCATTTCGTGATTATTGTAATTTTGGATATAATGAATGCTGTTGAGATCAATTTTTAGACATTAAAGAAAGAAAACAAATCATAAACTTAAATTTCTAATGGTTTATCTGACTTTCTGCATAATTTTTTAGGACCAAAAAAAAAAAAACACACAATGTGGGAAGAATGGAGAGACAATGATTCTTCGTTTTGGTTTTCTTTTTTGTGTGTGTGTTACAAAAAACAGGAGAACCGGAACAAATGCCGCAGGTTGCTTAGTGGGAAACGGCCAACTGCCTCCTTTTTATTCTCTCCATTACCAGCTTGCCACGTCTCCCTATGTTCTACACTTTCCCATCCCCTGGGGCTGGGCGAGGGTCAAGTCGAGATAAAAAATTATACATTATTAAGGTTATAATTAATAAATTTATGCTTATAAAGGATTAAATTGAATTACTCATTTTTACAAGGGGCCAAATAAAAACCACCATTTTATCCAATTGTTGGGCTTATGATTTAATGTTTTCATAAGTTGTTCAACCTTCTTTGGGCATTTTATTATATATAAAAAAATGTTTTAGGTTAAGATTATGGTATTGTAGAATTATAATTTGAATTCAAAATTTTTATAGAAAAATAAATGTTGGACTAATAAATTATAATTTAAATTTGTTACTTATTATTTAAACACCAAAAAAAAACCTTTTACTCCAATAGGTTAAACTATCGTTCAATGTACTAAATTCGATTCATTTAAATTAAATTATAGAAAAGCCTTCAAATAATTCAGATTAGATTGGATTTAGTTCGATTCAAACTTAAATAAATTTCATGTTACAGTTCAATCTGATTCATTGATATTTCTAATGAAGTTAACTCCAATGAATGTACATGTAAAGCCAATTAATAAAGTAAAGTATGTTGATTGAGTTATAAACTCAGTTGGTATCGTTGTTGTTGTAACAATTAGGACAACATGATTTTAAACATGATTAAGCATATTTTTTCTTTTGATTTATAAGTTTGGAGATATGAGTAGTAGTTGAAAAACAAAGCAAAGCATGAGAAAAGAAAATTGGAGTTTGTCAAGGGCATTAGCTTGGAACAAACGCAAGTGGTTTTCAATTACTCGACGCATTAGCCAGTTGTACTATAGCTAAGCTATCACTATTAATCTCAACCTTTCAAAAACCACAATCCCAAGCCCTTATTGTTGTACGTAGCAACGCCCAACATAGCAGTTATACCCCTTAATCTAGCCACCAACACTGTCCCTCAAGACCCCACTACCAACTCTGACTAGTCTATTAGTTCCGACCGCACCATCGACATTAAGTTTCACCCACCCTTGTGCTATAGGCCACCAGCCTGCATCCCGATTTGTTCGAGGTCTCATTACAATTCGTCTGGATAGCAATGTTTTGCCCATGAGAGGCTTCTAGCAACGATGTACACGTATGAAGTGTCTTCAGGTCAATCATTCGTTTGTCCCTCCTCTTCAACATGTTCTCAACTATCCAATCCGATGAAGCTGCCGAGATGCCAGGTTCCATATATATGCATTCTCGAAGTACATGAAAAATGCTCTCTTGTCCGCTATCACGTATAGTACAAGAAGCATTATCAACTATTCCTCTTCTAAACCCTTTCAGTATTTGTCATGTAACTCTCACGCATAACGAGTCATAAATAAAAACCCATTTTATAGTTGGTACATCCCAAACTACAACCCGCCATCCGCAACCACAAATATCGTCTCCCGCAGCCTCCATGGGTGGCCATGAGCTGCCAAACATATTGAGCCTCTAATCCCATTCTCCTTCAGAGTTAACCAAATATCTTACTCGACAATGATTACTTAAAGGGCCTAATTCTGCAACTCAAGTATCCTTCCAAAATTTAACGTGCATATCATTATCAATTTATTTTTAAGATTACAACTTTATTATTTTTCAATAAAAAAAATTATATTTTTTAAAAATGATCTAACCACTTTAACTAAAAAAAGGGGGAAAAGAAAGAAAATTAATTAACCATTGAACTGTTTATTTAAAAAAAAAAATCTCACAATTTTCTACAATAACAAAAAAAAGCAACAGTAAAGTTTCGAAATCCGATTCCATGGCTTCTCGTCGGCGTATGCTTCTAAAGGTGATAATTCTTGGTGACAGTGGGTAAGTTTATAATCGTTTTTTTTAAATCTTAATTTAGTTGTATTTCCATTTTAAATTATAATTATTTGAATTCCTTTTTGGCTTTTAATTTCTAGGGTTGGAAAAACATCTCTAATGAATCAGTAAGCTCTGAAACTTGAAATCTGAATTTGGGATATTCAATTTCCGGTTATGATGTTTTGATATGATTGCAATTAGGTATGTTAATCGTAAATTCAATAACCAATACAAAGCCACAATAGGAGCGGATTTTTTGACAAAAGAGATTCAATTTGAAGACAGATTGTTCACATTGCAGGTATCATCTATTTCAACCACTTACATTTCCTATCTTTTTATTTTTTTTAATTTATTTTCTCTAAAATTTGTTATATATTAAATTTAAATTTAAATAAATATTTTACTTAATTGAATTAACTTTTAAGGTTAAATAAGTTATATTATTACTAGAGCATTTTTGTCTTTTTATTCTTTTTAAAAAATAATAAAAATATTATAGAAATTTGAACTCACGCCATCCACATCTATAAAGAATTTAATATTATGGGTGGGGGCATAAATTGCAGAGATTCGCCCCTGGTTGATAATATTGAATTGCATTATTGAAAGGATTAAATTGCATTACTAAAAAAATATTAGGGTCTAAAATATTTGTGTGCGTGTGTGTGGTTAGATATGGGATACTGCAGGGCAAGAAAGATTTCAAAGTTTAGGGGTAGCATTCTATCGAGGAGCTGATTGCTGTGTATTAGTGTACGATGTCAATGTCGCCAAATCCTTTGATGATCTTAACAACTGGCGAGAAGAATTCTTGATTCAGGTCCCAAATTTTTAATTTTTTCTTTTTATGGTTTTTTCAATTTTTTTTATTTGTAATAATGAGACATTAGTGCGTTTTATTTTGTAGGCCACTCCATCTGATCCTGAAAACTTTCCTTTTGTCGTGTTGGGAAATAAGGTTGATCTTGATGGTGGCAATAATCGAGTGGTAAGATGTTTGATTGTTTTACACTCTTTTGGCTAGTTTTCTATAGTAATTATTTCCATATAAAAAAAATTAAAATGAGAGTGGATGAATTATCTGAGTTGAACTTCAAGTTCTAATTTTTTTAGTGTCTTGTTTTAGTTTATGAAAGCTTCAATACGGGGACCAACAAAAAAATAAATTTCAATCTCGAACTTGTTAATTGTCGACTCTAAAAGTCAGCTACCTCAAACTTGCTAAATGTTACTCTAAAGATCTATTGCTTAATTTAACTGACCTAAGTAGTTTTATTTGGTATATAAGAAGTATCAATATGAGAACGAAAAAGGGTTAGAGATTTTTTAGATTCAAATTTCAAATCTATTGAATGTCTCAAACTTGCTACGAAGTCCCAAACACAATATTCTTTGTGTCTTTTTTGATAAAACCAAGTTCCCCAAACCCAGAATAGGTAAAAGGTTTTAAATGTTGAGATTAAAACCTTGCCTTTATCTGGTACAAGGGTATTCTCAACTTAAGTATAGGAAAAGGATTGTAAATGATGAAATTTGAACTCTAAATTTAGTGGCAGGATTAACTAATTGAGCTAAGTTCTGAGTTTAGATTACTCAATGCCTTAGATGACAATTTTTCCTTGTGGCTAAGATTTCTGAAAAGACGGCAATGGCATGGTGTGTTTCAAAGGGAAACATACCGCACTTCGAGACATCAGCAAAAGAAGGATTCAATGTTGATGCCGCATTTGAATGTATAGCCAAAAATGCCCTCAAGAATGAACCTGAAGAAGAAATGTAAGTATCATGTGTTTTTCTCAAACATTCATATGCTCTCGGCCAGGGCAAAGTCAAAATTATTTTCAAGGAGATTGAGATTAAGTTATATATTTTTATAAAAATTAAAATATAACTTCATCCTTGATTTTAAATTGAAATTCTAATATTTTTAGAGGCTAAATTATAACTATATCATATATTAACTTAATTCTTTTAAATTTTTTGGGGATCTAAAGCAACAATCTAGGGGGCCCAGAGCCCTGCCTACTCCCTTTCTTCGCCCCGGTTCTTGGATACCAAGACGTAGTTCACATGAGCACCAAAATACATGAATACAAGAATGCCTTAAATCTTGTTTTGAGTCTACAGATTATATTGGATAAACAACACTGTTGTTTGCTAATTTGTTTTGTTCGGTTCTTATTTTATCGATGAATCGAAGATACCTTCCTGAAAATATTGATGTCGTCGACGGTGGTTGGCCTCAGAAATCGACTAGTTGTGAGTGTTAGTTGAGTCCGTCGGATTAGAAGCGAGCTAATTTTGATCGGAGCACCAAAAAGAAAACCTACCGTAGATTCCGCCATTCTATCATCAATTAACGGTGAAGGTTTTGACAATTAGTAATAAACTAGGGATTGGTTTTTTGTAACATAAGCTGGTAGAAAGGTTGATTGTTCTTTGGTCTTGTTCTGTAATAAAAACCATGTAGGCCCTGTTTTATTTGTAGTCTTTCTAATTTTGTTCTTTACATAACGTGGATGAACGATGGTTAACCAATTTAAATATTTATCTCTCTTGTAATTTGGATTCTTGTTTTGAGTATAAAAAATGGTTGTGCTCTTCATGGTCATTTTTATCTTTTACTTTTTTATAAAAGACAGTTTCAGTCTCTTCCAATATCAATATTGAGCAACTCGTATCCTTTCCAAAAAAATAAAACAATTTAAAACCGATGAATTTAATCTCTATTAATTTTGAAATTGATAAGTGTTCATTTTTTCTACCAATTTTCCTACTTCTAATTGGTATAATAATAAATTTAACCCTCTCAAAAACCTTATAACATACCGATAAGAATATTAAATTTTTAGTAAATTTGTTATTTTTTTTTATAAATCAAGATTATTTTGATAAAATATATAAAATTAAATTTATTATTATGCCAATCTAAAATAAAATAAATAGATAAAAACACTAAAGTTGCTCACTTCTAAAATTAACACGTGTTCCACTTCATTTGAAAAAGACCAATTAGCTCAATATCAAATTTAAAAGGGACAAAAAAAAGTCTTTCTATCATTTCTTTTTCAAGTTTATCCATGTATTTAGAGGGTTATGTTCCAACTAAACATTGAATTGAAGATGCAAATGGGTTAAGACTAGAAAATAGATCGACGACAAAAGGAAAGCACAAGTTTCCAACATAATACGATTCAGGTCCATGAACCAAACTAGAGACCCGTGACAATAGCACATAGTTAGCCTCTATGTAGGTAAGAAAGTTGATCTGGGTTCATCTTAAACAAATGTACCATGAATTTTAACATCCTTGGTCATACATCGGTCCGGGATGGACTACACCGTTTTGGATTTTATCCTTACGATAGAACCAAAAAGATTTCTAAACCCTAACCCTTGATCCACATCTCAGGGTCAGGCGCCGATAAGCACGCATAAGCTAAAGGCTCATTTAAAGCCTTATATGCTCATTCATTAGGTGTTAAAATTCGCTAGTCGAGAACACCTACAGTCTAACTAACTACTCATACATGATTCATCGCATAAATCAGAACCAATCATTCAAAGATGAGATGCATATCTTACGAGAATTCATAAGAAGCAAGGAAAACAATAAGGGCCGATTGTCTCGGATACTGAAGGGATCAAATTCACAAGCCAAATTGAAGCAATAGCGAACCACAACAATAGGAGATTTACAAATGTATAGACAAAAAACACAAACGTAGAACTTGAATTTATTAAGTTATACGTCACGAAATTACACACAATGTTTTTTATAGCAAATTCAGAATGAAACTAGAGCATCAAATCATCCCAACTATCACAATAGAAACAAGAGACATCAGCATAATAGATGTTTTAATCCCAAAACATGACTTGATAAGTTCGGTTTAGCTCGGGTTTTTAAGAACCTCATTTCTTGCCACTCTTCTTAAGACCAGAACCACCAAATGATCCCTTTTGTGATGCCTTTGCTCTCAGCTCTCTAAGGGCCTGCACATCAAAAAGAAAAATTCAGATTGGCGATTCGTGAAAGAGAAGATAAAGGAATAAACAAACAGCAAATGAATAAAAAACCCTATATCTGACCTTCTCTTCTTCTTTCTTTTTCTGAATGTTAGCCAAATCATGCTGGCATAATAAAAATAAATAAACCGGTATTAGAAAATGCCTTCAAAACAATGATTGAATCAACAAGATTATTAAGGGAAGATACAAGATCTTCAACAATAAAATTAGACCATGAGCGCACAATTTAATCTGGAAAAAAAAAACAAAACTGAAAAAAAAGAGAATAATTTACCCTAATATCACAAAAAAAGAAAACAATTGAATCCTGAAATTGAGCAGATTACAATTCACAATATGAAAAAGCACAAATTCCATAAGGATAACTTGATTATCTTTCGATTCTCTATCAAAATTCTCCCGATTTTAAAAATTTTGAAATAATTAAACCAAAAAAACAGAATTAGAATTAACGGTGTCGCGATTTAATATTTAGCAGCATATCAGATCTCGAAACAAATTAAGTTTCTTTAATAATATATATAATCAAAATACCTCGTCGTATTCTTTCTTCTCGGCTTTGGGTTGCTTCAAAGGCTTTGCTTTGCCACCTTCAAAAAAACCCAAAAATACACAAATCAAAATCTTCGAAAATTACAGGAATCACAAAAAAGGGAAAAAAAAATTCTGTTCATAAACTTGAAGAATCAAAGTTGGGGAAAAATCCAGATCTTCGAATAAGATTTAGTTTACCTTGCTTGGAAGACATGATTGAGAGTTTAGGATCAGGGTCTGTAATGAAAATTCGAAAAGATAAAAAGAAACTGATGAGCAGAGAAAAAATAAAGAGCCCTAACCCTAAAAACACAATTATTGAGCATTTGGGAATCAAGTAAGATGCCCGTATAAATAGAGAAAGTAAAGTTGCACGCGCCTTGCGCGTGACTAATTGCTGCCTGAAATTACCAAATACTGAATAAAGAAAAGCAGCCTCCGCCGCTCTTTTTTGTTTTTTTCCACTTTTCTTTTATGTAAATTATTTTTTAAAATATTGCCAATTTTCATCTTTTTAATTATTAACAGTAATTTTTTTAGGTTAATACACTGTTAGGTACCTATATTTGTCTCTAATGTTCAGTTTGGTACTTAAGTTTTTTCTAATGGATACTTGAGCTTTTCTTTTTCTCATACGAGTACCTACATTTGACTTTAATATTTAATTTGATACTTGATTTTTTATTTTATCGCAATTAAGTACCTATATTTTTTTACTAAAACACACATGTCAAATATTTATTGGATCGTTAATGTTATTTAGTTTAGATACCAAATTGAACATTGAAACCAAATATAGGTACCAAAAGGTATATTAACCCAATTTTAAGAGAACAGTAGTTAAAAAGAGGTAATTGTTTTTATTAAAAATTTTAATTTTCATATATTATTTTAGAACCCCAGACATAAATTCTATATTATTTTAGTTTTTTAGCTACATATATTGGTTTAATTTATTTTTTTTCTTTCCACTATTTAAAGATGCTTAAACTAATTAATTTTTTACTTTCTCATTTTTTTGGAACCTCTTAAATTATTTCTATTTTAGTATTTTCTTTACTATTGATAGACAAATTATTTTAGCTCTTTCATTATTCTCTTTTAACCTTTTCTCTTATTCCTAAAATAAAAGAAAAAAAATAAATACTTTTTAACATACCAACACGTAATTTCAAAGAGTAACTAGAAAATCAACTTTGACCACAAATCTTCCTATATAGTAACGTAAAATTTTCGTTCTTCAAAAAAAACACACACACAGACACACGTATATTTTTTTCGATTTTTGTTTTTCAATATGTTTGACTATTGTTTGAAGCCAAAATTCTCTGCAAAATGGTTAGATACGAAACAAATAAATGTTTTTTTCTTACTTTTTTTTTTCAATTTCTGAATTAAATTATGATGTTTTGATATTTTATTTTTAAATTTCGGATTTTGAAATAGCAAATCGAAAATGAAGAAGAATAAGCTTAGAGTCGAGACTATAAAGAAGAAGAGAAATTCAATGGAGAAGTATATGAAGAACGATATTGCTATGCTTCTCAATAATGGCCTTCCTTACGATGCTTATTGTAGGGTAATTATCTATTTTTTTAAAATATTTTTTGGCTTTTCTTTAATAATTAATTAATGCATAAACCCCTCTTTTTCTTTTCTTTTTTTTTTTTTGTGCTTTCAAAGCCTAAAACTTGAGTTTGATAATTGTTATTAATTTCCATTTTTTGTTTGCCTTTAAGTATATATGTGATGGAAAATCCTTCCATTGTTTGCTTTAACTGAGTTTCATTAAATTCTAATAAGTTTTTTACTTCCTCTTTTACTTTTTAGGAAATACTTATTTTTCCTTTTCATCTTTTTGGGTGAAAATTTGGAAAATACAAAACAAAATTATTTTTTAGGGGAAATAACGTGTTTAAAGAGTAAAAATATCTTGTCGGGGTGTTTGAGGAAGTAAACCACGTATATTGTACTTATAAAGTATTGTTGGTTAAATATGTTACCATTTGTCTTATAGCCAACTCAGGTGATAACTCAGGGTTTGAGTTTAAATCTCATCAAATGTAAATATAAGATTCTTTGATGAGTGTTTATGTAAATTGCTTTCTTATGCACCTCGACAAAGCATTTTCACTTTACATACTTGTTACGTCTTCATATTTGATTAAAGAGAAGATAAAATATTTTCCTAGGTCACTCATTTTAATGACTTTCGTTTCAATGAAACAAGAAAAAAATAAGGGGGAAAATGATAAAAGATGAAAATAAAAGTTAAAAGTAAGTTCATCGTGTTTGTGTTTTATCAAATTTTGAAATAAAATTATTTTATTCTTTTTCGAAAATTTTAATCTAATTGTGGAAAAAAAAAGGATTATTTTAACTCATTTGCTAGTGACAGAATATTCGAAATTGTTGCTGAAGACTAAAGGAAACACGTTATGGGACTAGTTGCTGCCATTATGTTCTAATATTCTTGCCACACTACTTTAAATATTTTTCGGTGGGTTTAGATGGATGATGGGCAGTGCAGTGCATTTAATTTATTTTTTGTTACACGTTACAGTATTATTATAATATCTAATTTCACTATCACTTTTGTTTTTACACTAACTACAAATAATCGCACCGTCAATATAAATTCACCCTTAATGTTTCACCCCTATAATTTATGCCATTGGATTTGAGTGATAGAGATCGACTTGTGATATATGCATTGCAATAGTTTGTTAATGTATATATGCTTATCTTTCATGCGATAAGCAGTTAATACAACCAATTGAATTAAAAATTAATTTTTAAATGCTTGACTTTTATAAGTTTTAAAAGATTTAAAGAAAAAAAAAATTCTAACTCTTTGATAAAAAAAAAAAAAACTGTTTTACTATATATTGGTTTCATGTTTTTAATTTTTTTAAATATGAAAATTTAAATTATTATTAATTTATATATTTTAAGTTTTGAAAATAGTTAAATTATATATATATATATATATGATAAGTACAATTATATAATATAAATTTAATGGTTGAATTGTCAAAATATTGTAAAAAATTATAAAAATATTTATATATTAGCAATAATTATTTTACATCAGTTAATGTTTTGTTTTGGATGTGGAATTTAAAACAGGCAGAAGGTCTTCTGATTGAGCAAAACAGAACAGAATGTTACAATTTCATAATGCAATTTACTGAGTGCATCTCAAAGCATGTTTCAATCATGCAAAAGAAGAGGTATTTTTATTTTAGACTCTGGAATTTGTGCTACTTCATTTCTATTTACAAAAGTTAATACCTTTTTTCAAGTGCTTTGATAAAAGAAATACGAAATACCCACCATTTCAAAAAGTATAGGATATAGAAAAGGTTTGTTTTTACCCAAAAATTCCTATTCCTTTCGCATAAAAGTAGAAAATAAATAGTGGTAATGTGCTGGAGATTCAATTTTATGGAATCAATTTTCTATTCTTAAACTACAAATACCAAATTAATCCTTGATTCAATTCAAGGTGAGGGTTTTTTGATCTGATTGTTATAATTGATTTGGGGAAAATTAAACGCAAATTTTTTCACACGTGGAATGCCACGTCATTTTATTATTATTCATACTTGGTGCCACATCAAATATTTTATAGTAGATTAATTTTTTCATCCATTTTGAGTTAAAATGACAAATATGAATATTTGAAGGACTAAAAAAGACCCAAAAAAATTGAAGAGTTAAAATAATCAATTTTACTAAGTTGAAGGGCTAAATAAATCATTCACCCTTTTTTTTAAACTCTTTCCTTTTAGAATGAAAACTTTTTTCGAGATAAATTTTCAAAATAGTAATACTAATCTGGTGTTTAATATACATTTACAATTAAGCAGAGAATGTCCTGAGGAATGCAAAGAAGCAATTCCGTCTCTGATATACGCTGCAGCTAGATTTGCCGATTTGCCAGAACTACGTGAACTAAGAGCTTTATTTACCAAGAAATATGGAAATTCCTTAGAACCCTATTTAAATCAAGAGGTAATTAATAAAAATAATTGCTTCAAGTTATGTAAAATGTTGTGATTTTAAAATTGGATCGGTAGCCGAACTAGTTAGGTCATTGATTCATCAGTCCAACTAGTTTACTTGATTTAATTGAATAAAGCATTAAAAATTTTGATTCAAATTCAATCATTTTTTAATTTGGTTCAACTAGTCCAGTTCAAACAACAATAGTCATTATTCTTAAGAAAATTATATACTTTTAAGTACTAACTTAGATAATTTTCTTATTATATAGTTTGTGGTTAAGCTAAAGGCAGAACCTCCTACAAAGGAGATGAAACTTCTATTGATGTACGACATAGCACAAGAGTTTTCTATTGAATGGGACCCCAAAGCTTTGGAACAAAAACTATTTAAGCCACCTCAAATGGAGCAAGTAAGCCTTTCTATCTAGAACCTTGTAAAATATTGCATGTTATGCATTGATACATAGAATCAACGGAAGTGGAGAAAGAGAAAAGGAGGGTGATATCAAGAAAGGCCAATCCACACACGCCCGGGCCGAAAGCCAAAAAAGTAAGAGAATGGAGAGGAGAGGATGATGGCTTGGCATATTAGGATTTGATAGGAGGAAAAGAGAAAGCCCCCTCTATGTTGTGTTGTGGGGATATTTATTGGTAGATCAAGGTTCCCGAGTGGTCGCCTCTTGAGGAAAACGCACACGTTAATAGCAGGTGGCCTAATGGAGGGCCAATTAGGTGATTAAGGATGAATGGTCCCTCTCGTGGATGGTATGAAGCACATGGGTAGTTGGTCATTAAACAACCATCCGAACAATATAAGGCAGGGAAAATTATTCACAGTCTCTTCAATTGATTCTCGCGTTGCCACGTGTCTTAATCTAGGTAGAGGTATAACATTATGAAACATGAGTTGATAACGAATTTTAAAGATTTTAATGCTATAAAAAATTATTATCTATTGTTTATTGTTTACAATAGATTTTTTTTTAGTCAAAAGGTATTATATGTGATGTACTTATAATGTATAATATAGTGAACATAATAGTGACATATCCTCAAAAGTTTCCAACAGTATTATATATATATATATATACATGAATCAAATATAAGTCTAACAAGTTTAAATATAAATGTAAAGGAATTATTAAAAAAATGACATCTAATAAGTTACAAATTCAAATCATAATATTTGCAACTTTCCGATTCATTTTCATCCTTCATCTTAACCAAATGAAAAGTATTTCATCATATTAAATAATTGTATATTCTTACAATTTCTATGTCGATTTTTTGTTGCAGAATGATGCTCAACATAAGTCCTTAAACGATAAAGTTGATGATGGATACAAGTTGCTTGATACCAATAAGTCCTTAAACGATAAAGTTGACGATGGATACAAGTTGCTTGATACCAAGCATGAAACCTTCCAAAACACCAAAAAATTTTGTGCTGATGAGAATGATACTAATGACAACATCAAGAAGCCTACAAGACCAATTGGTAATAACACTAACTCAACTAATAAAAGTAAACCAAGATTAACTAGGATGAAACGAAAGGAATCACTTGGTGGGGTTGCAAGTATGAGTCCAACAAAAGAAAATGGTGAAAAGGAATATGAAAAAAATTTGCATTTTGGTAACACAAAACCATTAGCTTATGAGACTAATGAAGGCTCAAGGTCTCCTCCATGTGGAACTCCAATAATTCCAACAAATACAATGGGAAGAAGGCACAATCGAGTCCCCTCGTTTCAACTAGGTATATTAAGTAAGCATGTGCATCCTAAGTTACCAGATTATGATGATTTGATAATTCAACTCGCATCTTTGCGAAGAGATTAATTTTTTTATTAAGTTTTAAAAGTTATTTTATATAATAAACATATGTGCCACATGATACTTTTCTAGCAAGTTATGTCATTATTGACTAATGAGGATTAACAACTTCATATACTACAATAATAAGATTTTCTGTAAATACCAAATTAGTAAAAATAGACAATTTGAAGGCAGAACGAGAATTTAACCCAATTAGCATAAGGAGAGCTAAAAACTTGAATTTGATAGTTGTGTTTTTAGAAATTAAATATTTTTATTCACGTAATTGATCATCCAATCTAATAATGGAATGACAACTTTCAGGTTTGATTTACATGTTAATTCACTAATGATTTATTTGACTTAAATTCAAATACAATGATGGCTAATGAGAGGATATCTTAAACTTTTCTTTTATAAGGTTAAAGTTTGTTGTTAATCTCTGTAATTTGATAAATTTTGAGATTTAGTACTTTAAAAGTAGAACATTCAATGTTCTTATTTTTTTTTCAATTTAAAAATCTTAATGTAATCATGATAGCCATTGATAGTTTCAGTTAAAATTTTCATTTTAATATGTTTATTTTCTATCAATCATATATACCATCATATGAGAAAATCCTAATCAAAATTCTAAATTGACAAATTTTAATGAGAAATACTTATAATTTTAATGATTGGACTAAAACTTTCAAATAAAAATATAAAAATTTTAATTTTAATTTTTAAAATACAAAAACTAAAACCCATATTTTATTAAAATACAAAGAGTAACAACAATTTTTAACATTTTGATAAATACAGATAAGGTATATGGTTGCTGGGATTTCAACCCAGCTTTCATTTTTTACAAGATAATAAATTTCCACTAATTCAAGATTGTTGAAGGATCTCCTTTTTTTTTTTTTAAATAAAATGATACCCTAAACTTTTTTTTTAACAGAAAATGATAACCTAAACTTGATTATAATAATTAGGGTACTTGTTATGGTATAAGAACTCTTAAGTCCCCTAACTTGCCACTAAGAGGATTTAGAAATAAACGGGCGGCATTGTCGTATGCTCGACATTTTTTTTCAAGCTTTAGTTTGAAAGTCTTACAAGTATTGGAATGAATAAATTAATTTAAATTAAACTAATTAAACTAACGAACTAGCACATATATATATATATAGTATTTATATAGTAAAACTCGAATCTAAAACGTTCAAGTTCTTACAATTTTAGTTTTTATCAATAATGTTAATGTCTCATTTGATATCAAATGATATATAACCAAATTCAACAACAAGAGCAGAAAACATTTAAGGTGTGATCTTATTATAGTAGACTCCTTTAAGATCTTTTTTAAATCGACAAAAATGAAAAAATTATAGCCGTTCAATAAAGTTATATAAAAAACATAGGAAATTATATTGATAATTTGGAACCTGCTAAATCGGTTATTGAATATGCTGTTTTTTGTCTAGGAAAACAATTTCTCATCTTTAATGTTGAAATCGGCTGAATTAGTTAAAGGATTAATATTTACATGACATGATCATCGATAAATTGATATTTTTATTTTTATTTTTATTTTAACCGTTGATTTAAAAGGATACTACGAAAAAAAAAAAAACATTGTAATTCTTTCTAGTACTTTTGACATTTGATTTTATATATACATGAAAAAATAATTAAAATGATTTGATTATAAATATTAAATTTAATTTAAATAAAAATATAAACTCGGAAATAGACAAATAAAAAGTACCTTGGCGAGCTCTATTTCTACTTTCCTTTTTTGTTAATCAAAACGCAGAAATCATCGTTTAGTCAACATCGGTTCTTCACTACTTTTTTTCCAAATTATAAAACCGGACAACCGGAATAATATCGTCGGCTCCACAACTGCCACCAGCGCCGCCGCATTCATCTACGTCGGGAAATAGAACAGCTTATATTGAGTAAAATGAACGGTGGAGATTCAAAGGATGACGAGGAGGAACGGGAACAAGTTATGAGCGAGGTCCATCTGGGATGTCCAACTGGCATCTCCGGTCCTCACATTTCCCGCTTCACCATTTGCCTGCCTTCTGGTATTGATTTTCTTCTAAATTTAAACATAAAACAAATCAGTTAATTAGAGCTTTTTAATTTTTTTTTTAATTTATATAGGAGTTGAATCCAGCAGATTCAATGGACTGTTCAAAGAAGAGGAATCTTGTACGGACCAAGAAATTAGCTTCGATGAAGATGGCGACCTGATTTTACCAAGAAGACGCCGTAAGTAACCAAGTAACTTCGATAACCTCGAAGAAGCTTTTATTTTGTCTTTATTTTTTTAATTATCTCTGTTTAATTTGCAGAGATTTCTCGTCGTTGTTTCACTATGAAAATCCAGCATAATATCACTTCATCCATTCCTAGTGTTGGTTTGCAGGTGATCCTTCCTTTCTTATGTTGTTTATATTATAAGCCATTAACATAGGTATTACAAGCAAAGGCTTTAAATTTTGTAATTTTTGAATCCGTTTTCGCCTCTTAGGTATGGAAGGCCGAACTAATTTTGTCAGATTTTGTGTTACATAAGATGTGCACTTCAATGGAGTTCCATGGCATTGTCTCTTTAGAGCTTGGTGCTGGAACAGGTATATTATGTGCTTTGTGCTTAAAAAAATGTAAATACCAGTGCTATCTGTTAAGCATGTGTTTATGTGTTGAATCTCTGCAAGTTACTATGCTGGTCATCAAGGTTGAGCTTTCCCCGGATGGTATTGAGTGAAATTAAATTAAGTAATCATGTACCTAATTCCTTTCAAAGATTAAGACATAAATTAAATACTAAAATTAAATATACATTTAATATGGGAAAGTTGCTATAAGTTCATTCAGATTAGAAATTTGAAGTTTCTGAACCTTTTAGGGAGTCATACCACACATATGTAGTTGCTGAAATTGCCAAGTATTGGGCCTTTGAAGAAGTTTTCCTTAATGGCTTGGATAAGCCTTGATGCAATCGAGTTGGCTTGAGTAGCCTTGAGATGCAATTGAATTGGCTTGAGAAGCCTTGTGGCAAACGAGTGGCTCGATAGTAGCCTTAACACGGATGCGTTGTGATGGCTTGTGGGGAAACCTTGAGACAAATCGTGGGTTTTTTGGCCTAGTTGAGAATAGGCCTTGAGTAGGCTCTTAGTTGCCTAGTTGAAGGCACTAGAGTCTTTCCTCACCTAGTGGGTGGTGTTGGCTTGCATGGGCTTGAGTTGCCTATTGAGATAAGAGAACAATTGTGAAATGGGGCACGCCTTGTATGGTGTAAGTCTTGAGGGACATAAATCTGATGACTAATGAGTGCACCTTTATTTTGGTGTAGGAGAGCCTCAGCGGGGACATGAGCAAGTGTGTGCTTGAGTAGTGCCAAAGTACACCTGAGTAGCATTCGAGTGTGCTTGAGTAGCTTTGGAGCAGGTGAATGCTCATTTTGGGGCAATTGAGTTCGTGAGCGCTTGACTAGTGCTGGAGCCAATGAATGCTCCTAGAGGCAACAAGCTAGAGTGGGCTTGAGAAACGTTAGAGCAAGTGAAGTGTCCTCTTGAGGAAATCGAGTTTGAGGGCACCTGAGTAGTGCAAGAGTGCGCTTAGGTAGTGTTGGAGTGGTTGCAAGCTCCATCTGTGTTGGCCAGTGGGCCATTGCAATCAAGATAGGCTTGGGAGGCCTAGCGAGATTAAGCGGTCAGAGGACCATTCAAGATTATGGCATGGTAAGCCAATTTTTTATTTTGTGTTGTGTAGGTCAGCGGACCTATTGAGTCGAGCAAGGCAGATGCAAGCCATGAGTTTAAGTCGAGATGAGTCAGAGGACCCTTAAGTTTGTGTTGGTCGGAGGACCATAAACGGATTGATGGATCCTGTGTTGAGGATAGGGCTTAGGATGCCCTTATTCACGATGAGCTACTACTACATGAAATTTGTGGAGCTAGTCCAAGCATCACCAAGTTTTGAGCTAGAGCTGATTGAAGGGTTGTTGAGTCTGAGAGCTTGAACAAGAGAACAAGTGAGGGTGTCTTGTTTGTGTTTATCAAAGCAACTTGTGAGATTGTATGAAGAAACGAGTGGCGTGCTAGAGTTTGCGTGAGTGAGCATCAAAGTCTAAGATTGAGATCAAGCTAGAGCGGTGGTGCCACATGTGTCGCGGTTGTCCAAGATGGCCACACCTAGTGGGGTGACCACAGAGGGGTTGAGAGGGCCTAAGTTGGGGATGACGATGAGAGGGCCTAAGTTGGGGATGACCATGTGTCTAAATTTCCTGTGTTGAGAACTTGAGTGTAGGTGCCGCAAGGAGTGGTTGGCATAAACCATGTCTAGAGGGACGCATCCAGCAGGATGCCATAAGAGTGCAGTTGGTGCCACATCTAGAGGGGTGCATCTTTAGGTATCAAAGACATGGTAATATTTAGTCGACAAAGGTTCATACCAGTGATCCTCAAGGTCGTAACTTCATGATTATGTGTTGTGGCATTGAGTCTGAGCGTTCGGTGGAGGAATGGGCATATACGAGACTACACCAGTTATTGAGATGAGACCAAATTCGAGTCTATGTCCAATGCGCGTTGAATGGATCATAATCTTAGGCCTTGGGGACCCAAGATGGACTTGCAACAGAAATGTCAACTCAATGCAACAAGGTTTCTAAAGGTGTGGCTCCATGTCGATGAGGGCATTGACATAGTAAGTGGGGGGAGAGTGTCGTGGTCCGCAAGTTACTATTCTAGTTATCAAAGTTGAGATTTCCCCAAATGGTCTTTGAGTGAAATTAAATTAAGTGATCATTTACCTTAGTCCTTTCAAAGATTAAGAAATATAAATTAAATACTAAAATTACATATAGATTTTAATGCGGTAAAGTTGCCATAATTTCATTCAGATTAGAAATTTGAAAGTTTTTGAACCTTCTTGTGGTGAGTCATAACTTATATATTTAGTTGCTGAAATTGCCAAGTATTAGGTCTTTGAAGAAGTTTTCCTTATGTTTCTCATTTTACGAATCTATCCAGGTGAGAAACTCCCAAGTAGAATGTGCTTGCTGGCTATGTTACCTTTCTCATAATTGCATTAGTGTACAAGTTTGTTGCTTGTGGGGAGTTTTTAACATAATTATTTAGTTGTTGAAATTGCGAGTAATTAGGCTTTTGAAGAAGATTGACTTATGTTTCTGGATTTACCAATGTATCTGGCTGAGAAATTCTCAACTGGAATCTGTTAACTCTCTTAATTGCATTAGTGTACAAATCAGTTGCTTGTGGGGAGTCATAACATGCATATGTAGTTGTTGAAAATGCTGAATATTAGGCTTTTGAAGAATATTGACTTATGTTTCTTGATTTACTAATGTGTCTGACTGAGAAATTCTTAACCAAAATGTGCTCGCTGGTTAACTCTCTCGTAATTGCATTAGTGTACAAGTCAGTTGCTTTGTGTTTGTTAGTAAATTCAATTTTATTGAATGAGAAAACTCTAATTCCATTCCCTGGCCATGTGTTTCCTAAACTTCTCTTTGGGAAATTTTTTTGTCATGTTTGTTATCTAGCTTGAACAATCTAACGAGGCCATATCTGAAACATTATTACATCTGGTATGACAGGAATTTTTTGCACTGTCTTTACCAGGGCTTGCAGGCATGCTGCTTGGGCATGCTGCTAAGACTGTGTTCTTAACAGGTGAGACCCACTCTGATTTATCTGTCATGCACTCATGCTGCTTTGTCACTTTGGCTTTGGGATAGTTTAGCAATGCTTTTAAAAAGTGCTTTTGACTTTTGAAAAGTTTGGTTTAAGATTTGAGTGTTTAGCATTTCTGTCAAAAAGTGCTTTTGAGAAATAAATTTCCATTTTTGACATAGTATTATCAAGTAACAAATATGCATTTAAATAATGTTCAAATTAGTTAATACTATTATATTTTAGTAAGAATATAAAAATAATTTGTTATAACTTGTTGTTAATATTTTAATATATGAAATATAAATTTAAAATATTTTTAAGCAATAAATATTAATTATTTATAAAATTTAATTAGAATATATAAACTATATTTTAAATATTTAAATATAATCATTAAATATTTGTAATTAGATATTAACACATTTGTATTATTTTAAAAAATACTTTTTTATTTTAATTAATGATTTTAACACATTTGTAATTAAGCACAAAGAAGAAAAAAAGGGTAAGTACTATGTTGTTGGAGGGGTGAAAAAGTAATTAAGCACCAAAAGTGCTTTTGGGGAGGAAAAGCTAAAAATTTTAGCTTCTCCTTTTCAAAAGCTAAAAAATTCAGCTAAAAGCAATTTGTTTCTTCGAAAAGTGCTTTTTTTAAGCACTACTAAACAAGCCCTTACTCAGATTACCTGTTACACCCAATTGCTTCAGCTACTTAGGTTATGCATTATTGCTGACAGACCATGGTGATCAAATCCTCGAAAACTGTCTTAAGAACGTTCAACTTAATTCTGGAGTCCTTAATCATCAGAAAGTAGTTTATGTGCGTGAACTTGATTGGACTCACCCTTGGCCTCCTAAAGTTAGCTCAGACCTTGCAACTCAAGAAAGGTGATTCATTTGGTTTCATTGCTGGACTTGTTTTAAGATATGGAAGTATTTATATTATTTCCATTTATAATTTTGATGTACTTATTCCATTGAGGAGATAAGAGCTCAGCCCTTTAAATTTTAAATGGTTAAAACCAGGTTTTCATGGAGCTCCTCAGAACTTGAAGAAGTCCAGAAAGCTTCTCTGCTTTTAGCTGCTGATGTCATTTACAGTGATGATCTTACAGATGCGCTATTTGGTATCTTAGAGAGAATAATGTCGCAAGGGTCTGAAAAGGTTGGTTAACATTGTTAAAATGGTCGCATACCAGTACATGGTGTAGGTAATAATACACTAGCGGGTTTTACTAAAGAGTGTCATTATCTGCTGTTTTTGTATATGTCACATGATTTAAGTTTGTGGATTAACCCCGAAGTTAGTTTTCTTGCAAAGCTGATGATTGAACATGTTACCATAGGAAGAAAATTCGAAGGGAGATCATGAACTTATGAAAATTTTCTCGTTCCGCTGAGACTTATCCACATCAGATGTTATATCTGGTCGGATTTCAGTTGCCTGTGCATTTTTAGGCAACGGGCTGAATTCTGTTACCTATACATGTTAATATATGATAAGATTTCTACCAAGTTGTAGTGATTGCGGATTACATTCTATGCTTATCTCATTTGTTCACGTGTGTTAGTCCTCATTCTCATCTGCTTAGATAATGTTCTTTGAGGTTCCCCATATATCAATAGGACAATCATCGTGTGCATTCCTGTGGTTTTCAGGTGTTATACTTGGCACTGGAAAAACGCTACAACTTCAGTCTTGATGATCTTGATGTTGTAGCAAATGGTTATTTAAATTTCAGAAGTTACTTGAAGGACGACAGTGGTAGGTATATTACAATGCAAAAAATGTACATGCCGCCATAAGTTTCTTGTCTTCTGGGTTTTTTTCCTGATGTATCTTTACATTGAATGATGCAGAATGTGAAGGCCTTGAGCTTGGTTCCTTGCCTTGTTTTACGGGTAAATGTATCGATGTTGCAGAAATTCCACAGTATGTGGGAGGATATGACCGAGGGGACAATGTTGAGCTTTGGGAGATTAGATACAGTAAAGGAAAGCTATAATTGAAAGGTATACAAAATTTCTAATTATGTGTTGCCGTTGATAATTTTTGTTGGTTACTTTGTAATTGTACTACTTGAAACACCCCCATTCTAAATTCATACAATACCACAGTTGAAAGTGAGGAATTTGTAGGTGAATTCCATGGACTTACCGGCTTGGGCATCACCGTAGGCTTCTAAATGAAGATGTTGGGAGATGTGAAGTCGAAGCACAGTCACGTCAGGGCGATGGGATCGTTTTATATATGCTAAGATTAGAGCTCAAGTTTGATTTGAAATTCAAGTCTCAAAGCTCAATACTAGCTTAATCAAGTTTTGCTTTTAAATTGCTTGAGCTGATTCGGTTGAACTTGTTTAGTTATTTCCCAGGCTCGACTTCAAGATTGAGTCGAGTTCGATTAGATATTTCTCAATATTAATTAAAAACAAATACTCGAAATCTCTGTTTGTTTGACTCTCTTTACTTGTCTAATATAGTGTTCTTAGGTGAAAATATACAACATTTTTCTACCTAAAAATTGGTACCAAAAACAATGTTATAGAGGCCTAAATATAAATATAAAATAAATGATTTAATGTGTTATAATTATAAACTTAAATGCAATATGTGTGGTATTACAGAAATAAATGCAATGTGTATAGAGCATCTTATGTTTAAACATTTTATGGGGTATTTATTACCTTACTTAGTGAGTTACTTTCGTGTTAATTAAATATATTGTATTAATATCTCTATTATATTAAAATTTTTAAAGAAACTTGAACAAAAGATACAATGAATTTTAATAATTTCAATTAAAACTTTATATTTTCTTATATAATTTTTTTATTAAATATGCTTATTATATATCTACTGTGTTAACCAGTTCTTTTTTACCTTTTAAAAGCGGAAAATAATAACAGAAAACCAAATCTTTGTGATTAGAGATGCCTTAAAAAGAGGGCTGTCGTCAGCTGAGATGATAACTCCCACATCGCTAGATGATGGCAGTCGAGCAAAACGCTGGAGTATAAATAAAAGGCAAGCTACTATTTTGCAACTTACTTACCTGGACGGGGTCGATGGATTATCCTCAAGATCCATGGCCTAGGGTAGTGACCTCCATTGCACGTGGGGGGGGTGCTACCTTAAGGTCTCCCCAAGTTGGGAGAGCCTACGTCATAATTTGTGGCAGCGGGGGCCTGCGTTCGCGCGGCCCCTACCTAATTTCTAAGTACAAGGTTTTTATTGATTACTTTCTTATGTGGTGGGTGTTCTACCACTCATCCATCATTTGAGATGTTTTTGTAGTTTGTTCTTTGTTGGGGAGCTGACATACCAAATGTGCCGGATCTGCATGAGTTTGCAGTAAAAGATGAAGTGATCCACCAATGTGCCAAATCTAAAATATCCGTGTTTAGCACTTGCACCTAAAATATTACCAGGACTGAAGTAGGGACAAAGTGTACCATCTAGCAACTAGAGCTACACTACAGAAAGGCCATTGTTGACCACCACTTAATAAATGTTGCAGTCGATGGAAAAGTCGTGCTTGAATTGTCTGATATAGACCAAAACCCCTCAAAGAAGCTTAACTGCTCCTTCCCAATCATGTCTATCGTTTCGAGATCCTTCTTTTCCATCCTTCACCTCCATAACGATGGCAGGTTCCTGTTGCAATCATGTTTATTTTCAACATGTTATTGTCCATATAAAAAAATAAGACAACTGGTAATTGATTCAACTGTATGCCACTACAATTCAAATTCATTGGTTCAACAGCACTTTAATCTAAAACAACGATTATCATTGGAAATTGAACTAATATAGGTAGCTTCAAGGACGAGTTTTTTAAGCCATTCCAAGTTTCTTTTCATTAAACAATGTTACAATATTGGAGAAGATATCAAAGAAAACATAATTTAAGTGATGTATATAAAAAAAAAAAAAACCTAATGCTGGTGATTTAGATCCAGTAATTAATTATGTAAATATAAATGATTAAATTTGTCAAAATTATAAACATGAATGCAATATGTGTATTAAACATCTCATGCTTAAACATAATATACATTACTTATATTATTTTAGCGCTTATTAAATATGTAGTATTAGTGTAGCTTAATCACAGTTCTTTTTTACCTTTTAAAGAGGAAAACAATGACAGCAAAAAGCATAACATCCTTATATGCCTTGGGAAGAGACTTGCTGAGTGTACCACAGATCCCACATCGCTAGATGATGGCAATGTAGCAAAGCGCTAGGTATATAAATAAAAGGCAAGCTCCAACATTGGAATATACTTACCTGGACGGGGTCTATGGGTGGTCAGGAAGACCCATGGCCTAGGGTAGTGACCTCCATTGCACTTGGGAGGGGTGCTCCCCTAAGGTCTCCCCAAGCTGGGAGAGCCTACGTCATAATTTGTGGCAGCGGGGGCCTGCGTTCGCGCGGCCCCTTTCCAATTTCCAAGTCTAAAGCCTTCATAGAGTTATTAACATATTTCTTTCCCTTTTCAGTGTGATACTGTCGTCTTCGGCAATGGTTTATTAACTTATTACGATGTCTAAAAGTAGATCGTATTCACCAATATGGTCTTGTAAAAGAGTCACTATTGTCACAGACACTTGCGTTGTGAATAATTGAAAACAGGTTTGGGGTGTAAAAAGTCTGAACTTATATTTCCTCAACACATACATTTGAAGTTTTGATCAGAGCTTGATGTCATCTGATCCTTAGTCAACTCTACAGGATCAAATGTAGATGAATATACATATGTACATATATGCAAGGGTCTGTTTAACACATGCATTTAAAGCAAAACTGGAGAAAGGCCATTAATGACCACTAATGTTGCAGTTGAAGGAAGTGTTTGGATTGTCTGATAGACCATTAAACCTCTCCAAAAGGTTAATTGCTCCTTCCCAATCATGTCTACTGTTTTAAGATCCTTCTGTCTTCTTAAACCTCCATAACCATGACAGATTCCTATTGCGTTTTCAGCATGGTCATGTCAAACATATACTCGAATCTGACAGGTTTTCTTTCAGCTATTTTCAGACAGAAGCTCATGAATTTTACCTGCAATGCACTATTAAAACACCTCTCTCTGATAATGAAAAGCCTCATTTTTATAACTTTGTTTAATTCCCACATGGCAAAGCGATGACAATTGAGTAAGGCGCTGGAGCTAAAAATTAGAGGCAAGCTCATACTTTCTAACGTACTTACCCGGACGGGGTCGATGGATGATCAGGAGGATCCATAGCCTACGGTAGTGACCTTCATTGCACTTGGGAGGGGTGCTCTCCTAAGGTCTCCTCAAGTAGGAGAGCCTGCGTCATAATTTGTGGTAGTGGGGGCTTGCGTTCGCGCGGCCCTTACCCAATGTTAAAGTTGAAAGTTAATGTGGAGGAGTTGAACTCAATGAATGGGATTTCCTTAACTGCTGAAAGAATTGAAGGATTTAAACTAGCCATTTTAACCTCTTTCTATTAATCAAAGCCATCATAAAATAGAACTGGTAATGGATTCAACCACATGCATTTGCATAACATTTTAATCCAAAAGTAATTGTATATCATCCGAAGCTGAACTAGTATATGGGTTGCTTCGGTGAATTCAAGTTTCTTTTAATCAAACATTGATGTTGCAAAACATACCAGAGAAATCATAATTAACTGGAGAAAATATATATTATATGTTTATCACATTACTTTTGATCTTATTAAATATATCAAATTCATATTACTATTAAAATCAAGAGTTCTATATCGATTAACTAGTGCTTGTTTGCTTTTACGATTATAGAAAACAGAAGAGAATGTGTGATTAGAATGGCTTCACAAGAGCCTGCTGAGTAGATGTTTCTTAATTCCAACATCGGTTAGAGAAGACAGTCGAGAAAATAAATAAATAACTTTTCACCTCATGTATTATGTTCACCAAGAAGTTTTAATTAGTTACCCAATTACTAAGAAGTTTTTTCATTCATTCTATTATGCTTGTGCCAGTTTTTTGTTTTTTAAAGAAAATTTTGATGAACCTTCACATTTGAGTATAAACAAATGGACCCGAAGCCCAAAGAGATAATACATTAACATCAAAGATACTAGGACCAACCCTAGCCCAACAAATGGGCCGAACTCCAGCCAACTAAACCATCTATTGCTGTTGTCGCTAACTAACGGCAAGGGAGAGAGGAGGCGTGACTGAAAAGCCTGAACAATTGGAGCAACCGTACTCTCAACTAGCAGATCCACCACGGAGCAAGGAGCTGAAGAATGGGCACTGTCGCTACCGTGGGCATCGTCGGAAGTCACCAACATTGAAAGCAACAACCTTGTTGAAGTAAAAGGAAACACAGGCTGAAGAGACTCCCGGGCGGAGAAAAGGAGACAAGCTTTAAGAGAACCATGGAAAGAGCATGAGGTAGTTGGGATTATCTCCACCATTCTGGCGGTCAAAAGCTTGAGGGGATGGGGAGAAAACTTTGGATTATTCTTGCGAAAAACAAAATAAAAAGCATAAAAAAGGAGGAGGTGTAGGGGAGTGGAACACTGTCTCTACATACAATATGAATGAGAGATATTACCCAAGTACATAAGTACATACTAAAGAGATAATTTAGAGTTATTTAAAATTTCAAACCTTAAACCATTTTTATAAAATAATAAAATATTAGTTTGAAACCATTTGAGGGTTTTACAAACATCTTAAAACCATTTAGAATCATTTCATATGAGATTGGAAGTGTTTGAGGTAAAAAATGAGCTTTAAGTGGGTCAAAACTCACAAAATATAACAGTAGTGTTGCTAAGGACCCCGTATTCTAATACCTAGACCTATGTATGATACCTAGCTCAATTACTGTAGCTTTTTAACTACTAACTTGCTCTATTTCAATACCTATAGTAGGGATATCGAAATCTAGGCCCTTGAAGTTAAAATTTTGTCTAAAAACACTTGAAATCATGACTAAACATATCCATTGAAACATTTCATATTCAATTTGATCGTTAGAATGTATAATGTCTCATTACGTTACTAAAGCAACTCAAATTAACTCAATGTATTTCCGCAAATTGAACTTATGATATTGTTCAAATCAAACTAAACATTGTATCCATATACATGTGTTATAAGTGTCAAATATCTTCTTCTTCTTTTCAAATCTCGAGATTACACGAAGTTTCAATTCGAATCTAAATTCTAATATCAAAATTCAAAAATGTGTCTCAAGACAATGAGATTTTATCTCAAGATTGGCCTTACCTAATTTCTATTTATGTTTCAATTTTTGAATGTTTCAAAATAAAAGGATTCTTGTCTCAAAACTTGTTCAACATGCCTCAAGTCCTAAACTCATAAATATATAAAATGGTAATATCTATTCATAACGTCTTAAGGCACTATGGTAACAAATATACAAATATATAACATTAAATTTCGGTATACAAATATTTGATTATATCAACTCTAGCATCATCTCACATGTCATCACAATTAACTATCAAAATTCTAGTATTTATAATCTACCAATGTAACAGTATCAATCATCAAAATAAACTCATATAACATGGTTGGAACAATACCATATCAACATTATCATTTCAAGTTTTAAGGAAAGATACGGTTACCTCGACATTTATTTCAAATTCGGTTATATCAACTTGCTAGATAACGTAACGGATAATTGAAAATGAATTATAGTAGTACAAACTGTAATATCTATATGATGCTCACCTTTTCCATTCCTTTCGCATTTGATGTTCCGAGATCGTCTTTAGCTATGTATGATAGATTCAATTACTGAAATAATATTAATTCTTCATTTAATAAGGACATACCAACAACCAAACATATTTTACATTCTTTGCAAATAAGTCCCCTTTTTAACCATAATATCCTAAATGCTCGTATCTTAAAATTCACCTGATTGAATTTGAATTCGACTTTATATTTATTGACTTCATATTTATTCTTTAGAGACCTCATACTGCCATTATATATAAAACATCTTCAAAGTTCTCAACTCTTACAAATAGGTCCCTAATATTCTAATAATTATTTTCTTTTAATAATCATGGAATCAAACCTTGTACCAATTCTATTCACTTCAATACTAACTAGTTTCTTGCTCATGTAACTATACAACCAATTAATTCATAGATTCTAGCTTGAGTTTTCCATGTACTTCATCAATGACAACTTAATTAAATTTCCTTGATCATGAAAATTAACCATTGAATTGAGTACACCAAATTCATTATACCAAGAATTCATGACAAGGATAAACTTCCTTACCTCATTGAATTTTGGACAGGCAAAAATGGTGGAACTTAAACTTCTTCTCTCAAATAGAGGTGTTCATAGGTTGAGTCGTGTAACGCCCCTAACCCGAATCCGTCACCGAAATAGAGTTATGGAGCATTACCAGAGTTACCGATTTATTTATCAGATATTTCATTTTATCTAACGTTCATATTTGGAACCAATTAAAATCAAACATATTGTCCCTTAACGTACTTATTTTTCTCGATATGTTTTACTTGAATTTATTACTCGTCTCAATTTAATTAATTTCCTTGTATCAACGTATCAAAAATAATCACCTATTTACATGTTATGATAAATATCATTCTCTTGTCATTTCTTCATAAACATAAAATCAGGGAATTCATTATATCGATATTTCATGCATTTAAAAATACAATTCAAGTTATACTAACTTACCTCGTTACTTGTACATGTTTATAATTTCATTAATCCGATATCTTTTCTTTGTCCACGTTCAAGTCTCGTATTCGAGTTATCCGGATCTTTATAAAGAAATTTGATCCTCGTTTTCATTTATTTCATGTTGTAATACATTCAACTAATACTCTAAACAAAATTACCATTTTACCCCTAAACTTTTAATTAATGACGATTTCATCCTTAGGTTAAAATAAAATAAAATTATTGCAATTTAATCCTTTCCAGCCGTTATTCTCAAACAAATTGATAACGACCCATGAATTCTATAAAATATCAGAATTTTCCATAATTTCAACACTTTTCAATTTAATCCTTAAAACATGTTTTTCCCTGATCTTGAGCTAAATTAATAATTTCATTCAATTTGTAATTTTAAATAATAAAATAATTCATTTCATGCAATTTGGTCATTTCTGACATTTTTACAAAATTGCCCATAAATTTTTACTTTTATTCAATTTAGTCCATGAGCCTAAAACATGCAAATTAGCCATGTTAGCTGAATATTCATACATATTTTCCTCCTTATCCTCTCCATTCCACATCCTTTATTTATATAACATGCAACAAGTAACATTATCAATAATTTCACTATTTACTTATATGTATATTCAAAACTGTCCATTTGCGTCATAGTTACTAAATTATTTATATCTTAAGGTACAGAACTCGAAATTAAGATCCGCTAATTTTCCCTGAAACTAGACTTACATATCTTATTACCATAAAATTTTCACAATTTTTGGTTTAGCCAATAAGTACAGTTTATTCTTTAAAGTTACCCCTATTCTGCTGTCTGACAGTTCCGACCCTTCTTCACTAAGAATTAATTATCTCATCGTACGAGATTTGGATGATGTTCCTACTTATTTCTATTGAAAATAGACTCATTAAGGATTCTAAACATATAAATTTAAGCCTATAATTATTTTTATCCAATTTTTTATGATTTTTCAAATTCAGAACAGGGGAACCCAAAATCATTCTGACCTTGTCTCACAAAAGTTATTGTAGCTCATGATTTACAATTCCATTGCTTACATAATTTATTTTATAAGAAACTAGACTCAATAAGCTTTAATTTCATATTTTATTCATCCTATAATTCGATTTCTACAATTTTTAGTGATTTTTCAAAGTTAGGCTACTGCTGCTGCCCAAAACAGTTTTAGTGAAAAATATTGATTTCCATTTAGTCCCAAATTTCATAGTTCATACAATTCAATTCTTGTTCAATTAGCTCCTCAATTGAGATAATTTTTCTCATTTAATACTTTATTCCATCATTTTAAACTACTTCATAACCCTTGAAAACCAGAACTTTAACACTAGACCTTAATTCCAAACTCTTTCACAATTAGGTCCTAAACCAATTTTCATCAATTTTACTTGATAAAATCACCATATGTCAAAATTAAAACTTCAATTCTATGTTTATTCATCATATTCTTCCAGTAATCATCCATAAAAACTTCAAAAATTAGCCATGGAATCAAAAACTAATGAAATAGTAAGTTGGACCCAATTGTAAAAGTCCAAAAACATAAAAATTTCAAGGAGAAAGCAAGAATTAAACTTACATGAAGCTAGAGTATGAAAACCAGCTTGAACCCTCATCCATGACTGTTTTTCAGCTGATGAATATGAAGAGAAATGAAGAGAATTCTAGATATTCCAATTTAGTCCCATTTTTGTTTAGTTAATTTTGGCAATTTTCCAATTTTGCCCTTATTTCACCCATTTTCTGATTTTCTCAGCTATTGCCGCCCAAAATATCTCCTTTGGGCTTATTTTCACTTTAGGTCCTTCCTCATTTGACAATTAAGCTATTTAATCATTTTAGCAACTTTTACACCTTTTTCAATTTAGTCCTTTTATTTAATTAGCTATCAAGTACTTTAAAATTTCTTGTGAAACTTTAATACTAACTTATTAACACTCCATAAATATTTATAAAAATATTTATGGCTCGATTTAAAATTTTTGAGGTCTCGATACCTAGTTTTCGATTCTAATTATTTTAATATATATATATTTTTTTTGTACACTATTCACTATTTCAAAATTTTTCCTAACTTAACATTTAACTTATACTCACTAGATTAATAATATTTCCTACTCATTTGTCGGATTTAGTGATCTCGAATCATTGTTCCGACACCACTAAAATTAGGCTGTTACAAGTCGGGTCAGGTTTGGGTTGAAATTAATATAATTTATGCTTGGCTGAGCCTGACTCAAAATATGGGCTTAAAATTTTACCCAAACCCATCCATATTTACAAAAAGTTAATCCAAGCCCATATTAGGCCTGCCCATATTATTTTTAATTTTTTTTAGTTTCTAAACTTTTTATATATTCATTTTAACATTATTTTAATATTTACATTAGAGTAGTATTATATATTTAGTATAAGTTTATTTTTTTTAATTTGTTCTAAATTACATAATATATAAAAATAACATAATATAAAGTGCTATAGACTTAAAAACGGGCTGAGTCAAGCCTTGAATGTTCAAGCTCGAGCCAGACCTATATTTTAAACGGGTCTAATTTTTTTGTCTAAGCCCATATTTTGAGCCTAATATCTTTACCCAAACATTCTCAAATTTCAGGCGAGCTTTTAGTCTTTGGAGATAACCTAACTCATGAATAACTCTACTTTAAAAGGACCACAAGCTGATCGAAAAAAAAGGAAAAGAAGAAAAAGGTAAAAACTCTCTTTTACCAACCCTCTCAGTCAATCGCCGAGGAGATATGTATTATTACATCAGATATTTCGGAGCGTTACCATTGTGACTTTTATTGAATTCATTTGCCATTGAAAATTTATCAACGGTCAAATTGTACCCTAATCAATGGTTAATCATTTCTTTAAGGACATATTTAGTTCCCACCTAATCTCCTCTATTTCAATCACCTTACAATTGGGTCCTTGTACTATTTAAATAATAAACTTCCAACCTAGTCCCTGTACTATTTTGATACTTTATTAATCAATTACTAACATTCTTAATTTTTAGTTTCATGCTTGTTTCATAACAAAACAAGTTGGATTGATAATACAGAAAGAAATTTGAAATATAAATCAAAATTACATTTTACAAATACATATCCAAGTCTTTATGTACATGCTATAATCCTAACGTCAAATAACTGAATTACAACCTTAAAACCTCAAGCAATGCTGCGATGTTCCCTAGTTGAAGTCTAAATTTTTTGAAGAAATCCTTAACATACGTGCGTGATCAGTTAATACACAAAGATAATTTGTACTAATCTCATCTAATCATAAATGTGAAGTCGTATAAACATTTTATTCCAAAATTAAGTTCACCATTACTCTTACTCAAATTATGAGCGCTCAACTTACCATCAATGATTTGTTAATCATTCACTTTATGATTACTTAAACACAAATCCCTTTAGCTAACAATTTTTTTATATATACTATCTCATGTTTATTAAATTGCTTTTGTTCTTATTAAATATATTCAATTCATATTACTATTAACTAGTGCCTGTTTACTTCTACGACAGCCAAGACGATAATAGAAAAAATAAAAGAATGTGTGATTAGAATGACTTCACAAGAGCCTGCTGAGTAGATGTTTCTTAATTCCCACATGGGTAAGAGAAGACAGTAGAGAAAAATGATGCTTAAAAGAGTTGAGAGCTTGGAAAACAAAATCTTTTCTTCATCAAGCCTGGAAGGTCCCATGCCTGGTTGTGTCACGTCACTAATAATATGAGTGGTGGCCCGCTCATATGATCAACTAGGTGGTAAATCCCTTGTGTGCTCGTTGTTGTCAAGCAGAAGCCTACTTTCATATTCCTTTTTGTTGAAGTAGTACGAGATTATTGGACCACAACGGTCTTTCAGTGGCCTCTTCTTGGGGATAAGCATGTACCCTTTAATAACGAGTGGCTTGATGGAAGTGTGGAACACGTAGGTGACTAGTCAATGGATGACCACCCAAGTGGTGTAAGACGAAAAGTCATCCATTAACTAGTTAATGCATTTTCAAGCTAATTTTATTTGGGAATTCAATTGTAGCTTTGTTTTGGATAAAAGCTTTATTTATATTAATGGTATGGGAAAATTATTAAGAAATTTAATTTGTCCTTTAAATATCAATAATATATGTCTTAATCTAATTTAATATTGAATAATAATAGATGAATGTAGCGACGTGAAATATTTTAGCTTAGTCGCTAATTGTGGCGATTTATTGAAAATTAAAAAAATGGAGTTTGATTTTTGAAATAAACAGGGAGTCGCCACCAATCCTTTTTCCTAGGTGTGATCGGACACCTATTAGATTTCTTTTTAAAACAAAAAGAAGGCTGAGTTTAGGTCTACGTAAAAAATCCAGAGAAAAATTAGGGTTCGGGAGTCGGTTACGCGCGAGGAAGGTATTAGCACCTTCACGACGCCCAAAATTGGTATCTTATAAACACGTGTTGTCTTGATTTTCAAAAATGCGAGTTCAATGTAATATTTAGTCGTGATCCGATTGAAAAGACGAGAAATTTTAGTTTTTAGTTTTTTTTTTGGTTTTTTTAGAAGGGTGTTCCGTCTTTAGCACGAGCCGACAAATTCCACCCAACATAGCGATGAAATTTACGACTTAATGTTAAATCGGTACATTGCCTTGATTATTGAAATTAATTAGAAAACAAGAATATGATTCTCGAAGTAATGCGAAGCAAAATTAATATGAAATAAAAATAAATAAATGGAAGAACTAGAAATATATTGAAGCAAATAACAAATATGACAATAATGTTAAAAAAAAAAACTAACAATGCATGCAAGATTAAATGTAGTTATAGTATCAAATACGAGAACATAATGAATATACATATGTAAAAAAATGACATTAAGAGTATGTACATAACATATACTTACATATATATATATATATATATGATATAATATGAAAAATATATTATAGCATTCGAAATACATGCATGATATATAAAAATACGATATTTTAAAAAGTATATACACGCAGAAAATGCATATATACTATAACACTTAAATATTTATATGATACATACATATTGGGAATAAAACCTACTACAATATTACATAAATATATACCTATATATATACTAGAGAGAGATATACACATATATAAGACCTGTATTAAGATTAACAACAATAATAATAAAGATGATATGAAAAATATACACATAAAATAGTAATAATATATGTATAACTAATAAAAATAAAAATGAAGAAACATGTATGATATATACATAAACCTATATGATATATATATTTATATTAGAAATGATAAAAAAAGAGACTATTCGTACACTATATAGATACATACATATATAATGATGTTATAATATATGATGGTATTAGAAATATGCATACAATATTACAATATATATATAACTAACAATATTAAAATATATACATAACAACAAAAGTATGATATTAATAACATATATATATATAATAATATAAAAGGGTACGTATGATATAGTATTAAAATAAATACATAATATATACCTAATATAAAAAATATAAAACTTATTAACAATATTGCATAAATATATTATAATATTTAAAAATATGTACGTCATACATATATATATATATATTAGAAATAATAATATTAGCTATAATAATACATTGATGATAAATAATAATAGGAATAATAAACAGTAATAATATAAAAATAACAAAAATGATATGAAAATGAATTAAATATAAAAAGGACTAAATTTAAAATAAGAACGAAGTCTTGGGGCGAATTTGAAAATAAAAGGAAAGGAGAGGGCTTATTTGAACACGCTATAGACGTGAAGGGACCAAAACAACAATATTACCCTCCCCTCAAAACGCAGTGCATGGTAGAGGACCAGATCACAAAGCGCAACAAATTGTGGGGTTAAATTGAAAGTAAAAAATAACTTAATTATAAAATCATAAGAAAGCGGAGGGGCTGAAAGCGCAATTAGCCCCTCCAATTAAAAACACGCGGATCCTAGCGGGTAGGGTCGGGTCGACTCGATCCACGGTGAAACGACACCGTTTCAGCCTTGAATTCTAATACCCAAAACGGCACCGTTTTGAGAGGCTATAAATAGCCTTTAATTCAAAAAAAAAAACATTTGGGAGCCGAATCAGAAAAAAAAAAGGAGAGAGGGGAGAGGGCTGAGCGATTTCCGGTCACGGACGGTCACCAGTTCGGTCACCGGAGGCTCACCGGTGCCTGCGCCGGCCACCGTGCACGGTGGCCGGAGAAGGTAAAAAATTAATTTTTTTATATTTTATTTTTATACGTTTTATAATATTGTTTTTTTATTTATTTATGTGTTTATAAGTATTGAAAACTAGATTCGAATATAAAACTAAAAAATAAGAAAAATAGAAAGTTCACCTTAGGTTTTGGATTTGATTCTCCGATTTGATGTTTAAAGTTTGATTTTTGTGCTGTTCTTTCACTTGGATATCGGTTGGATTACTACTTTGATTTCTGGATTTTGATGATTTTCTTATTTCTTTTGTGTTTTTAAAACTGCCGAATCAGGAACCCCCATTACACTCTTTCATTCGGGTTTTTATAACCCTTTTACAAATATTTGTTTATTGTTTGCGTCTTCTTGTCTGATTACAGAGGATGGCCGGTGCTGGTGGTGGTAGAGCTGGTGGTGGATGGGACATGGGTAGGTGCAAGTGGGCAAGTAGGGGGTAGGTTCGGCTAGGGTTTCTGTTTGATTTTGGGTATTAGGCTTAGTGGGCTGTTGGGTTTTTTTGGGTTAGGATATACTTTGGGCTGATTGGTTGTAATTGGGTTTGTGGGTAAAATTGGGCTTCGGGTAGTTTAGGGGTTTGAAATTGGGTTAAGGGGTTTAATTTGTATTGGGTGCTGAGTTTGGGTAATTTGTAAAAAGGCTTGATGTGATGAACTGACCCAAAATTGGCCTATAACAATGAGAGTTGAACCTGATACATGAATTCTAATACTTGACAAAGTATAAATATCTGGACCACTTTATTCTTGCTTGGCCCCAACATTGGCGATCAATTGTATCTCAAAATGTTGTTTTAATGATCAAATTGATAGAATTTGTAAATATGAAAGGGTTAAATTTGTTGAATTATTTAGAATCAGAACCAATTTGAATGTGTAAGTGTTAAGGATTAAACATGTTATTATAACAGTTAGAAAAAGGTAATGTTAATAATTTCATTAATGATTTAATAGATGGTGACCAAAAGAGAATCAAATGATAATGTTAGTGATGAAATTGAAAGTTTTTATAATTCAATAACCAAAATAGAAATACACTAATAATTAGGTGACTAATTGTAGAATTTATCCTTAAATATATAGCATCTATAACTATATCTATATTATATTTAAGCTCATAAAAACTCACACATGGTGAGATTACGTGAGTTTTGAATCTAAAACACAATCAATTTTAAATATTTAATTTTATCATTTTAACTGAAACTTTTTTATATTCTAATATAAACTTTTATAAAATATACTTGTACATGTTTTTTTTTATCCACATCTAATTACTATTAAAAGAGTTCAAATGTAAATTTACTATCATACTATTACTATTGATGAATATTGAAATTTGCCTTTATACTTTATTTTTATCAATTTTTTCATTAAACTTTGAAAATATAATTAAATTTGCCACACAAGTTTTATGTGATTCAATTTTACTACTAGTCTAGAAAAAAAATACAATAAAACTTGAAATTTTACTAAATTTTGTCACTAAATTTGATTTTTAATTAAATTTCACTAATTAATATTGATTTTAGTGATTAGAATCTAAAATTTAACAAGAAAAATATTATTTCAAATTTTTTGTCATATTTAAAAAAATAATTTATAAGATATTAAAAATTAGTAAATTATCATATAATTATTTAATAAAATAAATACTTGAAAAAGATTAAGTTTACTTTTTTTTATAAATAATTGTTTTTATTAATTGTTGATATTATATTAATTTACTAATTTTAAGTATTAAATTAAAAATATTAATTTTTTATTAAATTTATCTTCTAAATATAGTAAATTGAAATTGCATAGTAAAATTCAATAAAAATCAAATTTTAGTGATAAAGTTCAATTAAATAAACGTGAAGTGACAAAAATTAAGATAAATTAAAATATAATAGTAAATTTATTTTTAACTCAAAAGTGTAATGATAAATATCATCAAGATAGAGCATAATGACAAAATTTAATTTTAACCTAAAATATAGTAGCAAAATTGCATATTAACATCTACTAAAATTAAGATGTATATTGTGATTAGCTATTTTTTTTTTTTACCTTTAAAAATAGAAAAAAAGAAAGAAAAGAAGAATGCGAGTAGAGATGCCTTCAAATGAGGTCTGTTGACTGCTAAGATGAAATTTCCCACATCGCTAGATGATAGCAGTGGAGCAAAGCACTAGACATATAAATAAAAGGCAAGCTCCTACATAAAAACATACTTACCTGGACGGGGTCAATGGATGATCATCAAGATCCATGGCCTAGGGTAGTGACCTCCATTGCACGCTGGAGGGGTGCTACCCTAAGGTCTCCCCAAGTTGGGAGAGCCTACGTCATAATTTGTGGCAGCGGGGGCCTGCGTTCGCGCGGCCCCTATCCAATTATTGAGTTAAATGTTTGTAGTTTGTATTTTCTGTCTTGTCAAAAGTTGATTTAAAGTCTGTTCAGTTTTACAATTTTGAAGGTACGACTGTGATAGCATACTGAAATCCCCACTGAATAAATGTTGCGCCAGGTTTTTGGATTGTCTGATATGGACCATTAAACCTCTGCGAAAGCTGGTTATACAGCTCCTTCCCAATTTTGTTTATTTTCCTTTTTCTTACCGAAACTCCATGAGAATGACAACCTATTGCGTTTTGAGCATATATATACCCGAATTTTGACAGTCTTCGAGTTATTTTCAAACAGGTTAGTCTATTCAACAGTTTATGAATTCAACCTGCAACCACATGAACGAGCCAATATCAAAGCATCATAAAAGCAGAACTGGTGATCGATTCAACCAATATGTATTTACAAATACATTAGCTCAACATTTTCATGCTTCTTAAATATTTCGTATTCATATCACTAAATAAATTGATTACTGTTAGTTCTCTGCCAACTTTAATGAGGGTAAGTTGCATTCTGGATTTAGGATATGAATTTATTTTGAATCGCAAAAGTATGTAAGAACATTTAGTTCCTTCCTTTTTTCTATTTTTTTTTTATCATTATTGAAACCATTATGAATGGAATCTTCATCGTTGAAATTAAAAATCGATCATTCTACTGTTGGGAATATACGTGATTTTGTCGTTAGGGGATAGGAGACTTATTGGTATTTGGTATAGGAGCTATCTAATTGTGCGTGCTATCCCACATCGCTACTGAAATACGTAACGACCCCTGGCCTCGCTTATAAATGTTGGGCAAAACAAATGGTTAAGGTATCTTTGCGCTTGGGGCAATGACGCAGCTAGTGAGGTTCTAACCGAGGCGCGTCTATTGCTGGTTGAAAACTATTTCCAAACCCCCTCTTAGGCCTGGGTTCAGCCTTGGCCTTCGAGAATTTCTGGAAGGGCTCCCTTAGGGGTAAAGCCCTACAATTCTCAGTCTTAAGGTTTTTGGTTGTTAATTATATTTATGGCCGTAAGCCATTTAAAAATTTAGATTTTGTTATTTTTGTTATTAGCTATTAATTGCTATTTTTGGAGTACGTTTTAATTTAAATATTTTTTGATTTTAAAATCCGTACTAGTTGTTCCCGAAATTTTCTCCATGCATATGGAGAAACTTAAAAAGAAAAACTGGGAAGCCAATATTTGAGAAAAAAAATTGGACAAAATAAATCTGGATTTGTACTTCGAATTTTAAAATTCATTTTGTAACAGAGAATTTACAATTTACATAACTTAAAAGGATATAAAATTTAAAATGATACAAAAGATAAAAATCTAATAACCGAAGTTTAATTTTTTAACTCAAAACTGGTCTTAGGTAGAGCTCTCTAATAGTCAGATATCGGCTCGGCGAGTTTGAATAAATATTTTTTCAATTTTAAAACCATTTGATGTCAGTCCGCATTTAATAGGGTTGAAAATATGTTTAATTTTAACAGTAAAACAAGCATTTAAATTGGACCGGACTAGCCTGAAAATAGGGTTGGACCTTAGATTCTTTCTACCTCCCCTTTCTTGGTTAAATTTTTTTACCTAGTAGTATTTTTCTTTTATCTCCTACGAGGAGCATTCTCAAACAGGCACTGCAACATCGATAGAGCACTTGCTTTGTCTCCTTTTTGTCTTTCGTTGCTAAGTTTTATCGTTCAATTACCAAATCGAAAAAGGTGATAAATTTACATCCAGGTTACACATGAATCATCTAAATTACTCAGTTTGCTAGACCTTAAAACTAAAGTTTTTTATGGTTGTCATTGGTTTTCTTTACTTAAAAGTTATAATTACTTTATTATTTATTTCTTAAAATTTTAAAGCTTAAAAGCTAACCTTTTTTAGGGAAAGATTAAAGCTAGTTGAAATCTAAATTTAAAATTGAATTATTCAATTAGAATTAATTTAAAATTGAAATATTCTAAATTCCAAACAAAAAATTGAAAATCATATATTTCAAATTTAGCTTTTTGGAATCCAAATCAAATTTTCAAATACTACCTAAAAGAATTTATTATCTCGATTGGATCCACAAACAATGCAAGTATAAATCTCAAAGGAGGGTGATTGGATTGACATGGGATCGTTTGTACTAAACAATGAAATTACTTCCAAGTAAATTTTAGGTAACAACAACTCTCCAATCGCTCTCAATTTTGAAATTAAGCAAATTAATCCCTTTAAAAAAGATTGGAGTAATTTATTCCTTGTCAATTTTAAATGTGAGTAACTAAAGATAATTAATCACGATATTAATATTTTATCAATTATACATAAAATTGTTTGGTATAATAACAAACTTGCCTTAAATATTTATATATTTTGTCATTTTGGCCTTACTTCTAAAAAGTTCAATAAATTCAACTTTAACATTTGCACACTTACACACGTAGCGGGATAAATTTATTAAATTAGAACCAAATTGACATAGTGTGTAAACTTTAAGGGCTAAATTTATTGTTATACTAATAGAAATCATATACAGTTGATGAAAAACATTAACGTCACGATTAATTTTCCTTAGTTGCTCACTTTTAAAATTGATAGGGATTAAATTGCTTTGATTTTTTTAGAGGGACCAATTTGCTCAATCTTGAAATGAACAAGTCACTTGTTCATTGGGGATAAATGAGATTACAGTATCCCACCAAATATAAGCCTCCTCGGACAACAAAGATACTGCAAAATCTAATTTATGAGCTGGAGTGTACTGAAATTGTATAAGAATCCTTTGACGGTGCTCAAGCCAATACTCGACTATTTTAGGGTTCTCATGTTGAAAAAAATTTGGTTTGAAAACGATTTTCTTGCACAACGAAAAATTATTTTTTTTGAAAACCGAGCCAGTTTGTAATATTTATAGCAATAAACCCTTTACCAAAATCGCACCTATGTTTTCAGCTCAACGGATCCTTGTTGTTCCTGGCTTTCAACTAAACGACCTTCTCCGCTATTCTTGTACCATGAATTGCTTCGAGTGTGGGCTCGAACGAATTCAAATCAAACACAACCATAAATTATTTACTTTACTTTCAGTTAGTCACATCTATGTCTCTATCTTTTGGGAGTCAACCGCTTTGATGCCTAAGATAAGGTTTCTCGCCAATTGGATTTAATAGATGAAATATTAATCTTTCAATCGGTTTTCTCATTTCAAATTAGACTAAGGGCATATTTAGGTTTATATTTAATATCCTGATTTTGGGCCTAGTCGAAATAGTGGTTTCGTGACCACAAAATCCAAGATAGAAATAATTATTTTATAATTATTTTGAGGTCTATGATATGATTGCATGATTGTGTGAAAATTTCGTGAAGAAATTTTATGCATAAAGTGCTTAAATTGAAATTAGGGACTAAATCGAATAATTTGCAAAACTTGCATTCTAGAAGTTTCTAGTATGAAATTGTTTTGAAATATTAATTAGGAGGTCTAAAATAGAATTTTACCAATTTCTAAGTCTATGGGCAAAAATTGGACATGGATGGAATTTTTGGAAAGTTTAGTAGTAAGGGCAATTTGGTCATTTAGGGGTAAAATGAATTAAAATACAAAATTAAAAGCCAGTTTTGCTCATCTTCAACCCCATGGCCGAATATAGCAAGGAAAAACCATGGCTAGGGTTTTTCAAGCTTCCAACCTCGTTTGTAAGTCCGTTCTAGCCCCGTTTTTTAAGTTCTTTACGTTTTTGGAATCCCGGTAACTTGATTAAGCTTATTCTAGCAATAATTTAAGCTAGGGTTCATATTTGGAAAAATACCCATAGGTGAAATGTGTTTATTTTGATGTTTTATGGTAGAATATGAAGGCTGAAATTATGTTAAACAACTTTTGCCAAGCGATTTTAAGCAAAAATGAGTAAAACGGCTTAATCGGTAAAAATTGTTATTGTTCATAACTATGTGTTAGAGTAAGAATTTGATGTTGTCATAGAAGGGAAAAATGTTCAGCATGTCATAAAACATAAGAAAATATGCTGAATTTTAATTTACGAGCTTTGGGGAAAAAGTGTAAATATGCAAAAGTTTAGGGGCAAAACTATAATTTTGCCAAAATATGATTTTGGGTTAATTTGAATAACGTGAGCCCTAATTAGACTATATTTTAAATTATAGAGCAAGGAAAACTAAAATTCGGGCTAAAATGGGGAAAATACTAAGTTGTGGATGAAATGGTAAAAGTAGCCATTTTCACATACGAGGTAAGTTCATATGTAAATGTTGGTAACATAGTTATTATTTTAAATGTTTTTATGTTATTTAAATGATATGATAATTATTATGAAATATTATACTCGTGATAATTGCTTGATAATATGTCAAATTATGTGATATACTTGGAAAATGTGAAATACTAACGAGTATCGGTATCGGCATTCCGTAGAAGATGGTTGAGACACATGATTTGGAAAAAGGTCCCGTTGAACCTTAGGAATGGATTAGGATACAAGTGACATGTCACTGGGATATTTGGGCATCCGAACTCGTTGAGTTGAGTCCGAGTTCACTTATGGATGCGAATGTCCGAACTCGTTGAGTTGAGTCCGAGTTCGAGAGATGTAACTAGGCATCCGAGCTTGTTGAGTTGAGTCCGAGTTCACTTATGGGCGGGTTACATGGTAGCTTAGCTACATATGTGGCACTTATGTGCAAACTTTCCATATATCCGAATTATATTCCGATGTATTCAACGGGTAAAATTCTACTCAAATGGAGGAATACTCGAGATGAAAGGGACGTATTGGTAAGTGTTGTGAAATGAATACTTTGAACAGGTATGTACTTAACCCTCGGGTTGAAAACTCGATATAACAACAATATGGTAAGATGATAAATGAAAATGTGATATGAATGTCTCGGTGATGATCATGCAAATGATGTTTATGTTTGCTTATATAGTTGTGTTACTTGCTATTTGCATGTGAACTTACTAAGCATTTGTGCTTACTCCCTCCTTTTCATTCCTTGTAGTGTTGACAAGCCAGCTCGGAAATCGGAAACGGTCGGAGGCACGCTCACACTATCCGTATACCATCTTGGCATAATGGCTTGTATATTTTGAGTATGGCATGTATAGCATTATAATAATTTTATATATTTGGTCTTATGATATGGTTATTGAGTGGTATGGAAATGCTTGGTAATGATTAGCCATTGGAATGGCTAATCATGATCATATTTGGTGTTATGTATGCTAAATTGCTAGCTAATCCATGAGAACCATGAAATGGGTAAAATTTACCATAAAATAGATTCAGACAGCAGTAGTGACGTGAATTTGAAAAATCACTAAAAATAGTAGAAATGGAATTAAATAATTAATAAGTTATGGAATTGAAGCTTGATGAGTCTATTTTTATATGGATGAAACAAAACAGGTATATGAGTTATATTTTATGAGATGTTTAAATTTTTGTGAAACAGGGCTAGAGCAATTTTTAGATCCCCTGTTCTGACTTTGGAAATTCACCATAAATTTTTCAAAGATAATTAGAAGTCATGATTTATATGTACAGATTCCTTATTGAGTCTAGTTTTATTAAAAATAAACAGCATAGTCATTGAAACTCTGTAAGGGAGATATCTGATTCGTAATACACAGAGGTCAGAGCAGTCGAAACCCTAAGACAGGGGAGATTTTAACTAATAAACTGTACTAATTTGCTTGACCAAAAATTCTATAAAAAAATTAGTAAATAAATATATGAGTCTAGTTTCAGGGAAAATTTACGGAATTGGATTTTGAGTTTCAGAACTCGAGCTATGAATTTTTAAGCGACTGTGATGCAGATTGCTAGCTTGACTGAAAATTTTAAAAATAAATTGTTTGAGTTGTTTAAAGTAATGAATTAAGTCTGTTAACACCTCGTGTTCGACTCCGGCGACGGTCTCGGGTACGGGGCGTTACGTTATCTACTAATATAAGTTGTCTTTCCATATTACGATCCAACCATGTAATACCAATTAGTATCAGTTTAAACATTAGACAACCAGTGAGCTAATATTTGCTTCTATTTTGCTTTGTATACAAAAACCACATGAGGATATTATACAAAGTATATTAATATAATCTATGAATTATTTTATTAATCAATCAGTTAAAAAAATTACAAATTTACAAACAAATATATTACACTTAGGGCACCAAATTCAACACCTCCTCCTTCAAGCCTTTGAATTCATAGGCCCCAAGATTTTGGAGTTTCTCGATTGGGACCCTACTGACAGAAGACTAGGCCTGAGGGATTGCTCTAGCGAATTTCTCAAAAATGGTTGCCCTATTTTGAAGAAAGGATGACTGATTAGAATTACCAACAATAGGTGGAGAAAGAGTCGGTGTATCAGATACCTCGACATCTTTATCATTACAAGAGAAGTGGCTTTCCACTTCCTCGTCAATGACCCTACGTAACTTGTCAAACATTACACAACTGAACAAATTAGAAACATATTGCATCAGATCCACAATTTAATATAAAGTATAGATATATATTAAAATTATAAAATATATATTAAAATATAGATATAGATTTGGCTTAATTTAATTTAATCCTTTAAAAATTATAAAGATATAGATATTAAAATGCAAGTTCCCAATTACATCACTATTCACACATAAAAGATGCTCATACCATTATTAAACCAAATCTACTATCATGACCATAGCTTAAACAATTCAGCTACATATATCATACCAAACTCTAAACATACTAGTTATCACTATCAGTTCATAACTATGACATTGTTACATTCAATCTCATATTCATTTATCATCAACAATTTGTTTGCCATATCATTTGAACTCTTTCTGGTGTCAATCGATTCATTCATTTATACTACTGTCTCCAGGCTCGTTTTTAACCATTATGCATAATAGATCAGATATGAAATTGGTTCCATATCATTATCAATTCATTTCATCACCACTTATCAAGTTTAGCATTTATAACCCCTATTAACCTAACTCGGACTCAGATAGATACATGGATCGCCCAACCAAAACAGCAGTTGGCACCGAAGTGCATCATTGGATAAACCCAAGTAGGCTAAATTGGCACGTAAAGTGCATGCTAGCGCACAAAGTGCATATTGGCACACAAAGTGTATCCTGGCGCACGAGGTGCATCCTGATGCATAAGTGCATAATCCCGTATACAATCCAATTCTATGGCATGCCAACTATATCTGACACAACCCAAACAACTAATAGGGTACCAATATTCAACTCATTACAATTTAGTACATATATCATTTATCAATTATATTCACAAGCAAAATCTCATTTCATTAACAAATCACATGCAAATCATGTCATATAGCATATTTCTACTCAATTTCTATATCACTTATCATATTTTCAAGTATCCCACATCATTTTCCATTCTATTCATTCTAGTCATCTACTTTGAGTTTCATATCAATTTAACATAATGGTTCATATTTCCATAATAGACTTACCTGAATATTTTCTCATGCAGTAATTATGCACATGCAACAATTTAAAATGATCACAAATCATAAATGTACAAACTAGAGTTTTTGGGTCGCTCGTCGATCACTTTCGTTTTACCTTTCCCTCTCAAAGGTTTTATGTTGATGTTAGCTACGAATAGTCACAAAACATACCACACAGTTAATTACTAGCCAATTCATAACCAAATATCGTTTTATGCATATTTTGCAATTTGTTCAATTTAGTCCCTAAAATCGGGACAATCATAACTTTTCAATCTAGAGCTTCGGATTAAAATCCGATTTCACATATATTCATCAGGGATCCTCTAATTCCTATTTCTACTAAAATTTCATAAAAATTTCACATTTTATTCAATTTGGCCCCTAATGTATGAAACTAATAATTAAGCTTTACAATTTAGTCCTTTTTATAATCTAAGCTTAATTTCCATCAAATTTACACCAATTTGATCTATTTCTTGACAATTGGGCTAGGGACGTACTTGAATTATTGGCCAAAACTTAAAGCTAGGTTTTCCAAGCTTTATTCAATGCTGGACGATAAAGCCTTTGGGAAGGTGATGACTTTTGTCATTTTTTCTGACTAAGTTTTGTTTATATACTAAGATTATCTTTAGTTAATCTTAATTAATTAGTTTAATCTTACTTATTTATACCTTAATCACCTAATTAACTAAACATAATTTCATCTACGATCAAATCCCACTAACCCATTTACAATAGGTTTATTTTTCATTTTAGTCCTTTGTATAATTTTTATTTAAGTTCCCAAGCCTTTTCCTAATTAAAAATCTATAACGATTAAACTAGTACAATTTAGTCCTTGAGCCTTAATTAACCATATTTTCGATTAAATTGCTTAACCAAATATTAATTTATCAATATAATAACTGTAATACCCCAAAAATTTTTATAGTAAAATATAATCCGTGATATAGTAAAATAAGGAAATAAAGTGACAAAGAGGGAATTTTGAGTTATGTCAATATTGGGAAGTATATTATGACATATTGATTCAAGAAAGGATTAAATTGTGAAAGTGAGAAAAGTTTTGTGGCCCAAGAGTAAATACTCAAAATTTGAAGGATTAAAGTGTAAATATGAAAGTTAAAGGACTAATAGTGCAAATATTTTAAGGGTGGAATGATCTAGAAACCAAGGAAAATTGATGAATTAGGACCAAATTGAATAGGTGAAGAATTATGAGGGACTAAATTACAATTTACCAAATTAAGTGATGACTCAATATTGGAATTTTAAAAGATCACAAAGGGCAAAATGGTCAATTGGAAGAGAGAGAAATCTAGAGACAATGACGATGTTGGAGATATTTTAGATAAATTAAATAAATAAATATTAGTTTATTAATACTTTAAATTAATTTTTAAATGATATTTTATTATTTTATTATTATTTTATTTAATATATATATATATATATATGTAAGGAAAGAAAGGGGAGGATGACCACCATTCTCATGCAACTAATGTGAGAAGAAGAAGAAGAAAGAAAGTTTTCCTTTTCTTACAATTTAGTCCTTCCTCCAAAAATTGATTATTTTCACCTAAAAATTGAAAGAATTTCCATAGCCATCAAGAGACAAAGATAGCAAGGAGATGATGGGGAGCAAGAATATCAAGTTGGATTCAAGAAATAGAAGCTGGAGGAGAGAGAAAATCAAGTTAAAGATTGGTATCAAGAGAACAAGGTAAGTACATCAAGATTTCAATATGTTTTTACGTTTGTTATTATTAACAAAGCATGGAAATAATGTTATAGTAGAGTTTTCTTACATAAGGTCCTATGTTCTTGATATGTTAGTGAAGAGAAAATAAGAGAAAGTGATGAGAAATGGTGTAGAAAAAGAAAATAAGGGTGTTATGGTAATTAATATCTTGCACTAAAACAGTTATGGACAGCAGCAGTAGTCTAATTTTGAAAAATCACCATAAATTTTAGAAATTGAATTAGAAGATGAAAAAAATAGGGAATTAAATCTTATTGAGTCTAGTTTCTCATAGAAGAAACAGTGTAAGCAATGGATTTGTAAATTTTGAGATATAATGAATTTTGTGAGACAAGGTCAGAATGAATTTGGGTTCCCCTGTTCAGACTTTGAAAAATAATAAAAAAATGAATAAAAATAATTATGGGGTTAAATTTATATGTATAGAATCCTGAATGAGTCTAGTTTTAATAGAAACAAACTAGAACATAATTTGAATTCTGTACAAGGAGATAATTAATTTTTAGTGAAGAAATGTCAGAACTGTCAGACAGCAGAACAGGGGTGACTTTAATGAATAAACTGTACTAATTGGCTAAACCAAAAATTCTGAAAATTTTATGGTAAGAATATATGTGAGTCTAGTTTCAGGTAAAATTTACGGATCTTAATTTGGAGTTCTTTAACTCAAGAAATAAATAATTTAGTGACTATGACTCAAATGGATAGCTTTGAATATACATTTAAGTAAATAGTGAAATTATTGATAATGTTACTTATAAGCATATTATATAAATTTAAGGATGTGGAATGGAGAGGAGGAGGAGGAAAATATATATATGAATATTCAGCAAGTATGGCTAATTTGCATGTTTTAGGCTTAAGGACTAAATTGAATAAAAGTAAAACTTTATGGGCAATTTTGTAAAAATGTCAAAAATGACCAAATTGCATGAAATGGATTAATTTTATTATTTAAATTATAAAATTGAATGAAATTATTAATTTAGTTCAAGATAGGGGGAAAAACATGTTTTAGGGATTAAATTGAAAAGTGTTGAAATTATGGAAAAATTCTTATATTTTACAGAATTCATGGATTGTTATCAATATGTATGAGAATAATAGCTGGAAATAAGGATTAAATTGCAAGAATTATATTTTCCAGCCCCTAAGGATGAAATCGTCATTAATTAATAGTTTAGGGGCAAAATGGTAACTTTTCCTAAAGCATTAATTAAATTCATTAGAATATGAAATGAATGAAAATAATGATCAAATTTATTTATAAAGATCCAGACGACTCAAATATGAGACTTGATCGTGGAAAAGAAAAGATATCGGATTAATAAAATTATAAACACAAACAAGCAATGAGAAAATCCCGGTTGAATGAAAGGAAAATTCGATGGATCTCTGAAAAGGAATTGACGGTAAAAAGGATCTAGCCCGAACGGGTGATCCTATCCTCATATAGCCCTCCCGAAGAATATGTGTAAAATGGATTTAGCCCGGACGGGTAATCCAAATTAGGGTCCAATTTAGCTTGGGACTGTAATTGGATCAAGCTCATTAGAGTAATTGTCGTTGGGATTTAGCTGGGTGGTAATCCCGACAATACTCTATGAGTTTATATTACTGAGTGATTTAGCTCGACTGGTAATCCCACTTTGTAAGGATGAGGTTCGCGAGAGTGTGCTCTCTGATATGAAATGTGTAAGACCATGGTTGAAAGATACCATGGCAACCTGATATGAAATGTGTAAGACCATGGTTGAAAGATATCATGGCAACGTAATATGAAACAAATAAGACCATGGTTGAAAGATACCATAGCAACATGACGGGAAATGAATAAGACCATGGTTGAAAGATACCATGGCAACGTGACATGAAAAGAATAAGACCATTGTTGAAAGATACCATGGCAACATGACAGAAAATGAGTAAGACCATAGTTGAAAGACATTATGGCATCATGTCAAAGATAAACAAGACCGTGGATGGGAGACGCTAAGATATCTATTGAACAATTGATATTCAGGTAATACGTATTAGATGACGAATGGTTACATAAAATGGTTGTGTGAAATGTCTACAAGAACTGGTCATATATGTACAAAATAGTTGTATGAAATAATTATGAAGATAGATAAACAAAATAAGAATAAGTACATGGAATATAATTTATGTTAAGTTTGATATAAACTTTACCGGAATAAATATACTTAAAATATATGGAAATGATGAAGCATGAAATATTGATATAATGAAATGATTGATATATACTTATAAAGAAACAGTAATAGAATAATATGTTTCATGACATGCACATATATAATCATTTTTGATACGTTGATACAAGGAAATTATGTAAGTAAAGACAATTATTAAACTCAAGTGTGACATGTCGAGAAAATAAGTATATCAATGTTAAATTTATATGAAAAATATATGCAAGTATACTAACAATGATGTGGCTTGACACTTGGACAAAGGACAAGCTATTGATTGAATGGTAACATGTTTAATTACAAGAAGCAATGAAATGGTAAGTACTTAGATGAAAATAAAATTTAAGATTTTATAAATTTTTTATGATCCCGATTTAATTCGGTTGGTTTTAATGTATGTTTGGGGCTTCGAGGGCCCAATAAAGAGACGTTATGATTATTTTCAAAATATGAATAATAAATGACTTAGAATTATCATAAACTCGGTAATGCCTGCGTACCTATTCGGCAATGGATACGGTGTAGGGTGTTACATTTAGTGGTATCGAGCTACGGTTTAGTCGGTTCTCGGACCAAACGTAGTATATGTGAAGTCTAAAAACACGTGTCATCATAATATGTGATAAGTATGATATCTCCCGACTCTGATGAGATTTGGTTTACTTATAAAATGAGATGCTTTCTAACCCAAGATAATTTTGATAATACTAAAAACGATACTTAAAAATATGAGTAAAAAGTTGATTAGAATGAATCGGAATTCAGAAAGGTATGAATAAATACATGTTGATGATGAATGTTATGTGTATTATTAAAAGTAAATTATATTGCTACATGAAATATTGTCTTTGATGACTAAATTGCAAAATATATAAAAGTAGTATATGAAGTACATAATAAGGATTATTAGTAAATTATGGATGAATTGAATAGTGAATTTTGAAAAATATTACATGTATTAAAGGTAAAGAAGACATAAATAAACGGATTATTGACACAAGGATTAAATTATAAAGCATGTAAAAGTATTATGCGAAAGGTGTAAAAAGTGATATGCGTGCATGAAATAATTTGCCCAAGTAGACAAAATTAGAACTATTAAGATATTAAGGGACCTCAAAGATGCTCTCGATTACTAGCACGTTAGTGTTCTCTCGATTATTAGCACATTCAAACACATTGCATTTACTCTCAGTATAGCACTTGGTGTTCTCTGTTTAATAATGCATAATAATGCACCTCTGTATAAGTCCGTATATCCAAGTATTCTATCTAGTCTATCTGGGCATCCGCTAAGTAAAAAGTAAACAATTTTAAGTTCACGAGGTAAATGATTATTTCGAGTAAAATGTTAGTTATGATGAGCCAGAACTCGTAAAAGTACGAATAAATGTTTTATAGTACTTGAGAATGATAAATGTTATATGAGTAAATATATGACAATTAAATTATGAGACTTTACGATCTATACCCCTTTACTAGTGCAGTTATATGCAATGAAATTCATGAGATTTATATTGATTAAGTTCAGAAGTGAAAAGTGAAAAGTTCAATGATTGAACAATTGATAAGATAGTCAGAATTGAGAATGAGTTAATAGGTAAAGAAGGGTTCTGAATAGATACATCAAAATTTTTCTCAAAACTAGCTGGGATATACAGTACCACTGTTAAATAAAGAAATTATTTATAGGAAAATCAATTTATTCAAATATGATATTTACAGAATGGTTAACTGAAAATTCCTTTCCAATTAGTTTCTTCAGTGAACTGAATGATGTGAAACTATTGATGACTTTACTAGTCAATGGATTAGTAAATAAATTAAATATTTGAATATAATTGTTATAAATAAGTATAATACAGTAAAAAAAAATTTTAAGGATTTTATACGGGTATTTTATATGTACTGATATTTTTAGAATTATATACAACTGTTCATGTTTGGATGCTATAATCAATATATGGAAAGGTTGGATAAATATGCTAATAGACAGAAATTATCACAAGTCTGATTGATTCACAAGTAGTACTACTCTATCTTTCTTTGGACTTCCAAGCCAATATATGTAATAAAACACTTGATAATAAGATACATTTGATATTATCTTCTATTTCTGTTGGTAAAAGCTCTGAGAGGCAAATGTGAAATATTGAATTGAAAATAAAATTTGAGATGAAAGGATAGAGAATGGATATAAATGATAAACTAGGTAAGTATGTGCAAAAAGAAGCTATAAAATTATAGAAATAATGAAATTCATGATCAAAAGAAAACAAGGAAATTTCGAGGACGAAATTTATTTTAAGGGGGAGAGAAATGTAATACCCCAAAAATTTTTATAGTAAAATATAATCCGTGATATAGTAAAATAAGGAAATAAAGTGACAAAAAGGGAATTTTGAATTATGTCAATATTGGGAAGTATATTATGACATATTGATTCAAGAAAGGATTAAATTGTGAAAGTGAGAAAAGTTTTGTGGCCCAAGAGTAAATACTCAAAATTTGAAGGATTAAAGTGTAAATATGAAAATTTAAAGGACTAATAGTGCAAATATTTTAAGGGTGGAATGATCTAGAAACCAAGGAAAATTGATGAATTAGGACCAAATTGAATAGGTGAAGAATTATGAGGGACTAAATTACAATTTTACCAAATTAAGTGATGACTCAGGATTGGAATTTTAAAAGATCACAAAGGGTAAAATGGTCAATTGGAAGAGAGAGAAATCTAGAGACGATGATGATGTTGGAGATATTTTAGATAAATTAAATAAATAAATATTAGTTTATTAATACTTTAAATTAATTTTTAAATGATATTTTATTATTTTATTATTATTTTATTTAATATATATATGTAAGGAAAGAAAGGGGAGAATGACCACCATTCTCATGCAACTAACGTGAGAAGAAGAAGAAGAAAGAAAGTTTTCCTTTTCTTACAATTTAGTCCTTCCTCCAAAAATTGATTATTTTCACCTAAAAATTGAAAGAATTTTCATAGCCATTAAGAGAGAAAGATAGCAAGGAGATGATGGGGAGCAAGAATATCAAGTTGGATTCAAGAAATAGAAGCTGGAGGAGAGAGAAAATCAAGTTAAAGATTGGTATCAAGAGAACAAGGTAAGTACATCAAGATTTCAATATGTTTTTGCGTTTGTTATTATTAACAAAGCATGGAAATAATGTTATAGTAGAGTTTTCTTACATAAGGTCCTATGTTCTTGATATGTTAGTGAAGAGAAAATAAGAGAAAGTGATGAGAAATGGTGTAGAAAAAGAAAATAAGGGTGTTATAACATGGTAATTAATATCTTGCACTAAAACAGTTATGGATAGCAGCAGTAGTCTAATTTTGAAAAATCACCATAAATTGTAGAAATTGAATTAGAAGATGAACAAAATATGGAATTAAATTTTATTGAGTCTAATTTCTCATATAAGAAACAGTGTAAGCAATGGACTTGTAAATTTTGAGATATAATGAATTTTGTGAGATAAGGTCAGAATGAATTTGGGTTCCCCTGTTTAGACTTTGAAAAATAATAAAAAAATGAATAAAAATAATTATGGGGTTAAATTTATATGTATAGAATCCTGAATGAGTCTAGTTTTAATAGAAACAAACTAGAAAATCATTTGAATTCTGTACAAGGAGATAATTAATTTTTAGTGAAGAAGGGTCAGAACTGTCAGACAGCAGAACAGGGGTGACTTTAATGAATAAACTGTACTAATTGGCTAAACTAAAAATTCTGAAAATTTTATGGTAAGAATATATGTGAGTCTAGTTTCAGGTAAAATTTACAGATCTTAATTTGGAGTTCTTTAACTCAAGAAATAAACAATTTAGTGACTATGACTCAAATGGACAGCTTTGAATATACATATAAGTAAATAGTGAAATTATTGATAATGTTACTTATAAGCATATTATATAAATTTAAGGATGTGGAATGGAGAGGAGGAGGAGGAATATATATATATGAATATTCAGCAAGCATGGCTAATTTGCATGTTTTAGGCTTAAGGACTAAATTGAATAAAAGTAAAACTTTATGGGCAACTTTGTAAAAATGTCAAAAATGACCAAATTGCATGAAATGGATTAATTTTATTATTTAAATTACAAAATTGAATGAAATTATTAATTTAGTTCAAGATAGGGGGAAAGACATGTTTTAGGGATTAAATTGAAAAGTGTTGAAATTATGGAAAAATTCTTATATTTTACAGAATTCATGGATTGTTATCAATATGTATGAGAATAATAGCTGGAAATAAGGATTAAATTGCAAGAATTATATTTTCCATTTCTAAGGATGAAATCGTCATTAATTAAAAGTTTAGGGGCAAAATGGTAACTTTTCCTAGAGCATTAATTAAATGCATTAGAATATGAAATGAATGAAAATAATGATCAAATTTATTTATAAAGATCCAGACGACTCAAATATGAGACTTGATCGTGGAAAAGAAAAGATATCGGATTAATGAAATTATAAACACAAACAAGCAATGAGAAAATCCCGGTTGAATGAAAGGAAAATTCGATGGATCTCTGAAAAGGAATTGACGGTAAAAAGGATCTAGCCCGAACGGGTGATCCTATCCTCATATAGCCCTCCCGAAGAATATGTGTAAAATGGATTTAGCTTGGACGGGTAATCCAAATTAGGTCTCAATTTAGCTCGACTGTAATTGAGATCAAGCTCATTAGAGTAATTGTCGTTGTGGGATTTAGCCCGGACCGTAATCCCGACAATACTCTATGAGTTTATATTACAGGATTTAGCCTCGGTGGTAATCCCACCGTAAGGATGAGGTTCGCGAGTGTGCTCTCGATATGAAATGTGTAAGACCATGGTTGAAAGATACCATGGCAACTTTGATATGAAATGTGTAAGACCATGGTTGAAAGATACCATGGCAACGTAATATGAAACGAATAAGACCATGGTTGAAAGATACCATGGCAACATGACGGGAAATGAATAAGACCATGGTTGAAAGGTACCATGGCAACGTGACATGAAAAAAATAAGACCATTGTTGAAAGATACCATGGCAACATGACAGAAAATGAGTAAGACCATAGTTGAAAGACACTATGGCATCATGTCAAAGATAAACAAGACCGTGGATGGGAGACGCTATGATATCTATTGAACAATTGATATTCAGGTAATACGTATTAGATGACGAATGGTTACATAAAATGGTTGTGTGAAATGTTTACAAGAACTGGTCATATATGTACAAAATAGTTGTATGAAATAATTATGAAGATAGATAAACAAAATAAGAATAAGTACATGGAATATAATTTATGTTAAGTTTGATATAAACTTTACCGGAATAAATATACTTAAAATATATGGAAATGATGAAGCATGAAATATTGATATAATGAAATGATTGATATACACTTATAAAGAAACGGTAATAGAATAATATGTTTCATGACATGTACATATATAATCATCTTTGATACGTTGATACAAGGAAATTATGTAAGTAAAGACAATTATTAAACTCAAGTGTGACATGTCGAGAAAATAAGTATATCAATGTTAAATTTATATGAAATATATGCAAGTATACTAACAATGATGTGGCTTGACACTTGGACAAAGGACAAGCTATTGATTGAATGGTAACATGTTTAATTACAAGAAGCAATGAAATGGTAAGTACTTAGATGAAAATAAAATTTAAGATTTTGCGAAATTTTTTTATGATCCCGATTTAATTTCGATTGGTTTTTAATGTATGTTTGGGGCTTCGAGGGCCCAATAAAGAGACGTTATGATTATTTTCAAAATATGAATAATAAATGACTCAGAATTGTCAGTAAACTCCGGTAATGCCTCGTACCTATTCCGGCAATGGATACGGGTAGGGGTGTTAGAATAACTGTGTAAATATCCCTATTTAATATTTACAAACTCGATTTACGGAAACGGCTCCCGAAACTACATTTTCCAACACCACTGAAAATCGGTTTGTACTGCTAATTTTTACTTTATGACATTCTTAAATATCTAACACATTTATTCTCGATTTAACATTGTTCCTGATTCAGAAGGTAATAGGGATGTTACATATATATTATGGATAACTAGTGGAAAAGCATTTCTCTTTCTTTCCTAACACCTTTCAAAAGTAGTCTAGATTATTATCAAGTACTTAATCCTATGGTTGGGAAGGATTTTAGGGAGAGTTAGTGGATATAAATGATACAAATTAAAGCTCCCCACTAATTATAAGAAATTAAGGAATAATCATCTTGTCAAATTACTCATCAAGTCCCTTATAATTCCTCACCACCTTATTACCATTAATTCTCATATAAAATCCTCTTTTTTATTTCATTCAATTAAATCCATAGCACAGTTATAACCTACATGTATTTCAATTCAATTTTGATGTTTCCTCGATGTCACATATAATTAATAATTAATGAGGATAAAACCTATATCCATATTTAGAAATTTAATTTCCTTTGTCATCGAGATGGCGTGAGTTCTGGCAATAAAAATATTTGAGTGTGACAAAAATAATTTAAATTTAAGTGGAAATAATTTAAATTATTTCCAGAAACAAATTAAATTTACGTGGAAATATTAACATTTACTCATTAATTTTTTAGTTTAGTAAAATGTCAATCAACAATTTTCACATGACTTCAAGGAAAATAGTGTCACATAAATAATGTTGTAAGTGTTATGTGAAAATTGAATCAAAATCAAAGTTCTATGTATATAATTGCACTAAATCAAAATTCGTATATTATATTGCATATTAGATCCAAGTTCATGTATACTTTTAAAATTTATCCAAAAAGATTAATTTTTTATTAAATTTGTCTTCAAAGTATTTTAAATTAAAATTAAATAGTATAACTCAATAAAAAAAATTCAAATTTTAGTGACAGTTCAATTAAACAAAAACAAAGTGACTAAATTTAAGAAAAAGTTAAACTATAATAGTAAACTTATCTTTAGCTCAAAAGTAGGTAAAAGTAAAGGGAAGCTCCTGTACTTAAGGGCAAATTGCATTTCAGCTCCTTTATTGAAAAAATAGGTAAATTAGCTCTTGCACATTTCAAAATATGCAAATATGCCCCTTTGTTGAATTTTATCTGTTAAATGATGACATGCAATGTTAAATACATGTTGAAAAATATTTTTTATGGGTAAACTATAAAAATTGTCACCCAACTATGCCTTTCGTTCTATTTTGGCCCCTAAACTATTAAATTTTTAATTTAGTCACTAAACTTTTTGAAATTAAATGTTTTAGACCTTCTAAGTTGATGTGGACTTTATTTTATTATATTTTTACCCTGAATTAGCCCCATAAAGTTTTATAAACTTAGCCCTCAACATTTACAAAATTTGTCATTTTAATTCTAATCCTAAAAATTTCAATAAATTTGGCCCTCAATAAAAGATCTGTCAATTTAGTCCTACATCTAAAAATTAAAAATTATTTTAAAAAATTATTTTTAGCCCTTTATAACCCATCGGCTAATCCATATGAGATATTAAAAAAGGAAAAAAGAGTACCCTCTTTCAAGTCACTTGCAACAATTTCTTTTACTATAATTTAAGCTTCACATTGGACCAAACCAATTGATTTGGAACCTATATGGAATAATTGGCTGTATTACTACTCAAGTAGATAACATTTTAATGCCTTTATTTTTTGGGGGGTCTTAAATATTTTTGTGTTTTATCCCAACTTTTTAGAGTTCTTTTGCGAATGACTTGAAAGAGTGTACTCTTTTTCTTATTTTAATATCTTATATGGGTTAGCCGATGGGTTATAAAGAGTTAAAAATGATTTTTTAAAATATTTTTTTAATTTTTAGAGTTAGGAATAATTGATAGATTTTGTAAATATTGAGGGCCAAATTTATTGATTTTTTTTAAAAAATTTAGAACTAAAATGATAAATTTTGTAAACATTGAGGGCTAAATTTGTTGAATTTCTTTATATTTATGATCAAATTGATAAAATCTATAAATATTAAAGGGTTAATTTTGGGTAAAAGCACAACAAAAAGCTCACATCAGCTCAAAGTGACTAAAATATTTAATTTTGAAAAGTTTAGTGACTAAATGGAAAAAATTAATAGTTGGGGTGACAAAAATAGAACGAAAGGCTTAGTTGGGTGACCATTTTTATAGTTTACCAAAAAAATGATTTTCAGCTTGAATTTAACGTGGAATTAATTTACATTTTTCGAAATATATAAAAGCTAATTTACCTTTTTTTTAGTAGAGGGCGCCAAAATACAATCCGCCCCTATGTAGCTTTCGTAATACATTTACCCTCAAAAGTACAATAATAAATATAAATCAAAATAAAATATAATGACAAATTTTAACTTTAACCTAAAATACAATATGAATTTACATATTGAGCCCTATTAAGATTAAGATGTCTACTCTGAAATTTTTTTTTACCAAGGAAAAATAATAATAGAAAAAAGGAAAAAGAAAAAGAAAAAGAATGCTAGTAGAGATGCCTTCAAAAGAGGGAAGAGGGCTATTAACTGCTGAGATGATAAATCCCACAACGCCGGGTGATGGCAGTGGAGCAAAGCGCCAGATATATAAATATAAGGCAAGCTCCTACATTACAACATACTTACCTGGACGGGGTCAATGGATGATCAGAAAAATCCATGGCCTGGGGTAGTGACTTCCATTGCACTTGGGAGGGGTGCTTCCCTAAGGTCTCCCCAAGTTGGGAGAGCCTACGTCATAATTTGTGGTAGGGGGGGCCTGCGTTCGCGCGGCCTCTTCCTATTTTATAAGTTCTATACTTTTCATTATGCTCCCTGAATTTTATTTTAGCGGTCCTGACAAATCATGTATATGGTTTTGAGATCCTTCATTTTGTTCCTTTACCTTAATAACCATCTAACGTCCCTATTTCGTTTTCTTTCACATGTTGCAGTAAAAAGCTGACATTGCAGTCACTTGTATTGTAAGGGCTTGTTTCGAGCCGTTGCAGCCACATATATCAAAGCATCATAAAAAACATAACTGGTAATCGATTCAACCATATGTATCTACAAGACTACAACTCAAATTCATATCCCTACTAAAATTAAGAGGTTTTCTATCTAAAAATAAAAATTAAGAAGTCTGTAGTGTGATTACTTAGTGCTTGTTTACCTTTTAAAAAGTGGAAACGATTATAAGAAACAGAAAAGTGCGTGCTTAGATATGCCTTTATAAGTGGCCAGCAGACTGGATATTTTGGTTTGTATATGCACTGTCTGATTTGACAGTCCAAAAGGAAATAGTAAAATGAAAGTTTTAAACTATCAGCAGTTCAAAGTGAGTTTACAATTAGTGTAAATAAATGGATATTTATTTTGAATCGCAAAAGTATGAAAGAACATATATTTCCTTCCTTTTTTCTATTTTTTCATTATTGAAACTATTATGAATTGAATCTCCATCGTTGAAATTAAAAATCGACCATTCTAATGTTTGCAATATACGTGATTTTGTAGTTGAGATACGAGTACCTATTGGTATTATATGGGAGCAATGTAATTGGGCGTGATATCCCTCATCGATGCCGAAATACATAACGACCCTTTGCCTCGCCTATAAAGATTGGGCAAAGTGAAATGTTGAGGCATCTTTGCGCTTGGGGCAATGACGCAGCTAGTGAGGTTCTAGCCGAGGCGCGTCTATTGCTGGTTGAAAACTATTTCCAAACCCCCTCTTAGGCCCGGGTTCCGCCTCGGCCTTCGAGAATTTCTGAAAGGGCTCCCTCGGGGGTAAAGCCCTATAATTCTTAAGTGAAGGTTTTAAATGTCGTTAGATTTAAGCAAATTTATTTTGAAATTGTGAATTAGTGAGCATTTTAATTTGGGTTTTTATGAAAGATGTAATAAGCCAAAAAAACCATCTTTTAAAATTTGGAAAAATTATTTAAAAAATTCAAGCAAATAGATTATTTATAAAGGAAGTTATAAAAAAACTTAAAAATTATAATTTTTTTATTAAAAGATAACAATATCGGAAGATTTTAATGGTTTATTTTAAAAAAAATTATAATGAACATCAAATTTTAATGAAGGGTTGTTTTACTTAGCCAACCAATATATAAAGGTTAATTTGTTCAATATATAAAGGTTAATTTGTTCATTTTGTCAATAGAACGACTAAAATGTAATTGAAGGTATAGTGAAGGAGTTTGTAGTATTCTTGCCTATAGTTTTATTGTTAACTTTTATTTGTTAGTATTTTTATACTTAACTATATTTATAGTTATATGAATTTTAAAATTATCTATAAAATTAATACTAAAATTTCTCTATGCATATGGACGAACTTCAAAAGAAAAACCAAATGCCCTGTTCATGATTTGAGGAAAAAAATGGATTGAGATTTTTAAATCCAAATTATTTAAATTTATAGCATTTCAATTTTTTTCACTCAAATCCATCTCAAGTTGTCTAAAGGTTGGATAGTTCGTCCGGCTTGGTAGGCTCGACCTGACTTGAGTCGAGTTCGGATAATTTTTTTTAAAAACTTGAACTCGAATTGGTTTAAATAATAATAATAATTAAATCTAATTATGGAATTGTATCATTTTAAAATGTATTCTTAATTTTTTATTAATATTTTAAACATTGAAACGAGTTTTTGCATCAGATTGGACTAGTTCTAAATCAATGGCAAAACTGGGGTGCTAGTAGGGCCCTGACCCCCTAGAATAGAAAAATTTTCATATGGCCCCTTTGAAATTTTAAATTAGTAAATGTAAAATTATACACTGACCCTCCTAAATATATAAAAATTTGATTTAGTCCTTTAAAAATTCTAAAGATATAGCCTATTAAAAATGATGAAATTGTACTTTTTTTATCGTAAAAATTACAATTTAATTTCGCCCCGTAAAAAAATTTCTAGTTTCGCCCTTCCTAAATATAAGCCTGCACTTGAAAATTTTTTAATATCATTTTTTTTTTTTTTGCTGCGCAACTCATTTACCAAATAGTAATTGCTTTATATCTTTTATGAGGGACATTGTCAAATAGTCAGTGCAACATTGATAGATATTAATAATTGTTGAGTGAAGTCTTTTAAGAAAATATATAAATTTAAACTTTTAAAATAACATTGCTGAAAGGAATAGTCACAAATCCTTAATATAAATTATAAAATTGGCATAAAAATATATAAAATAGAACATTTACAGAGCACTGGCTTTGTCTCAAGTACCAAATAAAAAAAAGTATTGAATTTCACAGCCAAATTACACATTTATCATCTAAATTGCTAGACCTGAAAACTACATAAGCTTTATTATGATTGTTATAATATACTTTTTACTTGGAATTTACAAATTTATTTCTAAATACTTTTAAAGCTTTAAATTAACTCTTTTTAAAAGATAAATAATTACATCAATTTATACTTTTTGATGGACACAAAATTTAATAAAAATAATGTAACACGTAAATTTAGTCAGATGCCTTTTTCAATCTATGGCAGATTTATATGATTGGTTCGAATGTTTACTTTAGTTTATGAAGTTTTTTTCTTTCAATTTGATACTTTAGTTGGTTTTTTTTTCCAATTAAATACTTGAGTGATATTTAACTCACAATTTCAAAAAGGCCTTATGAATTAAATTGAAAATTTTCAACTTTTGGTGCTTGGAATTCGCTTTGGATTGTTTTTGAAAACTAATGCGTAGTTTGGCATTACTATTGTGGTTTAAAAGTGTTTTTGAAAAACCACGATTGAAAAAAGTGTCGTGAGGAAGTGTAGTTTGTTAATTTTAGATGTTTAACATCGCCATGAAAAATTGTAGTTGAAAGTTAAAATATTCATTTTAGACATGATATTAGAAAATAAAAAGAAAATCATGTTATAGCAATAAATATTAATTCCATCCATGAATACAATTCAATCCAAAAACAATAAAATTACTATTAAATTGGTTAATTTAAATAATATTTAATATTTAAGTAATTTAATTTAAGAATATAAATAATATATTAGACATCATATGTATATATAATATAAAAGAAGATACGAAAGCATATATGAAAACATTGAGTTCTAGGTTAGTTCTTTGAGTTTCAAAATGTTTCCTATTTTAATTATATTTAAAGTGGGTTTCGTTTTTATAATTACGTTTTAAATATAATTTTTTTACTATTTTTAATTATAATTTATTTGTAATTTTTAATGATGGTGTATAATTACACAAATGAGACACTTAAATATATCAATTTTAATCCCATAATTATATTTTCTTTATTGATGATGTATTAACACATCAAACGACACATCAATCCATAATGACAATTGCATTTGCTTTATCAATACTATGTGAAATCGTATATTAACATTATAATTATTTTAAAAAAAATGTTCTCATTAGTCAACACAAGTATTAAACATCATATGATAATCACGATATATAAAGAGCTCAAAATTGCAATTAATACAACATGTCATTATAGATTAATTATTACCAATTTTATATTGCTTAACCTGTCAATCAAATGTAATTATAGGATAAAAATTTATTACACTATAACTACGAGTTTTATAACCTATCAGTCAAATATTACATACATAACTGAAAATATGACAAAAAAATTGTGTCTGTATGAGGGTTCAACACGAGTATTAAACATCATATGATAACCATGATGTATAAAGGACTCAAAATTACAACTAATACAATAAATCATTATTGATTAATTATTATTGATTTTATATTTCTTAATCTGCAAATATTTATATATAATCATATATATATATATATAAAGAAAGTATGTAAGCAAAAATGGAAACTTTGATTTTTGGATTAGTTTTTTGAGTTTCAAAATATTCCTTTTTTTAAATATATTTAAAGTGGATCTCATTTTTAAATTAAGTTTTACATGATATTATTGTCATCAATAAAAATAATAAAGTTTTCAATAATAAACAACTTTAAACAAGTAATTCTATTTTTAATTTCTAATATCATGCTTTTTATGAAATTACATAATTATTTTTAAAAAATTAAAAAATTTAAAACAATTAACATGCATATTTTAAAATAAATTGTTTAATTTTTCAAATTTATAAAAGTTACATAGATGTTTGAAAATGGATAAAATATGTTAAAACACATTATGATTTGTTAATTAAACATGTATACAAATTAAATATATATTTTTTATACTCTAGTTAATTAAAAATTCATTTAAAAATTTAAAAATTATCACATATATTTTAATTTATAAACACAAAATCAACGTGTTCAACGCACGGGATATAATAATGTTACAGGCCAATTTTGGGCCACTTATTCAGACCCAAATACACAAATTACCCAAAACCCACAAACCCAACTATCCTACAGCCCAATACCTATCAGCCCAAACACCAAACTCACTAAACCCTAAACAGAAAACAACTAAAACCCTAGCCCCTAGACTTTCGGCCACCTACCCCTCTGCCCCAACCGCTCCATCAGCCACTTGTCTCTGCCTCACGCCATGCCCGTCCCCTGCAAGCAGAGATGAAATGATAGAAAGTAGAAATAGAATAATAAAAAAGTATTTGTAAAGAGGCTATAAGAAGCCGAATAAAAAATGATGTAAAAGGGGGGGAAACTTTTGGGAAATAAAAAGAAGGCATTCGATTTTGAGTACAAAGAAACGATCTCAAAATATCAGAGAAGAAAAAATCATCAAATCAAACCAAATATTAGAAATCAAAGAACCCAAAGATCAAAAGTCGAAATCAAAGTCCTAAGGTGAATTTTTCTATTTTCATTTTCGTTTTACTTTCGAATCTATCCCTTTTATATTTATAAATACATAATATATAAAAGAAAAAATATTTAAAACGTAAAAAAATACAAAAAAATACCTTTTTGATTTTCCGCCCACGTGTACTCACGGTTGGCTTTGCATGGCGGCGACGGTCCGTGATCGGACCGATGACCGCCCACCACCGGAAATCCTCTTCTCTCTCCCTTCTCTCTTCCCTCTCTCTTCTTTTTTTTCTTTCCCTCTCACCAAATGATTTTTTTTGTTAATTTTGGCCTTTATATAGCCTCCCAAAACGACGTCGTTTTGGGGGCTGCCATTTAACCCCAAAACGGCGTCGTTTTGGCCATGCCCGATCCGACCCGACCCATACCCGCTTAGGATCCGCGTGTTTTCAAAGGAGGGGCTAATTGCACTTTTAGCCCCTCCGCTTTTTATCACTTTGAAATTAGATTTTTTGTTATTTATAATTTAGCCCTGTAATTTATTGTTCTTTTCGATTTAGTCCCTTTGCTGTTATGTGTTTTAAAATAGTTCAGAAAATTGCATTTTCGATCCCCCTATGTTTCACGCGTGTTCAAATAAGCCCTTCCTCTTTCTTTTTATTTCGAATTCGCCCCAAAATTTCATTTTTAATTCGAATTTGGTCCTTTTTTTAAAAAATTTAAGTTGTTTTATATTATATTTGTTGTTTTATTGTATTTTAAATATTATTTATATTATATTTATTGCTATATTTTATTAATATCATTATTATGTCTATTATCAATATTTTATTTAGTTACATATATATATATATATTTATTTTAAAATGTCTCATTTTTATTATTACATATATATATGTATTTATTATTATTATATTTATTAATATTATTGATTTTCACTTAGTATTTATATATGTGTCTACATGTACATATTGATGTAATGTACCAATGCTTTTCTTTTTCGTATTATTTTTAATATAAGTATATATATTGTATATATTTATATATATTATATATATTTTTTAATGTTATGTATTGTATATTTCTTTACTATTTATATATTTTTATGTTGTTGTAGGTATATTTTTATTATTAGTTATGTATTTTTTTTTGTTATATACTATTTCATGTATGTATTTTTTTTATGTTATCCTTATTATTTGTATTGATATTAGTATATGTTTTATTATATGTGTATATATCTTTAATATATATATATATATAGGCACATATTTATGTAACATTATTAATATTTGTTCTCAACATTATTATTATGTATATGTTATGTAAACATTTTAACATTATATATTATATATCTATTTATATATATTACGTATATATATACCTTTTAATATTATGTTTTTATATCATATATATATTTTAAATACTATATTGTATATATATTATTATGTATATCCTTAGTACCACATTACGTATATATTATGTATATGCTTATTTTTACCCCTATTACATTCATTATTAATACATTTATTTTATCATACGTATATATATATATATATATATATACCCCTTTTTAATATTATATTCCTTTTTACATATATGTATATATTATATTTTATCGTTGCTAGTTATGTATTATTACTATCTCATGTATATACTTCAAACACCATATATGTAATATATTTCCAACACTATATATATATACATATATTTTACATATATACTCTTAATTATCCTTGTATGTATATTCATTGTATTCTCATTGTATTCTCGTATATGATACTATTGTTACATTTAATATCGCGTGCATTGTCATTATTTTTAAATATCATTGTTGTATGTATTATATGCCATGACGTGTTTCCAACTATTATCTTTCGTTTTCCATCCATTCTTGTATATTTCCCCGTTGTTCATTATTTTAAAATATCTATTCGTGTTTTTAGTAAGTTCAATAATCAAGGCAATATACCGATTTAACATTAAGTCATCGAGTTCATCGCTATGTTGGGTGAACGTCAATCGACTCGTGTTAAAGCGATATACCCTTCTCAAAAAAAAAACCGGAATAAACCAAAATTTCTCGTCTTTTTAATCGGATCACAATTAAATTTTACATTGAATTCGTATTTTTGAAAATTAAGACAACATGTGTTTGTAAGATACCAATTTTGGGCGTCGCGAGGGTGCTAATACCTCCCTCGCACGTAACCGACTCCCGAACCCTAATTTTTCTCTGGCTTTTAACGTTGACCTAAATTCAGCCTTCCTTTTATTTTAAAAAAGAAATCTAATAGGTGTCCGATCACACCTAGAAAAAGGATCGGTGGCGACTTCCGATTTAATCTAAAATCAAATTTCAAATTCCAAGTTTTTAATCGTCACAACTAGCGACCCGAAACAAAAAATTTTTACGTCGCTACAAATAAGTATTACTATTACTTCGATAATAACAATTACTATTAAATCCATGCATATATGTGATTTAAATATTACCAAAATAATGCATTATAACGTATCTATATTAAAGAAAACTTATTAAACTACAAACAATGGCGTCCCTTGTAGCTTCTATTTCACAACCATATGAATTGTTGAATTCATTGTCATCATCACTTTCTTCATCACCCACATCTTCTAGCCAGTGGCGAATCTAGAGGGGGGCTAGCATGGGCCCCGACCCCCTTAAAATGTAAAATTATTATTTAAGCTCTTAATTTTTTTAAAAAATTTTGAATTAGTAAAAATAAAATTGTACTTTGGCCCCCTTAAAATTATAAAAATTCGATATAATCTTTTAAAAATTACAAAGATATAAACTATAAAAAATTAATATTTCATTTGGCCCCCTTAAAAGATTGTTCTGACTTCGCCCTTGCTTCTAGCTCTATACTATTCTCATGTGCCTTCTCATTAGTTTCATATTCCATAAAATCACATCATGTACACCTCCATGTTTTCGTATGAAATTTTGTACGGCCATTGTAGCAACAACAATTAACCTTTGTTTTTCAAAACTATAACTAGGCATATCCTTCAAAATGACCCATTTTTTTTAAGTACAACAAAGATCCGCTCGATCACATTATGTAATGATGAATATACATGATTGAATATTACCTTTTTACCAAATATATGTTAACCTCTACTAAAATTAGGTAAATTATATCATTCTCTTTTAGATGGTTCGATGAAATCTTTCAATTGGGTATATCCTGTAACACCCAAACCCGGCCTGGACGTTATGGCTAAATCTGGCGATGTCACATGAGAGTGTTTTTGAAACGCATTGACCTTAAAATCGTCCCAATTATTAATTTTATTTAGTCCGGAAACGTGTTCTAATTGATTTGATTTAAAACATTTCTTTTGCGCGAAAGCTTTTGAAAACCCAATAAATCTTTGGGAACCGTTTCGTGTATGAAAACATTAGCTTTTAGGAAACCGAGTTTTGTCTAAAATCCCATAAACAGTTTAAAAATCCAAATAAAGTCCATAAAGTCCCAAATTACATCAACCAACCCAGAACGTGTTTAAAAAGAGTGAATACCGGTATTGAATTTAAAACAGTCTAAATATGTGTGGCCACTTTCAAGTCTGGGGATTTTCTACATAGATTAAATAGAAAAGGGTGAGTTTTCGCATACTCAGTGTGTAATTCCCTTAGAAGTTATACACAAAAGTAGAAATCAGGCATACATCTAAAAATCAGATAATTCGAGCCTGGGCCTTTTACAGAAACAGTGTGAACCTTAGCCCACTCAGATACAGAATCAGATACGATCGGGCCTTAGCCCATCTCAGATATATCATGCATAACAGAGCAGAATAATAGAGTCCTCCCCACCAGCCTTTACACACCAACTCCGTCCAACCCTACACACCATGTGGGGATAAAATTGACCCACCTATCCCTACACACCATGCTGTACCAAAATGCATCACATAATCAGATAATTGCAGCTATGCTGCCAGATATCGGGCTTAGGAGCCTTTCAGAATACTTCCTCCATATAAAATAACCCAACCTCAATGCAATGCAACATACAATACATGACATGCAAACATGCGATTAACAGATCATACATACAAGACGGACTACATGCTAAGAGTAACATGCTAGAGTACATATATCACAAAGTCAGATCACGTAATCAGGGGTCAAGTAACTCTTACCGTCCCTACAGAAGGTCCCAGTCAACTTGGGGTACCCGAGTAACTTTTCAGAGTATTTCAAAAAATTGGGCTCACACGCCCATGTGGCCTGCCTGTGTGGCCCACACGGCCCAAATTGGCCTTGGCCGTGTGGATCACATAGCCTGGCCCAGAATTCTACACGGCCCAATTGGTCGGGTCCGTGTCTCGCACACGGCTTTGCATGTCTTCACACATCCGTGTCATGCGCCTGTGTCATGCGCGCACGGCCTGGTTTGTTGATTACACGCCCGTGTTCTGCCACATGGCCTACCACACGGGCGATCACACGCCGTGTGGCATCAACAGTTTCATTTTTTAGCTTTCGCCAATTCTCGTTTTCTGTGTTTTCGGGTACACACCTGTATCGCTTTTGGTGCCCAAATACACCCGAGCACTCCAGCACCTATATTTGATCAATATTTCGCTCAGTTAATCATTTTAACAAATGGACTAAACTAAACTCGAAATGGGATAATCATCTTTCGAGCGAAGAACCATTACCTTTTATCGAATGACGGGAATCCCACGCCCTTCGAACATCGATGAACGATATTCTGCCCTTTGATTAACACTTACAAACCAGTCGAAACCCTCTTTAACCAATATTCAGAAGAAACCGTTAAGATCAATCGGAAACCAAACTTATCGAAAGATCAGGATTATGCGCAACACAACAATGGAGGTGAACTTCAGTAAAACAACACGAGAGGGGGAGAAGAGATGGAATTTCGGCAAAGGAAGGGGAGAAGAGAATCGAATTTTCGCTAAAAGAAAAACTGAACAGAAAAATTTTTGATAACCCCCTATCCCTAGAGATGAGCAAAACTCGATTCGACTCGAAAAAATAAAAAAAAAATTCGAATTTCGAGTTAAACGAATCGAGTTATTCGAGTTAATCGAGTTATTCGAGTCAACTCGAATTTTTTTTTCGAATTTCGAGTTCGAATCGAGTTGAGTTTTCAAATTCGAATAACTCGAATAATTCGAATATCAAACTATAATATTTTACATTTTACCCCAAACTCCCAAACCTTTTTTTACTTTTCCTCAAAACTTTTACTCCTTCCCACTTCCCCAAAACTTTTACTCCCTTCCATCCCAACCCCAATCTACCCAAAATCCATTTCCCACCAAAATTTTACTCTCCCATTTACTTTTTTCAAAATTTTACTCCCAAAACCCTCAAAACTTTTTATTTTCCCCTAAAATTTTTATTCCTCCCACTTTCCCCTAAAATTTTTACTTCCTTCCCATCCCACCTCCCATCTACCCAAAATCCACCCCCAATTTTTTTTTTTTTAATATTTTCCTCCAAAATTTTACTCCACCTATTTACTTCCCCTCAAACTTTTATTCCCAAAACTTTTATTTTCTCTCTAAACTTTTACTTCTCACCTTTCACTCTCAAATAAAAAATCAAAATTATCCAAAAAAAATCACTAAACATAAATAGTAATAATTTTATTTATATCTATTATTTATATTATTAAATTAAATTTCACATTTTATATTATTTATATGATTGAATTGTTTAGTCGTATTGAATATTTATATTAAAATTGAATTATTAATTATGCCATTAAATATTCATGTTAAAATTTTATATTAGTATCAATTTCACATTTTATCTTTAAAATAACTTTTATTAAAAAATCACATTTTTACATTTAATATATTTTTTAATTCCAAAATACATAGTGACAAGAATTTGAAGATAATTGAAACAACTAAGCAAACAAAGAAGCTAACCCGTATATAAAAGATTAATAAATAAATTATGAGGTGATGAAAGTTAATAAAAATTTTGATTAAGGTGGAAAATTTTTATTACGATGGGTGACAGTGGTTACAAGGACCCAAAATTATTTTATAAAATTTAATTCGAACAGATATATTCGATTCGATTCGATTCGAATTCCATCTCACTCGACTTGATTCGAGAAAATTTCAAATAAAGTTAGGATGATAAAATAAGATTCGAAAACTCGATTAACTCGAAAATTTTTGATTCGATTCGATCGAATGCTCACCCCTACCTATCCCAACTCCCCTTACTTTTCTCTATCCACCACCCCACTACACGGACTTTCGGTAAAACACAAACTCTTAGCCGAAATTCGTAGCAAAATAATCCCCTTGCCATTGCAAAGATTTGAACACATGACCTCCAACACACTAATACTACACTTAACAACCAGACCAACATGCCCATTCTGTTATGATTCTACCACCAATCAAATAAAAGCCTACTGACCAAAGATTGGGCTTTATTCATAAAAATACCAAAATTTGCCCAAACTAAGGCTTGAACTCAAGACCTCCCCCATACGCCCAGAACACTTAACCACTAAAGTAGAGGCACACCTATGTCAAACTTTACAAATGCCGAAATTGAAATTTTGGGGCATTACATATCCAAAATCAACAAGATAACATTTCCTTATATGTCATAAGATAATAACCAATTAATTAAAGCACTTATATTTTATATTAATAAATAAATGAAATAAATAAATTATCATTTGTGGGTGTGGAAATTTTAGTCTTGGACCAAGGGATATTCTAGTATCATTCGGTGATCCTTCTCATCCAATCACTATAAATGTAAAGCATATGTTGAAATCACATATAGTCATAACATGCTGAGTTGGAACATATTTTCTTCCGACGAGGAAATTTAATCATTTGGTAAAAGAATTATTGTAATATGTGTATCATCAATTGTACATATGCAATCCTAAATATTTAGTAGATGTGCATATTTGATAATAACAAGTATAATATTATACACGTAAAATGTTACCTTAAAAATGTTGCATGTGTCTAGAATTGTTGTGTATTTGTTTAGGTATTAAACTAAAAATGCAACCATTTGTTGTAATTATATCTATAGCTAACTTTAAAACATTCTAAGCACAATTATAAAGTATTGACTTATCGGTCCCAACCTTTGAAATTTCTCTCTCGAAAAACTTTTGCACCAACACTAAACCAAGAAGATACCAAACATTTCATGTGGGTAGGTTTAAGCCTAACTTTGGTACTTGCCATAGTATTGTTTTTACAGTAATATCATTTTAAATAGAAAGAAAAAAAAAAAAAGACTGATGAAGAAGTTGGCCATAACTTGAAGAATTGCTCTGCAATTTTGATGTAGCAGAAGGGTCTGAAAGTTTGGAAATGCCAGCAGCTGGAAGCTTGAATATAAGCTTCCATTCCTTCACAAACCAACAGCAAAAGCTGCTCTTCCCTAACTTTTCCGTTTAGCTTGATAAGCACTTCTTGAAAGTGCTTTACTTGTTTGAGATTGCTTCTGCAATGTAGAAGAACTTTTCCCGAACGGGGGCTTAAGTTATTATTTTTGTTTATGGATTAATATTTAATTATATTAACATATCATTCCATTAATGTAAGTTTATTAATTATGAACATTGTTAATTTTTTTTGTTAAATTTAAGTTCATTACGACGTTAAACTTTTGTCTATTTTAAAATGTCACAACAATAAATTTAATAGAAAAACTCTAGCAGTAATTATAGTTGTATATTAATTTTAAAATCTGAAAAGTAAGATTAAATTCTAAATATTTGAAGAGTAGAGTGACTTGAACCATATTTTGTCATTCCAAATATCATCAGCATTTCTTTTCTTTTCTTTCTTTTTTTAAACATTATGAAAAACAAAAACAAAAAATAAGTAAAAAAATTGACAATACGCATGGTCATTATAAATAGGCCCAACTCCCCAAGTCCATCTCCTTCTTTAATATTTAAAAACCCGATTAAAAAGCCTAAAACCCGACAACCTGGCGGCCGGCTGTTTAACCTAAAAAAAGATTTAATATTCCATTTGCTACCTACATTTGGCTTTAACTTTCAATTTGGCACCTAAGTGTTTTTTTGTCCCAACTTGGTACTTGATTTTGGCTTAAATGTTTAACTAAGTACCCAAACCAAACAAAATCATGTGTCCTAATGAATATTTGACATGTGTGCTATAGTAAAAAAATATAGATACTTAATTGGGACAAAAGAAAAAACTTAGGTACTAAATTGAATATTGAAACAAATTTAGGTACTTAAATAAGACAAAAAGTAACTAAAGTGTCAAATTGAGAAAAAATCAGGTACCAAAGTGAACATTGAAGCCAAATTCAAATATTAATTTGAGACAAAATAAACCTAAAGTACCAAATTGAATACTAAATCCGAACTCAAAGTACTAAACAGTATATTAACCAAATTAAAAATAAAATTTTTAAAAGTAAAGAATTTGAAAGACTCTTCTTTCTTTATAGATCTTTCTAGAAACCATAGTAGTATCCCTTTGAAACCACTCGACCACAGAGAGTCCCCCAAAAGTATTTAAAAACCTACAAAAAGCAAAATTAAGGAGCAAAAAACATAAAACGTGTTTTTGAAAAGAAATCTCGAGAACCTCTCTTCATTCTCTGTTTCCTCCGTGAAAGGTACGTACGATCCTAACTTGTGTTTGTATTCTTTACTATTTCATTCATTGATTTTTGTTTTTCTCCCCTTGTAATTTGTAGATCTGTTTTCGATTCAAAAAATAAGAAGTAATTTGTAGATCTGCTTAGATTTTTTTTCTGCTTTAGATTTGGTGAATCAGTGCGATGCTTTTCGTAGCTGCTTTTGTTGGGTAGTTAGATTTATGTGTTTCTAATGATCTGATGGAAATGATGATAATTTTGTTCTGACTTCTAGTTTTTCGATCCTTTTATGTGGAAAATTAGCTTATTCTAAGGTTTTATTTTTTGGATTTTTCTTGCATTCTCTTTGGGAAGTTTAAAAGAAGTTGGAATCAGTTAGTTTAGGTTGATCTGAAAGTGATTTTGGTTAGTCATTGCAAGGAAATTTCTTTTCTGATTAGATTTGTTTTAGTAAGTGTCCCTTTTGAATTATGATCTGATTGTGGAAGATTTTCTAGATTTGTATCTAGTTGTTTGATTCATTTGCGCGGCACTTCACTTTTCTTTTCTATTTTTTATCTTGCAAACTAGATTGTTTGATTAACTTTATATGTTTATGTGTTTCGCATGCACTTGGTAAGCTAAGCATATGTCTCTTGACTGTTATGCGATTTGTGGTCTAGTATGGATGATCAAGTGAACTGGTGCTTCAAATGAGAATTTTGATCGGATCTTGTTATGGTTGATAGGGTTTTAAATGTGAAGGGTAATGATCCAATGAGCTCAAATCTCAAGGAAGTTATACCATAGAATTTTGAGATCAAATTTGTTGCTTATAATTAATGAGAATTATATTTATACCACCTTGATTGTTTTTTATTTGGTAGTTTGTTACTTATTAAATGTGTGATTATGGTGATGCCATTTCTAGTTTTCTAAAATTTGTTGTTATGATTTCTTTTTTCTTTTCCCTCCCAGCTTTAATATTTATATGTACTCATTTTTTTCCTGGTTAGCTGCTGTTGTGCTGATCCAAGTGATAAACCAGTGTAAAGATGAGCGTTGTTGGGTTTGATTTTGGCAATGAGAGCTGCATTGTTGCTGTTGCAAGGCAGAGAGGGATTGATGTAGTGCTTAATGATGAATCAAAGCGTGAAACTCCGGCTATTGTGTGCTTTGGGGAGAAGCAGAGATTTATTGGTACTGCAGGTGCGGCGTCTTCAATGATGAACCCTAAAAATTCAATTTCTCAGATTAAACGGTTGATTGGCCGTCACTTCTCAGATCCTGAGTTGCAAAGGGACATCAAGTCGTTACCCTTCAATGTCACTGAGGGCCCTGATGGATACCCTCTGATTCATGCTCGTTATTTAGGTGAAATGAGAACATTTACTCCAACCCAAGTCTTGGGAATGGTTTTTTCGAATTTGAAAAGCATAGCTGAGCAGAATCTGAAAGCAGCCGTGGTTGATTGTTGCATTGGTATTCCAGTATATTTCACTGAGCTTCAAAGAAGGGCAGTTTTAGATGCAGCCACAATTGCAGGCTTGCATCCTCTTCGCTTGATCCATGAAACTACAGCAACTGCATTGGCTTATGGCATCTATAAGACTGACTTACCTGAAAATGACCAATTAAATGTTGCCTTTGTTGATATTGGACATGCTAGCATGCAAGTTTGTATTGCTGGCTTCAAGAAGGGGCAACTCAAGATATTGGCTCATTCATTTGATCGCTCATTGGGTGGTAGGGATTTTGATGAAGTTCTATTTCATCATTTTTCCGCAAAATTTAAAGAGGAATACAAGATTGATGTATCCCAGAATGCAAGGGCTTGTCTTAGGCTTCGGGCTGCTTGTGAGAAGCTAAAGAAAGTACTCAGTGCAAATCCAGAGGCACCTCTGAACATTGAGTGCTTAATGGATGAGAAGGATGTTAGGGGTTTCATTAAGAGAGAAGAGTTTGAGCAGATTAGTGCTCCAATTTTGCAACGTGTGAAGGCACCATTAGAGAAGGCTCTTGCTGATGCTGGGCTTGCTGTTGGGGATGTTCACATGGTGGAGGTTGTTGGTTCAGCCTCTCGCATTCCTTCTATTTTAAAAATCCTCACGGAGTTTTTTGGTAAAGAGCCTAGGCGCACAATGAATGCTAGTGAATGTGTTGGCAGGGGTTGTGCTTTGCAATGTGCAATTCTCAGTCCCACATTCAAAGTTCGGGAGTTTCAGGTAATTTTTCTACCTGTTATTATTTACTACTTGGACCTCTTTTGGACTTTATCTTCTCCATTATTGATGCTGCATGCCCTACTGTCATTTTTGTGTCCTTTTTACTCTTCCTGTATTCCAAACATAGCTCACCGCTTAACTTGTATGCATGGAAGGTCAATGAGAGCTTCCCTTTCCCAATTTCACTATCATGGAAAGGATCTGTTCCAGATGCTCAGAATGGAGGAGCAGAGCAAGAGCAACTTGTTTTTCCAAAGGGAAATCCAATACCGAGTGTCAAGGCTGTGACATTCCATAAAACGAGTACCTTCAGTGTTGATGTTCAATATTCTGATGTGAGTGATTTGCAGGCCCCAGCAAAGATCAGTACATACACGGTAATTTATTCACAAACCTTAACTGAACTCTATTTATCCTTTTTTTTTCCTTTTATTATTATTATTTTTTACTGTGTAAGATCATTTGTTTGGTACAGACAATTATTTCTCAGTTTTCCGATTTTTGAAGTAATTTGTGCATTTGTTGAATGGCAGATTGGTCCTTTCCCAACATTAAGAAGTGAAAAACCAAAATTGAAGGTCAAAGTTCGTTTGAATTTGCATGGAATTGTGTCTGTTGACTCGGCTACAGTAAGTATTTATGATTATCCTTTTAAATTTCTATTGTAGCTGGAAGGTAATATACTTTTTTGCCCTTTCCTGACTACGTTCATGTGTTTTTAGGTCTTGGAAGAGGAAGAAGTTGAAGTTCCAGTTTCAAAAGAGCTGGCAAAAGAAGATGCTAAGATGGAGACAGATGAAAAGCCTAATGATACTTCTGCCCCTGGTGCCAACGAGACAGATGTTAATATGCAAGATTCCAAGGGTACAGCCGAGGCAGCTGGGGTCGAAAATGGTGTTCCTCAGTCTGGAGACAAGCCTGTGCAGATGGAGACTGATACCAAAGTAAGTAACTTTTGTCTGCATGCTACTTGCATTAATTGCCAGAATTGTTGGTACATCCATAAGGGAAGTCCTAATCCAGGCTGCCATGCTTTTAGCATGCATGTTTCTTACACAGACTAATTTTGGGGTCTTATTCTCTATGTTATTGTATGTGCTTTCGGTTGGTTTTTTACATTTTTAGTTTTGCCTGTCGTATAGGTTGAGGCTCCCAAGAAGAAGGTGAAGAAAACAAATGTCCCGGTGGCAGAGTTGGTCTACGGTGCAATGATGTCTGGTGACCTTCAAAAAGCAGTCGAGAAGGAGTTTGAAATGGCTTTGCAAGATCGGGTGATGGAAGAAACAAAGGATAAAAAGAATGCTGTAGAGGCCTATGTCTATGACATGAGGAATAAGGTAAGATGTTGTCAACTAATTTGCTAGATTTGTTGCTCGGCCATTTCAATCTTAAAACTAACTAGACTTTATGTCTTCAGCTTTGTGATAAATACCATGATTTTGTCACTGCTTCGGATAAGGAAGAGTTAATGGCTAAGCTTCAGGAGACAGAGGATTGGTTGTACGAAGATGGGGAGGATGAAACTAAAGGTGTTTATATTGCTAAGCTTGAAGAGCTTAAGAAGGTAAACTCTTGGTCTTGTGATTTCTCAGGTTGACTGCATAAATTGCATATCTGACAGATGTCTTAAATTTTGCAGCAAGGTGATCCTATTGAAGAACGTTACAAAGAGTATTCCGAGAGGGGAACTATCATTGATCAGCTTGCTTACTGCATTAACAGTTACAGAGAGGCTGCCATGTCAAATGATACCAAATTTGATCACATTGAACTTGCCGAAAAGCAGAAGGTAATGACATGCTGGCTCTCGATCTCAATTTCAATGTCAACTCCTTTTATTGCCAATATCTAACCCTTTTCGTGCATTGTAGGTTTTGAATGAGTGTGTCGAAGCTGAGGCCTGGCTCAGAGAGAAAAAACAGCAGCAGGATCAACTTCCCAAGTATGCCACACCTGTTCTCTTGTCAGCTGATGTGAGGAAGAAGGCTGAAGCACTTGACAGGTACACCACTATTTCACCTGTAAAAGATTTTGCTTCCAGCATCTAAGTTCGAACGTTCAGTTTTTAATTATGTATATCGATGTCGATATTATGATGATACTAACATAACTTTGACTTGGTTGTGAGTGTTTGATATATGCATGTGTTGGAGACGGGTATGGTTAAATTTCTTTGTATTTGGAAAAATCTTGAAGGTCGTATCTTTATATACCCTTGTGTTGGATGTATGTGTTAAGATGGGAGTATTTTAATAAAAATGAAGTGTCGAACCAAATACTTATGCTAAGATTTGAATTCTGCCTTCAACAGGTTTTGCAGGCCAATAATGATGAAACCTAAACCGGCTAAACCAGCCACACCTGAAGCACCGGCAACCCCACCACATCCTGGAAGTGAGGCTCAACCACAGGGTGCAAACAGCCCGAAAGCAAGCCCTAACCGCAATGGTGACCCCAGTGAAAATGTGCCGGCAGGAAGTGGTGAGGCACCTCCAGCATCCGCAGAACCAATGGAAACTGACAAACTGGAGACTACGAGTGCCGCATAAAAGATTAGCAGGGTGAGTCATTTTATGATTTTATATATATGCGGCCAGAAGTTAGTTGTTATGTATAAGCAAGTTACAAGCACTATTTTCTAAGGAGCCTGAGATGAGATACCCAACTCTATCTTTTGGTAGGCTGATAAGAAAAGGCTGTGTTGTTTTCGATTTTTAAAAAGCCTTCTCTTTGCAATGTCTGCTGAGATTTGTTTATTATTATCATCATTATTATTAGGAGTGAGTTATTAGAATTTGGGGGGTTCCAAGGTGGTTTTTTAGTGGGAGGCTGAAATTTACTCTCTTTAAAGGTTTTTCGAAGTTTTTAATCTTTTACGTGATGCCTTTCAAATATTGGATTTTTTTTCCTATTAAAGTTTCACGTTGTTCCCAGTTATGGCTGCTCGAGTGGATGAGTTTTATGAGGTTTACTAAATTTAGTTTCCATGATGTTATTTTGCCAATTCACATTCCAAATACGACAGTTAGCATTATAATGAGTAAAAAAAAAAATGATAAGATCTATATGCATGTTGGTCCAAACGTTACATATCATGATAATGTGTATTCTGAGCCCAGAAGTACTAATCTGGGTCATGAGGCGGATATATTTTACGTGTTTTTTACAAATAGAATATTTGTCTTAGGATTGATTGGGTCGGACATTTGCATTTTTTGAAAGAATTATCCGAATCTAGGCTCACAAAGTTGTCTAAAATTTTAAAAATTGGTTTGTTATCTTTAAATTATTCGTGTATAATTGTCTAAATCCAAATTCGCTTCAAGAAAAATAAGCAATATTCATTAAAGATAAAGAACGCAAGAAGACCAATAACAAAAGAACAACGAAAGCACGTAAATCCGAGCTGGTAGGTTCACTGCTTGCTATACAACAACAACAAAAGAGTAGTGAAAAAAAAAACATGTTCTAAATCCTCCCCATCCTGACGGCATCTAGCACACCTCAGATCAATATCCCATAACTCGTGACAAGAGCTTGCTTTTACAAGGGATGGACCCTCTTAAGCAACGCCAAAGATACTCCTTAATCTTGGGGGGTAAAACTTCATTCCCCCTAAGTCGGGAATAGTGCTAATATGAGACCATACATTTTAGAATTGTTGAAATACATAAAATAGGAACTATCGATGTTAAATAGGATGATAGTTGGATACTAGAAGGAATTGAAAAGGCTTGTGTATTGAGAATAAATAAATATGAGGTATTAACTGAATTGTAAGAAAGTGAAAAGTGTTAGGATAAAAATGAGAAAATTAAATGTATAAATGATTAAATTGAATTGAAAGTAAATAGAGGAAGGATTACAAGTGTAATTATACAAATAAAGTGTCATGAATCAAAGATGGACTTGTAGAGGAAGTTTAATGGCAAAATGGATATTTCATAAATAGATATTTATGAGAAAAAAATCTTATAAATTGTGGCACATTTTAAGCCTTTGGATTTTGATGAAAATTGTGAATAAATATGGGCCATTAGATGAAAATGATTTTTTTGAGATTTTTATGATATATTTTAATATTTTAATAAATTAATTATAATAGATTTTTCATGAGAGAATATGATAGAATTCTCTCCATCTTTCTTCTCTTCCATTGCCACCAACATCTCATGAAAGGAAAGCTTTTTTCCTTTTACAATTTGGTCATTTTTACCATTTTTAACCAAAACAAGCTTAAGTCCTTCCAAAATTTCTATAGATTTTTTTACTGAAATCGATAGAATAACCTTATAACAAGCTTGGTTTCCTGAGAAGAGAGATTATGGTCATCTTGGAGGGGAGAGAAAAGTGAAGAAAGATTTTGAATTAAAGAAGCAAGGTAAGAATGGTGAGATTTTGTCATGGTTTCCTTACTAGTTTCATTCAAAGTGTATGAAAATAATATTTAATCCATATTTTAACATTAAAACTTGTGTGTATGTGATATGTTAATAAAGTGAAAGACAAGAGAAGTGATTGTCAACGGGTTGATGAAGGAAAGAGGTAGCAAAGGAGTGAGAGAAGGAAGAAGAAAGCAAATCCAAGCATTTAAGTGTAAGTACTTCAAGAATTTTGTCTTACCCAATTAAATCTAAGTGTAGAAAATATTCAAGTTGTTAGAATAATATTCGTATGACTAAATTATTAATAATATGATAATATTTATTATGAAATTGAATAAGAAGTATTATTAATATGAAATGAATTTCAATGATAAAAGTGAAGTGGGGTTTTGGTAAAAAAAAGTACTAAATTGCAAAGTATACAAAAGAATTTATATGTGAAATAAATAATATTTTAGTGGACTTAAATGAAGTATTATATGGTAGTGAGTTAAATTCAAAGTGATATTGAAGTAGAATCTATAGTGGTTATTGAATTTTTTATATTGCTAAGAACGAAATTGTAAAGTATTCAGAAGTGACTATGTGTACTAAAATATTGAAATAAAATATTTAAGTAAGGCTATATATGGAAGTAAAATAAATTTTGAAGTTATAAGATAGTTATTATTGGAATATAGGTAAGCATAGACTAAATTGAAAAGATTATAAAACTAAGTGTAGTGAATTTAATGTAATGAGTACTAATTTGAAATGTATGTAAAAATTAGCATTGTGAAATAAAATACTTTAATAGAGAGTTTGTAACAGCCCATTTTCAGTGGTGTCAGAAACAGTGGTTTTGGGACCACAATTTCAACGAGTGAGTAAACATTTTAATGTTTATTGATTGTTTATAGGGTTAAATTAGTGTCATACTAAATTTTCGTTAAGAAATTTTAAAGTTTAAATGGTTAATTAGGTAAAAAGGACTAAACTGAAAAAGATACAAAAGTTAAATTCTACTAATTAAATTAATTGAATTGCCTTGAAAATGTAAGTTGGTAGATCTATAAGGTAATTATGCCATTTATATTGGTGGTGGACAATGATGGACATAGGTTGGTTATTTTATAAATGTTAATTAAAGGGTAAAATGGTAAAACAATAAATAAAAGCATGTACAAGTAAAATAATGCTATCATTTTTTCCATTTTCTTGTGTTTGCTAAAAATCACCATTGTTGAGCTTGAGAAAATTCAGCCAAGTTTCCTTTGGTGCATGGTGAGATTTTTGAACCTCGTTTTAATCGCATATGTAAAGTAATGTGAGTAAATGTAACTCATTTCATGTTGTATCCTATGTTTCATAGATGATGAATTTATAAGTTATTTACTTCTGATGTGAATTGTGGTGTTTAGGAAAGTCAAGTACTATATGATTTAATGAGCATGATTGAATGATTAAATATTAAGGAACGATAAGTTTAAGTTTCTCTTATACAAAACTTACTAAGCATTAAATGCTTACGTAGTTGTTTTCCTCTATTTTATAGATCATCCGAAAGTTCAATTGGTTGGAATCTTGTCGGAGCCTATCACACTATCCGCAGACCATTTTGGTAGTTTTTAAACGTTCTGGTTACGGTTATAAGTGGCATGTATAAGGCTCATATGTAATAGGTGTATTTGTATATGCTTGGATACTTATTACAAATGTTATGTATTAATCTTGGTATAAGCTTACTTATGTATTTGCCTTTAATCTTGGTGTGAATATGTTTTGGTCTTTTGATATAAACTTTATTCAAGTGTTTGAATCATGGTAGGAATGAATGTGAATGAATAAGAAGAAATGATAAGTTTGGTATGAGTTTTATACATGAACTTATAAATTTGAATGCAAATTAGTTGATGTGTCATGTGAATTGCGGTTGATAATTGAATTGTGGTGTCAATGAGGACACATTGATTTGGCACTTAGGTTGATTGTTTTGGCATGTTTTAGGCTTGTTTAAATTTGTTTTTAAAGTGTGGAAATGGTTGATTTTGATTTGGCTTGGTACCTAAGTTTTGGATGAAAGTATGCATTGTTTTTTAAGTTTTTTAAGGTGCACACGGCCTAGGCTTATCCACATGGTTTGGCCACACGACCATGTGCCTTATTAATTTTAAGTGCAAGATTTTTCACATTGTCTGAGCACATAAGCATATGGAATAGCCACACGGGCTGGCCTCTTTTATACAACCGTGTGACCCCTATTTCTAAACTTTTCAAATTTTTGTATATTTTTCTATTTTGATTCTAATTTGTCCTTGATTGTTCCCAAACTATTTTTAAGACCCGATAAGCTCGTTTTAAGGCCCCATAAATGTTATTTTGCTATGAATGAAATGTAGATTTGAATGTTGTTATTTACACCAATAAATGAATAAATTAATGATGTAAATTGTTTTAATATGTGTCGTAATACTTCGTAACCCTAATTCGACGATAGAGACAAGTTAAGGGTGTTACATTTAGTGGTATCAAAGTTGCAGTTTAGCCGATTCTTGGACTGAATGTAGCATGTATAGAGTATAGAATACATGTCATTTTATAACCTGTGATAGGGAGGGTGTTACATTTAGTGGTATCAAAGTTGCAGTTTAGCCGATTCTTGGACTGAATGTAGCATGTATAGAGTATAGAATACATGTCATTTTATAACCTGTGATAGGGTGATATCTCCTGGCTCAAATTGAATTATGTTTTTCTATAGATAAAAGATGTCACCCAACCGAGTTGTTTCTGATGAAGTAGAGAGTAATGCTCAAGCTTCCGCTCAAGGGGCAGGTAGAAACAAGCCTGTTCCTGAAAGCTGAGGAAGTGAGGTGTAACACCTTTAACCCGTAACCGTCGCTGAAACAGGGTTATAGAGTATTATCAGAGTTTACAGAACAAATACAGATAATTCATATCATTTACTATTCATATCTGAAAGTAATCATACTATCCATTGAATGGACCCTCGAGGCCCAATTTAAACATTAGAATCAAGTCGAGACTAAATCGGGATCTTAGAAAATTTTTCGCGAAATTTAAAATTTTTTCTTTACTACAGGGGTCACACGCCCATGTGACATGCCTATGTCTTAAGCTGTGTGGGCATTCGATGTGAGGCACACGGTCGTGTCCTTGCCCATGTACTTACCTGTGTAACTTTCTAACTTGTGCCATACAGCCTGCCACACGCCCGTGTGCTAGGCCATGTAGTCAATTTAATTTTCACAAATTAGGTGAGGTTTCACACGGCCAAGACACACGCCCGTGTTCTAGGCCGTGTATCTCACACGGCTGAGACATACGCTCGTGTCTCCCCCCGTGTGCCTAATTCTGAGCATTCTATTTATCAATTTTAAGATGCAGGGGACTCACGGCCAAACCACACGCCTATGCGTATGACCGTGCACACGCCCGTGTGTCTATCCGTGTTGACAATATAAAACCATTTTCTAGCTTTATTTCTCACCCAAAATTTGGCAACAAGCTACACTAACACTTGTAAACATATACCAACCAAATCAAGCATTATAACCAAACCAAGTTTAACATCTAACATGATATATTATTACATGCATTCATGTGTTTCCAAGCTTACCTTTGTAATAAATATACTTTCCATAATTCAATTAAATCACACCAAGCACACATGTATTAACCATGTTATAACCTTATATATATATTCACTAAACATACTATTGTTAGTCATTCCAATGGCTAGATTACAAACAACCATTATACGCCAACATTGGCTAAGTTAGCTTATACATGTCATTATGTCAAAATAAGTTTTCTATTTATACTAAAACAAACTGGAAGATAGCGTGATGATGCTCCGACCGACTCCAATGATTACGAGCTTTCGAACACTATAAAACAAAGAAAAGAAATCTGTGTAAGCATTTCAAATGCTTGGTAAGTTCCTATAACAAGAATTTAACTTACCATATATTTTCATTTAAGATAAGCATACAATAATGCATCCAAGCAATTTGGCTTTTAGCCTAAAACACAACTTCACAAATCATGTTGTCAAGTAATTCATATAATACCAAAAACATGGATGAGCTCATCCTTTAATAACTTCCATATACATATTCCATATTACATGTACATTTTGATAACAAATCATTTCAAGTTCAATTTAATCATATCAGAACTTTACTCGTTGAATTTATTTGAAATACCAATGGATATACTAATGAAGTACACTTTAGTGTAAACTACTATAGCTCGTCAATTCATATCTAGGAGTACCCAATTAGGGTACATAATCGGGAAGCACACTCTCGAGCATTGTAACGGGAAGCTCACACAAAGCCATTTCGGGAAGCTCATAAGAGCCACAATCGGGAAGTTCACAAAGAACCTTATCGGGAAGCTCTGGATAGCCAATATCGGGAAGTTCAAGTGAGCATTATCGAGAAGCTCATAAAGAGCCAATTTAATAGGAAGCTCACGAATAGCCTTTAATCGGGATACTCATAAGAGCTAAGGTGTGTCCACAACAAATGTAGAATCACAATCTATCGGGACGCTCTGAAGAGCTATAACGGGAAGCTCGCTGAACCATATAACGGGAAGCTCGAGAGAGCTAATAACGGGATGCTCTTTCGAGCTATGGTGTGTCCATAACATATGTTGGACTACAACTAATACGAGAAATCCTATATCCATCGACTTTCATTTATTCAAAAGGGATTTGACATTTATCAGACATTATCGAATATTCAATCAATTTCACATACATGACAATTATACAATTCACATATGCAACATTTAATTTAAACATATAAATTTACACAATTTAGTGACACGAACTTACCTCAATACTTATTCGTATACAAATTCTACTAATCCGAAACTTTTTTGTTTTCCTCGATCCAACTCAGTATTAGGTATTTTAGGATCTATATAAATGAATTTAACATCAATTTAATCCATTCATACTCAATTTAATTCAATTCACATCCTAGGCAAAATTACTATTTTGCCCCTATACTTTTCACAAATGACGATTTCGTCCCTAGGCTCAAAAAATGAAATTCATACAATTTAATCCTTACTCCAAGCCTAACCGAAATTTTCATATAACTTTTACAGTACATGTATTTCACAAAATTTAGAATTATTTCATAACTTTTACATCTTTACAATTTAATCCCTAAATCATATTTTCATCAAAATTCATTTTGTAAAAGTTGTTTATCTATCAACAACCTTTCATTTTCTACCATAAATTTCAAATTTTTAGCATATTCATCCATGGCAAAACTTCTATACTTCGATAAATTTTCACATTAACCCCCAAATAGATAGATTAAGTTATTTCGATCTCAAAAATATAAAAATTACTAAAAATGAGACAAGAATACTTACCCAATTAAGCCGAGAAAGCTTGTTTTCTCTTTCCTATGGTTTCCATAGAAATTTTGGGGAAGACAATGAAATAAGATGATATTTTCTATTTAATTTGACTATCATCTTTTAATTTTTTTTACTTTCCAATTTAGTCCTTGCCTTTTTCTAATTTTCCATGGATGATTCATCAAATATATCTACTAACTTTTCTTTAATAGTCTAATTACCATATAAGGACCTCAAGTTTTGAATTCTATAGCTATTTGGCACTTATAACTACTAGAACTCAACTTTTGCATTTTATACAATTTGGTCCTTTCCATAATTAAACACATAATCGATACAATTTTTTTATCAGAATTTTCATATGACATTCCTATCATAATGCAGACTATGCAATAATATTAAAATAAATTTTCTTTTCGACTCGAATTTGTGGTCCCGAAACCACTGTTCCAATTTCACTGAAAATGGGCTATTACATGAGGCCCGAGAAGCCTTCTTCTATATAATGTCAGAATGATTTACGGATTTTATTAAATCAAATCCTGTGGCTCAACGAGCTCCACCCCTCCCATACCTCAACCAGCTCCCACTATTCCTCAAGGTTCGGAACAGGTATATGTAAATAAGCCTCCGATCGATAAAATTCATAAGTATGGAGCAGAAGAATTTCGTGGTACACAGAAGATGACCCAGAAAAATCTGAGTTTTGGTTAGAAAATACCATAAGGGTTTTTCATGAATTGACTTGCTCTCCAAACAGAATTCAGAAAGAAGTAGTTAAGCCAGCGATATCTCGATAAAAAGCAAAAAGAGTTTCTTGAGCTGAAACAAGGATGTAGAACTGTAGCTGAATATGAAAGAGAATTTGTACGACATAGTAAATATGTTCAGGAATGTATTCCGACTGAAGTTGTTATGTGTACTCAGTTTAAAGATGGTTTGAATGAAGATATTAGATTACTTGTCAGGATTCTTGAGTTAAAAAAAATTGTGGTTTTGGTATATCAAGCACACAAAGCTGAAGGACTCAGTAAAGCAAAAAGAAAAGTAGAATTTGAAAATCGGGACATGAGTAAACGACAAATGGGAAAATCATTTTCTTCACCATCAAAGAAATCTAGAGAATGTTACAATCGTATGTCAGCTCCATCTAGATTTTCAGGAAGAGATAGAGGGAAGCAACAAGCTAATTCAAAACCCTAGACTACTTCTATAGCGAGTGTAGGAAATGTTCGTAATAATAAGCCTGAGTGTCAGCAATGCAACAGAAGACATTTTGGAGAGTATCGATTGATGTAATTCATTTTGATGGGCAACAATTGTACATATAATCATTTTAATTCTCTCTATATTTATTAGCACTTTAACTTATTGAACTTATTGTGTTTGCATTAAGAATGCCCAAGTTAGCTAGATATCACTCTTAAGTTGCATGTGAAGTAGTTCTCGTACAAGTTCGATGTTTTACCACTATGTGACCTAATTGTCTAATTTAGTCCAGGGGTCGTCTTTTTGCCTGTTTTGTGTGTTTGCTTAAGGACAAGCAAAGAGTTAAGTGTAGAGGAGTTTGATCTTCCATAATACGATACATCAAATTAGACTCTCCATTACACTTAAAGAGCTTATTCTTAAGCAATTTAAAGACATTATATGTTTTTGTCGATTTTTAGTTTTGTTGTTAATAAATTATTTTTATTAGTTTAAAGTCATTTTTATACCTAAAGTGGTCAATCGTACCATGGGGAACCTAACAAGTTGATTGAGTATTGTAGGGGTCGACTATGGCTCAAACAAGCCAAAAAATTACTTAGAATGGGGTATTGCAATATCGAAGCATGTAAGTCGTGATATCCCTGACAGTGTTGAAATGAGAAGAATAGAGGCCATTTACAGTGGTATCGCGATACCGAGACCTCCAAGACTCTCAATCTTAAGACTGTTGTGGGTATCGGGATACTGCTGCCTAATGAGTGAAAAAACTGTAGTGACAATTTTATGTCCAAATAAGCTTGTCTTCTTTTACTTAAAGGCAAAATGATCAATGTTAGGTTAAATGTTAGTAGACTATAAATACTACTTTTTGAGATTTTGAACTCAAATTTTTGTTGGTTGAATTGTTTCCTTAGATACCGATAATTAAAATGAATTTTGACCATATTATTAGACATCGATAATGGGAACCCAACTTTTAATTAGTAACCTCTAATTTTAAATTTAAATGGGTAAAAACAAGTTATCGTTATGTGTCTGTGATGCACTAGTAAAACTTTTTCTAAAACAAGTTTAATGGAAACTAGTGTGGTCCATTGCGTATAGAGGATGAGTTTGAATACTCTTAATAGAGTTCATTGTTTATTATTTAAATGTCTAAAGTAATGGTGATATTAAAAGGACTCTACCTATATAAACATAAGAAGTGGTGCCGCTTTAACAAGCAGAGGTAGGATCTTTCTTGTAAATGCTTATTATGAATATGAACAAGATAAGTACATGACCATATTAGTGCTTAAAACAAACAACCTGTGACAGAAAAATTAATGAATATTATGCGCAGTGTGTTTCTACTTCTAATTCTAGGAGTTGTGATTCAATCTTCGGACACCAACAACTTCATTAGAATTCTGAAATACATCCACTAATTGATGGTTCAAATTGAGAGATATATTTGTTTGTGTGAAAGAATGTAAAGTATGGTACCAAGATTTTAAACTAAGGGAGGATTGTTAGTAGTTTATAATGTTGATAGTAATAATATTTTATTATGTAGAAAAGTCTAATAAATTACAATTATTGATCAATAGTTGTGTTATAAAGATATAATTTTTGTATGTAAAGTTATCTTATAATGATATAATTTTAAATCAAATTGTCTTGTAAAATAAGACAATTCATGGAAAGATGCACTTGTTAGATGTCTACTCCACTAGATCAAATGGAGCAATAAGTGTATTATTACTTGAATCAGTAACTCGAAAATTAAAACCCGAGTACACATCAAAATTTAAAGTCGCAGAAACCAAATATGAAAAATTAAAATAGCCAAGAATAATCACACACATACCCAGTTCATCAATACACTAACACCCATCATTGTCATAAAGCATCAATATATAGTTTACTCTCTTACGTTTACTAGCCTGAGCATGGAAAATTTTAATATTAGTGTCACCGTGCCGCATCCAAAGAACCTTAACCTGTTGTTTCTAAAAACCTCTTCTTCAAAGGCGAATCTAAGGGGGTGGCAGGTGCGCCGACCTCCAAAAAATGAAAAATTGCTATTTAGACTCTTTAGGCATTTTTAAAATTTTAAATTAGTAAAAGTAAAATTACATTTTGGCCCTCTAAAATTATAAAAATTTGATTTGATCCTTTAAAAATTATAAATATATAGACTATTAAAAGTTAAAATTTCATTTCGGTCCCCGTAAAAAAAAATTTTAGCTTCGCCCCTACTTCTCTTGAGCTAATAACACCCCAACTCAGCTCGAGCCCGAAGCAAAGCATCATCATTACTCCTCATATCCCTCATACGAGAAAGCCCATCCTTCACTGCTTTTATTCTAGCATGAAAATTATTCCCCAACGCCTCTTTCCAACGAGAAAGATAATCAGCACACAAAGCAAGCCTAGCAACCAGGTTAGTATTCGACCTAACAAACCTCCTCCATCTGTATAAAAAGCCCCCTCACAAAGCAAACTATTCTCAAACTTGAAACGGTGAATTTTGGGGTTGATAAAGCTAGTGTGTGCTACCAATTTAATTGGAGGATCTGAAGTAGCACTGACAAGGTTATAAAGTTTTCAATTATTGAAAATTTCAAATATACTAGTAATTTAACATACATGCATGGAAATTATGTGTTTAAAACATATAATGAAAAATAGCAATCTAATTTACTTATAATATGTAAGGGTAATTTAATAATTTTTTTAATTAAGTTGTTGTCTTGTTGACTCGTGACACCAATTCAATAATGAATTTAAATAATAATGTATATACATAAACAATGTGGATGAAACAATTAACATAATAAAAGTCAATTATATAAAAATATCAAAATAAAATTTTAGTTGAAGTGATAAAAAATATTTTAAAAATATTAATGGTAAGGGTTTAAATACTAAGATTTATGACTCTTTATTGGTTTCAATAAAAATAAAAATAAAAATATCCTCTTAATAATATAATTTATTTAAAATAAGTAATGTTATTTTAATATTGTTATTTTAATAATGCCATTATTTAAGTAGGTGTCGAGTTAACTCATAATACTAACTTAGTCACATAAATAATATATAGATAATTAAACTTACAAGCATTTTGCAGTCAATAAATTTAGATTATAACGATTAAATCAATATGCTATAGGAAATTGAATAATAAACATCCAAAGTATTTATCTGTATCCAAAAACAAATAATAGTTTTAAAATTCAAGTTTAAATATTATCCGAATTCGCAATTCAACTGAGTAATTGAGGGAAGTCAAAGTAGTATATATATGTTCACGAAAGTCTATAGGTAGTTTTAAGCATTACATTAAAAAAAGAGTAAATATCATCAGAACTTATAATCAAATTGTTAAAAAAAACTTTTTTTAAACATATTTCTCATTAAGAGAGATCATCATATCTAGTACCATATTTTTTATCCCCAGCCTACAAGAAGGGAAGTAAACTGCAATTCATGTCTACTCTATAGTGAAATTATAACAAAAGCACTTACACCAACTCCATTTTTTTCAAGCTTCATAAATGGTGACAGGAAATTGTTAGTACAAAACCGATCAGACTATGGCATTAATGTCGAGTGTTAGTCAGAACTAGCATTATCCTCCTGCATTTTCACAATTTCAGCCTGTAGTTTCTTCAAGATCTGCCTCTTTTGCATTTCCAATTCCCTATGGAACTCCATTCTCATATTCTCAAGTTCCAACATCTGCACCCTTTTGCTATTCTCGATCTTTTCGTATGCGTTGCTGAATTTCCGAATTGAATCAGCAAGCAATTTGAACCAAGAATCATCATCGCGTTGCCTCTCGAGTCTTCTCTTTTTCGGTGGCAATCCTTCTGAGACATCCTCCTCACTATCAGTTGATTCTGAGCTTGTTGGACTATCCCGCATTTCATCTGAAATAGCCTTGCGGATAACTCCCTGTTGTGGAGAACTTGACATTAACATGTCCATCTTCTTGAAATAAACCCATTTGCTATTGCTAGTGCTAGTGCCGGTCTCAGCTACCATAGCCTTCTCTTTCTTGTACTTTTTTTTCAGTGTATCCAATCGGTTGCGACATTGAGTGTCGGTCCTTTCAATCTTTGAGACTTCAGAAACTTTCTCTGCAACTTCTTGCCATTCTTCGGCTCGGAGACTCTTCCTCTTGCGTTGTAAAAACCGGTCACCCCACGCATCTAGTAAAACAAATGTCTCACCCTCAGTCCAATCCGTAAGGGGATTCCTCCCACCACATGAAGGCTTTGGCACTGATGTTGAAGCAACTTCCGGTGCTGGTACTCGACGAACAAATTCATAACTTGACACCAAATCCTTCAGTTTCCTCTTTTTCGGATGCCTCCTCAAGTCAACATCATCATTCTTCTGATTAGAACCTTCATCATCATCATACAATTTGTTGTCGTCGCCATCATCATAGTTTCTAACATATTGATCACCATTAATTTTACAATGATTTTCATCTTCCTCACTCAAATCTTCATCATCTTCTTCCTCGTCTTCGATACCATCAACATATTGATTCCCATTCAATCTAGAACATGAAACATCTCTTACTGCAAGCTTTCCACTACTCGAAGATCGATAACCCTGCTGTTGATTATCACCATATGGATTTGAATGGTATCTAACATCTTCAATCTCATCCATTAAACTAAAATCTAAGCTCAACAATGAGAAACCCTAATACTATCCCTAAAGATTCAAGCCTAATTCTAAATCAAAATTAAAAAAGAAAAACGTACTTTCCCTACAAATTAATAGCTTCAATCTCGAATTTCATCTTCTTCATCCAACAAAAACCCTAAATTATGAACAAAAAACCCTAACCACCCCCCCCCCCAAAAAATAATTCCTCTTCAAAAGAAGAAAAAAAGTAAATTCAAGCTTACTCCATTATTATTGAATCAAATAACAAAAACCCATAAAATTTACTGAAAAAACAATCAACTTATTCAACTCTAAGTCATGGAATTCTCAATCTTTTTTTAACTTTCCAGTTCTAGATCATTTTATCCTTTCACCAAAAAATCAAATTCCAATTACCGTCTCCTCAAAATGAAATAAAACCCTAATCTTCAATCAAATCAGAATTAAAAACCCAAAAATAAAAAAGCAAAATTAGAACCCATCAAACCTTGCCAGATCTTCAACATGAAACGAAATTTGAAGATATAAGAACCCACTTCAAAATTTAAGCCAATCGAAGATCAAAATTGTGCGTAAAGATTTATGAAAATCCACCCAAAGAGATTGAATAAATAATTGAAAAAAATAATCAAAACAGGGGGTTTTCTTTTCTCGATGTGATTGAAGATATCTTGTGCCACAAACAAACAAAAAGTAATTTTGGCACTCCATGACAGGTTTCGTTGGGCCTTCCATTAAAGGAGCTGCTGATAATTGAAATTTTTGTTTGAACCGTCAGATCATCTGACTTTTATTCAGTGAATATCAGCCGTTGGATTGCACCAAGTCCTCACAGTAGAAGGGAACACGTGTATGTATTTTATTATTATTTATTTAATATTTTTTAACTGAAAAAAAGCTGAGTCAACTAAACGACAAAATTTAAAATAATAATAATATTAGTAATAAAACTTTATAAAATAAAAAAGATAACTGAAAAATCATTACTAGAAGCCAGCTCTTTTTCTTTACAGGTCCACTTTCTCTTTTGTCATTTTATAATTCCAGTTGAATAATTTTTTTATTATTTAAATTTGATTTTTTTATTTTATATATTCAGTGAAAAATTTTACTAAAAAATTCTTATTTTTAGAAAATAATAGATATTATTTCAAAAATAATTTTAATTTTCATATAATTTTTAATAACTCACTTCACATTCCAACCAAAATCATATTTAATTATTATATAATTTTTTGAATTTATTATATAAAATTTGCAGTCCACGCCTCATAATTTAATTTCTCTAAAAAATATTTAAAATAAGTTAGATAAATAAAATTTAATTAAATATTTTGGAATTAAAATCAATAATATAAGCATCAAATAAAGTAATTAATTTAACAATAAATTAAAATAAATATAAAAATTTTCGTAAAAATGTATAAAAAATAATTTACACATAAATTATATGTATATTAAATCTAGAATATGATATTTTCATTATAATATTCTTAAAAATCCAAAAAATAATAATCATAATTGGAAATAAAAATTGATGATCAAGCGGACAATATTTTGCACTGTACAACAAGTGTGACTGCTTCACACAAAAAAGAAACTCTTTTTTTTTTCCTTTTTGTCTTCAACTCCAAAAACCAAGATTTTATACACTTTTTTTTAGAAAATATAGTATAAAAATACGTATTTTTCCTTAATCATGGAGAGAGAATAGTGTAGGGAAGAGGAGTATTTCAGAAGCCTCAGTGGCTTACTGTTTTCTCTGATTTTGATGCATTGCAGAAGAAGAAAAAAAATTAAAGTTTTAATAAATTAACAAATTGAAGAAAAAAATGGCAGAAAAAGGAATTTATATAGAAAGAGTTTATGTTTTTGCTAAGCCAAAATAATCTCTCTATCTCATCTGCATTTTGGGTTTTTCCTCTCTTTTTTTCTTTCCTCTTTCAGATTTCAAGTTTTGACAAAAGAAAATCAGGTGGGTTTATTTTATTTTTGCTATTTTCTTATTATTTTAACCTTTTTTTAAATTTTTTTGATCAATCTGCATCTTTGAGCATCTGGGTTATAGAAAATGTTTGAGGTTTGTTTGTTTTTTAGTTTTTTCCCCCTTAATTTTTTTAGTTTTGATACATGCAAGGGGTCTATTTTTTGTTAAATAATGATTCTTTAGTAATTTTTTTGAGCACCCATTTGATCCATTTGAAGTAGATTTTTGCATCTGATTTTTCGATCATTTTTTTTCCTGAGTTTCTTCTTCATCTTCTGTATTTATTTATTTTTAAGCTTGAAATCTCCTCAAATGTGTCTGATTTTTAGGAATTTTTGAGATTTTTTATTATTAATATCAATAATCTGGGTTTTGTCAGTTCTGAATTTAAATTAATGATTGGCCTAGTTAATTTCTTTTGCTTGATTGTTTATATGATTCATTGTTGCATATAAGCTATTTAAAAGGATTGGTATTGTTGTTGTTGATCTGGATTTTTGCTTTTTGTTATTTTAAAAGCCAGGCATGGAGGATTTGATTCCTTCAATAATTTCTCCATTGATGCTCTAAAAAATGTAATTTAATGAATAGTTTAAATATAGCTTTATTGAGATTTTCCATGTATTGTTTTGCTTCTCATGTTGCAATGTTCATATGATTCAAGGATCTTGAATATATATATATATATATATTGATATAGATATATATTACAGTAGGATTCAGTGATACTTCGTGTTTAGAGCGGAATTGTTATGTTATTATTAGCCTTATTATTGCATCGAAGCTTCCAAATTGTTCTTTCTTTCTGGACTTCAGTCGTGGTTGAATATGATATGATGATATGTATATCTGGATATAACTGTATTTGAGCTATGCTTATCACAATCAAATGTTGTTGTTCGGGTTTCCCTGTACAATGGTTTTGGTATTAGCCCTGTTATTGCATCGAAGTTCCCGATATGCTCTTTCTCTTGGGACTTTTTCTTACGGTTACATGATCAGTTTTTCTTTGCCTATATCTGGATATACAACTCTATTTGAGCCATGCTTATTACTATCAAATACTGTTGTTCAGGATAGCTTAATGGGTGATATTTCTGTTTTCGGTATGATTTTCCATTCAACGGTTTTGGTATTAGCCCTGTGGCTGTTATTGTATCGAAGTTTCCGATATGCTCTTTCTTTTGGGAATTCTTTTTTATGGTTATATGATATAATGATCTTTGGTTTCATTTTTTCTTTGCATATATCTGGATATAACTCTATTTGAGCCATGCTTACCAAAATCAAATACAGTTGTTCGGGGTAGCTTAATAGATGATATTTCTGTTTTTGGTACGGTTTTGCCATGCAATGGTATTAACTCTGTTATTGCATCTAAGCTGCTGATATGCTCTTTCTTTTGGGACCCTTTTTTTGGTTTTATGATATAATGATCTTTGGATTCGTTTTTCTTTGCAGATTGCTGGATATAACTCTATTAGAGCCTTGCTTATTACTATAAAATATTGTTGTTTGGGGAAGCTTAATTGATGATCTTTTTGTTTTCCATACGGTTTTGCCATGCAATGGTTTTGGTATTAACCCTGTTATTGCATTGAAGCTTCCAATATGCTCTTTCTTTTAGGACTTTTTTATGGTTGACTATGATATAATGATCTATGGGCTCTCTTTTTTATGCCTATATCTAGATATTACTCTATTTGAGCTATTCTTATTATGATCAAATTTGTTGTTCCGGGTAGCTTAATCGATGATTTTTGTGTTTTCCATATGGTTTTTCCGTTGTACTTGCCTCTTATCGGTTTTAAATTGATGGATTCTTTATGCTGATGCAGTAAGGGGTTGCTGGTTTTCTTGCTAGAAGATCGAGATTTATAGATAATGCGGTGTAAACTACATGCTTCATAAGCAAATTTAATGGATGATAATCTGATGGCTGATCCTGATTCGGAGTCCATTTTTCGCTCCGATGCATTGGGCTTACGGCATATTAGCAGCTCACTTTTCAATATTCCTGGTTTCCTGGTTGGGTTTAGCACTAAGGGTTCTTCAGATTCTGATGCAGTACGAAGTCCTACATCTCCTCTTGATTTGAGAGTTTTTGCGAATCTTAGCAACCCTTTTAGTGTTAGGTCTCCTCAATCGCCATCCCAAAATGGTTACCGGAAGAAATGGGATTGTAATAAGATAGATTTAGGCATTGTGAATTTGCTTGCCGATGAAAATAAACCCAATGGTGAAAAACTCGAGTTCCCAAAGAGAAAGAATATAATATTTAGGCCAGGGATGAAGACTGAACTTCCTTGTTCCTCGAGGTATTCACACGAATTCCTTGGAAATTCTATGAAATCCAATTCTTTGCCTAGGAATTACATAATTTCACAACTTTTCCAAGCCAGAAAACCCGAGACCAAGTCCGGAGATTCTAGTCTTGTCTTTGGAAATGAGGAAGTGCCATTAGAAACCAAACCAGATTCCTGGCTTTCCCCTTCCTTTATAGCTTCTACCCAAAGCTCTGATTCGAGTCCCAAAATTTCTTGTTCGGAGAATAGAACCATCGGCATTAATAGTTCACCTCAACTGGTAAGTAAGCCAAGTTCACTTCCTACACCCCTTGGCCATACCTCGGGATCTCTCTCCGCGCTCGAGATAGAGCTTTCGGAAGATTATACTTGTATCATTTCTCATGGTCCAAACCCGAAAACAACTCGCATTTTTGGTGACTGTATTTTGGAATGTCACAATGATGAGTTGACCAATTTTGATAAAACAGCTGAACAAGTGCCTCGATTCGGTAAGAACACGGAGATGTTAACCGCTTACCCTTCTGATGAGTTCTTGAGCTTCTGTTACTCTTGCAAGAAAAAGTTCGAGAAAGATGACGACATTTATATGTACAGGTTTATACGATTCAGACCTCTCCTCGTGGACTTTTACTTGATTCGTACCTCATAATAACTGCTGAGGCTTTTTGTTTCTTTCCTTCCGATACTTGCAGGGGGGAAAAGGCGTTTTGCAGTACTGATTGCCGCTCCGAGGAGATTTTTGCAGAGGAAGAAATGGAGAAAACCTGTAATAAGACCTCTGATGATTCTCCCGAGCATAGTGACAACGAGGATCTCTTTGTAATAGGTATGCCTGTTAACATGTAATGGGCTATAATGACCGACTGCGTTTCTGCAAGGCTTCCATGGTAAGATCGATAAACTTTCCGCAAAGCTTTAACCCCTCGATCATCTATTTGTAAAGTGCTGTTTATGTGAATTTATTTGCAGCCTTCGATGATTGAGGCATAAATTGCAAGTCGCAGATAGCACAACATAGAATTTTATTTATAAATCCGGTGATAGATATAAATATATAGACCGGTGTTGCATTATAATTTTGTTTAGATGAGTTAGTAGCGGCCGGAAGCCCCGTCTCATCGGTTTTCCTTTTTTCTAATTTATCCGTTAGTATCGATGCTCTCCTGTGAGAGTTGTTTGTATAATCCTCTCAAACTTGAAGAACTCATTGTCAAAACTCGAATGTATGCATCGGTGTTCACTCGATTTAATATGCATTCGCTTTCGGACAACAAAATGGAGATCAACCTTATTTGTCTGCCATAGATTCTAGTTTATGCATGTTAGTGAGGCTCGTGTTCTGCACATATGATATGTTGTTACGATCTCTAAGGATTCTCAGAACACATGAAAACACGTATTCGTATCTTATGTTTGAGTGTGAGTAACATACCTATTGAATGCTTCTTTGAAGTTTTTCATTATTTTTTTTTCTCATTTGGAAAATACTTTAACATGAAAATCATTGAATAGAATATGGCTTTTGTGGGTCATGATTTAGAGCCGAACAATTAAGCATCACCTTCAAAACAAAGACCAAAAAGGCAGTGGTCCAATGGACCATTCATTGAATTTCAGCGGGTGGCTAATTGGTACAGCAACTATTAAATGTGGGTTCATTTCATGCCCTCCATAACTCTTTGTGCTACTTATATTTGGTTTTCATTACACAAAATGGTATCCGGTAAAAATTATAAACTTACAAAAAATATTTTATGTAAAAAATATAATTTCATATTTTTATTTTTAAAAACTCAAATTTTTATTTTGATAGAAATTTTATTTTTAATATAAATTTTTCATATTTTGGTTTACTTTTTATAAAATTATAAAAAAAAAATTTACTAAAATATTTGAGTTCATAATTTTTATAAGATTATGAAAATTATTTAAAAATTTTATTTTTATGATATTTTGTTTCTATCAAAAATAATTTTATTTTTATAAATTTTTGAAGTTTTAATTTTTTTATTTTATTTTTAATAATTTTGAAATGACAGACATCATTGTGACTTCACCACCGTGACGTGTCAAATACCGGATTTGCGGATGTCAAATATTCACTCAATAACATGAAAAAGTTGACATATTGACACAGAAATGTAAACTTAATTCTTAAATTTTCAGTAAAATGAGAATGAGAATGATATTGATTTTTAGACACCTTAAATAACTTCAATTTTCCTTTAAAAAAAATAACTACAATTTTAAAAAAAAAATCAACTTTTTTTTTGAAGAATATGAGAAGATTTAACATTTAAAAAATATATATCATTAAAATTTTGGTAAAGTACTGTTGGTTCTACTTTAATTACTCAACTATTAATATTTTTATTTTAATCACTTAATTTTTTAAAATTAAATATTTTATTCACTTTTCTATTAGTTGTCTAAAGGAAGTCTGACATAAGCTTTGTTTTATTGACTTACTAATAAATTTATTCCTCCAATGTTTACATATTCTATCAATTTAATCTTAAATCTACTAAAAATCAATGTTTACAATATTTATCATTTTAGTTCTAATTATAAAATTATAAAAAATCTTTAAAATACTTTTACATTTAATTTTTAAAATCTTTAAAATTCATATTTATTTGAAAAACCCATAAATTAAATTTTTTTTACAATTAAATTGCAACCCATTTGAGACATTACTTTTTCCCATTTGAGTGAAAAAGATTAATGGATAAATTTGCCACTATACTTTTAAAAAAAAAAAAAAAAATTATCGTTACATTTTATTTTAATTGATATTTACTATTGTATTTTTAGATATAAGATAAATTTACCACTAGAGCTTAATATTAAGTTTTCCCACTTAATTTGTGTTTGATGTAATTTTTCCACTAAATTTTGATTTTTGATTAAATTTTATTACCTAAACTACAATTTTGAATAATTTAAACAAAAATGTAAAAAAAATATTTTCAAAGTTTTATTTTAATAATTAAAATAAAAAATTAATGAATATAACTATTAAAATTATTATTTTCTTTTGTAAATAAAACTAAACATTTTTTTATTTTTCTTTCATAAAATAAAAATTCTATGCTTATTTCTTAAGTCTTAATATGAATTTATAAAGCATTGAATATGATTTTTTTTTCCATAACGAGCATGAACTATTATCATGAACTAGTGAAGTTTCTTACAAATGCAAGTAAGAATGGATAGTGAGAATGAGCGATTCACCTTATTTTAGTACAAGACGGAGAGTGGCATAGTGCGAGTCGAAGAAAATAGGAGGAGGGAGAAGGGTCTTGGTGCTAGCCTTAAGCCTTTAGATACTCCTAGTGTCAAAGATGTCACATGTCAAAGTTTTATAAGGAGTTGGAGGCAAGTCGCTAAGTAGTTTATGATTATTGAACTGCTTTTAATTATTTCGAATGAGACGTGATAGTTGGTGTATGATGTGATAATTAATGATTGAAACTCTCTTGATTGTTGATACAAGGGGTTCCGAAGATGTAATTTCCAAGAGTAACTCAAGTGGCGCTTTTGGACTGTTCGTAAGTTCACTATTTTGTCCAAACGGTTGAGGTATAACACACTTTTATATATGATATGCTAGATTTACATGCATGAAAAATATAATTATATGGATGAATCCAACAATTAGATTATTAAAATATAATCATAGGAAAAAAATATAAAATGACCTAAAATCATGTTAGTTTTATAAAGGTTTAAGTGGATTTTTTCCTATTTAATTTTAATTATTTTAGTAGTTTTTTAGATTTACACTTATTTATTTGGGTAAATTTACATCTTGGTACTTGAACTCAGCTTTAGGGTTTAAATTATTACCTAAAGCTTTATTGTTCAATTAGGTACTTGAACTTAACTTTAATGTTTAATTTGATACCTAAAATTTATTTTGGTCCATGTAGGTACTTAAACTTGGCTTTCTGGTTCAAATTGGCACCTAAACTTAGTTTTTTTGGTCCCAATTATTACTTACAATAAATTACTTATTTGAACCAATTTGAACAATGCAGCCAAATTCAGGTACTATTTTGAATAAAAAAAGTCAAGTTAAGGTAACTAATTGGACCAAAAAAAGTTTAAACACTAAATTAAACCTTGAGGCTAAGCTTAGCCACCTAATTAGAGCAAAAAAAGGTTAGGTACCAGTTTGAACATTGAATCCAATTTTATAAAGGAAACCCATTTAACAAAATGCAATAACCTTAGGCCAAGCTTAGGTACCTAATTGGACAAAAAAAACACCTTCAGATACTAAAATGTATACTTACCCTATTTAATTTCTTTTAAATTAAAATAGAGTTTTACCGGTAATTATCACTATTAAAAGTGGCCTTTACGTCTTTTCAACAAACTTCCACTGAACAAAGTCAAAAATCCTGCAACATGGGAAGGCACTAAAGAAATATCGAACTAAAGAAGAACAGAGCTTCTTTTCTTTCATGGCGTGCTAAAGAACAAAAAAAAAAAAAAAAAAACCATTCCCCAAAAAAAAAAGAAAAAAAAAGAAATGGGTTTCATGATAGGGAGTTCTTGTTATTTGCAAGCTGCCATCTCCAATTCTCAAGTACGGTTCCCATCTTTATCCGTTTCCTTTAATATCAGAAATGGAGAAACCAAGAGGAAGAGGAGGAAGAAGAGAAATTTCAGGCCTCCAATGGCTTGCTTGACCCATGAAGACCCAAACGATGACGTTTCCGGCAAGAGGAGGGCTGTTCTTCTTGTGGGTATTTCAATCCTTCCTTTATTGCAACTTAGATCCCAAGCTCTTGAAGGCTCCACCTTAAGTAAGCGAGCCCCATTTCTTTTATTATTTAGTATGTTTGATATATATTTTTAATCGAACTATTGGATTTTATGAAATGGGTTGTCTCCAAGTTCATTTCAGTGCCTTTGGGGGGTAATGATGCTACTAGGCAATGTTTTAGTTGGTGAATTGCCCTTTTTCAAATTTATCATTTGATTGCTTTTACAGATTGTAGATTGGTTAATCATATGTATGTTTAATTTCTGGTTTAAGCTCAGTTTTCATATTGGTTCTCTTGTTCTAGTTAGCTAGAATGGTATTAACCATTTGCTTTAATTAAGTTATTGCATTTTATTAAATGGGTTTCCTTTGTTTCTTGTTTCTTTTCCCATCAGAAGCTAGAATCTTGAGCAGCAAGTTATTGGAGTGATCTTGCTTTTGGCCAGTTATTTCTTGAATCTTGATTTCAAAAGATCGATTTGTATTTTTTTAAAAATGTAAATTGTGTGATAAAACATATATAAATTCTACTTTTATGATTATATTTCCCGAAATCCGTGGATTTTTTGCATGCTTATTTGGTAGGGAATTTGAAAATACTATGGATATTTGTGAATCTCAATTAATATTTAAACATAATGCTTGCATTTCGTTCTCACAATTTAGATTGTAGATAAAATCCAAATCGAAATCCAAATCTTCAGTTCATGTTCCCGAATGCAGCATCTTGGAATTTATCAAATCATGGTGACATATTAAGTTGAAATTAATATTTTATGTTTTTGCAGTGAACTTATTTCATATCACAGTAGATTGTGGATACATAGGCTTTTTAATGACTGGTTTTACTCAAGTGATTGCCAACCTTCATCTATTTAGTGCTTGCTTTGTGCATATTTCATCTATTTAGGCTTTTAACACAGTGAATGGAAATTGGTTGGCTTAGTTATCCTATGCGGATGGAATTACATAATCTTATGGAGATGGAGAGGATTGGATAATCTAATGAATAATTTTTTTAAAATAAGATGAGATTGTTTTTGTTATGCATGCACCGAAATAAGATAAATCAAAGGTTGTTTTGCCCTATCCTAGCCTTATTGTTTATGGTCTTTCACTTGATATACTAGTTGCTTGATTATCGAGCTTATGCCGTTTGTTCCACTCGCATTTCTTCAACAGCTATTGTTTGCATTGAGAGTATGGACATTTAATGTTTTTTGCTCCTTGGAATGATGTTCTATTATAATTTTGTTCACTTATAATCCTTTCAGAACTTTTTTTTGTAAATAAGATTGTTTTCTTGGAGAAATCCTATAAGATTTTGCTTATGATTGTTCCATAACTGTATTATAAAACAAGGTTCAAACATGGACTAAAAAACTAGCCTTTCCCATTCTGATTAACTTTGTGACTGTTACTAAATGAATCTGAATCCTTTTGGAAAGAGAAAAGACGGTAGTCAGCTTCGCAACAAATAGCCTTCTCAGCAGTAGTTTCTATAAAGTTCCTTCTTACTGTCTTGGTTTTAAGCCAACCTATGCTTTGCCATAGAGTTAGGTAGGCTTCTACTGCTAAAAATGATTTCAGTTTTGAACCAGGAGAGGAGGGTGAAGAGATTTTATTAGGATAGGACTTAAAGCTCATAAGGACCTCATAGGGAAACCTTGTATCCAATCTGCCAATAATATATATGTACACACTTTGGCTGCGACGATAATACTGTTTGATCGTGCTCTTCTGAGTTCTAATGACATCCGTCTTCCTTTCTATAATACTTTTGTTGTTGACAGTGTAATGCTGTGTTTTACATCTGTTTTCACTTTATATGGTATTGATTTTGGTAGAAAGAGAACCGGTATATGCAATGTGTATTTTCATTTCGGAAATCTATCTTTGGTAGACCTCTGGAAGGTTCTAAATATAAAAATGATGGGCGTGCAAGATCAACTTCCTCTTTTACTGTTGTCTAGGAAGATAGATGGTAGATAGATCAAGCTTCAGTGATAAAACACTGAGACTGCTAAGACTTGTAAACTTGCAGGGAGAGAGAGGCCGAGAAAGAGTAAAAGTCTAGACGAAGGAACTAGAGAGCTGCCGATGGAAGTTGCTACTGGTAAAAGCACTGGTGTGGTTTCCCTTTGCTTAATTTATTTCATTTACCCTTACTCTGATAAGATTTAACATTTATTGCCATGATACAGTTGAGTAAAATATTTAATTATTCCCGTCCCATTCCCCAAAAAAATGAAGGACCAGGCGTGTCATATATTTATATGTGTCTGACATGGGTATGCTCAATATTTTCTATTATTCTCTATATAGTTGAGGATCTTATCCCCATAGTTATTTTTGTAAATGTATTAGACACCTTTAGTTCAAGAAAAGAAAGCCGGAGAAACATAGCCTTTTAATAGGGTTGATCTAATATTAGTTTATGCTTTTTCATTTTATGTTCTTTGTATTTGTATATTTCAGAAGAAAGTGACGTAAACAAACCTGAGGAAAGCCAAATTGCTGTATTTGAGCTGAATAAACCAGAGGAAAGCCGAAAGCTGGAGGTCTGAGTCTCTCGTACTTTTATGTTCCCACCCAGTTTATTTGCTTTTGTTATGTTTACCTCGTGATTTTGCGACTTTTAAGTTTCAAAACTTCTAAACGGGTTTACCTTCATGGACAGGAATCATGGGGAGATTCACGATCTAACCCCTTTCTGTCCCTCCTAAATGGTCTTGGAGTATTTGGTGCCAGTGTGCTCGGTGCACTCTATGCTTTGGTTCAGAAGGAGAAGAACACAAACAATGAAATCCTGGAATCAGTAAGTCATCACTTGAAGTTATGGGAAGAATACGAATAACAAGAAGTCTGTTTCTTCTGAAAAATGCTTCATTTTATTCAACTTCCCTTACTGAATGTACTTTTTCGTTTTCCTGGATTAGTTTGCTATTAATCTTGTATTGATTGGAAAAATGCAGATAAAAATCGAATTGCAAGAAAAGGAAGTTGCAATTATCATGATGGAGAAAGACTTTGAATCAAAGCTATTAATAGAACGGGGAGAACGAACCAAGCAACTCAACGAGGCAAAAGAAGAACAGCTGGCTTTAATGGATCAGCTAAATTCAGCTAATAGTACAATTACCGGCTTAGGACGTGAACTTAATAATGAGAAGAGGTTAATTGAGAAGCTTAAAGTTCAAATAGACACTCTTCAGAATAACCTTTCGGAAGTCGGGGAAGAGAAAAGGTCTCTCAAACAAGAGCTGAAGGAAAAGCTCAATTCCGTCGATGTCCTACGAGAAAAAGTTAACTTGCTTGGTTCAGAACTTAATGATAAGGAAGTTAGTATTCAAAAACTCAGTACTTTACTTGCAGGAAAAGAATCCGAGTTCAAGAACTTGATCACTACCTACAAACAAACCGAGGAAGAACTTGGCAAAGCACATTTGGAGATCAAAAGACTGAAAGAAGAATTGCAGAGAAATCGAAGTGAACTCGAATCCGAAAGTTCTTTAGTTGATGAATTAAATGCAAGGGTGAGTTCTTTATTGGTTGAAAGAGATAATTCTATGCGGGAGTTCGTTTCTCTTCAGGAGGAGTACAATGATTTGAAACTGTCGTCTGAAAATAAGGCAGTGGCTGATGCTAAGCTTTTGGGGGAAAGAGAAAATGAAATCCGGCTGCTAAAGGAAAAACTCGAGCTTGCTCTGAATGATGTGAGTGAAAATAAAACGATTGCTGCTGATTTGAACAAGGAAAAGGAAAGCCTGGAGCGAGCACTGGAGATGGAATTGCACGGTGGAAAGAACCTGAAAGAAGAACTCCTACTTGTTGAGGAAACTCTTTCAAAGTCCCGGAGTGAAGTTTCTTATCTGTCTGAACAACTGAAGCAATCGAGAATCCATTGTAAAGAGCTTGAGTCTGATGTTTCAAGGGTTACGACCAAGTTTTATGAAGCTAAAGAAAGACTGCAAGCCAACCTTGATGAGGCAAAACAAAACAGTGTAGTTCTGGCCAGTGAACTCACAACTACGAAAGAGCTTCTGAAGAAAACCTTGGAAGAGCGGCAAACTTTTTCTCGTGAGTTGACTTCCATGACCGAAAACCGGAATACCCTTCAAAGGGAATTGATAGATGCTTATAAAAGAGTAGAAGCCATATCCAGTGATTTGAAAGAAGAGAAAAAGCATGTTTCTTCATTAAACCAGGAAAGACAGGCTTTAGAGAATCAGATTGTGAAAGACAAGGAAGCAAGAAAATCACTCGAAACCAACCTGGAAGAGGCTACCAACTCACTCGATGAAGTGAACCAAAAAATATTGAAACTTTCCAGAGATCTGGAAATCGCTAATGCTAAAATATCGAGTCTCGAGGATGAGAAAATGGTTCTCTATAAAACACTTACTGAGCAGAAGAATGCATCGAAAGAAGCTCGAGAAAACATGGAAGATGCTCATAGCATTGTGATGACACTGAACAAGGAAAGGGAGAGTCTCGAAAAGCGAGTGAAGAAACTCGAGGAAGAATTGGCTTCTGCTAAGGGTGAAATATTAAGGTTAAGAAGTCGAATAAATTCATCCAAAGCTCCCATAAATGATCAGCCGCAACAGAAAGATGAAACCGAAACAAAAGTCACTGTAAGTGCAAGGAAAAGCAGAAGGAAAAAGGGTGGCTCACAGTGAGGCCAAGAACTCATCTTTAAGCAGTGGTAGTCTGTATTATACTCGTATTGGTGTTGGCACGGAACGGAATGATGGCTTCTTCCAACTTCGATCCTGGGTTCAAATAATCTTCTGACAAAAAAATTCACAAAACCATTTTCTATTAGTACTGTATAAATCCGAAACCGAGGGAAGCGAATGCAAATTAAAGGAATTTACTTTTGCATATAAAGATCAATTGTTTACTTTTGTACTGATGAAATACTAACACAGTCATTATTTTTCCCCAGCAATGATAACATAAACGTTTATATTGTCTGCTTTAACTTTTCATGGTTTTATTTGCTCACCAAATTTAACTTGCTGATTAAAGATGTGAATATTTGTGTAGTTGAATTCTAGAACAACCAACACTTGGTAAGGCACAACGGAAATACAAATTCTAAAAGGATTAGTCTGACTGTAAAACGAATATTTTAAGACGGTTAAAATATGTCTCAAGTCTATGTACTTTTTATAAGTTTGGAATTTAGTTTCTATACTTTTATTTCGAAATATTTAGTTCCTCTACTTTTTAGATTTCAAAATTTAAATTTAACTGTTAATATTGTTAAAATAATTGTTAAATCCATGTTAATTACAATATCATTCTTTTTGTTTACATATTTATCAAGCGGATTTTTTTTTAATTTTAAAATGTCACGCTAATAAATTTAACAAAAAATTAATAATGATAATTAAATCTGAATATTGAAATCTGAAAAGTAGAGTGACTAAGTAAAAGTATAAGAACTAAAATTTCAAATTTATAAAGAGTATAAAAACCTATAACCATGAGTGTATGAAATCTTCTCACTCAAAGAGTGTTTGATGTTTTCACTAGCACATAGTAGACAAACAGTAAGATTTGAACCTAATGTAATCTAGTTTTAAATATTCAATTTTACTGTATTAACTAAATTTTTATTTGATTTCCATGTAAACTTTTAAAAGTATACATTTTTGTATAATTCTTTTGTTCATCCTACTTAGTATGTCATAATCTAATTAGGAATTAAGATTATCATTTTTGTCAATGGAATTTATAGTTGGAGGCGAGTTTATTTATTTATTTATTTTTGAGTTGAGATTAAGTTACGTACTTTTATAAAAGTTAAAATATAATTTTTCTATTCTATTTATAATTTTTAAGAATAAATCAAAATTTTATTAAATTTAAGGGAATCAAATTATAATTTTATACTTAAAATTATATAAAATTTGTAGAATATAAAGTTTTGATTCAGATCAGATTCTAAATTTCATCGTTAACAGCCTCTGCCACCTGATTAAAAACAAGGTTAGTTGTAACTTTTGCATTTCATTCGTTTGGATGCAAAGGATCTTGTATTATTTGAATGGATTAAGAATTTATTGTAACATCAATTCAAAAAAGTAATTTTGAATCAATTAGATTAAAAATTGATTGAATCGATTAAATTATTGATTCAATGGATTGAAATAAAAATTTATTATTTTTTAAAATTTTGTAATTGATCCAATTAAATCAATAATCTTACCAATTTGATCCCCGGAATCCACCGACACATCCGTACACGCTACTCATTCTCAGTAAACACCGTCTATATCCCTAAAGCTCTCCAGGAGTGGCGAAGAGAGAGGAAAAGGAAAAAGCAGAGCGATCACAGTGGGAGTCGAACCCACCACCTTTCGATCCGAAGCCAAAAGCGCCAATCCACTGCGTTATGCTTAACATAATATATTGACCAAATAGATACAAAAGACCTCCAACAACGTATTTCTTTCCCTTTTTATTTTAAAAAAATATAAAAGCTTCCATCCTTCTCCGAAACCAGTTCCTGGAGGATGGAAGAGCCGAGGAAATGTTTATAATGGGTGTTAAAAAAATAAAAATTTGCAGAATTTTCGAGATATATTGCTGTTCAACCTCTCGACTGTACCAATCTGGACGGTTAGTTTCAATAATTTATTTATTTATTTTTCTATTTTTGAATGGCATAAAATGGAAGCCCTTTCTTTTTTCTTTTTGTCAGATTCCCTCACAAAAACGAGAATTCCAGATTTGGGTTTATTCTCTCACGATTCGCTGATTTAGCTGATTCGAGTTCATCAATTTTCTATTTTGGGTGCACCGAAAATTGAACCTCAAACTCGATTTTAGCATTGATTTTCATTCTTCTAAAACCTTTGTTCGTCTTTAAAGATCATAGGCCATAGCTAGTGAACAAGGCTCTGGGTCTTCAGTAACTTCGAAAAATTTCAGCTGGGAAACCTATGATTTTGCTTTAATCCTTTTAATTTCCTAAGAATTGGGTGGGAACTAGTGTTTTTATTTTTAGGATTTGAAGCTTGTTTGTTAAGGCAAATTCAGTATAATATTGAGGAATTGCTTTGGGAGGTTTTGCTGATCTGGGGATATTTGTAATTTTAAGGGGGGTATTTCAATTATAATCATGTTCTATGGGGCGGTAGTATGGGATCCTTGGCTTATTGTAGCCCAAATTGTTTGCCTTCAATGTTTATATTACCTCACTCTTGGAGCCTTCTTGTCATTCCTCGTCGGCACCCGCGTTTCTCGTCTGAGTTTGGTCTATTTCTTCGACTTTGCTACCGTCACTACCTCCACTGTTACTGGCTGGTGTGTCATCGCTTCGTTTCTGCTCAGCTCTATTGCAGGGTGAGATCATGATTCCCATCATTGGCTTAGCTATCTATGTTTCATTTGTATGCTTATCTTATCTGCAAGTGCAGAGTTTTGAAATTCGTCTATGGAATAAACAGTTGGTTTCTTTCTGTTGCTTTTTAAATGTATGGTTTATTAGATTTACTTGAATATAAGCAACTATTTTCATAAACGGAAAATGGTGCTAAAACTAGGTATTATTTTGCTCAATTATGGCCTAGCCGCCAAACATATTAATTGAAGAATCATCGTGTTTCCTACTGTTTGCCTCACCAATGTACTCTTCACTGTTATGCTCATCCTTATAGCACCTTCAGATGATAAGATTAAACTGAAAAATGTTTGTTTTTCTCTTATTCATGCTTGATTGTAGGTTGTACAATGGGGTTGGATCAATGTATAGATTAAATGGTAGACATATGATGTTTGGTCAATGTCATTTGTTTTATGATATGTATATTTATGTGATCCTAAAAACTAAGATTTAGAAGCTTTAATTTTGAACTTCAAACATGAAAAGATTGAATTTTAACATTTTTCGAATATTAGTAGCTAAGCTTGAGTGTTGTCTAGTATGAGGGAGGGTTTATTTAGTTATACATTAATGGCCCGAACCTGATACTGTCTCGGTGAACGTTCTTTAAAACAAGTGGTATTTTATTTGTTCATGCAAATAAAATGTTAAAGTAAAATGTAATATGAATTTTAGAGAGAATAATTCTAGGTTCTAAATTTAGCTCATTTTAACTTGCAATTTTCTTTTCTTTGGATCTGCAGAGCTGGTTACATGCTTTATTTGATTGAAAGGGCAAAAAAGTGCTTGGATTTTGCAGCTACCCTCTATATTATCCATCTTTTTATATGCCTAATATATGGAGGTTGGCCTTCCTCAATAACATGGTGGTTTGTGAATGGTATTGGAGTTGCAGTGATGGCTTTGCTAGGTGAATATCTGTGCATTAGACGGGAACTCAAAGAGATTCCAATAACACGATACCGATCAAGTAAGGAATATTTCCTATATATGTCAAAGTGTTTAAAAAGATAATTGTGATATGAAATAAACCAATTTTTTTATTTTGTCTATCTTTTCTTTTTTGGGACAAGTGTTGCTGTGGGATTATTGGTGCCGGGCTTCCAACTTTCTGTCTTGAATTTTGTGGGATTGCTATTTGTTGTCCATAATATATTCTGTTTGATAGTTGGTCCGCACAATTATTTTGTTTAGTATTATGCTCAACGGGAATACGTGGAATTATCACATGAACTTATATGAATATATTGGTGCTAAGTCATGTTATTTCTCTTTTTGGATGCTACAGAACTGGTCTCTTATTCTCTTATTCAGACTTAAGGGTGTCGAGTACGGGCTTATATCCAACATGGATGTACTCAATTTTTTTTTTTTTTTTTTTTCCCTTTATATATTTAAAGAATCATACTTCCATACCCATTGTCGAATAACTGTCAAATACAGGTGCCAGACACGGTATGTTAGCAAAAATTAAGTAGGAGCAATGTTTTCCTCTTGTGTAGACTAATGTATCCTGCATTATCTCTTCCTCACACATTCTTTTCCTTCTATACAATGTTTTAGGGAATTGTCATTTTATGGATGTAAAATACCTTATGATCTTTTAAAGACATTATCTGGATCTTATCTTTGAATTCCATTTTAGATGATTTAAATTGAGGGGAAAATGTTGCATTTGCAGAGTAGTTTTATAGGTTGCAAGTGCTTAGAAAGCGTTGCCTCCATAGTAGAAAAATGTTTTATTGGATTTGTATCAATGAAACTCTCAAAGGCATTTCCCGAAAAATAAAATTTCCTTTTAATGCTTAACCCATGTTTGTTAAACGAAGATCTAGCTCATGTAAGAACTGAAATGGGTCAAATACATTCAGTTCTTTAGTCATTGATCCAAGACCATTCTTGTTTTTCCTGCTTGAACTTTAGTATACTGCTATTGCATTTTCCTTTTTGTTTTCGGTTTACAATTCTTATTTCTGGATTTGAAACAATTTCATGCAGATGTTTGACTGCCACAGTATCAGATGCAAAGTAAATTCTTTGTTTTTCATTGCTACGGACTACAGAGGAGCTGAATTATATACTTCTTTAGACACCAAACTAATCAGCATCCGGTGACGAGAAAGAACTAGCTTTAGTTACAGAATCTAGTTTTAGTGTTTCTGGATATAATATAAGAAGTGTTTCTGAAGATGATCGAGAGCAACTAAGAAAATTTGTGATAGTGGTGCTGAAGCACGACTTGAAGCCGGATCACATAAGGGTAGGTGATCATTTTGTGTTTGAGGGAGATCTAAATCAACTATGGGTGGCTTGAAGAACGATGGTATGCCGCTTTCTGGTAATGTTTATCTGATTTTATCTCGGCATAGTTGCTCTATATCACTAAGACTCAAGTGTGAGTAATAGATATGAATATGTGTCTAACACGGGTATATCTCAATCTTTTCTTTCAAGTTTTTCCATATTATATCCTCATACCCCATATTCATATAGTTGGACATAGATATTTTAAGAAAAATGAAGAGCTGGAGTTTGATTTGTTTTTTCATTTATTTAATACAATTGTTTGGTTGAGTTTTGCATATGATTTTAAAATAAATTTGAGTGTGCACTCATTGATAAATTTAACTCTGTTCAACCTTGAAACTACCATGGAGGCTCCTAGGAGTTAGATTGTATTTTGCTCCAACTTAAAAAATTAATTTTTGTATGTTAGATCAAAGAATAAGTTGATTTTTTCTGTTAAAAATTTCATTTATTTTTACCTTATGTCAACGTACATGGATTAGTTTTTAACAATAAAAATAGATACAAAATTTTAACAAAAAGATTAATTTACTCTTTGATCTAATACACATGGATTAATTTATTTATTTTTTGAGTAGAAGAAATAAAATGTAATCTAATTATTAATATAGGGGTTTTTATAATAATGAAGATTGTAGGACACTTAAGATTTGGTGTTTCAGTATTTTAGTTTAACATAAGTTTTTTTATCGATACACCTTTTATCTGTTTACATTGGAGTTCAACATTTTACTTTTAGGTATTGTTTAAAAAACTATTTAGTAATCGAATCTGGATGTAATTGTTTCTAACTAAATAAGGGTGGCGTATTTGAATAATCATTGTAATTGGTGGATTTTATAAATTGGGTGTTTTCATTATACTTTTATGGGAGGGTAAAAATTGGAGTACTTACACATGTAATTACATACAAGTTCAATTTTTAAAAATTTATTTTTATAGGTTATAAAAATTATATTATAAGTATGAATATGAATGAGTATTTAGAATTGTTATGAAAAAAATTATTATTATATCATAAATTTGAAAAAAGAATATGTTATAAAATAATGTGTATTTTATAATGTTATAGCAAAAGGTTATATTATTTAAATCATAAAAAAATTTCTATAGTATAAAAAATAATTTTCATGTTATAAAAGTGTTATAGTATATTTATTTATAAAAAGTTATGGTCAAGTATGAACGTAATTTATTTATGTGTTTACGCTATATATTATAAAAATAATATATTTATTTATTCATGAAAAATTTTATAGTTTTTTTATTATCTTAATTTATTTATAAAAAATGATTTCCAAAGTTATGGAAAATTTTATAGTATTTATAAAAAGTATTATGAATATTTTGAACAACATATAATTTTTTTTATAAAGATTATATATTATAAATAATATATTATTTTTATTTAATTTACATGTTATAAAAAGGATTTAACCTAAGTTTTTTTCTAAATTAAATTTTTACAATTAAAGTTATATATTATTTGGACTTTGAACTCAAATATTATAAGGTCGATATTAATTATACAGATAGAAAATATTTTTTTGCACCATATTATAGTGTATGATACCATTTGAGAAAATGATGCTTAGACACAAGCATCATAAACAGCTCGCGAACTCTTTAATTTGAGATACTCGAGGCTTTGAAATTTGATTGAAAAGACATTTGTTGTTCTAAAAAATATTTCTCATATTAACATCTCCTTAGTTGGATTGTACTGACATGTTGCATATTTCATAACTTCAATTATAGGGAGAATTGAGATGATCTATACTTTGTAGAGTACATGGAAGAATGAGATTTTAATAATTTTAATGATACAAGTATAAATTTAGATAATGATCAACTCAGTTAAGGACTAACATATGACGATAAGTAGCCTATGTTAAATATTAAAAAGGTAATAACCCAACAAATATGCACTAGAACAGTTAAATAAAATTGCATATGATAGTTATTTTCTTGCTCTTTTTATTAGTAATCATATTATCAACTACTTTTTTAGATTAACATAATATATATGATAATTTGATTTTAATTTTTGTTACTTGTTTAGAATTTATTTTTATCATACTAATAACTTTTTATAGTAATTATTATTTTTTAAAAATATAAGTTATGTAACTATGTAATTATAATTTGTACTACCAAATATGACATAAGAGATTATGATGTAAATGCACTTTGTTAGTCAAATACGTCTGAGAGTGTAATTATTATGATAATAATTACATTTTCATTTAATTACTCTGTGCTATCCAAACAGACTCTTTAAAATTTTATTGATCCAACATTTGATTTTAAGGTTTCATTAACCCGAATTAATTTATCGAATTTTAATTTTTTTTCATTTTTTAAATTTAAATTTGATTATATGTATTTAAACTTGAATTTAAATTTAATATTTTTAATATTAATTATTAATATTGGGTTAATATTTGGTACATTAGCAATGTATTTTTTTTTTCACAAGCAGCCTTAAAAAATTAATGTGTCTTTATTTTTAAATATCTATTTTCTAAAATATTTTATTATACCATTAGAAGATATCTGTCAATGCCTATAAAAAAAATACACTATTAATATACCAAATACTCACATTTAATATTATATTAAAAATATAATAATTCGATGAGACTTACAAATCATTTGAATTTAATAACTCAAATTTGTTCAAAATAAGTTTAATTGAGTTTATTTGAAAAAAAAAATGAAATTCAATTGTTGTAACTATTTAATTAATCATTTATCTTGTAAAGATAAATATGATTGTTGTTATCACATCCGATTATTTGTATTTAAACATTAGTTTAATTAATACTAGAAATTTTATTATACTCTTACCATAAATATATAATATAAATATGTGTTTATACAGTTGAAAAGTAATAAAGTGCGAGTGATTAAAATTAAAATGTATAAAAATATCTACTAAAACTTAATTGAGTGATAAATTAAAGATTTTACTAATGCAAATAATTTAGGCTCAAATCCCAGTATATATATATATTTACTGGTTTTTTCTTAAATGGAAAAACTAAAACTCTTAAATAATATACTTATTTTAATTATAGAAAAATATTTCCGTAATTTAACAATTGAGCTGATGACCCGATTGAGGGTAACATCAACTTAGTAAAATAATTAAATAATTGTATAAATTATGTTAAAATAAAATAGTTCAGTTGAACTTATTTATAAATGAACTTTTATAAAAAAGAGTAAACGACAATGTAACTCAACTATTAATAAATTTATATTTTGATTATTTAACTTCAAAAATTTATAAAATAGTTATTGAATTATTTAAAAGTTTTCATTTAACTTATCGAACTGTTAAAGTGTTGTTGTATGACATTCTCTGTCCACATCGTTTGCACCAACTAAAAGCTCTTCTCATTCTGTTCTACTATTTAGTTATTTATTTATTTATTATAAAACAACTTTTAATGTTATAAATCTACGAACTAAAATTCTAACAACTTTCTTTTTGGTCTCTAACATTAACCGTCAAATCGACTTAGATCTAAAGTATGTTCTTATACTGGTTGATGGATAATGATCTATTGTACTGATTATCGAATTGTTACTTGGAGCTTAATAGTCGAACTAAAAAAAAAAAACTTAATAGTTCAGTAACTTTAATAAAAACTTTTGAATAATTCAGTTACTTAAATGAAAACACTTGAATTGTCTAATGATTATTTTGTAACTCTTTAAAATTAAGTAACCCAAATATAAATTTACTAATAGCTTGATTTTATATATAATTTACTCTATTTAATTCTATTTTATAATTTCTCAAAAAAAAATTCTATTTTATAATTTCCCTGTAGTATGATTATTAATATATTTATATTTCTGAAATAAGCAAAATGTCTCGTGTGCATCTTAAGCGCAATCGAGGCAGTGAGTGGCACTTCAGTAAATTTATTAAAAAATTAACACTTTATTTGATCTTCTAATTTTATAAAAAATTGTTTTAATTTTCTATTTTAATTTTTATTTTTAGAGTCATTGAACTTGTATCTTTTCCAGGTAGATAAAATTTCAGTATTTAATTAATTTTTTAAAATTTAAAAATATGAAATTAAATGTTAAAAAGGACGAAAATTAAATGAAAAATTAAAATAAATTTTTTTACAAAATTAAAGGACCAAATAATCATTATACCATCTGTTAATTCCAAAGAATCTTAGCGGAAAATTTTATTTTATGCTTATTTTTCTCTCATACAGAGAAGAGCTCTCTCTCTCTCTTACATTACCAAAACAAAAACCCCTTTCTTTCTCTACATCAAAAGCGCGATCTCGATCCCCACCTTCTTCATCTTTTTATTTTAATCTGAAAAAATGGTAAGTTTAATTTCTTGATCCCTTTGATTCCGCTCTAGATCTGGTTCAAATCTCTTTGATTCACATTCATTTCTCCAATTTCTGTTTAACATATGGAACTTGAAACGGGAGGACTTTTGAATTATGTTTTATTCGAGTTTGGAATTTCTCCGTTTTCGTTATCATTTATGCGGCAGGGATGGAGAGTTAGGGATTTGAATGTAGTTGAGATCTGCTCTGTGATTTTTCTTTTGGAGTCTTTGGAATTTGGATATTAATGCGGCGATTATGAATTTTGATTTATTGATCTCTTTTGAACGGGTTTGATTTAAGATCTGTTGCATGGTTTCGACTAATAGTGTGGTCTTTTTTTTTTTTTTTTGTGTTTAACAGCCACTCAGACTCGAAATTAAGGTATGTGTTATTCATTTCATTTGAGTTAAGTTTTATCTGTGGATTAGATCTAGTTATTATTATTGTATGAGTGTTTGGTAAATTGTGTGAGTAATGTTCTTAATTGGTGATATTTGTATCAGAGGAAACTTGCTCAAAGATCAGAGAGAGTAAAATCTGTAGATCTTCATCCAACTGAACCATGGTACCTCTATCCTATATTGAGATTTCCATTTATTTGAACATTAATTTTTAAAGTCTGAGGGCTAAATTTCATATGTTCTAATTGTTATATCAGGATTCTAGCAAGTTTGTATTCTGGGACTGTTTGTATCTGGAATTACCAGTCACAGGTACGGAAGTTATACTGATTGTCGTAATGCCTGCAAAAACTAGAATTTTTTCTGTCTTCATGTTAGTGAAATGCCAAAATCTGGAAAAATGGGCTAATAATTAGATATATTTAATTGTTACAATTAGTGTATAAAACTTAGATAAATTTTTTGTTTATTTTTTATTTTTTATTTTTACATTTTTTCCATGGCATATACTTTGAGTTGTGACTAGGAGAATCAATCGTGAAACATTAATGATAGAGCTTGAATTTATGTTGCTTTTCGAAGCATGGTTTTCGCCCTCTTTCATATGCACTTCTTTGGTTTTATTGGAATGCTGTGTGAGAAACTATGGCATATTAGATGATAATTTTCCCTTAAGATTTTTCTCATGGAAGTCCATTAGTTTGAGTAAGCCTTAATCTGGACTAAATGTCCATTCTGCTTGAACCAAAGATTCATTCCTTTTTAGGTACTTGGTTTTTAGTTGTCTTTTTCTTCAGAAACAGAAAAAAATTATCTTAGTTACCACACCGAAAAATGTGTTATCAGAACTTACTCATAACTCTTTACTTGGATCACAAATTTTTTTTATATCAGAGAAACCATAGGGCATAAACTTGTGCTGCTTATCTGGCTTTATAAAAAATTATGCATCTTGAATTGACTCTTTCTTTTCGGCAGTTCTACCATGAGCTTCGGCTTAAAAAAAAGCTTTTACCAAATTATCTAAGGATTTACCAACATTTCTAAAGTGGAGCTCACCCTAGAATTTCCCTTTTTATTAGGAGTGATCGGTTTCTTGTTCCATCTTTTCTTTTATGGTCATAGTTCTCTCATTTCAGTCTGACTCGTAAACTCATTAACCCGAACTCTTTAGACTTTATAGCTATTATCTATTTCTATTTTATGATTAAACTATCATCTATAGTTTCATATAAGCGCAGCTACTAGCTTAAATTCTGTTTAACTCTAAGAAACATAGAAACATGTATCCATTTTAGTTCTATGTATATGGATGTGACACTTGTCCTTTATCTTTGAAATCTTTTTCTTTCTTTTATGAATGATACATCTTTTGTCTACACTTTGACATAATTCTTTCACTTATTGTTTAGTGTTAACTTTAACTGTCTTTGGTGCACACAGACCATGGCTAAATCTTTTGAGGTCACTGAGTTGCCGGGTATGTATTCATCTGTGTTTACAATGCACTTATCTCGGTCTGATGATACTACTTTTCAGTTTCTGTTTTTGTCGTGATAAAGTCATTATTATTCTCTGAAGTGGTTGACATCTTGCGTTTGCAGTTAGGTCGGCCAAGTTTGTAGCGCGCAAACAGTGGGTTGTTGCTGGAGCTGATGATATGTTTATTCGTGTATACAATTACAACACCATGGATAAGGTCAAAGTGTTTGAGGCACATACTGATTACATTAGATGTGTGGCTGTTCATCCTACTCTTCCATATGTGTTGTCATCATCTGATGATATGCTCATAAAATTTTGGGACTGGGAGAAGGGTTGGGTGTGTACTCAGATATTTGAGGGACATTCTCATTATGTCATGCAAGTGACCTTTAATCCCAAAGACACTAACACTTTTGCCAGTGCATCTCTTGACCGTACTATAAAGGTATAAAACGGCTTTTCTGTTTTTAGTTTTCTTTTCACAGTTTCTTTCTTCATTTGGTATAACCACGTTAAGTTTTCCTTGGATCTGTTTGAAATTTCTAGATATGGAACCTTGGCTCTCCCGATCCAAATTTTACTTTGGATGCCCATCAGAAAGGTGTAAACTGTGTTGATTACTTTACAGGTGGTGATAAGCCCTATCTAATTACTGGTTCTGATGATCACACTGCTAAGGTATGCAGCTAGTTTTTACTGTTAGTGCTGCTATCTTCTGATCATAAGTAAATGTTGAGGAACTTTTCATGGATAAATTCTGTGGATGGCAGGTATGGGACTACCAAACCAAGAGTTGTGTTCAAACATTGGAAGGCCACACACACAATGTTTCTGCAGTTTGTTTCCATCCTGAACTTCCAATTATTATTACTGGTTCTGAGGATGGGACAGTTCGTATCTGGCATGCTACCACTTATAGGTAAATCTTGAGATAGAAAATATTTCTGGTTGAGCATCATTGAGATAGATGTAGCAATTCATGGTTGAGAGTCACATTAGTGATTTACTGTTAATATTTCTTCCTTGCATAAACTTAAGTGTTTTCTTAAGATACTTTTGTCTTAATAGTCTTTGATGTATGCAATGAGATTTTAAAATTTCTTCAACTATTTGACTTTTTAACCAATTCATTTATTTTCAGGCTTGAAAATACCTTGAATTATGGTCTTGAGAGAGTTTGGGCAATTGGATATATGAAAGGTTCACGAAGGTAATTTCTTTTGGTTAAATTCTGCAACAATGTTGTGTTACGTTTATTTATTTTTTAATTTCAGATTAACTTTTCTCTAGATTATTTATTTATAATCATTTTTTGGTCATTAAATGCTAATGTAATTCCTATCTGCTGAAAGAATGTGAGAAATTAATTAAAACTGTTTTTCTTTCAGGTTAATTATCCCGACTTATTTAGTTACATATTTTTTTCTGTGTGTAATACGAAGATGCTAGATTTCTGAATTGAGATCTTGGTTAGTTTATTTGACACTTCTTATTTGATAATCAGCTACAACTAAAACTACCAAACTCTTTCCTTCCTACAGGATTGTGATTGGGTATGATGAAGGAACTATTATGGTGAAAATTGGCCGTGAAGTACCTGTAGCAAGTATGGACAACAGTGGGAAAATCATATGGGCTAAGCACAATGAAATTCAAACTGTGAATATTAAGAGTGTGGGAGCAGATTTTGAGGTAGTTTTTTGTTTAAGAAATTTTCCTTCATCATTCATGGCTTGGCTTTCAATATTGGGTTTTCCACCTTAAGGTGATGACGTAAGCTCTTTTGCTTTGGTTCTTAGGTTTCTGATGGAGAAAGATTGCCCTTGGCTGTCAAGGAATTGGGCACCTGTGATCTATACCCTCAAGTGAGTCATACCCCCATTTAAATGAATTTTCCATTAGATTAATGATCGCTCCTAATTTTTATTTTATTTTGTAAGTTGTATTTATATTTTGATGTGTACATCCTTTTACCCTTTATCTTGTTATTCTCAGAGCTTAAAGCATAACCCAAATGGAAGGTTTGTTGTTGTTTGTGGAGATGGCGAGTACATCATATATACGGCTTTGGCGTGGAGAAATAGGTCATTTGGTTCTGCATTGGAATTTGTTTGGTCATCTGAAGGAGAGTATGCTGTTAGAGAAAGCTCATCAAAGATTAAAATTTTCAGCAAAAATTTCCAGGTTTGTGCTATTTTATCATTTAGATGGTTCTTATCTTAATCTACAGTAGTTATAGAAAAAAGTATGTGTACAAGCACATTCTGTTTTCGCTTGTTAAAAGATATGTTATAAGCAACAGATTAATTTCAGCTGAAAAGCTGGATCAAATAGGATGAACAGAACTTTGGTTAGGGTAGGGGATTTCAATTTTCTTTTTTTTTTTTTAGAAAGAAATTATTTTAAACAATTGACTGACTCTTCTTTAATCGTATAATGGTATTTTGAATTGTGATTGTTAAGGAATTTTATTTAATGCAATGTTTTAGCTTCATTTGTAAAATGTAGTGGTCTTGACTGAGATTTAACATTTCCAGGAAAAGAGGAGTGTCCGTCCAACATTCTCCGCTGAGCGTATTTTTGGGGGTACTTTATTGGCGATGTGCTCCAATGATTTTATTTGTTTTTATGATTGGGCTGAGTGCAGGTTGATTCGTCGAATTGATGTTACTGTGAAAGTAAGCTGAAATAACTCTTTGAGTCCCTTTGGTTTCATTTTGGCTACCTTGCATCCTAAAACCCTTATTGCTTTGTGTTTCTAAAATGTTAGAATCTCTACTGGGCTGATAGTGGTGATTTGGTGGCCATTGCCAGTGATACATCTTTCTATATTCTAAAGTATAATGTAAGTAATGTAATCTGCTTCTTAAATCTACAAAACCTTTTTTACAGACTTGTCTATTAAATTGACACTTCTTACAGTTATACATAACTAAATTTGATATTTTCATCTTGCAGAGGGATGTAGTTCAATCTTACTTGGATAGTGGAAGACCAGTTGATGAACAAGGAGTTGAGGATGCATTTGAGCTTCTTCATGAAAATAACGAACGTGTCAGGACTGGCATTTGGGTTGGGGATTGTTTCATTTACAACAACTCTTCATGGAGACTTAATTACTGTGTCGGTGGAGAGGTATTTGCATTCTTTTTATCCTTGCCTTGAAGGGTTCAATGTGTTTATGCTTTCGTTTGTGTAGGTATTGATGGTTTCATTTTGATAATGGAATGATTTTAGGTGACCACTATGTTTCATTTGGACCGTCCTATGTACTTGCTGGGATATCTTGCAAGTCAAAGTCGGGTGTATCTGATAGACAAAGAGTTTAAGTGAGTGGCTAGTTGCAGCTATCCTTTGGTCAAAATGAAAAAAAAATTTTTGCTTTGAAAATACATTATTAAAGCCTATTTGCCCTTGTCTGTCATATTGTACAGTGTTATGGGGTACACATTACTTCTCAGCCTAATTGAGTACAAAACTCTTGTGATGCGTGGAGACTTGGAAAGGGCCAATGAAATTTTACCTTCAATTCCCAAAGAGCACCATAATAGGTATGTTTACACCTTTGAAATATTTTCCTTTCATTCTTAAAGATTATTGTTGACTATCTTTCCTTCTCTTTTCCTTTGAAATATTTTGAAGTTTTTGGTTCTTAATTAGTCATTTGTGCTGAATATTCATGCCTCTTGTGGTTGGATTACGTTTTCATCTATGGTAATATCTGCCTCATCTCCATGCCTTTAGAAACCTAGAATTCCAAATCTAACCTGATTCCTATGTATCTTACCAAAAGCCGGTCCATGTTCCTTTGTGTATTTGTTCTACTCTTCTGAAAGCCTTTAATTTAAAATTTTATTAAGTTCATTTTCTCTGTTTTTGAGTTGTGATTATTGAAAATTTTATTAGATTTAATTAATGGTTTGCCTTGATTTATAGCGTGGCTCATTTCCTGGAATCACGAGGTATGATAGAGGATGCTTTAGAAGTAGCTACAGACCCTGATTACAGATTTGAGCTTGCCATACAGCTTGGCAAATTAGGTATTGCTAAGGTAATAAAGTTGTTTAATTGGTTTGGGGATAGAAATATGTTTTCATAGATCCTTTTTTCTGGAATCTCTGTATGATATATTCCATTTTGTATTAGGCTTGATTACGCCATTTAAAAAATTTCCTATCCTCACTAGATAGTCACTCACTATTGTGCAGGAGATAGCCACTGAAGTTCAGAGTGAGTCTAAATGGAAGCAGTTGGGAGAATTAGCTATGTCCACTGGAAAGGTGTTGTGTATTCTCTAATTTGCCAAATTTGTTTCAGTTCCATCTCGCTCTGTTATGATTTTCATTCTTGATTCTCCCATCACTTTTCTTGGTAGCTTCTTTTGCCGGTATATTGGTATCATGAAGTTGTTGCAAATCAGAATTTGAAAATATTCATTGCGGTTGCTCTAGGAGTGAAATCTGTCTTAAGGTTATGGGAGTAGACAGCTTTTCCTTTCAATAAATATTTCTAAATTTGTCTGAGCTTTTTGGCTTGGTAGGTTTTTCAACTGGTAAATAAATTGGATGAAGACCATTTCTATGTTTGGCTAGTGTCTTGTTTTACGCTAATGTTGTACATTACATTTTACAGATGTGGACATTGAACTTTAATACATGAACTAACTGTTTGTTTTTATGTTGCTTTATGAACATACAGGTTATATAAATTGTTAGTTTCGATAACTAATAATATCTTTTATTAATTATGCTAAATTTGTCATTACAGCTACAAATGGCTGAGGAATGCATGAAGCATGCAATGGACCTGAGTGGTTTACTGCTGCTTTATTCCTCTTTGGGAGATGCAGAAGGAATATCAAGACTTGCATCCCTTTCCAAAGAGCAAGGGAAGAATAATGTTGCTTTCCTTTGTTTATTCATGTTGGGTAAGTTGGAGGATTGCCTCCAGCTTCTGGTGGAAAGGTAATTCCTTATCAAGTACCTTAAACAGTAGACTGGCCTTCATGTTACCAAAGTTATGGATATATTGAAGTATTCCTTTTGCAGCAATCGGATACCAGAGGCTGCTCTGATGGCACGATCTTATCTTCCAAGCAAGGTTTCAGAAATAGTAGCAATTTGGAGAAAAGACCTCAACAAGGTTTGTTGATGTGCTTGTTTCTCAGTTGTCTTTTTTTTTTCGTGCTTCTTTATGGGTCAGCGTAGCTGTATTATCACCTTTTGTTCTTTTCATTCCACTTGTTTGATTTTCTGAATGGTTGTACAGATTCAAATTATCACTTTTCTTTAATCAGTAAATATAACACTAATTTTCTTTCTCCGTTCTCTATTATTTCTTTCTGAATCGTGCATTAGTATTGTATGTGTCTCAACATTGTCCTGAATACCATTGTCAGAATAACTATTTTGTCCCACTTTTATCTCTGATGTGAAGTGTATCTTGACTTCTTGCCTTTTTGGTCAAATTGATGGCTAATATTTTTCTGAAAAATATTTGTCTGAAATTCTGCTTATAGAGCTTTACCTCTGAAAGCTAAGGACAACAATCTTATTCTTTTTTGCACAGTGCAGCAGTTTAGTACCGCCAGAATCTTGGTGGGAATCCTTTTAATTTAGTAACTCATTGGTTGTGGAGTGTTTTAAATATCCTTCCAAGTGGTCTTTAATTTCTTTGTACCCTTGCAACATGAATCTGTTGTACTTGTATGTTTATTTGTAATCATACTCAAAGCTATATGCCCTAACATTCTTATGTTACTGCTTAATGGTTCAGTTTGCATAACTATTTTGACACTACTTTTACACATCTGAAGGTTAATCCAAAAGCGGCTGAATCTTTGTCTGATCCTGAAGAATATCCCAACTTGTTTGAGGATTGGCAACTTGCTCTTACTCTTGAATCTCAAGTAGCAGAAACAAGGTAGAAATCATGATCCCTTTTGTAAGTTGTGTTATTTGTTACCAATTTTCTATCCAATGTTATTAAAGGGGATTTCTTTCTGTTATTTTAGTGTTACTGATTCTGGTGTGATCTCTTTGTACAAAGCAATTTTAGTTTGCGATTGTGTTTGGCCTTTCTTGGTTGCTCTGCAGTATTTTTTTTTTTTTCACTAGCTTTGTTGCGGTTGAAATGTCCTGTTTTTTTTTTTTGTCTCACATGGATATGCTATTAACTTTCAACTTGGTTATAGGGGCATTTATCCTCCTGCCGCAGACTATTTGAAACATGCTGATAGATCACATATGACACTTGTGGAGACTTTCAGAAACATGCCAACAGAGGAGGAGCCTCTTGAGAATGGTGACCTTGATCATGAGGTAAACCGTTCATATCCATCTGTTTTTCTTTTATGTAGGCAACTTTTAACATAAAAACTGCTTTGATATGATCAGAATCTAGAGGACCAGAATGGAGAAGAGGGTAGCCAAGAGGAGGCTGTTGTTGTGGATGCTGATTCAAACGATGGTGCAGTGCTCGTTAATGGCAATGAACCTGAAGAAGAGTGGGGTACGAATAATGAAGGAACCCCGTCAGCCTAAAAGCAATTGGTCGGGGCAGTGTGAAAATCGAAATTTTGTCTCTGGTGATTAATTGTTTCTGAAATGCAATTTCTAACCCGTTTCTCTTTTGGGATTCTCTGATGAGTCGTTTTAATCTTGTTTGTCTTCGGAATTTGCTACATGTTTGGTTGCTAAATAACTTGATTATGATATTATTTATAGCCCTTTTTTTCTCCTTTCTGTATCTCTCTCATATTTACAAATTTAGTTCCCAAACATGGGCTAGAATAGTTCATCCGAGTCTGATGCCTATTAGTATCGACGAGTATGATGCGCATCTATTGGCTTCTGATACCTTATATTCCCTGTAACTGTTATCATCTAATTTGTGTTTCTGCATCAATTTATTGCCATCTAGCATCAAACCAATGATGATACTTTTTTTTTTTCAAACCAATGATGATACTTTTTTTTTTTTCTTTAATTCTACCATAGAACATTAAAGCTTGTTAAATTCTTTTCCATTTGGTGCTTTCGGCAATTCTGTAATGCCTTGATTCTTATATCTTTTCCCCTATTGGCAGTGCTTACACCGGATCACTAGGTTCCGTCAAGACATTCAGTTCGAGCTCTATTCAGAACATATTTACGGTGAGAAACCATAATCATTGTTATTATTTCTTAAAGGAGAAAACATTATTAGTCATATTTTTTTTCCCAAATAAATCTAGAATGGAGTACTTCATTAGGTTTAGAATTTTTGTACCGGATTTTGCCATATATTTGAGATGCATGCAAATCATTTTACTTTGGAATAAACCCACGACACGAGTAATAATTTACTCAAAAATATGGTTTGATTTTTCTTTTCCACCGTCGTAACTATTTTATTTAACTAGCAGATTTCGACCTAGGCAGATGTGATATTAAAATATAGAGATGGCTGATTGTCTTGCGTTCCTGGAGGTTTGGTTTGGATCTATCTATAAAAGCACATTGAATTTTGGGATGGGGGCATAATACAAAGTATTTTCAATTAAGCGTTCCAGTTATGATATTAGATTCTTGGCCTTTTGGGTTTTTAGCATATATATATATTCTTTTTTTTTCTGAGGCATTTTGGTCCAAGATTTTTTATTGTGCCATTGTGAATGTAGAAAGAACTTGAGAATCTTAGTGATGATTTGATTTAACCAAATCGAGTTGAGCCCATTTTATGTTTGGTTTTGAATTTTAGGTACACTATTTGCCTAATTGCCTCGCTCCATATCAAAACTTGTATTGTAAAACATATCTACATAATAATAAATAAAAAACATTTTCGTGTCATATATCATTTTGTGTTTTCCTATTCGTCTATCTATATCTATTCAATTCTTTTTTCAGATAAATCATATTTTTAGACGTTAAAAATATATATTTTGAGGCCATTGATTTTAGTTTATTTGGCATTGTTCTTCGAACGCAGGTTTTTAATGACGGTACTTAAAATGCATTTTTTTTTCGGTTTTAAAAATGTAATAAATGACAATGTTCTATTTTATTATTATTATTATTATTATTTATTTTGATACAATCTTACTTTTTCTCAAAACTCTCCCAACCCCTTTCAATTTAAATTATCAATTAAACATTTAACAGAATCAAAATATTATTTCTCTTAATCAAACTAGTCGAAGTTTTAAAAAATCGCAGTTAATTCAATTGGATAATCGAAATTTGTTACATTCTTTTTTCTATTCTAATTCAAACTAGTTTAAAACAACAATATGATGATAATGTTTTTTTATTTTATTTTATTGGAACGGAGGTATCTTCTCTGTTTTATTGCTCATGGATATTAATATCTTCTCTGTTTTATTGTTCATGGATATTAAGATTTTGGGATTGGGGTGTTGTCTGTTTCAACTATATCATCTTAAGATTTGAACAGAAAGAAGACAGAAACGACGAATAACACAATGAAAATATTAATGTTGTGTTTGTTTTACTGAAAATAATTTTTGAAAAATGATTTCAAGAGAATGGATTGATTTTTTTTTTTTGTGTTTGGATGATTTTACATAAAATTTTTATTTGCTTGGTAAATTATTCTAAATTATTTTTTAAATTATTTTCATAAAATGGATACAACATAAACTATATTGTTACAAAATATTATAAATAATTTTATTTTGACAATCGAAATTTACTTTACAACAAAATAGTATTTTATATAAACTTAAAAATAACCAATATCTAATTAAAATTTAATTTGATGTTACATATATTACATATATGATAGTGGCATAGTGGAACTAAAAAAGATAAATGAAGCTAAGTTGGATTTAAAAAAATATTCATATTTATATAATTAAAATATTCATATTTTGTAATATAAAATATTAATTACTTTATATTTGTAAATCGTGATATATATTATTCAAATATTAATATTGAATATATTTAATAAAATATTATGAATATTACTTTAAATTTAAAATTGTTATTAATGTTAGAATTTATTATTAAAATAAAATTGTAATATGGAATAATTTTATTAAAATAATAAACATATTAATTATATTATTAAGTATAAGTATGTATTTTAATAATATAAAAAATATAATATTTAAGATCAAACTATTTTAAAAATTCTAAATTAATAATAATATAATAATACTTCATTTTTATAATAAAAATTAAGTTTCACAATAACCTTTTATAAAAAAATACTTGCAGTTTTTGAAAAGGAAAGTAAATTTTTAGAAAAAAAAACTTATTTTTCATTGCTAAATATATTATTTTTCATTAACCAAATTATTTTTCGTGAAAAAAACATATAAAAATACAAAAAGAAGTATGCCATTTTTCGTAAATTAAACACACCCTAAATTAAAAATATTACATTAAAACATAATAACAAGCATTACATTAAAAATAATATCTATGACAATACTAAATTAAAAAAAAATATTCATATCATTTTTCATAATGTTTTCTTTGTCCATTATATCAATAGTTATAAGCCCATTTTGACTATATATTAGGGTTATTGATATATAATATATGTTAGGCTTATATATATTATTAAATTTTGATTAATTATCTGTTTTCGAATCGAATTAATTGATAATTGAATTTTTACAAAATCTTTAACTAACCCAAACCAAATTAATTTCGGTAGCCAACTGAACTAATTCGATTTTAACCAGAGTATGAATACCTTAAAATTGGAAGCTACTTCAAGATTAAGTGCGTTTAAATCCACGTCCTTTTGATTGTTACAATAACAATAATAATTGAGTTAAAACTCAATCGACAAAAGTGATAGTTTTCAACTTAGTTATATAAAAGAATTTATCATATACTATATAGGAATAATATTTGATACACTGCTGGTGGAGTTTTTAGACTCCACAAGCAGAGTCAAGGGGTTAAGTGATTGACAAGTATCTCATAGGGATATAATAAAATATTAAAAAAAAAACCACATGATAAATTTTTAAAGTTACTTATGAAATAAAAAAAAAAATACACTTTTAATGTACTAAATATTAGCCCATATACAACATTTAAGGAAACTTTTGTATGTGGATACTGTTTTTTTACAGGTGTATAATTTCATTACTTTACTATATTTCATATTAAATGTCGACCCTATTGTTGAAAAAATAAAGGATAAAATATTTGAAATTTTTTCTAAGGAATTAATTTTACTTTAAATATATTACTATTATAATACTAATCCACCTTAAATATATAATGTCAAAAAGAGAACTTTACATAATTAATTACACTGAGCTATTAAAAAAATATTTCAAGTAATTTTAAAATATTTTATCTATGAAAGAATATGTACAAATTTATGTATCATATTTTACAAAAAAATAAAAAAATAAAAAAAATGTAATATATCTTAATTAATTTATGTATTGCACAAGAAAGAAACCGTTTTAAAAATATATTATATAAAAACATAAAATACAAAAATAATCTTACATTATTATTTACTTATTTATAAAAAAAAATTATTCTTTTCCAACTAAGAAAGTGCCATTGTAATGAGTGACACTATTCTTAATCAAGAGCATCATAATATTACATCACAAAACAAAAACTTTATATTAAAAAAATATTTTTAAGCACTTATTTAACAATTAATTTATAAGTGAAGTGGTAAAGTATTTGCGTAATATATACTCATCAATCTTGAATTAATCCCTAAACATTTAGGTTATTTTTTAATTTTATTTTAAGGAAATTTATCCAATACATTGTAGTTTTTAGATTTTATAAGGGGGTTCAGGGTGTTACATGTATCGTATAGGGTATACTAAAAAAACTAAAAATTAAATATAAAAATAAATTTGACACTTGTCACATCTTCAACCCGTTTGTCTAGTCTAAAAAACTCCACAAACTGTGTATAAAATAATTACCTTCTTTTAAGCAATGATTGTTAGTTGTTTTTGTCACACCCAAAATCTGACGGATCCGAGAAGAAGGCGTATAGTTGTGAAATTATCTATTTGGCGTATTATAATAGTATAGTCCGCCAATTAACAGATTTTTGGCGAACTAATGTTTGGCACATAAAGTGTCCACCCATAGACGTATTTAGGGATTTATTCTCGTAGTATTCCTCAATAGAAGAAAAAGTACAACAAGCTAAGAGTACACCTTAGAATTTCTGGTTAAGTATAACACACCATAAATGAGTTATTGCCATAGTTATGGTACGCCTGGTTTGTTCAAACGATGTGTATGCGGGGTTCGGTAACGTGATTGGCTGAGGGTCAACTGAATGGTTTGACGAATCAAATAGCATCAACATTAGATTCTCTTTTATATTTTCTTCGATTTTTGTAGGGCATTAAAGGGTGTTAAGAAATGTGCCCATATTATAGTAAACATGTAACTGTTTTCTATTTATTTGAATAATGAATAAATAAATTTCACATTTCACTATTATGTCTTTCATATTTCTATATTTCATATTTTGCATGCATAATGAAATTGTGACAAACAAATATTAGCTCATTGATTTTCTAAGTTCAAACTGATGATAAGTGGCATTGTAAGAACGTTTACATTGCAAGAAAGATAACTTACTTCAGTAGATAATTTAAACGAGTTTGTAATTCCATAAAAGAATAAAAGTGAGCATTTGATTCAATTACTGAGAAGGATTATTATGTCGTCTACAATTCCAATTGAGGAGATGACTAGTCTTGGCTATTAGAGCAATCGGCTCCACGGGTAGAGACATAGATGTATTCATTGGAAGAATGATACATTAGACGGGACTCAAAATGAGTTAATTCTAAATCCATTTGTGAATTAATTCAATTGTGACATTCATGGTGTGATTTACCTAAATCCTGAGTTAGTCACTGACCATGCGTATGTAACTCATTTGCTTTAATATAAATGGAGACTTATGCTTTAAAGATGATCGAGCCGATAGTTGGTATGTTGGGTATATGACTTGTGTATGGCATGACTTTACTAGCAACAGTGGAATTCATAGTTCAATTAAAGAGTTAACGATATCTCTCATTGGAATTATGTGGATTGATAGATATGGAACGTAGTCACGGGTTTCTTGTTTTAGAATGAACAATTTATCACAACCATTTGTTGACAGTGATCATATTACTCATTAAGAAGACACAATTGTGACAATGAGATAAAATAAGATTGTATTGAGTGAACGAATTTAACTCAAAGGAATTAAGGATATCATATGAGGGTACACACACTCAAAGGAATCAATGAATCAAGTGATTTTTGGGAAAATTAATTTTGATCAAGTAAAAATAAATTACTCAAATTAATAAAAATTAATATGATATTTTTGGAAATTAATTTTTAAGTCAGATAGTTGGCCTAATGGGTAATTGAACTTGAAAATTGGATCTGAGATCGTAAATTGGGTCCGGGAGCCTAAAATCAAGACCAAGACCCAAAAATTGGTTGAATTGAGCCTGGTACGTGAAACCAGGCTGACGGTCCAATCGGTGGCTAGATCGGATCGGCCATACCGTCACTGGCCCGAACCGAACCGACAAAAACCAAATCAGTTTGGGATGTCGACAGTTGTGACAGTGGCATTCCGGTGGCCGAAAAATGGTCAACGATGGTGGGTTTTCGGTGGTTGAGCAGTGGAAGAATTACACTTCTACTTGGACTCTACCAGAGAATTTGATTTCAGATTAAGTATTCCAAAAATAATATTTTTAATAGATTTAATATTAAATTAAATTTAATAGTTATCTTAATAGTATTTTATTAATTTAATATTAAGTGATTATCTTAATATTAAATTTAATTTAATGTTTATCTTGTAGATAAATATTCTATTAATTTAATAAGATTTAATATTCAATTTAATCTAATATTTATCTTGATAATTATTATATTAATTTAATATTAAAGTGATTAAGTTTAATCATAGTTAAACTCTTTAAACTCTCCTTATATAAAGAGAGCTCTGGGTCATTATTTTTCACATTTGAATTCAAGAGAAAGTTGTAGGGAGAAAATTCTCTGAAGAGATTATTTCAGAAAATTTTTAAAGATATTTTTCTTATTTACAACTTGGTCTAAATTTTAGTGAAATTACAAAATTACCCAGTAGTAATTTTTATGATTTTTTTTTTGATTTTAAGTGAGTCCACACTTGACAGATGTGAGTTTGAGGATAACGAAAAAAACTACTCAGTCGAAGCGTTTATCCTAGACAAATCGAAAAAGTACAATTTTGATTAAGTGTTTATTGTTTTAGATATCACAACCAAGTTCTTGTTTTGGAATTTTTAAAAAAAAACTTTGATTTTTTCTTAAATTTATTTTCTGTTGCTTTTTTCAAACCTTTTTTCCCAAAAAAGGGACCACTTCTATATGCATTTGACACTTGCTAAGATCCATTAAGAGGTATCAGGTGTATATATATATGGTGAGAAGGGATCGTTTGAATGGTTTTTCTTCCTTTAACATTACTCTCTAGTTATTCTTCTTCTTTATTAAGTTGGAAGCTAAGGTTTTGAGTTAATCAGTGGATATTTCACCTCATGGTAAGTCTGATAGCTTTGCATGTTAAGTTTTTGAAAGAGCAAGGAATGTTAAGAAGTATATAAACAACAAGTTATGAATAAAAGGCCCTGCATGGGGGTCGTATGTAGTTGAGATGATAACAAATTGTTTATTAATAAGTTTTTAATGATACTTCCATGTTCTTTAAATAGTTGTTGCTGGTGGTTTGTGAAGGGTGCTCGAGTTTGAAACTTCAAGCTATAGTATAGGTGAGTCTCTACCCTGACTCCTGCATGTAAACTATTCAAGTAGAGACATATATGATGATAACATCTTAGATAATTGGTAAGTGTGTGAAGTATAGTAATGATGTTGCATATTTGTATTTGAAGTAAATGAGTTGTTGTATGAATAAAATGATGTGTGATGTAAAGCATGTGAAATCAGGAATGGAAAGGTTAATTTTGTTAATAGAATATGAACAAGTCAAGTATGAAAATGAACCAGGGTAAGTGTATACTGAGTTGGATAAGTCAACAACCATTTGTGATGCCTTCGGTAGGGCATCTACATTGTTAATCAGATTGATAGATCACAATGATAACAAAAATACTTATGGTGGTAATTTTAGTGAGATAAAGATTGGACTGATAGATCATGACATGAAGATGTATAAGTCCCTATGACTGAGACCCATGGCATAATATGACAATAAGAATATTCATGGTGATGCATTCCGTGAGATGTAAACCGGACTGACAGATCACGACATGAAGATATGTGTAAGTCCATGAGGGAGAAACCCATGGCACCTTTTGTGAAAGTTCGTCGGAACAGTAAACACATGATTCTATGTGATACTTGTGTGGCGTAATATGCTAAGCCTCAGTGGCGTATTTTGTGTTGCCCTTGTGGCAAATTCTGAGATGCTTACGGGACGTATCCGGTGATGTCTATGTGGCAGAATCTGGTAAACAACCTTTGTGGCAAGATCTGGGTAAGTTATGAGATTTCTTCGATAACTAACTCTATGATAAGGATCTGATAAGTTTGAAGATAACTTAGTTTGGCTAGTCTTGTGATTAAGTTGAATGAGCTTTAATAGGGGTTTCCTGAAAGAAAGTATAAATCTGTATTTCTAAAGAGGAAATTCACCATGGTAGTTTGCTAGTATAGGATATTGGCGTATTCGTAGTTATGAAAGGTGTAAGTGTTCGTTGGACTGAGTTTGTTTACGCTATGTAAGGATGAAATTTGAGTTATTTGGTATCTGCCATATCTGAGTAGTTTCATGTCTCGTTCTGAGGTTATTCGGAATTTGAGCTAATTGTCAATTTGGGCGTTCTTGCGTTTTGTAACATGGTCATCTGAAATTCCTCTAGATGACCTAGAACGTTTCATTATCAATATATATTATGATTTAGGGTTGATTCAAAACATGATCCGATAGGTAGTCTGTTAATTACCGGATGTAATATGAGAGTATGACAGAATTAAGATCAATATGGAGTTCAACTTAAGAGGTCCATTAGTTTTTCTATTCGCCAAGAGAAGCGTTTGTAAGTACCCATCTTGGGAAAAGGTATTTTTTTTATCAATTGGGAAAATGTATTTTATGTGTATTTGAAGGGGATTTCATCATTGGTATGCTTTGTATAGATATTCTTCTGAGAGATGCCTTGGTTGTTCTTAGGAGGAATAAGATATGTATCGTTTGGTAAGATCTGGAGTTAGCTAAGGAGTGAAGTAGGAGTTGATATGTTAAGTATGAAAGTCAGCGTATAGGTATATAATTGATATTATGAAAGTATCAACCAAAGACACAGATGCAATCCAATATTTTCAAGATGAGGAGTTCAACTGGAAAGGTTCCAAGGTATTCTATATTAAAACTCATTATGTTTTTATGTGAACTCACAAAGTGTTTGTTTATATTTCAGGTCTTGCTGAGTGAGTACGCCAGGAGAGATCAAGCCAGGAATGCGACAGGGAAACGACGAGTTGGGTAAAGGACATCTTAGGAATATGACGTATAGTTCCCTACTCCAAGAAGAGTCTATCTTTAACAAACTTTTGCATTGTAATATATTATATATATATATATATATTTAAGTTCTGTTGTATTCTTGAAGATTTTATTTATTTCTTTTGTTCAGAAAATATTTATTAAAGTAATAAGAAATATGTTGAAAAAGGATTATACGCAGATTGTTTAAAATTTATGCTAAGTGTTTGTATGTCATAACATCTAATATCTGGACTCGGTGATTCGGGTCGAGTAGAGAGTGATACAATTTTATTTAACCATTTCGTATAAAAATAATAAAAGATAAAAAATACCATTATTTTTTACTTTCTTAAAATAATGATCTTTATGCGTCTTCTTTAGCCAAATTGGTATTGAATTGACTTATAACACCAAACTCAATAAGGGATTTTATTATAGTATGTATATATGTACAAATAACATTTTAATACCATAACAGTAAAAGTATTATCAAGGCCTTTGTATTAGGAGTTAAATTGTATTTTGACCCCTCTACTCAAAAAATATGCAAATCGGTCATTTTACGTTAGACCAAAGAGTAATTTCTTTGTTAAAAATTGACGTGGTTGATGAAATAACAGGACAATGACACGTAATGTGCCATATATATCTCATACTGACGTATAGAGTCTAATTTTTAATGATAAAAATGGATAAAATATAAAAAAATCCGTTTATTTTTTTATCTAATATATAAAAACTAATTTATCTATTTTTAAATAGAAGAATAAAATTCAAATTAACTACTAATCCATCGTTCATTTACCTACCATAGCTTACTCTACTTCCGCCAAAGGTTGAGCACTGTAGAAGGATAGATTGGCGGGCTAGAGTTGTGATTTTGTGGCTTAAAAATTTAATTCCTTGGTAGCTGATTGACAGACTGTATCCTATGGTTTATTAGGGCTTACCTAATTAAGAAGTACAAGGCATTTAACTGGACCTGCCTTCAACCATAGCTGCTCCCAACACTGCTTATGAGTCCCAAAAACAAGACCAAACTGGTAAATCGAATCAACATCCAAATTCTTAAAAATTGAGCTATGTGTCTAAAATATTTATTCGAATGCTAAAATATCTATACTTAGAAACTATCTAATATATATATATATATGAATTCGGTTTAATTAATTTTGAGAGCTTAAGCTCCATAAACTTGACCTATTTAGGAAGTTGAATTCAAGACTTGAGCAGCTCATTAGCTTGATTGAGTTTTTCTTTAATACACACATATATATATATATATATATATATATATATATATATAATTAGTAATTTAAACTTGAACTTGAGCTTAAGTAAAAATAATTAAACTTGAAATCAAGTATGAGAATTTAAAAAAAAAAAAGTTTGAATTAGACTTCATCTTTAAAAGTAAAACTCAATCAAATTAAATTAAGATTTAAGCCTAGAAATTTTAGTCAAGCTCAAGCTTCTTACAAGTTCAGCTTGTATCCAACATTTTGTATGATTGAAGTTTAGAGTTTAAGATTTAATTAACTTACTTATTAACAAAATATAAATCTATGAATATTACTATCTACATATCCTCCTATTTCATAGTGATAATAATAATAATAATATCCAAAGTATAAAAAATATCATGTATTATTACAAACGTTTGTCCACTCTGAGTTTTTATTTATTTTCAGTTAATATTTAATGCATTAATAATATAAAATTTTATGGATTGTACATATATAAATCCATTCTTTTTAAAAATTAAAGTAATTTCTTTTATATAAATTAAGCCTAAACTAAGTATAACATCAAATTCCTAAAGTAAAAATAAAATAAAATTACACGCTTAAATTTTAAATAATTTCAACTAGATGATGAAAAGTAAATTTTACAAGTAATTTTAAATTATTTGCACTAGTATCTGGATCTTGTTATATAGTGTAAACTCTAAATACCTATATATTAGTAAAAATTAAATATTTAACATTTAATTCTCTTCTAAATAATTAAACGAGTTATCGATTTTGTACATAATATAATTCTAGAAGAAGTTAAAGATTTGCTTTTAAGTCCTTATACTCTTTTAATATTTAAAATTTAATCGCTCTATTTTTTTTAAATTTAATCTCTCAACTTTTTAATTTTAAATATATAATTTCTATTATTAATATTGTTATTTTTTTTCAATTCATTACAATTTTATTTCATAACTACAAAGTAAATATTTTTTAATTTTAAAATATTATATCAGCTAATTTAAAAATAATTAAATCGTAAAATCTGAAAAAAATAAGAATAAATTTTAAATTCTAAAAATTTACGAAGGCGGTCCACGTGGGAGCTCAATACATTGCATGCCGCATAACTTTATATAAATAAACAAACCACCTCTCATACACTAAAAAGAACCACCAGGCACATATATACATATCTTTCTTCTTATAGTACTGCGAAAGGAAAGGAAAAGAATGGAGAAAAGTAGAGTTTCAGTGGTGGTGATGATTTGTTTAGTGGTGGGGGTTTTACTTATAGAACCAACAGCAGCTGATTTTAACGCCATAGTATTCGGGCTCTGCTATGGACCTTGCTATGTGCTCTGCCGCATTCGACCGGGAACCTCCAATATAACTTGCGCTCTCAAATGCCTCACAAGTTGCATCATTAAGAAATCTAATACAGTCGGCACCGTCGGAGACACCCAATCGTTTTGCCACCTTGGTTGTGCTTCCGCCATGTGTTCCAACTTAAGCTCCGATAATGATCCTGGTAATCCCTTTCCTTTTCCTTTTTTATTTAAATTACCAACCTCAATAATATTTTTTCTAATAACTTTCTCATAAGTTGATTATATCTGCTCTTTTTGACATTATGTATAGAATTATTTATGGCCATTCTCCAATCCATAAATAGGATAATCACACTCGAACAGACATATATATTCATGTATGAATATCAATATTCATATCAAATCGAGCTAAGATTCAATTGACATTTTCAAGAATATTAAATTTTATATAATACATAAAATATTTAATTTTCTTTTAAACCCAAAATACATTTATTAAAATTTCATGGGATTGTTAAAAATACTTTAATTCAAATGGTAGAAAGAAAGTATTCATATTCATGATGTCCTTGTTGAAATGTTATTATAGATAAACTTTTATTTATTTGTAAAAAATATAAAAATATAAAAACACCCTTATAATTATATAATTTTCTTTGAAAAAAATAACATAGAAAATTTCAGGTTTAAACAGAATTTATCATATTTATTTTTTAATTATATCAGTGATTTGGATTAAAGAATAATATTAATAATAAGAAAATCAAATCAAATATAAATATTAAAATACATGGTACATGACAAACCATAATGTGACCACTGATAATAGAAAAATATGAAAATTTATTAGAAAATAAACTGTATTTTTCAATATAAAAACTTTAGATATCTTTAAATTTATTTAACTGTTAGGATAAATTTGTAAGATTTTAAAATAATTTCACTTGAGATCTGTTGAAGTTGTGACATTAATTTATTTGATATTTTTAATATAATAAGGTTTTTATTTATTTATTGGTTTAAATTTGTCAGCTACAAAGGCAGTTGAAAGCTGTGTGGGTGGTTGCTCAGAGACATGCGCCAAGAAGAGCTGATGAAGACGCCATTAAAGAGATAATAGTGAATGAATAAAAGCCCTTTTTATTTGGATTTATCTTTAAATGTTTTTTTCTTTTAATACTCCCTCTAATGGAATAAAATAATGTAAAACATATATTATATTTAATATTTGGGTTAGTCTGAATGTAAAAAATTTGGCTCTTTCATTTTCAATTTAATATTTGCTGAAATATTGCAGTACATACCCAATTTTACCAACCCATTCCTAAATACTAACCCAAACCCCAAATATTAATAACCCATTAAGCTCAACTAATACCTCAGCCCGTTACAATAACCCAACTACCCATAAACCAATAAAATTAAACCTAATACCCTTTACAACCAGACCCAAACCCCAAAACCCAGGGCCCAATCTTAGACTCAATTCAGAAACCCACTAACCCATACCACTAATCTAAACCAACCGAGCCCACCTATACTTAAGCCCAAACCCCTAGCAAAACACCTAACCCTAATCAGCAACCAAAACCCTAGGTGTGCCGCACCTAGGGTCTTCATCCTCAACCGCCCCCTGACTTTCGGCCACCTACCCTCTGCCAAAAGCCTGCTCCGTTGCTCCGCCGTTCAACCACCACCTGCAAAACAAAGAAATCACGCAACAGCAGCGTAAAAATAGGAACTAAACAGTGTATAAACAGTGTAGCAAGATCGACTATAAAGCTGAATGGAAACCACTGTAAAATTTTAGATTTTCAGAATCAAAAAACAAAGAATATTTCAAAAAACACAAGAAGATTCAAAAAAATATAAAGCAATACGAAAATAGTATCAATCCAACAACCAGAATATAGGCCTCAAGCATTTTAAGGTGATTTTTTTTTTTTAAAATCTATTCCCCCCATCTACATATATATTATAAACTAAAAAAAAAAACAAAAAAAGGGAAAATTTACCTTTTTCCGCCACGTGTGTACGGTGTGTGCGCATCGCCGACGACGGTCCTAAGTGACCGACCCCCTTGGCGGAACCCCTCTCCTTCCCCCTCCTTTCTTTTTTCTCTTCTTTTTTTTTTCTTTTTTTTTTCCTCTCTAGGTATCAAATGATTTTTTTTAAATTTTTTTTTAACTTATATAGGGACCCAAAACGCACCGTTTTGGGTCCCCCCATTAAACGGAAAACGACGTCGTTTGGCTTAGGGTCGGGTCAACCCGACCCGCTCCTGTTAGATCCGCGTGTTTTTTTAAACTGGAAGGGCTATTTGCGCATTTAGCCCTTTCGCTTTTTCATGCATTTGTAATCAGGTTTTTTTTTTGTTTTTAATTTGGCCCTATTATTTGTTTTGTTTTGCAATTTGGTCCCCAACGTTGCTGTGCGTTTAAGGGAAATGAGATTATTACACTTTTGGCCCCCCACAGTTTTATGCGCGTTCTAATAAGTCCTTTTCTCTTTACTTTCTTTTAAAATTTGCCCAAAACTTTGATTTTAATTCAATTTTCATCCCTTTTCATTTTATTTATTTATTTATTTTCGTTTTTAAATATTATTATTATTCCTAATATTATTAATACTATTATTTCTGTTATCATTATTGACATTATTAATGTTCTGGTTACTAATATATAATTATTTGTAATGTATCATTATTATTAGTTATAACTATTTCTAGTATTACTATCATATTTGATATTAGTATATGTCTTATTATATATGTATGTATATATATATAATATTATCTTACTGAATATTGTATTATATTCACTTTTTATACTGCATCATTTATTAGTATTACTAATAATATTAGTGCGTATTTTATTTTATATATATATGTATATATCTATTTGTACATAGTATTACTTTCTAATTGCTTTATTTTAATATTTTTAGATCAATTATATGTATAGGTATTTAATATGCTTATGTACATACTCATGTAGTATTATTATTAGCTGTTTATTACTAATATGTATATATTATGTAAATATTTTAATATTATATTACATATGTATTTTTTTTTATGTATTATATGTGTTTTTATGTATATTTTTAGTATATGTATATACATTTGTGAAGTATTATCAATAGTTTTTATTACTATTTTAGATATGTATATATATCGTGCATATATTTTAATACTACATTCTACATATTTTTTATATTATGTATGTATTCCAATATTATATACTAAGTATTTCTAATATCCTTATTATTTATATCCATGTACGTATATGTCTATATAGTATATATATTAGTAAGTCCATTTTTATATTGTTGTCATTTCTAATGTATATGTATATATCATCTATGTGTTATGTATATATTTTCAATATTTTTAGCTATATTTTATATACTATTCCCATGTATATATTATTATTACATTTATTTTACTCCTATTATATTTATTATTAGTACATACATTTTATTATACGCGTATATATTTTTATATATAGTATTATTTTTATATGTTATTATATTCATTATTATACCTATTATTTTCACTATTGTAGTTTATCATTTTAATATTATTATATATATACATTTATAAGTATATATTGCATACATACTCTTAATGTCAATTTTTTTTATGTATATTCATTGTGTTCTAGCATGTGCTATTGTAATTACATTTAGTCTTGCATGCATTGTTAGTTTTTTTTAACATTATTGCCATATTTGTTATTTGCTTCAATATATTTTTAATTCTTCCATTTATTTATTTTTATTTCATCTCAATTTCGTTTTACATTACTTCGAAAATCTTATCCATGTTTTCCAATTAATTTCGATGATCAAGGCTATGTACCGATTCAACGTTAAGCCATCGAATTTCATCGCTATGTTGGATGAAATTTGACGGCTCTTGTTAAAACGGTATATCCTTCCCAAATATCGAAAAAACTAAAATTTGTCATTTTTTCAATTGAATTACGACTAAATGTTACATTGAACTCGTATTTTTGAAAATCAAGACAACACGTGTTTATGAGATACCAATTTTTGGGCGTCGCGAGGGTGTTAATACCTTCCTCGCGCGTAACCGACTCCCGAACCCTATTTTTCTTTGGACTTTCGACGTAGACCTAAACTCAGCCTTCCTTTTGTTTTAAAAAAATGAATCTAATAGGTGTCCGATCACACCTAGAAAAAAGATCGGTGGCAATTCCCTCTTTATTTTAAAATCAAACTTCAAGTTTTCAAGTTTTCAATAAATCGCCACAATTAGCGACCCAAAGCTAAAATTCTTACGTCGCTACAATTGCAATATTTTTAATATCACTTCAACTATTTATCACAAGAGATTGTTTACAATTTGGGAAAATGTCAAATTTTTGCAAAAGTGCAAAAAAATAAATAAATTATCATGCACTTCAATTTAGTTTGTAGTAAAAAATTAGGTGATGTCGTGTTTAGAATAGAATACAGAATAGTTGAATCGGATATTACTTGAAACGAAAAAAATAATAAAGATATAATTCGAAACCTAATATATAACATCTGAAAAGCTCTTATTTAAGCATTTTAGAAAAAGTAATTTGACCATTTTGAAAGGTTCAACCTTTATTTAAGTACTTTTGTAAATGTTTTGTCATTGTATGTTCATTTTGAATGGCTTGGCCCTTATGTGAGCAACCTCCAAAAGATTGAATCTTAATTTGAACATTTAGCAAAATAATAATAACAATAATGCAACGTTTGGTTACTAATGAAATAACATGAGGAAAAAACTTATTTAACACATATGTTCTAAAATAGTTAGATATAAACTAAAGAATGATTAGTTCAAATTTAAACATGCAATTAGAAAAATGAATAAAATCTCTTATTAAAAAAATGACTTTTTCAAAATAAGCAAAAAAATTTCCTTCTCTTTGCCACAAACAAATCAGGTGAGTGGCTAAACATTTACCGATTGTTTATTAGTTTATAACTAACCAATCATTAAAACATGTGGAAGAAAATAATACTCCAACCAAATGTAGCATAAAGGTTAACGTATGCCTTAGCCTCTGAACTTGACAATTTGTACATAGTTGGTACGTATTTTTTTTTTTTGGATCTAACTAGTACTTGAACTTGGAAATCGTTAATCAAGTTGGTACTTTTTTTAGATGCCTGGCTAATGTCGTTAAATTTTATGTTGGTAGCTAATAAAACATTGGCACTTGTCCTAAAATTAAAAAAAAGAGGTTAATGTATACTTTAACCCCTAAACTTGACAATTTATTTTTAATTACTTAATTGATACTTAAATTTAGAAATTATAATCAATTTGATACTTCTAGTATTAGGTTGATGCCATTAAATTTTATGCTTAAATCCATTAGAATGTCAACACATTTCATAAAAAACAAAAAATATATATTTCAATTGTTAAATTTTACCAAATTTATCTTTTATTTCATGTGCATAATCAACCTAGACAATCAACAACTATTTATCTAGGTTTATTTTGAATCTATACTTTTAGCAATTTTATTTTATTCATAAATTTAAATAATAATATATATATTTTGAAAAACAACTCTAGGTATTTTAGAAAGATTTCAGTTTTTTTTTTATATTTTTATAATTTTTTTAAATTTAAATTTAAATTTTTATTTTTAATTTCACATGAATTTGGATAAACAATTATTTAGCTTCATTTGAATTTAGACAACAATTGATCCAAATTTATTCTAAACATGAATTTCTAATCATTATATATATTATAATTTAAAAATATTCTATATTTTTATAATATAAATTCCAGGTTTTAGAAATGTTCGAAGTTTTAAAAGATAAATTCGAGTGGGAGGAAAAAAAGTATTTTAAGTTTTTATAATTAAATAAAATTTGGGTTAATTAGATAATTAATAAAACTTTCTCAAGTGTAATTAAAAAATTAAGTATCAATTATTTGGTTAAATATATAAAATTCGCATTTTAAACTTTAATAATTTCTTTCTAAAATACCTGGAACATATTTAAAAATTTTATATTATTATTTTTTAAAACGATAAAAATATAATAATATTAGAATTACAAATTTTAGAATGAAGGTTCATTATGCTGGTGAAAAAAAATTCCTAATTTTTTATTATTTTAAAAAATATAATTTTTAAAATTTTATGACACTTGTCTGCATTCTATTGGCTGTCAGCATAAAATTTAATGGCGTTAGCAAGATACATAAAAAAGATTAAACTTAGTCAACAATTTCTAAGTTCAAATATTAATTAAGTACAAATTATCAAATTTAAGGGTTTAAGGGTTTAAGTATACATCAAGTTCTTTTAAAAAAACTTAGAACACGTGTCAATGTTTTATTGGCTGCCAACATAAAATTTAACGGCGTTAGCCAAATACCTAAAAAAGTACCAACTTGGTTAACATTTTCTAAATTCAAAGTTTCAATTAGATCAAAGAATTAATTTAGGCACCAACTAAATACAAGTTACCAACTTCAAAAGTTATCCTAACAATAATAATTCGAATGCCAAATTAAAAAAATACTCCCATTTTCATGTAAAAGGCATGGTCAATTTCTCCATTTTTAATAAGTTAAAACAACTATATTTTTTAATTTATTTAAAATATTGTACAAGGCCAATTTCGGCCCAATTCCATTTTCAAACAAGTCCCTTAACCCATAACCCCATTTAACTCACAAAATCCAATTACATTACAAAACCCAAACTTAAACCCATTTACAAATTAAGCCCAAATACCCACCTCAGCTAAACCCTAACAGCCACTAACCCACTGCCTCAGCGCCGACAACGGCCACTTGCCCCTGACACCCCTGTGCACCGGCTACCAACTCGGTCAAATCCACTGTCCATGCCTATTCCCTGCACGCAGTAGAGAGATAAGACAGAAGCAATAAGAAAATGAATGTAAAGGGTATATAAACCCGAATGAAATATTGGTAAGGGGGGATTTCTTTTGGAGCTTTCAATAAAAACAGTAATATCAATATTTCAAAGGAGGATCATAGTAGTTCAAAGGCCAAGAATGTCAAAAGGATTTCAATACAGATATCAAAGTCACAATAAGACAGATTAGAAGAGGAATCAAGGTCTATCTATTTATTTGTTTTTTTTTTTCTTTTTCTTTTCATTTTTTCGAATCTATATATACATAAAATATATATTTCATACATAAACTATACATATATACATAAAGAAATAAAAAGCAAAAAAAAAGGGAAAAAAATTAAAAATTTTACCTCTCCGGCCGTCGTGTACGGCGGCCGGCGTCGGCGCCGACGGGTCTCCGGTGATCGGCCGATGACCCCCTGACCGGCCGTCCCCCTCTCTCCTTTCTCCTCTCCCCTTTTCTCTCCTTCCCTTTTCTTTTTTTCTTTCCCCCCTGATACAAATGAAAAAACAAAAAAATCTTGACTTATATAGGGGACCAAAACGCACCGTTTTGGTCCCCCCCATCATTAAACGAAACGGCGCCGTTTTGATGCGGTTCGGATCGACCCGACCCGCCCCTACAAGGATCCGCGTGTTTTTAACCGCGGAAGGGCTATTTGCGCAATCAGCCCTTCCGCCTTTCCAGTGTTTTGAATCAGATTTTTATGTTTTGCGATTCGGCCCCATAATTTATTTTACCTTGCGATCGACCCTCCGTCTTCGCAGTGGCGTTTCGATGGTATGGGATATTTGCTATTTTGGTCCCTTGACTTGTTTGCGCATGTAGTTCAGTCCTTTGCCATCTATTTCTTTTAAAATTTGCCCCAAATGTTTTGTTTGTAGTTCAATTTAATCCTTTTTCGTTCCTTTTAGCTTTTTTTACATTTTATTAATATTATTACTATTATTTTAGTTCTATTATTATTATTATTATTATTATTATTATTATTATTATTATTATTACTATTAGTATTATTTTCATTATTGTTATTTTATTAACATATTAATTATTTTTAAAGTATTATTATTATAAATGATTATTATTTCTAGTTTTGTTATCATTATTATTATTAATGTTAATATATGTATATTAGAGGTGTGCATGGGCCGGGCCGGGAGAGGTTTGGGCCGGGCCCATAAAAAATTTTCAGCCCGTTTTCAAGGCCCGGGCCCAGCCCAGCCCGAAATATGGGCCTAGAATTTTGTCCAATTCCGGCCCGAGAAAAAAATGATAGGCCCGAGCTCGGCCCGGCCATATTAAAAATTTTTTTTTACTTTTTTTTATTAAATAAAAAACTTTAAAATATAATAAATCAAATGCATTTAAAACATAAAAAAAATATTAAAAAAATGGGACTAAAATAATTCTTAAAATAATATATAAATTAAAAATATAATAAAAAATAATTATATTAAAATTAAAAAATTGAAATAAATTAGAACTAAATTAAGAACTAAATTATATTAATAACAAAAATTTTACAATATCAAAATAACATTAAAAACAATAAAAAAAACCTAAAGTAAAAAAACTAAAGTTACTTAAAATTTAAAATAAAAAATTTAAAAATAATTTAATATTAAAATCGGGTCGGGTCAGGCGGGGCCAGCCAAAAAAATCTTACTCGAGGCCTGACCCGTTTTCTAAACGGGCCTCTTTTTGCCCAAGCCCATTTTTCGGGCCTATATTTTTACCCAAACCCTCCCATTTTTCGAGGGGCCTTGGGCGGGCAGACGCCTACCCATGCACACCTCTAATGTATATCATGTATGTATGTGTATATATATATAGTATCATTTTAATTACTTTATTTCAATATTATTATTTTTAAATATTAATGTATTTTGTATGTATATATTATATTTACATATATTTTAGTATAGATATATATTTATAAAGTATTGTATTTAATTGTTTATAACATTATTACTCTTTAATGCATATATATTACACATATAGTTATATTATATATACATTTTTTATATTATGCGTACACTTTTTATTATATTTATACGTATACATTTAACATTATATTATATATATCTTGCACTAATTTTTAATACTTTACGATGTATATACCCTTATATATTATATGTATATTTTAATATTATATCTTTATATCTATGTTTTAATATTATACCATGTATATATTATACTTTATTACATATTAGTACACATATTTTATTATACGTATGTATATATACTTTTATATTAATATTATTTTCGTATATCATATTATTCATTATTATACTTATTGTTTTCGCTGCTGCCACTCATTGTTTTATTCTAATATTATTATGTATTATTTAGTACATATACGTTTATTATTATTATTAGTATATTTATTATTCTGAACTGTCGTTGTTATTAGTATATGTTTGAATGTGTATTGTATATGTTCATTGTTTTCATTTCCAATTTAATTTTAGTGTTATGTTTAATATCGCATGTATTCTTATTGTTTCTAATATTATTGCCACATCTATATTAACTTCAATATATTTCTAGCTCTGTCATCCGTTTCATCCCAATTTTGTTACTTTGAAAATCGTAGTCTTGTTTTCTAATTAATTTCGATAATCGAGGCAATATATCGATTTAACATTTAAGTCGTAAATTTCATCGCTATGTTGGATGGAATTTATCGGCTCGTGTTAAAACGATATATCCTTTCAAAAAAATCAAAAATTAAAATTTTCGTTTTTTCATCGGATCACGACTAAATTTTACATTGAACTCGTATTCTTGAAAATCAATACAACACGTGCTTATGAGATACCAATTTTGGGTGTCGCGAGGGTGCTAATACCTTCCTCGCACGTAACCGACTCCCGAACCCTAATTTTTTCTCTGGATTTTTACGTGGACTTAAATTCAGCCTTCTTTTCATTTCAAAAATAAATTTATAAGGTGTCCGATCACACCTATAAAAAGGATCGGTGGCGACTCCTCTTTTCATTTAAAAATTAAACTTCAATTTTCAATCTCTCAATAAATCGCCACAATTAGCAACCGAAAGCTAAAATTTTTACGTCGCTACAAAGATAAATATTAAAACTATGCATGAATTTTAATTCAATGTATAATTTTATGCACAATTTTTGACTTTGTGCAATTATACAAATGAAAATTTAATTGTGGTTTAAATGTATAGATAAAATTTTAATTTTGATTCAATTGTATATATTTAAAGAAATAAATACATCAATTTTTTTAATATCGAATATGTATAATTATTTTTGCATGCAGTATGTAAACATAAAATGTTGCTATTTTATCAATGGTGTTGGTGGTTTGTGAAAATTAAATTAAATCAAAATTTCATATATAAAAGTACACAAAATCAAACTTTTTGTATAATATTACACATTAAATAAAAGTTTTTGAGCTGTTTCAAAATTCATCATTTTATTTAATTATTGTAAATGAATTTTGTCTATATTATTATTAGTTGATTAAACTTAACATGTGTCTATTATATTACATTTTGTGAATTATATTAACTTAATTTTTAATTAATCAATTATTATAAGTAAGTTTTTTTCATTATTAATTAGTTATTAGTTATTAGTTGAGAAAATTTAACACTTTTAATATTATTATTTTCTTAATTATTTTATTATTTTTTCTATAGTGAAGTTTGGTTCTCAATATAGTATAATAACATTTTCTATCTTTATTTATAATTAAGGACAATTTAATAAAATATACTTTTAGATAATATTACATCGCATGAATTAAACAACATAATTTTACATTTAAACTAAATGAACGTAATCTTACATATCCGGTAGCATGCTATGTAATTTTATCATCAAATGTAATCTTATATTTCTTTACCAAATGCTCTCTAATTAATTTTTAATACGCTATACATATTTTTTTTCCTAAAATTTTGAATAATATTTATATACAACCTTTGTCTATTATATACAAACATTTATTTATATATTTATTGAGGGGGTCAACTCTTTCGAAAGAAGTTTTTGAAGTGTCGTCCACCGTTAGTCGATCGATCTTCAACAATCAAAGGTATTGTCCCTCAGTAAGGGTTTTATCTCCTGTACTCTATTGAAAGCTAGCATACATAACTTGTTGGCTTGATTCATAGAGCTAGCAACGCCTCAATTGGTGGACTTACAAAGCTCACAGCACGTTGGTTCTTAACAGAGCACGTGAGACAAAACCCCTACCAAAGGATAATACTTTCAATTGTTGATGGATTAGCTGACTATTCGACAAATGACACTTCGAAGACTTATCCTGAAAGAGTCAATTCCTTTAAATTAATTTGAAGTTTATTAATGGACAAAATAACGATTTCACCTCTTGACCTAACTAGACTATGATCACCAATAGACTCATTAATGAAATTAATAAATTTGGAATATCATATTTTTAATTTACAATGTATATAACCTCAATTCTTAGTAGAAAATATTATGGATTTAAGTGCATTCGAAATTCACAATCTTTAAATTATTACAATAATAATTATGATAACCAAGTTAAGACTCAGATAATAATTTTAAAATATCGTTATCTTATATGTATTGTATTTGATATTTATATAACTTGTTATCAAAATTCATTGTATACATCATATAACAAATTTGTGTAAAGATAAAATTATATATCTATACCAAACATGTGATAAAGTTTTTGACGATTTAGGTCATGATTTAGTCCGATCTATGGACTAGTCTAACAATACATGAAATCATTTATTTTAGCCAAACAACAGAGATTTTTTATACATTCACAATCTCTTTGTATTCATAAGTTCTTCTTGGCGCAAGTCGCTGAGCAACCATCCACACAGTTTCCAACTTTGTTTGAAGCTATGGAATTTAAGCCAAAAATATCAAAACAATGTGAGTTGTGAAAAATAATAAAAAAAATATTAAAGATATGAAAAAGTAGAAAATAATAAAAATAAAATTTATTAAAAATAAGAAACAAGTTATTCGGGAGTGATGAGTATTTTTTTTTTTTTCCTTTTGAAAGTTTACACCTACAGTTTAATAAAAGTACAAACACAGATGAAAATTATACTTTTATTTATAATTCAATTCCCATCTTCTAAGAAAATTTCTAAATTCATCCCTACAATTTAATATGATAACATGTGTTTCACATGCGAGGATATGTAAAAAAAAATATTGGTTACAGTCAAAACAATATAGAGTCAACAATGGGTAATTTTAAAGGTTAATGTTTCAAAATTATTATATTACTAAAATTTAGGTTAATTTCATGAAAAGTTCAAAATTATGGGTCAAATTTTACATTAGGCCCTAAACTTTAAATATTCCAATTAAATTCTCAAACTAAAATATCATTCCAATAAAGTCTTTGTAGCGATGTAAGATTTTGCTTTCGGTCGCTAATTGTGGCGATTTATTAAAAGTATCTATTAATAATAAACATAATGATAAATAATAATAATAATACTAACAATAATTGCAATAAATATAACAGAATGTATGACATAATAATAATATAAGGAAAGTAAAATATAATATACTAAATATAATAAATATAATAGTAAATATAATAAAGTTAAAAAAAATATCATACATAAAGAATATATATATACATATTTAATAAAAATATACATTAATATTTATAAATAATAATAAATGTAATAATAATAATATTAAGTATAGTACAAATAATATGTACACAACAGTAATAATAATAATTAACAATAATAATAATAATAATAATAATAATAATAATAATAATAATAATAATAATATGAAAATAACAAGAATATTTAAATAAGAATTGAAGATAAACGAAAAAAGGACCAAAATTGAATTAAAATCGAAGTTTTGGGGCCAAATTTAAAATAGAAATAAGCCACGGGGCCGTATTGCAACACGCGTGAAACATAGGGGGCTGAAACAGTAATATTCCCGCTCTATCAAAACGCAGCGCATCAACAGGGATTAGATTGCAAATCAGATTAAATTTTAGGGCCAATTTATAAACAAAAATAAACCTGATTTAAAACACTGAAAATGCGGAAGGGCCGATTGCGCAAATAGCCCTTCCGTTTTAAAAAACACGCGGATCCTGTCGGAGCGGGTCGAGTCGACCCGATCCGAGGCCAAAACGGCGTCGTTTTTTGTATTAAGGGGGGGTACCAAAACGGTACGTTTTGGTCCCCTATATAAGTTAAATTTTTTTTAAAAAAAACATTTGAGATGTGGGAAGGAAAAAAAAAGGAGAGAAAAGAGGGAGAGGGGGCCACAGGCGATTTCCGGTGGGACTCCGGCCAGTAAATGTATCCCTTGGGAGAATTTGCGAGATTTGGTTCTAACACATCCGGATGAAAGAAAGAGGGTCGATATCTTCGCCTTAAGCATCTACAGATTGGTAATTTTTCCTAAGGCTTTAAGGCACGTGGATGAGGCAGTTACCGACTTATTCGATCGTCTTGAAAAGGGAATCACACCTGTACCGGTAATATTGGCTGAGACGTTCAGATCCTTGAGTACGTGTCAGAAGACGGGCGAGGGGCGGTTTATTGGATGTGTACAACTGTTGATGGTGTGGTTTCATGGGCACTTTTGGAAGGTAGACAAGGTTTCTTATCGGGTTTTTTCCAAAGGTTATTCCCCGTTAAAAGAGGAGGCAGCCATACAAAGGAGAGAGGATATCTCAGAGGAGAAGTGGATGGAAATCCTCCAAAACCTCAATGAGGGGGATATAGAGTGGAGAGCTTATTGGATGGTTCCTGATGAGATCATGTATCAATGTGGGAACTTTGATTATGTGCCGTTGTTAGGAATTTGGGGAGCTACTGGGTATACTCCATTGCTCGCGTTAAGGCAATATAAATCGAGGCAGTTTGCACCCACGACCTACGAGCTTGCTCAGTGTGAATTCTCCTTTAAAGAGGTTGGTTGTTGGTTCCATGGTGACGCCTGAGTATGATGGATGGTTTAAGAAGAGGGTTAATGATAATGTTCCTAGGCCAAGCTTGGAAGATACTCGACCTATGGTGGAACAATTACAAATCGCCCCATCCGAGTTGGAAATTATAAAGCAAGACTTTGAGAAGAAGAGTTCTGAGCTTGGGAAAAAGATCGAACAATTGGAGGAAGAAAAGATGCATCTGAGATTAGACGTAGACGTTCAGAGATCAGAGGCTGAGAAGTGGAGAAAAGGGAAAAGTAAAGCCGAAGAAGATCTACACGGTGGCCAGATAAGGTAAATTTTTATTTTTTGTAATATATATGTGTATAAGTATAAGTAGAAAAGAACAAAGAAAAAAAAATAAAATAAAAAAGGATGAGGCCGATTCAAAATAAACTAAAAGTCACCTTATTTTTTTTATTTTGATTTTCGCTTTTGAGATATCTGTTCTGGTGTAGTTCTTGTATTATTTTCCCTCAGATCACTGCTTGTGTATATTGAAATTATTTCTCTTTTTTTCACTCAAAAATTCGAACCCCTTACAAAGCTTTGTTCATCGGCTTTTATAGCCATTTTGGTTACATCATCTATTTCTATCTTCTGCTGCTGTTGCGTGTCTTGTTTTATTTTGCAGGTGGAGCAGATGGTGGATGTGGTGGTGGCAGAGACTGACAAAGGCAAGTGGGTAGGTGGTTCGGCGCTGAAAGGAGATAGGGGTTAGGGTTGTTGTGTGTTTTCTGAAAATATTGGGAATAGGCTTGGGTTTAGTTGGGCTGGTGGGTCTTTAGTTGTAAATGGGTTTAGTGGGTTAGTGGGTTGCTGGGTTGTATTTGGGTTTTGAATAGGTTGGGTAAGTGTAGTTGGGTAATTTAGGTTTTATTTGTTAGGTTTTGTTTTAGGTTATTAGGCTCCGGGGTAAATGGGTTAGGGGCATAGGGGTTATTAAATGGGTAGTTTTAGGTTTAATTTGGAAATGTAACTGGGCCCGAATTTAAAAATGGCCCAAAATTGGCCTATAACAGTCTTTTTTACTAGTTTAGAGGTAAGCTTTAGCCAAATTGTCAATTTGGATATAACATGTTGAAAAAAATATTTATTAAACCATAAATGTTTAGAAAAAGAAACTACTATGTCACATGCAAATTGGCATTTAACATCCAAATTGATGGCTAACTTATGAAAAAACTTGAATGAAATAATACTTTAGTTTGACGATTCACTTACAACGTCTTGATAAAACTTATGAAAAGATTTAATTGAAATAATACTTTAATTTGAGGATTCACTTATAACGTTTTGATAGGAATTGATAGAGATTAGTTTAAAATTTAGCATATAATTTGAGAATGTTTAGTGCAATTAACTCTAGTATTTTATTAACAAGTATCAATTTTTATACTTCTATAATATATTATTAAAAACATTTTGTTTTAAGAATAAAAAATTATGAGATGTTTATCTTATAATATCTGAATCAATTTAACCCTTCTTACTGTAAACAGAACGATTTAATTCATGTGTTATCATAAAATAAACAAATAAGAATAATTAATCACCACATTATTTTCGTTAATAAACTATCTCAAAATAAACAATGGAATTAACATGAGTTAACATTACATCCAATAGTTGTTTATTTTTACATTTTTTACTTTATGCAATTATATTTTTACCTAATGGAATTATATTTTTTTGTCTTGTCTTACTCATATCTTAAATTTTGAAATACTTTTATATGATCATATTCATGTCATTTTGTACAAGCTTGTATTGCGTGTCGGTGTTAAATCACGGGGAAAGGGAGATATATTGAAAAGCATAAAGAGATTACCAGGATTGTCACTGGTGCTGAAATTCGAGCACAAGGCGGAGGCACAGCCAAGCTTGCAGAAGGAGAGAGTGTCTTTGACAGTGCCGCCGCCGACGGTGGATTTGGTAAGGAGGCAGTTCTTAAGGCATTGGAGAGAGCAAGGAGCGGGGCCGCCGCCGCCTCCTAGGGTGCACGTAGCAAAGCAAGAGGCATAGCAGATCCCAAACGGCATGAGTTGAGCGGTGGATTGCCCAACTAAAACCCCCAACACCACCAACCAACTCACCCATGAAACTGAAACTCCTCTTTTCTCCATATTTTTTTTGGATAAATTATGAAAATATATGTATGTAAATTGAGGTTTTGGTGGTTGTTTGTTTCAATGGTTTTAGAGAGTGTTTATATATAGACTTTGTGTGGGTAGGTTTGCAAATGAAAATGGAGTTACGTTGGCAATGTTGAAGAAACCCCAATACAATCTCAAGGTTTAAATTTGATTTCTCTTACTAGAAAATAAGGGAAAAAAAGTTTTGCACATCCTATGTGAAATCATTAACAATCATGTTATGTAATTAGTTTTTTTTTTTTCTTCTTTTTAAACTATTTTTTATAAGAATTTTGGAATTGTTTTTAAATTTATTTTTAATTGTTGAAATATTTATGTATTGGCGAATTTTGTGCAGATTTTTTTTTTTTTTTTACTTCTTAACCTTAATATATATTGTATTTTTAAGGAGAGATGTTGGTTTAAATTTTGGAGACGACATTACAGTCACAAATTTCAAACATGTTCCATAGAACGGACATGAAGAATACAAAAAAAAATAAAATTGATCCACCTGTTACTCTCATAAGACTTTTACCGAATGATTTGATAAGTGTGACACATCTTAAAAGAGTATTATTTAAGAAATTTTATTTCTCTTATAAATAAAAGAAGAAATATTTATTTTTAGTAAACTGCACCCAATATCACTAAACTATTAGTAAGTTTATGCTTTAGTCACTTAACTTCAAAAAGTTACAAAATAGTTACTGAATTATTCAAAAGTTTTCGTTTAAGTCATTAGACTGTTAAATTTTTTAAAAACTCTAGCTAGTAAGCTTCAATCAACGATTCGATAATTGGTACGATAGATCAGTACTCATTAACAAGAAGAAGAAGATACTTTAGGTCCAAGTTGAATACTAATGATCAATGTCAAAGATTGGAGAAGAAAGCTATTTGAATTTTGGTTCGTAGATTTGTGACGTTCAAAGCTGTTTCATGAAAAAAACACTAAACTATAAAGGGAATGGAAGTTTTTGATTAGTGCAGTCAGTGCGAACAAAAAATAATTTAATCACTATTTTATAACTTTTTAAAGTTAATTAATTGAAACGTAAATTTACTAATAATTTTGTCACTTCAACTTTAATCATTCAAACAAAAGTCAAAAGTCAAATCTCAAAGTGAGAAAGAAATATAAAAAGCTAAAATCATTAATTTGTTTGTTGAAACAAAAATAGTGTCGAAATCTTCTATTTAGAAATATATAAACCCGATTAATCCCCAAATCTTTGTACGAGAACATTCATAATTTTTTATGTTGAATAATAATTATATATGGAACGTATAGTTTTATATATTATCTACAAATAATTGAAATCCACGTATTCAAATTGATATGAATTTAAAAAGTTTGTTTAGTGGCCACCAATTGAGCAAACTTGACTATGATCAATACACTCACTAATTATGGATCACAAATGGACCAATAAATTCATTTGACTCTAATTTTATATCATTTCTTATTTTCACTTATTAAATTGCTCCACTTCATTATGTAAATGAGAGTGAGTGGTTTATTCCATTTTATTTGACATTTTTTCTTCTATATTTTAAAATTTCGTAATATACTAATAATATAGATTGAGCATTAACTTAATTTATATTATTGTTGTTGTAATAATTTTATGCGATCTTGGATTCAAATAATTTTAAATATATATTATTCATCAGTGTTGGACACATATCGAATTAATAACATGTAAAAATTTACAAATATTTAAATACATAAAAGAAGGCAAACATGGTATAAAAATGTTTATTATAATATTTTGAACCTAAGAAAATAGCGCGAATAGAAATATAACATGAATACATGAATTAGATAAAATCGACACTATTGCAATAATACTAATTTTTTGTTTCATATATCCTTGTATTAGTTTTCCTTTTATAATCATATTTGATATATATTTTATAAAAAAATTGATATTAATAATTTTTATGTATTTTTTAACAAATGTGTTTATTTATATTATTTTTCATATCATTTACTCATTTCTCATATTGAATTCATTTTATATAATTATTATAAGTCTAATAAACTATATTCAAATAACTAAAAATTGTGTCATTCGTGTGTAAGTCTATTATTGAAGTGCGGACATTTATCTAGTTTGGATAGGAAAAAAAATGTTCTTATTAAAATTCAATTTATAAAATTTATTGAAACTGTAATAACAACATGGAAAAAGACAAAAAAATAATAATAAAAGAAAACATTACATAGTCAAATATTAATTTATGTTTTGGGAGCTCTCATAGCATTTGCCAACATCGCGTTTCACTGTTTTTGGATCTGCAAATATCAGAAACAATCATATAAGGGAATGCGGCTTGATTTATAAATACGAAAATAATCATATATATATATATATATATTACATTTGAAAAATATTATTACAAATATTTTAGTAAAATTCATGTTATTCATTTTTATGATATATATATATATATATATATATATATATATATATGCACTCGTAGATTTTAAATATTTATTATTTAGGAGAGGCTCATTTCATCAGAAGAAGTATGTGAGATATCATCTGTTAAGAGCGAAAAAATCCCTCAACTGGTTAGTATTGTCCTTAGTAAGAATTTTGTCTCCTAATTCTGCTGAAAGCTCGAGTGACCGAGAAGGTGCAGCTTAAAGAGCCAATGGGTCTCTGGCACCCAATGAGGCACTCTCGTTCTTAGAATGCCTCGCCTTTTTAGGAAGGGGAGAAGTCAGAAATTTGCTTTAGGAGGCCAAAGATAAATTTTAAATTTTAAGGGTCAAAGTGCAATTTTTCCATTATACTAACATGATAAATTTTAAATTTTAAGGGTCAAAGTGTAATTTTACTATTATACTAACATGTAATTTCATAAAATTTTAAGGGGCTAAATGATGAATCTATCATTTTTGGCGACAAGGCCCTTGTTTGGGTAAAAGTACCATGGAGATCCTTATACTAGGAGTCAACTTACATTTTACCTCCTCTACTCAAAAAATGATCAAATTAGTCCTTATACGTTATATCAAAGAGTAAACTAGTCATTTCTATTAAAAATTTCCATCCATTTGTACTGGTAAAAACTGATGTGGCTAATGAAATAATGTAGTGACATGCGACGTGCTTTGTGTACGTTATGCTGATTTACAATGACCAATATTTAATAGTAGAAATGCATGGAATTTTTAACAGAAGGAATAGTTTTGCTCGTTAATCTAATGTATAAGGACTAATTTGCCCATTGTTTTAGTTGAGGGGGCAAAATACAATTCGACTCTTACTACAAGGGCCTCCATGGTGGTTTTACCTCCCTGCTTGCCCTTTTGCCTTCGCCTTAGTCTTCATGCGACGTCTTTTCAAGCATTCAGGCTCTTAATAGAGTTAAGAGATGAAACCCACCACAAAATAATACCGACCAAAGTAACATTGAGAGCAGTGTACTTGAGTAGTTACAACTGTGTTTGGCACTGCTTAGGTTTTATAACTTGCCTTATTTTTTGGCATGTTTGACCAAAGTATGTTGGTGATTTGCTTACATCTTTTTAAGGATTTTGTGCCTCCAGTCTTAAGATTATAATTGAAGAAGAAATTGTTGAAGTAGTTATATGAGCAACAACACACATAGTGCCACAAGCAATGCCCACTACACTTGGCACTGCACATAATTTGTCTTATTTAGGATTGACAATTATTTAAACCAAAAATAGTTTGGCCATGACTTAGATGATATTATAGACATGTGCTGACCCATTGTAGTAACCAAAATTTGCCCGGGTTTTAAAATTGAAAACAAAAAAATAATAAATAAATGTTTATTTATTAAACAGTCCTTTTACAGCCCAAAAGTTAAAACCCAACTAGCCTAAGCCCAAACCCAAACAGACCTGTTACACCCAGTAGTCCATTTAACCTAGACCTAGCAGACTGGTAGCCCAAATACCAATAACCCCGTAAGCCTATTCTATGCCCATCACACCTTTGACCCAATACAACGGCCCAAAATGAACAAGGCCCAACGCCTAAACAGAATCTGGAAACCCTAGGGTTTCCAGAAGCCTCGCGCCTGTTATAGGCCAATTTTGGGCCCTTTTTACAAAATACCCACAACCCAATACTTAAAATTTCAACCCATTTCATACAAATTAACCCAAACCCCAAACACCCACTTAAAGCTAACCTGGTCGGCCCAAATACCCTTTTACACCCCAAACCCAATACAAAATCCAAGCCCAGAAGCCCAAACACCCATTAGTCAAACTAGGGTTTCAGAAAAGCTGAAACCCTAGCCACCCTCCCCTTACTTTGGTTGCAAACCACCCACCTCCGCCATCGGGTCCCATCCCACCGCTGAGCGCCCCATGCCCTCGCTGCTCCACCGCCTCAACTCGCATGACAAGATGCAAATTAAAAATAGGAAGCAACTTGTAAAATGGGCTTTTAAAAAGCCGAATGTAAAAAATAGCAATGGGGGGGACTCTTTTTTTTTTCCCTTTTACGATTATTAACGAGAAGCAAACACTTGGATATCCAAAAAACAAATAATACAACGCAAGAATCAGAATCAAAGAAAAAAACAAAGGTGACCTTTTATCTTTTGGATCGGTTTCGTTTACTGTTTCATTTTATTTTTCTTCTTCCTTTTTTTTCTTATACGAATATATACACACATATTATAATAATAATAAAAATAAAAAGCGAAGATATAAAAAAAAAAAATCTTACCTTGGCGATTTCGCCACCGTACACGGTACGGTGGGTCTGAGGCGACTTTGAGATCCGGCGGCGACGGTGGGCTTCAGGACCGCTGGATTCGGTCCAGAGAAAACAAACTTCTCTCTCTCTTTATTTTTCTTCTGCACATGAGAAATGAAAAATTTTAAGAATTTTTTACTTTTATAGGGGCACGAGGCGACGTCGTTTTAGGCACGGCATTTTAGCACCGAAGCGGCGTCGTTTCACCCTATGCCCGACCCATCGACCCGACACGCCTGGGGATCCGCGTGTTTTTTCTTTGGAAGGGCTAATTGCACTTCTAGCCCTTCCGCTTTTCTGCTATTTTACAATCAAGTTTTTTCGATTTTTAATTCATTACTGAACTTTGCCGCGATTTTTAGTTTAGTCCCCGGCCAAGTGCGGCATTTTAGAATTTTGGGAAAATTGTCTTTTCAGCCCTTTCACTATTTTATGCGCATTCAAATGAGTCCTCCTCCTTTGCTTTCCTTTAAAATTAGCCCTAAACTTTGTTCTTTAATTCGATTTAGTCCCCTTCATTAATTTCTTTGTTTTATTCACAACTTACTTGTTTTCAGTTTCTATTATTTGTTAATAATAATATTTGTTTTTTATATTTGATGTACTTATTGTCTTGATATATAATCTTATATATATATATGCGCATGTAATATACTTATATAGTGTATCGTATATAATTTTATATATTATATATACATATGCTTTAAATATTATATATATTATGTATATGTGAATCTTCAATATTATTAGCTATATTTTCTTATAATCTTCTATGTACATATTTTGTATTGTCTCATATACGTATTCGAGATACTATCATACACATTATTTAATATCGATTATCAGTATGTATTATTATTTTTATCCCTACTACATTTATCATCAATATTAGCATATATTTCACTCTACATGTACATATTCATATGTATAATATTATTTTTGTATATTTCATTATTTTTTTCGTATTATATTATATATATATACATATTTCCAACGTGTGTCTATTTTTTATATGGTATTGTATTTTTATATGTCATATATATTTTCAAGTTATATTACATTTCACATATTACCTTATATATATGTACATATATTATTTCTTGTTATCTTATGTACATTATTTTTAACTTTACATTACATATGTATTTCTTATGTTATTAGTTGCACATATATATATACATACATTTTTATGTTCCCCCATATACATACCATTATTTTATATTGTTATCACTAAGTCTATTTTGTTTTCGTTTATGAGTTGCCTTTAATTTTATTTCTTTTGCAAATATCATTCTTCAAATAATCTAAATATTTTTCATTCATAATGTTACTATTCGCATCATTGATTTATTTTTAAATTCTTACTTTAGGAATTTATTTATTTATTTATTTATTTATTTTTTCTTCTTTTCTTTTCTCTAAGCTTTAATTAATTTCAAAAATAAGGTAACGTATCGATTTGACATCAAGTTATCGAGTTCATCGCTATGTTGGGTGAACATCAATCGACTTGTATTTAAACCGGTATAACCTTTTCAAAAGAAAACGAAATTTGAAACTTCTCGTGTTTTGATCGAATTACGATTCAATGTTACTTTGAACTCGTATTTTTGAAAATTAAGACATCACGTGTTTATGAGATACCAATTTTGGGCGTCGCGAGGGTGCTAATACCTTCCTCGCGCGTAACCGACTCCCGAACCCTAATACTCCTCTGGTTTGTAACGTAAACCTAAACCTAGCCTTTTATTTTTGAAGAAAAATCTAATAGGTGCCCGATCACACCTAGAAAAAGGATCGGTGGCGACTCCCAGTTTATTTTAAAACCAAATTCTCGTTTTCAAAGTTTTTTTTATAAATCGCCACAATTAGCGACCTGAATCCACAACTTTTTACGTCGCTACAGCTGGCGACTTTAGAAAAAGGGATCGACTTTAGAAAAGTATGGAGTCGCCACCGATCTTTTCGTCTTGGTGTGATCGGGTCACCTAAGAATTTGGTTATTTTAATAAAACATTTTTGGTTTACTAAAACAATGATTTTGGTCTACGAAAACATGAGAAAACGGGTTCGGAGTCGACATGCATGAGGAAGGGTCAGCACCTCATTACGCCCAAAATTGGTACCAAATTGATTAAATGTTTGTCCTTATGTCTAAAATTAAAAACGCTTTGAAATGTGATTCCTTTTTAATAATCATTTGAATGACCCGACTTGGTTGCCAAAAAAATCTTATTATTTCGATATTCAAAGGATGCTTACTATTTAGTTCAACGAAAAATCGAAACCCAGCACGGTAGGGCACGATTCTTCGAATTCCCAAACATTGACTATTGCCTCAAATGCGAGGAAATGTGAGCGAAATTCGAAGGATCTTCGATTGTTTTAAGCAAATGAGAAAGCGCAACCCAACGCGATAGGGCTCGATTCTCAAATTGCCAAACGTCGAACATCGCCTTCATTTTGAAAGATTTTTAATAATCATGAATGAAAACTTAAAGGAATATTCAATTGTTTCGAGAAATCACAACCCGGCCACGATAGGGCATGATTCCAATTATTAAACACCGAATATTATCTTCGTTTTAAAGGATTTTTATGAGTGAAAATCTAAAGGAATATTCGATTGTTTCGAACAAACGAGAAATCACAACCCAACACGATAGGGTGTGATTCCCGAATTGACAACCGTCAAATATTGCCTTCGTTTTAAATGATTTTGAAAAGGCGTGAGTAAAATTTTGAAGGGAAATTCGATTGTTTTGAGCAAACGCAAAATTGCAACCCAACACGTTAGGGCACGATTCCGCGAATTGCCAAACGTCGAATCTCGCCTTCGTTTTGAAGAATTTTTGAATGAATAATTATAAAACTAGCTTAAAATGTATTAATGCATTTTTTGGAAATTAAACAATATTAATCATAAAATTTGGATTTTATAAAACCACATTTTGAAAACGATGAGTTGGGATAATTGACATACATGAGATACGATCGATTAACAAACTAATAATTGAAAACAGCTAACCTAAAAGTGTAATCCGATTTCAGTAATGCATGGAGGATAATTGATATAATAATACAATGACGAAAATGATAACAATCACACAAGCCAAACAATACATACAATAATATGCCACGGTAACGTACATGTCATGACCAATGCAAGATATAAAAACAACATAGCCATTAGAAGCCAATGTGCTATAAAACAGTTTTAAAATAATAACGAATAAATGTACACATAATCTAGGTTGACAAATTAGCATAAAGGCTAGGGATATATGATTTTTGAAATAGATATTATAAAATAAAAGTTTGAATCAAATTGCATATGAAACATTTTAAACACAAGTACATTCAAAAATTGACAAACTACATGATGATTTATAAAACATATATGCATGTAAATCTATTAAAAAAAACATGAGATTAACAATAAAATACATATAAATTTTTAAAATAATCTAAAATTGTACACATCCTTATATTAAAGCATTTAAAATAATAGACTATATATACACAAAAGCAATATAATATGCGAGATATACTCAAACAATAATAAATTTAAAAAAACAATGAAATTTCCAAAATTATTTCACATATATATAAAGAGAGAAAATACTCGATAAATCACAAAGCAAAAGTATTTTAAATAAAAATCTATTAAAGTAATAAGTGTATTAATATATATATGCCTATAAGTTTAAAAGAGAGTACATGCAAATTTATATAAAATGGTAATATGTATAGGATTAAATTAATGTATATAAATCGAATATGTGTATACTAATATAAGCAAGTAGAAAAAATAATTTTATGCAAAATATATATATACAAAACATATTATCGTAGCAAAAATTTATGCTAAAATACATGGTTAGAATACAAAAGAAAACATTATACAAATGAAGTGACATTAGCCTTATTATAAAATATATGTATCTATATGTATATGATAATGTGTAAAAGAAACTACATGAAATAATTTCAGAACATGAAAATATAACTACTCCAAAATGAGTAGTCAAATGACGATATGATGGTAAATATAGATTAAAGAAGTATGAAATGAAGAAAAAGGAAGGTGATTGAAATCAAATTAAAAATAATGAAAATAATTTAGAAATGAAATAGTTTATAAGACCAATATATAATGCACATGATTGTATGAGGACTAGAATTGGGAATATCCTAGAGCTCAAACGCAGTGGTACACAGTGGGCTAAAATGTAAGAACATACAAATATTAGAGAACATTTAAAAATAAACAAAGCTCAAAGAAGCCGATTGAAAATTGGCACGAAAAGAGGAGGACCAAATGCGCCATTAACCCATTTGAAACAAAAGAATGTAGATCCAATCTTTTGGATTGGGTCAACACGCGTGGGTCCCTCCTTTAAACTCCATCACTTCCAAGTCTGATGCTACTTTAATTCCCATTCATTTCCTTTTGCAAAACTCAGTAACCTTTCATTTTTTTAAAAAAACAGAAGCTTTAACCCTCCCCTAGTGTTTGATTCAACATGCATTGCTTAAACCATCATTTATTTGATGGCCGACTGTGCGCTAATGACGATCGGACCTTGTCAACGGAAGATACGACCACGGAGATCGGGTAAGCGCACTCCTTCTCCCTTTTCTTATTCTTTTTTTTTTTTTAAGAAAAACTTAAAATCTTATGCTATTCTACCAAAAACAAAGCAAAATCTGATGAAAATAAAAATAAAAATAAAGAAAACAACCCTAGCCCAAATCTCCATATTTCCGAGACGTGTGGGCTTTCATCGGTGTTGTTTCAAAACACACCTTTCGTTTTCTATGCTAAAAAAAAATCACAAGCAGATCGAAAATGAATGAGAAAAAAAAGTGAAATCACCTTTCAATGGCCTTTTTTTCCTTTTGTTATTCAGTATCCTCTTTCGTTACATTTCGATTTCGGATATATAGCCGAGAAAGAGAGAAAAAAAGAAAAAGAACATCATTTGCTACTGCCTATGACTTCGTTTCTTGGCTTCGTTTCTGCCCTGTCTCTTCTGTTTGCTTCCGTTTTTGCTCTTTTTGCAGGTGTACGGAGATCAACGGGTGTCAGGTGTCCGTTTTGGCGCAAGGAGACAATGGAGGCCGAACCTCGGGTGTTGGGCGCTGACAGCGCGCGCGTGGGAGGAGTACGGTGCTAGGGAGGATTAGGTTAGGCTTGGCTGGAAATCAGTTTAGACTTTGGGCTATTGGGTTTCATTACTTTGGGCTTGATGTTGGGTCTATTTTGTTTGGGTTAGGGTAGGTAATATTGGGTTTAATTGGTTTGATTTGTTTTTTTTGGGTGTGATAAGGGTATTGGGTTTGATATTGTTATTGTTTTTGGTTTATTTGTTTTGTTGTTTTTGCATGGGCTGGGCAAAATTGGGCCCGTACAGCTGCCCCTCTTTGCTCATTGTCGTACAACAGGAATGAAGCAAAGACCATAAGAGGGTCAATTTTGCCTGGACCTATTGGGTTTCGACTTCTATTAGCGCTTCCTTTCTCCGAGTAGCTTCGACATGCCCCTCTCCAGTTCGTTCCGTTGCAACTTCATGGAAATAAGGTTCATTATTTTCAGTCTGCTCCACCGCAACTTCAGGGAGATGAGACTTGTGACTTCAATCAATTCCACTGAAACTTCAAGGAGTTCTGCTGTGGCTTTCAACTGCTCCAATGCCATTTCAGGGAGAAGATATTTGATTCCCAATCTGTTACCCTACTACATAAGGGTTTTAAGGCTCATCGTCTTCGATCTGTTTCCCTACTGCTTAGGGTGATAAGATCTGTGAATTCAACCTGTTACCCTACTGCTTAGGGGTTTGAGGTTCATAAATTTGGCTCATTACCCTACTACTTAGGGGGTTAAAGCTCATCATCTTTGATCTGTTTCCCTACTGCTTAGGGGGTTAAGATTTGTAAATTCAGCCTGTTACCCTACTGCTTAGGGGGTTAAGGCTTGTAAATTTGGCTTGTTACCCTACTTCTTAGGGGGTTAAAGCCCATTATCTTCGATCTGTTTCCCTACTGCTTAGGGGGTTAAGATCTGTAAATTCAACCTGTTACCCTACTGCTTAAGGGTTTGAGGCTTGTGGCTTAAATCTGCTTCATTGCAACTTCGAAAGATAAAATTTGCCATGGTTCGTCGGCGCTCCACATTGCAACTTCGGGGAGATAAGACTTGTAACTTCAATCCACCCATCTGCGTCATCGAAAGGTAGGGTTAATAGCTTTAATCGCTTCATTGCAACTTCGGGAAGATAAGATTTGCCATGATTCAGTCTGCTCCACTGCAACTTCAGGGAGATAAGACTTGTAACTTCAACCTACTCCACTGTATCTTCAGGGAGATAAGGTTAATGGCTTTAATCTACTTCACCGCATCTTCAGGAGGATAAGATTTGCCATTTGTGATTCGCTCCTCTGCAACTTTAGGGAGGCAAAATCTATGAAATTGGTCTTATGTATCTATGATTAGGATGCTATGATTAAGATGAATCAAATATTCCTAACTAGATGGGGTGCTTAGGTCAAATAATTAGGATGTTATTATTGAAATGAATCAGATGCTCCTAACTAGGTTTGTTATGAATGACATATGAATGCAGGAATGAGAATGATCCATTTTGACAGGCTTAAGATGTCATTGCTCATTATGACGTATTGATCAGTCTTTCTCTCCTATCGGTATCTCTTGAAGGATTCAGGTTATTCTTTGCCTAACGTTCCCTTGCCTTTGGGTAATTCAAACTAACTGGTCCCGTTTCAGGTCCTTGTATCATTTAAAATTAATTTGGAGTGATATGCGGAACTCCTTTCAAGTGTCATTAGCTCGTTAATCGTTATCTCAATGAAGAAGGCTCGAAAAAGATTATAGCAATGGACAAGACGGAATTTTATTGAGAAAAACCTTGAAACAAACAAGGTAATTAAGATGACAAGTTGTTAAGATACAAAATGAACGAAAAGTGAAAACAACTGCCCCAGATATCATAGCATGGGCTTCTCTGCTTAAAACTTCTTGAGGACCTTTCGAAACTTGATATGTGTTTAGAAGACCAAGAGTACTTTGTCGATGCCCCAAGGTGTAACATTCCTCCTTTTGTTGAATTAGAGAAGACAAAATTACTATATGCCCCATTTTTTATCAAAATTTGAATTGCCCATTCCTGGGTTTTCAATTCAAAACCCTTTGGTCTCAAAGCGCCCTTTTGTGGGTTTTCGCCTTGGCCTCTCCGTTTTTTTTTTTTTTTTTTTAGGTAAAGTACTTCTTGACTGAATCCGAATTCACGGGGTTAGGCAAGCTTTTGCCATCCATCTCGGTCAAGATCAGAGCTCCTCCAGAGAAAGCTTTCTTTACCACATAAGGTCCTTCCCAATTTGGCATCCATTTTCCTCTGAAGTCCTTTTGTATGGGGAGAATCTTTTTCAAAACAAGGTCTCCTTCACAGAATTCTCTAGGGCGAACCTTCTTGTTATAAGCCCGCATCATTCGCTTTTGGTACATTTGACCATAGCGAATAGCTTTCAGCCTCTTTTCTTCAATTAGATTCAGCTGGTCGTACCTTGACTGGACCCATTCTGCTTCATCTAACTTTAGTTCTGACAACACCCGTAGAGAGGGAATCTCAACCTCAATGGGCAGAACTGCCTCCATTCCATAAACCAAAGAGAAAGGCGTTGCCCCGGTAGAGGTTCTGACTGATGTTCGATAGGCATAAAGGGCAAATGGTAATTTCTCGTGCCAATCTTTATAAGTCTCCGTCATTTTTCCCACGATCTTCTTGATATTCTTATTTGCTGCTTCTACTGCACCATTCATCTTTGGACGATATGGCGACGAATTATGGTGTTTGATATTGAATTGGCGACAGACCTCCGCTATTGTGCTATTGTTCAAATTCAGCGCATTGTCCGATATGATCCTCTCAGGCATCCCGTATCGACATATGATTTCTTTCTTTAAGAACTTGCTGACTGCTGATTTCGTGACATTGGCATAAGAGGTGGCCTCTACCCATTTGGTGAAGTAATCAATGACCACAAAGATGAACCGATGCCCGTTAGATGCTTTCGGCGAGATCGGCCCGATGACATCCATTCCCCACATCGAGAAAGGCCATGGAGACACCATAACATGGAGCGGTGAAGGAGGTACATGAATCTTATCCCCATATATTTGGCATTTATGGCATTTTTTCGCATAGTTGATGCAATCCCCCTCCATAGTAGACCAATAATACCCGAATCTCATGATTTGTCTGGCCATTGTGAAACCATTAGCATGTGTTCCGCAGACACCCTCATGGACCTCTTCTAAGATTTGCTTAGCCTCGACAGCGTCCACGCATCTTAAAAGCACCTGATCTTTTCTTCTTTTATACAGGATCTCGCCGTCTAAGACATAGTCACTAGCCAGCCTTCTCAACGTCCTTTTATCGTTCTCAGTCGCTTGGTCTGGATATTCACGATTTCGCACGTATCGTAGTATATCTTGATACCAGGGGTGATCATCTTTTTCCTCTTCTTCGTCAATGCTGCAGCAATGTGCCGGGCCTCGGATACTCATTTGAATAGGCTTCACATCCTCTTGCTTGTTTACTTTGACCATAGAAGCCGAGTTGCCAAGGCGTCGACCATCCGGTTTTCATCTCGTGGGAGATAGTAAAAGTGACATCGTCGAACTCCTCAATTAGTTCAGGACCATTTTCGGTAATTGATTAACTTAGGATCTCTTGTCTCCCAATCGCCCTTGAGCTGATAGATCACTAGTGCTGAATCTCCATATATTTCTAGCACCTTGATTTTGCGTTCAATAGCCGCACGGATACCCATGATGCATGCTTCATACTCGCCATGTTATTCGTGCAATCAAAATCCAATTTACTAGTAAAGGGATAATGATCTCCGCTTGGGGATACCAGAACTGCCCCGATTCCATTACCCATAGCATTTGAAGCTCCGTCAAAATTCAGTCTCCAAGGATGATCTTCTTGGGATTCTTCTTCCATGGTCGCAATGTACATTAAGTCTTCATTTGGAAAATCAAAACTCAGAGGCTCATAATCTTCTAGAGCCCTCAAGCAAAAAAAAATCGCACTGACCTTTTATAGCTTTCTGATTCACATAGATTATGTCGAATTCAGAAAGTAAAATTTGCCAACGAGCCATTCTTCCGTTCAAGGCATTTGACTCCATCATGTACTTCAGAGGATCTAATTTTGAGATGAGCCAAGTTGTATGGTACAACATGTACTGTCTCAATCTTCGAGTTGTCCAGATCAAAGCGCAACACAATTTCTCGATTGGCGAATATCTTGTCTCGCAGTCAGTAAACTTCTTGCTAAGGTAGTATATCGCCTTTTCTTTTCTTCCTGACTCGTCATGTTGGCCTAATACGCACCCCATAGAGTTCTCGAACACTGCCAAATACAGTATCAGCGGTTTATCTGGGCAAGGTGGCATCAATACCGGGGCATTGGATAGGTAATGCTTGACTTTGTCGAAGGTTCTTTGGCACTCCTCATCCCATACACCTGGATTGTGTTTCCTAAGGAGGCGGAATATCGGGTCACATTTTCTCGGGTCATTCTTAAATGAACCGGGCAATATAATTTAGCCTTCCTAGGAAACCTCGAACTTCTTTTTGAGTACGTGGTGGAGGTAATTCTTGTATGGCCTTGACTTTATCTGGGTCAATTTCGATCCCTTTTTCACTGACTACGAATCCTAACAACTTTCCTGACCTAGCTCCGAAGGTACATTTTGCAGGATTGAGCTTTAGTTGAAACTTTCTTAACCTTAAGAACAATTTCTTTAGGACTCGTATGTGCTCCTTTTCTGTCTTGGATTTCGCTATCATGTCGTCAACGTAAACTTCGATCTCCTTGTGCATCATGTCATGGAAAAGAGTTACCATTGCTCTCTGATATGTCGCCCCTGCATTTTTCAGTCCGAATGGCATCACCTTATAACAAAATGTTCCCCACATGGTCACGAATGTAGTCTTTTCCATGTCTTCGGGATGCATCTTTATCTGGTTGTATCCCGAGAATCCATCCATGAAAGAGAAGAGCGAGTAACCTGCCGTGTTGTCTACTAATGTATCAATGTGAGGCAGTGGAAAATTGTCCTTTGGGCTGGCTTTGTTCAGATCTCGATAGTCCACGCACATTCGTACTTTCCCGTCCTTCTTAGGAACTGGGACTATATTGGCTACCCATTCGGAGTATTTGACCACTTGTAAGAAACCGGCGTCGAATTGCTTCTTGACCTCTTCTTTTATTTTCAAGAGAATATCAGGCCTCATCCTTCGAAGCTTTTGTTGCACTGGCTTGCACTCTTCCTTTATTGGGAGCCGGTGTACCACTATATCAGTATTCAACCCGGGCATATCCTGGTACGACCATGCAAAGACATCCTTGAATTCTTGTAGCAGCTCAACGAGATCTCGTTTTGTTTCTGCGGCGATACAAGCTCCAATCTTCACCTCTTTCCCTTCTCCTAGGCTCACCGTTTCCACTGATTCCTTGTGAGGTAGAAGTTGTTTTTCATCTTGTTCTACCATTCTTAACAAGTCCGGGGACAGATTACAGTTTCGGTCATTTTCAAAATCCTGATAGTCCTCCGCACACATATCTTGCTCAAAAGGAGACTCCGAGTCAATAGCAACATTACTCATATCATTGATATCTGGGGACCTGTTATAGGAATGAAGAAAAATCCAAAGAACAAAAGAATCTAAGAATATTTATTTGTATGGTATGATTATGAATGAAAAGGAAAGAATAAAAGAATGTCTGCTCAAGATGGTACGCAAGAGTGCATTTTTATTGAAATAACGATATTGGATAAGAGCCTATTTCACAAAAGGATTCCTATTGCCCCTAGGCTTAGGGCAACAGGTTTGTTTCGGACATTACTCTGAATTAATTTTAAAGGTTACAGGGATCTCTTCTGCGGTCCAATTGTTTAAAATGCTCCCGGGCACGTATGGGCGAATGCCTACATGATCTTCGTTTCTTGTTCCTTCCTCGGATATGGCATTAATGCTCAAGTTCCTTAGCGTTTCTTCAGTAAACCCTTTCTTCGTCGTTCTTTCTCCAGCGTGAATAGACCCTCCTGACACGAATGTCCTAGATATGTGAGGAAAGGTCATTGGCTCCCACTTGACCTCTTCTCCATTTAAGCGCGCTCTCCTCTCTCTTGTTTCTTCTCTATCTCTTTTTCTTCTCGCTTGTGCCCGCTTGTATCCTAGGCCAAAACGGTCTCGTTTGTCCGTGAGCCTGGTGCTTGATCTTTCCTTGTAGATTTCTTCCAAGCCCCATCCTGTGCACGCCTCCTTTTCCAATCACAACTATAAACCCATCTTGGTAGTTTTGGAGATTTTGGGCATCGGGATCTTGTTCCCTTCGACAATGAATGTAGCGTTGACAAATTCTAATGATCGAAAAGAACACTCTATTGCCTCATCGTCCGTGCTTACATATGGGGCGTCACTGGCAACGGATGCAATGATGTCTTCTTCTGCGTTTATTATTACCAATCTACCATCAGTTACCAACTTTAACTTCTGGTGTAGTGACGATGGTACTGCTCCTGCCGAATGAATCCATGGCCTTCCCAACAAGCAATTATAAGACGGTTTGATGTCCATTACTAAGAAGTCTACCTCGTAGGTACTTGGGCCAATTAAAAGGGGTATTTCAATCTTCCCCATTACCCTCCTTTCAGTGCCATCAAATGCCCTCACTACATTTTGGCATGCCTTCATATGGGAACTATCTACTGGCAGCCTATTCAGCGTAGACAGGGGTAGGACATTTAGTGCCGACCCATTGTCAATCAACACTCCTGGTAGTGTATGCCCTTTACAGCGGGTGGTGATGTGTAGCGCTTTTGTTGATCCCATTCCTCCCGGTGGTATTTCATCGTCATTAAAAAAAATAAAATTATCAGCGCTTATATTATTGACGAGACGGTCCAGCTTGTTGACGGAGATATCGTTCGCGACATAAGTTTCGTTCAGTACCTTCATTAGCGCGTTTCGATGTGTCTCCGAACTCAAGAGCAGAGCTAGCACTGAGATACGAGCCGGTTGCTTATGTAACTGTTCAACCACACTATACTCACTATGCTTGAGGAATTTCAAGAACTCTTTAGCCTCTTTTTCAGTTACAGGCTCATTGACAGGCGATTCAGGTATGGTTGTCTTTTCTTTTTCTTGTTCAACAACCGCGGATTTTCCTTTAGTAGGTTCTACCTTTGTGTTCGGGGTATAACGCCTTCCACTTCGTGTATAGAAGCCTTCGTCTTGACCTTCCTTCGAAATGCCAGTCGGGTTCTCCTTTCCCTGGATTGTCACATTGCAATTGTAATTCCAGGGCACGCTCTTGCTATCTTTGTAAGGGAAAGCAACGGGTTTCTGTATTATGACCTTTGGCACAATTGGTACTCCCGCTTCATTGTTTCTGGGTCGTGAAATGATTACCACAGGATAATTGACTTTTTGGACCCCTTCTGTTGTCCCTTCCTCTGAGGCGTAAACTCCTTCTTCCGATCCTTCAGCTTCTTCATAAAATTCCATCTCTTTTCTGTCCATCAACTTTTGCACTATGGACTTGAACTCATCGCACTCTTGGATGTCATGGCCTTTATCGGCATGAAACTCGCAGTATTTTCTTGCTTCTCCGGGCCTTTCCCTTGAATCTTGTGTGACTAAACCTCTTCCGATCATTTGTTTCCAAACCCATCTCAACGGGGTTTTGACTTCTGCTATATTAGCTTTGATCTTTTTGCCCCTGTTCTCAACTATCGCATTTATCCCTTTATTAGCATGATCGGGCAATGGGTTTCCTGCCACGTTGGGTTCTGATGGGTTGTCGAACTTCACGATACCCATTTGGATAAATCTTTCGATCAACTTTTTGAACGAGGTACAGTTCTCGATCGAGTGCCCTGTTATCCCCGCGTGGTATTCACATTGGGCGCTAGAGTCATACCACTTCGGGAACGGGGGTTGTATGGGCTTCAGGTAAAAGGGTGACACTACATGGGCATCAAATAAGTTTTGATACAGCTCTTTGTATGACATTGGGATAGGCGTAAACTGGACTCTTTCCGTGTTAGGCCTAGAGCTTGCATCTTGTCTTGCTGAGCTCTGATGACTAGTAGTTACTGCCTTGGGCTGGCTTACAGTGACTGGCTTTGAGTAACTCTTATTGTATACGCTCATGTTGTTCACCTCATTTTCTTTCCTTCTCGGGACTGACTTCTTGGCATTTTCTCCGGTTTCGATCTTTCCGCATCTTATCGCGTTCTCTATCATCTCTCCTGACATTACTATGTCTGAGAAGCTCTTAGTAGCGCTTCCCAACATGTGGTTGATGAACGGAGCTTTTAGAGTGTTGACAAAAAGCATTGTCGTTTCTTTCTCCAATAGAGGTGGTTGGACTTGTGTTGCCACCTCTCTCCATCTCAGGCGTCATCGCTCAAGCTCGCTTTGTTTCTTCTCCATATTTTGTAATGTGATTCGATCGGGCGCTATGTCTGTCACGTGGCCGTATTGCTTCATGAAAGCTTGTGCTAAGTCTTTCCATGAGTGGATTTGTGCGCGACTTAGTTGATTGTACCACTTGGCCGCGGACCCGACCAAGCTGTCTTGGAAGCAATGGATTAATAATTGCTCGTTATGGACATATCCCACCATTCTCCGACAAAACATGGTGATGTGAGCCTCTGGACAGCTAGTTCCATTGTATTTTTCAAAATCGGGATTTTGAACTTAGGGGAGGACTAGGTCCGGGACTAAGCTCAAATCCTTAGCGTCGATCCCACATCGTGATAGTCGCATTTTCCATTACTCTAAACTTTTCCTCTAACCATTTGCAACGATCCTCTAATTCTTTCGAGAGTCCCGTCCTCACTCTTTCTTCTTCTACCACATTATCCAAATCGGGGATGGTGTGATGGATAGGGTTATCCCCGGATTAGAGCTCGAGCTGCTTGATAATTGACCGGCATCAAGTATCGATCTGAAATTGTTGAGGCCTCGATTGTAATGCTAGACGGGCTCACGCGTGTGTAGCTCGGGTTGCGTTTGAGCATTCATTGGGACGAAACCGTGGGGTAGAGAGGATCTTCGTAATAGATGGTCTTTGCGTATGTGTCTGCGTTGTGCTTGGACGCTCACCGGTAAAGCCGAGGGTAAAAAGGGATCCCCATTGTTATTTCCCACATCGGCCATAGGGCCTTTTCCTTTGTCTGGCCTGTTGGTCAGCAACCGGGTTAGCTCTTCCATCATGTTTTTCTGCGACTCTAGCATTTGGTCCCGCATTTCTTGCTGGATTTTAGCTAGCTGTTCTTGTACTTGTGCTTGCATCTGCTCCTGCATCTCTTTCTGTATTTGCTCTAATCTCTCTAACTTTTTATCCATTGCTTCAGTCTTCTTTCTTGTACCGTAGGGATGTGTATTCGGGAGATTTTCGTTGGTTTCCAGGTTACTGAAACATTTTTAATTAATTAGAATCTTCTTATGGCCTTTAATGCATATGATGTAATGTAATGCAAATGCATGAATGCAAAGGAGGCATCAATTTTGATTCAATTCCTTTTTAGAAAACTTCACTAGAAAATAAAATTCTTTTACATAAAGTTGAGTTACAAGTAAAACTTCGCTCTAATGCCCAAAGTCCTAATTTTCTTAGCAAGAGAGCTAACTCCCGCCCCGATCCGATTCCACTCGTATTTCGCGCTTAGTACATTCGCTTGTACCGCCAAGGCCTCGCAGATAGTCGGCTACCTCTCGAACTCGAGTTATGGCTTCCCCATAACGTAATCTCTGCTTTGATTTGGTCTTGTGCCCGTGAAGTCGCTTTTTCTAACAATCCTCTTTTGCCTCGGAAAATCTGGATCCGCATCTCACGATTCAGAGTGACGCTTCTAACTCTTCTATTCTTCCTTTCATTTCTTCTATTTTGCTCAAGCTTGCCCTCAATTCCAATGCAAAAGTGTTGCGGTTTGATGCATCGATATAGAGACTTCTCGAGTTCCACCACTCTAGCCCTTAATTCCCTTGCTCATTCTTTTTTCTGATGACTCTTCTCCAAATCTTCGTTTCGTGCTCGAGCTTTTTGGAATTTCCTTTCCCATCGGTCACTTTGGTCTTCCTCTCGAATTTCGTGGCGCCATTGTTGAAAGTCTTACCTAACCCGCAGATCCTCATAGACACGCCAGACTTCTTATAGTCGGTCTTCAAGTCTGTCTAGATCTTCTTCACCTTAGTTTTCCCTTTTTCCACTTCTCGACTCTCGACCTCTGGACATCAGCGTCCAATTTTAAATGCATCTTCTCTTCCTCTAGTTGTTCAATCTTTTTTCAAGCTCGTAACTTTTCTTCTCAAGTCTTGCTTTATAATTTCCAATTTCGACAGGCGATTTGTAATTGCTCCATAATAGGTCAAGTATTTTCCAAGCTCGACCTAGGAACATTATCATTAACTCTTTTCTTAAACCATCTATCATACTCGGGTGTTATCATGGCACCAACGGCTAACCTCTTCATCCAACGAGTTTGCTTCCGTGCATCGATAACTCTCGAACTTTCTTCTTGTAGTGGCGCGCTTTGAAAGAAAATTCACATTGAGCAAGCCCGTGGGTCGTAGGTACAAATCGCCTCGATTTATATCGCCTTAATGCGAGCAACGGAGTATACCCGGTGGTGGCCCCAAATTCCTAGCAGTGGCACCCAATCAAAGTTACCGTGATCGGTACATGATCTCATCAGAACCATCCAATAAGCTCTCCACTCTATGTCCCCTCTTTGAGGTTTTGGAGAATTTCCATCCACTTCTCCTCCGAGATATCCTCTCTCCTTTGTATGGCCGCCTCTTCCTTTAAAGGGGAATAATTTTCGGAAAAGACCCGATAAGAAATCTTGTCTACTTTCCAAAAGTGCCCGTGAAACCACACCATCAACAATTGTGCGCATCCAATAAATCGCCCCTCACCTGTCTTCCGACAGGTGCTCAAGGATCTAAACGTTTCGGCTAATATCGCCGGTACCAGTGTGATCCCCTTCTCAAGGCGTTCAAATAAATCAATGACTGACTTGTCCACGTGCCTCAAAGCCTTAGGAAAAATTACCAACCCGTAGATGCTCAAGGCAAGGATATCAACCCTCTTTCTTTCATCTGGGTGCGTTAAGACCAAATCTCGTAAGTTCTCCCAAGGGATACACTTGCTGTCTCCTTTTTGTTGAATCCGAGCAGTGACCCAAGGCTCGCTCATTCCTGAAATGCTTATCAATTTCTTCACGAAGGTCTGACTATTAAAAACTCTGGCATAAGCCTTTCTAACTTGGACTCTCGGACACCTGAGCAGGGCAGTGTATTCCTCCATGGTAGGTACTAAATCCACTTCTCCAAAAGTGAAACATTTATAAGCAGAATTCCAAAACTGAACCATTCCTCGGAATAGATGCTTGTCCACCCTAATATCTAGCAAGTAAGATATATCGCCGTAATTTTGATAAAACAACTGCTTAGTCCCTTCGTCCCAACTAGCCCAAACATCTCTCAACTCTTGCAGCTGCGTTCTGTGCTACATTGATGCGGGTGAAACCCTGCAACTCCGATACATATCCTTCTGCCAAGCTATCCCCTTTCTCTGATTGTAGCTTTTCTGACCATGCACGAACGGCCGCATTATCCTCGACTTTACTAAGAAATTCATTCTCCATGTCAAACTTTCTAATCTTAGTAATTGAATACGAATCAACACCTCCTTTAATATGCGATGTCATGCAAAACACAATCACAACAAAACAAAGGTTAGCATCAAGTAATAGTGATGTAATGCAAGCATATAAACAATAATTACAACGCATATATGGGCGAATGCTAAGGCTTGATTGAGTTCTACCTAAGGATGGCTCCTAGGATTCACTATATGCGGTTTAGTTCTAGAGATAAGGTACCGAACCAGCTGATCCCTCAATCTTCACCCATTATAGGCTCATATAGATCGAGTTCGGTTCGTGGGGATACATTTCCCTATGACCATGCGGAGATGAAAATCTCACGAAATCATAGGTACGGATATACCCCTAAGCGTCCACTAGCCGTGCGGAGGTGAAAACCTCACGAAAGCGTAGTTTTTACTCCCACTTAGAAGGTGTGACCACAGCGGTCATGCAATGCAATGCGGTATTATTCTACAGGACTGGAACTATAGCAACCATACAAAAGAATGCATTTGAAAGAAACATAATTTTTCAAAACAAATTTTCAACTTCAGACAAAAGGACAGGCAATAATCAATTTTTGGCTTGACTCTCGAATGTCTCCCCAGCGGAGTCGCCAAGCTGTCGAAACTATTTTTAAATTTAAAGAAGAAAAAGGGATCGACTTTAGAAAAGTATGGAGTCGCCACCGATCTTTTCGTCTTGGTGTGATCGGGTCACCTAAGAATTTGGTTATTTTAATAAAACATTTTTGGTTTACTAAAACAATGATTTTGGTCTACGAAAACATGAGAAAATGGGTTCGGGAGTCGATTACGCATGAGGAAGGGTCAGCACCCTCATTACGCCCAAAATTGGTACCAAATTGATTAAATGCTGTCCTTATGTCTAAAATTAAAAACGCTTTCGAAATGTGATTCCTTTTTTAATAATCATTTGAATGACCCGACTTGGTTGCCAAAAAAATCTTCTTATTTCGATATTCAAAGGATGCTTACTATTTAGTTCAACGAAAAATCGAAACCCAGCACGGTAGGGCACGATTCTTCGAATTCCCAAACATTGACTATTGCCTCGTCTGAGGAAATGTGAGCGAAATTCCAAAGGGATCTTCGATTGTTTTAAGCAAATGAGAAAGCGCAACCCAACGCGATAGGGCTCGATTCTCAAATTGCCAAACGTCGAACATCGCCTTCATTTTGAAAGATTTTTAATAATCATGAATGAAAACTTAAAGGAATATTCAATTGTTTCGAGAAATCACAACCCAGCACGATAGGGCATGATTCCCGAATTATTAAAAACCGAATATTATCTTCGTTTTAAAGGATTTTTATGAGTGAAAATCTAAAGGAATATTCGATTGTTTCGAACAAACGAGAAATCACAACCCAACACGATAGGGTGTGATTCCCGAATTGACAAACCACAAATATTGCCTTCGTTTTAAATGATTTTGAAAAGGCGTGAGTAAAATTTTGAAGGAAATTGATTGTTTTGAGCAAACGCAAAATTGCAACCCAACACGTTAGGGCACGATTCCGCTGAATTGCCAAACGTCGAATCTCATCGCTGCCGCTTTGAAGAATTTTTGAATGAATAATTATAAAACTAGCTTAAAATGTATTAATGCATTTTTTGGAAATTAAACAAAATTAATCATAAAATTTGGATTTTATAAAACCACATTTTGAAAACGATGAGTTGGGATAATTGACATACATGAGATACGATCGATTAACAAACTAATAATTGAAAACAGCTAACCTAAAAGTGTAATCCGATTTCAGTAATGCATGGAGGATAATTGATATAATAATACAATGACGAAAATGATAACAATCACACAAGCCAAACAATACATACAATAATATGCCACGGTAACGTACATGTCATGACCAATGCAAGATATAAAAACAACATAGCCATTAGAAGCCAATGTGCTATAAAACAGTTTTAAAATAATAACGAATAAATGTACACATAATCTAGGTTGACAAATTAGCATAAAGGCTAGGGATATATGATTTTTGAAATAGATATTATAAAATAAAAGTTTGAATCAAATTGCATATGAAACATTTTAAACACAAGTACATTCAAAAATTGACAAACTACATGATGATTTATAAAACATATATGCATGTAAATCTATTAAAAAAAACATGAGATTAACAATAAAATACATATAAATTTTTAAAATAATCTAAAATTGTACACATCCTTATATTAAAGCATTTAAAATAATAGACTATATATACACAAAAGCAATATAATATGCAGATATACTCAAACAATAATAAATTTAAAAAAAAACAATGAAATTTCCAAAATTATTTCACATATATATAAAGAGAGAAAATACTCGATAAATCACAAAGCAAAAGTATTTTAAATAAAAATCTATTAAAGTAATAAGTGTATTAATATATATATGCCTATAAGTTTAAAAGAGAGTACATGCAAATTTATATAAAAATGGTAATATGTATAGGATTAAATTAATGTATATAAATCGAATATGTGTATACTAATATAAGCAAGTAGAAAAATAATTTTATGCAAAATATATATATACAAAACATATTATCGTAGCAAAAATTTATGCTAAAATACATGGTTAGAATAAAAGAAAACATTATACAAATGAAGTGACATTAGCCTTATTATAAAATATATGTATCTATATGTATATGATAATGTGTAAAAGAAACTACATGAAATAATTTCAGAACATGAAAATATAACTACTCCAAAATGAGTAGTCAAATGACGTATGATGGTAAATATAGATTAAAGAAGTATGAAATGAAGAAAAGGAAGCTGATTGAAATCAAATTAAAAATAATGAAAATAATTTAGAAATGAAATAGTTTATAAGACCAATATATAATGCACATGATTGTATGAGGACTAGAATTGGGAATATCCTAGAGCTCAAACGCATGTACAACCGGGCTAAAATGTAAGAACATACAAATATTAGAGAACATTTAAAAATAAACAAAGCTCAAACAGAAGCCGATTGAAAATTGGCATGAAAGAGGAGGACCAAATGCGCCATTAACCCATTTGAAACAAAAGAATGTAGATCCAATCTTTTGGATTGGGTCAACACGCGTGGGTCCCTCCTTTAAACTCCATCACTTCCAAGTCTGATGCTACTTTAATTCCCATTCATTTCCTTTTGCAAAACTCAGTAACCTTTCATTTTTTTTTTAAAAAAAAACAGAAGCTTTAACCCCTCCCCCTAGTGTTTGATTCAACATGTGTTGCTTAAACCATCATTTATTTGATGGCCGACTGTGCGCTAATGACGATCGGACCTTGTCAACGGAAGATACGACCACGGAGATCGGGTAAGCGCACTCCTTCTCCCTTTTCTTATTCTCTTTTTTTTTTTAAGAAAAACTTAAAATCTTATGCTATTCTACCAAAAACAAAGCAAAATCTGATGAAAATAAAAATAAAAATAAAGAAAACAACCCTAGCCCAAATCTCCATATTTCCGAGACGTGTGGGCTTTCATCGGTGTTGTTTCAAAACACACCTTTCGTTTTCTATGCTAAAAAAAAATCACAAGCAGATCGAAAATGAATGAGAAAAAAAAGTGAAATCACCTTTCAATGGCCTTTTTTTCCTTTTGTTATTCAGTATCCTCTCTTGTTACATTTCGATTTCGGATATATAGCCGAGAAAGAGAGAAAAAAAAGAAAAAGAACATCATTTGCTACTGCCTATGACTTCGTTTCTTGGCTTCGTTTCTGCCCTGTCTCTTCTGTTTGCTTCCGTTTTTGCTCTTTTTGTAGGTGTACGGAGATCAACGGGGCTGTGGGTGTCCGTTTTGGCGCAAGGAGACAATGGAGGGCCGAACCTCGGGTGTTGGGCGCGCCGACGGCGCACGTGGGAGGAGTACGGTGCTAGGGAGGATTAGGTTAGGCTTGGCTGGAAATCAGTTTAGACTTTGGGCTATTGGGTTTCATTACTTTGGGCTTGATGTTGGGTCTATTTTGTTTGGGTTAGGGTAGGTAATATTGGGTTTAATTGGTTTGATTTGTTTTTTTTGGGTGTGATAAGGGTATTGGGTTTGATATTGTTATTGTTTTTGGTTTATTTGTTTTGTTGTTTTTGCATGGGCCGGGCAAAATTGGGCCCGTACAACCGCCATACCTGCAAGCATTAAACATGAAGGGACATAAACAATTTAAAAATAAATGTAAAGGGTTTATAAAACCCAAATGAAAGGTTGTAAAGTTTTTTTTTAGAGAGGTTTTCTTCTGGAATATAAAAAAAAACACAGAAAGATTAATACCAAAGCAGAAATCCAAAGTCAAAAATCGAAAAATCTAAGGTGATTTTCATTCTATTATTATTATTATTATTTTTTTTTGATCTCTTATACATACATATATATCAAAAAAAAAAAAAAAGAGTACCTTTCAGTTTTCCGGCCGCCATCATGTGGTGGTGGTTTGCATTTGTGGCTTGGCGATGGTGGCTTTGGTGGTGGAGCTCATCGGTCCCTGACCGAAATCTGGGATTTCCCAGAGGAGAGGAGAGCTTTCTCTCCCTTTTTTTTTTTTCTAAAGCTGGAAGGAATGAATTTTTTGAAAAAAATAAGACTTTTATAACACACCAAAACGGCACCGTTTTGGTGCCCAAGCCTAAAGGCCAAAACGGTGCCATTTCTTATGACCCGAAAACAACCCGACCCAGCAGAGAGGATCGCGTGTTTTAGCGGAAGGGTCTAATTGCGCGAATGACCCTTCCGCTTTTCTGAGGATTTGCGATTAAGCTTTTTAAATTTTACAATTTGACCCCATAATTTTAGCATTTTCAATTTAGCCCCCTTACTGCAAGACATTTAGAGCAAATGGGAATATTGCTATTTTAACCCCTTGTTTTTCACGCGTGTTCATGATGGTCCTTTCTTTATTTTTATTTTAATTTCACCCCAAATATTTTTGCTTCAGTTCAATTTAATCCCTTTTTAGTTATTTTTGTTAATTGATTGTTATTATTATGATTAATATTATTGTATAATCTTATTATATATTTAAACATATTTAATATATATATGTGTGTATTTATACGGTATATTTAATAATAGTCTTGTAATATTGTTATTATCTTTAATAAGTAAATATTATGTATATATATATTAACGCTATATTATGTATATTTTTATATATTACGTATATATGTTTTCTAATGTTTTATATTATCATGTATACATTTTAATATTATTAGTTATATACATTCTTTATACTATTTCGTGTATATATACCTATACTATCCTTATCATTATTATTAATATACATTTTATACTACAAGTATAGATAAGTTTTCTTATATTCTACATTATGATATTTATTATTTGTTATTATTTTATTTTCTTTATATCATCGTTATACTTAGTTTTTGTTTATATATTATATTTTTCTCTTTATTATTTTCTTTATATTTACTCATTACTTGTTATTATTATTTTTGTGTATATATGTTTTCTTCGTATTACGTATAGTCATTTCTAATACGTATTTCTTTAAATAATATTATTACATGTATGTTGTAGCATATGTATATGTGTACTTATGTGCATATTCCTTTAATACAAGCCATATATATATATATTTGTGTTATATATATAATTTGTATATTATGTATACTATCATTTTATTATATATCATGTATATATTGAATGTTGTATTGTCTATGTATTTTACCATATATGTACATAATTTTAATATACATATATAAATATATCTTGATGCAATATTATTATTATTATTATTTTTTCTTTTTGTATTTAACCTTGAAATCATATGTGTATATATTATGTAGATGTTTTAATATTATATTATATATGTTTTTTACATATGCTATGTATGTAAGTTTTAATATCACATTTCATGTATACTATTATATGTATTTTAATGTTATTGGTTATATTTTTTATTTTATTCATATGTATATCTTTAATATTATATTGTATATTTCTAATATTATTATTACTTATATATATGCATGTGCAAAATATGTTATGTATATATTCTTAATATCATGTTTATACATGTTCATTGCTTTCTTGTATTCGATACTATTATTATATTTAATCTTATATGCATAGTTAGTTTTTTAGTTAACATTATTGTCATATATGTTTTTGCTCCAATGTATTTTTACCCTTTATTTTTATTCTATATCAATTTTGTTTTACATTGCTTTGAAAATTACGTTCCTATTTTCTAAATACATTTCAATAATCAAGGCAATATATCGATTTAACATTAAGTCATCGAGTTCATCGCTATGTTGGGTGAATGTCAATTGACTCGTGTTAAAGCGATATACCCTTCTCAAAAACCAAAATAAACTAAAATTTCTCGTCTTTAAAATCGGATCACAACTAAATTTTACATTGAATTTGTATTTATGAAAATTAATACAATAAGTGTTTATGAGATACCGATTTTGGGCGTCGCGAGGGTGCTAATACCTTCCTCGCGCGTAACCGACTCCCGAACCCTAATTTTTCTCTGGATTTTAACGTAAACCTAAACCTAGCCTTTTATTTGTTTTGAAAGACAAATTTAATAGGTGTCCGATCACACCTAGAAAAAAGATCGGTGGCGACTCCCAGTTTATTTATAAACCCAAAATTTTTATGTCGCTACAATACTTGACACTAAGTTAGCCCCTTTTTTGAAATCCCCATCTCAAAACAACAAAACGCCATATCCAGTGAGTTAGGACATATTGCTTTGAAATTTCAAAACAGTTGCTCGCGTTTTGAAAACCTTTAAAAACTTAGAAGGGTACTTGATTATTCGAACTCAACGAGAAAAGTCGCAACCCAATAAGTTAGGGCACTACTTTTTATCGAAGTTTCCAAACGCCAAGCATTGCCTTTATATTTTTTGAAAAACTTCGGAATTTTGTTTTTAATTAATGCATGAGGAATCACATTATCATTATGGAGTAGAATATTACAATAATAAGTGAATAAAACATGCATTTAAACAATACAATGGCAATAATACAAAAATCATATACTAGATACATACATGTTTAAAATTACATAACATCATATATACAAAGATACACATAGCTTATATTGAAGATGGATAAGCAAAACATACAAGTATATGTAGTAATAATTAAGAAATGATGCATGATACACAATTAAAAGAAATATAATATCAATATACATGTTCATAAAATAAAACATTAAATAATAATTGAAAATAACATTTAATACAAAATGACATATACAATATAAAATACATAAAAGAATTAGTATATACATAAATATAAAATAAAGTGATTAATTGTTAACCAAATATACTTATAATACAAATAAAAATATGATATTTAACAATAATTTTAAAATAGTATTTAATATACAAGATATAATATATAATACAAAAATTATAAAAGAATAATAATTCTATAAAATAAAATATATCAATTTTTTAAAAATTAATATATATAAAATAAAAAATATATAAATAGTGTAAAAGTAAAAAAATAATTATAAAGTAATTATAAAAAATATCATATAATAAATAAATGAATAATCAATGATGAAACATGTATATAATATAAGTCAAAAATAGTGATTTACGAATAATAATATAGTGTGTAATATAAGACATAAATAATATAATAGATAATATATAATATACATAACATATAAAAAAATGGTAACATATAATAAATGTTATTTAATAAAATATAATATATGGATAGGAAAATAATATATGATAAACGATTTTAAATGTATGCATGGTATTTTAATAATAATATATGTATAGTTTTTTTAAAAATAAATAAATTGTATATATATATATAAAAAATAAAAAGAAAGGGCTAAAATTTAATTTAAATAAAATTATAAAGCTAATTTGTAAAATTGTAAAAATTCTGGGCCTGATTTGAAATGTGCGTTAAATTCAGAGGACTCACTGGGCAATTTGCCCTAATCCCAAAACGACGCCGTTTCTCTTAATGTGGTTTTAAAACACTGTAAGGGTTAAATTGAAACGGAATTGAAACATTAGGGCTAAATTATAAATAAATATTAATGAAATTATGAATTAAAAAAAAGAGGACCAAATGAGCAATTAGCCCAATTCTCAAAAACACGCGGATCCTCCCCGGGTAATCGAGTCAACACGCGGATCCTGGGGCTTCAAAACGTCGTCGTTTTAAGCTTATCAGACTAAGCTGAAACGGTGTCGTTTTGTTAGGGCAATATAAACCAAAACTAAAGCCTAAAATCATTTGAAACTTCGTTTTAAGAAAAAAAACACACAAAAAATTCTCTGAAGAGGACTAGGGGCCGGTCATCAGAGTTCTGTGGAGTCTCCATCCATCGGTTCCCACGCGCCCACGCGCCGCCACGCACGGTGTTCGGAGGGTTAAAAACCTCCCCTTTTCAAGCGTAATACAGGTAACTCTCTTTCCTTTTAAAACCTCAACAATTTCTGCTTAGAACAATTTATATATGTATGCTAAAATAAGAACAAAGTACACGATTAAATCACCTTTTAGAAACTGTTTGTACTTCTCTGAACGAATATATGTAAATATATTTCTATTCTGTCAAAAATTGGGTCCCTTTACATTGTTTTGATTCGGGCTTTTATAGCCATCATTGCTATTACATAGACTAGGAAAGAAATCCATATTTGGTTTTGTTTGCTGCTGTGGCTCTTTCCTTCTTTTGCAGGTGCTCGTGAGAAATCTGGCGAAGACGAAGGCCTGATGATGGTCTAACGGTGGCGTTGATCTCGGCGTGACTCGGAGCCTGGAATCGTGGCCCCGCTGGAGGGTAGCTGGAACAACAAAAACCAAAGGTTCTTCTGGAATCTTCTGTTTGCGGCGCGAGGAGAAAGGCAGAAACCCTAGGGTTTCTTGCCTTGGTACAATAAGCTGGGCCAGTTGGGCTGTTTTAAGTTTGGGCTAGCCTGGTAGATGAGTTAAACCGTGTAATGTTAACTGTAATTGGGTCACGGGTGTTAGTGGGTCTGCTGGGTAGCTTTAGGCCTGCAGGGTAGGAACCTGGACTTAGACTGTTTAATAAATAAATATTTATTTATTTATCTATTTTTATTTAGTTTTAATGCCAGGTTAAATTTAGGCTATTACAGCTGCCCCTCTTTGCTTATTGCTGTGTAACAGGAATCAAGCAAAAACTCATAGCAAGACCAAATTTGACCGGCCCTATCAAATCATGGTATTCAATTTTCTTTATGACTGCCATATTGATATCTTTGATCCGCTCTCCGCCGAACATAGAAACGCCGAATCTGCTTCTTCAGTGAAATTATCTGAAAGTGTGACCTGCTATGTATCTGCTCCTCGTTGAAGTGGAGATGCCTGACTTCAATTTATTCTCTGACAATACAGAGACAACAAATCATCTTAGATTTGCTTTATCGTAAACACGTGAAAGCCAAATCAGCTATGTCTTCGATTTGTTCCTTGTAAGCATAAGGATGCCAAATCATCTTGAATCTGTTTGAGAACATCTGAGAGTCAAATCTGCTATGTCCTCGATTTGTTTCTTGTAAACACAAGAATTCCAAATCATCTTGGATCTTGCTTCAGTATAAACATCTGAAGGTTTCATCTGCTATGTGTCTGCTCTCCGTTGAAATGGAGATGCCAAACTTCGATTTGTTCTCTAACAATACAGAGACGACAAATCATCTTAGATTTGCTTCATCGTAAACACGTGAAAGCCAAATCAGCTATGTCTTCGATTTGTTCCTTGTAAGCACAAGGATGCCAAACCATCTTGAGTCTGTCTGAGAACATCTGAGAGTCAAATCTGCTATGTCCTCGATTTGTTTCTTGTAAACACAAGAATGCCAAATCATCTTGGATCTTGCTTTAGTATAAACATCTGAAGGTTAGATCTGCTATGTGTTTGCTCTCCGTCGAAATGGAGATGCCAAACTTTGATTTGTTCTTTGACAATACAGAGACGACAAATCATCTTAGATTTGCTTCATCATAAACACGTGAAAGCCAAATCAGCTATGTCTTCAATTTTTCCTTGTACACACAAGGATGCCAAACCATCTTGAGTCTATTTGAGAATATCTGAGAGTCAAATCTGCTATGTCCTCGATTTGTTTCTTGTAAACACAAGAATGCCAAATCATCTTGGATCTTGCTTCAGTCTAATCGTCTAAAGGTCAGATCTGCTATGCTGCAGCCTATTACCCTACTGTTTAGGGGATTAAAGCACGCCGTCTTTGATAACCTGTAGAATGATTATGCCTGATAATTAGGATGCTATGCTCGAAATGAGTCGAATGTTCCTAATTAAACATGTTATGATGCAAAATGATGTGAATATGACCCCTATCCTAGGCGCCATCATTCATTCTTTCATTTGTCTTTTCTTTTCTCAAAGTTTCATTCTTGCTCAGCCTATAGGCCTTCCTCCAATGCTACGATCCACTAAGGATGTCTGTAAGAATTGAATCATTGGTTTTGTCCATTTTCCTTTTGGACTGGAAGAAAAAAATTCCTCGAGTTCCTTCATCCCTTACTTACGTGAATTTCTCGAACAATTGTCCTGTTTTAGTTTCTTGTGTTATCTAGAGATTCCAAAGTAATGCGCAAAACTTCATTTGTGAAAATATTTTAGTTCATCTATCATTATTTCAATGCAACATACTTAAAGAATAACAGAAGATGAATAAATCTTTAAGAATGAATTGTCAACAATACAAAGGAAATAAATCTGATAGCATATCTTTGAGAAGAAATAGAATCTAAAGATAGCAAACAGGATAAAAGTTAGATGCTGTAGATATCGCCGCTTGAGTGTCTAACACCAACTCCATGAAATCTTTCTTGAGTTTGACATGTGTTTAAAAGATCTAAAGTACTTTGTTGATGCCCCAATATACAACATACTTCACTCTTTGCTAAGTCAGATATGGCAAGATTGCTGTATGCCCTTCAAAATTTGAGCTGCCCTTTTGGGTTTTCAACTCAAAACCCCTTTAGTTACAAGGCGCCCTTTGCGGGTTTTCACCTTGGCCTCTCTATTTTTTTTTTTGAAAACTCAAGGTGCCTTTGCGGGTTTTCACCTTGGATTCTCTTCTTCTTTAGACAAAGTACTTTTTGACTGAGTCTAAGTTCACTGGATTGGGTAGGCTCTTCCCATCCATTTCTGTCAAAATCAATGCACCGCCAGAGAAAGCTTTCTTTACAACGTACGGCCCCTCCCAATTCGGCATCCATTTTCCCCTAAAGTCTTTTTGAATAGGAATGATCTTTTTCAGCACGAGGTCCCCCTCATGGAATTCCCTTGGACGAACCTTTTTATCATAGGCTCGCATCATACGCTTCTGATACATCTGACCATGTCGGATGGCTCTCAGCCTCTTTTCCTTAATCAAGTTTAACTGATCATACAGGGATTGAACCCATTCAGCTTCATCTAACTTTATCTCTATCAAAATTCAGAGAGAAGGTATTTTTACTTCAATAGGCAATACTGCTTCCATCCCATAAACTAACGAGAATGGGGTTGCCCCAGAGAAGTTTCGGCTGATGTTCGATGATAGCGGGAGTGCAAGCGGTAGCTTCTCATGCCAATCTCTATAAGTCTCAGTCATCTTTCCAACTATTTTCTTAATGTTCTTGTTGGCAGCCTCCACTGCCCCATTCATTTTTGGACGATAGGGAGAAGAATTGTGATGCTTGATCTTGAACTGATCGCAAACCTCTGCTATCATTTTGTTATTCAAATTTAATGCATTGTCAGATATGATCTTCTCAGGCATTCCATACCGATAAATGATCTCCTTCTTCAAAAATCGACTTACAGCTGACTTAGTAACATTCGCATAAGAAACGGCCTCTACCCATTTTGTGAAGTAGTCTATTACCATAAAAACAAACCGATGTCCATTCGAAGCTTTCGGCGATATCGGTCCAATGACATCCATGCCCCACATGGAGAAGGGCCATGGAGAAGTCATAATATGTAAATGTGAAGGTGGTATATGAATTTTGTCCCCATAAATCTGACACTTATGGCATTTCTTGGCATAGTTGATACAGTCACATTCCATAGTGGCCCAATAATAGCCAAACCTCATGATTTGCCTTGCCATCGTGAACCCATTTGCATGCGTTCCACATATACCTTCATGAACCTTTTCTAAAATTAGCTTAGCTTCCACAGCATCGACACATCTCAAAAGTACTTGGTCTTTCCTTCTCTTGTACAGGATATCCCCATCTATGACATAGTCGCAAGCTAACCTTCTCAAAGTTCGCTTGTCACTTTCAGTAGCCTGTTCTGGATATTTACGATCTCTTACATATCGCAATATATCCTGGTACAAGGGATTATCATCCATTTCTTCCTCTTCGATGTTACAACAGCTAGCTGGAGCCTCGTAGACACTCATTTGAATTGGTCTCACCTCTTCCTTTTTATTTGCCTTAATCATTGAGGCCAAGGTTGCTAAAGCATCTACCATCTGATTTTCGTCTCGTGGGAGATAATTGAAGGTGATGTCACCAAACTCCTCAAGTAACCCGAAAACTACCTTTCGATAGTTGATCAATTTAGAGTCTCTTGTCTCCCATTCACCTCTAAGCTGATAAATTACCAACGTAGAATCCCCATATACTTCTAGGGTTTTTATACCTCGCTCTATGGCTGCTTGAAGTCCCATGATGCATGCTTCATACTCAGCCATATTATTCGTGCAATCAAAGTCCAACTTGCACGTGAAAGGGTAATGATCGCCATTAGAGGATACCAAGACTGCCCCAATTCCATTCCCAACTGCATTAGAAGCCCCATCAAAATTGAGCCTCCATGGAGAATCTTCGGTCATTGCTATACACATTAACTCCTCATTTGAAAAATCAAAGTTCAATGGCTCATAATCCTCTAGAGCTCTACTGGCCAAGAAATCAGCTACCGCACTTCCTTTTATAGCATTCTGACTTACGTAGACTATATCAAATTTTGAAAGCAAAATTTGCCATCTTGCCATTCTCCCATTTAGAGCCGTTGACTCCATCATGTATTTCAATGGATCCAGTTTTGAGATGAGCCAAGTGGTATGGTATAGCATGTACTGTCTTAATCTCCGGGTGGTCCAAATCAGCTCGCAACACAACTTTTCGATTGGTGAATATCTCATTTCACAATTAGTGAATTTTTTACTGAGATAATAAATTGCTTTCTCCTTTTTCCCCGACTCGTCATGTTGACCAAGCACACATCCCATAGAATTACTGAACACTGACAAGTACAGTATTAATAGTTTATCTGGGCTAGGTGGGGATAATACCGGAGCATTCAACAAATACTGCTTGACCTTTTCAAAAGCATTCTGGCATTCTTCATCCTAAGTACCTTGATTGTGGTTTCTGATGAGGCGGAAGATAGGATGGCATTTCTCGGTCAGTTGTGAAATTAACCGAGCGATGTAATTCAACCTTCCTAGGAATCCTCGAACTTCCTTCTGGGTACGTGGTGGAGGTAACTCCCGTATGGCTCTGACCTTGTTTGAGTCGACTTTAATTCCCTTTCCACTGACTACGAAGCCTAATAACTTTCCCGATTTGGCTCCAAAGGTACACTTTGTTGGATTAAGCTTCAACTGAAACTTTTTCAACCTCAAGAACAATCTTCTTAAGACCTCAATATGCTCTTTTTCTGTATGCGACTTGGCAATCATATCATCAACATACACCTCAATATCCTTATGTATCATGTCGTGAAACAAGTTCACCATGGCTCGATGGTATGTTGCCCCTGCGTTCTTCAATCCAAACGGCATTACTTTGTAACAAAAGGTGCCCCACAAGGTTATGAAGGTAGTTTTATCCATGTCCTCTGGATGCAACTTTATCTGATTGTATCCCGAGAAGCTATCCATGAAGGAGAAAACGAATATCCCACTGTGTTGTCTACTAAAGTGTCAATGTGTGGTAAAGGAAAATTATCCTTTGGGCTTACTTTGTTCAGATCTCTATAATCAACACACATTCGTACTTCCCATCCTTCTTAGGAATAGGTACAATGTTAGCTACCCATTCAGAGTACTTCACTTCTTGCAAGAATCCTGCGTCAAACTGCTTCTTGACTTCATCCTTTATTTTCAGAACAATATCCGGCCTCATTCTTCGCAACTTCTGTTGGACTGGCTTATAATCCTGTCTTATCGGAAGACGATGTACTACAATGTCAGTACTCAATCCGGGCATATCCTGATATGACTAGGCGAAAATATCTTTGAATTCTCAAAGTAACTCAATCAGAGCATGCCTTGTGTCCTTGGTAGTCAGTGTTCCAATTTTCAACTCCTTCCCTTCCTCTAGGACTATATTCTCTATTGCCTCTTTCTCATGTGGCATGATTTGTTTCTCCTCCCGTTTCACTATTCTTAGCAGATCGAGAGATACGTCACAATCTTGAATATCTTCAAAATCCTGAGGTTACTCTAAACACATGTCTTGCTCGCAAGAGAAATCAAGAGCGATAGTATCAGTGCTCATATCATTGATATCTAGGGACCTGTGGGGGTATGAAAGAATATACAATGAATGAATGAATGATTGTTTATGTGCTATGAATAAAAGAATAATAATTGCCAAAATTTAAAGGAATATTGGTCGATAAAAAGTGAAACAATACTCGTTTAAATTGATAAAAGTTATGTTTTATTTAAATAATAATAGATGAACATAAGCCTATTTTCACAAATGTAATCTTACTACTCTTGGGCCTTAGAGTAATAGACGTGTTTTGAGAATTACTCTGAAAAATTCCTAAAGACTACAGGAAGGTCCTCCGCAGTCCAATTGTTCAGAGAGCTCCCTGGTTCGTAAGGGCGAATGCCCTCGAGGCTTCTTTGCTCCAATCCCTCCTCATATATAGCATTAATTTGATGACTTTCTTCTACCAGTAACCCTCCTGACCTAAAAGATTTGGATATAGATGGGAATGTCATCGGTTCCCACTCTATTTCTCCTTTATTCAAACGCACATTTCTTCTCGCTTGGCGCTTTTCAATTTCTTGCCTCTTGTGCCTATGGTCTAGCTTGAAGCCCAAACCAAAGCGATCTTTCTTCTCAATCAACTTTGGGATTTGAATCCCTCATTTCAACTGTCTTCCTAGTCTTTTCTCTAGCAATGCTCCCTTCCCCATCATCATTTGCAGAGCCATCCTTGTAGCTCCAGACATTTTGGGAATCGGCACCTCTCCTCCTTCCAAAATAAAGGTTGCATTGATGATTTCTAAAGAGCGGAAAGAACACTCAACAGCCTCTTCATTTACCTCGACGTAAGGGGCCTTGCTAGTGACTGCCGCTATAATGTCTTCCTCCGCATTGATGGTTATTAACCGTCCATCTATCATTAACTTTAATTTTTGGTGTAGTAAAGAGGGCACTGCTCCTGCCGAATGTATTCAGGGTCTCCCCAATAAGCAATTGTAGGAGGGTTTGATATCCATTACCAAGAAATCGACTTCATATGTATTTGGCCCAATTTCCAAGGGAATGTCAGTTCGCCCCATCACCTTCCTTTCGGTTCCATCGAAGGCTCTTACCACATTGTGGCATGTTTTCATATGCGAGCTATCAATAGGTAGTCTATTCAAAGTGGATAACGGAAGGACGTTTAAAGCTGACCCGTTATCAACGAGTACACTTGGAAGCGTGTATCCTTTGCATCGAGTAGTGATGTGCAAGGCCTTGGTTGACCCTATGCCCCCAGGTGGAATTTCATCATTATTGAAGTAGATAAAATTGTCAGCACTGATGTTATTCACCAACCGGTCTAATTTGTTAACAGATATATCGTGAGTGACATATGTTTCGCTAAGCACCTTCAACAATGCATCCCGATGCACCTCAGAACTCAGAAGTAGGGCTAATACTGATATACGTGCTGGCTGCTTACACAACTGCTCGACCACACTATATTCACTATGTTTAAGGAACTTTAGAAATTCCTTAGCCTCCTCCTCCCTTACTGGTTCATTGATGGATACTTCGGTCTCTCTCTTCTTCTCAATGTCCTTTTGTTTTTGTGGGCTCCATTCTGATACCCCCTCATTATAACGCTTCCCACTTCGTGTATAGGAACCTTCATTTTGCACATATTTAGACGTACTGGCTATACTCTCCCCCTCAGGTACTGTTACACTGCAGTCGTAACTCCATGGCACCCTCTTGTCATCCTTGTAAGAGAAAGGAGTAGGTTTATGGATGACGACCTTGGGCTTGGTTTGCGCCACCACTTCATTATCCCTGGCAGGGAAATAATGATCATTGGTCGGCTGGTTCCTTTTTGTTCACCTTCCAACGTACTTTTTTCTCTTTTATAAGAGCTACATTTAAAAATTTGTAGCTCTTTATTATCTATAAAGCCTTGTACCAAGGCTCTGAATTCTTCGTAATTTTGGGTCTCATGACCCTCTTTTCCATGGAACTCACAATAGTTCCCTATTTTTTCTCCTTCTTTACCAGAGGTTATCATCCCTCTCTTCACCATATCTTTCCAAATCACCTTCAAAGGCATCCTCACCTCAACAACATTTTCTTTCATCCTTTTTTCACCAGCTTCGCCAATGGTATTCACTCCTTGATTGCCATGGTCTAGTAACGAATTTTCAGCATTAGGGGTACTATCAAATTTCAAAACCCCGTTCTTGATCAACCTCTCTACGGCTTTCTTGAATCCGGTACAGTTCTCAATTGAGTGCCCTGATATTCTAGCATGGCACTCGCATCTGGCATTTGCATCATACCGTTTAGGATATGGAGGCTGTAATGGTTTCAAGCGGAAAGGGGCTATAGCATGCGCATCATATAAGCTTTGATAAAGCTCCTGATACGTCACAGGTATAGGCATAAATTGCATCCTCTCATGCATAGTGCCAGATTCCTGCATTTGAGAGCCTTGTTGCCTAACCGTAGCCACTTTGGGCTGACTAACTGTGACTGCCTTTGAGTTGAAACTACTTGTGTTGTTTACCTCATTGTCTTTCCTTCTTGGAGTCGATTTTTTAGCTACTTCCCCCTCAATTTTTCCACCCCTTATGGCATTTTCTATCATCTCTCCTACCATAACTATGTCCGCAAAACTTTTGGTAATGTTTCCAATCATGTGAGTGATGAATGGAGCCTTCAAAGTATTAATGAACAACATAGTAGTTTCTTTCTCCAATAGTGGTAGTTGAACCTGCATTGCCACCTCCCTCCAACGTTGCGCGTATTGCCTAAAACTCTCATTAGGCTTCTTCTCCATGTTTTGCAGAGTAATCCTATCGGGGGTCATGTTAGTCACATGATTGTACTGCTGCATGAAGGCTTGCGCGAGATCCCTCTATGAATTTATTCTGGCCCGGATTAACTGATTGTACCACCTGACTGCCGCTCCCACTAAACTATCTTGAAAATAATGGATCAACAGCTGATCATTGTTTACATACCCCGTCATCCTTCTGCAAAACATTGTGATGTAGGCCTCCGGGCAAGAAGTACCATTATACTTCTCAAACTCCGGTATCTTGAATTTGTGAGGCAGCACTAGGTCTGGGACTAGGCTTAAATCTTTGGCATCAATCCCATGATGATTGCCGGCGCCTTCCAAAGTTTTAAAATTTTCTTCCAGCCATCTGCAGCGTTCATCTAACTGTCTTGCGGCTTCGGCTTTCAAATCCTCTTTTTCCACCATATCTAGATCAGGGACGAGAGGACTGGTAGGGTTATCACCTAAATTGAATCCCAAGCCATTTGGGTAATTCATATGGATCCCAGTATCAACTGGCCCATGTTGGGGCCTCACAATGACCGATGGTCTTCTAGGAGGTGCTTCAGTTTGCAATGGTACATGAGGCAGAGTAAAACCCAGAAGATGATCCTCACCCTTCTCACCAGCGATAGCCATGGGGGCCTTCCCTTTATCAGTGGCCCTTAAAAGCTGAGCCATTTCAGCTATCATATTCATCTGAGCCTCCAACATCTGCTCCCTCATGTCATTCTGTATCTTGGCCAACTGCTCTTGCAATTGGTCTTGCATATCCTTTTGCAACTGCTCGAACCTTTGATCCATACTCTTAGTTTTAGTGCAGGTGCCGTAAGGATGTGTGATTTTTAGATTTTCTTTTCTACCTCTGAAGTAAACTTTAACTAATTAGGTCTTTCTATAACTTTGAATGCATATGATGTGATGTAATACAAATGCATGAATGCAAAAAGGCATCGATCTCGATTCAATCTCATTTAGAAAACTTTATTTAGAAAAAGAATATCTTTACATATAAATGGATTACAAGTACTCTTTCGCCCTAGTGCCCAAAGTTTTAACTCTATCTAATAAAAGGGCTAACTCTCGTCTTGTATCCGACGACGATCCATACATCAAACTCAATACATCATCTCGTATTGCCAAGTCTTGCACATATTCCGCGACCTCTTGAATCTGGGCTACGGCTTTACCCATGACGTGATCCCTTTTTCTGACCTATCCTCTAGACTGATGAAGTTCTTCCTTCAGATAATCTTTTCGCGCCTGAAGCTGCTCAATCCAAAGTTTACCATTATGCAATGCCACTTCCAAACTTTCAGCCTTACTTTTTAGCTCTTTTAGCTCAACCGTAGAGTCATGATTTCGATGCCAATGAAGAGATCTTCCAAGCTCAGTTACCTTAGTCTTCAACCATTTATTTTCTTCCTCTAATGCCAAATTCTGCGAGTGCATTTCTTGGAACCTTTTCTCCCAATATTCGGCCCTAGCTTTTTCCTCTTGGACCTCCTTCTGCAATTGATCTGAAGACCCTCATACTCTCGCTCTCCTCAAGGATACTTGTACCTTTTTGTAATGTTCTTTCAAATCATCTCTGTCCTCCTCAATCTTCCTCTTTTCTTTCGTTTCTTTCTCAACCTCCATTTTTTGAACATCGACATCTAAGCTTAAGTACATCTTTTTTTCTTCATGTTTTTCTATCCTCTTCTCAAGCTCCAAGTTCCTTCTCTCGAACTCTTGCTTCATGATTTCTAGCTCCGAGGGCATCACTCACAAATATTCCTCTATCGGTCGAGCTCCTTCCCCGCTTGGCTTAGGGATATTATCATTAATTCTTCTGTTTCTCCATTTGACATATTCCGGTGTTGTAGTAGGGCTATAGCTACTCCTTTCAACCAACAAGTCTTGTTCCAAGCACCAGAAACCTCGTTAACCTTCCTCTTGTAATCGGCTCCCTTGTATACAAACTCACTTTGAGCCAATCCATGAGTTACCGGTACGAACTGTCTCAATCCGTACTGCCTTAGCACGAGCAAAGGGGCGTAACCGATGGTACCCTAAATGCCCAACAGAGGAACCCAATTGAAACTGCCGCATCAGTAATGAATCTCACCAGGAATTATCCACAGAGCCTTCCACTTAACATCTTTCGACTGAAGGTTCTGAAGTAGCGCTATCCAATTCTTTTCTGGAATATCAACTCTCTTAGTTGAAGTTACTATGTCCTTTAACGGTGAATAATCCTCAAAGAAGACCCGAAAAACCACGCTATCTATTAATCAGAAATGGCTGTAGAACCAAGCCAGAAGTAACTGAGCACACCCTATAAACCTACCTGCACCAGCCCTCCTACATGCTCCCAAAGATCTGAATGTATCCGCCAAGATCGCAGGGACAGAAGTGACCCTTTTGCTGAGTCGATGAAAAAGATCCGTGGTCGCCTCGTCCACATATCCCAAAGCCCTAGGGAAAACCATCAGTCCATACAAACCTAAAGCAAAAACATCTACCTTCTTCGTCTCATCAGGGTGTGTCAAAATCAGATCTTTCAAAGCATCCCACGAAATGCACTTGTACTCACCTTTTTCTTTAATTCTAGCCGTGATCCACTGCTCGCTCATCCCCGTAATAGTCATTAATTTCTTCCAAAAGGTAGGGACACAAGCAGCTCGAGAATAGATCCTGTCATTCTGAAACCTGGGACAATGAAGTAAGGCAGTGTACTCCTCTACGGTAGGTACCAAGTCTACTTCCCCAAAAGTGAAACAACTGTACGCCGAGTTCCAAAACTGAGCAAGGGCTCGGAACAAGTGCTCCTTTACCTGAATATCAAGCAAGTAAGGCAAATCTCCGTAATTATCGTAAAATAACTGCTTTGTCTCATTACTCCACTGATCCCAAATTTCCTTAAGCTCTTGGAGATTATTCTAGGTGACACTAATACGAGTATAATCTGACAGCTCTGACATATATCCCATAGATATACTATCTCCCTTTTCTAGTTGAGTTTGCTCAGACCATCTATGGACGTTAGCGTTGCCCTCCACTCTATCAAGAAGTCCGTTCTCCATAACAAAACTTTCTAATTTAGAGACTGACCGTGAATCGATACCTTTGTAAATGCAAAAATGTCATGCAAACATAGGAAAAGAAATAGTCAGTATCAAATGATATCAATAAATCTCGACAATAATTTATAAAGGTAATACCTAAAGTTCAACTCTAACTAAGTTGAGCTCTTACGATTTTTTTATATGAGGTTTTAGTCTTAAAGTTTGAGGTACCCGAACCAGCAGATTCCTCGATCCTCACCCATTATAGGCTCATTTGAATCGAGTTTAGTTTAGGGGAATACATTTCCCTATGGTTACACGGAGATGAAAATCTCACGAAACCATAGGTATGGATGTATTCCGAAAGTGATCCACTATCCTACACGAAGGCGAAAACCTCACGAAGGCATAGTTTCTCACTCCCACTTAAGGGTGCGACCACAACGGTCATGCAAATGCAATGCGTATTAGAATATATAACATATGCAATAATACAAACATATGTAATGCAAAGAGGATTAAATTTTAAAATTTTTAATTTCCGACATTAAGACAAGAGATAATCAATTACACGACTTGACTCTTTTATTCTTCCCCAGTGGAGTCGCCAAGCTGTCGAAACCATTTTTAAATCGAGTTTTTCGAAAATGGGAATCGACTTTAAGAAAAACGAAAATGGGAGTCGCCACCAATCTTTTTAAGTGTGATTGGATCACCCTTAAAACATTTTATTTTAAAATCATTAGTTTTGGTCTACGAAAGTCGAGAAAACAGATTCGGGAGTCGGTTAAGTACGAGGAAGGGTTAGCACCCTCGTAACGCCCAAAATTGGTACCTAATTGATTATCAAAATGTCTTTAATGTCGGAAATTTGAAAATTTTAAGATGCAATCCTCTTTTAATATTTTTGGTTTTGAAAACTAGGGTTCACTTATATCAAATAAATCAAAATATTACATCCAATAAGTTAGGACACAATATCTTTAAGATACTTGACACTAACTTAGCCCCTTTTTTGAAATCCCCATATCAAAACAACAAAACGCCATATCCAGTGAGTTAGGACATATTGCTTTGAAATTCCAAGACAGTTGCTCGCATTTTGAAAACCTTTAAAAACTTAGAAGGGTACTTGATTATTCGAATTCAACGAGAAAAGTCGCAACCCAAGAAGTTAGGGCACTACTTTTTATCGAAGTTTCCAAACGCCAAGCATTGCCTTTATATTTTTTGAAAAACTTCGAAATTTTGTTTTTTAATTAATGCATGAGGAATCACATTATCATTATGGAGTAGAATATTGCAATAATAAGTGAATAAAACATGCATTTAAACAATACAATGTCAATAATACAAAAATCATATGCTAGATACATACATGTTTAAAATTACATAACATCATATATACAAAGATACACATAGCTTATATTGAAGATGGATAAGCAAAACATACAAGTATATGTAGTAATAATTAAGAAATGATGCATGATACACAATTAAAAAGAAATATAATATCAATATACATGTTCATAAAATAAAACATTAAATAATAATTGAAAATAACATTTAATTCATAATGACATATACAATATAAAATACATAAAAGAATTAGTATATACATAAATATAAAATAAAGTGATTAATTGTTAACCAAATATACTTATAATACAAATAAAAATATGATATTTAACAATAATTTTAAAATAGTATTTAATATACAAGATATAATATATAATACAAAAATTATAAAAGAATAATAATTCTATAAAATAAAATATATCGATTTTTAAAAAAAAATTAATATATATAAAATAAACAAATATATAAATAGTGTAAAAGTAAAAAAATAATTATAAAGTAATTATAAAAAATATCATATAATAAATAAATGAATAATCAATGATGAAACATGTATATAATATAAGTCAAAAATAATAATTTACGAATAACAATATAGTGTGTAATATAAGACATAAATAATATAATAGATAATATATAATATACATAACATATAAAAAAATGGTAACATATAATAAATGTTATATAATAAAATATAATATATAGATAGGAAAATAATATATGATAAAGGATTTTAAATGTATGCATGGTATTTTAATAATAATATATGTATAGTTTTTTTAAAAATAAATAAATTGTATATATATATAAAAATAAAAAGAAAGGGCTAAAATTTAATTTAAATAAAATTATAAAGCTAATTTGTAAAATAGTAAAAATTCTGGGCCTGATTTGAAATGTGCGTTAAATTCAGAGGACTCACTGGGCAATTTGCCCTAATCCCAAAACGACGCCGTTTCCCTTAATGTGGTTTTAAAACACTGTAAGGGTTAAATTGAAACAGAATTGAAACATTAGGGCCAAATTACAAATAAATATTAATGAAATTATGAATAAAAAAAAGAGGACCAAATGAGCAATTAGCCCAATTCTCAAAAACACGTGGATCCTCCCCGGGTAATCGGGTCAACACGCAGATCCTGGGGCTTCAAAACGTCGTCGTTTTAAGCTTATCAGACTAAGCTAAAACGGTGTCGTTTTGTTAGGGCAATATAAACCAAAACTAAAGCCTAAAATCATTTGAAACTTCGTTTTGAGAAAAAAAAAACACAAAAATCCTCTGAAGAGGACTAGGGGCCGGTCATCAGAGTTCTGTGGAGTCTCCGTCCATTGGTTCCCACGAGCCCACGCGCCACCACGCACGGTGGTCGGAGGGTTAAAAACCTCCCCTTTTCAAGCGTAATACAGGTAACTCTCTTTCTTTTTTAAAACCTCAACAATTTTTGCTTAGCACAATTTATATATGCATGCTAAAATAAGAACAAAGTACACGATTAAATCACCTTTTAGAAACTGTTTGTACTTCTTTGAACGAATATATGTAAATATATTTCTATTCTGTCACAAATCCGGTCCTTTTACATTGTTTTGATTTGGGCTTTTATAGCCATCGTTGCTATTACATAGACTAGGAAAGAAATCCATATTTGGTTTTGTTTGCTGTTGTGGCTCTTTCCTTCTTTTGCAGGTGCTCGCGAGAAATCTGGCGAAGACGAAGGCCTGATGATGGTCTAACGGTGGCGTTGATCTCGGCGTGACTCTGAGCCTGGAATCGTGGCCCCGCTGGAGGGTAGCTGGAACGACGGAAACCGAAGGGTCTTCTGGAAACTTCTGTTTGCGGCGCGAGAAGAAAGGCAGAAACCCTAGGGTTTCTTGCCTTGGTACAATAAGCTGGGCCAGTTGGGCTGTTTTAAGTTTGGGCTAGCCTGGTAGATGAGTTAAACTGTGTAATGTTAACTGTAATTGGGTCACGGGTGTTAGTGGGTCTGCTGGGTAGCTTTAGGCCTGCAGGGTAGTAACCTGGACTTAGACTGTTTAATAAATAAATATTTATTTATTTATCTATTTTTATTTGGTTTTAAGGCCCGGTTAAATTTGGGCTATTACAAATGAATTTGTGCCATTTTTGAGTAATTTTGGAAAGCCAGAAGTGTAGTAGCATCAAGCCCTTTGATTTTATGGTAATCTCATTAACCCCCACAATCTAATGGTGGAAAATTTGTTTATTTCTAGTTTAAATTTTAGGATTGCTGGCATTATGAGTCATAGACATCCATTTATGTATGAATAATCTGTTTATACTTAATAGGGCTGATTGAGTTTATAATCACTTACTATTTTGACACTAGCTCTATCAAAACAATGTGAAAAAAGAAAGCCAAATTGAATATAGGGTTAAATTTCAAAATTATACATGAATTTTGGTTTTGTCGAAACCATTTTTAAATCGATAGTTGGAAAATAGGAATCGGCTTTAAGAAAAACGAAAACGGGAGTCGCCACCAATCTTTTTAGGTGTGATTGGATCACCAATAAATCATTTTGTTTAAAATCATTAGGTTTGGTCTACGAAATCAAGAAAACGGGTTCGGGAGTCGATTACGTACGAGGAAGGGTTAGCACCCTCGTAACGCCCAAAAATTGGTACCTAATTGATTATTCAAACGTCTTTAATGTTAAAAATTTGAAAGTTTTAAGATGAAATCCTCTTTTTGAATTAGAATGTCTTGATTTTGAAAACTAAGCCTTACTTATCTCAAATGAATCAAAATATCACATCCAGTAAGTTAGGACACTATATTTCAAAGCATTCAAGACTAAGTTCGTCATTTGAAAATTTCTATTTCGAAATAACAAAACACTATATCCAGTAAGTTAGGACACAACACTTTGAAACCTCAAAATAGTTGTTTATACTTAGAATCTCAAAAACACTTAGAAGGGTGCTTCACTATTCGAATTCACCGAGGAGAGTCGCAACCCAGTAAGTTAGGGTACTACTTTCCTCGAAGCTCCCAAATATCAAACATTGCCTTTTTTTTTTTTAACTTTGGAATATCTTTTAATCGATGCATGAGGATAACATATCATACTAGCATATTGCAAAGCATAACTAGTACAACAATATACGTTATAAAATAACCTAGCATTCTTATACAAACATGAATAATACGTAGAAAATATAGATAACATAATAATCATACATGACAAATGTGAATAATATATAAGAACGAATATAGCTAACATAATAATCCTACATACATTTAAAAATGAAGCATGGAAAATTTTAAAACAAAAATTATATACAAATAAGATAGGTAATATACATTTAAAGATAAATAAATAAAACACTTATACGAATAATAAAACATATAATGCCAACATATATTCAAATAAATTCATGAATAGAATAATGCATGATACTTAATATATACATACAAAGATAATAATAATACATTAATATATATAAGAATGATAATAATATATATACATATATCAATTCTAAAATAAAAATACAACACTTAATAATAATTTTAAATTAGCATTTGGTATTTAAATAATAAAAAATATAAAAAAAATAATATATATAATAAAATAATTAAAAAAATAATTTAGAATAAAATAATACATAATAAAAAAATAAGTAATTAATAATATAATAAACATATAATACAAATATAATATTTTAATAATAATTTCAAAATATATAATAATAATATATAAAATAAATAATTTACATAGTAAATAAAATAATTATATAATATATAATATAAAAGTATATAGGTTTAAAATTATAATAATATATATAGTATATAAATAATTAGAATATAATAGTTAAGGATAATATATATATAAATAATAATATAAAATAATAATATATATAAAATATATAATAAATAATATGTAATAATAATATATAAAATAAATAACATATAATAAAATAATCATATAACATATAATATAAGAAAATAAAATAAATAATTATAAAAATAAATAAAACATAGGGCTAATTTTAAACTTTTAAAATCTACATGGGGCAAAATTTAAAAAAAATAAAATAAATTAGGGACCCTAGAGAAATGCGCGCAAAATGTGAGGGACCCATAGGGTAGTTAAACCCTCCTCCTTAAAACGATGTCGTTCTTGGGATAAACCTTAAAGAAGCTGTTAGGACTAAATTGAAACAAGCATATAATATTAGGCGCAAATTATAAATACAATAAAATGAAATTGCAAATGTTGAAAATGCGGAGGGATCAATTGCAAAATAACCCTTTTGTCGAAAACACGCGGATCCTTCCCGAGTCACAGGTCAACGTGCGGATCTTGGGCCTTGAAACGACACCGTTTTGGTCACTAAACGGACATTCCAAAACGACGTCGCATCCCTCTCCTATATAATCTGAACTTCAGCTTCAAAAATCATTTTAATCCCCTGTGAGAAAAAAAAAAACCCTCTGAAATTCTTCCCAGTTCTCTGAGCTTCGGCCCTAGGCCAGTCTGCTCTGTTCATCGGACCTCCGTGCTCAGCCCCACGCGCCGTCACCAACTCCGCCACACACGGCGGTCGGGATCCGAAAAGCTTCGTTTTTCTCAGCGAATCTAAAAGGTACTTCTTTCTCCTCTGTTTTTCAATGTATTATATGCAGATTGCTTGCAATAAAAAAAAAGATAAAAAGATAAAAGTAGAAAGAGAACAATAGATCACCTTCGTTTTTCGTGAAATCTTTCTGGTATATTATTGCAAAAATATTTGGTGTACAATATCTTTATGGTGTATATCTGGTGTTTTTCTCTCTGTGTGTGTGTAAAAATCTTTGCGTGTGTAAGTGTGTAAATATCTGCCTATGTGTGTAAAAAACATAAGTCCCCCCCACTCTTTGCAGGTTTGAAGAAGGCTTTATAGCCTGGAAGCTGTTCTGTTTTGGAAAGAAATCTTAGATTTCTTTCCATATCTGTTTAGGTCTATCGCTGATTTTATTTGTTTTGATTTCCTTCTATTTCTTGCAGGTGACCGCGAAAATCACGGTGGTTGCTGGCGTGGACTCGTGTTGACGATGATTCGGCACGATCGGTGGAATTGGCCCTAACACGATGCTAAAATTTCGGCCCACTGGTGGAGGCGTGATCGGTGGCCGAGCTGAAGGGTCGTGGTGCGTTGAAGGGCCTGTGACAATGCATTGATGACCTGAGACAGAGCATTGATGGCCGTCTTGATTTTGGGGAACTGAGCAGACGCTCCCCGAAATCTTCCAGAAGCAGTGGCGGCTCGAGGAGAAAAAAGGCAGAAACCCTAGGGTTTCCTGTCTTGGTGTAATAGGCTGGGCCAGTTGAGCCGCTTTAGTCCTGGGCTAATTCTATAACAGGTTTAAGTGTGGGTTTAGTTTAAGTTTGAGTTTGAAAATTATTGGGCTGAGTGGGTAATGGTCTGAGGTTTTAAGTATTTGGGCCACAAACACTTGGGCTTTTGTAAACTGGACTGTAATAAATAAACACTTATTTATTGCTATTTTATTTGGTTTAAGGCTCGGTCAAATTTGAGCTGCTACAGGTTTAATATGTAATTGTATGCATGAATTTTAATTTGGTGCAATTATATATGTGAAACTCTAATTGTAGTTCAAATGTATACTTGAAACTTTAATTTAATTTAATCATACACATTTAAAGAAATAAATATATCAATTTATTTTTATATTGGATAAATATAATTATTTATGTATGCAATATATGACCATAAAATGATGTTATATCAATAATGGTGTTAATAATTTACAAGAATTATATCAAATCAAAATTTCATGTATAAAATTACACAAAATCAAAATTCATGTATAATTTTAAAATTTATCCCTTAAATATATGATATGAATTTAAGGATATTATACAATTTACTTTTAAAATCATAGAATTCTTGTTTTATCAAAAAAAAAAAAAAAAACTCCCCACATCAATAATTTCCTTTTTTTTTTTTGGAAAAAGAATTAGTACATTATTTAATTTAAAATAATTTTTAACTATATATTTTTTTAAATTTTTAAAAACTTTGTAGATGTGCAATACGTAGTATATATTGATAAGCCATAAAAGTAACATATTTTTAATCTCATTATTGATGTGTTTTTGGATGATTTATTATGTAAATTAGTGAATTTAATGCTTCTAATCCTTGAATTGAGCAAAAAGAGCTATTTTTAGCATCCACACGACCTGAGCATTTCCACACGGGCTGGCCATATGCCCATGTGCCAGTCCGTGTTGATTTCACACCCTATTACCCAAACACGCGGAAAAACCCAATTTTTAAGCTTTCTGGGCATTCTAAAGAATATAAATACCAATTAGAAGAATACCTAAGGGAGCATGCAGAGAAGATCAAAGAAAAGATTCAAAGAACGCCATCAGAATCAACTTGGAAGCGGATCTCCTTCAAGATTGAAGATCTCCATTTAATTTCCTTGAAGTTTTATTGAGTTTCTTTTTGTCTTGTTGTTATCCTAACTTCGAGATGTTTTCATTCCAGATTATGAACTAAATTCCCTAGATATCTAGGGAAGATGAAACCTATGATGAATCTTATTATTTGATTTCTGATTTACATGATAAATACTTAATTCTTGTTCTCAATTATGTATGCTTATTTCGTGTTTTTAATATTTTTGGGATATTAATTTATGTTTAACATGCTTATTTTAGTGGAGCAAAAGTCCCTATTTAAGAGTAGATCTAGTATAATTAAGTGGAGTTACATGCAATCCTAGAAATAGGACGACATAAATCTACCGGATTAGAGTCAATAAAATACCATACTCGCATTCTTTTAGGTAATATTTGGTATTTTTTTCATATTATGATTCTAATGAAATGTGATTTTTGTTGAAATGCCATTATTAGGAATGTGATTGTTGGAAAAGTCAGTTTACAACATTTAGTATATATTGGAAGTATTGATTAAAATCTCAACAAAGTTATATTGTTATGTTTGGTTTACTAAGTACTTTCTTATGAATGTAATGATAATTTATGAATTTACCCTTATTAAATAAAACATAATATTTATGTCTTTAATTTTTATAATAAACTTTATTCTTAAAAAAAATTTGGATTAAATATTTAATAATGAAATTTAATTGATAATTTCTAAATTATTTTTAATTTATAATTTTAATTGAAAGAAAAATTGTTTCAAATTTGTCTTGCATATATTTTCTAAATATAACAATGCATATATAAAATCCTGGATATATAAAATTTATTTTGGAATAAATTTTAAAAATACTTGAAATCACATTTGTTTTAACTTAAGGCTAACCCATAGGAATTTAAAAAAAAAAAAAAAGAGTTGATTCTAGGTATATGAGCAAAACTACAAATAATTAAATCATAAAAATGTAAAATCATAGGAGGCTTAACTCACAATTTTTACACAGCTTAAATAGAACAATTCTACTCATATTCTACAAAAAAAAGTTAACAAGTATTTTTACAAATACAAGTGCTAAATCAAATTTGTAGCTAGAAAAAAATAAAATCAATGAATAAAACTTACTTGCAAAAAATTTGTTGAAGTAATAAAGACATCAAGTTATGGGAAGGAGGAAGGAGGCAAGAGCTTTTCCTGTTTTCTAAGTAGACTAATGTAATAAACTAATATAAAATTGGGTTAATTTTGTGTTTTTATTTTAACTTTTCAATGTACATAGAAAAATAATATTCTTACATTTTATCATAAGAATCACATTGTCATATTTATGAGAAAGTAATTTTCAAGGGAATATTATATTTCAAAGAAAGTAAACAAAACATGACATACTAAATGTCAACTGATTAAATTTTCAGAAAAGTAACAAACACTATCTTATTATCACACAAAATGCGAAATTCTTTGATAGCGGGTACATACCCTTTAGCCTTATTTTTATTTACATTTAACATTAATGATTTTGTGGTCTGTACACTTACAAAATATTAAATATAAACCTTTCTAAGAAACTTATATTAATTGAGCATTATTTTAGACTGGAACACCTTCAATTTTATATTTATTAAGATTAATATTCCGAACTTTTATAAAATTGCAAGTGAAGTGTTATTTATCTGGCTGCACCAAAAGAATTTTATTATAATAAATATACATATTTCTTGTTCTGAGATTTTTTATTACAGTATGAATTATGAAACCATGAATAATTTTATTTTGAATTTAACAGAAAATTCTTAATTAATTATTAAATAACTTTAAGTGGCGCACATTGTCAGCAGATCCCTAATGTTATAATCACTGATTTTTATAGAGCTTCCTTCTATTTTCGCAATAATTTGACTCATTACCCTTTGCATGAAGACCAAAAAGAAGAATGACTTCTTTTTCTTCTTTATAGGCGGCTCCCTCCTTCACCCTATTGGCTGAGACTTTTGACAATGAAAATACAACCTTGTTGACTCCAATTGGCATACTTCAATTTGGAAAACACTAAAATCAATGGAAGAAAATACAACCTTAAATTTTACGGCACTCGAAGACCAAGACCAAAAAGATATACGTATATTTGGGTGTCCTTTCTATCCACATGTTGTTTCCTTGTTGACTCCAATACACCACGTCTTTAGTCTTTTCAGTTAATTGCTGTAAGTGGACTTAATTAAACCCTTTCAGTTTCTCTCTTATTGTCTATCAATCCTTCCTCCTAAGATGGATGAAAGTTTGAGAACAGCTTCTCGTACGGGAAATGTTAGTGATTTGTATTCATTAATTCAAAGAAATGGAAATGTTTTGAGGAGTTTTGATGAAGTGGAGTTTATGGAAACTCCATTACACGTAGCTGCAGAAGAAGGATGCATTGGGTTCGCAATGGAGATGATGAACTTAAAGCCATCATTTGCTAGGAAGTTAAACCAACAAGGTTTGAGCCCAATTCACATTGCGGTTAAAAAAGGGCATAAAGAGATGGTGCTACGCTTCCTAGAGATTGATAAAGATCTTGTTCGTGTCAAAGGGAAGAAGGGTAAGACTCCGTTGCACTTGATAAGTAAAGTTGGAAACCCTGATGGTTTGGTCGATAGGTTTTTGGAGGTTTGTCCCCAAAGTATCAAAAACGTTACAACTAGGAATCGTACTGCTTTGCATATTGCAGCGGAAAAGAATAGATTGGACGCTTTCCAGGTTCTAATTCGAACACTTAAAAAGAAAGACTATTGTCAAGAAGTAGTGAACAGGAAAGACGAAGATGGCAACACTGCACTGCACATAGCTGCTATCAATAATCAACCCCAGGTTCGATCCATCATCTCTTGTATATAATTAATATTACATGGATTGTTTTGTATTTCATGGTTGATTGGTTGCTTCTCTTTTTTAATATCTCAAATTATTGACTAAATAGATGCTCAAACTACTACTAGAATGCAAAGCTGATAAGCATGAGACTAATGAGGCTGGTTTGACGGCACTGGAGGCAGCGCATCGACAGAACAATACAGAAAGCATTAGCATTCTGCGTGATTGTTTTAGTCCAAGAGTTTCCAACTTTAAATATAAGTTGAAGAAACAAATTGGCAAGCATGTGGCAAAGGCATCATCGTTAATCTTTGACGATGTAGACAATATATCAAGCGAGGACCGCAGTACCTTACTAATAATTTTAGGACTGCTTCTAACGGCATCCTTCCAAGTGGCTATTAGCCCGCCTGGTGGTGTTTTGGAAGGGGAAAATTTCTCAAAGTCCAAAGGATCATATGATGCAAATGCACCGGGGAAATCAGTCTTGGGTGCAATTAACTATCTTCGTTTCTTTGTTCCAACTTATTTTGTGTTTATGACAGCATTTTTCTTAACATTAGCCCTCCTTAAACCTTTTCCCATTGGTTTCAGGACTGCACTTCAAATATTGCTTGCAGTCTTCGCATTATGCTTCCATCTATCAATAAGTTTCATAGCGCCAACTTTTTTAGCAGTGATTATTATCTTTATAGTTTCGATGTTATTTGGTCTTTTGTTGGTGTTGATGGGCATCACTAATCGGGTGTCAAAACTCAGCATTTCAATTCTGGGATTTGGGTTATGCCCATGGATATTAATTTTTCTCTTAAATGAATTTTGGGAAGGAACCATTTTAATTGTAGGATATTGTTTATACTTCATGATCGTATTCTTGGGCGGTAGTGATCCTCGGCCGTTAATTGTGTCTAGTATATTCTTAGGATGTTGGTTATTCATTAGTCTATGTAGGTTCTGCATAAAGCAATGTTGTGCACGTTGCAACTCGTAAAAAATCAAATTTATATTTATTCTTATTTTCAACTTACTTGTTTTCTGTCAGTTTATTATAGTATTTTTCTTAATAAATATTTGACATATTATCAATAGTGTAGCAAACATTTAAAATTCTAGCACTTCAAATATCAGAGTTTAAATTTCATAAATGATATCTTATTTTCAAAAAATTGTAATTTGAAACTGAAGGGTTTAATGTAGATAAAAACACTAATTATAAACTTTATGAATATTTTCAAATTATATAGTGTTTGAGTAATCAAATGGAAAGTTATATCACTTGATTATTAATCAAAATTTGTCACTACTTATAGTGATGAGTTATGCCTCTTAAATTTAAAGGTTATGTCACTTGATTATTAACAAATAATTATAATTATTTAAGTAGATATCTATTAAATAGTTATGTTTATTGCTAAAGAAATGACTATCTATTTGGGTAGTTATGTTCTTATGTAGTAGATATCTATATTTTATTTGCATGCCAAAAAACATAGAAACTTTGTTTTATATTTCCATCAGTACAAAATGTAGACAATCATTGAGCTTTATTATATCATTGAGGTTCGTTTACCAATAACTTTTTTGCACACTATATTATAAGTGGGGACGAATAAAACCTTAAAGAAAGTGGCATTGCCTTGAAGTTTTCATTAATTTCTTATAAATTCATTTTATCCCCTCACACCAACAATTTTAAGGTTCTATTTTCGTAATTTATGATAAATTAAAGGTGTGTTTGTTCACTATGCATTCAAATGCCACTACAATCATGGTACTACGAGGATGAGTATTAGTAAGGGGACAACATTGAGGTTAGTGATCTAATTATTGATTTAGAAGAAATCTTTGGTTTACTATTATTGCATGAACTGAATTTCATGTTTATGTTCTATTGAGATTAATTAAATTATGCAAAAAGTATAAGTGTCTCATGGATTAGTTTTTTATAAAGTCAAATGCTAATTTATTATATACATGATATACATGCATAGTTATGACTGATACATAATTATGTAATATATATGATATGTTAGATTTGTAAAATAAATCTAAAATAAAACTAAATAAACCAGGATCTATCATGTTAAATCATCAAGAATAAAACTAAATGCGGAAGCATACCTGAATCCACGAATTCCTTGATGTTTTATCGGATTTTGGGGATTTGATCTTCCAAATTAACACAAAAAAATTTCATAGAATATCAGCTCTCTCTTCCCTAATGATGGGATATTAGAAAAGATATATTGTGTATAATTTGGGGACCATAACCCTAATATTTATAACCTTGGCATATTAGTTCTAATCAAATTCTAATTAGCCAATCATTAATTAGAATTTGATTAGAACTCAATTACTAAAGTATCTACAGATATTTGACCCACACTTTATTTAATAATTAAAACCCAATAAAATTCTAACCAAATTAGATCACTTTTAATTTGGGCTAACCTATTATGATGATAAATAATAACATGTAATTACCCTTATTATATATGTGATGTCCATATTTTCCAACAATCTCCCTCTTGGACCACATATATATACTAATTATTCTATAATTACATGTCATTATATAACCTTATGAGCTCAAAATTTTACTATCATATCCAAAAGGTATTCTGAACAATCTCGTCCATTAATTATGTTAACATAGAACCAAGGCAACTTTCGTTACATATATCATAACTAAATCTATCCATGATCACGTATATTAACACAACCAAATGACATAGATCAAGTATGGATGTCTAGGATGGAAATTACATGCAATATGATCTAAACATGTCTATTTCCAACTAGTCCTCTTAAGTGAGGTCAATTTCAAAACAATAAACAAGGTGAAAAAACTAAATATTTCATTGCTGATCAGAAAATAACCAAATGTCTGAAAACAAATAAAATATAAACTCCCACTAAATCTCACGATATCCTCAAACAATGTAACACCCATGTGAGCAGTGTGCTTATGAAAGACCTTGGGTGGTAAACCTTTTGTGAGTGGATCTGCTATTATGGAGTTTGTCCCAATGTGCTCTATGGATATTTGACCATTTTGCACTCTTTCTTTTACAACTAGGAACTTTATGTTAATATGCTTTGACTTAGATAAACTCCTGTTGTTATTGGAATACAGCACTACTGACTTATTGTCACAAAATAATTTGAGTGGTCTTTCTACATTTTCCAAAATGCGCAGCCTTGTGACAAAGTTCCGCAACCATATTCCATGGTTTGATGCCTCTTAGCATGCTATAAACCCTACTGTCATAGTGGACGAAGCTACAAGTGTCTGTTTGACACTTTTCCAATATATAACTCCTCCAGCTAACAGGTAAATACAGCCTGATGTAGATTTCCTACTATATTGGCATTCAGCGAAATCAGAATCAGAATACCCTATGACCTCCAAAAGACTTGATCTCTTATAAGTAAGCATGTAATCTTTTGTTCTCTGAGGATATCTCAAAACCTTTTTGGTTGCTATCCAATGGTCTATACCAGGGTTGCTTAAATATCTGCCTAACATTCCAAAAATGTACACAATATCCGGACGCGTACAAACTTGAGCATACATTAAACTCCCAACAGCTAATGCATAGGGAATCTTTTACATTTCTTAAATTTCAAGGTTACTTTTAGGGTATTGAGTAAGACTAAATTTGTCTCCTTTTGTGACAGGGGTGTCACCTAGTTTACAACTTTGCATGCCAAACCTTTTGAGTACTTTATCGATATAGCTCTTTTGTGATAATCTAAGAATACCTCGAGGTTGATCTCGATGTTTCTAAATTCCTAAAACAAAAGAGGCATCCCCAAGATCTTTCATTTCAAAATGTTTAGATAAAAACCTCTTAGTTTCATACAATAAGCCTATATCATTAGCGACAAGCAAAATGTCATCAACAGATAGAACCAAAAATATGTACTTACTCCCATTGAATTTGTGATACACACAATCATCAACAATATTCATCTCAAAATCGAACAAAATAATTATTTGATGAAACTTATGGTACCATTGACGGGAAGCTTGCCTGAATCCATAGATGGATTTTGTCAATTTGCAAACCATATTCTTTGAGTCTTCTGACTCAAAATTTTTTTGTTGCACCATATAAATTGTTTCTTCAATGTCGCCATTAAGAAATTCAATCTTAACATCCATCTGATGTAACTCAAGATCAAAATGAGCAACAAGTGTCATGATTATCTTGAAGGAGTCTTTCGATGAAACTGGAGAGAAAGTCTTTGTAAAATCAATACATTCTTTTTGAGTATATCCTTTAGCTACAAGACGCGCCTTATATCTCTCCACATTACCATTTGTATACCTCTTGGTTTTAAATATCCATTTACAACCAATTGGTTTTGCACCTTTATGTAATGGGACAAGTTCCCAAACTTTATTGTCTTGCATAGATTTATACTCATCTTTCATAGCATCAATTCACTTTTGAGAATTAGAACTTTTCATGGCCTGATGAAAGTTGATTGGATCATCTTCCATCATTACATTATCATCCTCATGTTCTTGGAGAAATACAATATAATCATTTTGAATAGCATTTCTTCTTTCTCTTGTAGACCTCCTTAATGGCACTTGCTCTTGAAGTTGTAGAGTTTGTTCTTCTGGAACAATTACCTCATTTTGAATGGGGAGTTGTTCAACATTGTTTTGTAGAGTTTCTAGATTCACTTCTTGATCAATGATAAGTATAAGAACATGAACATCATCAAAAGTGATAGTAGGAACTGAGTTAGAATCCAATTTCTCCTCAAAAGTAATGTCTCTAACCTTATTTCTCTCCACAAACTCAACATCCTCAAAAAATGTTGCAGTTTCCGTCTCAAAAATATTCCTTATTATGGGATCATAAAATTTATAGCCCTTAGATCATTCAGAATAGCCGATAAAGTAGCTGCTTACTATTTTTTAGTCCAATTTATTTTCATGTGGCCTATAAGGCTTTGCCTCAGCTGGAATTCCCATATGTGAAAGTGCTTTAGACTAGGCTTTTGACCTGTTCAAAGCTCATAAAGTGTTTTTGCAGCTGCTTTATTGGGTACTCTATTCAGAATGTAAGCTGATGTCTTTAATGCTTCTCCCCAGAGGGACCCAGGTAAGGTAGAATGAGCAATCATGCTCCTTACCATATCCTTAAGAGTTCTGTTTCGTCTTTTAGCTACACCATTCATACTAGATGATCCTGGCATGGTGTACTGTGGGGCAATACTGCATTCCTCTAGGAATTTAGCAAATGGTCCTGGACATTGTTCACCTAAGCCATCATATCTATTGTAGTACTCACCACCACAATTAGATCTGACGTTTTTAATCCTTTTATTGAGTTGATTCTCAACTTCAACTTTATAAGCTTTGAACAAGTCCAAAGACTGAGATTTCTCATGGATGAGATATAGGTACCCATAACGTCAGTAATCGTTTATGAATTTTATGAAATATTGTTGACCATTCTAGGATGCCATAGGGAATGACCCATAAATATCTGTATGAATTAATTTTAAGACGTCTAAAGATCTATCGGCACCCAATCTCTTGTTTTGGTCTATTTTCCTTTAATGCAATAGACACAGACATCAAAGTCTATGAAGTCAAAGGACTCTAAAATACCATCAGACACAAGGCGTTCAACTCTAACTTTTGAGATATGACCTAAGCGCCTATGCTATAATGATGTTGAATTTTCCTTATTTAATTTACGTTTAATACCATGTGATTCCACATGCAAGGTTTCATTATAGGATGCAACTGTTTCTAGCAAATAAAGGTTGTCATAAGTATTTAAATAACTAGTTCCAATAACATTTGAATTTAAAGACAAATTAAATTGATTGTCTCCGAATGAACAATAATATCCAAATTTGTCTAATGAAGAAACAGAAACTAAATTCTATCTAAATGACGGTACAATAAACATCTCCAGCGGGTCACAACATTTGGAGAATGGTACAATAAGACAAAGTTGATTCAAAGCATATGAGCAGAGTATGATTGATACATCAAGATAAAACTTCGATGAGGGAATGAGAGATGACGTCTGGAATAGGAGTCATATTCATAACATTTTGCATTATAACATGTTTAATTAGGAGAATTTGACTCACTTCGATCATAGCATCCTAATTATTAGGCATGAACTCATACGCATTCTACAGGTTATATCTTTTATAGGACAATGTAGATCAACGAAACAAGATTTGGCATCCCTGTGTTTATAGAGAATAGATCGAAGATAGCAGATCTGACATTCATGTGCTTACAGTAAAGCAGATCGAAGATTTCAGCATGGCATCTATGTGTTTATAGGGAACAAGTTGAAGATAGCAGATTTGGCATCCCTGTGTTTATAGGGAACAGATCGAAGATAGCAGATCTGACATTCCTGTGCTTACAGCGAAGCAGATCGAAGATTTCAGTATGGCATCCCTATGTTTATAGGGAACAAGTTGAAGATAGCAGATTTGGCATCCCTATGTTTATAGGGAACAGATCGAAGATAGCAGATCTGACATTCCTGTGCTTACAGCGAAGCAGATTGAAGATTTCAACATGGCATCCCAGTGTTTATAGGGAACAAGTTGAAGATAGAAGATTTGGCATCCTTGTGTTTATAAGGAACAGATCGAAGATAGCAGATCTGACATTCCTGTGCTTATAGCGAAACAGATCGAAGATTTTAGCGTGGCATCCCTGTGTTTATAGGGAACAAGTTGAAGATAGAGGATTTGGCATCCCTGCGTTTACAGGGAACAAATCGAAGACATAGCAGATTTGACTTTCAGATGTTCTCACACCAAAGCAAATCTAAGATAACAGATCTGGCATCTCCATTTCGACGGAGAGCAGATATATAGCAGATCTAACCTTCAGATGTTTATATTGAAGTAGATCCAAGATGATTTGGCATTCTTGTGTTTACAAGGAACAAATCGAATACATAGCAGATTTGACTTTTGGATGTTCTCACATTAAAGCAGATCCAAGATAACAGATCTGGCATCTCCATTTCGACGGAGAGCAAATACATAGCAGATCTAACCTTCAGATGTTTATACTAAAGTAGATCCAAGATGATTTGGCATTCTTGTGTTTACAAGGAACAAATCGAAGACATAGCAGATTTGACTTTCGGATGTTCTCACACCAAAGCAGATCCAAGATAACAGATCTGGCATCTCCATTTCGACGGAGAGTAGATACATAGCAGATCTAACCTTCAGATGTTTATACTGAAGCAGATTCAAGATGATTTGGCATTCTTGTGTTTACAAGGAACAAATCGAAGACATAGCAGATTTGACTTTCGGATATTCTCACACCAAAGCAGATCCAAGATAACATATCTGGCATCTCCATTTCGACCGAGAGCAGATACATAGCAGATCTAACCTTCAGGTGTTTATACTGAAGCAGATGCAAGATGATTTGGTATTCTTGTATCTACAAGGAACAAATCGAGGACATAGCAGATTTGACTCTCAGATGTTCTCAGACCAAAACAGATCCAAGATGATTTGACATCCTTGTGTTCACAAGGAGCAAATTGAAGACACAATAGATTTGGCTTTCACGTGTTTACGCTAAAGCAAATCTAGGATGATTTGGCATCTCTGTATTGTTAGGGAACAAATCGAAGAAGCAGATTAGGCGTCTCCATTTCGACGGAGAGTAGATCGAGGATATCAACATGACAGTCTTGAGCTTGCAACGAGCAGATTGAAGACCATGATCCGATAAGGCCGGGCAAATTTGGTCTTTCTATGAATCTTTTCTCGATTCCTGTTACTCAGCAATGAGCAAAGAGGGGCAGCTGTAATAGCCCAAATTCGCCCAAGCTTTAAAACCAAAAATAATAAAAATAAATACATGTTTGTTTAAAACAATCCAGCTTACAAGAGCCCAAACACTATTGGCCCAACATTTAAAACTTTCAAAACTAAATAGCAATACCCGTGTACCCAAATACACCCGTAGCCCAAATTTAAACAAGACCCATTACAACAGACCCAAACAGACCCACCTAAATACCAATAAACCTGAAGGCCCAAATAGCAGGGGCCCAAATGACTTTCAGATAGGGTTAGAAACCCTAGCTCTCTTTCTCCTCGCGCCGCAAGGGATTCTAGAAGCCTCGGGGAGCATCTGTTCAACTCCTAAATCGAGGCCATCAATGCACTGTTGACACGCCATTAATGCGCTGTCCAGAAGCTTGTCTCTCTCATGACCGTCCAGCTCCTGAATCAAGGCACGATCGACTCTGTTCCAGTGACACTTTTTCACTGCGAAGATCATTGCCCTTGTAGCAGTCCTAGCCTTGGATTGTGCCACCATTGGTGCTTCAGCTAGCGACCCTTGAATCACCGAGATCCTCGCGGTCATCTGCAGGAAAATGAAAGAAATCAAAGTAAAATTGCAGCAAATAGATTAGAACAGGGTTTGGAAAGAAATCTTTCGATTTCTTTCCGAAATAGGCAATAGATTAAGGCTATAAAGCCTTTTCTCAAATATGTGAACAGAGGATACACACATACAGAGAGAAAAACACCACAAAGATATTGTACACCAAATATTTTTGCAATAATATATCAGAAAGATTTCACGAGAAACAAAGGTGATTTTTTTTTTTTTTTACTTTATTGTAAACAACCTGCATATAATACATTAAAAAAGAGGAGGAAGAAGTACCTTCTAGATTCGCCGAGAAAAGTGAAGCTTTTCGGACCCCGACCACTATGTGTGGCGGAGTTGGTAATGGCGCGTGAGGCTGAGCACATAGGTCCGATGAACGGAGCAGACCGGCCTAGGGCTAGAGCTCAGAGGGCTAGAAAAATTTCAGAGGATCTCTCTCGTTTTTTTTTCTAAACTGGGTGCAAAATGATTTTAAAGCTTAACATTTGGCTTATATAGCCCTAACGAAACGGTGCCATTTTGGTTTAACTCAATAAGCATAAAACGACATCGTATCAAGGCTTAGGATCCGTGTGTTGACCCGATTACCAAGGAGGAACCGCGTGTTTTTGGAAAATGGGTTAATTTCATAATTGGTCCCCCCCTGTTTTTTAATTTTTATAATTTTATTTTATTATTTTTAATTTAACCCCAATACTTTAATTTTGATTCAATTTGGTCCTCACAGTAACATTTAAATTGATTTGGAGAAACGGTGTCGTTTTGGGATTAGGGCAAATTTTCCAGTGAGTCCTTCGACTTTAGTCCGTGTTCTAATTTGGCCCAGTTTTCTTTATTTATTTGTAATTAACCCTAAATTTCTTAATTAAATTTAATCTTAATCCCTATATACCTTTAATTTAATTTATTTAAAAAAAAACTTTATATATCTATAAACATTAGTTATGTATATAATAATATATTATTTTATTTTTATTACTTACACTATATATAAATTTTATTATGTGTCATATATTTTTATTATATTATTTATTTCACTATATTTTTTATATGTTTGTTACATCATTATTATTATACATTATATTATATTTGTTACATATTATATTTTACTATACATCATAATATTTTTTTATATATTATATTATATATATTATGTTATATTTTTATATTATACAATTTATATTTTTATATTTTTATTTGTAAATTATGTTATACATTATATATTATACTATATTTCCTTACATTACCTTTATTTTATCATAAAGTATACATCATTTTATTATTTATTAATTATATACATTTTTAAAGTTCTATACATAAATGTAATATCAATACTTAGTACATTTTTATATGTAGATATTATACCCTATAATATAACTTATATGTATATATCTTTTTTAAAAAGGGATGGGGTTCTCTTTTATCGCTCTTATATTATTCAATATATTTCAAAATATCTTGTTTTCATTGGATTTATATTTTATACATTTTAATTTATTTATTTATCTTTAGTTTTCTCTTATTCTGATATAGTAGGTTAAACTTTTACATATCATTTGTTTTCGTATATTTGCATGAAATTAATTATTTATTGTGATTTGTATTGTCATATATGTATACTGCGATTTCATATTTGTTGTATTCATTATGCACTTCATTATGTTTTGTATGTAGCAATAATATATGAACCTTTAGATTATTTATGATGGTATATGCCCAAAGTGGTAATGTTTAATTTATGTCAAATTGTATATCATGCATCACTTTTGAGATAATTATTTTGCATGTTTTGCTTATTCATTTTAAATATACGCTATGTGTATCTTTGTGGGTATGATGTTATGTAATTTTAAACACGTATATATCTAGTGTATGATCTATACATTATTACCGTTGTATTGTTTAAATGCATGTTTTATTTGCTTATTATTGCAATATTCTATTTTATATGATTCTTCATACATCAATATTTCAAATAAAAAGGCAATGCTTGGTATTTGGAAACTCCGAGAAAGGTAGTACCCTAACTTACTGGGTTTCAACTTTTCTCGTTGAGTTCAAATTGTCAAGCACCCATCTAGGTTTTAAGGTTTTCAAAATACGAGTAACTGTCTTGAAATTTCAAAGCGTTGTGTCCTAACTTACTGGATATGGCGTTTTGTCGTTGTAAGATAGGGATTTTCAAAAGGGGCTAGCTTAGCTTTGAATGTCTTAAAAATATTGCTTCCTAACTTATTGGATGTAATATTTTGATTCATTTGATACAAGTGAACCCTAATTTTCAAAATTAAAATATTCTAAAGAGGATTGCATCTTAAAACTTTCAAATTTCTGACATTAAAGACACTTGATAGTCAATTAGGTACCAATTTTTGGGCGTTACGAGGGTGTTAACCCTTTCTCGTACGTAACCGACTCCCGAATCTGTTTTCTCGACTTTCGTAGACCAAAATTAATTTTTTAAAACAAAACATTTTATAAGGTGATCCAATCACACCTAAAAAGATTGGTGGCGACTCCCGTTTTCGTTTTTCTTAAAGTCGATTCCCATTTTCCAAAACACGATTTAAAATTGGTTTCGACACCCTATATAATAAGATCAATATTCTGGTATGAAATCTTCTAGTGAGAATATATAACATGATAATCATATATTTGAAATCAAGATGATATTGTACATATTTACGATGGTGCATGTTGTTTTTTATATATGGTTTGGTTATGATCTACAATCTCATTGTTCTATAAAATTTTGAGATGTAAATTTTAAAATTTACTTTCGAAGCCATGAATCAAAGATCTCATGAGTGAAAAATAGCAATATGAATGTTATTTGACCAATTATCATGATGGACATAATTTTGATCATAGTCAGAAAATAATAGATAATGTCCATGGTGAAGGGTGAATAAATGTGTGATATTAAAGTCACTTGATTGGACAATTGATGGTCCTTTAATATGACAATATATGTTACACCCTTGTATATATATGATGTGTTGAGAAAAATATTTATTTGAGTATGAATGCAAAAAAAAAAGGTTTTAAAGTCATGTATTAACTTTGAAAAAAAGCGATGATAAATAGTAAATATGTTGTCTAGTTTTACCAAGGGATTCAAGGCCTCTTTACAACAACTTACTTGGTGAAAAAGACATGATGCCTGATTTTATATAATTGGTGATTGTGAAATTATTTTATTGGATATCAAGAAATAAATAAAGTAGTTAAATATGAAATTGTATGATAAGAAAAGATAAAGTGATTACTGTAATTTGAAAATAATAAAAAGGATATCATTGATATCATTCTTTTGCAAAAGAATGAGTAATTGAACATAGTGGGGATATTGGTCTTGTGAATTTTTAAGACACAAATAAATATAAAGCTTCACCGTATGATATAGATAATTAACATAACTATGTTGAAATTTTAAAAATTTAGGGATGAGGTATAAGCCTATAATATTTGAGTCACCCATGATGGAAACTCAACTCAACGCTTGGTATAACGTTAAGTCTCGAGTTCAATGAGATAAAGTACATCATCAATATGTGACCATTGGCACTATAAAATGATATGTAATATATCATCCCAAGGTAAAAAGTGTTAGGTACTCGTAATGATAAGGGGAAGGATGAGTATTATACTCTTAAGACTCATAACATAAATATGTTAGTGTTATAATTACAGGAACACTCTCAATATAATCTACCTATGTGAGTGGAAGTGTGGCTGATTCTAGGAGCTCAAGGGTTTAGCTTTGATAACACTCATTAAAAAGAGGTTACGAACACATTACCATAATAGTGTCCTTGGATATTGTGCATTAATTGGTATTGAAATAATTGTGTGAGATATGTTCGGTTAACCAAATGAAATATTTGGTTCAGAGCATAGTCTACCATACAATTTTGATTAACTTTAACATGTTTTCACTAGTGAAGGTTCAATCGTAAGAAACCTTACACAATTGATTTCCAAATTTATCAAAATCTAGAATATTTTGAATATGGGGGGGATTGTTAGAACATTTCCAAAATATATAGTGTTCTAGTAGTTGCAAATGAAAATTTATAAGTAACCAAAGTTATGTCACTCGGTTATTAACCAAAAGTTGTGACTATTTATAGTGATGAGTTATGTCTCTTAAATCCAAAAGTTATGTCACTTGATTATTAACAAATAGTTATAATTATTCAAGTAGATATTTATTGAATAATTATATTTATTGTTAAAAATGTAGTTATATCCCTATAAAGAGACATGAGACATTTTATAAATAGGAATGAAATTTCATTTACATAACACACCAAAAAACATAGAAACAAAGTTTCTTTATATTCTTCCACCATCTTTCATATTCTTAAATTGTTCTATAGAGAATTATTGTAAAATTTTTTATAGAAATTGATATCATTGTTACACTCTACTTAGTGCTCAGTGGATTGTTTTCGTCAATGCAAAACGTAAATAGTCATTAAGCTATTGTATCCTTGAGGTTCATTTGTCAGTAACTCTTTTGCATACCATAATATAGGTGGGGCGAATAGTGTTGGAAAAAATCCGGTTCGAAAATGTTTTTCTTACACAGTGAAAAATTAAAATTTTAAAAATCGTCGCACCTATGTTTTCGGCTAGACAAATCCTTGTCGTTCTCAACTTTCAACTAAACGACATTCTCTTTTATTCTCGTACCACGAATTACTTTGAGTGTGGGGTCAAACAAATTCAAATCAAACATAAAACCAAAAAATATTTATTTTACTTTCAATGGAAAAACAAACCTCTTTTCAATAGTAACCGGTAGAATTGTTATCATCTATGTTGAATTCATTGGTTTGATTGTTTCAATAAGTTTCCGCTTCACTTGCAATTCAGTGTTATATTTTTGCAACTCCTAAATCCTCTAAAAAAATACAGGTTTAGCTCTCAACTCGGCTAAAATAAAGACATCTCGCCCCAAAGTCAAACAAGTATTCATCATTTATAAAGCGAATAGAGATTTTTACCTTAGAGCATCAACCGCAACATTGGTTTTTCCAAGATGATAGTCAATGATCAAATCGCAGTCTTTAAGTAACTCAAGTCACCTATGCTACCTCAAATTCAATTATTTCTACGTCAGTAAGTATTTTATACTTTTATGATCTATGAAAATGTGACATTTTTCTTCATACAAATAATGTCTCCATATCTTCAGAGCGAAAATCATAGTTGCGAGTTTCAAGTCGTGAGTAGGATAATTCTTCTCATGCGGCTTAAGTTGTCGAGAATTATAAACAATTACTTTCCCCTCTTGCATTACTACACAACCTAAACCATTGGGTGACGCGTCGCTGAACAGAACAAAGTCTTGTCCTGATTCAGGTTGGGTTAAAATCGGAGCTTCAGTTAACATTTCCTACAACTTTTCAAAACTCTATTGACACTTTTCAAACCAAATGAAACTAACATTCTTCTGTAGCAATTTTGTTAATGGAAGGGGTATCACCAAAAATCCTTTTACAAATCGCTGATAGTATGCTACCAATCCTAGAAAACTTCTTATTTCTGTGACATTCTTCGAAGGCTTCCAATTAATGATAGCTGAGATTTTACTTATATCAACTCGAATACCTTCAATTGATACCACGTAATTTAGAAATCTCACTTCTCATAACCAGAATTCACATTTGCTAAATTTAACATACAATTGCTTTTCTCACAAAGTTTATAACACAATCCTTAGATGCTGATCATGATCTTTTTCATTTTTGAATAAATCAAGATATCATAAATAAACACGACAACAAACTGGTCTAGATACAACTGAAAGAGATTTTGTTCATCAAATCCATAAAAGTGATAGGGTCATTATTAAGCCCAAACGGCATTACCAAAAATTCATAATCTGTAATGAGTTCGAAAAGTAGTTTTTGTAACATCTAACTTTTTGACTCTGAGCTAATAGTATCCCGATCGAAGATCAATCTTAAAAAACAAGGTTGTTTCTTTCAGTTGATCAAACAAATCGTTAATTCGAGAAAGTATATACTTGTTCTTTATGGTTACATTATTCAACTGTTGGTAGTCGATACACAGTTTTAGGGCTCTGTTTTTCTTTTTCGCAAACAATATTGGAGCTCTTCAATGTGACACACTCGGTTGGTTAAATCCCCGATCTAAAAGCTCTTACAACTAAGCTTTCAATTCTTTCAATTCAGTCAGAGTCATTATGTACGATGCGATAAAAAAATTATTTTTTTGTATTTTTTCCCAGTTTATTTTAACTCACAATTTTTTTTTAAAAATTTATCAGTGTCTCCTAACACATTAGCGACACCCATTAAAAAAATATTTTTTTCTTTTTTTTTTTGCACCGTGAATATCCTTATTTTTCACAGATATTTCGAAAAACATATATTAATACCACTTGATATAGTAGTTACACCAAAAAAAAATATTTTTTTAAAATCTAATGATTGGGTGATGATTGAGGGAAAAGGGGAGTGATGCTGCCAATGTGTTAGACAACACTGACAATAATTGTAACAAATGAATTATTTTTGTATATAATTTTTTCTAAATAATTTTCGTAATTATTTAAAATTTCAAAACTATTTAAAATAAAAAAAAAGTCTGTAATAATAAATGAATGTGAGACCATTGGCAACCACTTTTTGTACCCTAACAGTGGTCCCTGGTTAGTAGGTAGATAAAAGCACCAAAAAAAGAAAAAACAGTTGATGACGTGGCACTGAAGGGCTTTAAATGTCTTGCTTAAAAGACGAAATTCACGTCTGTGTTCTCGCCCCCACAGGACAAAGTCATTCTCTTCCTCCCATTATGTCCAAACCAACCCCTTCAGTTCGGTTCTTTTTGTAATTAAACCCAACTTTACCCTTCATAATTATATATTTTAGGTTAACCTGTACTCCTTTATAATTTAATTTTTTTAATTTTTAAATTTTAAAAAGTAAATCTAATTGTTAATATTATTAAATTCTTTTATTAAATTTAGATTCATTATAACATTTTTTATTACATTTTTAAAATATCATACCAATAAATTTAAAAAAAAAATTTAATCATATTAATAATTAAATTTAAATTTTAAAATCAAAACATAAAAAACTAAATTTTAAATGTATAAAAACAACAAAAGACAAATTTTAACCTGTATATTATAACTTTTCATACATCAAAACAAAACCCATCTTTAAAATATTTCAGATATTGAGATTTAATGTCAGAAATCATGTTGATTGTTGAATGATCTTACTTACCACTATGAGTAATTAATTAGCATTGCAAGCTATTGGCATAATAAAAATTTGTTTAGTATTTGATTAAATTAGAAACTTGTTTTTAAATGGACTACTTTAAAAGTTGTAAAAAACTATTTTCAAATATTTAATTGATGTGCTAGTCGAAGACCAAGACCAAAAAGATATACCTTTGTATCCACATGCTGTTTCCTTGTTGACTCCAATAGATAGACCATACATCACGTCTTTAGTCTTTTCAGCAAATTGCTGTAAGTGGGGGACTTGATTAAACCCTCAGTTTCCCTCTTATTGTCTATCAATTCTTCCTCCTAAGATGGATGAAAGTTTGAGTACAGCTGCTCGTACAGGAAATGTTAGTGATTTGTATTCATTAATTCAAAGAAATGGAAATGTTTTGAGGAGTTTTGATGAAGTGGAGTTTATGGAAACTCCATTACACGCAGCTGCAGAAGAAGGATGCATTGGGTCTGCAATGGAGATGATGAACTTAAAGCCATCATTTGCGAGGAAGCTAAACCAACAAGGTTTGAGCCCAATTCACATTGCGGTTAAAAAGGGCATAAAGAGATGGTGCTACGCTTCCTAGAGATTGATAAAGATCTTGTTCGTGTCAAAGGGAAGAAGGGTAAGACTCCCTTGCACTTTGTAAGTAAAGTTGGAAACCCTGATGGCTTGGTCGATAGGTTTTTGGAGCTTTGTCCCCAAAATATCAAAAACGTTACAACTAGGAATCGTACTGCTTTGCATATTGCAGCGGAAAAGAATAGATTGGACGCTTTCCAGGTTCTAATCCGAACACTTAAAAGAAAGACTACTGTCAAGAAGTAGTGAACAGGAAAGACGAAGATGGCAACACTGCACTTCACATAGCTGCTATCAATAATCAACCCCAGGTTCGATCCATCATCTCTTGTATATAATTAATATTACATGGATTGTTTTGTATTTCATGGTTGATTGGTTGTTGCTTCTCTTTTTTTAATATCTCAAATTATTGACTAAATAGATGCTCAAACTACTACTAGAATGCAAAGCTGATAAGCATGAGACCAATGAGGCTGGTTTGAAGGCACTGGAGGCAGCGCATCAACAAGACAATACAGAAAGCATTAGCATTCTGCGTGATTGTTTTAGTCCACGAGTTTCCAACTTTAAATATAAGTTGAAGAAACAAATTGGCAAGTATGTGGCAAAGGCATCATCGTTAATCTTTGACGATGTAGACAATATATCAAGCGAGGACCGCAGTACCTTACTAATAATTTTAGGACTGCTTCTTACGGCATCCTTCCAAGTCACTCTTAGCCCGCCTGGTGGTGTTTTGCAAGGAGAAAATTGCTCAAAGTCCAAAGGATCGTATGATGCTAATGCGCTGGGGAAATCAGTCTTGGGTGAAGTTTACTTTCTTCGTTTCTTTGTTCCAACTTATGTTGTGTTTATGACGGCATTTTTCTTAACAGTAGCCCTCCTTAAACCATTTCCCGTTGGCCTCAGGACAACATTTCAAATACTACTTGCATTTTTGGCAATATGCTTCAATCAATCAATAAGTATCATAGCGCCAACAGATCTAGCAAGATATGTCATCTATATATTTTCGATATTCTTTGTTTTCTTATTGGTGCTGATGAGTATTGTTTATCGGGCGTCAAAATTCATCACTTCAATTCTGGGATTTTGGTTATTCCCAGGGTTATTAATTTTCTCTGTAATGAATTTTCGCAAGGAACCATTTTAATTGTAGGATATTGTTTGTACTTCATAATCCTATTCTTGGGAGGTTGGTTATTCATTAGTCTATGTAAGTTCTGCACAAAGGGATGTCCTGCACGTTGTAACTCGTAAAAGATCAAATTTATATTTATTCTTGATTTCTGTCAATTTTTATAGTATTTTTTTAATTAAATATTTGATATATAATCAACAAAGAAGCAAACGATTTCATGAATATTTTAGTTTTTAAGAATGTTACTTATTGTCTCACTCGATTTTTGATATAACGAAATGCACTAAGTAGAACTTACTCCCCTTCTTTTATTTTCACACAATATCCAAAAAATTCTTTTTAAAAAGTCCTAAATCTCATATCTCTCTCTCTTTACCCATATTTTAACCTGAATTATTTTTTTAATCCACTATTATCTAATGGCTTCATTGATGTTTCAACATCAACATTTAGCTCCTAAAATTGTAAATATGATCATATTCTCACTCAATTTTTAATTTTATTATTATTAGATTTTGTTACAATTAAGTTTTTTTATTATGAATTTCTTTTGATATTTCAATAAATTAAATTTTTTAGTGAATTTTTATAAAGATGAAGATTCAATTATTCTCGCCCAACATAATCTTCGTTTTGACCAATTAGATAAATGTATCGAACACCACTTAGAAAGGATTAGTTTATTAGTGACAACTAAAATGTCCCACTTTGAAAACACATAATTTTCATTTTCCATACGAGGAAGCTATTATAAAATTGAAAGATATAATTTTAATAACCGACATTTCAATGGTTGAGTCTTAGTTCAATTGGAGCCATTGCTATTAAAGGAATTAGGAATCATATTTTTTCTTCTGATTTAAGGGTTAGGAAAAGGGTAATCGGTAGAAGTAGGCATTGTATCAAAAGTAATAGCCAACCTTTTAATTGAAAAACAACCGATAACAAGAGAATGTCTAATTGACTTGTTCTCCGTTATGTTATAAATTATTTGGTGCTATTACTAACAAGGAGGTGAAAGAATGGGATGATGATATCATGAAATTTACATGGTTGATAAAACTTATCAAATGGGTATCGATGCTAATGCAATTCTCAAGTAGATAGAACAATATGCTAAAACTTATATGATTTATGTGTTAGGAGGAATGTTGTTATCAGAAGAGTCTAGTTACTTGGTTCATGACATGTATCTAAATATATTATGAAATTCTGATTTCGCCATATGCCAACTAAGGGCAATGAATGGTGTTTCTCAACTATTGTTTACACAAGTTATCCTAATAATATGTGTTCAAGGCCTTATCTAGAATTCACAATAAAAATCATAGTTCAATAATGTTATGATCGGTAGGAGTATTATTTTTTACGCATGTTTTAATATATGAGTTAGCAATGAACTAATGCAATAGGTAACAATTAGCCGCTCCCATGATTTATTTTAAGTAAAGAGAATGAATATTTTTCTCTTATTTTGAAAAATTTTTATTTTTAAAAGAGTTTTTACTCATCTTTTTAATTTCGAGTTTAAATTTACAATAATGTAGTGTTTGAAAAGCCGTCTGATAATTGCATTTGAGTGTAATTGCTTGTAGTCACGCAATGATAGCATGTTTGGATAACCATAGTAATTGATAGGTCTCACCGAATTGTATGTAATTGGAACACCCAATTACAGTTTCAAATTATTAGGAGGGTGAAAATTGAAGTAATTACACTTTAAGCCAATTTTAAAAATTTATTTTTATACAAGTTATAAAAATTATATTATAAACATGAACATATATGAGTGTAATTACTTTTAAACAATATGATGGTTATAGCAAAAGAAATTTTATATTATAAATCCTAAAAAATATATATTATAAAAGTAAGTTATGTACTTTATAAAGTTATAACAAAAAATTATATTATTTAAATCCTAAAAAAAATTATGGCCAAAAAGTTTACTATAAAAAATAATTTACAGGTTATAAAAGTGTTATAATATATTTACTTATAAAAATTTATGGCCAAGAAGTATCAACATAACTTATTTATGTTCTTACTATATGTTATAAAATAATATTTATTCATAAAAATATGTTAATAGTTTTTATTATAATTTATTTATAAAAATAACTTTTAAAATTATGACAAAAATTTATATTATTTATAAGAAGTGCTATGAAAGTTATTAGACAATTTATAAAGGTTATATATTATGTTTTACTAAGGGATATAACCTAGCATAATTTTCTCTCCAAATTAAGTTTATATAAATTTTTATAATTAAAGCTAAATACTATTTGGGCTATGATCACAAATATTATAAATCAATGTTAATTATACAAATACTAAAGGTTTTATTGCATCATATCATAGGGTATGACATTATTTGAGAGAATGGCGCCAGATCGAAGTACCATAGATATAGCTCACGAACTCTATAATTTGAGACATTCCAAGATTCAAAATGTGGTTGAAAAGACATTTGTTATTCTAAAAAAATATTTCTCATATTAACATCATCTTAGTATAGTATATATATAAAAATAAGATGGGATCATAGTAGCATGTTGCATATTTCATAACTTCAATCATAGGTGGAATTGAGATGATCCATGCGTGGAAAAGTATATGGAAGAAGGAGATGATCCAAACATGTCTAAGAAATTATAATTCTTTGTAATTACAAGAGAGTAATCACACTTTCATTCAATTACTCCGTATTGTTAAAATGGACCCTAAATATTCCTTATTTTATGTCTATAGTAATACATATGTAACAATTAATAAATAAATTTTTTCTTATATTATTACACTAATAACCAAACGAGACATAAATGACTTAAGCCTATCCAATTACTCAATTATTAGAACCAAGATATTATACATTTAGAATGAGTTCACTCTCCCAACTCATTCTCTTTTGTCTTTTTAAACTCGTTGTATAGCCCAAAATTTGCCCGGGTTTAAACCCATTTCCATACCCCAAAATTTAACCCAAACTAAACATAACCCATCTAAATTAAACCCACTAACCCAAAACTAAACCTACCCAATAGCCCTTAAACCCAATACCCATTAGCCCAACTAACCCATCAGGCCAATAACATCAACAAGACCCAACTACCCACCCCATTACATTAGCCAAAACCAAACCCAAACTAATTAAAAAAAACCTAGCAGCCCAACCTAACCCTAGCCCAAACAAAATCAAAAAAAAGAAAAAACCCTAGCCTTCCCCTAAGTCAAGCCGCCGCTCCTAGCCTCTGCCACCACCAACTCCTCTGACGCCTCTGCCACCACCCACCGCCACCTGCTCCAGCAACTTGCACCTGCAAATCAAACAGAGAAGAGACAGATAATAAATAATAAAAAGGCATGTAATGGTTATAAAAAGCCAAGTAAAAAAACCATTTGTTTTGGGGGGGGAAACTTTTGAAAATAAAAAGAAGGCATTCGATTTTGAGTAAAAAGAACGATTTCAAAATATCAGAGAAGAGAAAATCATCAAATCAAACCAAATATCAGAAATCAAAGAACCCAAAGATCAAAAGTCGAAATCAAAACCCTAAGGTGAACTTTTCTATTTTCATTTCCGTTTTACTTTCGAATCTATTCCTTTTATATTTATAAATACATAATATATATAAAAAAATAATATTTTAAAACGTAAAAAAAATACAAAAATAATAATAAAAAAACCTTTTTCGATTTTCCACCACCAGTATGTACGGTGGTCCGCAGTTACGTGGCATGCATGTAAGTAACGACGGTCCCATGATCGAAGGTGACCGCCCTGTGGCCTAAATCCCCTTCTCCCCCTCTTTTCTCCTTTTTTTTTTCTTTCAAATGATGCAAATGATTTTTTTTCAAAAAAATTGGTCTTATATAGCCTTCCAAAACGACGTCGTTTTGGGGGTTGCCCTTTAACCCCAAAACGACGTCATTTTGATGCGACCCGGTCCGACCCGACCCATACCCGCTTAGGATCCGCGTGTTTTTGACGGAAGGGCTAATTGCACTTTTAGCCCTTCCGCTTTTTTATAGCTTTATAATTCAATTTTTTGTATTGTTAATTTTGCCCAGAAATTTTGTTTTTGTTTCATTTTGGTCCCTTTGCTGCTGTGAGTCTTAGGCCGAATGGTTTATTGCCCGATCTAGTCCCTCTTATTCATTTGCGCATGTAATTTAGTCCTTTCCCCTTTATTTCCTTTTAAATTTGCCCCAAAACTTTGTTATTAGTTCAATTTTAGTCCTTTCCTATTTATTTTTGTTTCTTTATTAAATATTATTATTATTATTTCTAATATTATTAAGTTTATCAATATTATTATTTTTTTTATATATTAGTATATATTTTATTATTTATGTATATATATATACATATATTGTAGTGTTTTTTTTTATTACTTCATTTTTATATTTTGTTATATTTGCTTTTTTGCATTACAATATTATTATATATATGATTGTATATGTTTTTATATTTGTATAGCCTTATTTTATTATAATATTTTATTATACGTGCTTTTTTTGTTACTATTATTAATATTATATAATAGTGTATACTTTTTATCATATATGTATATATATATTTGTACATAGTCTTATTTTTATTACTTTATTTCAATATTTTTGTTGTATTTGTTTTTTCGTATTTCAATATATTTATTATATTTATTATATAGTAGTGTATATTTTTATTACCTATGTGTATATATATTTATATATATAGTATGATTTTTAATTACTTTATTATTTTTATTATTTTTTATTATTTTTTTTTGTATTTTAATATTATTACTATTATTATTATTATCATTGTTAATATAGTGAATATTTTTGTTATATGTATGTATGTATATATATATATGTATTTATATAATAGTATTTTTAGTTACCTTATTTTAATATTATTATTATATTATACACTTCCCTTTTCATGATTATTTATCTATTACTCTATTACTAATTAACTTAATTTATTGATTATTATTATTATTATTACTATTGTCATATTTAGTATTACTTTTACTTTCATTATAATTATTATTACTGATCTTAGTATTATTACAATTGTTTCTTATTTTTTATTTTATATTATATTATTAGTGTTTTTTCTATTATTAGCATCGGTTTTAGTTTCAATTAATATTTTGACATGCATATATATTATGTGTATATTCTTTTAATAGTATTATGTATATACTTGCATATACCATTGTTAACTTTATATTATGCATATTTTTAATATTATCTTTTTATATGTAGTATGTACATATTTTCAATACTATTATGTAAATACTTTTTTATTCCTATTATTACGTACATACTTTAATATATATATACATATAGTACTATTAGTATTTTTAATATTACGTTTACGTTACTTCACTTATTGTTATGTGTTTATGTATATGTTCGTCACTATTTCGTACTTAATACTATTGTGGTCATGTTTAATATCGCATACGTTGTTATTGTTTTTTAATATCATCGTCGTAGTTATTATTTATTTCGATATATTTCTAACTCTGTTATTTTTTATTTCCTGCCCATTTTTGTATCGTCTTACTGTTCACTACTTTAAAGATTTTTATTCATGTCTTTTAATTTCAATAAATAAGGCAATGCACCGATTTAACATTAAGTCATCGATTTCATCGCTATATTGGGTGAACATCAATTGACTCGTGTTAAAATGGTATGTCCTTCTCAAAAAAAACTGAAAACTAAAAAATCTCATTTTTCAATCGGATCACGATTAAATGTCAAATTGAATTCATATTTTTGAAAATCAAGACAACACGTGTTTAATAAAGATACCAATTTTGGGCGTCGCGAGGGTGCTAATACCTTCCTCGTGCGTAACCGACGCCCGAACCCTATTTTTCTTTGAATTTTAACGTAGACCTAAACCCGGCCTTCTTTTTACCCAAAAAATAATTTTTTTTCTAAAAAGAAGATTTATTAGGTGTCCGATCACACCTAGAAAAAGATCAGTGACGACTCCCTTTTTTAATAAAATTGAAAGTCGATTTTCAAATTTTCAATAAATCGCCTCAATTAGCGACCGAAAGCGAATGATAAATTTTTACGTTGCTACAGTTGGCGACTCCACTGGGGACGTATTTTTGAGAGTCAAGTCGAATTAAACGCGTGTTGTCAAAATATTCGAATTTCCTTTTTCAAATTAATATTTAGTCGTGATCCTAAAATTGTGTTTTTAAAAACTCATGTGTTTGCATCGTGTTGTATATATTCTTCTAACTTGTTTTATCTGGTTGTTTTTTATAGTACTGGTTTAGTCTTTAAATAAAAAGGTTTGTGAGTTTCTCCCTACGCACCGTGCCCTTGCATTTTGCATAACATGAGCTCTACACCCGGGCTTTGTCCGTTTAAGTAAAAGTAAACGTTATGCCTTTGTGAGTTAACTCGTCCCTTCGTACAGGCTAGTGAATACTTTCGGGTTACATATGACTTATGCTTTCGTGAGTAACTTGTCTCTCCGCATAGGCATAAGTAAATGTAATCCCTCGAATTGATCTCGTAGGCCTATGATGGGTCATGACCGAGGCTCTGTATTAATCTTAGTAGATGATAGTACAGACAATTCGAGTACCTACCTAGAACCAAAACCGCATATAGTGAACCGTACGAGCCACCTAACTAGAGTCATGCCTAACCTTTGTCCGTTTACTGGTCACCGAAATAAGTACACGAAAAACACATCTTACCTTCTGTTTCTTTTTCATTTACGCTTTCTATGCAAGGGAATCGAGTCCATTGGACCAAGTAGCTTAATTTGCTAGATGTTCCACAGTTTTTCTCTGATCATATGTGTTATGCTAACCAAGGTTATTTGTCTGTATTTCTATTTTTCATCATGCATTATAGGCATCTTGTTAGGAAGGTGTTGACTAGAGATTGGTTGCCAAAAACGGGTTTCAGATGGAGGAGTCAATTACACGAGTGACCGAAATGTTGTGTAATGGACTCTTTTGATTAAGGAAATGCCTAAATAGAGGCTATCTTGAAATTAACACCGAATTTTTGCATGTTCATTCATGACTGACATTCATTTGACATTTATCCATTCATCCATTCATTGCAAGTGCATATCCCATAATCGTTCGCTGAGGTTAAAACATACAATTCACAGTTGTAATACCATACGCTTGGAATCACGTCACTCATATAGGACGCGTCGACAAGTTAAATTGATGGAGGCTGAATTTAGCGAAAGGATTGAGAGGATTGAAAGAATACAAAGAGAATTGCAAGAATAGTTGGCTAAATCACAGTAGGAAACGAGAGATCTGATGGTAAGATCTCAAGAGGAATCACTCGAGCAAAGGGATCAAATGGCCTAAATGATGGAGATGATGTCAGCTTTAGTTAAAGGGAAGGGACTTATGCAGAATCCTGACGTTATGGAACCTCAGTCGAGAGTTAATCATGATCAGGATCCGTTTTATCCCTCAAGATTCACCCCGCCGCATGCCCACGCAGCACAAAGAGGGTACACCCAGGTGGAACCTACAGACCTGGAGCAACGGCCAGTGCCGCCTGTTCATTTAGGGCAAGGAATAATTATATCAAACCCCAGAGTTAATCCTGTTGATCCCAATATTCTAGATTTGGATGACCCAGTAGAGATAGCCAAGTTGAAATTAGACAATCATGATGTTTGGGACAAGTATAGGAGCTTGGAAGAAAGGCTCAAGGCATCGAAAGGCACCAAGTCTTCTCGTATTAGTGCCAATGAGCTCGATCCCGTGCCCGATCTGGTTCGCCTCAAGTTTAAGGCACCGATTTTGAAAAATATGATGGAACGAGATGTCCAAGAACGCATCTTGTCATGTTTTGCTTAAAAAATGACGAGTCACATGAATAAAGATCGATTGTTAATACACATCGTTTCCAAGACAGCTTGGTCGGATCGGCTCTTCGATGGTATAATCAACTTAGTAGAGAAAGGACCCGATCATGGAAAGACTTAGCATCAGCATTTTGTGAACAATACAAGCATGTGTCTGACATGGTGCCTGATCGGTTGACTCTGCAGATGATGGAAAAGAAGCCGACGGAAACTTTTAGGTAGTACGCGCAGAGATGGAGGGACATCTCGGTACAAGTAGAACCCTCTTTAACCAAAACTGAAATAGCGGTTCTCTTCATCAACACTTTGAAAGCGCCATTTTACGATAAGTTGGTAGGAAGTGCTACGAAAGACTTTGCGGACATTGTGATATCCGGGGAACTTATAGAGAATTCCATAAAAAATAGAATGATGGAAGGCCCCGAGAGCTCAAAAGGGTAGCACCCATGAAGAAAAAAAAAAACCAGAAACCCATGTGGTGGGAACAGGAAGACACTATACTTCTAATTCGTACCCAACTCAACCACGACCTCGATATCACCCATCTCCGAACTTCACATACTTGGGCGTGTTTTGAACAATGTAACAGTGGAAGAGATCCGTGTACTTTTAAAGCTAATCTAGAGTAATATTCAAAACATACTTATTGCTTTAAGACCTAGAGGTGATAAGACTTCTTTTGAGAAATAGGTTCGGTCCAAGATTTTTATTTCAATGAAATGCATCTTTTTGAGTAAATTTTCTTCTATTTATAGATTCTTTTATTATTTGGAATTTCATTCTTTTATTTTACATTCATGATCATCCTATACAAATAATCATCCTTAGAATCATTTATTCTCTAAAATTTACCTTCGTATCCATAGTAGGTCCCCAAATAACAATGTCACGAGCGACGCTGTTACTAACTCCCTTTGGAGCAAGATATGTGTCTAGAGGGATCTCAGGACTTTGAAGATGACAAAGATTGTGTCTATCTTCTGATTCGTGAAGGATGGCAGAATGAGATGAAAGACAGACCCTAACTTACAAAGGGTCAGCTGACATTGTGAGCTTGGGAAAAGATGAAAATAGAAACCTAGCCCACCGCAGAAATAAGGCAAGACTATTAAGTTATTTCTAAAAATTCAAGGATGTTTTCATACGATCATATTAAGACGCACTTAGGAACATCTTGAAAGAGGTCCATAAGGGTGTCTAAAGAACACATGACAATGGTTCTGCAATAGCCAGGCTAATCATGAGGATCGGATATTGTTGGTCCACCATGGGAAGGGAAAGGCATCAGTTATGTCGTCAAGACTCACGTGCTTCTTCCATCTCTTCATAAACTTTTCAATACGTGGGGCATAGATGTTCTGTGGATGATCTCGTCAAAAGCTTCTAGTTAACATCATCGTCGTAGCTGTCAATTGCTTCACTAAGAAGGTGAATGTTACTTCATATGCCAATATCATAAAGTCGACAGTCATGAAATGAAAAAAAAAAAAGAGAGAGAGATCAAATGCTAGAAAAAATCATGTGTTAATGCGTAACTGTACAATGTCATATCACAATGCAACAAAGGCTGCCAAAAGAAAAATACAAAAATAAAAAAAAGTTATGGAAGGTGACCGAGACTTGTAAATATTGGCATAAGAAGCTACCTTTTACTCTTTGTGCTTATTAAAGTTGACCAGGACCTTCACTTGAGCATTAGAGGTGTTCTGTCCATGGAAATTAAGATTCTTTTTCTCCAAGCTTTGATTGAATCAAGAATTGGATGAAGTAAAATGTCTTCAGTAAACTTGACTGCAGAAAAAGGGTTTGAAAGTCAAACGTGTATGATGCTGAGTTATGACGGAAATGGTTCACCCAAAGGAATTTCATAGTAGGAACTTGGTATTGCAGAAGATCCTTTCTATACAAAAGGATTTCAAAGGAAAATGAATGTTTAAGAACTTTATGTGGTAAAGGAGGCTTTCCCCGGAAGAACACTGATCCAATCATAAATTCAGATTCAGTCCAGAAATACTTGAAAAGGAGAGGCCAAGGTGAAAACCCGCAAAGGGCGCTTTGTGACCTTCATTCATTCAAAAGCAAAAAAGAAAGAAAAAAAAAAAGAAAGAAAAGAAAATGGAGAGGTCAAGGTGAAAACCCGCAAAGGGCACCTTGAGACCAAAGGGGTTTTGAGTTGAAAATCTGAAAAAGGCAGCTCAAATTTTGTTCAAGGTGGGGCATATGGTAGTCTTGCTATACTTGAATTGACAGTGAAGAAGTATGCTACGTCTTGGGGCATCGACAAAGTATTCTGAATCCCCTAAACACATGTTGAACTCAAAATGGTCTCAAAGAAGTTTGTACAGAGAAGCTTAGGCTGCGATATTTGGGGCACTCAGCTTTCCATTTTACCCATTTCTGAATTTATCTTTAATTATCTTATTCTTTTCAAAATGGCTTCCAATAAACTTGCATTTACTCTCATTGTTCAACTTGTTTGTTTCGAGCTATGCTCTTAATCAATTTTCTTCTTATCCATCAGTTCGATCCTTTTCAAGCATTTCGCATTGAAATAATGATTAATGGACTAATCATACTTTTATAAAAGGAGTTTTGCATATTACTCTGAAAGCTTCTAAATAGTACAGGAACCCGAAACACGACTATTGTTTAAGAGCTCACCAAGTGTAAGAGTTGGAAATATTGAGCTTAAATCGAATTTATCTCTTCAGATTTTCTGTCAAAGATATTAGCTGAACAGAAACAAGATATCGCGTCAGTGATATAATCTCGATGAAAACAAGCAAAGTCAACCTAAGCATAAAAAGGGATCATTTTAAAAAAAAAGACATTCTGCATCCATGCAAATATCGTGCATAAACATCTGATCAGGTCACCTGGGGAATGGTCAGTTGATGGAACAAGTTACAAATCCTATACCTTTGAGTTACAGTGGGATGGATGAAAGTTAATACATATCATATAGCCGAGAATTGTAATGGAATGGTTTAAAGATAGTACCAATCTTGTATCCCTAAATTACAGTGGAATGGACCCTGAAGTTACAGTGGGGCAAGCTGGTTGAGCAAAATACGATTATTTCCTCATATTTTGGGTCGAAATACCAACCGAGCAATAGGGCAGTGTACTACGTTAGTAATAGAGCCCTGATGGGCAATGAGTGATGACGCCTTAAAAAAAAGAAAAAAAGGAAAAGAAGAAGATCAAGATGAAAACCTGAAAAGGGCGTCTTGATAAACAAAAATTAGGATGAAAACCCGAAAGGACGTCCTAATGAAGGAGGTTTGGGCCCAAGGGGTAAAAAGATTCAAGAAGTGAGTCAAACAGCAAGACTACAGTATTTGAAGCATTTTCAGCAGCTCAAAAATTTCCATGCAAGAAGACATACTTAAAAGGACTCTTGATTAAGAAACGTGGAAGATTTCATGCTTGAAGATCTAGAGTATTTTGAAATGACATGCTCCAAAAAAAAGAAATGTTGAATATCACCTGGATGAGAATTTGATAAGTACAAGAGCCTCAAATCAAGAACAAAGTTTAACAGGGGCAAAAGAGTGATATTTGAGAAACACAGGTTACTTGTAAAACTTGGGGATAGGTACAAAGCCTAAAGAGGAAATCAAGAATCGAAGCAATGAATGCAGATCATCACAAGAATCGTGAGAAAGGGATATGTGACAAAAAGCCCAAAGCGCATAGCATAATCATGTAGGCATAAAGACATTTAAGACAAACATGTGCATATCGTGATAACATCATGCACGACATATTCAGGTACTCTAGCAGAGCAAGAGGATGCGATGATGGTTGTACTGAATCGAGGAAGAAGACACCCCAATTCCACCAAATGAGAAATTTTGGGTATATTTTTTTATTCTTTTTTTTTTTAAAAATCAACTCATATGGGGAGAGGTGAGTTAAGCCTTAGGTCACACGCTGAGGTATTTTCAATTTATGTTTCAAAAATTGACTCATATTGCGAGAGGTGAGTCAAACCTCAGGTCATGCCAAGGTATTTTCAATTTATGTTTCAAAATCAACTCATATTGCGAGAGGTGAGTTAAGCCTCAGGTCACACGCTGATGTTGTAGGCCAATTTTGGGCCTTCCTACAAAAAAATCATCAGCCCACATCCATTAAAATTTAAACCCATTACATCAATACCCATTAGCCCAAGACACAACAAATTAAACCCAAATTACACCCTCAGCCCAACCACAACCAAGCCCGATGCCTAAACTAACCTAAACAGAACCCTAGCCCCCCTAAAGATGCTAACCCTAGCCTCCCCACTTGCCTCTGTCAGCCACCGACCTAGCCACCTGCTCCATCGCCAAGGTCACCTCAGCACCGCCCATGTCAGCCCCTGAACTCCATCAAATTGCACCTGCAAACAATAAAAGAGACAAGACAGAAACAATAGAAAATGGATGTAAAATGGGTTATAAAAACCCAAATGAAAAATTGTAAGAGGTTCGGCACTTTTGGAATACAAAAAAATACAAACTAGCATTTTTTGAACAGATCTAATAAAGAAGAAAAACAGAAGCAAAAACAAGTGAATATAGCGAGTGTCAAAAAGGTAAGAAAAACCATCTTAATCGGATAACCAAACACCAAAAACAAAAAGCCAGAAACCTAAGGTGATCTTTTTTATTTTAGTTTCGTTTTTTTTAGGCCTATTTTCCACATATATATACTAAAACACATAAAAAATATATAAAACAAATAATAAAAAAAGGTGGTCCGGTGACGGACCGGTGACCGGCCCCTTAGCCGGATTTCCTTTTCTCTCCCCCCTCTCCCTCTTTTTTTTCTTTCGCAACTCAAAATGATTTTTTTTCTTCTGTTTTTTAGGTTATTTATAGCCTTTCAAAACGGTGCCCTTTTTGGCATTAAAATTCAGGGCTGAAAAGGCGTCGTTTCGCCGTGGATCGGGTCAACCCGACCCTACCCGCTAGGATCCGCGTGTTTTTTTTATTGGAGAGGCTAATTGCGCTTTCAGCCCCTCCGCTTTCTTATGGTTTTACAATCAAATTTATTATTTTTTTAATTTAGCCCTTTTATTTGTTGCGCTTTCTGATCTAGTCCAGTTCAACGCTGTGCGTTTTAGAATTCGGGAAAATTGCCCATTCGGCCCCCCATAGTTTCATGCGTGTTCTAATAAGTCCTTTTTCTTGCTTTTTATTTCGAATTGGCCCCAAAATTTAATTCCTCAACTCAATTTCGTCCTTTTTATTTTCTTTCGTTATTCTGCTTTATTATTATTATTATTATTATTATTATTATTATTATTATTAGTATTAGTATATATTTTCTGTTATATAGGTATATGTATATATATTTATATATGGTTTTATTTTTAATTACTTTATTTCAATATTTTTATTATATTATATTTGTTTTTGTTATCAAAATTGTTACTATATTTATTATTAGTATTAATGATAGTGTATATTTTATATGTAAATATTTTTTAAATATATTTTTTTATACCCTATGTATTGTATATATTTTCTTAATAATTATATTATATGTATATATATATACTATATACGTATTTTTAATATTATTATGTATGTATATACTATGCAAATATTTTAACATTTTCATATATATTGTGTGTATGTATCTTTAAATATTGCATTTTCATATATGTTATGTATATACCTCTAATACCATATTATTTGTATATTTTTATTTTTCATATCCTCTTGAATAATATTACATATGTATTCCTTTTAAATACCATATCATATATATATATTATTATTTTATTAATTTTTGTTCCTAGCATATTTATTATTAATATTAGTATAAGTATTTTAGTATACGTATACAATTTTTATAAATAGTGTTATTTTCATATATCCCTATATTTACTATTATACTTATTATTTTATTCTAATATTACTATGTATTTATTTTAAAATATACATATATATTTTTAATCTAGTATTATATATTTTATATATATATGTTCACTACTATTTCATGTATACATTATTACTATTATTATCATGTTTAATACCATATGCATTTGTTATTGCTTTATACTATACTATCACATATACATTGTTAATGTTTTATATATTATTTGCTTCGTATATTCTTAACTTTTTTTATTATTATTTGTCTGTCCCGAATTTATCATATTAGTTCATATCATATTTCAACACCAATACTAGTTTTTCCTTTTACTTTTTTAAAAGGAATATTTTCATTCATTTTTATTTCAATAAATATATAACGCACCGATTTAACATTAAGTCATTGATTTCATCGCTATGTTGGGTGAATATCAATTGACTCATGTTAAAACGGTATGTCCTTCTCAAAAGAAAACAAAACTTGAAATTTCTCGTGTTTTGATCTGATCACGATTAAATGTTACTTTGAACTTGCAATTTTGAAAACTAAGAAGACACTTGTTTAATGAGATACCAATTTTGGGCGTCACGAGGGTGCTAATGTCTTCCTCGTGCGTAACTGACTTCCGAACCCTGTTTTTCTCTGGATTTTTCGCGTAGACTCAAGTTAGGCCTTCATTTTTGTTCAAGAATAAACTTTCTTCTCTAAAAAGATGATCTATTGGGTGTCTAATCACACCTAGAAGAAAAAGATCGGTGGCGACTCCTTTTTAGTAAAATCAAAAGTCGGTTTTCAAATTTTCACTAACTCGCCACAATTAGCGACCGAGCTAAATTTTTACGTCGCTACAACTGGTGACTCCACTGGGAACCCTTTTTGAGAGTCGTGTCTGGAATTAAACTCGCGTTATCAAAATTTTTGAAGTTCCTTGTTCAAATTAACATTTAGTCGTGATCCTCAAATTTTTGTTTTCAAAAAATCATGCATTTGCATCGTGTTGTATATATTCTAACTTGTTTATCTGGTTGTTTTTCAGCTTTAAATTTTTATGGTTTTTCTTTTGGTTTAGTTTTTAAATAAAACGTAAAGGTTTGTGAGTTTCTCCCCACACACCGTGCACTTGCATTTTCGCATAACATGAGCTCTCTACTCGTGCTCCGTCCGTTTAAGTGAAAGTAAACGCTACGCCTTCGTGAGTTAACTCGCCCCTCCGCACAGGCTAGTGAATACTTTCGGGTTACATATGACGTATGCTTTCGTGAGTTAACTTGTCCCTCCGCATAGGCATAAGTAAATGTAATCCCTCGAATTGAACTCGTGAGCCTGTGATGGGCTATGACCGAGGCTTCAGTACTAATCTTAGCGGATGATGAAGACGGACAATTCGAGTACCTATCTAGAACCAAAACCGCATATAATGAACCATACGAGCCACCTAACTAGAGCCATGCTGAACCTCCGTCTGTTTAGTAGTCACCAAAATAAGTGCACGGGAGGAACGCCTCTTACCTTTTGCATTTTCACTTTCTATACAAGGGGATTGGGTCTGTTTAATAAACTAGATCAGGTAGTTCGATTTATTGAATTCTCCATGTTTTTCTGCCTGTATTAAATTACTAATCAAGGTTGTTTGTCTTTGCCTTATTGTTTTTCATCATGCATTTAAGGCATCATATTAGAAAGGTGTTTACTAAAGATCAGTTGCCAAAAAATGGGTTTCTAATGGAAGAGTCAATTATACAAACAATCGAGAAAAATGCCGTGGTTCAGGACTGGTCTCTAAAAACTCAAAAGGAAAAAGGGGATAGTCTAGTGGAGGGATGTATTACCAATCTGCCCGAGCATGTAACTGTGAATGTTTGCCAGAATAACCTTGAAAATTTGATTCGGGTTTGGAATCAGTGGGACTCGGACACTAGAGGTATCTTCACTGAGAGGTACGGAGATATAGCCCACTTGATCACTATCAACATAGACGAGCGTTTGATTCAAGCCATGATCAGATTCTGGGATCCGGCTTATCAATGTTTTATTTTCAACCAGGAAGACATGACCCCGACTATAGAAGAGTACGCTGCTCTACTTCGTATCAATAATGTACAACCCTATAAGATATATGTGAAAGAACCTAAGCCGATGACCTTCAAGAAAAAGTTAGTGAGATTGACAGACATGACTGACGCGTGGGCTGAAAAACAGATAAAGAAGAAGAATGAAACCATTTGCATTCCATGGTCTTCCCTACGAGATTTGGTTCTGAACCATCCCGACATGCTGAAAAGGGTAAATCTATTCGCTTTGGCCATTTACGGTTTGGTCATTTTCCCAAAAGTTCTTAGACATCTTGAAGTTGCAGTAGTTGATTTCTTTGAAAGGTTAAAACAAGGAATCAACCCTGTCCCGACTATCCTAGCCGAGACCTTCAGATCCCTGAGTAGTTGTCGAAAAAAAGGGGAGGGACGATTTATTGGATGCGCGCAGTTGCTTAATGTTTGGATTTTGAGCCACTTCTGGAAAGTAGAGCGCACTCCGTTCCATATGTTTTCAAAAACATTTGCCTCGTTGGAAGCTTATCTCAAGAAAGAATGGCCAAAGGAAGTCACGGAGCAATATTGGGTCTCAGTTTTTCAGAACCTTCGCACCGAGGATATAACGTGGAGAGCACCATGGATACGCCCTTCGATTTTGCTATACAAGGTCGGAGATCAAGACTGGGTGCTACTACTCGGATTATGGGGAGGAGTTGGATATGCCCCACTATTAGTCCAAAGGCAATTTTCTTCACGACAATTCATACCCGCCACCGGAGGATTAGCGCAGTCCGAGTTTGCTTTTGTAGGTGAGGGATATATTAAGAAGGTCTGAGACACTGTAAAATCTTAGAAGAAAATTCATCTGATGGAATTGGCCCTATATGCTGATACCCTAACCCAAGATTACGACATATGGAGGAAGCAACGGGTAAATAGTCAGCAAATCTCGTCAACAAACTATACCGTCCAGAATCCTTTTTCGGAGGAAATACCGTCTGAGCTAGAAATGGCAAGACAAGAATTTGAACAAGAAAAGGCCAAGATATCTCGGGACTTTAGTGCCGTTCAAGAATAAAACTACCAATTGAAGATCGACGTTCAGATTGAAAGATCCAGAACTGAGAAAGTACAAAAAGAGGCTGAAGTCATAAGAAATCACTTAAGAGATCTTCATCTGGAAAATAAGAAGTTAAGAGGCACAATAAAGAACAGTGGGCTGGGTAAGTCATCGATAGAATGGAAAGAAGAAATAAGCAACATCAAAGGCGGAATGGAATTTTGGAAAGGAAAAGCGAAGAAAGAGGAGGAAAAAGCTGTGCGGGCAATGATAGAACTAAAGAAAGAACGCCGAATATGAAACTGTGTCTGCCGAACTTACAATTAGTCGCTCCGAACGTCGAGAGTTAAAAGAGAGAATACGGGGATTAGAATATATACTGCAAGATCGTCAACAACAGCTAGATACTCTCTTGAAGGCTTTGGAAGAAAAGAATAGTCAATATGATAGAGACGTTCGTACCTATGAAGAGGGCCTCCAGGAAAAAGAAATGCAACTTAACTATCTGATCAATGAAATTTGTGGGGCAGCCATGCACTTGGTACAACTATCAGATGAAGCAGAGAATCTCAATTGCCAATTCTCGCCAAGCCAACGATCAAGCATATCGGAATTCTTAGAGCGAGTAAAGAAATGTGGCGATATAGCTAGGAAGTTTGTGTAATAGCTGAATCAAAAACGGCAAAATGTTTTGTAATGAACTCTTTTGATGAATGAAATGCCTAAATAGGGGCTATCTTGAAATCAACACCAATTTCTTGCATTTTTTTCATGACTAACATGTATTCATTCATGCATTCATTCATTCATTGCATATCCCATACTCTTTCGCTGAGGTTAAAACATACAATTCACAGTTGTAATACCACAAGACTAGAACCACGTCATTCGTATAGAACGCGCCTACAAGCTAGAGTAATGGAGGCCGAATTCAACGAAAGGATTGAAAGGATGGAAAGAATTCAAAGGGAATTATAAGAGCAACTGGCCAAATCGCAGCAAGAGACAAGAGACTTAATGGTGAGATCCCGAGAAGAATCGCTCGAACAGAAGGATCAAATGGCCAAGATAATGGAAATGATGTCAGCTTTAGTTAAGGGAAAGGGACCTATGAACCCTGACGTTGTGGAACCACGGTCAAGGGGTAATCTCGATCAAGATCCGCCCCATCCGCCAGGATTTACTCCACCGCACGCCCACGCAACACAAAGAGGATACACTCAATGGGAACCTACAGGCCTGGAGCAACGACCTGCACCACCTGTTAACTTGGGACAAAGAATGTTCGTGTCAAACCTAGGGGCTAGTCCTGCTGATCCACTAGTTCCAGATTTGGATGACCCAGCAGAGATAGCTAGGTTGAAATTAGATAATCATGCGCAAATAAGAAGTATATGAGTCTAGAGGAAAGACTCAAAGCGATAGAAGGCACTGAAGTCTTCTCTGCACTAGGTGCCAAAGAACTTAGTTTGGTACCCGATCTAATTTTGCCTCCGAAGTTCAAGGTGCCTGATTTTGAAAAGTATGATGGGACAAGGTGCCCAAAAACACATCTCATCATGTTCTACCAGAAGATGACTGGCTATGTGAACGAAGATAAGCTACTCATACATTGTTTTCAAGATAGTCTAGCAGGATCGGCTCTTCGGTGGTACAACCAGCTTAGCAGGGAAAAGATCCGATCCTGGAAGGACTTGGCATCAGCGTTCTGTGAGCAGTACAAGTATGTATTGGATATGGTGCCAGACTGGATGACCTTGCAAATGATGGAGAAAAAGCCGTCAGAGACCTTTAGACAGTATGCGCAGAGATGGAGGGACGTCTCGGCCCAAGTGGAACCCCCACTAACAAAAACGAAGATAACCATACTCTTTATCAACACTTTAAAGATGTCGTTTTATGACAAACTAGTGGGAAATGCCACGAAGTATTTTACGAATATTGTAATATCCGGTGAGCTCATAGAGAATGCCGTCAAGAGCGGTAGAATGGAAGGTTCAGAAGGTTCAAAAAGGGCAGCGCCCATGAAGAAGAAAGAACCAGAAGCCCACATGGTGGGAATGGGAAGCCGTTATGCCTCTAATCCATATCCAAACCAACCCCGACCTCAAAATTATCCACCTCTAAATTTCTATTATCCCCCTCAAACCCCTTACTACCGAGCACCACCTCCTTCCTACCCCGTATACGCCACGAACAACCAAAGACCCGTCACCACATTCCCACAAAACACGGTACCCGCTCGAAGCCAGCCCAGAAACGAACCAAGACCAGCAAGGCCTAATCCCGAGAGACCGCAATTTACTCCCATCCCTGTGTCGTATGGGGAATTGTACCCAAAATTTTTGGAGAAACAGCTGATTTCTCCCCATTACATGGTACCCCATAAACCTCCATACCCAAAGTGGTACGATCCAAATGCTAGTTGTTCATACCACACGGGGAACCAGGGGCATTCCACGGAGAATTGCCTAGCCTTTAAGAGGAGAGTTTAAGGACTCATTGACGCGGGTATCCTACGATTCGATAGCGCCAGTAGCGCAACTGGGAACCCGTTCCCTAACCATACCGAAGGGAATGTGAGCACAGTGGGGAAAGAGGACGAATGGAAAGTCAGAAGATGTGTTTCGAAAATAAGGACGCCCCTGCAGAAAATCTGGGAGGTACTGGTTAAGAAAGGATTGCTTCATCACCCCGATATAATTCTTGGAAAAGAAGGTCTAAGTTTTTACAATTTCCATGGAATTGTAGGACATGACATTCAGTCATGTAAGGATTTTAAAAGGTTACTTTAAGACCAGATGGATAATAAGGAGATCAAGGTCCTTAACAAGAGAGAAGAGGCCAACGAAAGAGAAATATGCGCCTCTGATAGCCAGTCATCAGGTCCCCCTTATAGCGCTGATCGACCGTTAGTAATTTATTACGACGCGATGAAAGAACCGGTGAAACCAAAAATGATAATTAAAGTACCGTCTCCTTTCCTGTACAAGGACGACAAAGCCGTACCATGGAAATATGACATCAATATCGTCACACCGGAAGGTGAAAAGTCTGAAGTCATAACTGGAGATGTTGGAGAGGTAGGTCATTTTACCCGAAGTGGAAGATGTTATTCGAAAGAGGTCGAACCAGTGAAGAAGAACAGTGACTGGAAGCAAAAAGGGAAAGGAGTGATGCATGAGGCCGAAGTCGAGCAAGAAATTCCACCCGTGTAAGAAACTAAAAAGCCTGTGGATGAGGAGGAAGCACAGGAGTTCTTGAAATTTATCAAGCACAGTGAATACAATGTGGTGGAACAATTGAATAAGCAACCAGCACGAATCTCGATTTTATCTCTGCTGTTAAATTCAGAGCCACACCGAAACGCTTTGTTGAAGGTGTTAAATCAAGCTTATGTAGCAAACAACATATTTGTTGAGAAGCTTGATAGGTGGGTGAACAATCTGAGCACGGACAATTTCATCTCTTTTAGTGATGATGAGATACCGCCAAACGGTAGAGGCTCAGTGAAAGCATTGCATATTACGACTCGCTGTAAGGGCTACATAATACCGAACGTGCTCATCGATAATGGGTCGGCACTCAACGTCAGGCCTTTGGCCACGTTTTCTAGAATTCCAATGGATCTGTCCTATTTAAGGCTCTGTCATTCCATGGTAAGGGCATTCAATGGGATGAGACGTGAAGTCATGGGGAAGATTGAGATCCCTTTGGAAGTAGGCCCTTATATATACGAGGTAGAATTTCAAGTCATGGACATTACACCATCATACAATTGCCTCTTGGGAAGACCTTGGATCCATTCCGCTGGAGTAGTCCCATCATCCCTCCACCAAAAAATGAAATTTATCATGGATGGCTGTTTGGTCACAATCGAGGGAGAAGAAGACATTGTCGCAACCATCTCTGCCGATACACCGTACCTGGAAGTGAGCAAAGATGTAATAGAATGTTCCTTTCGATCCTTTGAGTTTGTCAATGCCACTTTTATCGTTGAGGGAAACAAAATTTTGGTACCAAAACTGTCAAGGAATACCAGATTAGGCGTTAAGATGACTGTGGGAAAAGGAGCCCGAGCAAGAAAAGGTTTGGGAAGGTATCTGCAAGGAATAGTCAGGGCTCTAAAGCCAGTGCCCCACAAGGCCCGATACGGCTTAGGTTTTCATACAGACGCACGTTAAAGAAGAAAACAGTGGAAGAAAGATAAGGAAAGAAGGATTGCGAGAACTTTGGGCTGAGAACTGGAATGGGAACCCATAGAGTACCTTCCTTTGTCAAAAACATTTACATCTGCAGGAATGATATACCCCGAGCAAGATAATCCACGAAACAAGCTGTTGATAATTGAAAAGGGTCTTCAGAATGTCAGTATAAATGTCATTGACAAAGGGGCTGATGCAAGTAAAGACGTCGCAAGGATACGCCCTTATCCCCCGGGTTTCATGTTGAACAATTGGACTACCGAAGACCTTCTTGTAGTTTATAAGTCTTTAGAGTAATGCTCAAACGTTAATCCTCTATTGTGTCCTTAGATATAATAGAATTCTTTTGTAAGAGCTTGCATTCGCTCTTTATCATTCAAATGAATATCAATGAAGATGCATTTTGTCACGATTTTTCACATTATCACTAATTTCATAATCATTTTCTCATTTCATAGCCTATCCTTACATTTGCCTCATGCCATGCCATAACATTTTGTTTGTTGGTTCCAATACTTGGATGCTCCTCTATAGTTTCCTTTTCCATTCAACTTTTAGGTGCTCAGATATCAACAGCATGAACAAACCCGTTACGAGTCCTGAAATTAATTTTGAGAAGGCTGTTCGTTTAGGAGAATTCGAAGCCGAAGAAAATGATGAAGATTATGTATCGTCTCCTGACTTGCTAAGAATGGTGGAACAAGAGGATAAACAGATTTTGCCTCATCAAGAATCTGTTGAAACAATAAATTTGGGAACTGAAGAAAGGAAGCAAGAAGTAAAGATTGGGACCTCTATTTCAGGGAGCACCAGGCATAATTTGACCGCTTTGCTCTACGAGTACAAAGATGTATTCGCATGGTCATATCAGGACATGTCAGGATTAGATGAAGATGTAATGGTCCATAAGCTCTCATTGAAACCAGAGTGCAAACCCATTCAGCAAAAGCTAAGACGGATGAGGCTCGAAATGCTGTTGAAAATAAAAGAGGAAGTCAAGAAGCAATTTGATGCTGGTTTCCTACAAGCCTCCAAATATCCAGAATGGGTGGCTAACATAGTCTCGGTACCAAAGAAAGATGGCAAAGTACGAATGTGTGTGAATTATCGTGATCTGAATCGAGCAAGTCCTAAAGATAATTTTCCTTTGCCACACATCGATACATTGGTGGATAATACAGGCAAACATTCATTGTTTTCATTCATGGATGGATTCTCGGGGTATAATCAGATCAAGATTACCCCTGAGGATATGGAGAAAACTACCTTCGTAACAATATGGGGAAATTCTGCTACAAGGTGATGCCATTTGGGTTAAAGAATACTGGGGCAACATATCATAGGGCTATGGTGACGTTATTCCATGACATGATGCATAAAGAAATAGAGGTCTACGTCGATGATATGATTGCTAAATCCCGAGGGGAAGAAGAGCATGTAGTGAACCTCAAGAAGTTGTTCGAAAGGCTGAGAAAGTTTCAGCTAAAGCTTAATCCAGTCAAATGTACGTTTGGGGCTACCTCAGGAAAGTTGCTAGGCTTCATTGTCAGTGAAAGAGGTATCGAGGTTGATCCAGATAAAATAAAAGCCATTCAAGAGTTACCACCTCCGCGCACGTAAAAGGAAGTTAGAGGATTTTTAGGGAGATTAAACTACATCGCCCGATTTATCGCTCAACTTACCAACCAATGCGACCCAATCTTTCGGCTTCTTCGAAAACATAACCCGGGAGAATGGAATGAGGAATGCCAGGTGGCCTTTGATAAGATAAAACAATATTTGTCTAGTCCTCCAGTGCTAGTACCGCCAACCCCGGGAAGACCATTGATATTGTATTTGACTGTGTTCAAAAATTCGATGGGTTGCTTACTGGGGCAACACGACGAGTCAGGAAAGAAAGAAAAGGCGATCTACTACCTCAAAAAAAGTTCACTGAATATGAGGCAAAGTATTCGTCCATTGAAAAATACTGTTGCGCTATGGTTTGGGTAGCTCGGAAACTCAGGCAATATATGTTGTATCACACGACATGGCTAATTTCAAAGCTGGACCCAATAAAATACATGATGGAATCACCTATACTCTCAGGAAGAATAACACGATGGCAGATCTTACTATCGGAGTACGACATTGTCTATGTGAGCCAAAAATCAATAAAAGGAAATGCAATAGCTGACTTCTTAGCAACTCGAACAACGGAGGAATACGAGCCATTGAGGTTTGATTTCCCAGATGAAGACTTAATGTGCATCACAGAAAAGGAATCTGAGTTATCAAAGGATAAGCCATGGAAGATGAGTTTTGATGGTGTGTCAAATGCCTTGGGACATGGAATTGGAGCAATCCTGGTATCACCAGACGGGAATCATTATCCGTTCACGGTAAGACTGAACTTCTTCTGTACCAATAACATAGCAGAATATGAGGCCTGTATCATGGGACTTCGCGCAGCTATTGAGCGAAACATTGAAATCTTAAAGGTGTACAGGGACTCAGCCCTAGTGGTTTACCAGATCCGTGGAGATTGGGAAGTGAGGGATCCGAAATTGATTAAGTACAGTGATCTAGTGGCTGAATTAATCAAAGAATTCAAAGAAATAACTTTTTATTACTTCCCACGAGAAGAAAACCAATTGGCTGACGCCCTGGCCACTTTGGCTTCAATGTTCAAAGCAAGTAGAGAAGCACAAATAATGCCCCTCAAAATGAGCATATACGAGGTCCCTGCACACTGTTGTAGCATTGAAAAAGAGGCAGACGGACGGCAATGGTTCTATGATATCCTAGAATATGTCATGAATCAAAAATATCCCGAACAAGCAAATGAGAACGACAAAAGAACAATAAGAAGAATGTCAGTGGGATTTGTTCTTAATGGAGACATCTTGTACAAAAGAGGAAAGGACCAAGTGCTTCTGAGATGCGTGGATGCTATTGAAGCTAAGAAAATACTCGAAGATGTCCATGAGGGAATTTGTGGGACACATACCAATGGTTTCACTATGGCTAGGAAGATTATGAGACTCGGTTATTACTAGATGACGATGGAAAGTGACTGCATTAGTTTTGCACGAAAATGCTACAAATGTCAAATTTATGGTAATAAAATTCATGCAGCCCCTTCGCCCCTTCATGTCATGACTTCTCCATGGCCCTTTTCTATGTGGGGCATGGATGTTATAGGGTCAATTTCCCCAAAATCTTCTAATGGACACCGATTCATTTTTGTGGTTATTGATTACTTCACAAAATGGATAGAAGCCACTTCGTTTGCCAATGTGACGAAGACCGCAGTTTGCAGGTTTTTGAAAAAGGAAATCATTTGTAGATATGGTTTGCCTGAAAGAATCATTTCAGATAACGCCTTGAATCTGAATAACAAGATGATGAAAGAAGTGTGTGAGTAATTCCAAATAAAGCATCATAACTCTTCGCTCTATCGCCCAAAGATGAACGGAGCTGTTGAAGCAGCGAACAAAAATATTAAGAAGATCATTGGAAAAATGACCGAAACATATAAAGACTAGCACGAGAAGCTACCATTTGATTTGTATACATATCGTACATCTGTACAGACATCTACGGGAGCAACTCCTTTCTCTCTGGTCTATGGAATGGAAACTGTGTTACCCATCGAAGTTGAGATCCCTTCTTTGTGAGTCTTAATGGAGTCGAAATTAGAGGAAGCAGAATGGGTTCGAGCTCGATATGACCAGTTAAACCTCATTGAGGAAAAACGTCTAAAGGCAATTTGCCACGGACAGATGTACCAGAAGAGAATGATCGCGGCCCATGACAAGAAGGTACGGCCAAGAGAATTCCATGAAGGAGAACTCGTGTTGAGAAAGATTCTCCCAATACAAAAGGACTTGTGAGGAAAATGGGCACCAAATTGGGAAGGACCATACGTCGTAAAGAAGGCATTCTTAGGTGGAGCTTTGATTCTCACTGGGATGGATGGGAAGGAGTTACCGAATCCAGTGAACTCATATGCTGTGAAGAAATATTATGCTTGAAAAAAGAAAATGAAGATGAAAACCCGAAAAGGGCATCTCAAAAAAAAAAAGAGACTTTTGTCCCTACCTGACCATTTTCCCGCATCTCATTATGTGATTTATTTAAATAATAAATAGTGAAATGACATACTCTAAACAAAAGAAATGTTAAGCATTACTCGGATAAGAATTTGATAAGTACAAGAGTCTCAAAGCAAGGACAAAGTTCAACCAGGGGCAAAAGAGTGATATCTGAGAAACAACAGAGTGTTCGTGAAGTCTGAGGACGGGTACAGGGCCTAAAGAGAAAGTCAAGAGCCGAAGTAATGAATGCGGATCATCACAAGAATCGTGATGAAAAAGGACATGCGATTAACATGCCTAAGGCGCATAGCATAATCATGTAGGCATAAAGGCATTTAAGACAAACATGTGCATATCATGATGCATTACATATACAGGTAGAGCAAGTGGATGTGATGATAGCTGTACTGAATCAAAGGAAAAGACACCTGAGTTCCACCAGATGACATGTTTTGGTACTCTGATGTTTTAATTCCTATTTTTCAAAAAAAAAATCAACTCATATTGCGAGAGGTGGGTTGAGCCTCAGGACACGCTGAGGTATTTTCATTTTCTGTTTTTTTCAATTTATGCTTTTCAAAAATCAACTCATATTGCGAGAGGTGAGTTGAGCCTCGGGGTACACTGAGGTATTTTCAAATTCTGTTTTTAATTTGTATTTTTTCAAAAATCAACTCATATTGCGAGAAGTGAGTTGAGCCTCAGGACACGATGAGGTAATTTCAATTTCTAATTTTCAAAAATCAACTCATATTGCGAGAGGTGAGTTGAGCCTCAGGGTACACTGAGGTATTTTCAAAATTCTGTTTTTAATTTGTATTTTTTCAAAAATCAACTCATATTGCGAGAAGTGAGTTGAGCTTCAGGACACGCTGAGGTATTTTCAATTTCTGTTTCAGTTTATGTTTTTCAAAGAATCAACTCATATTGTGAGAGGTGAGTTGAGCCTTTTAATTTTTGTTTTTCAAAAATCAACTCATATTGCGAGAGGTGAGTTAAGCTTTGGCTCACGTGTTGAGCTATTTTCACTTTCTGTTTTTCAATTTATACTTTTCAAAAATTAACTCATATTGCGAGAGGTGAGTTGAGCCTTGGCTCACATGCTGAGGTAGTTTCAGTTCTTATTTATTTCAATTTATACTTTCCAAAAATCAACTCATATTGCGAGAGATGAGTTGAGCCTTGGGTCACATGACGAGGTATTTTCAAAATCTACTTTTCAAATTAATTTTCAAAAAAATCAACTCATATTGCGAGAGGATCATATGCCAAGTAAGCAATAAAGATTGGAGCTGATTGAAGTTGCAGTGGAGCAGGTCAAAGTTGTAAGTCTTGACTCCCTGAGGGTACAGTGGAGCTGGTCGAGGATATTAGATTTTTCCTTTCTAAAGAGCAGAAGAGAAGACCACAAACTTTATCTCACTGAAGCGACAGAAGAACATGATTGAAGTTGTAGACCTGATCTTTATGAAGCTACATGGAAGCAGATCGAAGCCACAAATCTCATATCCTTGAAGTTACATTAGAGTATATTAAAGATACAAGGCATATATCAGAAGATGCAGTGGATTAAACTCAAAGCTACAAGATACGGTGGACTAGAAGGAGACTACCTGAACAAGAAGAGCACCAAAGAAGTCAAGACTGGGCAAATTGGCCTTTCTTTGTGTCTTTGCTCTATTCCCGTTACACGACAATGAGCAAAGAGGGGCAGCTGTTGTAGGCCAATTTTGGGCCTTTATACCAAAAAATTATCAGCCCACATCCATTAAAATTTAAATCCATTACATCAATACCCATTAGCCCAAGACACAACAAATTAAATCCAAATTACACCCTCATCCCAACCACAACCAAGCCCAATACCTAAACTAACCCAAACAGAAACCCTAGCCCCCCTAAAGATGATAACCCTAGCCTCCCCACTTGCCTCTGTCAGCCGCCGACCTAGCCCCTGCTCTACCACCAAGGTCACCTCAGCACCGCCCATGTCAACCCCTGAACTCCATCAACTTGCACCTGCAAACAATAAAAGAGACAAGACAGAAACAATAGAAAATGGATGTAAAAGGGGTTATAAAAACCCAAATGAAAAATTGTAAGAGGTTCGGCACTTTTGGAATACAAAAAAATATGAACTAGCATTTTTTAGCAGATCTAATATAGAAGAAAAACAGAAGCAAAAACAAGTGAATATAGCAGTGTCAAAGCAGAAGAACAATCACGAATCGGAGAACCAAATACCAAAAACAAAAAGCCAGAAACCTAAGGTGATCTTTTTTATTTTAGTTTCATTTTTTTAGGCCTATTTTCCACATATATATACTAAAACACATAAAAATATATAAAACAAATAATAAAAAAAGGGAAGAAATTACCTTTTCCGGCCACCGTGTACGGTGGCTGGCGCCGACGCCGAAAGTGGTCTGGTGACGAACCGGTGATCGGCCCCCTGGCCGGATTTCCTTTTCTCTCCCATTTCTCCCTCTTTTTTCTCTTTCCCAACTCAAAATGATTTTTTTTCTGTTTTTTTAGGCTATTTATAGCCTTTCAAAATGGTGTCGTTTTTGGCATTAAAATTCAAGGCTAAAACGGCGTCGTTTCGCCGTGGATCGGGTCAACCCGACCCTACCCGCTAGGATCCGCATGTTTTTTTTATTGGAGGGGCTAATTTCGCTTTCAGCCCCTCCGCTTTCTTATGGTTTTACAATCAAATTTATTATGTTCTTTAATTTAGCCCTTTTATTTGTTGCGCTTTCTGATCCAGTCCAGTTCAACGCTGTGCATTTTAGAATTCGGGGAAAATTGCCCATTCGGCCCCCCCATAGTTTCATGCGTGTTCTAATAAGTCCTTTTTCTTGCTTTTTATTTCGAATTGGCCCCAAAATTTAATTCCTCAACTCAATTTCGTCCTTTTTATTTTCTTTCGTTATTCTGCTTTAATATAATAATAATAATTATTATTATTATTATTATTATTATTATTATTATTATTATTATTATCATTATTATTAGTATTAGTATATATTTTCTGTTATATAGGTATATGTATATATATTTATATATGGTTTTATTTTTAATTACTTTATTTCAATATTTTTATTATATTATATTTGTTTTTGTTATCAAAATTATTACTATATTTATTATTAGTATTAATGATAGTGTATATTTTATATGTAAATATTTTTTAAATATATTTTTTTTATACCCTATGTATTGTATGTATTTTCTTAATAATTATATTATATGTATATATATATACTATATACGTACTTTTAATATTATTATGTATGTATATACTATGCAAATATTTTAACATTTTCATATATATTGTGTGTATGTATCTTTAAATATTGCATTTTCATATATGTTATGTATATACCTCTAATACCATATTATTTGTATATTTTTATTTTTCATATCCTCTTGAATAATATTACATATATATTCCTTTTAAATACCACGTCATATATATATTATTATTTTATTAATTTTTGTTCCTAGCATATTTATTATTAATATTAGTATAAGTATTTTAGTATACGTATACAATTTTTATAAATAGTGTTATTTTCATATATCATTATATTTACTATTATACTTATTATTTTATTCTAATATTACTATGTATTTATTTTAAAATATACATATATATTTTTAATCTAGTATTATATATTATATATATATATGTTCACTACTATTTCATGCATATATTATTACTATTATTATCATGTTTAATACCATATGTATTTGTTATTGCTTTATACTATACTATCGCATATACATTGTTAATGTTTTATCTATTATTTGTTTCGTATATTCTTAACTTTTTATTATTATTATTTGTCTGTCCCGAATTTATCATATTAGTTCATATCATATTTCAACACCAATACTAGTTTTTCCTTTTACTTTTTTTAAAAGGAATATTTTCATTCATTTTTATTTCAATAAATAAGGCAACGCACCGATTTAACATTAAGTCATTGATTTCATCGCTATGTTGGGTGAATATCAATTGACTCATGTTAAAACGGTATGTCTTTCTCAAAAGAAAACAAAACTTGAAATTTCTCGTGTTTTGATCTGATCACGATTAAATATTACTTTGAACTTGCAATTTTGAAAATTAAGACGACACTTGTTTAATGAGATACCAATTTTGGGCGTCACGAGGGTGCTAATACCTTCCTCGTGCGTAACCGACTTCCGAACCTTGTTTTTCTCTGGATTTTTCGCGTAGACTCAAGTTAGGCCTTCATTTTTGTTCAAGAATAAATTTTCTTCTCTAAAAAGATGATCTATTAGGTGTCCGATCACACCTAGAAGAAAAAGATCGGTGGCGACTCCTTTTTAGTAAAATCAAAAGTCGGTTTTCAAATTTTCACTAAATCGCCACAATTAGCGACCGAGCTAAATTTTTACATCGCTACAGCTGAAGTATTTTCAATTCCTGTTTTTTTTTTTAAAAAGAGAAGTCAACTCGTATTGCGAGAGGCGAGTTGAGCCTCAAGACACGTTGAGGTAATTTCAATTTCTGTTTGTCAAAAATCAACTCATATTGTGAGAGGTGAGTTGAGCATCGGCTCACATGTTGAGGTATTTTCAATTTCTATTTTTCAATTCATGTTTTCAAAAATCAACTCATATTGCGAGAGGTGAGTTGAGTCTCAGGTCATGCTGAGGTATTTTCAATTTATGTTTCAAAAAAAAAAAAATCAACTCATATTGCGAGAGGTGAGTTGAGCCTCAGGGCACGCTGAGGTAATTTTAATTTATGTTTGTCAAAAATCAACTCATATTGCGAAAGGTGAGTTGAGCCTCGGGACACGCTGAGGTATTTTCAATTTTTGCTTTTCAAAAAAATCAACTCATATTGCGAGAGGTGAGTTGGGCCTCAGGACACACTGTGGTATTTTCAATTCCTGTTTTTTTCAATAAATATTTTTCAAAAAATCAACTCATATTGTGAGAGGTGAGTTGAGCCTCGAGTCACATGGCGAGGTATTTTCAAAATCTGCCTTTCAAATTAAGTTTCAAAAACTAACTCATATTGCGAGAGGTGAGTTGAGCCTTGGCTCACGTGCTGAGCTATTTTCAATTTCTGTTTTTAATGTCTGTTTTTAAAGAGTCAATTCATATTGCGAGAAATGAGTTGAGCTTAGGATCACATACCGAGTAAAGAATAAAGATTGGAGCTGATTGAAGACACCAGATTTTGTCTCCCTGAAGTTGCAGTGGATCTGATCGAGGATATCAAATCTTACCTTTCTAAAGTGGCAGAAGAGAAGACTACAAACCTTATCTCACTGAAGCAATAGAAGAGCAGATTGAAGTTGTAGATCTTATCTTTCTGAAGTTACAGTGAAGCGGATTGAAGCCACAAACTTCATATCCTCAAAGTTACATTGGAGTAGATTGAAGCTACGAGTCATATATCAGAAGATGCAGTGGATTGAACCAAAGCTATAAGATGCGGTGGACTGGAAGGAGACTACCTGGACAAGAAGGGCACCAAAGAAGTCAAGACCCAGCAAGACCGGGCAAATTTGGTCTCCCTTAAAAGTCTTTGCTCTATTCTCGTTACACGACAATGAGCAAAGAGGGGCAGCTGTATAGCCCAAAGTTTGCCCGGGTTTAAACCCATTTCCATACCCTAAAATTTAACCCAAACTAAACATAACCTATCTAAATTAAACCCACTAACCCAAAACTAAACCTCCCCAACAGCCCTTAAACCCAATACCCATTAGCCCAACTAACCCATCAGCCCAATAACATCAACAAGACCCAACTACCTACCCCATTACATTAGCCCAAAACCAAACCCAAACTAATTAAAAAAAACCTAGCAGCCCAACCTAACCCTAGCCCAAACAAAATAAAAAAAAAAAAGAAAAAACCCTAGCCTTCCCCTAAGTCAAGCCGCCACTCCTAGCCTCTGCCACCACCCACCGCCACCTGCTCCAGCAACTTGCACCTACAAATCAAACAGAGAAGAGACAGATAACAAATAATAAAAAGGCATATAATGGCTATAAGAAGCCAAGTAAAAAAACCATTTGTTTTTGGGGGGGGGGCAACTTTTGAAAATAAAAAGAAGGCATTCGATTTTGAGTAAAAAGAACGATTTCAAAATATCAAAGAGAAAATCATCAAATCAAACCAAATATCAGAAATCAAAGAACCCAAAGATCAAAAGTCGAAATCAAAGCCATAAGGTGAATTTTTCTATTTTCATTTCCGTTTTCCTTTCGAATCTATTCCTTTTATATTTATAAATACATAATATATAAAAAAATAATATTTTAAAACGTAAAAAAAATACAAAAAAATAATAAAAAATACCTTTTTCGATTTTTCAGCCACCGTGTACGGTGGCGTGTGATGGTCGTGGCGGCAGAAGTGTGATGATTCCCGGGACGGTGGTGGTCGACCACGTGGCGGGGAAATCCCCTTCTCCCCCTCTTTCTTTTTTTTCTTTCAAATGATGCAAATGGTTTTTTTTCAAAAAAATTGGTCTTATATAGCATTCCAAAACGACGTCGTTTTGGGGCTGCCCTTTAACCCCAAAACGACGTCGTTTTGATGCGACCCGGTCCGACCCGACCCATACCTGCTTAGGATCAGCGTGTTTTTTACGGAAGGGCTAATTGCACTTTTAGCCCTTCTTCTTTTTTATAGCTTTATAATTCAATTTTTTGTATTGTTAATTTTGCCCAGAAATTTTGTTTTTGTTTCATTTTGGTCCCTCTGCTGCTGTGAGTCTTAGGCCGAATGGTTTATTGCCCGATCTAGTCCCTCTTATTTGTGAGTCTTTAGTCTTTTCAGCAAATTGCTGTAAGTGGGGGACTTGATTAAACCCTCAGTTTCCCTCTTATTGTCTATCAATTCTTCCTCCTAAGATGGATGAAAGTTTGAGTACAGCTGCTCGTACAGGAAATGTTAGTGATTTGTATTCATTAATTCAAAGAAATGGAAATGTTTTGAGGAGTTTTGATGAAGTGGAGTTTATGGAAACTCCATTACACGCAGCTGCAGAAGAAGGATGCATTGGGTTCGCAATGGAGATGATGAACTTAAAGCCATCATTTGCGAGGAAGCTAAACCAACAAGGTTTGAGCCCAATTCACATTGCGGTTAAAAAAGGGCATAAAGAGATGGTGCTACGCTTCCTAGAGATTGATAAAGATCTTGTTCGTGTCAAAGGGAAGAAGGGTAAGACTCCCTTGCACTTTGTAAGTAAAGTTGGAAACCCTGATGGCTTGGTCGATAGGTTTTTGGAGCTTTGTCCCCAAAATATCAAAAACGTTACAACTAGGAATCGTACTGCTTTGCATATTGCAGCGGAAAAGAATAGATTGGACGCTTTCCAGGTTCTAATCCGAACACTTAAAAAGAAAGACTACTGTCAAGAAGTAGTGAACAGGAAAGACGAAGATGGCAACACTGCACTTCACATAGCTGCTATCAATAATCAACCCCAGGTTCGATCCATCATCTCTTGTATATAATTAATATTACATGGATTGTTTTGTATTTCATGGTTGATTGGTTGTTGCTTCTCTTTTTTTAATATCTCAAATTATTGACTAAATAGATGCTCAAACTACTACTAGAATGCAAAGCTGATAAGCATGAGACCAATGAGGCTGGTTTGAAGGCACTGGAGGCAGCGCATCAACAAGACAATACAGAAAGCATTAGCATTCTGCGTGATTGTTTTAGTCCACGAGTTTCCAACTTTAAATATAAGTTGAAGAAACAAATTGGCAAGTATGTGGCAAAGGCATCATCGTTAATCTTTGACGATGTAGACAATATATCAAGCGAGGACCGCAGTACCTTACTAATAATTTTAGGACTGCTTCTTACGGCATCCTTCCAAGTCACTCTTAGCCCGCCTGGTGGTGTTTTGCAAGGAGAAAATTGCTCAAAGTCCAAAGGATCGTATGATGCTAATGCGCTGGGGAAATCAGTCTTGGGTGAAGTTTACTTTCTTCGTTTCTTTGTTCCAACTTATGTTGTGTTTATGACGGCATTTTTCTTAACAGTAGCCCTCCTTAAACCATTTCCCGTTGGCCTCAGGACAACATTTCAAATACTACTTGCATTTTTGGCAATATGCTTCAATCAATCAATAAGTATCATAGCGCCAACAGATCTAGCAAGATATGTCATCTATATATTTTCGATATTCTTTGTTTTCTTATTGGTGCTGATGAGTATTGTTTATCGGGCGTCAAAATTCATCACTTCAATTCTGGGATTTTGGTTATTCCCAGGGTTATTAATTTTCTCTGTAATGAATTTTCGCAAGGAACCATTTTAATTGTAGGATATTGTTTGTACTTCATAATCCTATTCTTGGGAGGTTGGTTATTCATTAGTCTATGTAAGTTCTGCACAAAGGGATGTCCTGCACGTTGTAACTCGTAAAAGATCAAATTTATATTTATTCTTGATTTCTGTCAATTTTTATAGTATTTTTTTAATTAAATATTTGATATATAATCAACAAAGAAGCAAACGATTTCATGAATATTTTAGTTTTTAAGAATGTTACTTATTGTCTCACTCGATTTTTGATATAACGAAATGCACTAAGTAGAACTTACTCCCCCTTCTTTTATTTTCACACAATATCCAAAAAATTCTTTTTAAAAAGTCCTAAATCTCCCATATCTCTCTCTCTTTACCCATATTTTAACCCGAATTATTTTTTTTAATCCACTATTATCTAATGGCTTCATTGATGTTTCAACATCAACATTTAGCTCCTAAAATTGTAAATATGATCATATTCTCACTCAATTTTTTAATTTTATTATTATTAGATTTTGTTACAATTAAGTTTTTTTTATTATGAATTTCTTTTGATATTTCAATAAATTAAATTTTTTTAGTGAATTTTTTATAAAGATGAAGATTCAATTATTCTGCCCAACATAATCTTCGTTTTGACCAATTAGATAAATGTATCGAACACCACTTAGAAAGGATTAGTTTATTAGTGACAACTAAAATGTCCCACTTTGAAAACACATAATTTTCATTTTCCATACGAGGAAGCTATTATAAAATTGAAAGATATAATTTTAATAACCGACATTTCAATGGTTGAGTCTTAGTTCAATTGGAGCCATTGCTATTAAAGGAATTAGGAATCATATTTTTTCTTCTGATTTAAGGGTTAGGAAAAGGGTAATCGGTAGAAGTAGGCATTGTATCAAAAGTAATAGCCAACCTTTTAATTGAAAAACAACCGATAACAAGAGAATGTCTAATTGACTTGTTCTGGTTATGTTATAAATTATTTGGTGCTATTACTAACAAGGAGGTGAAAGAATGGGATGATGATATCATGAAATTTACATGGTTGATAAAACTTATCAAATGGGTATCGATGCTAACGCAATTCTCAAGTAGATAGAACAATATGCTAAAACTTATATGATTTATGTGTTAGGAGGAATGTTGTTATCAGAAGAGTCTAGTTACTTGGTTCATGACATGTATCTAAATATATTATGAAATTCTGATTTCGCCATATGCCAACTAAGGGCAATGAATGGTGTTTCTCAACTATTGTTTACACAAGTTATCCTAATAATATGTGTTCAAGGCCTTATCTAGAATTCACAATAAAAATCATAGTTCAATAATGTTATGATCGGTAGGAGTATTATTTTTTACGCATGTTTTAATATATGAGTTAGCAATGAACTAATGCAATAGGTAACAATTAGCCGCTCCCATGATTTATTTTAAGTAAAGAGAATGAATATTTTTCTCTTATTTTGAAAAATTTTTATTTTTAAAAGAGTTTTTACTCATCTTTTTAATTTCGAGTTTAAATTTACAATAATGTAGTGTTTGAAAAGCCGTCTGATAATTGCATTTGAGTGTAATTGCTTGTAGTCACGCAATGATAGCATGTTTGGATAACCATAGTAATTGATAGGTCTCACCGAATTGTATGTAATTGGAACACCCAATTACAGTTTCAAATTATTAGGAGGGTGAAAATTGAAGTAATTACACTTTAAGCCAATTTTAAAAATTTATTTTTATACAAGTTATAAAAATTATATTATAAACATGAACATATATGAGTGTAATTACTTTTAAACAATATGATGGTTATAGCAAAAGAAATTTTATATTATAAATCCTAAAAAATATATATTATAAAAGTAAGTTATGTACTTTATAAAGTTATAACAAAAAATTATATTATTTAAATCCTAAAAAAAATTATGGCCAAAAAGTTTACTATAAAAAATAATTTACAGGTTATAAAAGTGTTATAATATATTTACTTATAAAAATTTATGGCCAAGAAGTATCAACATAACTTATTTATGCGTTCTTACTATATGTTATAAAAATAATATTTATTCATAAAAATATGTTAATAGTTTTTTATTATAATTTATTTATAAAAAATAACTTTTTAAAATTATGACAAAAATTTATATTATTTATAAGAAGTGCTATGAAAGTTATTAGACAATTTATAAAGGTTATATATTATGTTTTACTAAGGGATATAACCTAGCATAATTTTCTCTCCAAATTAAGTTTATATAAATTTTTATAATTAAAGCTAAATACTATTTGGGCTATGATCACAAATATTATAAATCAATGTTAATTATACAAATACTAAAGGTTTTATTGCATCATATCATAGGGTATGACATTATTTGAGAGAATGGTGCCAGATCGAAGTACCATAGATATAGCTCACGAACTCTATAATTTGAGACATTCCAAGATTCAAAATGTGGTTGAAAAGACATTTGTTATTCTAAAAAAAATATTTCTCATATTAACATCATCTTAGTATAGTATATCTATAAAAATAAGATGGGATCATAGTAGCATGTTGCATATTTCATAACTTCAATCATAGGTGGAATTGAGATGATCCATGCGTCGAAAAGTATATGGAAGAAGGAGATGATCCAAACATGTCTAAGAAATTATAATTCTTTGTAATTACAAGAGAGTAATCACACTTGCATTCAATTACTCCGTATTGTTAAAATGGACCCTAAATATTCCTTATTTTATGTCTATAGTAATACATATGTAACAATTAATAAATAATTTTTTTCTTATATTATTACACTAATAACCAAACGAGACATAAATGACTTAAGCCCATCCAATTACTCAATTATTAGAACCAAGATATTATACATTTAGAATGAGTTCACTCTCCCAACTCATTCTCTTTTGTCTTTTTAAACTCGTTGTATAGCCCAAAATTTGCCCGGGTTTAAACCCATTTCCATACCCCAAAATTTAACCCAAACTAAACATAACCCATCTAAATTAAACCCACTAACCCAAAACTAAACCTACCCAACAGCCCTTAAACCCAATACCCATTAGCCCAACTAACCCATCAGGCCAATAACATCAACAAGACCCAACTACCCACCCTATTACATTAGCCCAAAACCAAACCCAAACTAATTAAAAAAAACCTAGCAGCCCAACTTAACCCTAGCCCAAACAAAATAAAAAAAAAGAAAAAACCCTAGCCTTCCCCTAAGTCAAGCCGCCGCTCCTAGCCTCTGCCACCACCAACTCCTCTGACGCCTCTGCCACCACCCACCGCCACCTACTCCAGCAACTTGCACCTGCAAATCAAACAGAGAAGAGACATATAACAAATAATAAAAAGGCATGTAATGGCTATAAAAAGCCAAGTAAAAAAACCATTTGTTTTGGGGGGGAAACTTTTGAAAATAAAAAGAAGGCATTCGATTTTGAGTAAAAAGAACGATTTCAAAATATCAGAGAAGAGGAAATCATCAAATCAAACCAAATATCAGAAATCAAAGAACCCAAAGATCAAAAGTCGAAATCAAAGCCCTAAGGTGAATTTTTCTATTTTCATTTCCGTTTTACTTTCGAATCTATTCCTTTTATATTTATAAATACATAATATATAAAAAAATAATATTTTAAAACGTAAAAAAAACAAAAATAATAATAATAAAACCTTTTTCGATTTTCCAGCCACCGTGTACAGTGGCCGCGGTGGCCGGCGATGGCGGCAGCGATGGTTCGGCGACCTGCCCTGTGGCCGGAAATCCCCCTTCTCCCCCTCTTTTCTCCTTTTTTTTTTCTTTCAAATGATGAAAATGATTTTTTTTCAAAAAAATTGGTCTTATATATGTACAGGCCAATTTTGGACCCAAATTTAACCCAATACCCACCAACCCCCTAAAACCCAACATACATCAGCCCATTTCCCTTAACCCATTTTCAAACCCATACTCGGAGCCCAACTACCTAGCCCCCTTAATACTCTAACCCAACACACCCAAGACCCAAATACAACAATAACTAAACTAACAGCCCAATACCTATCAGCCCAAATCCTACCTAACCCTAACAAACCCTAGCCGACTCAACCCATACCCCTAAACCCCACTTGCGCCGCAACCAACCTACCCCTACTCAGCCTCTGCCAACACCATCCCCTGGCGCCACCTGCCCTATGGTCACCTCCATCGCCCATCCCCTGCAAGCAACAATGAAGAGACAGAATATTAGAAAATACTTGTAATCTGGCTTTAAAAGGCCAAAAACGAAAATGAAAAAGGGTTGAAAAAAAAGTTCAATAAAAAAAATACAAAAACTCATTCGTTTTTCAGATATCACCTCCATCAGCATTTAAATACAATAACATCTTCAAATCAAAATAGATATCAGAGATTGAGAAAACAAAAGACGATAAGGCCTAAGGTAAATTTTTCATTTTCTTTACTGTTTTTTTTTTTACACATAAATACTTAAAAACATTATAAATATAAATATATTATTAAGCAAAAAATAAAAGAAAAAAATCTAATTTTTTTACCTTTAAACCACCAGTACCACGGTGTAGCGCGCGCAACAACGCGAGCCTCGATGGCCGTCCGGTGATCGGCTCATGGCCGGTCCCCACCTGGCCGGAGCTCTCTCTCTCTCCCTCTCCCCTTCTCTCCTTTTTTTTTTTTCCTTCCCCATCCCCAAATGATTTTTTTTAAAAATTTTTTAACTTATATAGGAGACCAAAACGCACCGTTTTGGTCCCCCCTCTTTATACAAAAAAACGATGCCGTTTTGGCCCCGGGTCGGGTCGACCGGACCCGCTACGACAGGATCCGCGTGTTTTTTAAAACGGAAGGGCTATTTGCGCAATCGGCCCTTCCGCATTTTCAGTGTTTTAAATCAGGTTTATTTTTGTTTATAAATTGGCCCTAAAATTTAATCTGATTTGCAATCTAATCCTTGTTGATGCGCTGCGTTTTGATAGAGCGGGAATATTACTATTTCAGCCCCCCATGTTTCACGCGTGTTGCAATACGGCCCCGTGGCTTATTTTTATTTCAAATTTGGCCCCAAAACTTTGATTTTAATTTAATTTTGGTCCCTTTTTTCGTTTATCTTCAATTCTTATTTAAATATTCTTGTTATTTTCATATTATTATTATTATTATTATTATTATTATTATTATTATTATTATTATTATTGATTATTATTACTGTTATGTACATATTATTTATACTATACTTAATATTATTATTATTATTACATTTATTATTGTTTATAAATATTAGTGTATATTTTTATTATATATGTATATATATTCTTTATGTATGATATTTTTTTTAACTTTATTATATTTACTATTATATTTATTATATTTAATATATTATATTTTACTTTCCTTACATTATTATTATGTCATACATTCTTTTGTATTTATTGCTATTGTTGTTAGTATTATTATTATTTATCATTATGTTTATTATTAATAGGTACTTTTAATGTTATTATTTCTAAATATGTATATATTATGTAAATATTTTAATATTATATTACATATGTATATTTTTTTTATGTATTATATGTGTTTTAATATTGTACTTTATATATTATTGTGTATATACATTTGTGAAGTATTATCAATAGTTTTTATTATTATTTTAGGTATGTATATATATCGTGCATATATTTTAATACTACATTCTACATATTTTTTATATTATGTATGTATTCCAATATTATATACTAAGTATTTCTAATATCCTTATTATTTATACCCATGTACGTATACATCTATGTAGTATATTAGTAAGTCCATTTTTATATTGTTGTCATTTCTAATGTATATGTATATACCATCTGTGTATTATATATATTATGCATATATTTTCAATATTTTTAGCTATATTTTATATACTATTCCCATGTATATATATTATTACATTTATTTTACTCCTATTATATTTATTATTAGTACATATATTTTATTATACGCGTATATATTTTTATATATAGTATTATTTTCATATGTTATTATATTTATTATTATACCTATTATTTTCACTATTGTAGCTTATCATTTTAATATTATTATATACATTTATAAGTATATATTTCATACATACTCGTAATGTCAATTTTTTTATGTATATTCATTGTGTTCTAGCATGTGCTATTGTAATTACATTTAGTCTTGCATGCCTTGTTAGTTTTTTTTTTTTTAACATTATTGCCATATTTGTTATTTGCTTCAATATATTTTTAATTCTTCCATTTATTTATTTTTAGTTCATCTCAATTTTGTTTTACATTACTTCGAAAATTTTATCCATGTTTTCCAATTAATTTCAATAATCAAGGCTATGTACCGATTCAACATTAAGCCATCGAACTTCATCGCTATGTTGGATGGAATTTGACGGCTCGTGCTAAAATGGTATATCCTTCGCAAAAATCGAAAAAACTAAAATTTCTCATCTTTTCAATTGAATTATGACTAAATCTCACATTGAACTCATATTTTTGAAAATAAAGACAACACGTGTTTATGAGATACCAATTTTTGGGCGTCGCGAGGGTGCTAATACCTTCCTCGCGCGTAACCGACTCCCGAACCTTAATTTTCTTTGGCTTTTAACATAGACCTAAACTCGGCCTTTTTCTCGTTTTAAAAAAAAAGAAATCTAATAGGTGTCCGATCACACCTAGAAAAAGATCGGTGGCGACTCCATGTTTATTTCAAAAATCAGACGTCAACTTTCAAGTTTATAATAAATCGCCACAATTAGCGACCCCGAACCAAATTTTTACGTCGCTACAGCTGGCGACTCCACTGGGGATCTATTTTCGAGAGTCGAGTCGAGTTAAATGCGTGTTGTCAAAATTTTCGAATTTCATTGTTCAAGTTAACATTTAGTCGGGATCCTCAAAATTTTTGTTTCCAAAAGTCATGCATTCGCATTATGCTGTAAATGTTTTAAATCGTTTTGTCCTTTTGTTTTTCATATTTAAGTTTTATGGTTTTAGTTTTTAGTTTAGTTTTTAAAATAAAACATAAAGGTTTGTGAGTTTCTCCCCACACACCGTGCACGTGCATCTTTGCATAACATGAGTTCTATACCCGGGCTCCGTCCGTTTAAGTGAAAGTAAACGCTACGCCTTGGTGAGTTAACTTGTCCCTCCGTACAGGCTAGTGAATACTTTCGGGTTACATATAACTTATACTTTCGTGAGTAACTTGTCTCTCCGCATAGGCATAAGTAAATGTAACCCCTCGAATTGATCTCATGAGCCTGTGATGGGCTACGACCGAGGCTTCGTACTAGTCTTAGTAGACGATAGTATGAACAATTCGAGTACCCACCTAGAACCAAAACCGCATATAGTGAACCGTACGAGCCCCCTAACTAGAGCCATGCCAAACCTCCACTCGTTTAATAGTCACCAAAATAAGTACACGGGAGAAACGCCCCTTACCTTTTCCACTTTCACTTTGTATGTAAGGGGATTGGGTTGGTTTAAAAAACTAGATCGGGTAGCGTAATTTGATAAATTTTCCATGATTTTTCTGCCTACTAACCAGGTTGTTCGTCTTTGCTTTATTTTTCATCATGCATTATAGGCATCACATTAAAAAGTGTTGATTAGAGATTGGTTGCCAAAGAACGAGTTTCTGATGGAAGATTTGATTATACAAACAACCGAGAAAAATGCCGTGGTCCGGGATTGGTCTTTGAAAATCCAGAAAGAAAAAGGGGATAGTCTAGTGAGGGATGTATTGCCAATTTACTCGAGCACGTAGCTGTGAATGTACGTCAGAATAATTTGGAAGATTTGGTTCGAATCTGGAATCAGTAGGACTCGGATACTAGGGGAATCTTCACTGAAAGATATGGGGATATAGCCAACCTGATTGACATCAACGTTGACGAACAATTGATTCAAGCCATGGTCAGATTCTGGGATCCAGCTTACCAGTGTTTCACCTTCAATCAAGAAGACATGACCCCGACTATAGAAGAATATGCTGCTTTGCTTCATATCGATAATGTGCAATTCTACAAGATATATATGAAAGAGCCCAAGCCGATGACTCTTAAGAAAAATTTAATGAGATTGACAGACATGACCGACACATGGGCCGAAAAACAAATCAAGAAGAAGAATGAAACCAGCTGTATTCCATGGTTTTCCCTGCGAGACTTGGTCCTGAACCACCCCGACGTGTTGAAGAAGGTAAACCTGTTCGCTTTGGCCATTTACGGTTTGATCGTTTTCCCAAAAGAGCTTAGACACATAGAAGTCGCAATAGTAGATTTCTTTGAAAAGTTAAAACAAGGAATCAACCTTGTCCTAACTATCCTGGCCGAAACCTTCAGATCGCTAAGTATCTATAGGAGAAAAGGGGAAGGTCGTTTCATCGAATGTGCGCAGTTACTCAATGTTTGGATTTTAAGCCACTTTTGGAAAGTAGAGCGTACACCGTTCCACATGTTTTCTAAAACATTCTCCCCGTTAGAAGCTTATCTCGAGAAAGAGTGGCCAAAGGAAGTCACCGAACAGCATTGGATTTCAGTTTTTCAGAATCTTCGTGCTGAAGATATAACCTGGAGAGCACCGTGGATACGCCCTTCGATTTTGTTATTCAAGGTAGGAAATCAAGATTGGGTGCCACTGCTTGGATTATGGCGAGGAGTTGGTTATGCTCCGTTAATGGTCCATAGGCAATTTTCTTCGCAACAATTCATACCTGTCACTGGGGGATTAGCACAGTCCGAATTTGCTTTCGCGGGTGAAGGTTATATGAGAAGGGTCCGAGACAGTGCAAAGTCTTAGAAGAGGATTCATCTGATGGAATTGGCCCTATATGCTGATACCCTCACCCCAGATTACGACATATGGAGGAAGCAACGGGTGAATAGTCAGCAAATCTCGTCGACAAACTACACCGTCCAGAATCCTTTCTCGGAGGAAATGCCATCTAAGTTAGAAATGGCAAGACAAGAATTTGAACGAGAAAAGGCCAAGATGTCTCGGGACCTTAGTGCTCTTTAAGAGGAAAACTACCAATTGAAGATCGACGTTCAGATTGAAAGATCTAGAACCGAGAAAGTGCAAAAAGAAGTTGAAGTCGTAAGAAATGACTTAAGGGACCTCCATCTGGAAAATAAGAAGTTAAGAGGCACTATCAAGAATAGTGGGCTGGGCAAGTCATCAGCAGAATGGAAAGAAGAATTAAGCAACATCAAAGGAGGGATGGAATTCTGGAAAGGAAAAGCAAAGAAAGAAGAAGAAAAGGCCACACGAGCAATGATGGAGTTAAGGAAGAAGAATGCTGAATATGAAGCTATGTCTGCTGAGGTAATGACTAATCGATCTAAACGTCAAGAGCTAAAAGAAAGGATACGAGATTTAGAAGATATGCTACAAAATCGTCAACAGCAGCTGGATACTCTCTTAAAGGCTTTGGAAGAAAAGAATAATCAGTATGATAGAGACGTTCGTGCTTACGAAGAGGGGCTCCAAGAAAAATAAATGCAACTTAACTATCTGATCAATAAAATTCGTGGGGTAGCCATGCATGTGGTACAATTGTCGGAAGAAGCTGAGGCTCTCAGTTGCCAATTCCCTCCGAGCCGAAGATCAAACATGTCAAAGTTCTTAGAGCGAGTGAAGAAACAAGGCGATGTGGCTAGGAAGTTTGTGTAACTGTTGAATCAAGAAAAATGACGAAACTTTTTGTAATATACTCTTTTGATAAATGAAATGCCTAAGTATAGGGCTATCTTGAAATCAACACCAAAATTTTTGCATATTTATTCACGATTAACATTCATTTATCATTCATTTGTCATTCATTCATTCATTCATTCATTGCATATACATGTCACCACAATCATCCACCAAGGCTAAAACCGTATAATTCGCAGTTGCGACACTTCAAGACTGGAATCACGTCACTCGTATAGAACGCGGCGACAAGCTAGGGCAATAGAGGCTGAATTCAATGAAAGAATTGAAAGGATGGAAAGAGTTCAAAGGGAATTACAAGAGCAGTTGGCCAATCACAGCAAGAGACAAGAGACTTAATGGTGAGATCTCGAGAAGAATCACTCGAACAAAGAGACCAAATGGCCAAAATGATGGAAATGATGTCAGCTCTAGTAAAAGGAAAGGACCTATGAACCACGGACGTTGTGGAACCACAGTCAAGGGTTAACATCGATCGAGATCCACCCCATCCTCCGTGATTTACTCCACCGCACGCCCACGCAACACAAAGAGGGTACGCTCAATGGGAACCCGAGAGGCCCGGAACAACGACTGCACCACCGCTAATTTAGGGCAAGGAGTGTTCAGATCAAAACCCTAGGGCGATCCTGGCTGATCCACTCGTTCGATTTGGACGATCCGGCGAGAGATAGCCAAAGTTGAAAATAGATGATCATGATGTTCGGGATAAGTATAGGATATTGGAAGAAAGACTCAAAGCGATAGAAGGTACTGAAGCCTTCTCTGCATTGGGCGCTAAAGAGCTCAGTTTGGTACCCGATTTAGTTTTGCCTCCCAAGTTTAAAATACCAGATTTTGATAAGTACGATGGGACAAGATGTCCAAAAGTGCATCTCATCATGTTTTGCCGGAAGATGACCGGTTATGTAAACGAAGATAAGCTACTCATACATTGTTTTCAAGACAGTTTAACAGGATCAGCTCTTCGATGGTACAACCAACTTAGTAGGAAAAAGATCCGATCTTGAAAAGACTTGGCGTCAGCATTCTGTGAGTAGTACAAACATGTGTCAGATATGGTGCCTGACTGAATGACTCTACAAATGATAGAGAAGAAACCAACGGAAACCTTCAGACAGTACGCTCAAAGATGGAGAGATATCTCGGCCCAAGTGGAGCCTCCACTGACGAAGACTGAGATAACGGTTCTGTTCATCAATACTCTGAGAGCACCATTCTATGACAAGTTGGTGGGAAGTGCTACGAAGGATTTTTCGGATATCGTAATATCCGGAGAACTTATTGAAAGTGCCATCAATAGTGGAAGGATGGAAGGTTCTGATAGTTCAAGAAAGGCAGCATCCGTAAGGAAGAAAGAGCCAGAAGCCCACATGGTGGGAATAGGAACCCGTTATACCCCGAATCCATATCCAAATCAATCTCGACCTCAAAATTATCCACCTCTAAATTTTTATTATCCTCCTCAAACCCCTTACTACCAAACACCACCTCCTTCCTACCCCGTATATGCCACGAACAATCAGAGACCCGTTGCCACATTCCCACAAAATACCGTACCTGTTCAAAGCCAACCCAGGAACGAAACAAGACCAACAAGGCCCAACCCCGAGAAACTACAATTTACTCCTATTCCTGTGTCATATGGGGAACTATACCCGAAACTCTTGGAGAAGCAATTAATATCTCCCCATTACATGGCACCCCTTAAACCTCTATACCCAAAATAGTACGATCTAAACGCTAGTTGTGCATACCATGCCTGGAACCAGGGGCATTCTACGGAGAACTGTCTTGCCTTCAAAAGAAGAGTTCAAGGGCTCATCGATGCGGGCATTTTGCGATTTGATGGTACTGGCGGTATGACCGGGAGTCCATTCCCAAACCATACTGAAGGGAATGTGAGTGCAGTAGGAGAGGAGAACAAACGGCAAAGTAGAAGATGGGTTTCTGAAATAAGAACACCTCTGCAGAAAATCTGAGAGGTTCTAGTTAAAAAAGGGTTGCTCTGTCATCTTAACGGAGTACTTAAAGGAAGAAATGCAAAAGGTCACAGTTTTTGTGAGTTCCATGGCATTGAAGGGCACGACATTCAGTCCTGCGATGAGTTCAGAAGATTACTACAAAGTATGATGGATAACAAGGAGATTGGGATCTTTTATAAAAGCGAGAAGGCAGATAGAGGAGAAATATGCGCATCTGACAATCAATCATCAGGTTTCCCGTATAGTGCCGACCGACCATTAATAATTTATTACGACGCGAAGAAGGAACCGATGAAACCAAAAGTGATAATCGAAGTACCATCTCCATTCCCTTATAAGGACAATAAAACAGTACCATGGAAATACGATGTCAACATCGTCACACCTGAAGGTGAAAAGCCTGAAGCCACAACTGGATACGTTGGAGAGGTAGGCCATTTTACCGCAGTGGGCGTTGTTATTCTAAAGAAACTGAGTCGGCAAAGAAGAATAGTAACTTGAAACAAAAAGGAAAAGCAGTGATGTATGAGGCTGAAGCCGAGCAGGAGACTCCACCCGTGTAAGAAACTAAAAAGCCTGTGAATGAGGAAGAAGCTCAGGAATTCTTGAAATTTATCAAGCACAGTGAGTATAGTGTGGTGGAACAATTGAGTAAGCAGCCAGCATGAATCTCAGTTTTATCTCTACTATTAAATTTATAGCCACATAGGAACGCTTTATTGAAGGTGTTAAATCAAGCTTATGTAGCAAACAATATATCTGTTGAGAAGCTTGATAGGTAGGTAAACAATCTAAATGCGGACAATTTCATCTCTTTTAGTGATGATGAGATACCGCCAAATGGTAGAGGCTCAGTGAAAGCACTGTATATTACGACTCGCTGCAAAGGCTACATAATACCGAACGTGCTCATCGATAATGGGTCGGCACTCAACGTCATGCCGTTGGCCACGCTTTCCAGAATTTCGATGGATCTGTCCTATTTAAGGCCCTGTCATTCCACGGTAAGGGTATTTGACGGGACAAGGCGTGAAGTCATGGGAAAGATTGAGATCCCTCTGGAAGTGGGCCCTTACATTTATGATGTCGAGTTCCAAGTCATGGACATTACACCCTCGTATAACTGCCTTTTGGGAAGACCCTGGATCCATTCTGCTGGAGTAGTCCCATCATCCCTCCATCAAAAGGTGAAATTTATCATGGATGGCTGTTTGGTCACTGTCGAGGGAGAAGAAGATATTGTCGCATCTATCTCTGCCGATGCACCGTACTTGGAAGTGAGCAAAGATACAATTGAATGTTCCTTCTGATCCTTTGAGTTTGTTAATGCCACCTTTGTCGCTGAAGGAAACAGAATTCCAGTGCCAAAACTATCAAGGAATACCAGATTAGGCGTTAAGATGACTGTCGGAAAAGGAGCCCGAGCAAGAAAAGGTTTGGGAAGGTATCTGCAAGGAATAGTCAGGGCTCTAAAGCCGGTGCACCACAAGGCCAGATACGGTTTAGGTTTCCAGCCAGACGCATGTCAAAGAAGAAAATAGTGGAAGAAAGATCAAGAAAGAAGGATTGCGAGAACTTTGGGCCGAGAACCAGAATGGGAACCAATAGAGTACCCTCCTTTGTCAAAAACATTTACATCTGCGGGAATGATGTACCCTGGACAAGATGGTCCATGAAACACGCTGTGGTTAATTGAAAAGGGTTTTCAGAATGTCAGTATAAATGTTATTGACAAAGGGGCTGATGCGAGTAAAGACGTCTCAAGGATACGCCCTTGTCCCCCGGGTTTCATGTTGAACAATTGGACTGCCGAAGAGCTTCTTGTAGTTTATAAGTCTTCAGAGTAATGCTAAACATTAACCCTCTATTGTGTCCTTAGAGATAATAGAATTATTTTGTAAGAGCTTGCATTCGCTCTTTATCATTCAAATGAATATCAATGAAGATGCATTTTGTCACGATTTTTTGCATTATCACTAATTTCATAATCATTTTCTCATTTCATGGCCTATCCTTACATTTGCCTCATTACCATGAAATAACATTTCGTTTATTGGTTCTAATACTTGGATGCCCCTCTACAGTTTCCTTTTCCATTCATCTTTCAGGTGCTCAGATATTGACGACATGAACAAACCCGTTTCAAGTCTTGAAATTGATTTTGAAAAGGCTGTTTGTTTAGGAGAATTCGAAGCCGAAGAAAATGCTGAAGACTATGTCTCGTATCCTGACTTGTTAAGAATGGTGGAACAAGAGGATAAACAAATCTTGCCTCATGAAGAATCTGTGGAAACAATAAATTTGGGCAATGAAGAAAGGAAGCAAGAAGTGAGGATTGGGACTTCTATTTCAGAGGGCACCAGGCATAATTTGATCGCTTTGCTCCGCGAGTACAAAGATGTATTCGCATGGTCAAATCAGGACATGCCAGGATTAGATGAAAATTTAGTGGTCCATAAGCTCCCATTAAAGCCAGAATGCAAACCCATCCAGCAAAAGTTAAGACGGATGAGACCCGAAATACTGTTGAAAATAAAAGAGGAAGTCAAGAAGCAATTTGATGCTGGCTTCCTACAAGCCTCCAAATATCCAGAATGGGTGGCTAACATAGTCCCAGTACCAAAGAAGGATGGCAAAGTACGAATGTGCGTGGATTACCGTGACCTGAATCGAGCAAGCCCAAAAGATAATTTTCCTTTACCACATATTGATACGTTGGTGGACAATACAGCAAAACATTCATTATTTTCTTTCATGGATGGATTCTCGGGGTATAATTAGATCAAGATGGCCCCTGAGGATATGGAGAAAACTACTTTCGTAACAATGTGGGGAACATTCTGCTACGAGGTGATGCCATTTGGGTTAAAGAATGCTGGGGCAACATATCAGAGGGCTATGGTGACTTTATTTCATGACATGATGCATAAAGAAATAGAGGTCTACGTCGACGATATGATTGCTAAATCCTGAGGAGAAGAAGAGCATGTAGTGAACCTCAAGAAGTTGTTCGAAAGGCTGAGGAAGTTTCAGCTAAAGCTTAACCCAGCCAAATGTACGTTCGGGGCTACCTCAGGGAAATTGCTAGGCTTCATTGTCAGTAAAAGAGGTATCGAGGTTGATCTAGATAAAATAAAAGCCATTCAAGAGTTACCTCCCCCACGCACGCAAAAGGAAGTTAGAGGATTTTTAGGGAGATTAAACTACATCGCCTGATTTATCGCTCAACTTACCAACCAATGCGACCTAATCTTTCAGCTTCTTTTAAAACATAATCCGGGAGAATGGAATGAGGAATGCCAGGTGGCCTTTGATAAGATAAAGCAATATTTGTCTAGTCCTTCAGTGCTAGTACCGCCAACCCCAGGAAGACCATTGATATTATATTTGACTGTGTTCGAAAATTCAATGGGTTGTGTACTGGGGCAACACGACGAGTCAGGAAAGAAAGAAAAGGCGATCTACTACCTCAGCAAAAAGTTTACTGAATATGAGGCAAAGTATTCGTCCATTGAAAAATTTTGTTGCGCTCTGGTTTGGGTAGCTCGGAGACTCAAACAATATATGTTGTATCACACGACATGGCTAATTTCAAAGCTGGACCCAATAAAATACATGATGGAATCGCCGGCACTATCAGGAAGAATGGCACGATGGCAGATCCTCCTTTCGAAATATGACATGGCCTATCTAAGTCAGAACTCGATAAAAGGGAGCGTAATAGCTGATTTCCTAGCGACTCGAACGACAGAGGAATATGAGCCTTTAAGATTCGATTTCCCAGACGAAGACTTAATGTGAATCACAGAAATGGAATCCGAGTCATCAAAAGAGAAGTCATGGAAGATGTGCTTTGATGGTGCGTCGAATGCTTTAGGGCATAGAATCGGAGCAATCCTGGTATCACCAGAGAAGTATCATTATCCGTTTACTGCAAGACTGAACTTCTTCTGTACCAATAATATCGCAGAATATGAGGCCTGTATCATGGGGCTTCGTGCAGCTATTGAACGAAACATCGAACTCTTAGAGGTGTACGGGGACTCAGCCCTAGTGGTTTACCAGATTCGTGGAGATTGGGAAGTGAGGGACCCAAAATTGATTAAGTACAGTGATTTAGTGGCTGAATTGATCAAGGAATTTAAAGAAATAACTTTTCATTACTTCCCACGAGAAGAAAACCAATTGGCTGATGCCCTGACCACTTTGGCTTCAATGTTTAAAGCAAGTAGAGAAGCAGAAATAATGCCCCACAAAATGAGCATATACAAGGTACCTGCACACTGGTGTAGCATTGAGAAAGAGGCAGACGGACGGCCATGGTTCCATGATATCTTAGAATATGTCAAGAATCAAAAGTATCCCGAACAAGCGAATGAGAACGACAAAAGAACAATCAGAAGAATGGCATCGGGATTTATTCTTGATGGGGACATCCTATACAAAAGAGGAAAAGATCAAGTACTTTTGAGATGCGTGGATGATGTTGAAGCTAAAAAAATACTTGGAGATGTCCACAAGGGAATCTGTGGAACATATGCCAATGGTTTCAATATGGCCAGAAAGATCATGAGACTCGGTTATTATTGGCTGACGATGGAAAATGACTGCATCAATTTTGCAAGAAAATGCCACAAATGTCAAATCTACGGCGATAAAATTCATGTAGCCCCTTCTCCTCTTCATGTCATGACTTCTCCGTGGCCTTTTTCTATGTGGGGCATGGATGTTATAAGGCCAATTTCTCCGAAAGCCTCAAATGGACATCGATTCATTTTTGTGGTTATCGATTATTTCACAAAATGGACAGAAGCCGCTTCGTTTGCCAATGTGACAAAAACTGCAGTTTGCAGGTTTTTGAAAAGGGAAATCATTTGCCGATATGGTTTGCCTGAAAGAATCATTTCAGATAATGCCATGAATCTGAACAATAAGATGATGAAAGAAGTGTGCGAGCAATTCCAAATAAAGCATCATAACTCCTCGCCCTATCACTCAAAGATGAACGGGGCTGTTGAAGCAGCCAATAAAAATATTAAGAGAATCATTGGGAAAATGACTGAGACATATAAAGATTGGCACGAGAAGCTACCATTTGCTTTGTATGCATATCGCACATCTGTGCGGACATCTACGGGAGCAACTCCTTTCTCTCTGGTCTATGGAATGGAAGTTGTGCTACCTATCGAGGTTGAGATCCCCTCTCTGCGAGTCTTAATGGAATCAAAGTTAGAAGAAGCAGAATGGGTTCGAGCTCGATATGATCAGTTGAACCTCATCGAAGAAAAACGTCTAAGAGCAATTTGTCGTGGACAGATGTACCAGAAGAGAATGATCGCAGCCCATGACAAGAAGGTGCGACCAAGAGAATTCCACGAAGGAGAACTCGTGCTGAGAAAAATTCTCCCAATACAAAAAGACCTACGAGGAAAATGGGCACCAAATTGGGAAGGACCATACGTTGTAAAGAAGGCATTCTTAGGTGGAGCTTTGATCCTTTCCGAGATGGATGGGAAGGATTTACCGAATCCAGTGAACTCAGATGTGGTAAAAAAATACTATGCTTGAAAAAAGAAAATCAAGATGAAAACCCGAAAAGGGGACCAAAAAAAAAAGAGATTAAAGCGAAAACCCGAAATGGGCGTCTTGATTAACACAAAAGATTAGAATGAAAACCCGAAAAGGACATCAAAAAAAAAAAAGATTAAGGTGAAAACCCGAAATGGGCGTCTTGATTAACACAAAAGATTAGGATGAAAACCCGAAAGGGCGTTCTAATGAAGCAAACTTGGGCTTAAAGAATAAGGCGGTCGAACGATGGGTCAAACAGTGAGACTACAGTATTTAAAGCATTTCTTAAACCTCGAAATCTTCTGCGCAAGAAGCCATGCTCGAAAAGATTTTTGATTGAGGAACGTGGAAGAGTTCATGTGTTGAATATCTAGAGCATTTGTATCCGTTGAATACGATCCCTTCTTTCTTTTTGACATTTTTTACTATCATTGGTTAACTTTCTTTGTTTGTCACATTTGAAATAGATGAATATGAGATATCATTTTTGTCCCTACCTGGCCTTTTTCATGCATCTCATTATGTGTTTATTTACATGATAAATAGTGAAATGATACACTCTAAAACAAAAGAAGTGTTAAGCATTACCTAGGTGAAAGTTTGATAAGCACAAGAGCCTCAAAGTAAAAACAAAGTTCAACCAGGGGCAAAAGAGTAATACCTGAGAAACGTCGATTACTCGTGAAGCTCGAAGACGGGTACGAGACCTGAAGAGAAAGTCGAGAATCAAAGCAATGAACGTAGATCCTCAACAATCGTGGTTAAAAGGACATACGACAAACATGCTTAAGGAGCACTGCATAATCATATAAGCATAAAGGCAGTTAAGACAAACACGTGCATATTATGATAACATCATGCATGGCATATACAGGTAATCTAGTAGAGCAAGAAGACGTGATGATAGCTGTATTGAATCAAAGGAAAAGACTCCTGAGTTCTACCAAACAACAGGTTTTGGTATTTTGATGTTTAATTTCTGTTTTTAAAAATCAACTCATATTGCGAGAGGTGAGTTGAGCCTCGGGTCACATGCAGAGATATTTTCAAATTCTCTTGTTCAAATTCTGTTTTTAATTTTTACTTTTCCAAAATCAACTCATATTGCGAGAAATGAGTTGAGCCTCAGGGCACGCTGAGGTATTTTCAATTTTTGCTTTTCAATTCATGCTTTTTAAGAAAAATCAACTCATATTGCGAGAGGTGAGTTGAGCCTCAAGACACGTTGAGGTATTTTCAATTTATTTTTCAAAAATCAACTCATATTGCGAGAAGTGAGTTGGGCCTCGGGGCACGCTGAGGTATTTTTTTAAAAAATTCTATTTTTCAAAAGTCAACTCATATTGCGAGAAGTGAGTTGAGCCTCAGGACACGCTGAGGTAATTTCAACTTATGTTTTTTTATTTTTCCAAAGTCAACTCATATTGCGAGAAGTGAGTTAAGCATTTAAATTTCATATTTTCAAAATTCAACTCATATTGCGAGAGGTGAGTTGAACCTCAGGGCACGCTGAGGTAATTTCAATTTTGTTTTCAATTTATGTTTTTCAAAAGTCAACTCATATTGCGAGAAGTGAGTTGAGCCTTTTAATTTCATATTTTCAAAAAATCAACTCATATTGCAAGAAGTGAGTTGAGCCTCAGGACACGCTGAGGTATTTTCAATTTCTGTTTTCTGTTTATGTTTTTCAAAGAATCAACTCGTATTGCAAGAGGTGAGTTGAGACTTTTAATTTGTGTTTTTCAAAAATCAACTCATATTGCGAGAGGTGAGTTGAGCCTCGGGGCACACGAATGTATTTTCAATTTTTGCTTTTCAATTCATGCTTTTCAAAAAAATTAACTCATATTGCGAGAGGTGAGTTGAGCCTCAAAACACGTTGAGGTAATTTCAATTTATGTTTCAAAAATCAACTCATATTGCGAGAAGTGAGTTGAGCCTCGGCGCACGCCGAGGTATCTTCAAAATCTGTTTTTAATGTCTGTTTTTAAAGAGACAATTCATATTGCGAGAAGTCAGTTGAGCTCAAGATCACATGCTGTGTAAAGAATAAAGAGGAGAGCTGATTGAAGACACCAGATTTTATCTCCTTGAAGTTGTAGTAGAGCCCTAAAGTTGCAGTGGAACTGATCGAGGATACCAAATCTGGCCTTTCTAAAAGTTGCAAAAGAGAAGACTACAAACCCTAAGCAATAGAAGAGCAGTTTGAAGCTGTAGGTCTTGTCTTTCTGAAGTTACAAGTGAAGCAGTTCGAAGCCACAAATCTAATATTCTTGAAGCTACATTGGAGTAGATTGAAGCTACGAGGCGTACACCAGAAGACGCAGTAGATTGAACCAAAGCTACAAGATACGGTGGACTGGAAGGAGACCATCTGAACAAGAAGAGCACCAATGAAGTCAAGACTCGGCAAGACAGGGCAAAATTGGCCTTTCACTATGTCTTTGCTCTATTCCCGTTGCACGACAATGAGCAAAGAGGGGCAGCTGTACAGGCCAATTTCGGACCCAAATTTAACCCAATACCCACCAACCCCCTAAAATCCAACATACATCAGCCCATTTCCCTTAACCTATTTTCAAACCCATACTCGGAGCCCAACTACCTAGCCCCCTTAATACTCTAACCCAACACACCCAAGACCCAAATACAACAATAACTAAACTAACAGCCCAATACCTATCAGCCCAAATCCCACCTAACCCTAACAAACCCTAGCCGACTCAACCCATACCCCTAAACCCCACTTGCGTCGCAACCAACCTACCCCTACTTAGCCTCTGCCAACACCATCCCCTGGCGCCACCTGCCCCATGGTCACCTCCATCGCCTATCCCCTGCAAACAGCAATGAAGAGACAGAATATTAGACAATACCTGTAATCTGGCTTTAAAAGGCCAAAAACGAAAATGAAAAAGGGTTGGAAAAAAAGTTCAATAGAAAAAATACAAAAACTCATTCGTTTTTCAGATATCACCTCCATCAGCATTTAAATACAATAACATCTTCAAATCAAAATAGATATCAGAGATTGAGAAAACAAAAGACGATAAGGCCTAAGGTAAATTTTTCATTTTCTTTACTGTTTTTTTTTACACATAAATACTTAAAAACATTATAAATATAAATATATTATTAAGTAAATAAAAATAAAAAAATCTAATTTTTTTACCTCTCCGGCCACCGTGCACGGTGGCCGGCGCCGGCGAGCCTCCGGTGGCTGTCCGGTCATCGGCTCGAGGCCAGTCCCCCCTGGCCGGAGCTCTCTCTCTCTCTCTCTCCCCTTTTCTCCTTTTTTTTTTTCCTTCCCCATCCCCAAATGATTTTTTTTAAAAAATTTTTAACTTATATAGGGGACCAAAACGCACCGTTTTGGTCCCCCCCTTTATACAAAAAACGACGCCGTTTTGGCCCCGGGTCGGGTTGACCCGACCCTCTCCGACAGGATCCGCGTGTTTTTTAAAACGGAAAGGCTATTTGCGCAATCGGCCCTTCCGCATTTTCAGTGTTTTAAATCAGGTTTATTTTTGTTTATAAATTGGCCCTAAAATTTAATCCGATTTGCAATCTAATCCCCGTTGATGCACTGCATTTTGATAGAGCGGGAATATTACTGTTTCAGCCCTCCATGTTTCACGCGTGTTGCAATACGGCCCCGTGGCTTATTTTTATTTCAAATTTGGCCCCAAAACTTCGATTTTAATTTAATTTTGGTCCCTTTTTTCGTTTATCTTCAATTCTTATTTAGATATTCTTGTTATTTTCATATTATTATTATTATTATTATTATTATTATTATTATTGATTATTATTACTGTTATGTACATATTATTTATACTACACTTAATATTATTATTATTACATTTATTATTATTTATAAATATTAGTGTATATTTTTATTATATATGTGTATATATATTCTTTATGTATGATTTTTTTAACTTTATTATATTTACTATTATATTTATTATATTTAATATATTATATTTTACTTTCCTTACATTATTATTACTGTAGCGACGTAAAAAATTTTTAGCTTCCGGTCGCTAATTGTAAAACTTGAAAACTTAAATTTTGATTTTTAAAATAAACAGGGAGTCGCCACCGATCCTTTTTTCTAGGTGTGATCGGACACCTATTAGATTTTTTTTAAAAAACGAGAAAAAGGCCGAGTTTAGGTCTACGTTAAAAGCCAGACAAAAATTAGGGTTCGGGAGTTGGTTACGCGCGAGGAAGGTATTAGCACCTTCGCGACGCCCAAAAATTGGTATCTCATAAACACGTGTTGTCTTGATTTTCAAAAATACGAGTTCAATGTAACATTAAGTTGTGATCCGATTGAAACATAAAAATTTTTAATCTTTTGATTTTTTTAGAAGGACATACCGTTTTAACACGAGTCAATTGAGTTTCATCCAACATAGCGATGAAATTCGATGACTTAATGTCAAATCGATACATTACCTTTTTTTTTTAAAATGTTTCCTAAAGTAAGAATTTAAAATAAATCAATAATGCAAATAATAACATTATGAATGAAAAATATTAACATGGGATACTAGAGCATTAGAAGAGCAATAATAATATTTACAAAAGAAATAAAAATAAAGACAAATTATGAACAAATACCAAATACACTTTAGTAACAATAATATAAGATAATATGTACATGATAAAAATATATACGTGAAAATATATATGACAGATAGAAAAGAAATATGTACGTGGAATAATATATATACATAAAAATATAACCTATAATATTGAAAGCAATATATATACATAACATATAACAATGAACATATACCATACATATTAAAAATGCTAATAATATAAACAATATTAATAACACTACACAAATATAAGCATAGGACAATATCAATACATACATGGAAATATATAAGCAATATATAACTAATACCATCAAAAGATTCACATAGTAATATATATAAAAGATATATGAACATAATATAATATGAAAAAATATATAATATAATATTAAAATATAATAATATAACATTAAAAACATAATACATATAAAGTATAGTATTAAGAACACATATATATAATATCTGAAGAATATATATAATACTAAAACATTTGAATAATATATATACATTAAAAACTAGCAATAATATTACACAGGTGTATACAAATATATTAAGTATATATCGTATTATAAATATATAAATATATAACAAAGCATAAACTAATAATGATAATAATAATACTAATACGATAAAGATAATATAAATAAATGTTAAAAATATCTATATATATGATAGGAAAATAATGGCGATATAATAATAATATATATAATAATTACCAATTTTTAAAATTAAATAAAATAGCGAGAATAATATAACATTCAAACAGAAAGGATTAAAATTAAACTAAAATCAAAGTTATGGGGTGAATTTGAAATAAAAACTAAAGAAAAGGACTGGGTTATACGCGCATGGAACATTGAGGGGGCGATATAGCAATATTTCCACTCTCTCTAAACGCAGCGCATCATTGGGGCCAAATTGAAAATCGCAACAAATTTAAAGGCTAAATTAAAAAATAAAAATAACTTAATTGTAAATGCTTGAAAAAGCGGAGGGGCCGATTGCGCAAATAGCCCCTCCAATCAAAAATACGCGGATCCTAGCGGGTACGGTCGGGTCGACCCAATCCACTGATGAAACGACGTCGTTTTTTAGTTTAAGTTTGGGCACCAAAACGGTACCGTTTTGGTGGGCTATAAATAGCCTAAAAATCTGAAAAAAAGTATTTGGCGAGGGAAAAGAAAAAAAATGAGTGAGAGGGGAGCACGGGGCGATTTTCGGTGAGGGAGGGGAGCACCGGCCGATCGTCGGAGGCTCGCCGGTGCTGGCGTCAGCCACCATACACGGTGGCCGGAAAGGTATAAAATTTTGTATTTTTTTTCTTTTTTCGTATTTATTTAATATATATATATGTAATACTTCTATTAGATTAGAAATAATTTATGCAAACTCGAAAAAACAAAAAAATAAAGATGTGTGAAGAGACCTTTGATGCAATTTTGGATGTATTTTGCTGCGATTTCTTTTAGTTAAACCGTGAATCTGTTTTTTTGATGAGGGATTTTTATTCTCTCGCTAAAAAAGAACCCCTCTTTACATGATAAATCCGGCTTTTATAGCTGTTTTTCACACTGTCTATTCTCCTCTGCTGCTATTGCGTGTTTGTCTTTTTGGTTTTGCAGGTATGACCGGCGTTGGTGGTGGCAGAGGCCGGATGGGACGGGGTTAGGTGTGAGTGGGAGAGTGGTTTGCTGTTGAGCGAGCTAGGTTTCATTTTCAAACCCCTAGGTCAGGATTTGGGTCAAGGGTTAGGCTTCTTAAATTGGGCTTGGATAGGTTTTATTTGTTGGGTTTTGGGCCGTTCGGGTTTTGGGGTTATGAAATAGGCTATTCGGGTTTTGGGGTTTAGCTGAATGTAATTGGGCTTTGTGGGTTAGTTTAGGTTTGTAATCGGCCCAAAATTGGCCTGTAACAGCTGCCCCTCTTTGCTCATTGTCGTACAACGGTAATAGAGCAAAGACAAAATGAAAGGCCAATTTTGCCCTGTCTTGCCGAGTCTTTGACTTCTTTGGTGCTCTTCTTGTTCCATTGTCTCTTTCCAATCCACTGTATTTTGCAGCTTTAGTTCAATCCACTACATCTTCTGATATATGCCTTGTAGCTTCAATCTATTCAATGTAACTTCAAGAATGTGAAATTTGTGGCTTCGATCTACTTCCATGTAGCTTCAGAAAGATGAGGTCTACAGCTTCAATTTGCTCTTCTATTGCTTCAGTTGAGATGAGATTTGTGGTCTTCTCTTCTGTAACTGTAGAAAGGCAAGATCTGATATCCTCGATCAGCTCCACTGCAACTTCAGGAAGTCAAGACTTGCAACTTTGATCTGCTCCACTGCAACTTTAGGGAGGCCAAATCTGGTGTCTTCAATTAGCTCCAATCTTTATTCTTGACTCGGCATGTGATATTGAGCTCAACTCATTTCTCGCAATATGAATTGACTCTTTAAATAACATAAACTAAAAACAGAAACTGAAAACAATTCAGCACGTGAGTGAAGGCTCATCTCACCTCTCGCAACATGAATTGGTCTTTTTGAAACTTAATTTGAAAAGTAGATTTTGAAAAACAGATATTAAAGGCCCAACTCACCTCTCGCAATATGAGTTGATTTTTGAAAAACATAAATCGAAGACAGAACTTGAAAATATCTCAGCGTGTGAACTGAGATTTAACTCACCTCTCGCAATATGAGTTGATTTTTTTTGAAAAGCAAATTAGAACACAAAAATTGAAAATACCTCAGCGTGCCCGAGACTCAACTCACCTCTCGCAACATAAGTTGACTTTTGAAACATAAATTGAAATTACCTCAACGTGTCTTGAGGCTCAACTCACCTCTCGCAATATGAGTTGATTTTTGTAAAACAGAAATTAAAAATACCTCAGCGTGTCTTGAGGCTCAACTCACCTCTCGTAATATGAGTTGATTTTTGAGAACAGAAATTAAACATCAAAAATACCAAAACCTGTCATTTGGTAGAACTCAGGTGTCTTTTCCTTTGATTCAGTACAACTATCATCACGTCCTTTTGCTCTACTGGATTACCTGTATATGCCATGCATGATGTTATCATGATATGCACATGTTTGCCTTAAATGCCTTTATGCCTACATGATTATGCTATGTGCCTTGGGCTTGTTTGTCATATATCCCTTTTTTCGTCACGATTTTTGATGATTTGCGTTCATTAATTTGATTTTGACTTTCTCTTCAGGCCCTATACCTATCTTCTAACTTCATGAGTAATGAACGTTTCTCAGATATCACTCTTTTTGCCCCTGGTTGAACGTTGTTCTTACTTTGAGGCTCTTGTACTTATCAAATTTTCATCCAGGTAATGCTTAACATTTCTTTTGTTTAGAGTATGTCATTTCACTATTTATCATGTAAATAAAAACATAATGAGATGCATGAAAATGATCATGTATGGACAAAAAGGGTATTTTACATCCATTTATTTCAAAGGTAGCAAACAAAGAAAGTTAACCAAAAAGAGTAAGAAATGTCATCAAAGGAAAAAGGGTCGCGTTCAATAGATACAAATGCTCTAGATATTCAACACATGAACTTTTCCATGTTCCTCGATCAAGAATCTTTTCGAGCATGGCTTCTTACATAAAAGATTTCAAGCTTTCACAGATGCTTCAAATACTGTAGTCTCACTGTTTGTCGTACCGTTTAAAATGCCTTGCCTTGTAAGCTGAGTGTTTGCTTCATTAGAACGCCCTTTTGGGTTTTCATCCTAATCTTTTGTGTTAATCAAAGCGCCCATTTCGGGTTTTCGCCTTGAACTTTTTTTTTTTTTTTAAGATGCCCTTTTCGGGTTTTTATCTTGATTTTCTTTTTCAAGCATAATATTTCTTCACAGCATCTGAGTTCACTGGATTTGGTAGCTCCTTCCCATCCATCTCAGTAAGGATCAAAGCTCCACCTGAGAATGCCTTCTTTACAACGTATGGTCCTTCCCAATTTGGTGCCCATTTTCCTCACAGGTCTTTTTGTATTGGGAGAATCTTTCTCAGCACGAGTTCTCCTTCATGGAATTCTCTTGGCCGTACCTTCTTATCATGGGCTGTGATCATTCTCTTCTGGTACATCTGTCCATGACAAATTGCTCTTAGACATTTTTCTTCGATGAGGTTCAACTGATCATATCGAGCTCGAACCCATTCTACTTCTTCTAGCTCGAACCCATTCTACTTCTTCTAACTTTGATTCCATTAAGACTCGCAGAGAGGGGATCTCAACCTCGATAGGTAGCACAGCTTCCATTCCATAGACCAGAGAGAAAGGAGTTGCTCCCGTAGATGTTCGCACAGATGTGCGATATGCATACAAAGCAAATGGTAGCTTCTCGTGCCAATCTTTATATGTCTCAGTCATTTTCCCAATGATCCTCTTAATATTTTTATTGGCGGCTTCAACAGCCCCGTTCATCTTTGGGCGATAGGGAGAGGAGTTATGATGCCTTATTTGGAATTGCTCGCACACTTCCTTCATCATATTGTTGTTCAGATTCATGACGTTATCTAAAATGATTCTTTCAGGCAAACCATATCGGCAAATGATTTCCCTTTTCAAAAACCTGCAAACTGCAATCTTTGTCACATTGGCAAACGAAGCGGCTTCTATCCATTTTGTGAAGTAATCGATAACCACAAAAATGAATCGATGTCCATTTGAAGCTTTTGGAGAAATTGGTCCTATAACATCCATGCCCCACATAGAAAAAGGCCACGGAGAAGTCATGACATGAAGAGGAGAAGGGGCTACATGAATTTTATCGCCATAGATTTGACATTTGTGGCACTTTCTTGCAAAATTGATGCAGTCACTTTCCATCGTCAGCCAATAATAACCGAGTCTCATGATCTTTCTAGCCATATTGAAACCATTGGCATGTGTTCCGCAAATTCCCTCATGGACCTCTTCAAGTATTTTTCTAGCTTCAACATCATCTACACATCTCAAGAGCATCTGATCTTTTCCTCTCTTGTACAGGATATCCCCATCAAAAACAAATCCCGCTGCCATTCTTCTGATTGTTCTTTTGTCGTTCTCATTTGCTTGTTCGGGATACCTTTGATTCTTGATATATTCTAAGATATCATGGAACCATGGACGTCCGTCTGCTTCTTTCTCAATGCTACAACAGTGTGCAGGGACCTCGTATATGCTCATTTTGAAGGGCATTATTTATGCTTCTTTACTTGCTTTGAACATTGAAGCCAAAGTGGCCAGGGCATCAGCTGATCGGTTTTCTTCTCGTGGGAAGTAATGAAAAGTTATTTCTTTGAATTCCTTGTTCAATTCAGCCACTAAATCACTATACATAATCAATTTTGGGTCCCTCACTTCCCACTCTCCACGAATTTGGTAAACCACTAGGGCTGAGTCCCCATACACCTCTAAGATTTTGATGTTTAGTTCAATAGCTGCACGAAGCCCCATGATACAGGCCTCATATTCTGTGATATTATTAGTACAGAAGAAGTTCAGTCTTGCAGTAAATGGATAATAATTCCCCTCTGGTGATACCGGGATTGCTCTGATTCTATGCCCTAAAGCATTCGACGCACCATCAAAACACATATTCCATGACTTCTCTTTTGATGACTCAGATTCCATTTCTGTGATGCACATTAAGTCTTCGTCTGGGAAATCGAATCTTAGAAGCTCATATTCCTCTGTTGTTCGAGTTGCTAGGAAATCAGCTATTGCGCTCCCTTTTATCGACTTCTGACTTACATAGGTAATGTCATATTCCGAAAGGAGGATCTGCCATCGTGCCATTCTTCCTGATAGTGCCGTCGATTCCATCATGTATTTTATTGGGCCCAGCTTTGAAATCAACCATGTCGTATGGTACAACATATATTGTCTGAGTCTCCGAGCTACCCAAACCAGAGCGCAACAAAATTTTTCAATGGACAAATACTTTGCCTCATATTCAGTGAACTTTTTGCTGAGGTAGTAGATCGCCTTTTCTTTCTTTCCTGACTCGTCACGTTGCCCCAGTACACAACCCATTGAATTTTCGAACACAGTCAAATACAATATCAATGGTCTTCCTGGGGTTGGCAGTACTAGCATGAGAGGACTAGACAAATATTGCTTTATCTTATCAAAGGCCACCTGGCATTCCTCACTCCATTCTCCCGGGTTATGTTTTCGAAGAAGCCAAAAGATTGGGTCGCATTGGTTGGTAAGTTGAGCGATAAATCGGATGATATAGTTTAATCTCCCTAAAAATCCTCTAACTTCCTTTTACGTGCGTAGGGCAGGTAACTCTTGGATGGCTCTTATTTCATCTGGATCAACCTCGATACCTCTTTCACTGACAATAAAGCCTAGCAACTTTCCTGAGGTAGCCCCGAACGTACATTTGGCTGGATTAAGTTTTAGCTGAAACCTTCTCAGCCTTTCGAACAACTTCCTGAGGTTCACTACATGCTCTTCTTCCCCTCGGGATTTAGCAATCATATCGTCGACGTAGACCTCTATTTCTTTATGCATCATGTCATGGAATAACGTTACCATAGCCCTCTAATATGTTGCCCCAGCATTCTTTAACCCAAATGGCATCACCTTGTAGCAGAACGTTCCCCACATTATTACGAAGGTAGTTTTCTCCATATCCTCAGGGGCCATCTTGATCTGATTATACCCCGAGAATCCATCTATGAAAGAAAACAATGAATGTTTTGCTGTGTTGTCCACCAACGTATCAATATGTGGTAAGGGAAAATTATCCTTTGGGCTTGCTCGGTTCAGGTCACGGTAATCCACGCACATTCGTACTTTGCCATCTTTCTTTGGTACCGGGACTATGTTAGCCACCCATTCAGGATATTTGGAGGCTTGTAGGAAGCCAGCATCGAATTGCTTCTTGACTTCCTCTTTTATTTTCAACAGCATTTCGGGTCTCGTTCGTCTTAACTTTTGCTGGATTGGTTTGCATTCTGGCTTTAATGGGAGCTTATGGACCACTACATCTTCATCTAATCCCGGCATGTCCTGATATGACCATGCGAATACATCTTTGTACTCGCGGAGCAAAGCGATCAAATTATGTCTGGTGCTCTCTGAAATAGAAGTCCCAAACTTCACTTCTTGCTTCCTTTCTTCAGTGCCCAAATTTATTGTTTCAACAGATTCTTCATGAGGCAAAATCTGTTTATCCTCTTGTTCCACCATTCTTAACAAGTCAGGAGACGAGATATAGTCTTCAGTATTTTCTTCGGCTTCGAATTCTCATAAACAAACAGCCCTCTTAAAATCAATTTCAAGACTCGAAACAGTTTGTTCATGTCGTCGATATCTGAGCACCTGAAAGTTGGATGGAAAAGGAAACTATAGAGAGGCATCCGAGTATTGGAATCAACAAATGAAATGTTATGTCATGTCATAAGGCAAATGTAAGGATAGGCTACGAAATGAGAAAATGATTATGAAATTAATGATAATGCGAAGAATCGTGACAAAATTCATCTTCATTGATATTCATTTGAATGATAAAGAGCGAATGCAAGCTCTTACAAAAGAATTCTATTATATCTAAGGACACAATAGAGGGTTAATGTTTAGCATTACTCTGAAGACTTATAAACTACAAGAAGCTCCTCGGTAGTCCAATTGTTCAACATGAAACCCGGGGAACAAGGGCGTATCCTTGAGACTTCTTCACTCGCATCAGCCCCTTTGTCAATAACATTTATACTGACATTCTGAAGACCCTTTTCAATTAACCACAGCGTGTTTCATGGACCATCTTGTCCAGGGTACATCATTCCCGCAGATGTAAATGTTTTTGACAAATGAGGGTACTTTATTGGTTCCCATTCTGGTTCTCGGCCTAAAGTTCTCGCAATCCTTCTTTCTTGATCTTTCTTCCACTGTCTTCTTATTTGACGTGCGTCTGGCTGGAAACCTAAACCATATCTGGCCTTGTGGTGCACCAGCTTTAGAGCCCTGACTATTCCTTGTAGATACCTTTCCAAACCTTTTCTTGCTCGGGCTCCTTTTCCGACGGTCATCTTGACGCCTAATCTGGTATTCCTTGATAGTTTTGGCACTGGAATTCTGTTTCTTTCAGCGACAAAGGTGGCATTAACAAACTCAAAGGATCGGAAGGAACATTCAATTGCATCTTTGCTCACTTCCAAGTACGGTGCATCGGCAGAGATAGATGCGACAATGTCTTCTTCGCCCTCGATTGTGACCAAACAGCCGTCCATTATAAATTTCACCTTTTGATGGAGGGATGATGGGACCGCTCCAGCAGAATGGATCCAAGGTCTTCCTAAAAGGCAATTGTATAATGGTGTAATATCCATGACTTGGAGCTCGACATCATAAATGTAAGGGTCCACTTCCAGAGGGATCTCAATCTTTCCCATAACTTCACGCCTTGTCCCGTCGAATGCCCTTACTGTGGAATGACAGGACCTTAAATAGGACAGATCCATCGAAATTCTGGAAAGCGTGGCCAATGGCATGACATTGAGCGCCGACCCATTATCGATGAGCACGTTTGGTATTATGTAGCCCTTGTAGCGAGTCGTAATATGCAGCGCTTTCACCGAGCCTCTACCGTTTGGCGGTATCTCATCATCACTAAAAGAGATAAAATTGTTCGCATTCAGATTGTTTACCTATCTATCAAGCTTCTCAATAGATATGTTGTTTGCTACATAAGCTTGATTTAACACCTTCAATAAAGCATTCCTATGTGGCTCTGAATTTAATAGTAGAGATAAAACTGAGATTCGCGCTGGCTGCTTACTCAATTGTTCCACCACACTATACTCACTGTGCTTGATAAATTTCAAGAATTCTTGAGCTTCTTCCTCATCCACAGGCCTTTTAGTTTCTTGCACGGGTGGAGTCTCCTGCTCGGCTTCGGCTTCGTGCATCACTGTCTTTCCTTTTTGCTTCAAGTTACTATTTTTCTTTACCGGTTTGATTTCTTTAGAATAGCACCGCCCACTTCGGGTAAAATGACCTACCTCCCCAACATCTTTAGTTATGGCTTTAGACTTTCCACCTTCCGGTGTGACGATATTGACGTCATATTTCCATGATATCACTTTGTCGTCCTTGTACGGGAAAGGAGACGGTACTTCGATTATCATTTTTGGTTTCACCGGCTTTTTCATCGCGTCGTAATAAATTACCAACGGTCGATCAGCGTTATAAGGGGGACCTGATGACTGGCTATCAGAGGCGCATATTTCTCTTTCGTTGGCCTCTTTCCTCTTGTTAAGGACCTTGATCTCCTTATTATCCATCCGGTCTTGAAGTAACCTTTTAAAATCCTTACATGACTGAATGTCATGTCCTACAATTCCATGGAAATTGCAAAAACTTTGACCTTCTTCCCCAAGAATTCTATCGGGGTGACAAAGCAATCCTTTCTTAACCAGTACCTCCCAGATTTTCTACAGAGGCGTCTTTATTTCTGAAACACATCTTCTGCCTTTCTATTCGTCCTCTTTCCCCATTGTGCTCACATTCCCTTCGGTATGGTTAGGGAACGGGTTTTCAGTTGCGTTACTGGCACTATCGAATCGTAGGATACCCGCGTCAATGAGTCCTTGAACTCTCCTCTTAAAGGCTAGGCAATTCTCCGTGGAATGCCCTTAGTTCCCTGCGTGGTATACACAACTAGCGTTTGGATCGTACCACTTTGGGTATGGAGGTTTAAGGGCTGCCATGTAATGGGGAGAAATCAGTTGTTTCTCCAAAATTTTTGGGTACAGTTCCCCATATGACATAGGGATGGGAGTAAATTGTAGTCTCTTAGGATTAGGCCTTACTAGTCTTGGTTCATTTCTGGGCTGGCTTTGAGCGGGTGCCGTGTTTAGTGGGAATGTGGTGACGGGTCTTTGGTTGTTCGTGGCGTAAACGGGGTAGAAAGGAGGTAGTGCTTGGTAGTAAGGGTTTTGAGGGGGATAATAGAAATTTAGAGGTGGATAATTTCGAGGTCGGGGTTGGTTTGGATATGGACTAGAGGCATAACGGTTTCCCATTCCCACCATGTGGGCTTCTGGTTCTTTCTTCTTCATAGGCGCTGCCCTTTTTGAACCTTCTGAACCTTCCATTCTACCGCTCTTAACGGTATTCTCTATAAGTTCACCGGATATTACAATATCCGTAAAATCCTTCGTGGCACTTTCCACTAGTTTGTCATAATACGGTGCCTTTAAGGTGTTGATAAAGAGAACGGTTATCTCCGTTTTTATTAGTGGGGGTTCCACTTGGGCCGAAACGTCTCTCCATCTCTACGCGTACTGTCTAAAGGTCTCTGACGACTTTTTCTCCATCATTTGCAAGGTTATCCGGTCTGGCACCATATCTGACACATGCTTGTACTGCTCACAGAATGCTGACGCCAAGTCCTTCCAGGATCGAATCTTTTCCCTACTAAGTTGGTTGTACCACCGAAGAGCTGACCCTGTTAGACTATCTTGAAAGCAATGTATGAGTAGCTTATCCTCGTTCACATAACCGGTCATTTTTTGACAAAACATGATGAAATGTGCTTTTGGGCATCTTGTCCCATCATACTTTTCAAAATCAGGCACCTTGAACTTCGGAGGCAAAATTAGATCGGGTACCAAACTAAGTTCTTTAGCGCCTAGTGCGGAGAAGACTTCAGTACCTTCTATCGCTTTGAGCCTTTCCTCTAGACTCCTATATTTTGCGTCATGATTATCCAATTTCAACTTGGCTACCTCTGCTGGGTCGTCCAAATCTGGAACTAGTGGATCAGCCGGACTAGCCCCTGGGTTCAAAGAGAACATTCATTGCCCCAGATTAGCGGGTGGAGCAGGTGTCATAGGTCGTTGTTCCAAACCTGTGGGTTCCCCTTGAGTATACCCCCTTTGTGTTGCGTGGGCGTGCGGTGGAGTGAATCCCGGGGGATAGAGTGGATCGTAATCATGGTGAATTCTTGATTGAGGTTCCATAACGTCGGGGTTCTGCATGGGCCCTTTTCCTTTGACCAAAACCGACATCATTTTCATCATTTTAGCCTTTTGATCTTTCTGTTCAAGTGATTCTTCTCGAGATCTCACCATTAAGTCTCTTGTCTCTTGCTGCGATTTGGCCAGTTGCTCTTGTAATTCCTTTTGAATTCTTTCCATCCTTTCAATCCTTTCGTTGAATTCGGCCTCCATTACTCTAGCTTGTTGTCGCGTTTTATACGGATGACGTGGTTCAGATCTTATGGTATTACAAGCTGCGAATTGTATATTTTATCTTCAGCGACCGAGTATGGGATATGCAGTGTATGAATGAATGCATGAATGTCGAAATGTTAGTTATGAAGGAATGCAAAAAATTGGTGTTGATTTCAAGATAGCCCCTATTTAGGCATTTCATTCATCAAAAGAGTTCATTACAAAACATTTTGCCGTTTCCTATTCAACTATTACACAAACTTCCTAGCTATATTGCCATATTTCTTCACTCGCTCTAAGAACTCTGACATGTTTGATCTTCGGCTCGGAGGGAATTGGCAACTGAGAGCTTCAGCTTCTTCTGACAATTATACCACATGCATGGCTACCCCACGAATCTCATTGATCAAATAGCTAAGTTACATTTCTTTTTCTTGGAGACCCTCTTCGTAAGCATGAATATCTCTATCATACTGATTATTCTTTTCTTCCAAATCCATCAAGAGAGTATCCAGCTGTTGTTGACGATCTTACAGCATACCTTCTAAATTCCGTATCCTCTCTTTTAGCTCTTGACGTTTAGATCGACTAGTCATTACCTCGGCAGACATAGCTTCACATTCGGCGTTCTTTTTCCTTAGCTCCATCATAGCCCGCGTGGCCTTTTCTTCTTCTTTCTTTGCTTTTCCCTTCCAAAATTCCATTCCGCCTTTGATGTTGCTTATTTCTTCTTTCTATTCTGCCGACGACTTACCCAGCCCGCTGTTCTTTATTGTGCCTCTTAACTTCTTATTTTTCAAATGAAGATCTCTTAAGTCATTTCTTACGACTTCAGCCTCTTTTTGCACTTTCTCGGTTCTAGATCTTTCAATCTGAACGTCGATCTTCAATTGGTAGTTTCTTCTTGAAGGGCACTAAGGTCCCGAGACATCTTGGCCTTTTCTTGTTCAAATTCTTGTATTGCCATTTCTAGCTCAGACGGCATTTCCTCCGAGAAAGGATTCTGCTCAGTGTAGTTTGTTGACGAGATTTGCTGACTATTTACCCGTTGCTTCCTCCATATGTGTCATATCACAGGTTAGGGTATCAGCATATAGGGCCAATTCCATCAGATGAACTTTCTTCCAAGATTTTGCAGTGTCTCGGACCCTCTTCATATATCCCTCACCCGCAAAAACAAACTCGAACTGCGCTAGTCCTCCAGTGGCGGGTATGAATTGTCGTGAAGAAAATTACCTTTGGACTAATAGTGGGGCATATCCAATTCCTCCCCATAATCTGAGTAGTAGGACCCAGTCTTGATCTCCAACCTTGTATAGCAGAACTGAAGGGCGTATCCACGGTGCTCTCCACGTTATATCCTCGGCGCGAAGGTTCTGAAAAACTGAGACCCAATATTGCTCAGTGACTTCTTTTGGCCATTCTTTCTTGAGATAAGCTTCCAACGGGGAGAATGTTTTAGAAAACATATGGAACGGTGTGCGCTCTACTTTCCAGAAGTGGCTCAAAATCCAAACATTGAGCAACTGCGCGCATCCAATAAATCGTCCCTCCCCTTTCCTTCGACAACTACTCAGGGATCTGAAGGTCTCGGCTAGGATAGTCGGGAAAGGGTTGATTCCTTGTTTTAACCTTTCAAAGAAATCCACTACTGCAACTTCAAGATGTCCGAGAACTTTCGAGAAAATAACCAAACCGTAAATAGCCAAAGCGAATAAATTTACCCTTTTCAGCATGTTAGGATGGTTAAGAACCAAATCTCGTAGGGAAGACCATGGAATGCAAATGGTTTCATTCTTCTTCTTTATCTATTTTTCAGCCCATGTGTCGGTCATGTCTGTCAATCTCATTAACTTCTTCTTGAAGGTCATCGGCTTGGGCTCTTTCACATATATCTTATAGGGTTGCACATTATCGACACGAAGCAAAGCAGCGTATTCTTCTATAGTCGGAGTCATATCTTCCTAATTGAAAGTAAAACATTGGTAGGCCGAATCCCAAAGTCTGATCATGGCTTGAATCAAACGCTCGTCTATATTGATAGTGATCAAGTGGGCTATATCTCCGTACCTTTCAGCGAAAATACCCCTAGTGTCAGGGTCCCACTGATTCCAAATCCAAACCAAATCTTCGAGGTTGTTTTGGCGAACATTCAGCGATTACGTGCAAGGCGATTGGCAATACATCCTTCCACTAGACTATCCCCTTTTTCTTTCTGAGTTTTTAGAGACCAGTCCCGGACCACGGTATTTTTCTCGGTTGTTTGTATAATTGACTCTTCCATTAGAAACCTGTTTTTGGCAACCGATCTTTAGTCAACACCTTTCTAATATGATGCCTATAATGCATGATGAAAAATAATAAAGTAAAGACAAACAACCTTGATTAGTAATTTAATACAGGCAGAAAAAATGAAGAATTCAACAAATCGAACTACCCGATCTAGTTTATTAAATAGACTCAATCCCTTTGTATAGAAAGTGAAAATGCAAAAGGCAAGAAGTGTTCCTCCCGTGCACTTATTTAGGTGACTACTAAACGGACGGAGGTTCGGCATGGCTCTAGTTGGGTGGCTCGTATGGTTTACTATATGTGGTTTTGGTTCTAGGTAGGTACTCGAATTACCCGTACTATCATCTGCTAAGATTAGTACGAAGCCTCGGTCATAGCCTATCATAGGCTCACGAGTTCAATTCGAGGGATTACATTTACTTATGCCTATGCGGAGGGACAAGTTACTCACGAAAGCATAAGTCATACGTAACCCGAAAGTATTCACTAGCCTATACGGAGGGACGAGTTAACTCATGAAGGCGTAGCGTTTACTTTCACTTAAACGGACGGAGCCCGGGTATAGAGCTCATGTTATGCAAAGATGCACGTGCACGGTGTGTGGGGAGAAACTCACAAACCTTTACGTTTTATTTTAAAAACTAAACTAAAAACTAAAACCCTAAAACTTAAAGCTGAAAAACAACAAGATAAAAACAAGTTAGAAGAATATTTATAACATAATGCGAATGCATGACCTTTTTGAGAACAAAAATTGAGGATCACGACTAAATGTTGAATTGAACAATGGAATTCAAAAATTTTGACAACACGCGTTTAACTCGACTCGACTCTCAAAAGCGATCCCCAGCGGAGTCGCCAGCTGCAGCGACGTAAAAAATTTTTAGCTTCCGGTCGCTAATTGTGGCGATCTATTGAAAACTTGAAAACTTAAATTTTGATTTTTAAAATAAATAGGGAGTCGCCACCGATCCTTTTTTCTAGGTGTGATCGGACACCTATTAGATTATTTTTTTAAAAACGAGAAAAAGGCCGAGTTTAGGTCTACGTTAAAAGCCAGAGAAAAATTAGGGTTCGGGAGTCGGTTACGCGCGAGGAAGGTATTAGCACCCTCGCGACGCCCAAAAATTGGTATCTCATAAACACGTGTTGTCTTGATTTTCAAAAATACGAGTTCAATGTAACATTAAGTTGTGATCCGATTGAAACATAAAAATTTTTAATCTTTTGATTTTTTTAGAAGGACATACCGTTTTAACACGAGTCAATTGTGTTTCATCCAACATAGCGATGAAATTCGATGACTTAATGTCAAATCGATACATTACCTTTTTTTTTAAAAATGTTTCCTAAAGTAAGAATTTAAAATAAATCAATAATGCAAATAATAACATTATATTAACATGGGATACTAGAGCATTAGAAGAGCAATAATAATAATATTTACAAAAGAAATAAAAATAAAGACAAATTATGAACAAATACCAAATACACTTTAGTAACAATAATATAAGATAATATGTACATGATAAAAAATATATACGTGAAAATATATATGACAGATAGAAAAGACATATGTACGTGGAATAATATATATACATAAAAATATAACCTATAATATTGAAAGCAATATATATACATAACATATAACAATGAACATATACCATACATATTAAAAATGCTAATAATATAAACAATATTAATAACACTACACAAATATAAGCATAGGACAATATCAATACATACATGGAAATATATAAGCAATATATAACTAATACCATCAAAAGATGCACATAGTAATATATATAAAAGATATATGAACATAATATAATATGAAAAAATATATAATATAATATTAAAATATAATAATATAACATTAAAAAACATAATACATATAAAGTATAGTATTAAGAACACATATATATAATATCTGAAGAATATATATAATACTAAAACATTTGAATAATATATACACATTAAAAACTAGCAATAATATTACCTGGGTGTATACAAATATATTAAGTATATATACGTATTATAAATATATAAATATATAACAAAGCATAAACTAATAATGATAATAATAATACTAATACGATAAAGATAATATAAATAAATGTTAAAAATATCTATATATATGATAGGAAAATAATGGCCAGTATAATAATAATATATATAATAATTACCAATTTTTAAAATTAAATAAAATAGCAGAATAATATAACATTCAAACAGAAAGGATTAAAATTAAACTAAAATCAAAGTTATGGGGTGAATTTGAAATAAAAACTAAAGAAAAGGACTGGGTTATACGCGCATGGAACATTGAGGGGGCGAAATAGCAATATTTCCACTCTCTCTAAACGCAGCGCATCATTGGGGCCAAATTGAAAATCGCAACAAATTTAAAGGCTAAATTAAAAAATAAAAATAACTTAATTATAAATGCTTGAAAAAGCGGAGGGGCTGATTGCGCAAATAGCCCCTCCAATGAAAAACACGCGGATCCTAGCGAGTAGGGTCGGGTCGACCTGATCCACTGATGAAACGACGTCGTTTTTTAGTTTAAGTTTGGGCACCAAAACGGTACCGTTTTGGTGGGCTATAAATAGCCTAAAAATCTGGAAAAAAAAAAGCATTTGGCGAGGGAAAAGAAAAAAAATGAGTGAGAGGGGAGCACAGGGTGATTTCCGATGAGGGAGTGAAGCACCGGCCGATCGTCGGAGGCTCGCCGGTGCTGGCGTCGGCCACCGTGGTATAAAATTTTCTATTTTTTTTCTTTTTCCGTATTTATTTAATATATATATGTAATACTTCTATTAGATTAGAAATAATATATGCAAACTCGAAAAAACAAAAAAATAAAGATGTGTGAAGAGACCTTTGATGCAGTTTTTGATGTATTTTGCTGCGATTTCTTTTAGTTAAACCGTGAATCTATTTTTTTGATGAGGGATTTTTATTCTCTCGCAAAAAAAGAACCCCTCTTTACATGATAAATTCAGCTTTTATAGCCGTTTGTCACACTGTCTATTCTCCTCTGCTGCTATTGCGTGTTTGTCTTTTTGGTTTTGCAGGTATGACCGGCGTTGGTAGTGGCAGAGGCCGGATGGGACGGGGTTAGGTGTGAGTGGGAGAGTGGTTGCGGCGCTGAGCAGGCTAGGGTTTCAGTTTCTGAAACCCTAGGTCAGGATTTGGGTCAAGGGTTGGGCTTCTTAAATTGGGCTTGAGTAGGTTTTATTTGTTGGGTTTTGGGCCGTTCGGGTTTTGGGGTTATGAAATGGGCTATTCGAGTTTTGGGGTTTAGCTGAATGTAATTGGGCTTTGTGGGTTAGTTTAGGTTTGTAATCGGCCCAAAATTGGCCTGTAACAATTATGTCATACATTCTTTTGTATTTATTGCTATTATTGTTAGTATTATTATTATTATTTATCATTATGTTTATTATTAATAGGTACTTTTAATGTTATTATTTCTAAATATGTATATATTATGTAAATATTTTAATATTATATTACATATGTATATTTTTTTTATGTATTATATGTGTTTTAATATTATACTTTATATATTATTGTGTATATACATTTGTGAAGTATTATCAATAGTTTTTATTATTATTTTAGGTATGTATATATATCGTGCATATATTTTAATACTACATTCTACATATTTTTATATTATGTATGTATTCCAATATTATATACTAAGTATTTCTAATATCCTTATTATTTATACCCATGTACGATACGTCTATGTAGTATATTAGTAAGTCCATTTTTATATTGTTGTCATTTCTAATGTATATGTATATACCATCTATGTATTGTATATATTATGCATATATTTTCAATATTTTTAGCTATATTTTATATACTATTCCCATGTATATATTATTATTACATTTATTTTACTCCTATTATATTTATTATTAGTACATATATTTTATTATACGCGTATATATTTTTATATATAGTATTATTTTCATATGTTATTATATTTATTATTATACCTATTATTTTCACTATTGTAGCTTATCATTTTAATATTATTATATACATTTATAAGTATATATTGCATACATACTCGTAATGTCAATTTTTTTATGTATATTCATTGTGTTCTAGCATGTGCTATTGTAATTACATTTAGTCTTGCATGCCTTGTTAGTTTTTTTTTTTTAACATTATTGCCATATTTGTTATTTGCTTCAATATATTTTTAATTCTTCCATTTATTTATTTTTAGTTCATCTCAATTTTGTTTTACATTACTTGGAAAATTTTGTCCATGTTTTCCAACTAATTTCAATAATCAAGGCTATGTACCGATTCAACATTAAGCCATCGAATTTCATCGCTATGTTGGATTTAAATTTGACGGCTCGTGCTAAAACGGTATATCCTTCGCAAAAATCGAAAAAACTAAAATTTCTCATCTTTTCAATTGAATTATGACTAAATCTCACATTGAACTCGTATTTTTGAAAATAAAGATAACACGTGTTTATGAGATATCAATTTTTGGGCATCGCGAGGGTGCTAATACCTTCCTCGCACGTAACCGACTCCCGAACCTTAATTTTTCTTTGGCTTTTAACGTAGACCTAAACTCGGCCTTTTTCTCGTTTAAAAAAAAAAGAAATCTAATAGGTGTCCGATCACACCTAGAAAAAGATCGGTGGCGACTCCATGTTTATTTCAAAAATTAGACGTCAACTTTCAAGTTTATAATAAATCGCCACAATTAGCGACCCCGAACCAAATTTTTACGTCGCTACAATATAGCCTTCCAAAACGACGTCGTTTTGGGGGCTGCCCTTTAACCCCAAAACGACGTCATTTTGATGCGACCCGGTCCGACCCAACCCATACCCGCTTAGGATCCGCGTGTTTTTGACGGAAGGGCTAATTGCACTTTTAGCCCTTCCGCTTTTTTATAGCTTTATAATTCAATTTTTTGTATTGTTAATTTTGCCCAGAAATTTTGTTTTTGTTTCATTTTGGTCCCTCTGCTGCTGTGAGTCTTAGGCCGAATGGTTTATTGCCCGGTCTAGTCCCTCTTATTTGTTTGCGCATGTAATTTAGTCCTTTCCCCTTTATTTCCTTTTAAATTTGCCCCAAAACTTTGTTATTAGTTCAATTTTAGTCCTTTCCTATTTATTTTTGTTTCTTTATTAAATATTATTATTATTTCTAATATTATTAAGTTTATCAATATTATTATTATTTTTTTTCTATATATTAGTATATATTTTATTATATATGTATATATATATATACATATATTGTAGTGTTTTTTTTTATTACTTCATTTTTATATTTTGTTATATTTGCTTTTTTGCATTACAATATTATTATATATATGAGTGTATATGTTTTTATATTTGTATAGCCTTATTTTATTATTTTATTATAATATTTTATTATACGTGCTTTTTTTGTTACTATTATTAATATTATATAATAGTGTATACTTTTTATCATATATGTATATATATATTTGTACATAGTCTTATTTTTATTACTTTATTTCAATATTTTTGTTGTATTTGTTTTTTCGTATTTCAATATATTTATTATATTTATTATATAGTAGTGTATATTTTTATTACCTATGTGTGTATATATATATTTATATATATAGTATGATTTTTAATTACTTTATTATTTTTATTATATTATATTTTTTTTTTGTATTTTAATATTATTACTATTATTATTATTATCATTGTTAATATAGTGAATATTTTTGTTATATGTATGTATGTATATATATATATGTATTTATATAATAGTATTTTTAGTTACCTTATTTTAATATTATTATTATATTATACACTTCCCTTTTCATGATTATTTATCTATTACTCTATTACTAATTAACTTAATTTATTGATTATTATTATTATTATTACTATTGTCATATTTAGTATTACTTTTACTTTCATTATAATTATTATTACTGATCTTAGTATTATTACAATTGTTTCTTATTTTTATTTTATTTTATATTATTAGTTTTTTTTTCTATTATTAGCATCAGTTTTAGTTTCAATTAATATTTTGACATGCATATATATTATGTGTATATTCTTTTAATAGATATTATGTATATATTTGCATATACCATTGTTAACTTTATATTATGCATATTTTTAATATTATCTTTTTATATGTAGTATGTACATATTTTCAATACTATTATGTAAATATTTTTTTTATTCCTATTATTACGTACATACTTTAATATATATCTATATATACATATAGTACTATTAGTATTTTTAATATTACGTTTACGTTACTTCACTTATTGTTATGTGTTTATGTATATGTTCGTCTCTATTTCGTACTTAATACTATTGTGGTCATGTTTAATATCGCATACGTTGTTATTGTTTTTTAATATCATCGTCGTAGTTATTATTTATTTCGATATATTTCTAACTCTGTTATTTTTTATTTCCTGCCCATTTTTGTATCTTCTTACTGTTCACTACTTTAAAGATTTTTATTCATGTCTTTTAATTTCAATAAATAAGGCAATGCACCGATTTAACATTAAGTCATCGATTTCATCGCTATGTTGGGTGAACATCAATTGACTCGTGTTAAAATGGTATGTCCTTCTCAAAAAAACTGAAAACTAAAAAAATCTCATTTTTCAATCGGATCACGATTAAATGTCAAATTGAATTCATATTTTTGAAAATCAAGACAACACGTGTTTAATAAAGATACCAATTTTGGGCGTCGCGAGGGTGCTAATACCTTCCTCGTGCGTAACCGACTCCCGAACCCTATTTTTCTTTGAATTTTAATGTAGACCTAAACCCGACCTTCTTTTTACCTAAAAAATAATTTTCTTTCTAAAAAGAAGATTTATTAGGTGCCCGATCACACCTAGAAAAAGATCGGTGGCGACTCCCTTTTTTAATAAAATCTAAAGTCGATTTTCAAATTTTCAATAAATCGCCTCAATTAGCGACTGAAAGCAAATGATAAATTTTTACATCGCTACACTCGTTCCCATCTTTTTGGTACAAGGAAATTCAATTATCTTTTGTTGTTAGTGAAGGAAATAAGGTAACGGAATGAATTGCAAAAAATGCTATAACTAAGTGTAATCCTAATGACTGAATATTGAACCTCGAACGAACTTTTTCTCTTCTTACTTATAAGGTTTTCCTACGCAAATCTGCCATGATCGTCATGTGCGTGACTTTATTGCAGTCGATGAAATTATTTAGAATAAATTATTTGTATTAATTATAGGAAAATAGTATGCTCTTGTGGCATGTTTTCTATGCTTTTGTGGTACGTTTTCTTTGTCTTTTTACTTTTGTCATTTTTCTAGCTGTGTTCCTAACAGGGTGTGACTCCATTTGTTTGGGTTTCAACGGAGTGCTTGTGGATTGAACGACATCCTTATGGAGACGAATTTGGCAAATCTCAAGATTAGCGATGGTGAGGAGGAGGCCCGGTGTCACATTCCAAAAATTGGATTAATAGAATCGGAATTGTGAATTAGGAGTGATCACACCCCGATTTTAAGATTATCTTTGTGCATTTGGTAAAAACATGAATTATTAGTTTGATGGTTAAGTGTTACTGAAATTGTTCTTGAAATTTAAGTTCAAATCCCTTTCCTTGTATTATTAATTTTTTATTATTTTACAAATTTTGCTTCAAACCTTAGTATATCTCACGCCTTGTTTAAAAATAAATATTGTAAATTATATCAAGAATGAGTAATTGGCCTAGTGATAAAGAGTAAGTGAAGTTATCCTTGTAATTTTTCTTTTCTTTTAAGCATGTGTCGTCCACCCTAGCAAGTTGTCAGATTTCAGTTTATCTCAAACACTGAAAAATCTGATTAACTTGAATATTCAAAGATTTTTAAAAATAATTTTAAAAAATAATAATTTAAAAATGTTTTATAATATTAAAATATTATATTTAAAATTTAAAAAAAATATTCTTTTAAAAAATATATTTAAAATTAAAAAAATGATATTATAAAACATTTAAAATATACATTTAAAATATTATAAAATAAATAATAAAGGAATAAAGAAAAACAAATAAAAAAACTGAAAAGTAATTAATGAAAAACAAATAAAAAAAAGAAGAAGAAGGACAAAATAAACTGAAAAAGGAAAAAAATGAAAGACAAATAAAAAAATCAGAAAAAGGATAGGCAACAGAATAGGAGCATAATAGAGTTGGTGGCGCCAAATTATTTTGCTCCACCAGAAAAAGGTAAACTGCTTAACGCCTCTCTCATCTATTTTTCAAAAATCGCAGTATTTTTCTAGTATCTATACAAGTGGGATCATTCTACATAGTTCTACCAAAAAATTAATTTTTTTATCCAAATTGTTGACATGATATGTTGGTAGCGTCAAATATTTTGGCTCCACTAATTTTTACTGTAAATTTTGAGTTATGTTCATATTTTATCAAAAAAATAGGTCATTTAAATAATAAATTATTTTTTGGATTAATTTTATTAAAAAAAAAACTTAAAATGGCTATCAGTTGTTTTTAAAGATTAGACTAAATTTTTGTTAGAGTTTTTTTTTCTTTTTTTTCCTCTCTTTGTCGTCCCCTTCATTTTTTTCATCGCTTTCTTCAATTTTCTCCCATAACCCCCCATAATTTGAACCTAAAGCACTAGTTTTTATTTTCTGTTTATGTCGTCCCTTTGCCTATCACTTCTCTACTTTATTTGGTTGAATCCTTACCTTTTTAATATCAATATTTTGTTTATAAGTTTTGTCATTTTTTATTCTTCATTGTTGTCCATTTCTCCTTCTCTCGCTGTTGCACATTAAAGTTTTTGTTGCTCTCATAATTTCCATATTGTCGCCAAATCTAAGTCTCATCTTATCATCATTATTTTGCTTATTTTGCTTTTGATTTTGTACATATTCTCACCTCTTGGTCGAAACCTCTTAACATGATTAGTAAACATTCATTTTCATTGATCAAATGTTAACACAGGTCTTCAAACCGGTGTAGCATAAGTTGATCCAATCAATTAGATTACATTTTCCTTCTTGATCTCTGTTGGCCGAATGCCATAGAGGTTTCATTGGCTGATTTTAATCAATTTGTTGTATGTTTATCATGTCCAAGTTGCAGATTAGGAAGGAATCGAGATGAATCTGAGTTGTAGTGGTGTTCAGTCAATTGTTAGTGTTCTACGGATTGTAATTGAGGTGTGAGATTTAAATCAATTGTGAATGATGTATGTGTGTGTACTATTTTGCATGTTGGCTGACTATTGTTGTTGTACCAAATACTTGTCGATCAACCTCCAAGTAGTTGCTACTGGTTACTTTCGTTAGTGACTTGTTATTTAGTTTGCTTCAATTTTGTTGCTCAACCTTGCACCGTTTGCCATCTAAATGAGTTGCCTACTGTTTGGGTGTCGATTAGCTTCAATTTCTTGTTGTTTTAGCCTGTTGTGTGTTTGTCGATCAATCCTTAATTATAGTCGTCAATTGCCTATGTACATGCCCACTGTTCTGCTCCATTAAATGCATGTTAAACATGTTGTTATTTTCTGTATCTCTTGTTTGCATGCCTATAAAGCATATCACTGTTATGATTATTGATCGCGTGATTATGACATGTTTCTGTATCGTATCGTATCATATCTGATTCTACTATTCTGATATAACGACATTACGCATCGCATCGGAGTTTGGGCTGATTGGAGACAGAGGAGATTTGTTGAGCTCTGGTGGTATATCTGCAATTACTAGAGTTCTGGCAGTAAATTTGCAATTTTGGAGTTTTGGTGATTTGTTCACATATTGTTTTGGCGATTTGTTCGCATACTATTCTAGCAGTTCGTCGGTAACACTGTTCTAGTGGTTTATCCACGCAATCTGACTGGCAGCATAGTTTCAATTATTTTTTGTTAGTTAAACCATAATAAACTACGGCTCCTTTTGATATGATGTGTATGGTTAGATATAGTGTGTAGCGGATGGATGAGTAGGAAAACAGCATTGAAATTCATGTACATCTATTCAAATTTTGTGATTTCGTATACTTTAACAATACGGTGATTGGTGATATTGTTGTATCTGTTATTTATGCGAACACAAATGATTTTATGATTTTGGGTACATTGTTTATTTTTTACTGATCTCATACTGAGTTTCGTAGCTCATCCCATTAGTTTAACATCTTTCAGGTAATCTGCAAGGATAGGGCTCGGACTCAACATTCGGAGGTTTCATCTCGATTTTTGCTAAATAAGTGTTAAATTTTATAATTTTATTTTATTCGAGTTTGTAATAATTTATTTTACAAATTGTGGCATGTGTATTGTTATAGAGATATTTTGATATTTGCATGCATTGTGACCAAAACTAGATAAATTAAATAACTGAATAACAAACTAATAATTGATCTTTAAAACTTAGGAATGATGGTTTCCATTAATAAATTATAAACTTTAGATTTTTCACTGTAAAATTGGTTTTTGAAACTCTGAATAACAAATTAATAGTTAAATATGTTTCCAAATTTAATAAGAGCTTTTGTTTAATTGATCTTGATTAAATTCAATATAAATTAATGATTTTATAAATTCAAGTAAAGTCACACTTCGTTTTTTTATAAAATAAGTAATTTATTTTAAGAAAATAAAATTTCGAGAAAAGCCTAATTGTTTTATTAGGTCATTTCGGTGATCAACGTGACCTTCAAAATCTGGTAAAAACTTATGGGTCGGTTAGAGAGGTTACATCTGGGATGTGGATATAGGGAGGAATGTGATCTCTCTTTTGATTTTTGCCTAGCGTGGTGCAATTTCGGGCAATGAGGAGTACTTTAAGCGAATCTTTGGCACTGTCTTGAGGGTGTGGTCATTTCAAATTTAGGTGAAAAAAAGTTTTTGTTTAAGTTTTTTTATGAGATTGATATTAACAGGATTGTTTATGGGACGCTGGTGGAGCTTTAATAATCATTTATTAATGTCTCTTAAACGGAAGAAAATTAAGGATCTGTTGCAAGTTGCACTCTTTTTGCAATTTTTTTGGTATAAGTACACAATCTTCCTTCGGGACTAATGTCTCAGGCAATGGTGCATCAGTTTTGGTAAATTTGTGGGGGCTGTCCTAGATTATGATGCCAAGTCCATGAGTCAGGGTGTTAAAGGGTATATGCATATTAAGGTGCGCCTTGAAGTTCGTTGCCCCGTGAAACGAAGGAAGAAGATTGCTCTCCTAAAGGATTCTTATGTCTATGCGCGGTTCTATTACGAGAAATAATCTCTTTTCTACTTCCTTTGTGGCTGGCTTGGCCATGATGAAAGTTTCTGCCCGCATCGAATTACAATAGGTAAGCAGGAGGTGGCTTTCGGTTGGGACGTTGCTCTTCGGGCTACCCCTAAGTGGGTTGCCCCGCCCCGCTCATCAGGGACTGCAATGTAGCAAAAGGTGTTTGGGAAGCTTTTAATGTCAAGAGGCCTTCTGAAAAGAATAATATCAGTTTTTCAGATTGGTTATTATCTAGTTTTTCTCATAATGATGTTGATTCTTGCAAGCTAGTTGTTATATGTTGGGCTTTATGACACTCAAGAAATAAGGGGATTCATGAGCATAAATGGGACACGGTTAACGACATTGGTATGTTTGTAAGAGCATTCATGCTAGAGCTGGGGAGTTTGCAACAAAGTGTACCTGTGAATATCGAGAGGGTTGTGTCTCGGTGGAAACTTCCTGATGCCCCTTTTGTCGAGATTAACTTTGATGCAGGCTTTGGAGGTTCTGAAAAATTGGCCAGCACAGAGGTTATACGAGATAATGAAGGTAGGATTTTGGGTGCATGCTGCCATACCAATAAATATATTCCTAATGCTTTTGTTGCAGAGGCGTTAGCTGGTGTTCAGGCCCTACAGTTTGCTGCCAATTTGGGTTTCACTTATGTCATTCTTGAGGGTGATGCCCGATCTGTTCTTTCTCGACTTGCTGTCGGAGGGGATGGTAGATCAGAAATGTTCGCTCATATCCAAGATGCAAGGTTATTGATGAATTCGCTTCATTCATGTAGAGTTCGTCATATTTACGGAAATGTAATCAGCCTGCTCATTTACTCACGATTGAAGGCTTCGCCAGAGGTGATTCTGTATATTGTGGATCGAAGAAGCTCCCGGCCAGGTGCAAACAGCGTCGACGACGGATTGCATGTGGCTTAATCGCTCGGCTTCATGAATTTGTAACCGTTGAATGGTGAATATCGGGTAGCGTCTTCTATTTTTCGAACTTCCAACAGCTCCAAAGGGTTTGGTTCGCCCCGATGTGATTGAAATCCCAGGTGCTTGTTTGTTTTCTGGTGATGTTTGGGGTTTCGTTTTTGCTTTCATTTCACTTTTTGGCGAAGTGTAAAGATAAGCTAACTCATGGACATAGACACCCACACGCAATACGAATACGACACCATATAGATACAGATACGGCACGATACTACAATAAAATATTTTTTTAATTTTTTTATATTTTTTTATCTTAAAATAGTCCATGTAAATGAAAATATTGATATTTTTCATTAATATATAATCTATTCTTTTCTATTAAGCTCTCTTATTATTACATAAAATATGACAAAACATAATAATATATTTTTCAATTTCATTACACAAAACATGTCGTATCAAATTTAAATTTGGGTCGCACATATATTTATTAATTTATAATTAAAATTAATTTTTTTTAAATATTTTTAATCTAATAAATACATTAACTAGAGAAATATTATATATATTCTTATTATAATGGGTCTCACATATTTTTACTATACTTTACTTTAACTATTTTTATACTACTTTAATTTATTTTGGAGTTTCTTACCCCATTATAACCATTATAACTAGACAAGTACATTAGCTATTTTTTTTTTTCATTTCTAACTACTTTTTTTTTTCATTTCTTACGCAAGACACTCATTTACCCCTTCTTTTCTTTCTCATTTACCCCTTCTTTTTCTTCCTTATTTTTTGCATTTACTTTTGTCTTCTGCCTTTCTTTTTTGCAAAACCTTCATCTACAAAATCTCCATCATCATCATCTTCATATAAGTGTAGCGACGTAAAAATTTTGTTTCCGGCCACTAATTGTGGCGATCTAGTGAAAACTTGAAAACTTAAATTTTGATTTTTTTGATAAACAGGGAGTCGCCACCGATCCTTTTTTATAGGTGCGATCGGACACCTATTAGAAGAAGGCTAAGTTCGGTCCACGTCGTAATTCGAGAGAAAAATTAGGGTTCGGGAGTCGATTACTGCCGCGAGGAAGGTATTAGCACCCTCGCGACGCCCAAAAATTGGTATCTCATAAACACGTGTTGTCTTGATTTTTAAAAATACGAGATCAATATTAAAATTTAGTCGTGATCCGATTGAAAAGACAAGAAATTTTAGTTTTTTCGATTTTTAGAAAGGGTATACCGTTTTAACACGAGTCAATTGACATTCACCCAACATAGCGATGAACTCGATGACTTAATGTTAAATCGAATATTGCCTTGGTTATTGAAGCTAATAAAACATAAAAATAATGTTACTTGTAATGTAAATTCATGTATAATGCTCTCGATGATACAATTAACGATAAATATAATAATAAAAATTAACAATAGTATTCACATATATACGAATAATAACAGAACTAATAATAATAATGACACGATAAGTCGAAATAAAATGATGACATGTTAATAAAGACAATAATAAGTAATAACAAATAATGTTAAATTAATTAATAATAAGACAATAAATAAATAAACACAAAAAGGAGAACATATAATAGAATAATACTAATATGAAAATAAAGTAATGAAAGTAATATTGTAAATAAATGTACATGTGTATATACGCTTATAATGAAAACATACGCTAATATTAATAATAATACTAACAGGAAACAAAAAAATAGATATGATATAATAATAAAATTAAAACAAAACAATTAAAATAATACTATATATAAATATATATACAAACACATATATGCATCATAAAAATATATATACTAGTATCAATAATAATAATGATAATAGTGGTAATACAAAAAGCAAACGTCATAAAATATTAAAATACAGTAATAAAAATATCGTATGGAAATATATACATATGTATATATATATATATATATAGAACAAAAATACTCACTACTATATAATATAAATAACAATAGTAATACTATATAAATACTCAAAGCAAACATAATAAAATACTAAAACAAAATAATAAAATAATAAAATTATATAAATATATATACATACTAAAATATATGTACTGGTAATAAATATAAGAAGAATAAAATAAATGTAATAATAATATATATACATATTGAACATAATAATAAAAAGAATTAATGATAATATTTACTAAAATATATAATAATAATATATAAAATATAATGTTAAGAACACATGTATATAATATATGAAATATATATATAATAAAAGATTAGAATATTTACATAATTATACATATATAAAAAGAATGACTAATAATGACACTATATAATTACATGCATAAATATATTAAATACATATACGTATTATAGATACATACATAAACTAATGATAATAATAATAATAAAGTAAAAAAGAAAAAAAAAGTATAAAACGAGTTAAGGTAAAAAGGGACCAAATCAAAACTAAAATCGGAGTTTTGGGATAATTTGAAAAGGGAGTAAAGAGAAAGAGACCAGATTGCAATGTGCGCGCAACCTGGGAGCACCGAAATTGCAATATTTCCATATTCTAAAACGCAGTGCATCAACAGGGGGTTGAATTGAAAAGCATTGAAAGTTATGGGGCTCAATTATAAAATAAAAACATCTGATTGTAAATGCATGGAAAAGCGGAAGGGTCATTCGCGCAATTAGACCCTTCCGCAAAAAAAACACGCGGACCCGACCCGCATTCAAAACGACGTCGTTTTATCCATTAACAGTGGGGGTCCAAAACGGTGCGTTTTGGACCCCTATATAAGTCAAAAAAAATTTAAAAAATTCATTTGGCACAAGCAGAAGAAAAAAAAAGAAAGAGAAAGGGGAAAAGGGAGAAGGGAAGAAGGAGAGAGGGGAGCTCGCGGCTGTGGGTCGATCGTCGGCGATCATCGGACGTCGTCCGCTGCTGGCGCGCACATGCATAGTACGGTGGCGGAAAGGTATTTCTTTCGATTTTTTTTATTTTGCTTATATTTTATATGTTTTAAAGATTGTTTTATTTATTTAATTGTTTATAAGTGTTAGGAGAAAGCTCGGAAATGAAATTAACAAAAATGATAAAATATTCACCTTAGGGTTTAGTTTCTGATTTTGAGTGTTTGAATCACTGCTCTCGTGTGTATTACACCGTAGTATCTTTGTCTGATCTCTTGAATATTGAAAAACACAAAGAATAGAAAAGAAAAACTCAAAAACTGTTCTCTGTTTACATTCGGCTTTGTAGCCTTCTTGTTACATTCTATTCCTCTTTTTTTCTTGCTCTTGCGTGTTGATCTTCTTTATCTTGCAGGATATGGCGGATGGAGGTGACCAGTGTGTAGGGCGTGGTGCTGTCAGAGGGCAGGTGGGGTAGGTCGGTGGCTGTGCAAGTGGTGGGTGGTTCGGCGCCCAAGGCAAGTGGGGAGGCTAGGGTTTCAGTTTCTGAAACCCTAGGTCAGGACTTGGGCTTCTTGGGCCTCTGGGTTTGGGTTAGTTGTTAGTTTGGGCTTAGTGGGTTGTAGTTAAGTGATGGGGTTTGGTTTAATATGAAATGGGTTTGTAAGGGTTTGGGTTTTGGGTTGTGTTTGATGGGTTTAAAAATGTATTTGGGTTTGGGCAAAATTGGGTGTATACAGCTGCCCCTCTTTGCTCATTGTCGTGCAACGGTAATGGAGCAAAGACATAATAAAAGGCCAATTTTGCCCAGTCTTGCTGAGTCTTGACTTCATTGGTGCTCTTCTTGTTCAGATAGTCTCCTCCTAGTCCACCGCGTCTTGTAACTTGGTTCAATTCACTGCATCTTTTGATATGACTTGTAGCTTCAATCTTCTTCAATGTAGCTTCAAGGATATGAGATTTGTGGCTTCGATCTGCTTCACTTGTAGCTTTAGAAAGATAAAATCTACAGCTTCGATCCACTTTTCTATTGCTTTAGTGAGATGAGATTTGTGATCTTCTCTTCTGTAACTCTAAAAGGCAAGCTTTGATATCTTCAATCAGCTCCACTGCAACTTCGGGAGATCCAAATCTAGTGTCTTCCATCAGCTTCAATCTTTATTCTTTATTCGACATATGATCCTGAGCTCAACTCATTTCTCGCTATATGAATTGACTCTTTAAAAACAGACATTTACAAACAGAACTTGAAAATAGCTCATCACATGAGCTAGGGCTCAACTTACTTCTCGCAATATGAGTTCATTTTTGAAACATAGAAATTAAAAGGCTCAACTCACTTCTCGCAATATGAGTCGATTTTTTTTTTTTTGAAAAACGGAATTTAAAATGTTCAACTCACCTCTCGCAGTATGAGTTGATTTTTTTGAAAAACAGAGATTGAAAACAGAAATTAAAAAGACTCACCCCGATGTGATTGAAACCCCAGGTGCTTGTTTGTTTTCTGGTGATGTTTGGGGTTTCGTTTTTGCTTTCATTTCACTTTTTGGCGAAGTGTAAAGATAAGCTAACTCATGGACATAGACACCCACACGCAATACGAATACGACACCATATAGATATAGATACGGCACGATACTACAATAAAATATTTTTTTAATTTTTTTATATTTTTTTATCTTAAAATAGTCCATGTAAATGAAAATATTGATATTTTTCATTAATATATAATCTATTCTTTTCTATTAAGCTCTCTTATTATTACATAAAATATGACAAAACATAATAATATATTTTTCAATTTCATTACACAAAACATGTCGTATCAAATTTAAATTTGGGTCGCACATATATTTATTAATTTATAATTAAAATTAATTTTTTTTAAAATATTTTTAATCTAATAAATACATTAACTAGAGAAATATTATATATATTCTTATTATAATGGGTCTCACATATTTTTACTATACTTTACTTTAACTATTTTTATACTACTTTAATTTATTTTGGAGTTTCTTACCCCATTATAACCATTATAACTAGACAAGTACATTAGCTATTTTTTTTTTTCATTTCTAACTACTTTTTTTTTTCATTTCTTACGCAAGACACTCATTTACCCCTTCTTTTCTTTCTCATTTACCCCTTCTTTTTCTTCCTTATTTTTTGCATTTACTTTTGTCTTCTGCCTTTCTTTTTTGCAAAACCTTCATCTACAAAATCTCCATCATCATCATCTTCATATAAGTGTAGCGACGTAAAAACTTTGTTTCCGGCCGCTAATTGTGGCGATCTAGTGAAAACTTGAAAACTTAAATTTTGATTTTTTTGATAAACAGGGAGTCGCCACCGATCCTTTTTTATAGGTGCGATCGGACACCTATTAGAAGAAGGCTAAGTTCGGGTCTACGTCAGAATTCAGAGAAAAATTAGGGTTCGGGAGTCGGTTACGCGCGAGGAAGGTATTAGCACCCTCGCGACGCCCAAAAATTGGTATCTCATAAACACGTGTTGTCTTGATTTTTAAAAATACGAGATCAATATTAAAATTTAGTCGTGATCCGATTGAAAAGACAAGAAATTTTAGTTTTTTCGATTTTTAGAAAGGGTATACCGTTTTAACACGAGTCAATTGACATTCACCCAACATAGCGATGAACTCGATGACTTAATGTTAAATCGGAATATTGCCTTGGTTATTGAAGCTAATAAAACATAAAAAATAATGTTACTTGTAACAGAAATTCATGTATAATGCTCTCGATGATACAATTAACGATAAATATAATAATAAAAATTAACAATAGTATTCACATATATACGAATAATAACAGAACTAATAATAATAATGACACGATAAGTCGAAATAAAATGATGACATGTTAATAAAGACAATAATAAGTAATAACAAATAATGTTAAATTAATTAATAATAAGACAATAAATAAATAAACACAAAAAGGAGAACATATAATAGAATAATACTAATATGAAAATAAAGTAATGAAAGTAATATTGTAAATAAATGTACATGTGTATATACGCTTATAATGAAAACATACGCTAATATTAATAATAATACTAACAGGAAACAAAAAAATAGATATGATATAATAATAAAATTAAAACAAAGCAATTAAAATAATACTATATATAAATATATATACAAACACATATATGCATCATAAAAATATATATACTAGTATCAATAATAATAATGATAATAGTGGTAATACAAAAAGCAAACGTCATAAAATATTAAAATACAGTAATAAAAATATCGTATGGAAATATATACATATGTATATATATATATATATATATATATAGAACAAAAATATTCACTACTATATAATATAAATAACAATAGTAATACTATATAAATACTCAAAGCAAACATAATAAAATACTAAAACAAAATAATAAAATAATAAAATTATATAAATATATATACATACTAAAATATATGTACTGGTAATAAATATAAGAAGAATAAAATAAATGTAATAATAATATATATACATATTGAACATAATAATAAAAAGAATTAATGATAATATTTACTAAAATATATAATAATAATATATAAAATATAATGTTAAGAACACATGTATATAATATATGAAATATATATATAATAAAAGATTAGAATATTTACATAATTATACATATATAAAAAGAATGACTAATAATGACACTATATAATTACATGCATAAATATATTAAATACATATACGTATTATAGATACATACATAAACTAATGATAATAATAATAATAAAGTAAAAAAAAAAAAAAGTATAAAAACGAAAGTTAAGGTAAAAAGGACCAAATCAAAACTAAAATCGGAGTTTTGGGATAATTTGAAAAGGAGTAAAGAGAAAGAGACCAGATTGCAATGTGCGCGCGCAACTGGGAGCACCGAAATTGCAATATTTCCATATTCTAAAACAGGTGCATCAACAGGGGTTGAATTGAAAAGCATTGAAAGTTATGGGGCTCAATTATAAAATAAAACATCTGATTGTAAATGCATGGAAAAGCGGAAGGGTCATTCGCGCAATTAGACCCTTCCGCAAAAAAAACACGCGGACCCGACCCGCATTCAAAACGACGTCGTTTTATCCATTAACAGTGGGGGTCCAAAACGGTGCGTTTTGGACCCCTATATAAGTCAAAAAAAATTTTAAAAATTCATTTGGCACAAGCAGAAGAAAAAAAAAGAAAGAGAAAGGGGAAAAGGGAGAAGGGACGAAGGAGAGAGAGGGAGCTCGGCGCTGTGGCCGATCGTAATCGGCGGCCACGGACGATCGTCCGCCACGCCGCATACTGCCAGACACACGGTGGCCGGAAAGGTATTTCTTTCGATTTTTTTTATTTTGCTTATATTTTATATGTTTTAAAGATTGTTTTATTTATTTAATTGTTTATAAGTGTTAGGAGAAAGCTCGGAAATGAAATTAACAAAAATGATAAAATATTCACCTTAGGGTTTAGTTTCTGATTTTGAGTGTTTGAATCACTGCTCTCGTGTGTATTACACCGTAGTATCTTTGTCTGATCTCTTGAATATTGAAAAACACAAAGAATAGAAAAGAAAAACTCAAAAACTGTTCTCTGTTTACATTCGGCTTTATAGCCTTCTTGTTACATTCTATTCCTCTTTTTTTCTTACTCTTGCGTGTTGATCTTCTTTATCTTGCAGGATATGGCGGATGGAGGTGACCAGTGTGCAGGGCGTGGTGCTGTCAGAGGGCAGGTGGGGTAGGTCGGTGGCTGTGCAAGTGGTGGGTGGTTCGGCGCCCAAGGCAAGTGGGGAGGCTAGGGTTTCAGTTTCTGAAACCCTAGGTCAGGACTTGGGCTTCTTGGGCCTCCGGGTTTGGGTTAGTTGTTAGTTTGGGCTTAGTGGGTTGTAGTTAAGTGATGGGGTTTGGTTTAATATGAAATGGGTTTGTAAGGGTTTGGGTTTTGGGTTGTGTTTGATGGGTTTAAAAATGTATTTGGGTTTGGGCAAAATTGGGTGTGTACAACAAGCGAATACATGAAGGTCCAGGAAACTGCACCACGACTCCAAAGAAGACAAATATGTTAAAAGTCCCATAAATTATCATAATTAAATGCTAAAGTTTTTCGTTTTATCGATTTACTAAAGTTCTCCTTGTATATGGTTCTTTTTCCTTTTCTAATTCAGGCCAAAAGAAAGTCCAATAGTGTTCCTTTTTTGACACACTTTGAGATGTGTCTGGTACGTATCCAGATATGTCGGTGGCGTGTCTGTGTCAGATACTAGTACGACACTGATACGAAAAGGTTTTTCCCGTATCGATGCTTTATAGCTGGCTGGTTTAATGGTTTACAGCTGACTTGTGTACTTAATTTTATTCTTATCAATAAAATATGGCGTTTCAATTTTTATAATTTACACATTAAATAAAATAATTGAAATAATAGAATCCTTTTGAAATAATTAATTAATTAATATTGAATATACTAAATTGTTGTTCGTTTAAAATTGGATTGAATAAGTGTAATTTATACTAATAATAACAAATATGTTGACCGGTTCAATCAACATAACAGTTTTTATAACGGTTTTATTTTTTTTACTGTGACATATGGTAGACATAATTTAATAAAAAAATAATTAATTTTAATGATGAATCATTAAAATTAATAATCAAAAGAAATTTTTTATATATTTTAATAATTTTAAGTACTAACTAAATGAAAACATAGATTTTTTATTTTTTTTATAATTTCGAGAGGTTTTAACACATTCAAACCAAATAATTAATAGATCTAATACACAAGCCATATCTAAAAATTTACTACCATCATCTCTCTAATATTTATTATTTACTAAAAAATAAAAATAATTTACACACTTCTTTATAAACACACTCCACCAAAACATATATGATTCATATAAATTACTAATAATATGATGTACAATATTCATGATAAGAACCTAGAGTTTGAGGGGCTTCTCTCACAGTACTAACTTCCCTAAACGGCGCCGTACCGCCGCAAGCGGGACTTCATATTCGCATGACCAAATTTAATACCCTTTGTGCTATAGCTTATGTATACATGAGCCAGATTTATAGTTAAAAGCTTTGATCGTATTAAGCATATACTCATATATATAATATTATGCAAAGGGATTCCCTCCAAAAGAAGAAGATGACCTGTGGATTGCAGGGGTGGAGAATTCGCCACCAGGGTGCTGATTGGTGTTTAATGTGCTGAAATGTCACACCAAAATTTTCATTAAATTTCCATCAAATAAATCTTATGGATGTACTGGGACCGAAATGTATCACTAGTCACGAGCAACACCTCCTTCCAAAATTGTTAGGGTTTTTAATTGAATTTAGATTCAGCTATTTTTTTCTAGATCCAAAATGTTTAGGTTAGTTGGTTTACATAATCACATTTTGAGTTTTTGAATTTCTCATGTGTTTTTAAAAGTATTTATAACTCGAACTAAAATTGAGCAATTTTTTTTCTTTTTAATTTTCTTGCTCAAACGTAGTTTGGACTAAGTGAGTCCCAAGCCATAAGCTTGGTTTATGTAATTATTGGTAAAAGTATTATGGAGACCTCTAAAAGTTAAATTGCTTTCTTTTCTTGTTACTCAAAAAATAGATAAATTAATTCATATACGTTAGATTAAAAAGTAAATTTGTCATTTCTATTAAAAATTCTATTTATTTCTACTATTAAAAATTAGTCTAGTTGGCAATGAGTATGAGATGTATGTGGCACACCATATGTAATTTGTCTAGTTATTCCACCAGCTATACCAATTTTTAACAATAGAAATGAATAGAATTTTTAACAATCCAACATATAAGGATTAATTTCTCCATTTTCATACAATCTTACTCTTTTTGTTTGAAATGATAATTCAATCGAGTAGTATTGAGAAAAGTACTACTGGGAACAAAGCAATTTCATCCAAATGTTCTTTTACATGCTAAATTTTATAATTTTTCTCTACATTAATAAATAATGTAACCAATCACTATTATAGTTCATTCAGTTTCAGCGTTGCCATGTCACAATCAAAGGGAACCCAACAAAAGAAATTACAGCTCATTATTAAGGATGAAAAATGAAGTTACCTTGCAGGTTGCGGGTTGTTAGGTAATTGTTGCCTTATATATGAACCTGAGGATCATTTTAAGTATATTAAAAACAGTACACTTAAACGAAATTGGATTAATAACTAAAACATCACATGACATTAAATAATATCAACATAATATGAATATACGAATATTTAAAAATTTAAATAATATGAATTAATAACGCATCAAAATTTACATAAATATAAAATATTTTAAGCGCACAACAAAAGACTCGGCATGATATGGATATAAAATTGTCTGGTCTACTAGAATGATAAGAAAGATATAAAGAAAGATTGGAAAATTACTTGAAGACATTCCTGAAGGGCTTGATAATGATTGGAAAAGTACTATCCCGTAAGGTGATGACTGCTGTGGCAACCATTGAACAGAAGGGGAATCAATGGGTTGAGATCCATGCCAAGAAGCCACGGAAGGTGACTGTAACATACAACTCAAATTAGCATGGTGAATACATTCAACCGCACAATGACCTTTTCTTAGATCATTGATGATATCTCCAGCAAAAAAAAGGCATATGCTTTTGGTTGCATTGCATTTATTGGTTTTGGACATAATGGATTCTATCGTGGTTAATTGCAATAAATATTGGAGGCAGAAAGAGTCGAAACCGCAAAAATAGTCTCTAACATCTTCCCTACCAGATGTTTAAGCTACCTAGCAGCCACTTTAAACGCCAATATGAATCTCCCTCTTGTAATTTATGTTCATTAACTAGCAAAATTTCTTTAGCAGGCTTGAGCCTCCTAGCGTCACAATTCAGCAAATTAATTGTGTATGAAAGACACACTATGTTCCTCAGATTCAGGTATTGTTAAATATATGTCCGACATGGATATTTTCTATTTTTCTAAGTTTTTCTATATATTTGGAGGATCATATCTTTATACCCATGTTCAAATATATGTTAAATACGCGAACATAAAAAGTTTTGAGTGACACCAACATAGAAAACAGCAGGCCCAACTCATCATCAAATTAAAGACGAGAACTTTTTGACAGGGTGCACAACTAAGTGATTAAGATTGTAAGAAACAATAAATAAGTTCCATAAACAATACAAATACAACCAGAAATAGCTTTCTGAAAATGGACAAAAATAATAATATAGCTATTCTGTGAAAACCTGAATAAGTAAACAACAGTCTCAGTGAATGAAAACCTCTAGGCTCTAGTCACAAGTTAGATGATCATTAGAACAACTAAAGAGGAATTTAGATGTGTACCATTGAGGATTGAAGATGTGTGCCGCTCGCATTCTTAAGATCAAATGTGTTTGCTTGATTTGCTGGTTGATACACTGTTGGCACTTTCTGTATAAGAAAACACAGATTAGGATTAGAAACTCATTATGAAAAGAGTATCTTATTCTGAGAAGAATTACCACTGCATAACCCATGACATTGGCTTGAAGTACTTGCCACCCAGGGGATTGTACTGAAGCTGGTGAATACTGCAAGCCTTGCCCCATGACATGGGCTCGAACTGCTTGCCACCCAGGGGATTGTACAGGCGCCAGTGAATACTGCAAGCCAGGCCCCGTGACATGGGCATGAAGTGCTTGCCACCCCGGGGATTGTGCAGGAGCTGATGAATGGGTTGCTACAAAAAGGTGCTGGAGAACATTCAGAATACTAATTAGATACTGATAAAAGAATACAGGTTTTCTCTTCTTTATTTTTCTGAATAGATGCAAATGTACAAGAAAGGAACTTCAGTTTACCTGAGGAATTTCTTTTCTTCCACTAGATTTCTGCTCTAAAGGACCAGAATCTGGCATGAGTGAAGGACCAGTCCCCTGATCCTGCAAATAGATAACATACAGAAAAATTCAAGAATAAGAACGAAACACACTAACATCATTTCTGTCCTTTATTATGCATGGAATGATTTCAAATGTAAATGAACAGATAAAACTTTAATTTACCGCTTTCAATTCCTTTTTCCCACCCAACTGATGCACTGAAGGAAGAGACTTAGTTGCAACTCCAGAGCTGGCCTGAGGAATATGCTGTGGGACAAATTGAGATGATTGCACAGTTAGACTGCTTGAGGGCATAGAGGAAGTAGATTGAAGGGCAGTATCTGGAAATACAGAGCACTGAGGATGTAGGATGTCTTTATCTTGTTTCGTCTGATTAGTACCGCTAGAGGTACCTACTTCGCTAATAGTCAATGATGATAAGGCACTCACTGTGGAAGCTCTTGGACTGAGAAAAGTGGAAGTAGGGGATGAAGGCGATGCATTGCTTAGGTGTGTAGCCGGAGATACACCACTACTGCTAGGAGTCCTAGGCAACTTACCCGTAGTCGGTTCCTTTGATTGAAAGTCCATAGGTTTAGCCGCAGGAACTACAGAGTCCAGGTTTTTTGCATTTGAAGCAGCCTTTGATTGATTTCTCGGAGTAGGACAGCCAATGGTCGAAGGATTATCAGAAGATGATGAACTTGCTGGTTTTGAAATAGACTGACTACTGGGTTTTGTTGATTGTTTTGAAGCTGGCTCAGGGTCAGAACTGATACTATATGCGCTTCCTAATGTGTGTTTTTCATTTCCCATAGAATCCAGGTTTCTAGGTTTAGTAGAATGTTCATCAGTGTGTCTTGGCTTAGTAGTAGATTCGGTCCTCTGCAATGAACATTTTTATTGGAATAAGACATTCCAGAAAATTGTAGAAAGATGCTAATAAACCATTTCTAACACATATCACAACGCAAACCATGAGGATTCATCCATTTATACAACCTATAGTTGAAAATAAAAAGATGAAGAACTTAAAAGACTAAATTCATGGCATACTTACAGAAAAACCATGATACAAACTTAGAAAATACTTGGTAAACACTAAAAACAAAAGAAATTGCATCAGGGCATTCAAAATGTCATGAAGTTTAAAATGAAAAGTGTAATAACAGAAGAACAACATATAACTTCTACCCCAACTGTTAAGCATAATGTACAAGCCAAGTACATGGTTTAAGAGAGACTTACTTGCATAGAACTAGGACTATCAGAAGGCCTACCACCATCTTCTTTAAGAGCTTCTCTTAGTTGCAGAGTTGGGATTCTATCTAATATATCCCGAAGAGAACGAACCTCTCGTGGCCTGGATGAATCCAGTGCAATTTGCTGATTTGAGAGCTTTCTCTGCATATTGTATGTCCCTGTAGTTTCAGATATATCGTCACGAAATCTATCATCCACCACCTCGAAGTATGTAGAAATTCTCTTGCGATCAACATGCTTTTGAGATTCTTTACCATTTCCATTATTTCTTCTTTCTCCATTATTGTTTCCTGAATCCCTTTCATCACTTGCTCCACTAAATCCAGATCTCTCAGTGCTGCGTTGTTCATAGGTATCTGAAGAAAGCATTTTATGAAGGACACTGCGATCACCATGTTTTTGAGATTCTTTAACATTTCCAATATTTCTCCTTTCACCATAACCATTTCCTGAATCTCTTTCATCACTGCTTCCACTAAATCCAGATTTCTCAACACTGCGTTGTTCAGATATTTCAGAAGGAAGCATTCTGTGAAGGCCACTGTGACCACCATGTTTTTCAGATTCTTTACCATTTCCATTATTTCTTCTTTCCCCATAACTGCTTCCTGAATCTCTTTCACCACTTCTTCCAGAAAATCCAGATCTCTCAACGCTGCGTTGTTCAAAGATTTCTGAAGAAAGTACTCTGTGAAGGCCACTGCGAGGAGTAAAAGAATATTCTCTGTCCATCTATGCAATATGTCAGAAAACCAGTTCAAAAGATGAATGCATCTTCAAGTAGATTGAATCACTAATTCACTATCCTTTCAACACAAATAAACATTTCTTGCAGATCATGTTAAAGTAATTAGCTTACCCTCTTAGGAGTTAAAGGCCTGTCAACATTACTCTTATTCATAGATCTTTCAGTGCTGCGCTGTTCAAAGATATCCGAAGAAAGCATTCTATGAACACCATTACGATAAGTAAAAGAATCTTCCCTTTCAACCTGTGCAACATCTCAAAAGAAAAAAAAATTCAGAAGCTGAATGCATCTTCAAGTTGATTGAATCACTACACTTTCAACACAAATGAACATTTCTCACATGCCATGTTAATCTCAAGTAATTAGCTTACCCTCTTAGGAATCGAAGGCCTATCAACAGTACCCTTCTCACCACAGTATCTTCTATCCACATACACATGCTTAATGAATTTCCTGAGCCCCTCAACATTACTGATACCAAGCATATGAGTTAACACTTTCATCACCTTCCAGAGTTTCAGCACTACGTTGAAACATAAACAGGATAAAATTTACCGGTTATCAGGAAGAGATTGATGTTGCGAATCCCATTGTCTAAAATATACTTCCTTTGCATGCTGGAAGACAAAGATTGAAATAAATTAAACAAACAACAGCCATCCGCCAATTCATGTATTAGACCTTCATGTCATGTTTCATGTTTCTAGGTGTATAAAGGAAATTAACATGCAAATATTTCAGAAGATGATCAACTTTGTTTGCCTGTTTGGCAATTGATGTTTAATTACCTCGTTCCCACCTTCACGAAGACCTGCAACATCTTCTGCACTAAATGTGGCCATTGATACTGATTTAACCCGATGCGAAAACTCACGACTACATAACAATTAAAAAGAGCCATAAACCAAATTGTCAAGGAAGAAGAAGAAGAAGAAGAAGAAAAAGCAGAGATTTGAAATTACAGGAAAAACTTAACTGTATTCCACTACACGTTGAGCAAACAAAAGTCGAAAAATTTGTGCAGACATATTGAGGTCCCTACTCAAATGTTACATTCCGCATGCTAATTAGTCATTGCACATACATACATACATACATACAATAAGAAACATGCAACCGAGATGAGGAAAAATTTCCAACGCCAAATGCGCAGATTTTAACAAATAAAACCTTCGGTGGATTTTTTTCATTTTTCTAATATTACGTTTAGAAACATGGATTTAAAATTTTACTTGATAAATTTTCATGTATAAATTAGTTAAAATACAATTTGATTATATATTTGAAAAGTTCAAATTCAAAATTATCTATAGCTAGTGTCTAACAAATCTGTGAATTTAAAAATTAAACATAAATGTTGCAATTGCATACACTATTTTCAAGTTCAAATTTCCAAATGCAACGTAAAAAAATGAAAGAAATTATAAAAAAAAAATTAATCAACCAAAAAGAGAAAAATTATTGTTAAAAAGAAATTACCTGGCTATTGCAGTTGATACAACGGCGATTGCTTGGAAGCTTCATGAGGTTGCGAACGATTTTCTCATTCTTCTCATCTTCTTCAACTTTTCGCTTCATTTTTCTTCTAAAAAGAAGAATTAATCTTCTCTTCTTGCTGAAAAACAAAGCCAAAAGAAACGAAGAAAGGAAAAAGAAATCAGAGAAATGGAAAATACAAAACTGATAGAAAGAAAAATTAACTGAATATTGATTAAGATTAAAAGGATTAAAATGAATAATATAGCTAAATTAGGTGAAAATTTTCTTTTATTTTTAACAATTTAAAGCAAAATATAGGCTGCATTTGTAACTAAAAGAAAAAAAAAATGTTGTACCGGCGGGAACGGTGGCGTTTCACTGCTGGACTTTGCTGAGAGATTATGAAAAAGACTGCGTGCATGGGAAGAGGAGGAAGAGGAGAAGCCCAAAAGAACGACGACGTTTAGCTGGAAGATAGTGACCGTTATTTTTACGAATGCCATTGAGGTGATTGAGAGGGAACATTACATCGCCCGCAATTTGACTTCATGGTTTATGCTACCCGCAAATATTAAATAAGTACGGATGAATGCGAAAAAGCTTTCTTAATAATTCAAAAGTTTTAATAAAATCTATAACGGCCAAATTTGCCCGAACCCAACGTGTCCAAATCAGACAAAAAAACAAAACAAAAAAAAACTAAAATTAAATTAAATTGTCCAGTTTAAAATTATAAACCCAAAACCAATTAAAATTACAGCCCAAAAATAAATTGAAGCCCCAATGGCTCAAAGTGTTAAACACTTTCAAAAAAAAAAAAAACTTAACCCTAATGCCCTTGTGCGCCGCTCCCCTCTCTGCCGCCACCTGCTTCCCCATGTGCATCCTCAGCGTGCCTCTCTGCTGCAGATTACGCACATCACTGCAAACACGCAAAGCGTAGTGAACGAGAGTAAGCATGATGAACTAAACAAAGAGCAAAGAAAACTTTTATATTTGGCTATAAAGCTACCCAAAATGATTGTAACAGGGGTTTTTTTTTTTATTTTGAATACAAAAAATGAGATTTGAAATACAAAAAATTGAAATAGCAAAAAGAGATTCATTCGAAGGTATATTTCCATGCTTTTTAGCCTACACGCATCAAATATAATACATATACATATAGATATACAGAGGGTACCATTTCTTACCTTTTTGGGCGATCGGAAAGAAGAAAACAGAATGGTTTTCTTGATTTCTTTCAACGGTAGTGGGTTTTTTTTGGTGTTTGAGACTCAGATCTGAGGTGGGGAGAGCCGAAGGGTTAAAATGGGTCACTTTTGCACATCCGGATGCCGTGCACGGCGGTCTCCGGCGACGTACGGATGATGGTCCAATCGCCAGAGGTGGGTCTCCCAGAGAGAATTTCTCCCCCCCCTTTACTTTTTTCAAAAAGTATGAAGAAATGTGTTTTTTTTTTTAATTTGGGATTTTATAGCATGATTAAAACGGCGTCGTTTTAGGCCATTTCAATGGCCTCAAAACAGCGTCGTTTAGGCACCAGACCCGAGATCCGACCCGCTCCACAAGGGGATCCGCGTGTTTGCTAATTGGGATAATTCGCGCGCGGTCCTTCCGCATTTCTATTATGTTTTAATCTAGTCTTTTCCTTTTTTAATTTCTGTCTTTTAATTTTAACTTTGCTTCAATTCGGTCCTTACATGAACGACGCCGTTTTAGAGGAAGAGGGAAAATTTTCCTTTTAGCCCCTCTATGTCATTCGTGTGTCCAGACCAGTCCCCTTTTTCCTTTTATTTATTTGCCCCGAATTTTGATTTTAAATTCAATGTAACCCTTTCCTGTTCATTTTCGGTATTCTATTCTATATTTGATTAGTTTAATATTTTCCTCGTTATACTTTCTTTTTGTATTAATTTATTTGTTTTATTATTATTACTAAATTTTGGTAGTACTATTGTTATCATAATTTTATATACATATATACATATATTTGTTTACCTAAAGTTATATATACATATTTATATCTTATTTTTACTATTTATCTACTTATATATTCTGATACAATTTTTAAAATTATTTTACTTTTCTTTAGTCCCTTTTTTAGTCATTTTGCTATTTTATTTTTAAGGTTATTATTACTATTATTATTATTACCATTTTTTATTTATTATTATTGGTATTATTGTTGTTGTTATTATTCTTGATTTCATTATTAATACATTATTATTCTTCATTTTTTATATATCATTATTATCCTTGTTAACATATTTTATTATTTTCATTATTATTAATATCAATGCTATTATTATTATTGTTTTTATTATTAATATCATCATCACTATTATTGATTTTTTTTAATTTTTACGTTGCACCACATTTATTTATTTATTTCTTCAATGTTGTTTAATAATTTAATTCCCTTTATTTATATTTTTTACGTATTTTTATATTTTGCCGTTATTATTATTATTGTTGATCTATATATTTGATTTCAAATTATATCCATAATTTCATTTCTATTTTAACTTGTTTCTTTATTTTCAATCTTTTACAAATTATTTTCCTCTATATTTATTCGTTTTTTTGTTTTTTTGTCTTTATTATTTGATTGACATGGTCCCTTATGTATATGTGTTGATGCTATTATCATTGTTGTACAAGCCCATTTCTGCCCGGCCCACTAAACCAAAAATGGCCCAAACCCAATTGGCCCAGTAGTCAAACTAGGGTTTCAAAAAGGCTGAAACCCTAGCTGACCTGTTGCCACCAGCTGCACCTGCCCACTGCCACCTCTGCACCGCCACCTACTCCACCGCCCAAGTTTGCCTCCACTTGCACCTGCAAATTAAATGGAGAAGAGACAGATAATAATAAAAAATCATGTAAAATGGCTTTAAAAAGCCAAGCAAAAATCAATTTGTGGATTCGGCAATCTTTGGAAAAATACAAAAAAGGCATTCAAATTTTATTCTAGCAATATCAAAGTAAAGAAATAGCAATACATCAAACCCAAACATCAGAAATCGGAAAGTCGAAAAGTCAAAAATAACAAAACCTAAGACCTTTTTATTTTTCGGCCACCGGGTGCGGTGGCCGACGGCGGCGATCTCACCAGAGCAGAACCCCCTGCAGAGAAAAAAAAGAAGAAAAGATGAGTTTTTTTTTAAAAATAGATGAGAGAATGGAAATTTAAAAAAAAAATTGACTTATATAGGCTCGTTTTGGGGCTGGCCTTAAACACCCAAAACGACGTCGTTTTAAGCCCAGGATCCGCATGTTGACCCGACCCGCTAGGAGGATCCACGTTTTTTTGTTTTTGGGTTTAATTGAGATACGGGTCCTTCCGCTTTTTTATTGTTTTGAAATTAAATTTTTCATTATTTCTAATTTTACCCCGTAATTTATTTTGACCTTCAATTTGGTCCATTTTGGTGCTGTGCGTTTTGGGAAGGTGGGATATTGCCCATTTTGGTCCTCCCTTGTTATTCGAGTGCCCAATTTGGCCCTTTTCTTTGTATATTTATTCCGAATTCGTCCCAAACTCCTATTTTAGGTTCAATTTAGTCCTTTATGTTATTTTTGCTATTTTACCATTATTATTATTATTATTATTATTATTATTATTATTATTACTATTATCATTATTATTATGTTTATCATATATTACTTAAATTTCATATTTATTTATACGTTTTACAAATGCTTATTTGTATTACTATTATAATTATTATTATTATTGTTATTATTACTATTATATTACTATTATTATTATTATTATTATTATTATTATTATTATTATTATTATTATATTTAGTTTCAAATCGCATACATAACTTCATTTTTATTCTAACTTATCTATTTATTTTCTTTACTTAATATTTCTTTTGCTTCATTTTTATTTATTCTTATCTATTACTCTCTCTTGTTGTGCCCTTCTATTTATCTATTTATCTATTTATTTATTTTATTTATTATTATTATTATTATATATATATATATATTTTTTTTGTTACATATTACTTTCAATATGTTTCAGAATTTAAGTTTATTATTATCATTGTTATCATCGATACTAGTATTACTTTGATGCTATTTGTGTCTTTATCTTTGTTATTGTCTCTATATATATACATGTGTTATTTTTTTAGCATACAATATATTGTCCTTGTTACTTCGAATAAATGTTGCACTATCATTATTAGCCACGCATGACTTTTTAAATTTTGAACTATCTTCTTTTAAATATAATCGATTAAATTTATTTTTATTTTCTTTTACCTAAATTCATACAAAAAGGAAAATTTTCTAAATAAAAGCAATATTTCATATTTGGAGGTTAGAGAAGTCGTATCCTGACTTACTGGGTTTCGATTTTTCTTGTTTAACCTAAATAACGACATATTCTTTTAAAATCGCAACACGAGTTTTGAATAAAACGCTTACTCTCGGAGATACGAGGTCTTATGTCTTAACTTACTGGATATGACATTTTGTTACCTCGAGATAAAATTTTTGTAAATAAAGGCAATATTCGATATTTGGAAGTTCGAGAGATCATGCCTTAACTTACTAGGTTTCAATTTTTCTCATTTACCCTAAATAATCGAATATCCTTTTAAAAGGAGTTAAAAAGCTCGAGATGTCGTGTCCTAACTTATTGGATGTGACATTTTATCACTTCAAGACGAGAAGGTCTTTAACATTCGAGTTTTTTTTACAAAGAGACGGATCGTATTTCAAAGTCTTTTAAGTTTCCAATTTTCGACACTAAGACACTAATTAATCAACTAGGTACCAATTTTTGGGTGTATCGAGGGTGCTAATCCTTCCTCGCGCGTAACCGACTCCCGAACTCATTTTCTGATTTTCGTAGACCCAAAAATTATCGTTTTAGTAAATCTTAACTTTTATTAAAATGATTAAATTGAGTTAACCCAATCACACCTCATCAAAAAGGATTGGTGGCGACTCCCTTTTTTTTTCGTTTTCGTTTCCAAAACAAAGTTGATCCTCATTTTCAAAGAATGGTTTCGATAGCTTGGCGACTCCACTGGGGACCCAAATAAGAAAGTCAAGCCACAAGTTGATTAACTTGTCTTTTTTTCAAAAATTGAAAATTTGGTTTTGATATACGATCATTTCATTGCATTTCATCTGTTTTGTGTTACAATCTTCATCATTTTATTTTCTTTATTTGCTTCTAACTTTTTTGTATATCCATGCTCATTGCATTGCATTGCATGACCGCGCGGTTACACTCTTTTAAGTGGATGTGAGAAACTATTCCTTCGTGAGGTCTTCACCTCCGTGTAGGATAGTGGATCGCTTTCGGGATACATCCGTACCTACGTCTTCGTGAGATTTTTATCTCCGTGCAGCCATAGGGAAATGTATTCCCCTGAACTGAACTCGATCCACATGAACCTATAATAGGTGAAGATCGAAGAATCTGCCAGTTTAGGTACCTCTACTTTAGAACTAAGCCGTATGTAGTAAGCCCTAAGAGCCCACCCTAGGTAGAACTACACCAAATCCTAGTTGTCACCCGGATAGGTGCTCTATTTTGTTTTTATTTCTTATGTGCTGATGTGTTTGATTTTGCTTCGATCACATTGCATTTTCATCGTAAAAGATCCTTACGTTGCATTTTTATTCGTCATTGTTACGACCCTTATCATTGAAGTTTATAATCGTTGTGTTGGTTTGAGTTTAGGCATCTTTTTGCATATTACATTGCGTGATTGGTCGATCTTACCCTTTTAAGTGGGAGTGAGAAGCTATGCCTTCGTGAGGTTTTCACCTCCGCATAGGCTAGTAGACTGCTTTCGGGATACATCTGTACCTATGTCTTCTTGAGATTTTCATCTCCGTGCAGCCATAGGGAAATGTATTCCCCTGAACTGAACTCGGTCTATATGAGCCTATAATGGGCGAAGATCGAAGAATCTATTGGATCAGGTACCCTTCCTTATAACTGAACCACATATAGAGAGACCTAAGAGCCCACCTTAGGTAGAGCCACGCCGAACCCTAGTGGTCACCTAGATAGGTACTCTATCTTGTTTATTTCTCTTGTGCTAACATGTTTTCTTTTGTTTTGATTGTATTGCATTTTCATTATAGAAATGAGGTGTTGAATCACATTCGATTGCTAAATAGAAAAACTTGTCATGGAAAATGGATTTCTTAATAAAGTTGAATATAATACGGTCGTCTGATTATAGTCCGAGTCAACAACAAGAGAAGGCTGATAGTTCATGAAGGAATACATGACTTTGCTTCATCGTATGAAGATTCAAGCCAACAAAAATTATTCGAGAGCTGTATTGTTTTAAAGAAGTTGACGAGCATAGCGGGGATAAGTGAACAATGGGCCGCAGTTCAGATCGAGTAGAAAGGAGATAATAGAGACATCTTTTGAAAAGTCTGCAAGATTCAACTATAACATCCGGATACGAAAAGGATCGGGTTCTTCGCTTGGAATATGAGGGCAAGGCCGCACATGTAATCCGTTTTATGTACAGAAATTTATTTTCTAGAAAATTTGTTCTAATGAAATTGAATCCAGAATCAACGCATTCCTTTCTTTTTGCATTCATCCCATGCATTTGCATTGCATTTCATCACATGCATTACATTAATCAAAAGAGTTGGAATTCTTCGAAGAGGTCAAAAGCCCAGAAGGAATGTTTGGAAATTGGAGCATCAATGCCATATCCAAAGAAGGAATTGGAAAATAGAATTGATCAAGCATTCGCCCTAATGAGTCGGGAAGTGTTTTGAACAATGGGACTGTGGAAGAGATCCCTATATTTCTTAGAGCCAATTTAGAGTAATATTCAAAACACGCTTGTTACTTTAAGCCTAGAAGCAATAAGAATCTTTTTGTGAAATAGGCTTGTGTCCTAAGTCTTTATTTCAATAAAATGCATCTTTTTTTAGCAAATATTCTTTTATTTCATTTCATACTATACAAATAATTGTTCTTAGATTCTTTTGTTCTTTGGACTTCCTTTCAAATATTCATTCATGATCATATCATACAAATGATCATCCTTAGAATCATTTATTCTTTGGAATCTGCCTTCGTACCTACAATAGGTCCCCAGATATCAATAACATGAACAACGCTGTCACTGACTCTGAGTCTCTTTTTGAGTAAGATATGTGTTTAAAGGGATCTCAGAATTTTAAAAATGACAGAGATCGTAACTTATCTCCTAATTTGTTAAGAATGGTAGAACAAGATGAAAAAACAGATCCTACTCTACAAAGGATCAGTGGACATTGCAAGAAAAGAGGTGAGGAACAAAGCCTAGCTCATCACAAAGACAAAGTGAGACATCATTGAGTTATTCCTAATTCCAAGATGTTTCGCATGATCGTATCAAGATATGCCTAGGCTATTAAGACATATGGATGCTATCAAGGCTAAGGAAATCTTAGAAGAGGTCCATAAGAATGTCAGAAAGACATATGCTAATGGTTTTACGTTAGCCAGGCCAATCATAAGGTTCGAGTGCTGCTGATCCACCATGGAAGGGGATTGTATCAGTCAAGCCGTGAATGTCAAACGGAGAAAGACAAGACTTTTATGCCTCTTCAATTTCTTCACAGATTTTTTATATTTGGGGCATAGATATATAGGGCTGATCTCGTCAAAACCTTCTAACCGATACTGATTCATCTTTGGGGTCGTTGATTACTTCACAAAAAGGGTAAAAGTCATTTCATATGCCAATGTTACTAAGGGCCAGTTCTGCATTGCTTTTCAAAAGCACTTATGGCTCCAAAAGTACTTTTGGAAGAAAAGCTGTGCAGAACAAGCTACTTTTGACTGAAATTTTTAGCTTTTCAGAAGTGCTTTTGAAAAGCACTTTTGAAAAGGAGAAGTTAAAATTTTTAGCTTTTCCTCTCCCAAAAGCATTTTTAGTGCTTAATTACTTTTTCACCCCTCCAATAACATAATATTTCATATTTTTTTTCTTGGTACTTAATTACAAATGTGTTAAAATCATTAATTAAAAATAAAAAAATATTTTTTAAAATACTAATTACAAATATTTAATAGTTATATTTAAATATTTAAAATATAGTTTATATATTCTAATTAAATTTTATAAATAATTAATATTTATTGCTTAAAAATATTTAAAATTTATATTTTATATATTAAAATATTAACACGAAGTTATAATAATTTTTTATATTCTTACTAAAATATAATAATATTAACTAATTTAAATATTATTTAAATGCATATTTGTTATTTGATAATAACATGTCTAAAATGGACACTTATTTCTCAAAAGTACTTTTTGACAGCAATGCTAAACACTCAAGTTTTAAACCAAACTTTTCAAAGGCACTTTTCTACAGTACTTTTCAAAAGTATTGCCAAACTAACCCTAAGTCGATAGTTATCAAATTTCAAAAAAAAGGTGCCAACAAAGAATGCCAGAAAGGTTCATGTCTAATACAACTGTACAATGTCAAAAGTTGGCAGTCTGTTCAAAGATTAGACAGTGCAGCAAAGTCAAAAAAAAAAGAAAAAGAAAATGGGAGGAAGAAAAAAAGAATAACTAAACAAGGAGGATAAGGAAAATGATCGAGACTTGTAAAGATTGGAGTAAAGAAGTTACCATTTACCCTCTATGCTAATCAAACGTTGGCCAGGACCTTCACCGGGGTAACACATTACTCATTGGTTTATGGGATAGAATCGATTTTGAAGACGAGATTCTTTTTCTCTGAATCTTGTCAGAGCTGAAGTCGGATAAGGCAGAATGGATCCAATCCTGATAGGATCAGTTGAATTTGGAGAAAGAGGACTGAAAGCTATCTGTCGAGGTCCAATGCACCAGAAATGACTATTGCAAGCTTACTATAAAGAGGTTTATCTTAGAAAATTCCACGAGGGAAACTTGATATTGAAGAAGATCCTTCCTATACAAAAGGACTTCAGAGAAAAGTGGATGCCAAACTGAGAAGGACCTTATATAGTAAAGAAGGCTTGTTCTGGAGGGGCATTAATATTGACCGACATGGATGACAAAGATTTGCCCAAATCGGTGAATTCAAATCCAGTCAAAGAGTATTCTACCTAAAAAGAAAGAGGCTAAGGTGAAAATTCGCAAAATGCGCTTTGAAAAAAAATGGGGGGGGAGAAAAAGAAAAGGAAAGACCATGGCAAAAACCCGCAAAGGGTGCCTTGAGACCAAAGGGGATTCGAGTTGAAAACCAAGAAGGACGACTCAAATTTGGATCAAAGTGGGGCATACAGCAGTCTTGCTATGCCTGAATTAACAATAAAGAAGTACGCTACGTCTTGGGGCATCGACAAAATACTCCGGATCCCCTAAACACATATTGAGCTCAGAAAGGTCATCAAGAAGTTGGTAAAGAGAAGCTCAACCTGCGATATCTAGGGCACCTAGTATTCCATCTTACCCATTTTGAATTTGTTATCTTTGATTAACTTATTCTTCTCAAGTCCTAATAAATTTTTTTCTTAATTGCATTTGCTATCCTTGATTAACTTACTTACTTCGAGCTATGCTCCTGATTAATTTCCTTCCGGTCCATTGTTATGATCTTTTCCAAGCATTTTGCATTGAAATAACGATTAGTGGACCAATGATACTTTCAAAAAAAAAGTTTTGCATATTACTCTGGAAGCTTCTAAACAGTATAGGAACCTAAAACATAACCATTATTTAGAACTCACCAAGCCTAAGTGTTGGAAATATTTGAAAGAGATGAGTCTAAAATTGTGGCTATCTCTCCAGATTCTTTATTAAAAGATATCAGTTGCACGAAAAAAACAAGATATTGTGCCGGTGATGCGACCTCGATGAATAACGAGCAATGTCAACCAAGTGTAACAAGGGTCACTCTCGGGAAAAGAAAATTGATACTCTACATTCATATAGATATCAGACATACACATTTGGTCATTACACCCAAGGAATGGTGTAACAGATTAAATTGATTAAAGATGATACAAATCCTATACCTCTGAGTTACTGCAGGATGGATGAAAGAAACCAAATGTTATTCTCCTGAAGTTGCGGTGGGAGGTACAAACTTTATGTCCCAGAAGGTACAGTGGAAGGGACTATAAAATTACAGCGAGGCAAGCTTGCTGAACAGAATGTGATTGTTTCTTTGACTTTTCTGTTAAGAATACCAGCCAAACAAGATGGCAGCGTAATACGTCAGTGATAATGCCCTGATGAACAACTAGCGATAATACCTTAAACATTTTGAAAGGGATCATTCTCATTTTTACATTCATTCATAACACATCTAGTTAGGAGCATTTGATTCATTTCGATCATAGCATCCTAATTATTTGGCATAAGCAGAGATACATGAAACCGATTCTACAGATCATGCCCCTAGAGGATGGTGTAGCAACATCAGAAAAATCTTAGATCTTATCTCCCTAAGCAGTAGCGGAGCAAATCGAAGACAGAAAACCTTAACCCCCTAAGTAATAGGGTAACAGGCTGAAAATTACAAATCTTTTCTCCTTGAAATAGCTTGGAGCGGCTTGAAGCCACAGCAGATATCCTTGAAGTTTCAGCGGATTTCTTCTTACTAAAATGACGCTGGAGCGGCTAAAAGCCACAGCAGATCTCCTTAAAGTTTCAACGGATCTCATCTCCCTGAAATGGCGTTGGAGTGGCTCAAAGCCACAACAGATCTCCTTAAATTTTCAGCGAATCTCTTCTCCCTAAAATGGCGTTGGAGTGGCTAGAAGCCACAGTAGATCTCCTTGAAGTTTTAGCGGATCTCTTCTCCCTAAAATGGCGTTGGAGCGGCTTGAAGCCATATCAAATCTCCTTGAAGTTTCAGCGGATCTCTTCTCCCTGAAATGGCGTTAGAGCGGCTAAAAGCCATAGCAGATCTCCTTGAAGTTTCAGCGGATCTTTTCTCCCTGAAATAGTGTTGGAGCGGCTAAAAGCCACAGCAGATCTCCTTGAAGTTTCAGTAGATATCTTCTCCCTTAAATGGCGTTGGAGCTGCTAAAAGCCATAACAGATCTCCTTGAAGTTTTAGCAGATCTTTTTTCCCTGAAATGGCGTTGGAGCGGCTTGAAGCCACAGCAGATCTCCTTAAAGTTTTAGCGGATCTTTTTTCCCTGAAATGGCATTGGAGCGGCTAGAAGCCACAACAGATCTCCTTGAAGTTTTAGCGGATTTCTTTTCCCTAAAATGGCGTTAGAGCGGCTAGAAGCCACAGCAGATCTCTTTAAAGTTTCAACGGATCTCTTCTCCCTGAAATGGCGTTGGAGTGGCTTGAAGCCACAGTAGATCTCCTTGAAGTTTCAGCGGATCTCTTCTCCCTGAAATGGCGTTAGAGCGGCTAAAAGCCACAACAGATCTCCTTGAAGTTTCAGTGGATCTCTTCTCCCTGAAATGGCGTTGGAGCGGCTTAAAGCCACAGCAGATCTCCTTGAAGTTTCGGCGGATCTTTTCTCCCTGAAATGGCGTTGGAGTGGCTAAAAGCCACAAAAGATCTCCTTGAAGTTTTAGGGATCTATTCTCCCTGAAATAATGTTGGAGCGGTTAAAAGCTACAGTAGATCTCCTTGAAGTTTCAGCGGATCTCTTCTTCCTAAAATGGCGTTGGAGCGGCTAAAAGCCACAGCAGATCTCCTTTAAGTTTTAGCAAATCTTTTTTCCCTAAAATGGCGTTGGAGCGGTTTGAAGCCACAGCAGATCTTCTTGAAGTTTCAGCAGATCTTTTTTCCCTGAAATGGCGTTGGAGCGGCTAGAAGCCACAACAGATCTCCTTGAAGTTTCAACAGATCTCTTCTCCCTGAAATAGCGTTGGAGCGGCTCAAAGCTACAACAGATCTCCTTAAAGTTTCAGCAGATCTCTTCTCCCTGAAATGGCGTTGGAGCGGCTAGAAGCCACAGCAGATCTCCTTGAAGTTTTAGCAGATCTTTTCTCCCTGAAATGGCGTTGGAGCGGCTTGAAGCCACAGAAGATCTCCTTGAAGTTTTAGCGGATCTCTTCTCCCTGAAATGACGTTGGAGCGACTCGAAGCCACAACAGATCTCCTTGAAGTTTCAGCGGATCTCTTCTCCCTAAAATGGAGTTGGAGTGACTAGAAGCCACAACAGATCTCCTTGAAGTTTCAGCGGGTCTCTTCTCCCTGAAATGGCGTTGGAGCGGCTTGAAGCCACAGCAGATCTCCTTGAAGTTTCAGCGGATCTCTTCTCCCTGAAATGGCATTGGAGTGGCTAAAAGCCATAGCAGATCTCCTTAAAGTTTCAGCGGATCTCTTCTCCCTAAAATGGCGTTGGAGCTCTTGAAGCCACAATAGATCTCCTTGAAGTTTCAGCGGATCTCTTCTTCCTGAAATAGCGTTGGAGCGGCTAAAAGCCATAGTAGATCTCCTTGAAGTCTCAGCTGATTTCTTCTCCCTGAAATGGCGTTGGAGCGGCTAGAAGCTACAGCAGATCTCTTTGAAGTTTCAGCAGAGTAGATTGAAGTCACAAGTCTTATCTCTCTGAAGTTGTAGCGGAGCAAACTGAAGATAGCAAATCTTATTTCCCTAAAGTTACAATGGAACGGATTAAAGTTATAAATAAACAGACCTTATCTCCTTGAAGTTGCAGTGGAGCAGGCTGAAAACTACAAACCTTATCCCTCTAAAGTTGCGGTGGAATGGATCGAAGCAGCAAGACGCAGTGGACTAGAATGAAGCTACCTGAAGAAGAGGAGCACCAAGGAAGTTAAGACTCAATGTGGCCGGGCAAAATTGGTCTTTCTTGAGATTTTTTGCTCTATTCTCGTTGCACTACAACAAGCAAAGAAGGGCAGCTGTACAAGCCCATTTCTGCCCGGCCACTAAACTAAAAATAGCCCAAACCCAATTGGCCTAGTAGTCAAACTAGGGTTTCAGAAAGGCTGAAACCCTAGCTGACCTACTACCACCAATCGCACCTACCCACTGCCACCTCTGCACCGCCACCTACTCTACCGCCCAAGTTTGCCTCCACCTGCACCTGCAAATTAAACGAAGAAGAGACAGATAATAATAAAAAATCATGTAAAATGGCTTTAAAAAGCCAAGCAAAAATCAATTTATGGATTCGACAATCTTTGGAGAAATACAAAAAAAGGCATTCAAATTTTATTCCAGCAATATCAAAGTAAAGAAATAGCAATACATCAAACCCAAACATTAGAAATCAGAAAGTCGAAAATAACAAAACCTAAGACCTTTTAATTTTTCGACCACTGTGTGCGGTAGCAGGCGACGGCGGCTGACGGCGGTGATCTCACCGGAGCAGAACCCCCTGCAGGGAAAAAAAGAAGAAAAGATGAGTTTTTTTTTCAAAACAGATGAGAGAATGGAATTTTTTTAAAAAAATCTGACTTATATAGGCCCCCAAAACGACGTCGTTATCTTCGAATCATCGATACTAGTATTACTTTGATGCTATTTGTGTCTTTATCTTTGTTATTGTCTCTATATATATACATGTGTTATTTTTTTAGCATACAATATATTGTCCTTGTTACTTCGAATAAATGTCGCACTATCATTATTAGCTACACATGACTTTTTTAAATTTTGAACTATCTTCTTTTAAATATAATCGATTAAATTTATTTTTATTTTCTTTTACCTAAATTCATACAAAAAGGAAAATTTTCTAAATAAAAGCAATATTCCGTATTTGGAGGTTCGATAAGTCGTATCCTAACTTACTGGGTTTCGATTTTTTTCGTTTAACCTAAATAGCGGCATATTCTTTTAAAATCGCAACACGAGTTTTGAATAAAACGCTTACTCTCGGAGATACGAGGTCTTATGTCCTAACTTACTGGATATGACATTTTGTTACCTCGAGATAAGATTTTTGTAAATAAAGGCAATATTTAGTATTTGAAAGTTCGAGAGATCGTGCCCTAACTTACTGGGTTTCGATTTTTCTCGTTTACCCTAAATAATCGAATATCCTTTTAAAAGGAGTTAAAAAGCTCGAGATGTCGTGTCCTAACTTACTGGATGTGACATTTTATCACTTCGAGACGAGAAGGTCTTTAACATTCGAGTTTTTTTTACAAAGAGAGGGATTGTATTTCAAAGTCTTTTAAGTTTCCAATTTTTGACACTAAGACACTAATTAATCAACTAGGTACCAATTTTTGGGCGTATCGAGGGTGCTAATCCTTCCTCGCGCGTAATCGACTGCAGGACTCATTTTCTGATTTTCGTAGACCCAAAAATTATCGTTTTAGTAAATCTTAACTTTTATTAAAATGATTAAATTGAGGTGACCCGATCACACCTCATCAAAAAGGATTGGTGGCGACTCCCCTTTTTTTCGTTTTCATTTCCAAAACAAAGTCAATCCTCGGTTTCAAAGAATGGTTTCGACAATTGTCATTGTTAATTTTATTTGATGATGTTCGTTAATGTTAAAATAGCATACATTATACGATTCTCATACGTTGTTTTGCTAACATATTCATTATCGCTCTTCGCTAATATGACACTTCATTCATGAACCATTTTAAATATTATACATTTTTACCCAAACTCGTAAAAAATTAAAATTTCTAAAACCAACAATATTGTCGCATTTCGGGAATTCAAGAAATCGTACCCTAACTTACGGGGTTTCAATTTCCTCATTAAACCCAGATAGCAAAATACCTCCTCAAATTTCAAAATATATGAATTTTAAATTATAATAAAGGCAATATTCCGTTTTTGGAAATTTGAAAAATCGTGCCTTAACTTACTGGGTTTCGATTTTTCTCGTTTAACCTAAATAACCGGATATCCTTTTAAAATTTAAATGCATGATTTTTTAAATTTAAAAGACAAGCTTATTTTCGAGGGTTTAAAATGTCGTATCCTAACGTACTGGATGTGACATTTTATTGCTTTGGGACAAGAAGGTCTTTAACATCCACTTCGATTTATCCAAGCAATTTTTATAAAATTAACATTAATAGAAAAGGAGGATCGTGTTTCTTTTAAAATTCTTTTTGAGTTTCCAAATTTTGACATTAAGACATTAATTAATCAATTAGGTACCAATTTTGAGCGTTACGAGGGTGCTAATCCTTCCTAAATGCGTAACCGACTCGAACCCGTTTTCTCAAATTTCAGTAGACCAAAATCGTTGTTTTAATAAATCGAAATATGTTATTAAAATGACCAAATTTCTAGGTGATTCGATCACACCTAAATAAAAAAGATTGGTGGCGACTCCCATATTTGTTTTCATTTTCAAAACCAAAGTCGATTCCCGTTTTTTAAAAAAATGGTTTCGACAAAATCTTATATAAATATTATTTTTAACATAACCATGATAAGATAATATATATATATAGGGGTTATTTTTTTTGAGCTTAATTGTAGCATACGGGTTTTTGAGGAAAGATTATGTGAAATTGTGATTCCACGTCATCTTTATCCCTTTTCAATAGGAGAATGACAAATAAGATTTTTCCTCTTGATTTTCAGGTTTTTCTTCAGAAAAAATCAAATCCAACTAAAAATGTTAAAAATGAGGAAGAAAATTTTGATTTGTCATTCTTGTATTGGAAAAGGATATAAATGAAGTGAAATCACAGTTTCATACAATCTATTCACTCCTTATACATAGATCACTAGCAAATATAGGTTGACATGGTCTTTCCCAACTGTAGAAATGTATTTTCCTTCTTCCTTCATCTTGTTTTCACAAAAAATTCGAACTTCAGTTCTAATTTCTTACAAGTCAAGAAATCAGCCACATATACTTGGACTTGGAAGAGCCTACTTTAAGGTAGAGATTTACTTGCTTTGCTCTTTTGAAGAGAGCTGCAACTACCAACTCTAATTGTTTGTCCGGCCACGCTGGTAAACGTTAGAAAGATCCCCCTCTCCTCTTCATTCGTATATGCTTGGTTGTTCTGTTTGGCCCCACAACTCCTATTTCTTTGTCCAACTCAGTTTGTGGAAGTGCCGCCTCTTTCTAGCATCCCATTGGTCTTAAACAATAGGATAACCACCATCATCTTCTTCCCCCCAAGCATCTTCAATTGAATAACCGGTTGCTGAGATGAAAATAGGTTTTTAATTAAATAAATTTTATTTGGACTATCATGTAGGACATCCAAGTTGGCATTTAAAACCCATTTGGACTACCACGTAGGACCGCGGTCAATGTGGTAATGGAGCTTAACGGTAGAGTGACCACTTCGTAACAAAACGACAACGTAAGTAAGTAAAATGTAACATTTCAAACATAAGTGACTAAAATGTAATCTGAAGCAAACAAAAGTGACTATTTTTTTAGTTTACCCTTAAAATAAAGGTTAGTTCTTGATTGTTATTGAAATTGAAAAGTGTTTTTCGAAAGTGTTTGAAAATGTGATTTATTAACTTTTAGTCTTCTTCAGTGCTACCAAAAATTATGATTGAAAGTTAAAATGTCAATTTTAAACATAATAGAAAGTAAAAAACTAGTGGTAAAAAGATCTCTCCAATCCCTCTCAAATTTGACATTAAACAAATTGATCCCACTAAAAAGAAACAATTTAATCCCTATCAATTTTTAAGGCTAAGCAACTAATGATAACCTAAATGTACCAAAAAAAAAAACTAATGATAACTTAAAACGGCATTAATGGTAGTGTTTTTTTATCATTTTTGCATAACTTTGATTGATATAATAATAAATTTAGTCTGCATTATTTATCTATTATGTTAATTTGGTCCTAATTCTAAGAAACTCAACAAATTTATCCCTTAATATTTACACACTTGTTAATTTAGTTCTAATTCTTAAAAAAAAATGTATAAAAAAAACTAGTATATAAATTAAAACTAATTATCCTTTTAAAAAATCCGAAAAGATGTATTAAAGTTAGAGGTGTGCATGGGCCGGGCTATCCGGCCCGACCTGAAGGCCCGCCCAAAAATTGAGAGGGTTCAGGTAAAAATAAAAATCTGAAATATAGGTTTGGGCAAAAAACGAGGCCCGTTTAGAAAACAGGCCAGGCCTCGAGTAAAACTATTTTGGCCCAGGCCCGGCCTAGCCCTAATTATATACTAAATATATTTTTTTTATTTTTAATCATATTTACATTTTATTTTCAATTTTAATGTATAACCACTTTTTATTATATTTTTAATTTGTGTATTATTTTAAGAATTGTTTTAGTCTCATTTTTTATCTGTTTCTTGTTTTAATATTTGTTTTCATTTTTTAAAGGTATTTGATTTATTATATTTTAAAAAATTTTTATTTAATGAAATAAACTAAAAAAAATTTAATATGGGTCAAGTCGAGCTGCGCTCAGGCTTAATAATTTTATTTCGGGCCGGGCCGGGCTCGGACCTAAAAAATAGGCCTAAAATTTTGTCTAGACCTGGCCCGACCGAGCCATGCACACCTCTAATTAAAGTTTAAAAACTTAAAATTCCAATTTAGTTTTGTTTCTTCTTTACTCCACCGCAAAATCGTCATCTTCAACCCAAAACTCATAATCACCATCTAACCTTCACCTTCAACGACCCTCACTCACGCCGCCATTAATCACCATTAGCATCCCACCATTTCACAAAGCTAAACTCATCACTCCAAAATCTATAGCTTCATGGTCAAACTGTGACAATCCTAAAGATCCATTTTTTTTTTTTTTAGTTTTTATACAAGCTCATTACTCAAATGTAATTTATAGCACAAGACTTTTTAACCAGCAAATCATGTTTCAAGTATCATAAAATATATAATTTATTACTGCAATGGATGAAACTCAAAGATGAATCAAAAGTTACTGCAAACATAAAGACCCCAAAACTACATAGAAATCCAAAAAAATAATTCTTTGAACCTCACTGTTCATGCCAAGAATCCAGAAAACCCACAAGGGACTTATGGTTTACATTAAATACAAACAAATAATTCTAAATCTGCAAACATCGCAATACAAATATAATCATATTGATTCACAAACAAGCAAGGAACCACATCCACTCAGAAAAATAAAATAAAAAATCAGCTATCTCGAGTTGGGATTTTGAAAACGAAGAAGATTTTGTTTTGAACTTGAGGAATACATGATTTCTAGGTTTGCTTTCTACACTTGAGGGAGAAATGGGTTCGCTTTCTTTGTTTGAGGAAGAAACCAAGAAGAGATGAGAGAAAAAAATTAAAATTAAAAATACATAAAATTTATATATTTTTTGAAGTTTAATTGTTTTATATTTTCTTTGTTGAATTTTAAGAGATTTTTAAAAATTTGTGTGTTCTAATTTGTAGATAATTTTTTGGTAAAAATTTTGAAATTGAGTAAATTGATCCCTTTAAGGTAACTTGAGCAATTTAATCTTGATAATTTCGAAAGTGAGCAACTAAGGACAATTAATCACTATGTTAATTGTCGAGACCATTTTTGAATCGAGTTTTTGAAAATGGGAATCGACTTTAAAGACGAAAACGGGAGTCGCCACCAATCTTTTTAGGTGTGATTGGGTCACCTTTAAAACATTTTTTTGTTTTTTTTAAAAAAATCATCGGTTTTGGTCTACGAAATCAAAAGAACAGGTTCGGGAGTCGGTTACGTACGAGGAAGGGTTAGCACCCTCGTAACGCCCAAAAATTGGTACCAAATTGATTATCAAATGTCTTTACGGTCGGAATTAAGAAATTTTAAGATGCAATCCTCTTTGAAACATTTTTTATTTTGAAAATTGGAGTTCACTCGTATCAAAATATTGATACTGAGTTAGCCTTTTGGAAATCCCTATCTCGAAACAACAAAACGCCACATCCAGTAAGTTAGGACATATTGCTTTGAAATTCCAAGACAGTAGCTTACATTTTGAAAACCATTAAAAACTTAGAAGGGTACTTGATTATTCGAACTCGACGAGAAGAGTCGCAACCCAATAAGTTAGGGCACTACTTTCTCGAAGTTTCCAAACATCAAGGATTGCCTTTTTGTATTTTTGAAGACTTTGATGCCCCCTCTTTTTAAAGTGAAGTGTGGGGAATTATATTGCATTATAAATCATACATAATAACATATTATTGTAATAGGTAAATAATGCATACATTTAAACAAAGTAATGGTAACAATATAAAGATCGTGCATTAGATATATACATATAACATAATACATATAAAGCAAATATTAACAATATACATATAAAGATATATATAGCATGTATCGAGAATGAATAAACTAATATACAAACATACAAAATAATAATTAAATGATGCATGATATAAAAAAAAAGGCAATAACCAAATAATGTATGATATACAAATAGATGAAATGCATGTTCACAAAACATAACATATAATAATAAAAATAAAAATAACATTTAACACATACTTGATACATATAATATAAAAATATCTTAAAGAATTAAAAAAAAATAAGAATGATTGATTACTAACAAAATAGCTACATAATTAAAGATAAGATATTTCATAACAATTTTAAAATAGTGTTTAATATATAATATATAATATAATAACAAAAATATTTACAAAAGAATAATAATTATATGGTAATATATTGGTTTAAGAGTATATAAAAGAATTCATAATATAACAATATTAATTTAAAATGAAATAACATATAATAAATAAATAAATAAGTAATAATGAAATGTGTATATAATATGAGTTTAAAATATGATTTAATAATAATAATTTACAAATTTTAAATAATATATATATAAATAATATAACTGTAATATGTGATATATAATATTTATAAAAATAATAAGTAGTGTAAAAATAAAACATAATAAATGTTATATGATAAAATATATGGGAAATAAGGAATATAATAAATATAATATAAAATAATGAAAATAATAATATATAAATAACTAATAAATATATATAATATTTATGAAAATATAATAATAATATATAAAAAATGATATGCAATAATATTTTTGAAAGAATAATGTATAACAACTAATAGTAATATATATATTAAAAATAATGCTTATAATAAAATAATCTTATAACGTGTGATATAAAAATAAAACAAGTAACAAAAAAATATATAAATAGAATAATAAAAATAAATATAGGATTAAATTTAAAGTTGGTAAAATGTCGTATGTAATTTCAAAGAAACCAAAATTGGATTAAGGCCCAATTTAAACGCGCGTAAAATTAGAGGGACTCATTGGGCAAATTGCCCTATTCAAAAGCAGCGACGTTTTCGAATATAATTTAATAGCCATCGGGACTAAATTAAAACTAAAATAAAATATTGGGCCAAATCATAAATAAAATAAAGTTTGATTGTAAATACAAAAATGGGAGAAGGATCAATTGGGTAATTAACCCAATTCTAAAAATGCTTGTGGATCCTCCCGTAATCGGGTCAACGCGCGGATCCTAGGGGTCTAAAACGTCGACGTTTCACGGGGCTATATAAACCAAGTCTTTAGCCCAAAAATCATTTTACACCGTTTTTTTTTAAAAAAACTTAAAATCTCTCTCTGAAATGAGAGAGAGAGAGAGAGTGCTTGGCTCCGGCCTCCGTCGAGCCGAGCCTTGGTCCTGGCCTCACGCGCCCATGCGCCGTCACCAACTCCTCTCGACGGTGGTGAAGGTCCAAACTTCGATTTTTAACGCAAAATAAAGGTTCGACCTTTTCCTTTTTCATTATTTACTGATTTACATATATGTATATGTATTAGAAATTTCACCTTTGTATACTTAATCGATTGAGATGCTTCTTTGTATATATATGTGCGAGAACAAATCTTTGCATTTGAAACTATATTTTTATTGATTATATCTGTGTACTTTTTTTGAACGTAAGTCTTTACAAGTGAAATGAAAGGCTTTATAGCCTTGGTCCCTTACATATTCTGGGAAAGAAATCCATGATTTCTTTCTATTTCGTGTCTGTAGTGATTTTCCTGCCATTTCCTGCTCTGTTTTTTCGTGTATCTGCTGTTTGCTTCCTTTTCTTGCAGGTTCCCCGAAGATCCCGGCGGTGGTCGTGGTGTTCGTGGCGCGATTCGGGGCCAGATAGAGGGACGACCGATGATTAGGGCACCGATGGGCATTGAAGGCGCGTCAATAGTACATTGATGGCCTCGATTTTAGGAAGTCAAACAGCTGTTCCCCGAAACTTCCAGAATCCTTGCGGCGCGAGGAGAGGGCTAGGGTTTCTAACCTTAGCCAAATGCTTCTAATTTTGGGCCTCTGAGAGTTTGAGTTAATTGGGCCATGCAGGTGCAGGTTAGTTGGGGTATTGGGTGCGTGTATTTGGGCTAGTTTAATGTATCTGGGTAAGATGTAAGCGGGCTTATTTGAATTGTTTTGGTTTTGGGCCCATGATTTGGGCTTTGTAACTGAATTTGTTTAAATAAACATTTGTTATTTATTTTTAATTTTGGTTTTTCAACTTGGTCAAATTTGGGCTATTACAGCTGCCCCTCTTTGCTTATTGCTATGTAACAGGAATCGAGCAAAGACTTATAAATAGACCAAATTTGACCAGCCCTATCAAATCATGATATTCTATTTTTTATGCTTGCCATGTTGATATCTTTGATCTGCTCATTGCTGATCGTAAAGATGTCGAATTTGCCTCTTCGATTTGTGGGGATGCCAAATCAATTTGAATCTGTTTGAGAACGTTTGAGAGTCATATCTGCCATGTCCTCAATTTGTCCTTTGTAAGCAGAAGGATGCCAAACCATCTTTGATCTATTTTGAGAACTTTTGAGAGTCATATCTGCCATGTCCTCGATTTGTCCTTTGTAAGCACAAGGATGCCAAACCATCCTGAATCTATTTGAAAACATTTGAGAGTCAAATCTGCTATGATCTCGATTTGTTTCTTGTGAACACAAGAATGCCAAATCATCTTGGATCTTGCTTCAGTATAGATATCTGAAGGTTAGATCTGCCATATCTGAGAACATCTGAGAGTCAAATCTGCTATGTCCTCGATTTGTTCCTTGTAAACACAAGAATACCAAATCATCTTGGATCTGCTTTAGTATAAACATCTGAAGCCTAGATCTGCTATACTGAGAACCTCTGAGAGTCAAATCTGCTACGTCCTCGATTTGTTCCTTGTAAACACAAGAATACCAAATCATCTTGGATCTACTTCAGTATAAACATCTGAAGGTTAGATCTGCTATATCTGAGAACATCCGAGAGTAAAATATGCTATGTCCTCGATTGGTTCCTTGTAAACACAAGAATACCAAACCATCTTGGATCTGTTTCAGTATAAACATCTGAAGGTTAGATCTGCTATATCTGAGAACATCCGAGAGTAAAATCTACTATGTCCTCGATTTGTTCCTTGTAAACACAAGAATACCAAATCATCTTGGATCTGTTTCAGTATAAACATCTGAAGGTTAGATATGCTATGCTGCGCCCTATTACCCTACTATTTAGGGAATTAAAGCACGCCGTCTTTGATGACCTGTAGAATGATTATGCTTGATAATTAAGATGCTATACTCAAAGTGAGTCGAATGTCCCTAATCAAACATGTTATGATGCAAAGTGTTGTGAATATGACCCCTATCCTAAGCGTCACCATTCATTCCTTCATTTGTCTTTTCTTTTCTCAAAATTTCATTCTTACTCAGCTTGTAGGCCTTCTTCCAATACTACGATCTACTGAGGATGTCTGTAAGAATTGAATCATTGGTTTTGTCCATTTCTTTTTGGACTGGAAGAAAGAAATTCCTCGAGTTTCTTCATCCCTTACTTACGTGAATTTCTCGAACAATTGTCCTGTTTTAGTTTCTTGCATTATCTAGAAATTCTGAAGTAATGTGCAAAACTTTGTTTGTGAAAATATTTTAGTTCATCTATCATTATTTCAATGCAACATACTTTAATGATATCGGAAGATGAATAAACCTTTAAGAATAATTGGATTTGAATGAATTGTTAATAACACAAAGGAAATAAGTCTGATAGCATATCTTTAAGAAGAAATAGAATCTAAAGATAGCAAACAGGATAAAAGTTAAATGCTCTAAATATCACCGCTTGAGCGTTTATACATTAGTTCCATGAGATCTTTCTTGAGTTCGACATGTGTTTAAAAGATCCGAAGTACTTTGTTGATGCCCCAATGTACATCATGTTTTACTCTCTGCCGAGTCAGATATAGCCAAATTGTTGTATGCCCTTCAAAATTTGAACTGCCCTTTTGGGTTTTCAACCCAAAACCCCTTTGGTCACAAGGTGCCCTTTGCGGGTTTTCACCTTGGCCTCTCCACCTTTTTTTTTTTTTTGAAAATTCAAGGCGCCCTTTGCGGGTTTTCACCTTGGATTCTTTTCTCCTTTATAAAAAGTACTTTTTGACTGAGTTTGAGTTCACCGGATTGGGTAGGCTCTTTCCATCTATTTCTGTCAAAATCAATGCACCGCTAGAAAAAGCCTTCTTCACGACGTATGGCCCCTCCCAATTTGGCATCCATTTTCCTCTAAAGTCTTTCTGGATGGGAAGGATTTTCTTTAGCACAAGGTCCTCCTCATGGAATTCCCTTGGACGAACCTTTTTATCATAAGCTCGCATCATACGCTTCTGGTACATCTGACCATGTCGGATAGCTTTCAGCCTCTTTTTCTCAATCAAGTTTAGCTGGTCATATCCGGACTGAACCCATTCCGCTTCAGCTAACCTTATCTCTGTTAAAATTCAGAGAGAAGGTATTTCTACTTCAATAGGTAATACTGCCTCTGTCTCGTAAACTAACAAGAACGGGGTTGCCCCAGTAGAAGTTCTGATAGATGTTCGATAGGCCAAGAGTGCGAACGGTAGCTTTTCATGCCAATCCTTATAAGTCCCAGTCATATTTCCCACTATTTTCTTAATGTTCTTATTGGCAGCCTCCACTGCCCCATTCATCTTTGGACGATAGGGTGAATAGTTGTGATGCTTGATTTTGAACTGGCCGCAAACCTCTGCTATCGTTTTGTTGTTTAAATTCAAGGCATTGTCGGATATGATCCTCTCAGGCATTCCATACCGACAAATGATTTCCTTCTTCAAAAATCGACTTACAACTGACTTAGTAACATTTGCGTAAGAAGCAGCCTCTACCCATTTTGTAAAGTAGTCAATCACTACGAAGATAAACCGATGTCCATTCGAAGCTTTCGGCGATATTGGTCTGATGACATCCATGTCCCACATGGAAAACAGCCATGGAGACGTCATGACATGTAAAGGTGAGGGTGGCACATGAATTTTGTCCCCATAAATCTAACACTTATGGAATTTTTTGGCATAGTTGATGCAGTCTCCTTCCATAGTGGCCCAATAATAGCCAAACCTTATGATTTGTCTTGCCATCGTGAACCCATTTACATGCGTACCACATACACCTTCATGAACCTTTTCTAGAATTAGCTTGGCTTCCATAGCATCGACACATCTCAAAAGTACTTGGTCTTTCCTTCTCTTGTATAGAACCTCCCCATCCAAAACATAGTCACAAGCTAACCTTCTCAAAGTTCGTTTGTCATTTTCGGTTGCCTACTCTGGATATTTACGATCCCTTATATATCGCAATATATCTTGATACCAAGGGTTATCATCTTTTTCCTCCTCCTCAATGTTGCAACAATGAGCTGGGGCCTCATAGACACTCATTTGAATTGGTCTCATCTCTTCCTCTTTGTTTGCCTTAATCATTGAAGCCAAGGTTGCTAAAGCATCTACCATCTGATTCTCATCTCGTGGGAGATAGTTGAAGGTGATGTCATTGAACTCTCTTAGTAACCCCAAAACTAAAATTTGATAATTGATTAATTTAGGGTCTCTTGTCTGCCATTCACCTCTTAGCTGATAGATTACCAACGCAGAATCTCCATATACTTCTAGGGTTTTTATGCCTCTTTCTATGGCTTCTTGGAGCCCCATGATGCATGCTTCGTATTCAGCTATATTATTTGTACAGTCAAAATCCAACTTGCACGTGAACGGGTAATGGTCGCCATTCGGGGATACCAAGACTGCCCCAATTCTATTTCTGACTGCATTAGAAGCCCCATCAAAATTTAGCTTCCATGGAGAATCTTGATTCTTTGCTATACACATTAGCTCCTCATTTGGAAAATCAAAATTCAATGGCTCGTAATCCTCCAAAGCTCTACTGGCCAAGAAGTCTGCTGCCGCACTTCCTTTGATAGCCTTCTGACTTACATGGACTATATCGAACTCTGAAAGCAAAATTTGCCATCTCGCCATTCTTCCATTTAGAGCCGTTGATTCCATCATGTATTTTAATGGATCTAGTTTTGTGATGAGCCTAGTAGTATGGTATAGCATGTACTGTCTTAATCTCCGTGTGGTCCAAATCAACGTACAGTACAACTTTTCGATTGGCGAATATCTCATTTCACAGTCAGTGAATTTCTTACTGAGATAATAAATTGCCTTTTCCTTTTTCCCTGACTCATCATGCTAACCAAGCACACATCCCATAGAATTACTAAACACTGACAAGTATAGTATTAACGGTTTATCTGGACTAGGTTGAGATAACACTGGAGCATTCAATAAATACTGCTTGACTTTCTCAAAAGCATTCTGGCATTCTTCATCCCAAGTACCTTGATTGTGCTTTCTGAGGAGGCGAAAGATAGGATCACATTTCTCAGTCAATTGTGAAATGAACCGAGCAATGTAATTCAACCTTCCTAGGAATCCTCGAACTTCTTTTTGAGTACATGGCGGATGCAACTCTCGTATGGCTCTGACCTTGTCTAAGTCAACTTCAATTCCCTTTTCACTGACTACGAAGCCTAATAACTTCCCCGATCTGGCTCCAAAGGTGCACTTTACTGGATTGAGCTTCAACTGAAATTTTCTCAACTTTAAGAACAATTTTCTCAAGACCTTAATGTATTCTTTTTCTGTTTGCGACTTGGCAATCATATCATCAACGTATACCTTAATATCCTTATGCATCATGTCGTGAAACAAGTTTACCATGGCTCGTTGGTATGTTGCCCTGCGTTCTTCAAATTTAAACGGCATTACTTTATAACAAAATGTGCCCCACAATGTTATGAAAGTAGTTTTATCCATATCCTCTAGATGCATCTTTATCTGATTGTATCCTGAGAAGCCGTCCATGAAGGAGAACAACGAATATCCCGCTGTGTTGTCTACTAAAGTGTCGATGTGTGGCAGAGGAAAATTATCCTTTGGGCTTGCTTTGTTTAGATCTCTGTAATCAACGCACATCCGTACCTTCCCGTCCTTCTTAGGGATAGGTATAATATTAGCTACCCATTCAGAGTACTTCACTTCCTGCAAGAATCCTGCATCAAACTGCTTCTTGACCTCATTTTTTATTTTCAGGACAATGTCTGGCCGCATTCTTCGCAACTTCTGCTGGACCGGTTTACATTCTTGTCTTATCGGAAGGCGATGTACTACAATGTCGATTACTCGATCGGGCATATCCGATAAGACCATGCAAAGATATCCTTGAATTTCTGAAGCAACTCAATCAAGCTACGCCTTGTGTCATTAGTGATCAGTGTTCCAATTTTCACCTCCTTCCCTTCCTCTAGGGCTATATTCTCTATTGCCTCTTTTTCATGTGGAATGATTTGTTTCTCCTCCTGTTTTACCATTCTTAATAGATCGAGAGATACGTCACAATCTTGAACATCTTCAAAATCCTGAGGCTCCTCTAAACACATGTCTTGCTCACAAGAGAAATTAGGATCGGCAGTATTAGCGCTCATATCATTGATATCTAGAGACCTGTGAGGGGTATGAAAGAATATACAAAGAATGAATGAATTTAAGAATGATCGTTTATGTGCTATGAATAAAAGAATAAGAGTTGTTAGAATTTAAAGGAATATTGGTTGATAAAAATGAGGCAATACTCTTTTAAATTGGTAAAAGTTATGTTTTATTTGAATAATAATAGATGAACATAAGCCTATTTTCACAAATGTAATCTTACTACTCCTAGGCCCTAGAGTAATAAACATGTTTGAGAATTACTCTGAAAAATTTCTAAAGACTACGGGAGGATCCTCATGATTCAATTGTTCGAGAGAGCTCCAGGTTCGTAGGCGAATACCCTTAAGGTTTTCCTGTCCCAACCACTCACTATGTACAACATTGATTTGATGACTCTCTTCTACTAGCAACCCTCATGACTTAAAGGTTTTGGATATAGGTAGGAATGTCATCGGTTCCCACTCTACTTCTCCTCCATTCAAACGCACCTTCCTTCTTACTTGACGCTTTTCCATCTTCTGTCTCTTGTGTTTATGGTCGGGCTTGAAACCCAAACCAAAGCGATCCTTCTTCTCCGTCAGTTTTGGGATTTGAATCCCTCCTTGCAACTGTTTTCCTAGTCCTTTTCCCGGTGATGCCTCCTTTCCCATCATTATTTGCAGGGCCATCCTTGTAGCTCCAGACATTTTGGGAACCGGTACCTTGTTTCCCTCCAAAATGAAGGTAGCATTAACAATTTCCAAGGAACGAAAAGAACACTCGATAGCCTCCTCATTTGTCTCCACATAAGGAGGTTTACTAGTGACGGCTGTTATGATGTCCTCCTCTGCATTGATGGTTATCAAGCGTCCATCTGTCACCAACTTCAATTTTTGGTGCAGTGAAGAAGGCACCGCTCCTGCCGAGTGTATCCATGGCCTCCCCAATAAACAATTATAGGAGGGCTTGATATCCATTACCAGGAAGTCAACTTCATACGTATTTGGTCCAATCTCTAAAGGGATGTCAATTCGTCCCATTCCTTTCCTTTCAGTTCCGTCAAAGGCTCTTACCACATTATGACATGTCTTCATGTGTGAACTGTCGATGGGTAATCTGTTCAATGTAGATAATGGAAGGACGTTCAAAGCGGACCCATTATCAACGAGTACACTTGGAAGCGTGTATCCTTTGCAACGAGTGGTGATGTGCAAAGCCTTAGTTAACCCTATGCCCCCAGGTGGAATTTCATCATCATTGAAGTAGATAAAATTATCAACACTGATGTTATTTATCAACCGGTCCAACTTATTGACAGATATATCATGAGTGACATATGTCTCGTTGAGTACCTTCAACAACGCTTCTCGATGCACTTCAGAGCTTAGCAGTAAGACTAAAACCGATATACGTGCTGGTTGCTTACGCAACTGCTCGACCACACTATACTCACTATGCTTAAGGAACTTTAGAAATTCTTTAGCTTCCTCCCCCCTCACTGGCTCGTTAACAGGTACTTCACTCTTTTTTTGCAATTTCAACATTCTTGGGTTTTGTGAGCTCCACTCTGACGTCCCCCATATCATAATGCTTTCCACTCCGCGTATGGTAACCTTCATCTCATACATCTTTAGATGCGCTGGCTATATTTCCTTCTTCCGTCACCGTCACGCTACAGTCATAACTCCATGGTACTTTCTTGCTATCCTTGTAAGGGAAAGGAGTAGATGTATGGATAATAACCTTGGGCGCTGCTGGTGTCCCCATTTTATTATTCCTTGGCAGGGAGATAATGATCCTTGGTCTGCTAGTTCTTTGTTGTTCATTTTCCAGCACACATACTTGCTTTTCACTAGAGCTACCTTCATAAACCTGTAGCTCTTTGTTGTCTATAAAGCCTTGCACCAAGGCCTTGAATTCCTCGCAATCTTCACAGAACTCACCGTAGTCCCACGTTCTTTCTTTCGTATTTTTAGAGGTCAACATACCTCTCTTCATCATCTTCTCCCAGATTACCCTCATAGGCATCCTTATCTCATCAACATTTTCTTTTTCCCTTTTTCCACCGGCTTCACCAATGGCATTTACTCCCTGATTGTCATGGTTCGATAAAGGATTCTCAGTATTTGAGGTACTCTCAAATTTTAAAACCCCATTCTTGATCAACCTCTCTACGGCTTTCTTGAATCCAGTACAATTCTTGATTGAGTGCCCCAATATTCCAGCATGATACTCACATCTGGCATTTGCATCATACCATTGAGGATACGGAGGTTGTAATAATTTTAAATGGAAAGAGGCTATAGCATGCGCATCATATAGATTTTAATAGAGCTCCCTATACGTCACAGGTATAGGTGTAAATTTCATCCTCTCATGCCTAGTGTTGGATTCCTGCTTTTGATGGATTCCTGCTTTTGAGAGCCTTGTTGCCCAACTGTGGCTACTTTGGGCTGGCTAACTGTTACTGCTTTTGAATTAAAACCACTTGTATTATTTACCTCATTGTCTTTTCTTCTTGGGGCTGATCTTTTGGCTCCCTCCCCCTCAATTCTTCCCCCTCTTATGGTATTCTCTATCATCTCTCCTACCATAACTATGTCCGCAAAACTTTTAGTAGTGCTTCCAATCATATGAGTAATAAATGGGGCTTTCAGAGTATTAATGACTAACATAGTGGTCTCATTCTCCAACAGTGGTGGTTGAACCTGTATCGCTACCTCTCTCCACCTCTGTGAATATTGCCTAAAATTCTCATTAGGCTTCTTCTCCATGTTTTGCAGGGTAATCCTGTCAAGGGTCATGTCTGTTACATGATTGTACTGTTGCATGAAGGCTTGTGCAAGATCCCTCCATGAACTTATTCTAGCCTGGCTCAACTGATTGTACCATTTGGCTGCCGCTCCTATCAAACTATCTTGAAAACAATGGATCAACAGTTGATCATTGTTTACATACCCCGTCATCCTTCTGCAAAATATTGTGATGTGGGCCTCTGGGCAAGTAGTGCCATTGTACTTTTCAAATTCTGGCATTTTGAATTTGTGAGGTAACACTAGGTTTGGGATCAGACTTAAGTCCTTGGCATCAACCCAATGATTATTGCCAGTGCCTTCCAAAGCCTTGAACTTTTCTTCTAACCATCTGCAGCGTTCATCCAATTGCCTTGCAGCTTCGGCCTTCAAATCCTCCTTTTCCACTATATCTAGATCGGGAACAAGAGGATTAGTAGGATTGTCACCCATATTAAACCCTGAACCAACCGGGAAATTCACATGGACACCAGCATCAATTGGCCCATGCTGAGGCCTCACAGTAGTAGATGGCCTTCTAGGAGGTGCCTCAGTTTGTAATGGTACATGCGGCGGTGTAAAACCTGGAGGAGGACCCTCATTTTCCTCTTCAGTGATGGCCATAAGAGCCTTTCTCTTATCAGTGGCCCTTAGTAACTGAGCCATTTCGGCCATCATATTCCTCTGAGCTTCCATCATTTGCTCCCTCATCTCATTCTGCATTTTAGCCAACTGCTCTTGCAACTGGTCTTGCATATCCTTTTGCAACTGCTCAAACCTTTGATCCATGTTCTTAGTTTTAGTGCGAGTGCCGTAAGGATGTGTGATTTCCAGATTTTTTTTTCTACCTTTATAAAGAAACTTTAACTAATTAGGGTCTTTCTATAACCTTGAATGCATATGATATGATGTAATGCAAATGCATGAATGCAACAAAGGCATCAATCTCGATTCAATCTCATTTAGAAAACTTTATTTAGAAAAATATTATCTTTACATATAAATGGATTACAAGTACGCTTTCGCCCTTTTAACTCTATCTAATAAAAGGGCTAACTCTCTTCCTATGTCTGACGACGACCCACACATCAGACTCAATACATCGGCTCGTACTGCCAAGTCCTGCACATATTCAGCAACCTCTCGAATCTGGGCTATGGCTTCTCCTATGACATGATCCCTTTCTCTAACCTGCCCTTCTAGACTGATGAAACTCTCCCTTTAGATAATCTCCTTGCGTCTCGAGTTGCTCGATCCGAAGTTTACCTTCCTGCAATGCTGCTTCCAAATCTTCAACTTTACTCTTTAGCTCTTTTAACTCGACCGTAGAATCATGGTTGCGATGCCAACGAAGGGATCTTCCAAGCTCAGTTATTTTAGACTTCAACCCTTTATTCTCTTCTTCTAATGCCAAATTCTGCGATTGCATCTCCTGAAACTTCTTCTCTCAGTACTCAGCTCTAGCCTTTCCTTCTTGAACCTCTTTCTGCAACTGATTTGAAGACCCTCCTACTTTCGCTCTTCTCAAGAGTACCTGTGCCTTTTTGTAGTGTTCCTTCAAATCATCTCTATCCTCTTCAATTTTCCTCTTTTCCTTTCTTTCTTTTTCGACCTCCATCTTCTGGACATCGATACCTAAACTCAAGTACATCTTCTCTTCTTCGAGCTATGCTATCCTTTTCTCAAGCTCCAAATTTTTCCTCTCAAATACTTGCCTCATAATTTCCAACTCCAAGGGCATCACTTGCAGATATTCCTCCATCGGTCGAGCTCCTTCCACATTTGGCTCAGGAATATTATCATTGATCCTTCTACCTCTCCATTCAACATATTCTGGAGTCGTAGCAGGGCCAATAGCTACCCCTTTCAACCGACACATCTTGTTCCAAGCGCTAGAGATCTCACCGACCCTTTTCTTGTAATCGGCTCCTCTATATGCAAACTCACTTTGAGTTAGCCCATGAGTTGCTGGCACGAACTACCTCAAACCGAATTGCCTCAACACGAGCAAGGGAGCATAACCAATGGCACCCCAAATTCCCAATAAAGGGACCCAATCGAAACTGCCGCAACGGTAAAGAATCTCACCAGGAATCATCCACGGAGCCCTCCACTCAACATCTTTCGACTGAAGATTTTGAAGTAGTGCTATCCAATTCTCCTCTGGAACATTAACTCTCCTAGTTGAAGCGACTATGTCCTTCAGTGGTGAGTAATCCTCGAAGAAAAACACGACAAACGACCTTATCTATCAACGAAAATGACTATAGAACCAAGCTAGAAGCAATTGTGCACAACCAACAAAACGCTGCACTGACTTTCCTACATGTGCCTAAGAACCTGAATGTCTCTGCCAAAATTGCAGGGACAGAAGTGACCCTCTTACTGAGTCTATGGAAAAGATCCGTGGTTGCCTCATCCACATATCCCAAAGTCTTAGAGAACACCATCAATCCGTACAAACTTAAGGCAAAAACATCTATCCTCTTTGTTTCATCGGGATGCGTCAAAATCAGACCCTTCAAAGCGTCCCATGAAATGCACTTGCACTCACCCTTCTCTTTAATTCTGGTCGTAATCCACTGCTCACTCATCCCTGTAATAGTCATCAATTTCTTCCAAAAGGTAGGGACATTAGCAGCTCGAGAATAGATTCTATCAACCTGGAACTTGGGACAACGTAACAAGGCAGTGTACTCCTCTACGGTAGGCACCAAGTCTACCTCCCCAAAAGTGAAACAACTGTACGCTGGGTTCCAAAACTGAGCGAGGGCTCAGAACAAGTGCTCATCTACTTGAACATCGAGCAAGTAAGGTAAGTCTCTGTAATTACCGTAGAATAACTGTTTGGTCTCGTTGCCCCATTGATCCCAAATCTCCTTAAGCTCTTGGAGATTATTCTGCGTGACACTGATGCGAGTATATCCCGACAGCTCCGACATCTATCCCGCAGCTATACTATCTCCCTTTTCTAATTGAGTTTGCTCAGACCATCTATGGACGTTGGCGTTGCCATCCACTCTATCAAGAAGTCCGTTCTCCATAACAAAACTCTCTAACTTAGAAACTGACCGTGAATCGATACCTTTGTAAAATACAAAATGTTATGCAAACAAAAGAAAAGAAATAGTCAGTATCACATGATATCAATAAATCTCAACAATAATTTATAAGGGTAATATCTAAAGTTTAACTCTAGCTAAGTTGGGCTCTTACGGTTGTTTCTATGTGAGGTTGGTTCTAAAGTTTGAAGTACCTGAACCAGCAGATTCCTCGATCCTCACCCATTATAGGCTCATTTGAATCGCGTTCAGTTCAGGGGGACACATTTCCCTATGGCTACACGGAGATGAAAATCTCACAAAACCATAGGTACAGATGTATCCCGAAAGTGATCCACTATCCTGCACGGAGGTGAAAACCTCACGAAGGCGTAGCTTCTCACTCCCACTTAAGGATGTGACCATAACGGTCATGCAAATGCAATGCGTATTAGAATATAGCAACACATACAATAATACCAACACATGTAAATGCAAAGAGGATTAAATTTTAAAATTTTTAATTTCCGACATTAAGACAAGAGATAATCAATTACACGGCTTGACTCTCTTATTAGTCCCCAGTGGAGTCGCCAAGCTGTCGACACCATTTTTGAATCGAGTTTTTGAAAATGGGAATCGACTTTAAAGACGAAAACATGAGTCGCCACCAATCTTTTTAAGTGTGATTGGGTCACCTTTAAAACATTTTTTTGTTTTTTTAAAAAAATCATCGATTTTGGTCTACGAAATCAAAAGAACACGTTAGAGTCGACATGCGTAAAAAGAAGGTTTAGCACCTCGTAACGCCCAAAAATTGGTACCAAATTGATTATCAAATGTCTTTAAGGTCGGAATTCAGAAATTTTAAGATGCAATCCTCTTTGAAACATTTTTTATTTTGAAAATTGGAGTTCACTCGTATCAAAATATTGATACTGAGTTAGCCTTTTGGAAATCCCTATCTTGAAACAACAAAACGCCACATCCAGTAAGTTAGGACATATTGCTTTGAAATTCCAAGACAGTCGCTTACATTTTGAAAACCTTTAAAAACTTAGAAGGGTACTTGATTATTCGAACTCGACGAGAAGAGTCGCAACCCAATAAGTTAGGGCACTACTTTCTCGAAGTTTCCAAACATCAAGCATTGCCTTTTTGTATTTTTGAAGACTTTGATGCCCCTCTCTTTTAAAGTGAAGTGTGGGAATTATATTGCATTATAAATCATACATAATAACATATTATTGTAATAGGTAAATAATGCATACATTTAAACAAAGTAATGGTAACAATATAAAGATCGTGCATTAGATATATACATATAACATAATACATATAAAGCAAATATTAACAATATACATATAAAGATATATATATAGCATGTATCAAGAATGAATAAACTAATATACAAACATACAAAATAATAATTAAATAATGCATGATATAAAAAAAAGCAATAACCAAATAATGTATGATATACAAATAGATGAAATGCACGTTCACAAAACATAACATATAATAATAAAAATAAAAATAACATTTAACACATACTTGATACATATAATATAAAAATATCTTAAAGAATTAAAAAAAAAATAAGAATGATTGATTACTAACAAAATAGCTACATAATTAAAGATAAGATATTTCATAACAATTTTAAAATAGTGTTTAATATATAATATATAATATATAATATAATAACAAGAATATTTACAAAAGAATAATAATTATATGGTAATATATTGGTTTAAGAGTATATAAAAGAATTCATAATATAACAATATTAATTTAAAATGAAATAATATATAATAAATAAATAAATAAGTAATAATGAAATGTGTATATAATATGAGTTTAAAATATGATTTAATAATAATAATTTACAAATTCTAAATAATATATATATAAATAATATAATTGGTAATATGTGATATATAATATTTATAAAAATAATAAGTAGTGTAAAAATAAAACATAATAAATGTTATATGATAAAATATATGGGAAATAAGAAATATAATAAATATAATATAAAATAATGAAAATAATAATATATAAATAACTAATAAATAGATATAATATTTATGAAAATATAATAATAATATATAAAAAATGATATGCAATAATATTTTTGAAAGAATAATGTATAACAACTAATAGTAATATATATATTAAAAATAATGCTTATAATAAAATAATCTTATAACGTGTGATATAAAAATAAAACAAGTAACAAAAAAACAAAAAAATATATAAATAGAATAATAAAAATAAATATAGGATTAAATTTAAAGTTCAGTAAAATGTCAGGGCGAATTTCAAAGAAACCAAAACTGGATTAAGGCCCAATTTAAAACGCGCGTAAAATTAGAGGGACTCACTGGGCAAATTGCCCTATTCCCAAAACGGCGACGTTTTCCAGAATATAATTTAATAGCCATCGGGACTAAATTAAAACTAAAATAAAATATTGGGCCAAATCATAAATAAAATAAAGTTTGATTGTAAATACAAAAATGGGCAGAAGGATCAATTGGGTAATTAACCCAATTCTAAAAATGCGCGGATCCTCCCCGGGTAATCGGGTCAACGCGCGGATCCTAGGGGTCTAAAACGTCGACGTTTCACAGGGGCTATATAAACCAAGACTTTAGCCCAAAAATCATTTTACACCTTTTTTTTTTTTTAAAAAAACTTAAAATTCTCTCTGAAATGAGAGGAGAGAGAGAGAGTGCTTGGCTCCGGCCTCCGTCGAGCCGAGCCTTGGTCCTTGGCCTCACGCGCCCACGCGCCGTCACCAACTCCTCCCCGTACGGTGGTCGGAGGTCCAAACTTCGATTTTTAACGCAAATAAAGGTTCTACCTTTTCCTTTGTCATTATTTACAATTTACATATATGTATATGTATTAGAAATTTCACCTTTGTATACTTAATCGACTGAGATGCTTGCTGTGTATATATGTGCGAGAACAAATCTTTGGCTGAAACTGTATTTTTTATTGATCATATCTGTGTATTTTTTTTGAACGTAAGTCTTTACAAGTGAAATGAAAGGCTTTAGAGCCTTGGTCCCTTACATATTCTGGGAAAGAAATCCATGATTTCTTTCCATTTCGTGTCTGCAGTTATTTTCCTGCCATTTTCTGCTCTGTTTTTTTGTGTATCTGCTGTTTGCTTCCTTTTCTTGCAGGTTCCCTGAAGATCCCGGCGGTGGTCGTGGTGTTCGTGGCGCGATTCGGGGCCAGATAGAGGGACGACCGATGATCAGGGCACCGATGGGCATTGAAGGCGCGTCAATAGTGCATTGATGGCCTCGATTTTAGAAAGTCAAACAGCTGTTCCCCGAAACTTCCAGAATCCCTTGCGGCGCAAGGAGAGGGCTAGGGTCTCTAACCCTAGCCAAATGCTTCTAATTTTGGGCCTCTGAGAGTTTGAGTTAATTGGGCCATTCTAGGTCTGGGTTAGTTCAGGGGTATTGGGTCTGTGTATTTGGGCTAGTTTAATGTATCTGGGTAAGATGTAAACGGGCTTAGCTGAATTGTTTTGGTTTTGGGCCCATGATTTGGGCTTTGTAACCTGGACTGTTTAAATAAACATTTGTTATTTATTTTTAATTTTGGTTTTTCAACCCGGTCAAATTTGTTATTTATTTTTTTAGCATACAATATATTGTCCTTGTTACTTCGAATAAATGTCGCACTATCATTATTAGCCACGCATGACTTTTTTAAATTTTGAACTATCTTCTTTTAAATATAATCGATTAAATTTATTTTTATTTTCTTTTACCTAAATTCATACAAAAAGGAAAATTTTCTAAATAAAAGCAATATTCCTTATTTGGAGGTTCGATAAGTCGTATCCTAACTTACTGGGTTTCGATTTTTCTCGTTTAACCTAAATAGCGGCATATTTTTTTTAAATCGCAACACGAGTTTTGAATAAAATGCTTACTCTCGGAGATACAAGGTCTTATGTCCTAACTTACTAGATATGACATTTTGTTACCTCGAGATAAGATTTTTGTAAATAAAGGCAATATTCGGTATTTGAAAGTTCAAGAGATCGTGCCCTAACTTATTGGGTTTCGATTTTCCTCGTTTACCCTAAATAATCGAATATCCTTTTAAAAGGAGTTAAAAAGCTCGAGATGTTGTGTCCTAACTTACTGGATGTGACATTTTATCACTTCGAGACGAGAAGGTCTTTAACATTCGAGTTTTTTTTACAAAGAGAGGGATTGTATTTCAAAGTCTTTTAAGTTTCCAATTTTCGACACTAAGACACTAATTAATCAACTAGGTACCAATTTTTGGGCGTATCGAGGGTGCTAATCCTTCCTCGTGCGTAACCGACTGCCGGACTCATTTTTTGATTTTCGTAGACCCAAAAATTATCGTTTTAGTAAATCTTAACTTTTATTAAAATGATTAAATTGAGGTGACCCGATCACACCTCATCAAAAAGGATTGGTGGCGACTCCCCTTTTTTTCGTTTTCATTTCCAAAACAAAGTCAATCCTCGTTTTCAAAGAATGGTTTCGACAATTGTCATTGTTTATTTTATTTGATGATGTTCGTTAATGTTAAAATAGCATACATTATACGATTCTCATACGTTGTTTTGCTAACATATTCATTATCGCTCTTCGCTAATATGACACTTCATTCATGAACCATTTTAAATATTATACATTTTTACCCAAACTCATAAAAAATTAAAATTTTTAAAACCAACAATATTGTCGCATTTCGGGAATTCAAGAAATCGTACCCTAACTTACGGGGTTTCAATTTCCTCGTTAAACCCAGATAGCAAAATACCTCCTCAAATTTCAAAATATATGAATTTTAAATTATAATAAAGGCAATATTCCGTTTTTGGAAATTTGAAAAATCGTGCCTTAACTTACTGGGTTTCGATTTTTCTCGTTTAACCTAAATAACCGGATATCCTTTTAAAATTTAAATGCATGATTTTTGAAATTTAAAAGACAAGCTTATTTTCAAGGGTTTAAAATGTCGTATCCTAACGTACTGGATGTGACATTTTATTGCTTTGAGACAAGAATGTCTTTAACATCCACTTCGATTTATCCAAGCAATTTTTATAAAATTAACATTAATAGAAAAGGAGGATCGTGTTTCTTTTAAAATTCTTTTTGAGTTTCCAAATTTTGACATTAAGACATTAATTAATCAATTAGGTACCAATTTTGAGCGTTACGAGGGTGCTAATCCTTCCTCGTACGTAACCGACTCCCGAACCCGTTTTCTCAAATTTCGTAGACCAAAATCGTTGTTTTAATAAATCGAAATATGTTATTAAAATGACCAAATTTCTAGGTGATTTGATCACACCTAAATAAAAAAGATTGGTGGCGACTCCCATATTTGTTTTCATTTTCAAAACCAAAGTCGATTCCCATTTTTTAAAAAAATGGTTTCGACAAAATCTTATATAAATATTATTTTTAACATAACCATGATAAGATAATATATATATATATAGGGGTTATTTTTTTCGAGCTTAATTGTAGCATACGGGTTTTTGAGGAAGGATTATGTGAAATTGTGATTCCACGTCATCTTTATCCCTTTTCAATAGGAGAATGACAAATAAGATTTTTCCTCTTAATTTTCAGTTTTTTTCTTCTGAAAAAATCAAATCCAACTAAAAATGTTAAAAATCAGGAAGAAAATTTTGATTTGTCATTCTTCTATTGGAAAAGGATATAAATGACGTGAAATCACAGTTTCATACAATCTATTCACTCCTTATACATAGATCACTAGCAAATATAGGTTGACATGGTCTTTCCCAACTGTAGAAATGTATTTTCCTTCTTCCTTCATCTTGTTTTCACAAAAAATTCGAACTTCAGTTCTAATTTCTTACAAGTCAAGAAATCAGCCACATATATTTGGACTTGGAAGAGCCTACTTTAAGGTAGAGATTTACTTGCTTTGCTCTCTTGAAGAGAGCTGCAACTACCAACTCTAATTGTTTGTCCTGCCTGCTGTAAAGCGTTAGAAAGATCCCCCTCTCCTCTTCATTCGTATATGCTTGGTTGTTCTGTTTGGCCCCACAACTCCTATTTCTTTGTCCAACTCAGTTTGTGGAAGAGCCGCCTCTTTCTAGCATCCCATTGGTCTTAAACAATAGGATAACCACCATCATCTTCTTCCCCCCAAGCATCTTCAATTGAATAACCGGTTGCTGAGATAAAAATAAGTTTTTAATTAAATAAATTTTATTTGGACTATCATATAGGACATCCAAGTTGGCATTTAAAACCCATTTGGACTACCACGTAGGACCGCCGTCAATGTGGTAATGGAGCTTAACGGTAGAGTAACCACTTCGTAACAAAACGATAACGTAAGTAAGTAAAATGTAACATTTCAAACATAAGTGACTAAAATGTAATCTGAAGCAAACAAAAGTGACTATTTTTTTTAGTTTACCCTTAAAATAAAGGTTAGTTCTTGATTGTTATTGAAATTGAAAAGTGTTTTTCGAAAGTGTTTCGAAAATGTGATTTATTAACTTTTAGTCTTCTTCATTGCTACCAAAAATTATGATTGAAAGTTAAAATGTCAATTTTAAACATAATAGAAAGTAAAAAACTAGTGGTAAAAAGATCTCTCCAATCCCTCTCAAATTTGACATTAAACAAATTGATCCCACTAAAAAGAAACAATTTAATCCCTATCAATTTTTAAGGCTAAGCAACTAATGATAACCTAAATATACCAAAAAAAAAACTAATGATAACTTAGAACGGCATTAATGGTAGTGTTTTTTTTATAATTTTTGCATAACTTTGATTGATATAATAATAAATTTAGTCTGCATTATTTATCTATTATGTTAATTTGGTCCTAATTCTAAGAAACTCAACAAATTTATCCCTTAATATTTACACACTTGTCAATTTAGTTCTAATTCTTAAAAAAAAAATGTATAAAAAAAACCAATATATAAATTAAAACTAATTATCTTTTTAAAAATTCCGAAAAGATGTATTAAAGTTAGAGGTGTGCATGGGCCGGGCTATCCGGCCCGACCCGAAGGCCCGCCCAAAAATTGAGAGGGTTCGGGTAAAAATATAAATCTGAAATATAGGTTTGGGTAAAAAACGAGGCCCGTTTAGAAAACAGGCCAGGCCTCAAGTAAAACTATTTTGGCCCAGGCCCGGCCCAGCCCGAATTATATACTAAATATATTTTTTTTTATTTTTAATCATATTTACATTTTATTTTCAATTTTAATGTATAACCACTTTTTATTATATTTTTAATTTGTGTATTATTTTAAGAATTGTTTTAGTCTCATTTTTTATCTGTTTCTTGTTTTAATATTTGTTTTTATTTTTTAAAGGTATTTGATTTATTATATTTTATAATTTTTTATTTAATGAAATAAACTAAAAAAAATTTAATATGGGTCAAGCCGAGCTGCGCTCAGGCTTAATAATTTTATTTCGGGCCGGGCCGGGCTCGGACCTAAAAAATAGGCCTAAAATTTTGTCTAGACCTAGCCCGACCGGGCCATGCACACCTCTAATTAAAGTTTAAAAACTTAAAATTCTAATTTAGTTTTGTTTCTTCTTTTCTCCACCGCAAAATCGTCATCTTCAACCCAAAACTCATAATCACCATCTAACCTTCACCTTCAACGACCCTCACTCACGCCGTCATTAATCACCATTAGCATCCCACCATTTCACAAAGCTGAACTCATCACTCCAAAATCTATAGCTTCATGGTCAAACTGTGACAATCCTAAAGATCTATTTTTTAGTTTTTTTTAGTTTTTATACAAGCTCATTACTCAAATGTAATTTATAGCACAAGACTTTTTAACCATCAAATCATGTTTCAAGTATCATAAAATATATAATTTATTACTGCAATGGATGAAACTCAAAGATGAATCAAAAGTTACTGCAAACATAAAGACCCCAAAACTACATAGAAATTCAAAAAAATAATTCTTTGAACCTCACTGTTCGTGCCAAGAATCCAGAAAACCCACAAGGGACTTATGGTTTACATTAAATACAAACACATAATTCTAAATCTGCAAACATCGCAATACAAATATAATCATATTGATTCACAAACAAGCAAGGAACCACATCCACTCAGAAAAATAAAATAAAAATTCAGCTATCTCGAGTTGGGATTTTGAAAACGAAGAAGATTTTGTTTTGAACTTGAGGAATACATGATTTCTAGGTTTGCTTTCTACACTTGAGGGAGAAATGGGTTCGCTTTCTTTGTTTGAGGAAGAAACCAAGAAGAGATGAGAGAAAAAAATTAAAATTAAAAATACATAAAATTTATATATTTTTTGAAGTTTAATTGTTTTATATTTTCTTTGTTGAATTTTAGGAGATTTTTAAAATTTTATGTGTTCTAATTTGCAGATAATTTTTTGGTAAAAATTTTGAAATTGAGTAAATTGATCCCTTTAAGGTAACTTGAGCAATTTAATCCTGATAATTTCGAAAGTGAGCAACTAAGGACAATTAATCACTATGTTAATATTTTCCATCAATTGTATATTATTTTAATTGGTATAATAATAAATTTAGCCTTCAAAGTTTATATATTTTGTTAACTTGGTCTTAATTTAACAAATTTATTCTACAACATTTGTCTAAATATGTAAATGTCAAGACTGGATTTGTTGAATTAAAGTTAAAATGACAAAATATGTAAATATTGAGGATAAATTTGTTATTTATACCAATCAAAATTATGTACAATTGACAGAAGACATTAACATTGTGATTAATTATTCTTAGCTGCTCACTTTTGAAAATGATAGAGATTAAATTACTTCATCTTTTTAAAGGGACCAAATTGCTCAATTTTGAAATTGAGAGGGACTAGAGAGGTATTTTTACCTAAATTTTTAATAATTATAATCAAACTGACAATGTATAAATGTTGAGTGTTAAATTAATTGAACTTTTTAAAATCAAGGCCAAATTGATAAGATAGATAAATATTCAAGGCTAAATTTGTTATTATACCTATCAAAGTTATGCAAAATTGTGGAACATTAACACCATGATTAATTATCCTCAGTTACTTATTTTCAAAATTGATAAGGATTAAATTGCTCTTTTTTAAAAAATGATCAATGTCGAAACCATTTTTTTGAAAAACGGGAATCGACTTTGATTTTGAAAATGAAAATGAAAAACGGGAGTCGCCACCGATCCTAATTAGGTGTGATCGGATCGCCTTTGTTTTAATAAAACATTTTAGTTTACTAAAACAGTGTTTTTGGTCTACGAAACTCGAGGGAACGGGATCGGGAGTCGATTACGTGCGAGGAAGGATTAGCACCCTCGACACGCCCAAAAATTGGTACCGAATTGATTAGTTAGTGTCTTAATGTCGAAAATTGAAAATCGGAAATGGATTTGAAATACGATTTTTTTCTATTAATATCGATTTTAAAATTCTTGAATTAACTCAAATCGATTGTTTAAAGATTTCCTTATCTCGAGATATCGGAGTATCACATCTCGTAAGTTAGGACACAATACCATGAATTCCCGAGTGCAAGGTCATCCTTTAATTTAAATAAGAATTTCATGTGTTTCAAAACTCGAAAAGGATGTTTAACTATTTAGAAACAACGAGAAAATTGAAACCTCGTAAGTTAGGGCACAATTTTTCGATGTTCCAAAATGCGAAACATTGCCTTACTTTGAAATTCTCGCTTTTTGAATAGTAGCGAATTTGATATTTAAACAACATGTTATTCGTTCGGATTCACATAAAACAATTTAGTGGATGAATGTAACGAGGCTTGATTTATGGGGTGATGATATGAAATGAAGGTGTAATGCGACATAGAACGATGATAAAAATATTACACAAGTGAATGACAATAATATGACAATACAAATAAACGGATCATGCAATGGCAATAATCACACAACATGCATCATTTAAATACTTAATATTAATAATCAAAGATAAATGAATTAAATAATAAAAAAGAAATAATGAATAGCATAAAGTTAATTAAAATGAATAAGACGTAAAAGGAAACGAAATTAAAAGGATGATACATGTGTTTTAAATAAATAAATAAATAATATGCAAAAAGAATTTCTTAAAGAAAGATCAACCATATACAAAACAAATTTAAAAGATTATAATAAGGTTAAAATGAACAATATATGTGTGTACGAAAGTGTGAAACAAATAATATAAAGAATCTTGAAGTAAATGATAATAAAACATTCCAAAATAAATAAATAGGGTTTTAAAATAAGGTATATATGACGACTTAAAACGAGTAATGAAAACAATAATTCATAAAAGCAAGTTAAAAATAGTTTATAAAGCAAATTTAGAGTGAATAATATAAATAACTTAAGATAGTTGATATATGATTTCAATTTAAAATAGAATAAAATAATATATATATATTAACTTTAAGTAAATAGCTTTTTTTTTAAAAAAGGTTTAAAACAACATATGAAAACTTAAAATAAATGATATATGGAAAAAGAGCTTTAAAATACATAATCTATAAACCCGGTCTTAACAAAAATAATATAAAAGAGTTTCGAATAAATAAAATATATGGAGAATAAGGATAAATGATGCTTACATAGTTTAAAATAAATAGTGTATAAGAATGGTTCGAAACGAATAAATAAATAAAAATCTCAAATAATATAGAAAAACTTGAAGTAAATAATAATAAAACAGTTTGAGATAAACTATATATGGAAACTTTGAATAATTAACATATAAAATAATTTTAACTACGTAATATATATAAATTTAAAATATATGATATGTAAAACTTTAAAATAAATGGTATATACATAAAATCATAAAATAAATAATATACAAGATAATTTAAAGTAATATATAATAAAACCGTTTAAAGTAGCTAATTAAGAAAATATACTTGTAACCTAAAATAATATACAATAACAATTTGAAAAGAATACCATAAATCAATTTTAAATAAATGGTTCATAAAATAATTTTAAGAGAACTAATATACACACATATATATATTAAAAGATCTAAAATAAAATATATATAATTGTTTGACAGAATACATGTTTTTCTAAAGAATAAATAAGCAAAATATGCCAAATAGTTTGACATTAGAAGGTTTATGATCAAATTAAAATAAAATAAAATTGCAGGGACAAATTTAAAAGAGAGAGGACCCAAATGGAACGCATGCAAAGAAAGAGGGACTTATTAGGAGCATATCCCCACCCTTAAGCGCTTTATATCATGCAGGACCAAAACGCGACTAGCGTAAAATCCATGGGGCCAAATTAAAGCGCAAAATTAAGAACCAAAGGGGGTATTGAAAACGGGTAGCAAAACTGAAAGACCCATAGTGCAAATGACCCACTTTAGCCTTGAAAACAATGTTGCCGTTTCTGTGGCCATTTAAGCCATTCTTTTTTCTTTTTCATTTCAGCTTCTATTAAAAAAAAAGAAAACAGAGGGCCTTTACCCCCTCTCCCTCTCCCTGCTCATTTCGGCTAGGGTTCTTAGAACCTTCATCACCGCCTCTACTGCAGCGCCACCACAGGCGGTGGTTGGGGGGTGTAAGCCGGGCTTTCTAGCCCCTGTTTAAGGCGAACTCAACAGTGAAAACCTCATCGACCAAAGAAGATCTAAAGAAGGAACCCCCTACGACCTCTTCGGGTCGAATCCGACGACGGAAGAGCGATCTCCGACGACGGTTACTTCGATTCGGGTAAGTCCCCTCCTTTGATTTTATGCCCTTTTTTGTTTTATAAATTTGTAGTATAAATAAAAAGAAATTTAAAGAGATGAAAGAACGAAATGAAAACAAAGAAAAAATAAATCGGAGATCAACCTTTAAATTTTGTTCTGTTCTTTGATTCAAATGTGCGTGTAAAAAAAATTACAAAGAACATATCTTGGCTTTTAAAGCCGATCTACAAACTGTTGGCCTCTTTGTTTTTGTTTTTTCCTATTTACTCCTCTGCTACTTTGTATTAATTTCTCTCTGCAGGTGTCAGAGGCGTGGAGGAGATGGTGTGTGGTGCGATGAAACGGCGCGCATGGTGGCTTTGCTGGTGGGGAGCGGCGGCTGAAGGCTTGGTGGCTAGGGTTTGCTGAAAATTTTGTTTATGTTGTGGGCTTGGGCTGTTAGGGTTTATAAATTGGGTTTGGGTATTATATTATTGGGCCTTATAATTGGGTCTTGGTTTAATGGCTAGATGGGCTTACTATTTTGTAAAATGGACTTTACTTATTTGGGATTTTCATTTTGGAATTAATTTGGGTTTTTATTTTGTTTCTTGTTGGCCAGGCCAAAATTGGCTACAACAATCAATTTGCTTAATATCGAAATTGACAGGGACCAAATAGGTGTTTTTACCAAAATTAATTAAATAATATGATATTTAAATAAATTAATATAATAATAAATTATATTTAAATAATTTAATAGAATGACAAATAAAACATAGATTAATCTAGTTTATTATATACATTTTACAAATTTTTATAAATAAAAATATTTTAATAAATTTTACTTTCAAATATAAAAATATAAAACACTCAAATCTCAATTTTTTGGATAGAAGAAAAAACAGTTATGACAATACCTTTTATTGCGAAAGTTTTTTTTTGAAACAAAGGCTAAACATCTTTTATGAAGCAATAAGGCAACATTTTACAAATGAGAATTAAAAAATTAAATAAAATATAAACCCTAGGATTTAAAAAAAATAAATCAAAAGAAAAACATAGATTTCAGTCGCACTTAAGCTTTTCTCGTCTAAAAACTAGAATACCAAAAAACTAAAAAGCTCCCAAATTTGCCTCTGTCTACATCTTTTGCTAGTTGTCGAAACCTTTTTTTTTTAAAAAAAGGGGTCGACTTTGATTTTGAAAATAAAAACGGAGTCACCACCAATCCCTTTTTTATGAGGTGTGATAGGATCACCTCATAATTTAATTGTTTTAATAAAGCGGTTTGATTTATTAAAACAAAGATTTTGGTCTACGAAATTTGAGAAAACGGGTTCGGGAGTCGGTTACGTGCGAGGAAGGATTAGCACCCTCCTTACGCCCAAAATTGGTACCTAATTGATTAATTATCGTCTTAATGTCGAATGTTGAAAATTTTAAAAGAATTAGAAATACGATCCCTTGTTATTAATGTTCATTTTGAAAAATGCTTGAATTAAATTGAAGCGAGCATCAAAGGCCCACTCATCCCGAGATAACAAAATGCCACATCCCGTAAGTTAGGACGCGACGTTTGAACCCTCGAGAATAAGTTTGCCTTTAATTTTTATCAAAACTTTGTGTATTTTGAAATCTAAAAGGATATTCAGCTATTTAGGTTTAACAAGAAAATCAAAACCCCGTAAGTTAGGGCACGATTTCTCGAATTCCCGAAACGCGAAATATTGTCTTATTTTGAAATTTTCTTTTTGAATAATACCGAGTGCAACACTTAACGATGTGTGTTTATTGGTTGGGGATAAAATGAAATGGTTTAGTATGGATATGTAAAAAATTTTAAACGCAACCTTTGAAGTGATGAAATGAGATGGAACGATAATATAGAACATGGAATAACGATTTATGAATAGAATGTTACAATAATGAATGATAATAATATGAAAACACGAATAAACGAATTATAATACACATGGTGACAATAATCACACTATGTACATCATTTTCAATATCAACATTAACAATCGTAAAAATGAATCAACATCATATTTGTAAAAAGAAATTAAAGCAAATAATAACAAGGTTTAAAATAAAAAATAAATTAAACAACCTAAAGTAACTAATATAAAAAAAAGTTTCAAATAAATAATATATAAAAACTCAAAATAAATAATAATAAAATAGTTTAAAATAAATAATACAAAAAAAATTAAATGAATAACATGTAAAATAGTTTAAATTAAATATTATTCGTGAAGATTTCAAGTAGATAATATATAAAATAGTTTAAAATAAATAATTTATAAAAATATCTAAGATAAATAATATAAAAAGGGTTAATAAACAATATATGAAAATATTTCAAATAAATAAAATAAATAAGTCTAAAATATAAAATTTATAAAGCAATTCTAGATACATAGAAGACAATTTAAAAGAACTAACATATAAAAATCCAAAACAAATAATGTATAAAATTGTTTAAAATAAAAAAATATAATAAGAAAAATATATAAACAGTTTGATGTTAAAAAGGTTAAGGATCGAATTGAAAAAAGATTAAAAATAAATGCCACATTTAAAAAAAAAAAGAAAAGAGAGGGAAAGCCTAAAATAAAATATGTACGAAGGGATAGAGGGTTAAACGGGAATTACCCCCAGCCCCTAAGCACAACGTTTCAAAGGGGACTAAAACGTGACTAAAATAAAACTATATGGTAGAATTTAAAAATGAAAGAAACACAAACTAGGACCACATTGTAACACGACACAAAATTGGAGGGATCGGTGGCGTAAATAGCCCAATGGTCTAAAAAACGCGCGGACCCTCCCTGGAGCGGGTCTGGTCTTACGCGGGTGGCCCGATACGACACCGTTTCAACGCTGGAACCCTTGGTGCAAAACGGCACCGTTTTGCCTTACTATTTAAACAAAGTTTTATTTTTATTTTTGCCATTTCTTGTTTCTTTTTTTTTTTAATTTCAGATAGCAGCCCCCTCTCCTATTTCTTTTCCCTGCTAGGGTTTCTTAACCCATCATCGCCACTGCCGGACCGCCACTGTATATGGCGGCCGGAGTCCCTAAACGGAACCTTTTTCGGCCAACCCAACCTTCCAAACCTCGACCAAGGGTCAAATACCCAAATCCCCCATTAAAACCACGAAAATAACAACTAAAATAAAAAGAGCCGAAATGCCGATGATATTTTTGGCGAACCAAGGTTAGGCCGCTCCGTTGCCTAGAGAAGAGAACTCTGACTACAGCATTAAAGGTAATTGATCTCTTTTCTTTTTGTTCTATGCTTTTTGTTAAAATTGATTTTAAAAAAATAAATAAATAAACAGAAAAAAAAAAGACAAAACAAAAAACGAAAGAAGAAAACAAGCAAGATCAAAACAAACACCTTTTTTAACTAAGTTCTATTTCTTTTCTGATTAGCTTCTGTGCGTGAAAAAATTATAGAGGAATTGATGTGGCTCTTATAGCCGAAATTACAGCCTTTTGCTTCTGTCTTTTTGTTTTTTGCTATTTGTTTCTTCTATTTGTCGTCTTTCGCTTGCGTGTGGCAGGTGGTTGTCAGAGAAGCGTAGAGAAAGCACGCGGAGGGGCGGTGCGTGAGGTGGCCAGGGGTAGGCCTAGCATGCGGCTGCTGCAGAGGGTGAGGGGTTAGGGTTTGCTGACATGTTTTGGGTTAATTAGGCTATTAGGGTTTAGGTTATTGGGTTTGTAATTGGGTTTTAAAATTTGGGTTGATTTGGTTTTGTAAATAGACATTTAATGGACTGTAAAAATATTTGGATTTTTGTTTATTTATTTGGTTTTTATTTTATAAATCGGGCCAGGCCAAAATTGGCCTATTACAGCTGCCCCTATTTACTCATTATCGTGTAACGGGAATAGAGCAAAGACTATAAAAGGGCCAATTTTGCCTGGACCTGCTGAGTCTCGACTTCTTTTGGCGCTTCTTTTCTTCAAGTAGCTTCAATATGCTCCACTGCAACTTCAGTAGAATGAGATTCACTATCTTCAGTCTACTCCACTGCAACTTCAAGAAGATAAGGCTGGTAGCTTCAATCTGCTTGGTTGAAACTTTAGGAAGATAAGGGTCGCCATATTTGATCTACTCCACTGAAACTTCAAGGAGATAAGATATTCAACTTCAATCTGCTCTACTACTACTTCAGGGAGATGAGATTTGCTGTCTTTAGTCCGCCTCATTGCAACTTTTAGGAGATAATAAGGTGGTGGCTTCAATGCTGCATTTGCAACTCAGGAAGATAAAATTCACCATATTTGATCTACTCTACTGCAACTTTAAGGAGATAAGATCTTCAACTTCAATCTGCTCTATTGCTACTTCAGGGAGATGAGATTTGTTGTCTTCAGTCTGCTCCGCTGCAACTTCAGGGAGATAAGGCTGGTGGCTTCAATCTGCTTCGCTGCAACTTTAGGAAGATAAGATTCACCATATTTAATCTACTCCACTGCAACTTCAAAGAGGCAAGATCTTCAACTTCAATATGCTCCACTACTACTTCAGGGAGACGAGATTTGTTGTCTTCAATCTGCTCCGCTGTAACTTTAGGGAGATAAGGCTGATGGCTTCGATCTGCTTCACTACAACTTCAGAAAGATAAGATCTACAACTTCAATCTACTCCACTACTGCTTCAGGGAGATGAGATTTGTGGATTTATCGATCTTGCTACACCGTCTTCTGGGGGATGTGATCTGTAAAATCGATTTTATGGATATATGCTAATGCCAAATAATTAGGATGCTATGATCAGAAATGAATCAAATGCTCCTAACTAGATGTGTATGAATGATACTTGTATGAATGTAATTTCATTATTCTGTTACACCATTCTCTGGGTATCATGACCTGTGAAATTCATTTCATGGGGCTATTTATGCCAAATGATTAGGATGTCATGATCAAAATGAATCGAATGCTCCTATCTGGATGTGTATGAATGATATTTGCATGAATGCCGAATGTCATGAGAATGATCCCTTTTTAATGTTTAGGTTGTTATTGCTCGTTGTTCATCAAGGTTCTATCACTGATGTGTTACCATGCCTTCTTTGATCAGCTGATATCTTTGACAGAAAGCCTGAAGAAATAGCCAAAATTTAGACTATTCTTTCTCAAATGTTTCCAACCCTTAGGTTTGGTTAGTTCTGACTAGTGATCTTGTTTCAGGTCCCCGTACTATTCAGAAAGTTTTAGAGAAATATGCAGAACTCCTTTTGCTTGAACATTATCAGTCCATTAATTGTTATTTCAATGAAAAATACTTGAAAAAGATTATCACAAAGGACGAGATGGGATTTTATTGAGAGCAAAGCTCGAAATGAATACATTAATCAAATAGCAAATTTTGCTAAGATACAAAAATGAATAAGATTAATCAAGATAACAAATTAGAATAAAAAATGAATAAAATGAAAATAGGTGGCCCAGATATCGTATCATGAGCTTCTCTGCATAAAGCTTCTCAAGGACCCTTTGAACTTGATATGTGTTTAGAAGAACTGAAAGACTTTGTTGATGCCCCAAGATGTAGCATTTCTCCTTCTTGTTAATTCGGGTATAGCAAGACTACCGCATGCCCAACCTTCAATCAAAATTTGAATTGCTCATTCTTGGGTTTTCGATTCAAAACTCATTTGGTCTCAAGGCGCCCTTTGCGGGTTTTCACCTTGGCCTCTCCTTTTTCTTTTCTTTTTCTTCAATTTTCTTTTCTTTTTATTTTTTATTTTTTTTGAATTATTTCTTGATTTGAACTCACAAGATTAGGCAAGTCATTGTTATCCCTCTCGGTCAAAATCAATGCTTTTCTAGAAAAGGCCTTCTTTACCACATAAGGTCCTTCCCAGTTTGGCCTCAATTTCCTTCTGAAATCTTTTGTATGGGAAGGATCTTCTTCGATACCAAGTCCTCTTCATGGAATTTTTTGCGGCGAACCTTTTTATTGTAAGCTCGCATCATTTGTTTCTGGTACATTTGACCATGACGGATAGCTTTCAATCTCTTCTCTTCAATCCAATTTAACTGATCATATCAGGATTGAATCCATTCTATTTCATCCAGCTTCAGCTCAGCCAAAATTCAGAGAGAAAGAATCTCGACTGCAATGGGCAAAACTGCTTCCACTTCAATGAGAAAGGTGTTACCCTGGTGGAGGTCTTGACCGACGTTCGATAAGCATAGATGGTAATTTCTCATGCTGATCTTTATGAGTCGATCATTTTCCCCACGATTTTTTTATTTTTATTAATTTTTATTTGCATCGTTCATTTTCGGGTAATATGGTGTTTGATCTTGAATAGACCGCAAACTTCTGATATCGTGCTGTTGATGCGATCCTTTTTGGCATTCCATACTAACACAAAATAATTTTTTTTTAGAACCTGCTAACTGTCGACTTTGTGACATTAGCGTATGAAGCGGCTTCCACCCATTTAGTGGGGTAATTGACGACCGCAAAGATGAATCGATGTCCACTAAAAGCTTTTGGCGAGGTCGGTCCACTGACATTCATACTCCACATAGTGAAAGTCCATGTAGAATTCATGAAGAGATTAATGAGACAGATGAATCTTGTATCCATAAATTTGGCACTCATGGCATTTCTTGGTATAACTGATGCAATCCTCTCCCATGGTGGACCAATAGTACCCAAATTTCATGGTTTGTCTGGCCATTGTAAAACCATTAACACGTGTTCTTCAAACACCCTTATAGACCTCTTCTAAGATTTTCTTAGCCTTAAAAGCATCCACACGTCTTAATAGCCCAGGCATATCTTGATGCGATCATATGAAAACATCTTGGAATTCTTGGGATGACGTCTCCCTTTGTGGTGATACAGGCTTCTCTTTCTCTTCTCGTAGGCTTACAATATCCATTGCCTCTTTGTAAGGTAGAATTTATTTTTCCTCTTGTTCTACCATCATTAACAAATCAGGTGATGAGTTACAATCTCTATCATCTTCAAAGTCCTGAAATCTCTCTAGACACACGTCTCGCTCAAAAGAAAATTCTGGGTTAGTAGCAATGCCGCTCATGTCGTTGATATCTGGAGACCTATTGTAGGCACGAAGGAATATCCAAAGAATAAATGAATCTAAGAATAGTTATTTATGGTAATGTCACGAATGAAGAATAAAATAGTATTTGAACGGAAGTCCAAAGAACAAAAGAATCTAAGAATAATTGTCTGTATAGTATGATTATGAATGAAATGGAAAGAATAAAAGAATATTTGCTCAAAATGATAGAAAAAATACATTTTATTGAAATAAAGATTTTGGACATAAGCCTATTTCACAAAAGGTATGTTATTGCTTCTAGGCTTAAAGCAACAAGCATGTTTTGAACATTACTCTAAATCAACTCTAAAAACTACAGGAATCTCTTCCGCAGTTTAATTGTTCAGAACACTTCCAGGCTCATAAGGGCAAATACCCGATAAATTTTCTCCCTCAATTCCTTCTTCAGATATGGCATTGATGTTTAGATTTCCCATCATCCCTATCGTGCCTTTGTTATACTCAAAGAATTCCAGTTCCTTATTATCTATCAGGCTTTGTACCAAGGCCCTGAATTCATTGAACTTTTGAATCTCATGACCCTCTTCGTCATGGAACTCACAGGAGTTCTTTGCTCCTCCGGGTTTATCCCCTGAGTCCTGTGTGATCAGCCATCTTTCTACCATTTTCTTCCAAACCTCTCTCAGTAGGGTTTTCACTTCTGCAATACCCATCTTGATTTTTTTCTCGTATTCTCGATTATCGCATTTATCCTTTTGTCAGAATGGTCGGGTAACAGATTTTCTGCACTAGATGGATCATCGAATTTCACAATACCTATTTTGATGAGTCTTTCGAGTATCTTTTTGAAAGTGATGCAGTTTTCGATCGAGTGTCCCGTGATCCCTGCGTGGTATTCGCATTGGGCGTTCGTGTAACAGCCTAATTTTCAGTGGTGTCGGAACAGTGATTCGAGATCACCAAATCAGAAAAATGAGTCAGAAATATTATTAATTTAGTGAGTATAAGTTAAATGTGAAGTTAGGAAAAATTTTGAAGTAGTGAATAGTGTACTAAAAATAAATATTAAAATAATTAGAATCGAAAACGAGGTATCGAGACCTCAAGAATTTTAAATCGAGCCATAAATATTTTTATAAATATTTATGGAGTGTTAATAAGTCAGTATTAAAGTTTTGTTAAGAAATTTTAAAGTTTTAATAGTTAATTGAACAAAAATGACTAAATTGTATTAAATGCAAAATTGTGGAAAATGATTAAATAGCTTAAATGATAAAAGAAAGAGGGTTTAAAAGGAAAATAGACCCAAGGTCTCTTTGGGCTGGACGGCAATGGCATGAAATCAGCAAGAAAATAAGGAGAATTAAGGGCAAAATTGGAAAATTACAAAATTTACTTAATAAAGCTAGGACTAAAGTGGAATTATTGAGATTTCTCTTTATTTTTCTACATTCTCATCAGCAAAAACACCATGGAAGAGTTCCTTCAAGCTGGTTTTTCATATTTTTACTTCAACATGAAAATTGAATAAATGATCAAATTGAGCATTTCAATTCAGTGACAAGATGAATTGAAGGAAAAGACCATAGTTGGACCATGGCAACAAGTGATAAGTGATAGCTTCGGCTACAGTTATCTGATCAAGGATAAGTGAAAGTGATAAGTAATAGCTTGGCTACACTTATCCGATCAAGGACAAATGACAAGTGAAAAGTGGTAGTTTTGGCTACCTAATCGGTGAAAAGTGGTAGCTTTTGCTACCGATCGATGAAAAGTGGTAGCTTCGCGCTGCACGATCGATGAAAAATGGTAGCTCCGACTACGATCGGTGAAAAATGGTAGCTCCGGCTACGATCGATGAATAGTGGTAGCTCGGCTACAAGAGACAAGTGATTTCGTATAAGACCATATCCGGGATATGGCATCGGTGTGATATATGCTATTGATAAGACCATATCGGGATATGGCATCATTGAGATATGTGATTCGTGTAAGACCATAGTTGGGCTATGACATCGATAAATGAAAATGTGTAAGACCATAGTTGAATTATGACATCGAGTAAACGAAGTACTCAATTCCATAAGACGTTCACTAATTTGACAAAGTTTGGTAAGTGTTACATGGAATTATGTGATACAGAGAAACGAGTTGATAAGATATGAGTATAGAACTTGGTTGATAAATGAATTCATTTGTGATTATATAATTGTTCATCTTGAATGTACTGTTCATATGTATTGATAATTCAAACGTATTAATGAATAGAGTTAGACATGGAATAAATTGAACACAAGACAAATAATTATGAAATTGAACTCGGAACTCATGAAAATGACGGTTATTGATATATGGAGACATGAGACATTGGTATATGAATATGGAAAATGTTTGATAAATGTGTTTATTCATAATTATGGAATTATATACCTCATGTGTACTATTTGCATAAAGATGATATTTCAAATACTTTGGTTATTTAAGCCTAAATATGAAAAACAAGATGAAATCAAGATAAGTTGTTATAAAAATATATTTAGATTACAGAGCTATGGTGATATATGTATGTTGTATGATTGCATAACGTGAAATTGTGAATATATATGAGAAATTTAATGAGAAATGAGCCCATACACGTTTCTTGTTATTTATATGAAGTGTAATGACGACAAGGGTGATGAAGTTATAAACAGAGAGTTACGGGTTGAAAACACACAGGCGTGTGACTCTCAGAGTGTGAAAATTTTCTAAGTGTTGCAAAAGTTTCATATGTTTACGGTTTGGTTCGAACCACCACTGAATGTATGTTTTGGGCCCCATAGGCCCATATAAAGGACGTTAAACATATATATGAAAGTTTTTAATTTAGAAGAAAGTTTATGGCTGATTTTTACATGATTGATCATATTAAGTTCGGTAATGTCTCGTACCCTATTCTAGGCTCGGAATACTGGTAGGGGGTGTTACAGTTCGCATCGTACCATTTGGGATATGGGGGCTATATAGGTTCTAGGTAGAAAAGGAACACTATATGTGCATCAAACAGAATTTGGTACAACTCACTATACGTGATTGGTATAGGAGTGAACCGAAGTTTTTTTTAGTTCGGTCTTGGATTGAGTTCTTGCCTTAGGGGGATCTGATGGCTAGTAGTTGTCATCCTTGGCTGGTTTACGGTAATCAGCTTTGAATAGTCCTTGTTATACCTACTCGCATTATTCACCTTATTTTCTTTCTTCCTCGGGGCTCTTAAAGTATTAACTTGGGAGCTTCACTCTCCCCTTTTCCATTTGTAACGATCTTCAAATTGTTTTAGTAGCTCCACTCTTGCTCTTTCGGCTTCTAACATGTCATCCAGATCGGGGACTACGGGATTAGTTGGGTTTCCCCTCGATTAGAGGCTGAGCCTGCTTGATAATTGATCAACATCGAGGCACCGGCCTGAAATTGTTAGGGTCTGATGTTGACAGCCACCCTCGATGGACATACATTTGGTTGCACTTGGGCACTCGTTGGGGTGAAGCCAGGAGGATAAACGAGGTCTTCATTATCGTCCCCAGGATTGACCATAGGGTTTTTTCTTTTTTCTTGCCTCCCAGTCAACAACTGGGTCAACTGGTTCATCATGGTCCTTTGGGACTCCAACATTTGGTCCCTCATATCCTGTTGAATCTTTACCAACTGTTCTTGCATTTGTGCTTGCATCTGATCTTGTATTTCCCTTTGCATCTGCTCTAATCTTTCCAATATTTTGTCCATTGCTTTAGTTTTCTTTCATGCACCGTAACGATGTTTAATTGGTAGACTTTTGTCGATTTCTCGATTAAATGAAATAATTTTTTAACTAATTAGGGCTCTTTTATGAAATCTAATGCATATGATGCGATGTAATGCATGGGATGAATGTAAAAAGAGGCGTCGATTCTGATTCAATTCTGTTAGGACAACTTTACTGAAAGACAAATATCTTTACATCAAATGGATACATATACGGCCTTGCCCGTATACTCTAAGTAAAGACATCAATCTTTTCTTCATATTTGGATGTCAAGATTGAATCTTGCGAATTTTTCAAAAGATGTTTCTATTATCTCGTTTTGCTTGATCCAGGCTGTGACCCATTGCTTATTCATCCTTGTGATGCTTGCTAGCTTCTTTAAGTAAGTTGGGACGTTAACAGTTCCCGAATAATCTTTGTTGGCTTGAATATTGAAGCAAATTCGTGTATTCCTCCGTAGACTCTCACCCTTCTCGCGCTGTGTTTACCCGGACCATATCCGGACGGCCGTATTGTATTCTACTTTATCAAGAAATTCATTTTCCATGACAAGCTTTCTATTCAGCAACTGAACGTGAATCAACACCTCTTTTCTATGATGAAAATGCAATGCAATCATAATCAAAACAAAGCGAAACAGGTTAGTACAAAACAAAAGCAAGCAAGAAAAAGAGATATAGCACCTATTTGGGTGACCACTACGGTTTGGAGTGGTTCTACCTAGGGTGGGCTCTTAAGGCTCGCTATATGCGGTTTGGTTCTAAAGTAAAGTACCCGAATAGACAAATTCCTTGATCCTCACCCATTATAGGCTCATATAGACCAAGTTCAGTTCAAGGGAATACATTTCCCTAAGGCCATGCGGAGATGAAAATCTCACGGAGACATAGGTACGGCTGTATCCCGAAAGCAATCCACTATCCCATGCGGAGGCGAAAACCTTACGAAAGATTAGTTTCTCACCCCCACTTACAAAGGTATAACCGAGCGGTCATGAGTTTCTCACTCCCACTTACAAAGGTATAACCGAGCGGTCATGCAATGCCATATGCAAAAATGTATCAAAAGGCTTAAACCAATAAAGCAAACATATCAAAATGAACCACAAAAATGAAATGCAACAAAAGGATCGTAGATTTAAATCAAATTATCAGTTTTCGACAAAAAGACAAAAAGTAATCAACTTGTGGCTTGACTCTCTTTTTTAGTCCCCAGCGAAGTCGCCAAGCTGTTGAAACCATTTTTTTTAAAAAGGGGTCGACTTTGATTTTGAAAATAAAAACGAAGTCGCCACTAATCCCTTTTTTATGAGGTGTGATCGGATCACCTCGTAATTTGATTGTTTTAATAAAGCGGTTTGATTTACTAAAATAAAGATTTTGGTCTATGAAATTTGAGAAAACGGGTTCGGGAGTCGGTTACTTGCGAGGAAGGATTAGCACCCTCGTCATGCCCAAAATTGGTACCTAATTGATTAATTATCATCTTAATGTCGAATGTTGAAAATTTTAAAAGAATTAGGAATACGATCCCTTTTTATTAATGTTCATTTTGAAAAATGCTTGAATTAAATCGAAGCGGGCATCAAAGGCCCACTCATCTCGAGATAACAAAATGCCACATCCCGTAAGTTATGACGCGACTTTTGAACCCTCGAGAATAAGTTTGCCGTTAATTTTTATCAAAACTTCGTGTATTTTGAAATCTAAAAGGATATTCGGCTATTTAGGTTTAACAAGAAAAATCGAAACCCTGTAAGTTAGGGCACGATTTCTCGAATTTTCGAAACGCGAAATATTGCCTTATTTTAAAAATTTCTTTTTGAATAATATTGAGTGCAACACTTAACGATGTGCATTTATTGGTTGGGGATAAAATGAAATGGTTTAGTATGGATATGTAAAAAATTTTAAACGCAACCTTTGAATTGATGAAATGAGATGGAACGATAATATAGAACATGAAATAACGGTTTAAGAATAGAATGTTACAATAATGAATGATAATAATATGAAAACACGAATAAACGAATTATAATCCATATGGTGGCAATAAACACACTATGTACATCATTTTCAATATCAATATTAACAATCGTAAAAATGAATCAACATCATATTTGTAAAAAGAAATTAAAGCAAATAATAACAAGGTTTAAAATAAAAAATAAATGAAACAACTTAAAGTAACTAATATAAAAAAAGTTTCAAATAAATAATATATAAAAACTCAAAATAAATAATAATAAAATAGTTCAAAATAAATAATACAAAAAAATTTAAATGAATAAGTAGATAATATATAAAATAGTTTAAAATAAATAATTTATAAAAATATCTAAGATAAATAATATAAAAAAGGGTTAATAAACAATATATGAAAATATTTCAAATAAATAAAATAAGTCTAAAATATAAAATTTATAAAGCAATTCTAGATACATAGTACATAAGACAATTTAAAAGAACTAACATATAAAAATCCAAAACAAATAATGTATAAAATTGTTTAAAATAAAAAACATATAATAAGAAAAATATATAAACAGTTTGATGTTAAAAAGGTTAAGGATCGAATTGAAAAAAAAGATTAAAAATAAAGGCCACATTTAAAAAAAATAGGAAAAGAGAGGGAAGGCCTAAAATAAAACATGTGCGAAGGGACAGGGGTTAAACGGGGAATTACCCCCAGTCCCTAAGCACAGCGTTTCAAAAGGGACTAAATGTGACTAAAATAAAACTATATGGTAGAATTTAAAAATGAAAGAAACACAAACTAGGACCACATTGCAACACGGCATAAAAGTGGAGGGACCGGTGGCGTAAATAGCCCAATGGTCTAAAAAACGCGTAGACCCTCCCTGGAGCGAGTCGGGTCGCGCACGGATGGCCCGATACGGTGCCATTTCAACGCTGGAACCCTTGGTGCAAAACGGCACCGTTTTGCCTTACTATTTAAACAAAGTTTTATTTTTATTTTTGCCATTTCTTGTTACTTTTTTTTAAAATTTCAGAGAGCAGCCCCCTCCTATTTCTTTTCTCTGCTAGGGTTTCTTAACCCATCATCGTCGCCGCTGGACCGCCATCGTATATGGCGGCCGAAGTCCCTAAATGGAACTTTTTTCGGCCAACCCAACCTTCCAAACCTCGACCAAGGGTCAAATACCCAAATCCCCCACTAAAACCACGAAAATAACAGCGGAAAAAAAAAAAGAAAATAAAGAGCGCCAAAACGCCAATGATATTTTCGGCGAACCAAGGTTAGGCCGCTCCGTTGCCTAGAGAAGAGAACTCCGACTATGGCATTAAAGGTAACTGATCTCTTTTCTTTTTGTTCTATGCTTTTTGTTAAAATTAATTTAAAAAAATAAATAAATAAACGTAAAAATAAAAGACAAAATAGAAAACGAAAGAAGAAAACAAGCAAGATCAAAACAAACACCTTTTAACTAAGTTCTATTTCTTTTCTGATTAGTTTATGTGCGTGAAAAAATTACAGAGGAATTGATGTGGCTTTTATAGCCGAAATTACAGCCCTTTGCTTCTGTCTTTTTGTTTTTTGCTATTTGTTTCTTCTATTTGTCGTCTTTCGCTTGCATGTTGCAGGTGGTTGTTAGAGAAGCGTGGAGGAAGTGTGCGGAGGGGCGGCGCACGAGGTGGCCAGGGGTAGGCCTAGCATGCGACGGCTGTAGAAGGTGAGGAGTTAGGGTTTGCTAACATGTTTTGGGTTAATTGGGCTATTAGGGTTTAGGTTATTGGGTTTGTAATTGGGTTTTGAAATTTGGGCTGATTTAGTTTTGTAAATAGACATTTAATGGACTGTAAAAATATTTGGATTTTTGTTTATTTATTTGGTTTTTATTTTCTAAATCGGGCCAGGCCAAAATTGGCCTATTACACTAGTTATAGGCGGTGACAGAAGCATCTGGTAATAAACATGTAACAGCCTATTTTCAGTGAAATCGTAACAGTGGTTTTGGGACCACAAATTCGAGTCTGGAAGGAAAACTATTTTAATATTATTTCATAGTCTGCATTATGATAGTAATGTCGTATGGAAATTTCGTAAAGAATTTTTTACCGATTACATGTTTAATTTGATGAAAAGGACCATATTGTATAGAATGTAAAAGTTGAATTCAAATAGCTAAAGGGATCAAATAGCTATGGAATTCAAAATTTGAGGTCCTTATATGACAAATAGACCATTTAGAGGAGTTAGTAGATAAGTATGATTAGTCATCATTGGAAAATTTAATAAAGAAAAGGACTAAATTGGAAAGATAAAAAAATAAAGATGATAAATGAATTAAATAATAAAAAATATAATCATTTATCATCATCTTTCCCAAATAAAAACATGGAAACCCTAGTTATGAAGCTTGAAGATGGACAAGCTTATTTGGCTTAATTAGGTATGTATTTATGTCTCTTTTTTAATGATTTTTATATTTTCGATATCATAATAGCTTAATCTAACTATCTCGGGGATTAATTTGCAAAGTTATGAAAGTGCTAGGGTTTGGCCATGGATGAATATAGTTGAATTATGAAGTTTTATGGTAGAAAATAAAAGGTTGTTAATAGATAAACAACTTTTGTAAAGGGAATTTTGATGAAATTATGATTTAGGGACTAAATTGAAAAGATGTAAAATTTATGAAAAAATTCTAAATTTTGTAAAATGCATGGGCTGCTATTGTTACATTTAAAAATCAACTAGTCTTGGAATAAGGATTAAATTGCATGAATCTTATTTTCCGAGGCTAGGGACGAAATTGTAATTAATAAAAAGTATTGTGGCAAAATGGTAATTTTTCCAAAGATGTGAATTGGATTGAATTGAATGTAAATTGATGTTAAATTCATTTGTATAGATCCGGATAGATCAAATACGGGGTTAGATCAGGAAAAAGAAAAAGTAACGGATTAGTAGCTTTTGTGTACATGGTAAATTCGTGTAACTAAATTGTACATTTATATGTTTTGAATTGAATATTATTGTGTGTGATTTGTACAATTGCCATGTATATGAAATTAATCACATATCCGACAATGACTGACAAGTATTAAGTCCTATTTGAATAAATGAAATTCGATGGATACAGGGTTCCCGAATTGGTTGTAGTCTTGCTTGTGTTGCGGGCACACCACAGCTCGCAAGAGCATCCCATTATTAGCTCTCATGAGCATCTCGATATTGGCTCTTTTGAGCTACCCGATACATGGCTCTCACGAGCTTCCCATTAATAGCTCTTCTAAGCATCCAGATTGGTTGTGATCCTGCATGTGTTATGGACACACCGCAGCTCTTATGAGTATCCCGATGTATGGCTCTCCGGAGCTTCCCGATATTGGCTCATATAAGCTTCCCAATTAATGGCTCTCCGGAGCTTCCCGATATTGGCTCATATAAGCTTCCCGATTATGGCTCTTATGAGCTTCCTGTTATACAACTCACATGAGCTTCTCATTTATGTACTGGTATGAGCATTCCTAAATATGAATTGACGGATGTTATAAGAATTGATGGATTACAGTTTAGTACACTTCGGTGTAGTACCCGTGTATCCACTGAATAATGAACGATTCAACGGGCAAAGTTTTGATAAGAGACAATTTGAATTCAAGACAAATTATTACTGAAATATATCTAAAATACATGGATATGATTTGTACATGTTATATGGACTTATGATGTAGAATATATATATGGAGATTTGATTATTGTGAGCTCATACATGTTTCTTGATATTTATATGAAATACATGACTAACATGAATGTTGAGGATATGTGTTTAGGCTTTTGGCCTAGTTGTTTGGAATACGTTTTATATGCTTACCTTTTATGTAAAATAATAGTAAGTTAAATTCCATGTTATACAAATTTACTAAGCATTAAAATGCTTACTCTATTTTATTTCCTCTGTTTTATAGTAAGTTGGAAGCTCGTTGGGTTGGAAGTTGGGCGGAGATATCTCACACTATCCATCGGCCTATTTCGGTACATATAGAAAACTAATTTTGGTTCTAATGGCATGTATAAGATAATTTAGCCAATGTTGGCTTAAAAGTATTTTGTTGTAAATAGCAATTGGAATGGCTTGAGTTGGTTATATTTGATATGTATATATGTATGGCTTTATTATTGTATTTTGTGTTTGATTTGGCTGAGCTTGTATGTATGATATAAGTAAGCATATATGTGATTTTGGTTAAATAGGTAAGTTTGGATATTTGAATTGTGAAATGATATTACATGCACAAAACTTGATTTTGGTATATGGTTGAATGTCTTATTATGGTCTATTGATGTTCAAAAATGTTTGGTTAGGTTTGTAACACCCCCTAACCCTATCCCGTAGCCGGAACAGGTTACGGAGTATTACCGGTCACTACAGTTCGATTACGATTAATAGAGAAAGAAATATAATTCAATTCACTTTTCAATAACAAATATTCAATTTCACAATAATCACATATATCTATATAAATTCAATAAATTTAACACATACCTAATCAATCCATTTCAATTATAAAACACAATAATTCTCACCTTAATTACTTATATGTCAGCAGGATAAAATTGAACATAAGATACTGATACCTTCAAAACTGTTAAAGCCGGTGATAATACCAGAATGAAAATGGGATAGAATTTATATGGGTTTGAATTGGAATTATCTCTATATGCGAAAAAGAAAAATGATATTTGAATAATTGTCTGAAATATAGGTTTTTGAGATTGTCAGATTATATGGTTTGCCAGTTTCTATTATTCCTGATTGAATAATTATAACTGACGCTCTTCAGTGAATAGAAGAAACTGTATCTGCTATGACATTTACTCTCCTGTTTCTCAATCGGTTCCTGAAGTATTTCAAGGTACAGAGCTTGTCTGAACGGGTAAGTTATCTGTTGTTAATACTCCGTAAATATAGTGTGGAAGAATTGAGAATTACAGCTAAAAATGATTTTGAAAGAACTGAAATTTGGTTAGAGAATATTATCAGGGTTGTAAATAAATTTTTTGTCCACCGAATAAATGTTAGCTAGAAATGTATGATATTTCTATTAAAGGATTCAGTTTACCAGTGGTGGAAAATATTGATTTATGATGTGAAAAAGAAAGGGTTATTTGGAAATTTTCCAAAATGAGTTCTAAAAGAAATATATATATACCAGCCAGAGATTTCTTGATCAGAGATGTAAAGAATTTCCAAAGCTTAAACAGAGTTATATGACTATAACTGTATATGAATGGAATTTGTTTGATTGAATAAATATATCAGAGGGTGTATTTCGACTGAAAACGTAATTTACAAGTGGTTTGAAGATGGTTTAAATGAAGACATAAAGCCAAAGAATCTGTGCTGGATATAATTCTTTTGATTATTATTTTAATGATTGTTTGAAGAAAGTTGAAAAGGATATTATTCAAACTTCAAGACTGAGTAACACAGTTACCAGAAGTAGATCACCATGTAATCTTGGAAATATGAGTGAAAGCCGAAGTGTGACAAATGACTTCACTATAAAATTTAAAGAATGAACATCAGCTAGGGTATAAGTTAATCATATCTAAGAAGATTTTTTCTCTACTGGATGTCAATATTGGTACTTCTTCTTTATCAATACTGATATGATTAGTTTAAATTGAACTTAGTTTGACTTAGTTATATGATTGCATAAATTTAATATCTACTAAAGATTTGCCTATTGAGTTTATTGAATTTTTGGTTGAAGCATCAAATTTTTTGGATCAGTATTTATTGGTTGATAAAATTTACAGGAACTGTTTGATAATGATATTAGGGTACTGTTTTCTGATTGATTTGATGTTATTACTATTTGATGTGATTTTGAGAACAGAATGGTTAATTTTGCACGATGCTGTGGTAAATTACAAGTAAAAGTATATTATATTGCAAAGTCAGGATAATGAAATGTTTTGTTGAATCAGAAAAGATTGAATGATTTGCCTATTGGGATATTGGTCATGTCAAAACAGAAATGTGCCAGAAAGAGTTATAGTACTTATTTTGCTTATATAATGGACATTATAGTATCTCCGTTAAAGTTTAAATTAGTGGCAATTTTGATATGTTTCCAGAAGAGTTACCTAAATTATTGTTAGTTAAAGAAGCTGAGTTTGCTATAGATCTTGTGTTTGAAACGATATTGAAAAGTAAAGTGAATTGTATTGAATTGAAAATATATGTGATTAATTGAAATGTGTATTGGTTGAAAAATTGAAAGTGAATTGAAAACCCTATTAATAGTATTCGGGCTAAGTCGGATATAGTTGGCATGCTATAAGATTAGAAACGTTCAGGGATACTTCGACCTTGAGTCGATGAGGCACTATAAGTGTCGTACTGTTATTGTTACTGTTCCGGAATAATTCCGATGAGGTACTCTATACCGTACTGTTACTGTTTACTTCGGCTTGGCCGATAAGGCACTATGTGTCGTACTGTACTGGTGTGATGGTTGGATCCGTGTATCCGTCAATGTCCGATTCATGTTAATAGGGGTAAATAAAAATACTGAATGACTGACTATTACTGAATAATTGATCGTTACTGAATAACTGATTCCTACTGAGCAAATGATTGTTACTAAATAACTAATTGCTACTGAATGATTGAATGTTACTGAATGAAACTGATAAATTGAGTGATACTGAAAAAAAAATTGACTGATATTGAGCTTGGATTATACGGGTTACTGAATGAAATGTAATAGTTGAATATTATTTACTGAAATTGAATAGTGAACAGAAGTATAAGTGAGACATATGAATGGAAAATATTTTTGTTTAAATGATTTGTGAATTTATTTTGAAAAGCTAATCGGGTTAATAGATGATAAAGATTGAATGAGTTATAAAGAATTTATCCATGAAATGAATAATTGAATATTTATGATCATTATATGATTTTAAGTGTATGTTATGTTATTAAGTGTTCAGATTATAGAAATACCACTGAGTTCATACTCAGCGTACGGTTTGTTTCCATGCGTAAGATAAGTTAAGGTCAGATCGTTGAATTAGCATTCCAGGCCGATCCCAAACTGTAAGTGGAGAAGTATGTTAATTATTGGTAAAGGCATGTACCTAGGATGTCAAAAGTGGTCATTTTGCAAAGTTATTGTAAATGTTGTTATAAATTATAATGGTTGAGTACATAGCTTAATTAAGTTTGGTATAAAGATGCAAATTTGGGTATAATTATAAATAAGTTTGATTAGTAAATTATCGCTAGGTTTTGTGGATAAAAATTGTGGTACCAACGAAGGTACATTGGTTAGACACTTAAGATGGTCGATTTAATATGTTTTAGATGTGTTTGATCGTAATTTGAGTAAGTTAAAAGATTATAAATTATGTTGTTTGTGGTTTATGATTTGCAAGGTTGGTAAACTTGAATTGTAAGACTCATTTTAAGTCCACACAGCCTGGCACACGGGTGTGTGTCTTGGCCGTGTGAAAGTAATTTGTTCATGAGTAATAAGTCAGAGAGTTACACGGGTAAAGGACACAGGCGTGTGGGTACTGTTCGATAGGAAAATTTTAAATTTTTTTTGAAAAATTCGTAGTGATTTTAAATTAGTCCCGAATTGATTTTACTGTTCATATTGAACTTCGAGGGCCCATTAAAGGGACTATACATTAAATTTAGGATAAGTGTAAACAATTACATTAATTAATGTCTATAATTGAATTGTATTGATTGGTAATGCCCCGTAATCCTATTTCAGGGACGGATAAGGGTTAGGGGGTGTTATAAGGTTAATGTTAAGTTTGGGTGAGAAATGTGGAATTAGAAATGACCTATTTTTGTCCACACGAGCAGAGACACGGTTGTGTGTCTCAGTCGTGTGTGACACACGGCCTAGCACATGGTCGTGAGCTTCGGCCGTGTGTCCCTTACATCTTTAAAATTGCAAAACAGAATGCTCAGATATTTTCAGACGGCCTAGCACACAGGCATGTGGCTTGGTCGTGTGACCCCTGCACTTATTTATTACAAGTCAGCATGCTCACACGGCCTAGCACACGGACATGTGGCTTGGCCGTGTGACAAAGTCAAAGAGCACCCTAATTTGGACACGGGCTGGGACATGGCTGTGTCCCTAATTCGAATGCCCACATGGCCTAAGACCCGGGCGTGTCTCTTGACCGTGTGAGACACACGGCCTGGCCACACGGGCTGGGACACGGCCGTGTGTCCCTAATTCAAATGCCCACATGGCCTAAGACCCGGGCGTGTCTCTTGACCGTGTGAGACACACGGCTTGGCCACACGGGCTTGTGTCCCCTGCACATTGGAAAATTTTTGATATTTTGCAAAAAATTCTCTAAGTACCCGAATTAGTCCTGACTTGTTTCTAATGCATATTTTGGGCCTCGAGAGCTCATGTAAGGGATTTTATGATTGATTCCTGATATAAATGTGAAATGATATGAAATGTTTGTAGTCAATCTATAAACTGTGATAATGTTCCGTAACCCTGTTCAGGCGACGGATACAGGTTAGGGGTGTTACAAAACAAGTTGATGGTAAGCATCCTGACTCTTGATATCCATTCCAATCCTCTGTCTCCCGCCAACATCGCCCTCAGGCTTGACCAATCCACCACACCACCTCCATGGACACTTTTCGTCGTTCGTCTTCTACAATAATATAACGATTAGGGCCCCTTCGTTGACTAGCATCTTATCAAAGGAAAGATCCATGTGTATCCAACCGCTATTTGAGCTATCCCTTGTGTAAACTGACATTTTCACATTGATACTTACAGAGCTGTATTGATACCACACGTCTCTCATGACAAATAAATGATGAGAGACCCCAACTCCAACAAGATCTACTACCATCTGTTCACCCTCAATCTGCCATGTGACAACCCGAATTAGGGCCTAATTGGAATAGTGGTTTCGTGACCACAAATCTGAGATAGAAATAATTATTTTATATTTATTTTATATTTATTTTGAGGTTTATGATATGATTTCATGATTTCGTGAAAATTCCGTAATGAAATTCTATGCATTAAGCGCTTAAGTTGAGATTAGGGACTAAACCGAATAAATTGCAAAACTTGTGTTCTAGAAGTTTTTAGTATGAAATTGCTTTGGAATATTAATTAGGTGGTCTTAAATAGCAATTTGACCAATTCCTAAGTTATGGACAAAAGTTGGACATGGAGGGAATTTTTAGAAAGTTTAGTAGTAAGGGCATTTTGGTCATTTGTATATTAAATGAAATAAAATGGGAAAAATAACACAAAATTTGGTCATCTTCATCATTAGTTGCTGCCAAAATTTGCTCTCCTCCATAGCTAGGGTTTTTTCAACTTTCAAGCTTCATAATCAAGAAAGGCGTGGAACCGAATTTCGAACGGGGAAAGAAAAAGCTTTGGACTAAAGCTGCAAAATTTCTATATTTTGCACCGAGGTAAGTTTGTACGTAAATAAATCATCGATTTCTTTTATGTTATTGTATTTTGATAACATGTGGAATATGGTCGCCTATCAAATAGTTATTTGATGTAAGTTATGAATTTAAATTGATTTGAGACAATTTAGTAAAATGTTGGAAAAGTGAGAAATTTCTGTTGAACCTTGAATAAAAACGATACAAATGAACTATTGTGTGGTCACGTGTGTAGTACTAAGCGCAAAAGCTACTACGTGTACAGATTATTGGTCGCATGTGTAGTACTAAGTGCAGGCTACTATGCGTACGCGAAAACTGTGGTCACGTGTGTAGTACTAAGTGCAGGCTACTACGTGTACCAGATTATTGGTCGCATGTGTAGTACTAAGTGCAGGCTACTATGCGTATCATATAGCTTCGGCTACAAGTGTGGAAATGGGAAAATGTTCGGGTAGTTGTGTCTCGTTGTTATTCGATGAGTTCAACGGCAATCGATTAAATGAAGATACATGTGAAAGTGATTATGTGATGAATAAGTGCAAGTATATGTTTATTTGAATTTATGAGCAATATGCTCGATATGTGAGCGAACCTCGGTAAAATGGAAAGGATTGAACGAATTATGTAAGAGTGAATTTTTGTAGTAAAACAATGTTGGACAGCAGCAGTTGCATAATTTTGAAAATTCACCAAAAATCATGGAAGTAGAATTAAATCTCAAATAAATTATGTAATTAAAGCTTAATGGGTCTACTTTCATATAAAAGAAATAGGGGAAACAAAAGACTTCTATATTATGTGATAATTGAATTCTTGTGAAACAGGTTCTGAATGAATTTAAGATCCCCTGTTCTGATTTTATAAATTCACCATAAATTGTACAAAAATTATTAAGAGTCATACCATACATGCATGGATTCCTTATTGAGTCTATTTTTAAGGGAAACAAACGGCATGGTCGTTGGAATCTTGTACAGGGAGAAATTTTGTTCGTAATGCACAGGTGTCAGAGTAGTCATACCCTGAAACAGGGGAGACTTTAACTAATAAACTGTACTAATTGGCCCGACCAAAAATTCTAGAAAAAATTTAGTAAATATAATTATGAGTCTAGTTTCAAGAAAAATTTACAGAATTGAATTTTGAGATGTGTAGCTCAAGATATGATTTTTCTTTTAACCGGGACTCTAGAAAACAGCCTGTTATCAATATATGTAACCATATACTAGTATGATTGTTTTACTTTGATAAATTATATATCAATTTAGTACTTACTTACTAAGCTATACGCTTACCATCTTTTCTTTTTCTTGTTTTATAGAATTATTAAGCCAGCTCGGGATTTTGTAGATCGTCGGAGACTCATCTACACTATCAATACTTTTTGGTATTTTGTAATCACTACTTTGGAATTATGGCATGTATAGAGAGAGACGAATCATTTTGTTATATGTCATAATTAATTTGTTTTAAAGTATCACTTTTCTAAATTTTAAAATCTACATGTATCTATGTATATCTATTAATGCTATCAACTTTAGTCTAAGCTAAAGTAAGTAAATTGAGTAAGGTCAGTTAATGTGTGAATTCATGTTTTCGTGAACAGTAATGCTCCGCACCTTATTTGGTCTAGAATATGGGTATGGGGTGTTACATTTATTGGTATCGAGCCTGGTTTAGGCGGTTCTCGAATCTACGCATGTGTGTGGAAGTCTATCCGCACATGTCATAATTATATTATGATAGTGGGATGACTCGACACTTTAAATCATGTTTTTTATAGTAAATGGATCCCCGACCGAGCTATAGCCGATGATGTAGAAAGTAATGTGCGGCTCCCGCGCAAGGGATCTGCGCTTGATGGAGAGTAGGCATGAGACACATGATCGGGAGATAGGGCCCGGAAGCCTTTCTCCGTATGATGAGTAATTGGTGTACTGAGAATTTGTTCGGGCAAATCCGAACGCTCAGCCTCCTCCACCTCCTCCTATTCCTCAACCAGCCAGTAGTTCCTCAAGGTGCCGAAATGGTAAGATCGAGCAAACCCCGATTGATAAAATTCAAAGCAAGGGCTGAAGAATTTAGAGCTAATATAGATGATGATCCCGAAGAGCAGAGAGTTCGGCTTGAAAATTCTACCAGGGTATTCGATGAGCTTTCTTGTACTCCCGAAGAATGTTTGAAGTGTACCGTATCATTGCTAAGGGATTCGACATATCACTGGTGGAAGACATTGATATCAGTGGTTCCGAAAGAAAGGATTACATGGGATTTCTTTCAAGAGGAGTTTAGAAAGAAGTATATAAGCCAGCGGTTCATTGATCAAAAATGGAAAGAGTTCCTTAAACTGAAACAAGGCAAAATGTCTGTGGCAGAATATGAACGTGAATTTGTCAGACTTAGCAAGTATGCTTAGGAGTGTGTGTCCACCGAAGCTATTATGTGTAAGAGGTTCGAGGATGGGTTAAATGAAGACATCAAGCTACTAGTTGGGATTTTAGAATTGAAAGAGTTTGTGGTATTGGTTGACCGAGTTGGTAAAGCTGAAGAACTGAACAACGAGAAGAGAAAAGCTGTGAGAGAAGCCAGAGACGCAAGAAAGAGGCCAATTAGTAAGTCATTCCAATCTCAGCCAAAGAAGTCTAAAGAAATGAATCCTCGGTTGACTGTTTCAACTGAACATTCGTATCGGGATCGTGGAAGATCATATTCGGATTCTAAAGCCCAAGCTACTTCAATAGTGAGTGTAGGTAATGTGAGATCTAATAGACCCGAGTGCCAGTACTGTGGCAAACAACATTTTGAGGAGTGTTGGACGATTAGCCGGGCTTGTTTCAAATGTGGTTCTCGAGAACATTATATTAAGGATTGTCCAAAAAGGGTTGAAGAAGAAAAATTTCAGAGTACTAGACAGACTAGTGTTGCTAATAGAGGTAGACCTCCAGAAATACCGGGAGTGGAGCTAGCAGAGAGAAGTGTGACAAAGGAATTAAGCGGGAGACAGGAAGCTAGAGTACTGCTAGAGCTTACGCCATACGTGTCTCGGGAAGAGGCGTCATCTCCCGATGTGATCACGGTACATTTTCTCTTTATGATACTATGTTATTGCAATCGATTGATCCCGGATCTACTCATTCTTATGTTTGTGTAAATTTAGTATCTAGTAAGAGCTTGCCCGTAGAATCTCATCGAATTTGTGATTAAAGTGTCAAACCCTTTAGGCAAATATGTGTCAATGAGATAAGGTTTGCAAAAATTGTCCTTTGATGATTCAAAGTCACTTTTTTTCAAGCTAATCTAATGTTGCTATCATTTGACGAGTTTGATGTCATTTTGGGTATGGATTGGTTGATATTACATGATGCTAGAGTAAATTGCGCAGAAAACTCTTGAGTTGAAATGTGAAAATGGTGAAATTCTTGGTGGAAACAAATGAATCAAATAAATTGCCTATGGTGATTTCATATATGTCCTTTCAAATATATATACAAAAAGGGTGTGAAGCTTATCTTGCTTACGTATTAAATACTAAAATGTCTGAGTCGAAGCTTGAATCAATACCGGTAGTTTGTGAGTTCTCGGATGTATTTCCGTAAGAATTGCAGGGGTTGCCTCCGATCGAGAGGTAGAGTTTTCTATTGATTTGTTACCGAATCGCACCCAATTTCAATCTCTCCATACAGAATGGCTCCGACTGAATTAAAAGAATTGAAGGCTCAGTTGCAAGAGTTAATAGACAAGGAATTTGTGAGACCGAGTTTCTCTCCCTGGAGTGCTCCTGTATTGTTCGTAAAGAAGAAGGATGGTTCAATGAGACTTTGCATTGATTACCGTCAGCTCAATAAGGTGACTATAAAGAACAAGTACCCGTTGCCGAGGATTGATGATTTGTTCGATCAGTTAAAGGGGGCCACAGTGTTTTCAAAGATCGATTTGAGGTCTGGTTATTACCAGTTGAGAGTTAAGGAGTCGGATGTGCCGAAAACCGATTTCAGAACGAGGTATGGACACTATAAATTCCTTGTGATGCCTTTCGGTCTAACAAATGCTCCGGCTATCTTTATGGATTTGATGAATCGAATCTTTCGACCATACCTAGATAGGTTTGTGGTTGTGTTCATAGATGATATCTTGATTTATTCTCGGAATGAGTCCGAACATGCTGAACATTTAAGAATGGTATTACAGATTTTAAAAGAAAAGAAATTGTTTGCAAAATTCAGTAAAAGTGAATTTTGGCTTCATGAAGTTGGATTTTTGGGACATGTAGTTTCGGGTGATGGTATTCGAGTTGATCCGAGCAAAATTTCGGCAATTGTTAATTGGAAACCGCCAAAGGATGTATCCGAGGTTAGAAGCTTTTTGGGCTTAGCCGATATTATCGACGCTTTGTCGAGGGATTTTCGATGATCGCTCTCCAATGACTAAGCATTACAAAAGAATGTTAAGTTTGATTGGATGAAGAATGTCAACTAAGTTTCGAGAAGTTAAAAGAGCGGTTGACCAAAGCACCCGTGTTAGTGCAACCCGAGTCGGGGAAAGAATTTGTGATCTATAGTGATGCGTCATCAATTGGTCTTGGTTGTGTTTTAATGCAAGAACATGATTTAGAGTTGGCTAAAATATATATTTCTGAAATTGTGAGATTACACGGAGTACCTATATCTATTATTTCGGATAGAGATCCGAGATTTACTTCGAGGTTTTGGAAAAAGTTACAAGAAGCTTTGGGTACAAAATTGAATTTCAGTACCGCGTTTCATCCACAAACGGACGGTCAATCTGAAAGAGTAATTTAGGTACTCGAGGATATGCTCCGATGTTGTGTTTTAGAGTTTCAAGGTAGTTGGGGGAAATATTTAGCCTTGGTTGAATTTGCCTACAACAATGCTTTTTCGATCGAGCATACAGATGGCACCGCATTTAAGCATTGTATGGTCGCAAGTGTCGAACTCCTTTGTATTGGACCGAGCTTAGTGAAAAACGGATTCACGGAGTTGACTTGATAAAAGAAATCAAGAGAAAGTGAAAGTGATTCGTGATTGTCCGAAAAAGTCGCTCGGATCGACAAAAGTCATACGCGGATTTGAAGAGAAAAGAGATCGAGTTCCAAGTGGGTGATAAAGTTTTTCTAAAGGTATCTCCGTGGAAGAAAATTTTAAGGTTTGGCCGAAAAGGCAAGTTAAGTCCACGTTTCATTGGGCCTTATAAGATTATTGGAAGAGTTAGACCAGTGGCTTATCGGCTAGCCTTACCAACTGAGTTGGAAAAAATTCATAACGTGTTTCATGTGTCGATGCTGCGACGCTACCGTTCTGATACTTCACATGTAATTCCTCTGACGGAAATTGAAATTCGACCGGATATGACCTATGAGGAGGAACCAATAAAGATTTTGGCTCGGGAAATTAAACAGTTAAGAAATAAAAATATAGCCTTAGTGAAAGTATTGTGGCACAGACATGGAATGGAAGAGGCTACGTGGGAACCTGAGGAAGCTATGAGGAAACAATACCAAATCTCTTTACTGGTAAGATTTTCGGGGACGAAAATCTCTAAAGGGGGGGAGAATTGTGACAACCCGAATTAGGGCCTAATCGGAATAGTGGTTTCGTGACCACAAATCCGAGATAAAAATAATTATTTTATAATTATTTTATATTTATTTTGAGGTTTATGATATGATTTCATGATTTCGTGAAAATTCCGTAATGAAATTCTATGCATTAAGCGCTTAAGTTGAGATTAGGGACTAAACCGAATAAATTGCAAAACTTGTGTTCTAGAAGTTTTTAGTATGAAATTGCTTTGGAATATTAATTAGGAGGTCTTAAATAGAAATTTGACCAATTCCTAAGTTATGGACAAAAGTTGGACATGGAGGGAATTTTTAGAAAGTTTAGTAGTAAGGGCATTTTGGTCATTTGTATATTAAATGAAATAAAATGGGAAAAATAACACAAAATTTGGTCATCTTCATCATTAGTTGCTGCCAAAATTTGCTCTCCTCCATAGCTAGGGTTTCTTCAACTTTCAAGCTTCATAATCAAGAAAGGCGTGGAATCGATTTCGAACGGGGAAAGAAAAAGCTTTGGACTAAACTGCAAAATTTCTATATTTTGCACCGAGGTAAATTTGTACGTAAATAAATCATTGATTTCTTTTATGTTATTGTATTTTGATAACATGTGGAATATGGCTGCCTATCAAATAGTTATTTGATGTAAGTTATGACTTTAAATTGATTTCGGACAATTTAGTAAAATGTTGGAAAAGTGAGAAATTTCCGTTGAACCTTCGGAATAAAAACGATACAAATGAACTATTGTGTGGTCACGTGTGTAGTACTAAGTGCAAAGCTACTACGTGTACCAGATTATTGGTCGCATGTGTAGTACTAAGTGCAGGCTACTATGCGTACCCGAAAACTGTGGTCACGTGTGTAGTACTAAGTGCAGGCTACTACGTGTACCAGATTATTGGTCGCATGTGTAGTACTAAGTGCAAAGCTACTATGCGTATCATATAGCTTCGGCTACAAGTGTGGAAATGGGAAAATGTTCAGGTAGTTGTGTATCTGTTTGTTATTCGATGAGTTCAACGGGCAATCGATTAAATGAAGATACATGTGAAAGTGATTATGTGATGAATAAGTGCAAGTATATGTTTATTTGAATTTATGAGCAATATGCTCGATATGTGAGCTAACCTCGGTAAAATGGAAAGGATTGAGCGAATTATGTAAGAGTGAATTTTTGTAGTAAAACAATGTTGGACAGCAGCAGTTGCATAATTTTGAAAATTCACCAAAAATCATGGAAGTAGAATTAAATCTCAAATAAATTATGAAATTAAAGCTTAATGGGTCTACTTTCATATAAAAGAAACAGGGGAAACAAAAGACTTCTATATTATGTGATAATTGAATTCTTGTGAAACAGGTTCTGAATGAATTTAAGATCCCCTGTTCTGATTTTATAAATTCACCATAAATTGTAAAAAAATTATTAAGAGTCATACCATACATGCATGGATTCCTTATTGAGTCTATTTTTAAGGGAAACAAACGGCATGGTCGTTGGAATCTTGTACAGGGAGAAATTTTGTTCGTAATGCACAGGTGTCAGAGTAGTCATACCCTGAAACAGGGGAGACTTTAACTAATAAACTGTACTAATTGGCCCGACTAAAAATTATAGAAAAAATTTAGTAAATATAATTATGAGTCTAGTTTCAAGGAAAATTTACGGAATTGAATTTCGAGATGTGTAGCTCAAGATATGATTTTTCTTTTAACCGGGACTCTAGAAAACAGCCTGTTATCAATATATGTAACCATATACTAGTATGATTGTTTTACTTTGATAAATTATATATCAATTTAGTACTTACTTACTAAGCTATATGCTTACCATCTTTTCTTTTTCTTGTTTTATAGAATTATTAAGCCATCTCGGGATTTTGTAGATCGTCGGAGACTCATCTACACTATCAATACTTTTTGGTATTTTGTAATCACTACTTTGGAAGTATGGCATGTATAGAGAGAGACGAATCATTTTGTTATATGTCATAATTAATTTGTTTTAAAGTATCACTTTTCTAAATTTTAAAATCTACATGTATCTATGTATATCTGTTAATGCTATCAACTTTAGTCTAAGCTAAAGTAAGTAAATTGAGTAAGGTCAGGTTAATGTGTGAATTCATGTTTTCGTGAACGGTAATGCTCCGTACCTTATTTCGGTCTAGAATATGGGTATGGGGTGTTACATGCCCTTATTCTGTTTCAAGACGATAACATCCAATCCATGCCCACTCCTCAATCCAATGGCAACATTCTCGACGATTTGAAGCCCACCCGACCCACCACGGCGCTTAACGATAAGGCTTCTCCTATGACCTATCCTCTTGTCATCCGGCACTACCTCTGGCCTGCCTACCCATCGCTCGATTTCCGCTTCCCCCTCATTGGAATTGATATGCTACTCATTAACTTCCCTACCCTCTATGGATAGTGCTACCAAAACCGCCACCATAACCATTTAATAAATCATTGAACCGCAACAATACCCTCTTTCTCCCAAACACTTGGAAAACTGAAAAAACTAAAAAAAAACCCAAACTACTATGCTATAGAAGTAGACATAATTGTGCTATAGAAGTAGACATAACTGTGCCATAAAAGCAGACAAAACCGTTTTAAGAAAACTTTAATAGAGAAACGTTTCTTCCATGGACAAAAAATTCATGAAAGCCTATAATTAAAAACGGAAGGAACAAATTCTTCATTTAAAAACACACAACAAAAACAACTATAAACAAAAGGTGGTTAACGGCATAGACAAAGAAGCTTATGTTCATCTTTGTGGTAGTTAACTCCCTAACTAGAAGAATAAAGAAGAATTAATTCCAAAAGTTAAATATTATTGATTTGTGGTGAAAAACCGAACGATGTTTAATTGTTTATTTTGATATCCCTATTATTAGTTTACTCAATAGTGTAATTGATTGATACATTAATTACATGTGGAAAACGTGGCAAGACTCTATTAGTCGCCAGTCTTAAAACTTCTTTTTAGATTTACCCAACAGACTCCAAAGAACTCGTGTGATCTCAAAGGCTCCATTTTTATAACTACATTTCCTAAAATACCCTTTCTATTCAACTTAATTACCGAAAAGGCCAAAACCAGAAAAAGGAAAATACAAGAAAACAAAGACCTCTCTCCTTTCAATTTCACCCAAAAATCCCCCCCCACCCCCAAATATCTATCTTTCTTTATAAAAATCTAGGGTTTACCTAAGTAACGCTATCCCCTATATTTCCTATAAAATACATGAATATCCTTATTTTCCTTTCAATTTAAGGGTTTTCAGGGTTTTGATTTTCTTCGAATTGGATTTTTTTGCTTTGTTTTGTGTTTTTGAATAATTAGTAAGTTTTAGCGATTGGTGTTTGGTTAACGAGAAAGTTATGGCTACGACCGGAGAAGAAGTGGAGTACGAGAGTGATCCAGAGGAGGTAAAGCGTTCACTGGCAATGCGGAGGAGAGAGGCTGCGAGTGATGATGAGGATAATAATACTGAACCGAGGATGGATCGAAAGACTGTGGTTCATTCCGATGAATCCGACGGCCAGGGAGGTGCTGCAGATTATGATGATGGCGAAGAAGAATTGGACTTAGAAGAATCTTATGATGAAGAAGAGGAAGAGGAAGAAGAAATTGATGAAGGGGGGGTAGAGAAAGTAGGGAAAACAGTGTTGCAAAGGAATTTGGATGAAATTGGAGAAGATTTGAAGGAAGCGGTGGTGAGTGATGTGAATTGGAGTTATACGGATGAGGAAGAAGTGGATGTGGAGATTAATGATAATAATGATAATCATGTTGAAGAGAAGGATAAAAAGGAAAAGGAGAATGAGCCATTTGCTGTGCCAACTGCTGGTGCATTCTATATGCATGATGATCGCTTTCGAGAGAATGTTGGTGGTCGTCGAAGGTATTCAACAAAATTTTGTTTGCTTTTCGAGTGTAAATTGCATAATATGTTTTAATTTAACTATTTAAGCTATTAATCGACTGTTTTCTAGTATATGGTGTGTTTACCTAAGGGTTTTGTTATGCTTCTTTTAGTTTTCTTAAGGATTGAAGTTGGAATGCTTACTTGCCTTGCTATTTAACTCCCTATGCAGACAATAGAAATTAATAGCAAATAAGTCTTTCATACTTTTAAGCAATGTTACAGTTGGACAACAAATGTGTTTGGGTAGGTTTGGCACCAATGATATTCATGCTCTGTGTGCAGCTGTTTTACCTTTTGTCATTGGTCTGGTAGTAGGTTTTAAGGAAATGTAAGGTTGTCATGAGAGTTCGGCGTACTTTCTCTTCTAGACAAGTATGATTGCTGACACAATTTGATTGCAAAATTTTAACAGTTGGAATGAGGACTTAGGACATAAAATGCCATAATCTACTCTAGCATAATGCTACACAAGTAGGGCTACATACTGGGTGCTCTCATACTTGAGACGTTTTCCTTTTTTCTGGTGGTTGTTTTTCTTTCATTTGGGAGATTAAAAGGTACCTGGTTTGAATAAGACCTTTGTTATAAAACAAATAGTGCCCAAATATAAGGGCAAATTTGACCTTATTTGATCAAAAGTTAGGCCTAGATTGATTTGGTATTTGATGACATTATTAGTGATAATTATTTCTTTCACTCGTTTGCTTATGTGTAGGGGAAAGTAGGATTTAATTATGAACATACTTTTCATCTATACTTAAATACTCTGACAGCTATATGAAATTTTATTAACCATAGGCTCTTTATGGTCTGAATCTTTATTTATATCTCTATTTTCTAATTCATTACCAATTTATCACTAATATATATGTGTTTGCAAGACTAATTGTAACTGTGTCCATATTTTGTAAAGATTTGTTATATAATCCAACTTTTTACCTTATTAATGGGGCATTTGAAACCAATAACTTGATATTTTTGATACATGTTATATTGATCTATACAATAGGATGGCCCTTTTCCATAGCATAAATCTCAACCCTCACATCCTGGGATTTGAGCTCAAGAATTCCTAGATGAAGGGTTCAGCTCTAACCACTGGGGCTTATTCTTAGGGACAAACCACTTACCTGATGATAATGTACTATCATTGCTTAATTTTTGGTCCAGACATGATTTCAATCCTCAGTATTTTTTTTTTTTTTTTTTTTACACTAGTTATTATTATGTTTTAAGTTTTTTATCAATATCGTTTGCCACTTTAGGCGAACACGTGGTGGAAGAAAACTGTGGGAATCCAAAGATGATAGGAAATGGGGACATGACAAGTTTGAGGAGATGACTGCGCAAGAAAAACATTATCAAGAGGTAAGGGTTGGCATGCATTCAACTTGCATGATTAGTGTTCTATTTTCCTTAATGTTATTTGATCTGATTTTGTTTCCCTACTGATATGTTTTCCCTTCCACTTTCAGGGAAGATCTTCTAGAGGTAGATATCGAGCTCGGAGTAAAAATCAGGGTCCAGATCATGGTTATCCTGGGGGAAGTAGGTCCAAAGCATTTGGGAAAAAAAACAATCAGAACCAGGCTCCTAAGTCTGTGAGAGGGAGAGGACCCAGGAAGTATGAACCTACCATGAAAAACAGCAATCAGGCGCCTCCAACACGGAACAGATTGTGAGTATTAACATGCATTTGTTTACTTCAATTTTCTATATTGTCATACACTCTTACCATGATTAAATCTGCATGACATTGAATGAGTTAAAACATTTCAGATCTGGAAAACCTCTTGAGAGAACTTCACAGGCCCCTTCAAGTGGAGTTTTCATGCATGCAACAAATGCAGATGCTGCATCGGTTCCTTCTAGGAAACATGTTTTTGCATCAAGCTTGAGTTCTGCTTCCCCACCTTTTTATCCATCTGGGTCTTCCAACAAAGACGTTACTGTGACTCAGAAGGACATGCAAGCTGGAAGCATGAGCAGGAATCTTCGCCCTTCTGTTACAGATGGGAATTATTCCGTGTCACAATCCAATTCATTAAGAGGGAAGAATGCACTTGATTCTCTCAACATGGCAAAGCTTTGTATAGATGATTCCCGTGGATCAACTTCTGTGAAGCCTTTGAACAATGTGCAAATGCTACCTTCTGGATCTTCATTGGGTAATACTGGTCAACTCTCTCAATCCAGGGTTCAGGTTAGAGGCACACCTATCCCAGGACAGAAGGCTTATCAGTCTGCTCCACAGCAGAACCAAGTCAACAGAGTTTCTCCACAAATGCAGGTCAATGCTGTTCAGAGAAGTCCTGTTCAAGGTTGGGCTCAGTCTTCTATGCAAGCGGCTGTTCAGCAATTGGGCCAGCATCCTGGTATCGGGTCTCACGCTTCCTCTCCGCCAAAAACAGCTATGTCAGTCAATTCAAATGAATCTGGAGAGGTTGACTCTTCAGAAACAAGTAGATCCAAGGATGCATCGGTGAGCAAGGGGAAAAACAGTGTTCAAGGAGCTGGAAGGGGCTCTTTTATGTACGGTGGAGCTCAGATCATGGGGGCTACAGGGAATATTGCTGTCCACAATGGTGATCAAAACATTCCTGCCTTTTTGCCAGGTAAAGATTTTTATACTATTAATTATTTAGTTTATACTTTAATCTTTTAATTTTTCTGGAATCTACCTGAAAAGGTAACTGTAACATGTGGACACTGTCTTACCTGGAACAGTGCATACTAAATCCCTGGCTGCACCTTTTGAATTATGAATTAAATCAAATTTATTAAATATTTGATGTAGTTTTCATCTGAATATTTTTAATTTCCTTTGGCTAAGGTCAGATTGAGTTTTAATTCCTGGAATGTGGTGGTTTTAGTAGGGATATGCTTTTTATGAGTTGACTAAAGATTCAAGCTTGCTTGAGTTTGTGCAGGGCAATGGCTTTTGTGTGCTTGGTTGCTTAGATTCATTTATATCATTCTATGTCTTTTGTTTTACAGTTCTATGCTTTCCTTGTATTGAACTTTTTTATAAGCTCAATGTCTTTTTTTCCCCTGAATGATTGGCATGCAGTTATGCAATTTGGAGGTCAGCACCCCAGTGGCCTTAGTGTTCCTGCAGTTGGCATGGCATTTCCTGGATATGTTGCCCAGTCCCAAAATGGTTTGGGAAGTTCAGAAATGACATGGTACAGTAATTCTTTGCCTGTAGAAACTTTTTTTCTGTTGATAACACGAGGCTTCCTTTGGTAAATAAAATATATGTCTTGGTCAGTTCCATAACTGGCCACAATTTTTTTATGGAGGAAGTTCCTCTCCATAATGGATCATACTTATCAATCTGCTTTTAAGACTCCCCATATTTTCAAAATAAGTTTTTTCTAAAAAAATCTCCAATTTGCTACAGATTTTGACAGTAGTAGAAGGGTAAGGTAGGAATCCCTTTGAGTGGGGATATCGATTTGACTATCAATGCAGCGCTAAATCTCTCTTGATTGCTTATTTTCATTCTTGTTAATCTGTTTAATCGAAGAGCATTAATGATTTTCGTTTTCACGATTAGGCTACCAGTATTGACGGGTGGTGCTGGGGCTTTAGGCGCAACATTTTGTCCACCTTATATCCCTGTTGACGGGGCTTATCATGCCCGTTCTTCGGGACAGACTTCTTCAACAGGATCCTCAAGGTGTGTAGCTGGTTACAATTTCTCCCATTCACAAGTTGCAAAATGGTTATTATGGTTGCTTACTAATTTTTTGTTACTATTTAATCGCCCTTTGCAGCAAAGAAAATACTTCTAGCAAACCCATTAATGAATGGAAGCCTTCTCAAAAACCTGGTAAGCAACTATCTGTCCTGGTCTTAAATTTGTGGACTTTGGAACATAGGCAGTTAGCACTCTGCCATATTTTTATGTTTTAGTGGTTAACTAGTTGTCTTCTATGTAGAGCTTGTGAATGATGACTATGGTGAACGACAAAATAACCCAAATAAGCAACCTCGCAGGCAAGTGTGGATTCTGTGAATGAGTGGAAAATAATTTTCAGATACATCATTTATTATATGTGTTCTGATTTGTTATCCTTGATTTCCATACAGATATTCAGAGATGAGCTTTAGCAAGTGATTTACTATAGATGGAGCCTGTCCCAATAAGCTGATAAAGGTGATGGTTTGGCTATGAAAGTTTTTATTATTTTTTGTGGATGTTTGACGTTTCTTATTTATGTACTGGTTGGTGAGTGCAGGCCTTTTCTTCAAGGCCTTTGGCGATCTCCAGTTTTTGACCCGGACCACTTGGCTGCAATTTGTTTCTGGATATTGTAGGTAAATCATGCTTCGTCCCTAGATAATGCCTTCTTAATCTGTTTGAAATTTGAGGTTCTGTTTTTCCTAGAAGAAACTTATAGCTTCTGCGGCTTTATTTCGTGTCCAAAAAAATGCACAAAATAACAATGCAGTTTCTATGTCCGTGCCTCTCCTCTCCTCCTCCGATGAGAAATTGGAAATTTCTTATGCAGTTACTGCCACGTGAAAAATGTTAAAGATCTTTTGTAACTAATGGCACTGTGGCACTGATTCAATCTGGCCCGTTGTGTAGTTTTATAGTTTTATTAACATTTTTGCTTAATGAGTTGAAAATCCATACATCAGCAGCACCTGTTTTTTTCTCAGTAATCGATGGCGTCATCGATGGCGTCCTTGTTATTTCATCATCCTATAACCTTAAATCTCTCTCTTTTCATCTATGTTGTCGTGGCAGAGTTATAAATGATAAACACCTGCTCATGCTACATCGAGTTTCAAGAATATTATCGTGGCTTGACGGGTGGATCTCCCTCGTTTGAATATATGGTATGAATATGAAGTCAGATAAAAAGATAATATTCTTTCCTCAAATTTACTGCTCGAAAATTCCCTGAAACCACCACAATTATTGTTCCTTACAGGCTTTTTCTTGTGGCGTGAATTTTGTAAATGAAAGTTGTGAGAAATTTAGGCAGAGGCTTCTCCATGAAAATATGGAACAAATATTATTCTGGCAGCAGCAGCAATTTGCTTTGGTCTATGATAATTTGTGCAAAAATGGTGGGCTTTGACGTTTATTTTCCCTTTTTTCCATCTTTGTCTAGAAAACTTGCTTGGTTGATGAGTTAAGAAGCCTAGTTTTTAGAGTAAATATATGTCATATTTGGGGAGTATTTATTGAGATATTTGACGGTTGGACTCTGCTATTGTGAAAGGGATTCTTTAATTTAATAAGTTGGATCTGATGATTTAGTGGCTTTAAAGCTTTTATTCTGTTCAGAGCTCTTTCTTGCTGTCGCTTACTTGAATTTTATATTTTTAATAATTACTAAGCTGGTATAAATGGACGGGAGTTAAAACTTTGTACAATCAAATAAATTATCCTTCTTTTAATATTGCAAGGGAAAATAAATGTTTATGAAGCTTTAAGCTCTGTGACAAAGAATCTCTCTTTCGTAGTTACGTTCGAAGTCTAACTAGGCCTATCCAAAACCGAATTCCCCACAAAATTCGGATTTCCGGAAAAAATTATAATTTAATTTTTTTTTTAAAGAAATTAACTGCCTTTACTTTAGACCAAGCCTTAGTAGAAAAAAGAATATGAGGATCAAACTAAGAGAAAAATGACAATAAAACTCTTACGATCTCCGTATGTTCAATCGGAAACTTTTAACTATTAGAGATACCAACTGAACTATTAGAGATACCAACTGAAGTATAGAATTTTCTTTTTGTTCTTTGTGACGAGAAATGAAGTCATGAACTCACATTACATTCAGGAAATTGGGTGAAAAGAATTACCAAATGAATGTCTGAATTGGATGTCTTGCGGCAGCCTAGCATGGTTAGCTTAAGTACAGGCTCGAAAGTCGAAACCCATTGCGTATCTCCAGGATCCATAGGAGACGAGCCTTCATTTGTCTGGCATGTAACTGCAAACAAAATTTCGGAGCAAAAATACAACAGTGCCATACACGTCAAGCTTATGCTTCTTAATGATCATCATAAAATTACAAGGGAATAAGATTAGATTTGCAACAGAAATCCTTGAACTAATAAACAAGTAATCGGACAACCCTATATCAGGAAAAGAAAAAGCACTCAACAATTAATTTTAATGTCATTAATGTATGGGAAACTTACTCCACAATACACCAATCAAGGTTATTCAGAACCTGGCAGCCAATTCAACTAGATCTTTGTACTCATCGCTTACAAAAGACTTCACTTTCAGGGTAGGGTTTTCACCATCAGCCTTCTCTGGAGACTCGTACTTTATCCCGATTACAGTTGACAAACCTGTACAAAAACAATGTACTCACAAATCCAACCACATAAAGTGTCTCATGTAGATCAAATTGAAAACGTGTTTGACATTTCTAAAGCAAAAATATGATGATGGATGTCATGTAAAGATCTCAGGTTCGACCCTTATTGCACTTCGGTTGTGCCCAAATAATAATATTAACTAAAAGCAGGACTAAATTACATGAACACGATATATTTGGTTTCAAACATCAAGAAGGCAGCACAAAAAAATATATATATACGGCACACTTTTGCTCAATATTATTATGAACCTCAAACTAAACACGTATAAGCTATGCTAAAACTTGATATTATAAGTGATTCACAATGAAATGACATCAAGTTGCAGGATGCCACAAATAGGATTGCCTTAAGTCGTTTGACAAAATTCTATCTCCATAACTTTGAGAAAGGGTGGGGACAAACTTAGGCTAAGCATTCAACAAAATTAAGAAAGGGTGGGGACAAACTTAGGCTAAGCATTCAACAAAATTAGAGATTAAGGGCTCATAGAATCAAGTAGAGATAGTTGAGTAAAAACTACAGTAGCAATGAGCCACACTCGAATTATAACAAACTGACATACTTGTCATCAAGATATTATAATGTATCAAACTATAACACAAGTGAAGCCTGCGTCATCCCTAGAGAACAACTTTGGGTGAAATTTAAAGTTCTTCCAAAAGGCAGTTAATTTTAAATTATAAATTTAGAACAGGACAATAAAATCCTTGCATAGAAAGGAAAAAAAAAACATAATTGAAGGTACTCACTTGAATGTACACGTCCGTATAAGAATCTTTCACCTTTCCAGAATTCCAACGGTCTTGATCTGATCCTCGTGCTTCGTCTCCTCCCTTCTGTATCGAATGTAGTACCAGCACCTAGAAAGGAAGAAAGCACAGAGTCATTGCAATGCAACTACAAAAAAAACTCCAAAGATGCAAGTTGAAGTTTTGGTATTTGAGACACCTGCAAGGCTTTGTCTCCGAGAAATTTCTTTCCTCTTAAGTACACGGTGTGCACTTCGTTTTGTTTTGCCCTTCTTATTCTGTTGCTAAAGAAATGAATTGAAGATTAGAAAAGTTGGGAAAAAAAAGTTGAATTGAGAAATTTTCAAAAGGAAAGGTATACGAGTCTGAGAAAATTAAGCAGAATCAGACAAAAATAAATTTTGGAAAATGGAAAGGTAATAGTATAATTTCTATATATAAGCCCAGAAAAGGCAGAACATAACCATATAAAATAATCGATAAGATAAATAATTGTGGAAATTACAAACCTCATGCAACTCCTGACCACTTTCTACAGCTCTTGAAGGCCCATCCATTCCATGGTCCTCATCCATAGCAGGATTTGCTTGATCTAGGGAACAGAAATATACACAAATGAAACTAATAAATTGAAACCATCAAAACTATATCAACGACCAAGGTAAATTAGGCTCATGATGTGCTAGGTCCAATGCAAATAAAGGTGGAAAAGTATAATTTAAAATGTAATTAAATCTAGTAATATAAGATTTAGAAAGAAATTTTAAGGACAATTTATTTAAAGCATAATATTAGGTAAATCCACGATATGATAGAGGAAGAGAGAGGGCGAGGAATGAGCAGAAAAGTCCTATAGCGTCAGATACGAGCATAAAATAGACTTGGTATCTGATTATAAAAGTGTGAGAACTATATAACATGTGGCAAGTTATGTGTAACTCAACATATCAACCAGGAAATATTTTGGTGGAAAGGAGGTTTTCCTTAGAGATGACAGGATGGAGACAAATTTGTACCACTCACAAAAATCTTATTATAAGTTAACTATCATCCATTCATCATAATCATGCAAGAAAAAATCTTTTAGACTTTTTGAAGGATCATAAGCATCTAGATAGGCATTTGGATAAGCTGAGTAGTTTGCCTCCACTTATTTGTGCACCACTAAGTACTGGTCTTTCATTATGACAGCCCCCCAAAAAAAAAAAAAAAAAAAAAAAAACCAACCTGGGAAAAAAGGGTCAAGGGCTGAAAGGAAAAGAGACTAATAAGGGACATTTTCTTTTCAGTTTGCATAAGCCATAAAAAAATTGGAAACCAACCATTATTCTATTCTGCAACCACAAATGAATGACAAGGAAAAAGAAGTCCTTGCAACTGAGGCATTTTAGTATCATTCATTTGCATCCCATCCCACAAGAATATCTCATGGAAACAGAGAAAATAATCATACCTGACTCTATCTGAATGGTATGTGAATTAATAACGGTTGTGCCCTCCACATTAAGTTGGACATGAGCACAAGCCACTGCTTCCGATGGTATATCTTCTACCTGTGTTTTGTCACAATACCTCAGAGTTAATTAAACATTTAGTAACAAAAGTTAGCACCAAACTGCAAATGACTAACTCTTGAAAAGTCAATATGAATACTCACCCTTCCACCAAATTCAGTTGGTTTTCTTGTTAGACTATCTGTATCAACTTCAGGCCTACTTAAACCATTATTCTCTAAGCCAGCCTGAGATCCACTTGTGACAGCACTAATACCAGAATCAAGTCTCCTATCATTATCATTAACAAATTTGTCAAAAAGACCAGCAAAATCTCTCCCATCGAGCTCAGTATTTGCATTAGCAGTCATAGTTTGATTTGATTCTAATATTGGAGACCTTAAGAGTAGAGACACATTCCGTTCCTTTTCTGTATCAACCTGACTAGATTGTTTTTTGATTCTTTCAACAGCAGATGCACTTCCCCCAGGTGATTTGTCAATATTGTCAGTTGGAAAAGGACGACTAAGAGGATCTGACTGCAACACATATTTATTCTGCAATGACATTGAAGCTAATGGATTTCTTGGAGGAGTAGGAGAAGCCAAATGATGAACAAAACTTTCAGACTGTTGCTGTGGTGATCTTCTATCAATGCTGTGTGACACACTTGGTTCTTTTTCTATACCAACCTGATCAGATTGTTTACTAGTATTTTCCATTGGAGATGCATTTCTCACAGGTGATCGGTCAATATCATCATTTGAAAACGGATCATTTAGTACATTGAATCGCGAACTTTGTTTCTTCAGCAATGATACCGAAGCCAATGAACTTGGCGGAGTTGGAGAACCTGAACAATGAACTGAACATTCAGCCAGTCGGTTTGGTGTCCTTTTACTAATCCCTTTCATCAAATCTGATATTGAATTTCTAGGCTTTGTCAAGTTTTCTTTAGAAGCCTTCAAATCAATCCTTCGTATATCTTGCAAATCAGGAAGGCATATTTTGTCCAGATCAACAGGCTTGATCTGCAACCGCTCCTTGAAAAGACTGACTGCCTCGTCCCCATCAAAATTACTGGAAAGCAAATGATCCAGAAGTTGATTAATATTGTTCTCTGCTTTGGTCACTGAACCTAAGGAGTATATAACACCAATTTATCATATACGCAAAAAAGGGAAAATTTAGTAGCATTATAAAACCAAACACAAACGAAAACCTAGTCATATTGCAGCTTAGTTTTAGAAGATATCAAGAAGGGGAAGCCAAGGGGGTATAAAGTAACACAATTAAGAGTTGACAAATCAACCTTTCTTGACTCACCAGCCAACTTCTCTTCTAGTTCGAGGACCAGGTCAGATTTTTCTTGTTGTGAACCACAAAGTGGACTACGAAGTTCCTCATCAAAGCTTTCCACCGGGGACATAGAAGTAGAATAGCAATGTTTGTACTTAACTGATCTCCTGAAAATAAAATCACAAGGCTATGTTATATACAAATATACAAAAGATAAAAGAAGTAACAAGAAAATCGAATACAGCAGAAATTCGGCTACAGAAAAATTTTGATCAGACCTCGCTATTCCAGGGCGACGAGGGCGTGCAGCCATGGATTGAGCATTTTCATCCAAATTTGATGGAACACCACCTGTTTGTTTCTGTATTTCTTTTTTGGCTTCTATAACAACACAAACATACATCGAAAAGCTGAGGTCATGTGAATAGCTGCAGATTAAATTTTCCAACAACAATAATAACAATCATAAAACAAAATTGAGCAGCAAACTTACTTTGCACATCAAAACACTAAGTTCATACAAATAATTGCAAATTAGATTTTCCAACAATCATAATAAACAAATAAACAAATACATAAAAAGGCAATTGAGCAGCAAACTTGCTTTGCACATCGAACCGCTAAGTTCATAAAAAGGATTGCAGATTAGATTTCCCAAAAACGATTTTTAAAAAAGCCGCAATTAAGCAGCAAACTTGCTTTACGGTTTGCACATCGAAAAGCTAGGTTCACAAAAATATTTGCAGAAAAGATTTTCCAACAATGATAAAAAAAAAAAAAAAAAAAAAAAAAAAAAAAGAGCAATTGAGAGCGAACTTAGCATATCGAAAAGCTAAAATCATATAAATAATTGCAGATTAAATAAAGCAAATGAGCAGCGAACTTACTTTCAATCCTTTCAAAAGCCATAAAGAATTCCTCCGGATCGTTCAATTTATCGATATCTAAACTTGGTTCTAAACTCACAGTTGGCTGACTACAAAAGATTAAAGAAGTAAAATTAAATTAAACTATAATAACATTAATCAGAAGAACAAAAAAAGAATTAAAATGAACCGAGCAATTTAGAATAATCTTAACCTTGAAGTATGTTTCAAAGAAAACCGAGCTCGTTTGCGGCCTAAAGCCGGTCTTCGTTCTCGAGGATTTTCCATAACCTCTTCGGCATCGGAGATTGACATATGGAGGTTACACGAATCCAGAATTGGTATCGACAAAGTGCTTTAGCTTGCCCTACAAGTTTAGAACGACTTTTCAATGGCTGGAATAAATTAACAGATTAACCGAACCAAAGTAACAGTACGCTTTAATATGAATCGAGACAGAGAGTAATCGCAATCGGCAATCGGCAATTCAATTGAAATTGTTGTCAATGGTTTAATTCTTCTCTTAGTCCCTATGTTCTTCAGACTTTTAACATTTAATCTACCAACTTGACTCCCATTAATAGGTGTTTTTTCATTAAGTTAAAATATGCTGTTAGTCCATGTATTTTTATAAAAGTTTAGATTTTGTCCTTATTCTTTAAATTTTAAAAATTCAAATTCTCCTACTTTTTCAATTTAAAAATCATAATCCAATCATTATCGTTATTGGTAGATTTTATTAAAATTTATCAACTTAATATGTTTATTTTTAATTTAAAAATCTTAGTCCAATCATTATTGTCATCGGTAATTTTTGTTAAAATTTATCAATTTAACATGTTTATTTTCCGTCAATCATATGTCGCGTTACATGGGAGCAGCCTAATCTACATGCCAAAGTAACAAATTTTGATTAAAAAATACTTACGATTTTAATAATAGGACTAAGATTTTTAAATAAGAAAGACTTGATTTTTAATTTTTTAAGTATAGGAAATAAATTTTAAATTCTGTTGAAGTATAAGGGCTAATAGCATATTTTAACTTTTTTACATTTGAATATGTGGCATTTCAGTTGTCCAACTACGCCTCCCAGTCCCTATACTCTTCTTTCCTCTACTTCTAATTTTTTATAAAATAATAAATAGTATTATAAAGGTACTTTTATTTTTAGATATTTTATATAATATATTTAAATAAAATAATTTAAACATTAATTAAAAATCGCTCTCTTAAAAGAGTTACTAATTTTTAATTCACATTCATTTAAATGATAATTTTTTTACATAATTTTTTTAATAAAATTACTTTACATAATTTTTTCTCACTTATTTACTTCATTTGGATTCTTTACTTTTATCATGATATTAATGCATTTAAAATATTTTATTATTTATTTTTTCATAAATTTTAATATATTGATAAATTTATTAAAATATTATTTTTATTGTATTTGTATGTAATTATGTATAGCCTCAAATTCTAAACCAAGAAAAAGGGAAAGAATAAGTTAAAATGGGTTTGCTACACTTATAACTGATCACGGTGAGGTGTTCTAACTCAATCCGAAACTTCGTCCAAAAAATAAGAAATTTTAAATAAAAATATATGCCCGAAAAATAGGTTTGGACAAAAAATGATGTTTATTTTTTAAATGGGTCAGGCCTCAAATAAGAGCTTTCTGACCCGAGCCCAACTAGAATAAATTAATTATTTTTTAATAAAATTATCTTGTTGTTTTGTTGTTGTTCCAAGTGTTTTGGTGTTATTTTTGCTGCTGTTTTTGTTGTTATTTTTACTGTTGTTTTTGTTGTTTGGGAGTTATTTTTTGCTATCCTTTTTAATGTTTTTTCATTGTCATTTTTAATATTATTTGGATATTGTAGAACTTATGTTTTATTATTAATTTTGTTACTATTTTAATTTGTTTGTTGTTTTAATATTTTTTTTAATGTTTAAGTGTATTTGATATATTATATTTGTTGTATATAATAAAATAATTAAAATTTTTAATATGGGTCAAGCTCAAGTTTGGCTTCTATAATTCAGGCTGAGTTTGAACAAAATTTTAGACTCATTTTTTGGGACTGAAAATAAGCTTAAAATTTTGTTGAGACCCGACTCACTATCAGCTCTAGCTCCACTCCCTTACTTTATTTTTATCTATGTGGGTCTTTCACATTTGATTGATGATGTCATTATATTGGATATTAATTGATAAAAAATGATGGGGTGAATTTTAAACTTATTTGAATAAAGATTTGAATAAAATATTTAGCTTGATTATCTTTTATAGGATAATATTTTTTTTATCCTTGGCCTTGGCAATTAAGTTTACTTTGATCATTGAACTTAGCAACAATATCCATTTTAGTCCCTGCACTTAAAATTTTATTTTTTTATTGTCGGTCCGATGATTAAACCGATCAAACTAGTTGAATAGAGAAGTGATGATCTAGTTTGTTCAACCACCGGTCATATTATTATAACACTAAATATAACATTCTGAAATTACACCATCTCATGACCTAAAAATTTATATATATATATATTAATTTTCAAGTAATGGCATAAGACAATCTTATAATGTTATAATGTCACATCATCGAACTTTTATATTTTTCAAATTTAATTTAATAACAAATAAACCTGATTCTCAAATTTAAATGCCAAAGTGAATAAAAGAATTATAGATAGTAAAGTGAATCAATTACCAAATTCAGGGTAAAAAATTATATTATCCATTATTTTATTTAATATAAACAAATTTGTTTACACCAACAGTTGCAATAAAAAACGATACTGAATAAAAAAACATGATCACATGAATGTACGAATATCTCAAAATCTTTTTGACACAACATAAAATAATATAAATACGATTTTAATATAACAAAATACATAAAAATAGCTATGAATACAAGATATGAAGGTCGAATTGTTTAAGACATTGCTTCGTCTTTCAACTGTCATTTTCCCGGTATGCTGTTAATTTGAATCTCCGGTTAATGGTGAAGCACTGTCACTGGTGTTGCCAACCTCGGTTTTACAAAGGGGACAACATGCATTGATTCTCAACCATTTATCTACACACTTTACATGGAAGACATGGATGCATGGCAGCTCCCTCAGTTCGTCATTGTCTGCATATGCTGCCAAGCAAATACAACAAACCTGCAACACCTCCGGTCCGTAAGTTCGATTATTATCTACATTACTCAGACTTCGATCATGTGTCGGATACAAGTATAGAGCTAACATGAGCATGTTCAGGTTTTTCGTATATTTGAAAGGTCTTTGAAGGGTCACATTCCCATATCAGATGGGTATGCGTCAGACAAGAGTGCCAAATAAAAATGAAAGGTCGAAGTAACACGGAATGCTTTAAATTTGTTCGGTTTCATCTAGTTCGATCCTAGCAAGTACACAGAATTAAGTTCAAGTGGGTTGCATTTTACATCTAAAGACCAATAAACCGATAGCAATAGCAATACATTGAATTGAATTGAACTTACCGCATCTTCTCCCGATATCACACGTTCTTTTGGAGTACCGGAAGCCAGAACTCCACATGAAACGTCCTGATCATCAACATTTCCAATTTTCTCAGATTTGAACCTGTAGATCGGCAATGAGCTTATAGATTCCATGGTGGCTCCTCTAGTTAGCGAAAAGTGCTCCCGAAAACCGAGGACAGAAATTACGCAGGGCAAGCAGCAACAAATTGCTGCACATAGTATGAATGGCATGGCATATCCAATAAAGCTAAAAGTAAGGAACACTACACATAACCTGCAATGAAACCGATGAACAGTTCTTAAACCGCAACGGAACTGCAACTCTCAGTCAAAAAGAGTAATCGATATCATAAGTCCTCATCGTACCTGTACATTTTAGGAGCATCAGAAGGAGATGAATGACCACCAAATATCCACATATTGCCTATGATAAACCACACTGCGAAGAAACAATCTAGCACCATCCTGAAACGGTCTACTAAAACATCAAACCTGCAAATTCAATGCCGATTCTTCACTCGATGACACCATTGATATGATAACATACGGAATCGAAAGAAATTTGTGAGATATTATAATAATTGCTTATATTATATAAGCATACATGTATCAACCAAAGAGTGCACTGTATTTTTTTTCCCCATATTCGAGCTGTTTAGCCTATGTTACTCAGACTCTGATGTGAGTATTGGATACAGTATCCATATCCATGTCCCTAAATACATTTGTGATGTACAAATTATTTTCCTTTCCATTCTATCCAACTTTATCATATAAAAGAAATGACTGACAAACAAATGCAAATTGCAAACACACCTGGTAGTTAAGGTTCCGGAAATAGGACCGTCCCTTGTTGATTCAGTGATGTGATCATTCTCCTCATCCAAAGCTTGAATAATTGCGATAGCTGTAAATGGTGTAGACTCACTGGGATTGCCGTAAGAAGAACCTTGACTTGAGTGCAACGAATCTTGCTCAATACCACCATTGCGGTTATGGTAGCGCCAATAAAGAATAGGAAGTTTTGCAACACAACCAGATGCATAACCAACAATCCATGTGAACAAGGGAGCTTCTGGCTTTTCGTTTCTCGACAACGATAGAACCACCACAGATGCTGTAATCTGACTGACAATAAATAGTAACTCGAACAAAATCCATAATGCAGAATTTAAAGGGCTCCTGCGATGCCTCGTGAATGAAGAATTCCAAGAGTTCAACCCGCTCGAGGAAGAAGTCTGATATCCGGAAGCTTGTGTGCTGCTTGAAGATCTATATTCATTCCGTGCTAAGTTCACTCTAGAAGATAATTCATCCAGAGACGAGCTCGAAGAAGCATCATCAAGCTCGTCATGCCATGTTACGTTAATGATGTGCTCTTGATCGCTATGGCTTTCCACACGTTCCATTAGCAACGGGTATTGGTCAGTTTGCTTGCTGTTATCTTCCGAAGAGGAACTGTCCATTTAAATCCGCCGACCAAGTTACATAGTGTGGAAGCATAGGTTGCTTATCGACTTTCCAGATATCTACTGCTTTCCACCCAAAGTTCACAACTGGTACCACTCAACTTAACACTCGACAACACAACATCGATAGAACCAACTACTTTATTCCATCCATATACAAAAGCTGCCATGAATTGCACATAGAATCAATTTTATACTAATCATGCTAACAAAAACCATGTCTTGGAATTTCAGAGAGCATATGTGTGTGTATGTCGTTATTAACACAATAACAACAATGCAAAGCCGGAAACAAAAATCAAGCAGCTCAAGCTCACCAAAGTGATGCATAAACGGCATAGTCAGCCGACAATGCGACTACAACATATTGAGGATTGCGTTCGCTACAAATACATTAATAAATCAGTTCAAATCACTCGGCGATCATAACAGCCAACATACGATGATCAGTGATCAAACCCTAGCAACCTAAAATATCTGATAATTTCACACAAAATTCATACAATACTAAATATGAACTAATCATAAATAAAAATCAAAGCAAAAAAAAATGGAATTTTCAAAAGATAAAAAAATTCTATACATTAAATTTGCAAAAATGCAACCTAAACTACTAAAAACCACAGTATAGTGGTGACATTAAGCATCGACAAGGCTTTAAATATCTGGTATTTCTACAGAAAATACATATAAAACTAAATTAAAACTACTCATAAATACAAACCCAAGCAGAAAAAAGAAGAAGAAATTAGACCTTTTTCAACAGACCATGATTTAAGTAAACTAAATATTAAATTTCCAGTTATAATTTTGATAACCCATAACTCTATAAGCATAAATTTTCACAATAACTTGAGTTCAACTGAAAATTAAACAAAGTTCAATCTTCTATATATTTAATCTATATCTTTTACGCAAATTGGAATCGATCCATTAATTAACTAGAAGGAAACTGAAAACCCATTATCAAGTTTGCAGAATTAAGTTAAAATAACATGAAAATGAGAAAGGGAAATAGATATTTACATTGGAATACAAGGTTAGAACATTACTTAATATTTTCAATCAAAACATCTTAGAGTATAGGAAAGTAAATTAAAGGGAAAAAAAAGGTGAATAATTACACTGAAATAGCTGTCAAAGCACAAAACTTTTTCTTTTCTTTCATTTTCTCGAGAAAATATAGCGACAGCATTTCTGCTCCATTGCTAACTCCAAAACAAGAGAGAGAGAATAAGCAAGCATGGTCTTGGTTGGTAAGAAAGTGATAAAATTCGTGGACCGTTGGATTGAGAGAATTGAGTTCAAAGTCGTTGATCTTTTCGCGACCTACCGGTTTTGATCTATTTATTATTATTATTATTTTGGGGGAATGAAGATCTATTTAAGATGAACCGTGAAATTTTCAACACGCTGCTGCTGATTCCGTGGAAAATATTTTTCTTTCACTTGAATGAATGGAGTGAATGGACATTATTTTTATTTAAATTGTTAGAATATATATAATTGAGGTTAAAATACTTTATAAGTCTCTGTATTTTTTACAAATTTAAAATTTAGTTCTTATATTTTTATTTTTAGAAATTTAGTCTTTCTATTTTTAAATTTTAAAATTTAAGTCCAATTATTAAAACTGTTAAATTTATTGATGTGATATTTTAAAATAAAAAAATCTATTGATAGTAATATAGCTAAAAAATGATATTGTAATAAACTTAAATTAAAAAAATAATCTTAACAATATTAACGGTTAAACTTAAATTTTAAAATTTAAATAATAAATTTTTAAAAATAAAAATATAAAAAGTAAATTTAAATAGGAAGTAAATTTAAATATTCAGGGAGTTAGGACATATTTTAACAAAAAATTGAATTCCCATATGTTAAACATGATGAGTGATGCGCGGCTAAGATTGCCAACGACCCAAGTGCTAAGGACAATGGCACGTACGGTGGAGATGAGCTTAGGGCTATGGCTAGCAAGAAATGAGCCGACAACCAATGAAATAGGGGCCATCGGATTAGGGTAGCCAATAGACCGGTTTGATTAAGTGGGATTTAAGATAAGAAATTGGGTTGAATTTTTTTCTAAATTACTTCTTGAATTTGATAAGTGCTCTCATATTTAAACTAAATAATTAGTTTCATTTTGAAGTTTGAACTCTTTTTTACTTAAAGTAGTCTTTGAACTTGATAATTATTCTTATATTAGAGTGTAAATTTTAGAGCTTTCAAAGAAATATCAAATATTAATTTCCACCAAAAAATTTCAATTCCCAATGTAAGAATAATTGTCAAATCTAAAAATTAACTTAAATAAAAAAATGAAGCCCAATACAAAACAATTACTAAATTCAAAGACTAAGTAGGACTCAAAAGAAAAAGTTGAAACCGTAATTACCAAAAACGAAAAAAAACATTTAACCCTAAAATATTCCTATTTTTTATGTTTATTTAGATTTTGCCCAAATTAATATATGAATAATATTTTTATATACAGTTTTTTCAATAAAAATAAAATATTGTCCAAAAATTTAGTTCGGTGTGACTCACCCATTGTTTTCCCTAACTCCAAACAGAATAGATCAATACAGGGTATCCTTTAGGAAAAACTTTCAAAATATATAAATTTTAATTTATATGATTATACTTTAATTTTTATCCAATTGTATACATTTAAATTATAACTACATTAATTTATTTTCATATTTCATAAATATAATTATTTGTGTATATAATATGTAAAGTTAAAATGATATTATATTGACAATGATGTTATTGATTTGTGAAAATTGAATCAAATCAAAATCTCATGTATAAAATTGCACAAAATCAAAATTAATGTATAACGTCGCACATTTTAACAAAATTTATATATAATTTTGAAATTTATCCCTAATGTCTCTATTAATTGAGCCACGTTTTCATGGTTGATGTAAAACAATTAGGGTTGGATACCGCTTTGAACATTATATACATTAAATTATGGCAAGTCATTATGTGGATAAAAAACATAATTATATAACAAATATATTTATAAAAAATTATATAATTTATAAATGAATTTTTGATTGAACTGTAAGAAAATACAAATGTTGAACACTATAGAGATTTGTGAGGTATATTTGATAAACCATTAAAAGTTTTCAATTTTTTTTTAAATTGTGTTTGGTAACTATATTAATCTTTTAGATAATATAAAATTTCAATAAAAAGGTGTTTGACTGAAAGAGTATAACTACTTTGAAATTCTTATATTATATTTGATAGTATAAATTATAATTATACAGTTACATAATTTATATTTTTAAAGAATATTATTTACTATAAAACATTATTAGTATTATAAAAAAAATTAAGCAAATAAAAAAAATAAAATTAAATCATCATGTATATTATGTTAGTCTAAAAAAGTAGTTGATAACACAACTACTAATAAAAATAGCAAGAAAAATAAACTTCATAGGCAAATTCATCTAATTGTTGTAGTGTATATTTTGTTCGGGGTATTTCATTTTTAATATTTAACATATGCTCATTATCATTATTTGTTAGTTCTTGACCGAGTTCATCATCATTTGAATTTGCATCATTAAGATTATCATAACTTCTTTCTTCCATGTGCTCTATGAAGTATCAATCATCTTAATTCCACCCATGATTGAAGTTGTGAAATATGCAATATATTAGTACAATCCAACATTGTTTTTTTATACTATATTAAAGTGGTGTTGTTAATATGAGAAATATTTTTTTAGAACAACAAATGTATTCTCAACTACATTTTGAAGCCTTAAATGTTTCAAATAAAAGCCTAAAGAGTCCAGAAGTTGTCTATGGAGCTTGAGTCTGGTACGTTCTCTCAAATGATGCAATTAACTTTTCTATATGCACAATTAGCATTGACCTTATAATATTTTGGATTCACATGTCTAGGGGTGAGCAAAACTCGATTCGACTCGAAAAAATTAAAAAAAATTCAAATTTAAAATTAAACAAACCGAGTTATTCGAGTCAACTTAATTTTTTTTTTTTAAATTTCGAGTTCAAATCGAGTTGAGTTTTCGAATTCGAATAACTCAAATAATTCAAATATCAAACTATAATAATTTACATTTTTACCCCAAACTCCCAAACCTTTTTACTTTTCTCTCAAAACTTTTACTCCTTCCCACTTTCCTCCCAAAATTTTTACTCCCCTTCCATCCCAACTCCTAATCTACCCAAAATCCATTTTCCACCAAAATTTTACTCTCCCATTTACCTTTTTTCAAAATTTTACTCCCAAAAACCCTCAAAACTTTTTATTTTCCCCTAAAATTTTTACTCCCTCCCACTTTCCCCCTAAAATTTTTACTTCCTTCCCATCCCACCTCCCATCTACCCCAAATCCTCCCCCCCAAATTTTTTTTAATATTTTCCCTCCAAAATTTTACTCCCCCTATTTACTTCCCCTCAAACTTTTATTCCCCAAAATTTTTTATTTTCTCCCTAAACTTTTACTTCACACCTTTTACTCTCAAATAAAAAATCAAAATTATCCAAAAAAAATCACTAAACATAAATAGTAATAATTTTATTTATATCTACTATTTATATTATTAAATTAAATTTCACATTTTATATTATTTATATTATTGAATTGTTTAGTCATATTGAATATTCATATTAAAATTGAATTATTAATTATGCCATTAAATATTCATGTTAAAATTTTATATTGGTATCAATTTCACATTTTATCTTTAAAATAACTTTTATTAAAAAAATCACATTTTTACCTTTAATATATTTTTTAATTCCAAAATACATAGTGACAAGAATCTGAAGATAATTGAAAGTGACAACTAAGCAAACAAAGAAGCTAACCCGTATATAAAAGATTAATAAATAAATTATGAGGTGATGAAAGTTAATAAAAATTTTGATTAAGGTGGACAAATTTTATTACGATGGGTGATAGTGGTTACAATGACCCAAAATTATTTTATAAAATTTAACTCGAACAAATATATTCGATTCTATTCGATTTGAATTCCATCTCACTCGACTCGATTCGAGAAAATTTCAAATCAAATTAGGATGATAAAATATGATTCGTCAACTCGATTAACTCGAAATTTTTTCATTCGATTCGATCGAACGCTCACCCCTGCACATGTCAATTACTTTATAGTTTTAATCATAAAAACTTATATAAACTTAATTTGGACAAAGATTTATACTAGGTTATATATCTTTTTATAATACGTAAATTAAGTAAAAAATAATATAAAATTTATAATATATAACCTTTATAAATAAGATTTTATAAATTGTTCAAAATTTTCATAATACTTCTTATAAATAATATAACTTTTTACAATAACTTTAGAAAATTATTTTTTATAAATAAGCTAATATATAAAAAAAATATAATATTTTGTATGAACAAGTATATTATTTTTATAATATATAGCATGTACACATAAATAAGTTATGTCCATACTTAGTCATAATTTTTTATAAATAAAAATATTACAACACTATTATAACACGTAAATTATTTTTATAAAAAACTTTTTGACCGTAACTTTAAAAATATTTTAGGATTTATAATAAGCTATAATATAATATTTTTTATAATTTTATAAAATACGCAGATTAATTTTATAGTATAATTTTTTAAGATTTATAACATAATTTTTTTTTCGCCATAACCATCCCAAACACTCATACAAATTCATACTTATAATATAATTATTTTAACTTATATAAAAATATTTGTTTAAAATTGAATTTGGGTGTAATTACTTGCGTAAGTACCCAAGCTCTTATCTTCCCCCTAAGAAATGGAAAGTATAATTGGAGTGCTACGATTACACCCAGCTTGGTGGGACTCATCAATTACGATGGCTACCCGAATATGTGACTTTTCAATTACAAATAATTACACTTAAATCCATTTACTAGTGATTTTTCAAACACAGTCAAAATATTAAGTTGATTTATAAAATCTTATGAAATAAATTATTTCTCATTTCATTAAAATAAAATAATCAAATTATTATTTTTAACGTTTATCCAAATTAATTCAAAATAAAATAATCAAAACCATATTAAGTTATGAAATAATGAATTTTCAAAAATCAAAATTTACTAATATCAAACGAAATAATTATATTCAGTTCTTAATTCTACTAATATATATGTAATGACCCAAAATTCAAGGGTATCGGAAAAGTGCATTTTCGGGCCTTCGTCTTAGCAAACCGAATTAGTAAATATTTATTAGAAATAATTATGAGCCTAGTTGTGTGTCTAATTAGGTTTTTATTAAGTGAATTTAGCTTAATTAAGAGTAATTAGGAAAAAATGGACTAAAGTGAATAAAGGGTAAAAGTTGAATTATAGTTAAAAGAAAATAAAAAGGACTAAAAGGGAAATTAGGCCAATCCTCATAAATGAGGCGGCAAACCATGCTAAAAATCTTAGATACTTTAGATTTTAATTATATAATTATATATGATTTAATTATAAAATATATTATTAAATTAAGTTATTATAAATATTATATTATGAAAATAAACTAAATTATGCCAAATGCATGGTGATGATAAAATAAATGTGTAATGTTTGTATTTATACACTTGTAAAATATTTATATATTTTCTTAAATAATAAGTAAAAGATATTTGTATATTAATTATATTATAATATTTTTATATGATAAATAAATTAAAATAAAGATAAATGTATGGTGATTAAATTATACATGTGTAATGCATCTAATTATACACTTGTAAAATAATTAAATAATTACTTATAATTTGAGTATAAAGATATTTATTAATTAAATAATAATTATTATATTATTATAAAACTAATAAAGTAAATAAAACATAAAAGGAATAAAAGAAACAAAGCAGAAAATGAAACAGAGAGTGAAACGAAACAGAGAAAGGAAGGGAGAAAAAGAAAAGAAAAAGGAAAAACTAGGGTTTTAAAGCTTGGGGCTTATTTTGGTAAGTCAATTAAGTTCTTTTCTTTTAATTTTGATGTTTTTAAAGTCTTAGAACAAAGTTTTGTTAAAATTGAGTTGAAATTTTGCAAGTTCTTAGATTTTTTAGCATGATTCATGTTGGACAAATTGTTGAATTAGGGGTTTGATTGATAGAATTTCTAGTTAGAATTGATAAAAGGATTAAATTGTAAAGTAAGCTATAAGTTTTGTGTTAGAGGAACTAAATTGAAAGAAATTTAAAATTAGGGTTTATTCATGAATATTAGATAGTTAAGTTGAATTTGGTAGGAAATTGAGTAGAAATAAAATATGAATTGAGATAGAAAAGTAAGTGAATTTAGTTAGGACCAAATTGAAATTAAAGTTGAAGTTGAATAGAAAATTCAATTATTTAATATAAATTAGTATTGTATTAATAGTGTAAATTACTTTAATTTTCGTAGCTAGCAAAGAACCAGAGGCATCGGCTCAAAAAGGAAAGGAAAAAGTTATCGAGGAGTAAACACGAGAAAATCTGGTTTGTATTACTATAATTCGAACTACTATTTATTAATGTTATATTTAAATTTATATGTATGGTAAGTAAATTATAAGGTAAGTATCAATATTGAAATGATTGAAATTGAGATGAAGTATGATTATGTATGAATATTTGATGATATATTGATTGGAAAGTGGAAATTTGTATTGAATTGAACTGTGGTTAAATTGAGAATGATTTGAATTGAAAATATGAGAAAGTGATGAAATTGAAATATGAAAATTGAATACCCTATTAACTAGTCAGGCTGAGTCGGATATAGTTGGCATGCCATAGGATTGGAAGAATTTGGGGATTTTTCGGCTTGGCCGAGGACACACTAATATTACTATATTTCTTCGGACTATCCGAAGAGGGACTTAGTGCCATTCTGGTGTGTTGGGTGGATTATTTTGGTGTATTTGGGAGGATTAATTTGGTGTGTTTGGATGGATCATTCTGGTGTGTTTGGTGGAATCATTTCGGTGTGTTTGGTTGGAATTCGTGTATCCGTCAAGGTCCGAGTTTTGCTAATAGGGTGAATAAATGAAATGAGAAAATCGAACGAAATTGATTAATCGTACTATTGAAAGTATGAAAAAGAAATTGTGAATCGAATTGTGAATTGAAATGGGATGTGAGATTTGAAAGCCTGAACGTATGGGTCATGAATTTGATAAAAGACCAATTTGTTGATATATGATATTAGTTGATGAAATGTTATAGATGATATATAAATTTGAATGTAAATTGTTCTTATGATTTAAAATGTTATATGATTGGTTGTAATGACCTAAAATTCACAGGCATCAAAAAAAGTACATTTTCGGGCCTCCGTCTTAGTAAACCGAATTCGTAAATATTTATTAGAAGTAATTATGAGTCTAGGGGTGTGTTTAGTTAAGTTTTGATTAAGTGAATTTAGCTTAATTAAGAGAAATTAGAAAAAATGACTAAATTGAATAAGATGTGAAAGTCTAATTATAAATTAAAAGAAAATAAGAGGGACTAAATAGGAAATTAAGCCTATTCCATTAAATGAGGCTGCAAAACACTTATAAAAATCTTAGATTTTTGTAATTAAATATTATTTAATTATAATGTATATTATTATATTATAATATTGTAATATTAATTATAAATAAGATATTATATAATGAAATAAATAAATTTATGCTAAATGTATGGTGATGATAATGTATATGTGTAAAATACATTTTAGTACACTTGTAATTTATTTATATATTTTCTTAAATAATAAGTAAAATATATTTATATATTATATTATTATTTATATTATGAAATTATTATTATTATTATTATTATTATTATTATTATAAATTAAAGAAAGACAAGTGTATGGTGATGATAGTATACAAATGTAATAATATATATGTATACATTTGTAATAAAAATATTTATTTAAGTAATAGATATTTGTTAAAGATATATTATAATGTATAATTATAAATAGGTAAATAAGATAAAGCAAAAGAAAAAAAAATAAAAAAGAAACAAAACAAAAAGAAACAGAGAGCAAACGAAAGTAGGAAGGAAAGAAAAGGGAAAGAAGGATAAAGGGAAAATTAGAGATTTCAAGCTTGAAGTTTAATTGGTAAGTTAAATCAAGTCCTTTTCTTGTAATTTTTGAGTTTTTGGAATCCTAGAGATAAGTACTACTTGATTTATGTTGAAAATTTGAAAGTTAGTAGATTATTAGATGTTGTTCATGTTGAATAAATTGAAGTGTTAGGAGTTAAATTGATATAATTTCAAGATAGAAGTGAAAAAGAGATTAAATTGTAAAATAAATTATAGGTTTTGAAATAATAGGGACTAAATTGAGAGAATTTAAAAATTAGGGATTATGGTGAAATTTAAAAGTGGAAATTAGTCTAAAGTGGGATTTAAATGAAAACATGCAATTAGTTTTAAATAAAATAAAGTTAGTTTTGATTAATGGACTAAATTGAAATGTGAGCAAAGGTTGAGTATAAATTAAAATATTTAATATGAAAATTGTAGTGTATTGATAAATTTTAATTGTTTCAATTTCCGTAGCTAACGTTGAGTCAAAGATCTCGGTTAAGAAAGAAAATGACCTAATTGAAGAAAAAGGAAAAGAGAAGGCTAAGGAGTGAAGGAAGAATAAAATATATCATCTCAACCTTTTTTTTGTAAGTACAACAAGATTTTAAATTATCTTATTTAAATGTTTATATTGCAGGATAGAAGTACTTAGAATTAAAAATTCGATTATGGAATTATGGAATTATGAAATTATGAAATTTATTTAAGAAAATTATAGGTGGAAAATAAAAGAATATATGAATTTTGTAATCCAAACTACAATTATTTTCTAAGTTGTGAAAAATTAAGGGTTAAATCGTAAATTTGAAAAATTTTATATTACAAATAGAAAAGTGAAGTGCATAACACTTAGAATGAGAAACATTGATGTTGTAGTGTATTTTGGAATATTAATAAGTATTGAATTATGTTTACTACATGAAATTTTGTGCTAAGGACTAAATTACAAAATATATAAAAGTGATATGTGAAATACATGATAAGGATTATTAGTGAATTATGAGTGAATATTGAATTTAGAAAATTTATTACATTTATTAAATATAGTGAAGATATAAGTATATGGATTATTGTTACAAGGATTAAATTGTAAAGTATGTAAAAACATTATACGAAAAGTGTAAAAGAGATATGTGTGCATGATATAATTTGCCCAAGTAGACGAGATTAGAACTACTAGGATATTAGTGGCATGCCATTAAGGAACCTTAGCGCGCTCTCTGATTATTAGCACGTTAGTGTTCTCTGTATAGCACTTTAGTGCTCTCTGTTCATTAGTGCATAATAACGCACCTCTATATTTGTTCCGTATATCCAGTGTGTTCTATAAAGTCTACTTTGGGCTAAAATATGAGATGTGAACAAAAGTGAAATACCAATGTGTTAAGGTAAGTTTGATAACTTACAAAAAAAATAAGTTGAAATTTTTTTATTAAAAATAAGGCATAACTGAAGAAACTTATATGCGTGCAAATATGTATTAATTGAACAAGTTTTTAAAATATTTTGTTATGATTTATTTTTAATATTTATTCTTGTAGTGCTTACTAAGCCTTCACCGGCTTAACGCGTTTATTTTTAACACATAGGTACAGTTAGATTTTATTAAAAATAAGGCATGACTGAAGAAACTTATATGTGTGCAAATATGTATTAATTGAACAAGTTTTTAAAATATTTTGTTATGATTTATTTTTAATATTTATTCTTGTAGTGCTTACTAAGCCTTTACCGGCTTAACGCGTTTATTTTTAACGCATAGGTACAGTTAGACTCTAAGAGGTAAAGTCGGGTTAGGAGATCTCTCATCTTATCACATCCTCGAGAGCTTCAAAAGTAGATACCATATTTTGAATTAAAATGACATATACATAGGTAGACTAAATGTGGTTGATCTAAGTTGAAAACAATATGTTTAAATGTTTAAATTAAACAGTATCTAGCCATAACTACCCTGGCACCAAATGTAATAGTCTTATACTAGATCCGTACATTTGGATTGGGTATAGGGGTGTTACATTTATTTTAATCTACCTATGTACATGCCATTTTAATTCAAAATATGGTACCTACTTTTGAAGCTCTTGAGGATGTGATGAGATGAGAGATCTCCTAATCCGACTTTACCTTTTAGAGTCTAGCTGTACCTATGCGTTAAAAATAAACGCGTTAAGCCGGTGAAGGCTTAGTAAGCACTACAAGAATAAATATTAAAAATAAATCATAACAAAACATTTTAAAAACTTATTCAATTAACAAATATTTGCACACATATAAGTTTCTTCAGTTATGCCTTATTTTTAATAAAAAAATTTAACTTATTTTTTTGTAAGTTATCAAACTTACCTTTAACACATTGGTATTTCACTTTTGTTCACATCTCATATTCTTAACCCAAAGTAGACTTTATAGAACACACCGGATATACGAAACAAATACAGAGGTGCATTATTATGCACTAACGAACAGAGAGTATAGATGTGCTAATCAGAGAGCACTAATGTGCTAATAATCAGAAAGTGCGCTAAGGTTCCTTAATGGCATGCCACTAATATCCTGGTAGCTCTAATCTCGTCTACTTGGGCAAATTATATCATGCACACATATCTCTTTTACACTTTCCGTATAATGTTTTTACATACTTTACAATTTAACCCTTGTAACAATAATCCATATGCTTATATCTTCACTATATTTAATAAATGTAATAAATTTTCTAAATTCAATATTCACCCATAATTCACTAAAAATCCTTATCATGTATTTCACATATCACTTCTATATATTTTGTAATTTAGTCCTTAGCACAAAATTTCATGTAGCATATATTTTACTTTTAATAACACATAACATAATTCAATACTTATTAATATTCCAAAATACACTACAACATCAATGTTTCTCATTCTAAGTGTTATGCACTTCACTTTTCTATTTCTAATATAAAATTTTCTAAATTTACGATTTAACCCTTAATTTTCCACAACTTAGGAAATAATTGTAGTTTGGATTACAAAATTCATATATTCTTTTATTTTCCACCTATAATTTTCTTAAATAAATTTCATAATTCCATAATCTAATTTTTAATTCCAAGTAATTCTATACCGCAATATAAACATTTAAATAAGATAATTTAAAATCTTGTACTTACAACAAAAAGGTTGAGATGATGTATTTTATTCTTCCTTCACTTCTTAGCCTCTTCCTTCACTTCTTAGCCTTCTCTTTTCCTTTTTCTTCAATTAAGTCATTTCCTTTCTTAACCGAGATCTCCGACTCAACGTTAACTACGGAAATTTAAACAATAAAAATTTATCAATACACTACAATTTTCATATTAAATATTTCAATTTATATTCAACCTTTGCTCACATTTCAATTTAGTCTATTAATCAAAACTAACTTTATTTTATTTAAAACTAATTTCATGTTTTCATTTAAATCCCACTTTAGACTAATTTCCACTTTCAAATTTCACCATAATCCCTAATTTTTAAATTCTCTCAATTTAGTCCCTATTATTTCAAAACCTATAATTTATTTTGCAATTCAATCCTTTTTTCACTTCTATCTTGAAATTATATCAATTTAACCCCTAACACTTCAATTTATTCAACATGAACAACATCTAATAATCTACTAACTTTCAAATTTTCAACATAAATCAAGTAGTACTTATCTCTAGGATTCCAAAAACTCAAAAATTACAAGAAAATGACTTAATTTAACTTACCAATTAAACTTCAAGCTTGAAATCTCTAATTTTCCCTTTATCCTTCTTTCCCTTTTCTTTCATTCCTATTTTTGTTTGCTCTCTGTTTCTTTTTGTTTTGTTTCTTCTTTTATTTTTTTCATTTCCTTTATCTTATTTACCTATTTATAATTATACATTATAATATATTTTTAACAAATATCTATTACTTAAATAAATATTTGTATTACAAATGTATACATATATATTATTACATTTGTGTACTATCATCACCATACACTTGTCTTTCTTTAATCTATAATAATAATAATAATACTAATAATAATAATACCAATGTCATAATATAAATAATAATATAATATATAAATATCTTTTCCTTATTATTTAAGAAAATAAATAAATAAATTACAAGTGTATTAATATGTATTTTACACATATATATTATCATCACCATACATTTGACATAAATTTCATAATATAATATCTTATTTATAATTAATATAAATTACAATATTACAATATAATAATATACATTATAAATAAATAATATTTAATTACAAAAATCTAAGATTTTTATAAATGTTTGTCTCCTCATTTAATGGAATAGGCTTAATTCCCTATTTAGTCCTTCTTATTTTCTTTTAATCTATAATTAGACTTTCACACCTTATTTAATTTAGTCCTTTTTCCTAATTTCTATTAATTAAGCTAAATTCACTTAATAAAAACCTAATTAAGCACACCTCTAGACTCATAATTACTTCTAATAAATATTTACGAATTCGATTTACTAAGACAGAGGCTCGATAATGTATTTTTTTCGATGCCCATGAATTTTGGGTCATTACATTGATATTTATAATTCATTAATGTTATATAGTTTGAATTATGGTAATACCACTGAGTATAGACATACTCAGCTTACAGTTGTTTTCGTGCGCAGGTCAGTAGAAGTCAAAGGTCTTGGATCAGCTTCCTGATCAATCCCGACTTCAGCACAACTTTGGTGATGTATTTTTTTCCTTTTGGTAAATGTGGCATGTACCTAGGTCTTATTTAAGAGTCTTGTGAGTTTTGGTTGTAAAGAATTGGGCTCTAATATTTGAATGATAAATGAAATGTTAAGTTATAAAATGGTATGTTTGGTACTAAAGTTGAAATGAGATAAATGAAGTTTATTAGTTAACTTTTATATAGTATCATGAATGTTGTTGATCAATTTGATAAGTCAATGTTTTAGACATGATTTAAGTATGTTTGAATGTGAAAATGTGTAAATTGGTTGCGGTTTGAAATTACAGAGAATGTTAGATATTTATAAAAGGGTTATATTGAGTTCAAACAAAAATATTTACGAAAAATTTTTGGAGTACTCGAACAAGTCCCATTCCACTTCTAATATGTGTTTTGGGCCTCGAGGGTCCATTATAGGGATTTAATGATCAAATTTTACTATGTATGTTAATTTATTTATGAATTATTCGTAAATTATCTGATCTGTTCCGGCGACAGTTTAGGGTTAGGGGGTGTTACAGGAGTTATTCTGGTTTAGCCGATTCTTGGGTTAAATCGAGCTCGAAAGTGAGTCTAGAGGTACATGCCACTGTTGAGTCAAAACTGAGTGGGGATTTGGATGCTGACCTATTTATTTGTTTCTGTTTTATAGATTAAAGATGTTAGATGAACGAATAAATGATATTGACCAAGAATTGTACACCGGAGACGAAGAATCATACGGATTAGATGAAACTGAACTAGTAACATCTAGTATAAACCCAATGAGAAATCAACCCACTAGAGTAGATAGGGGAAATGCCAGAGATAGGGATAATTCTGATTTGTTAAAGAGTAATTGTTGATGCCTTACAAAGGGTAGCTGGAATTGCTCCTGCTACGACATCTGCACCTACTCCAACACAGGCCCCAATAAAAGAATTAAGAAAATATGGTGCCACTGAATTCTTGGGTCTGAAAAGCGTCGACCCTTCCACAACAGAGAATTGGATGGAATCAACTAAAATAGTTCTACAACAACTGGAATGTACCCTCCGAGAATGTCTTATCTGTGCTATTTTTCTACTACAATGTGAAGCTTATTTGTGATGGGAATCTGTAATTTGACATCTACCAACAGAGCAAGTAACATGGGATTTATTTTAGAAAGAATTTCAGAAGAAATATGTTGGGGAAACTATATATTGAAAACAAAAAGCAAGAATTTCTGATGTTGAAACAAGATGATCTATTAGTGGTAGACTATGAAAGGGAATTTTCTAGACTCAGCAGATATGTTTCAGAGTTTATACCAACAGAGGCCGACAGTTGTAAGCGGTTCCTATGAAGTTTAAGAGATGAAATCAGAGTACAGCTGGTATCACACCGAATCACAGAATTTGTAGATTTGGTCGAACGGGCAAAAATGGTAAAGCAAGTTCTGGGATTGGATTAAAAGTCAAAAATAGTTAGATCGACTAGGAAACAAGCTGGAACTATTAGTTCTAATCCTCAGCCAAAAAGATCCAGAGAAACCAGATGTGGTTGGAGGCCGAGTTTTAGATCGAACCGAGGTGATAAAAGCCAGGAAAAGCAGACTACAGTTTCTACTGGCAGTGTAAGAGGCTCTTTTCGAGACATTGACATGCCAGATTACGAATATTGTGGGAAAAAGTATAAAGGTGAATGTTGGAGAATAACCAGACGATGCTTCTGATGTAGGTCTACAGATCATTTTATCAGAGATTGCCCAAAAAGTGAAAGCACTGCACCTGCAACATCACAGAGATCAATGTCTACTACTCGAGGCAAAAGCTCAGGTAGAGGCAGTTCTATTTCTAAAGGTGGTGGTGTAAGAAAAGGCAGTGACATAGTTACTCAGTAGTCGAACGCTAGAGTGCCAGCCAGGGCATACGTAGTTCGAACTCGGGAAGAAGGCGATGCACATGACGTCTTGACAGGTATATTTTTACTGTATTATGAACCTGTTTATGCATTAATTGACTCGGGATCATCACATTCATATATTAATTCGAAATTGGTTGAGTCGAAAAAATTAAAATCTAAAATGTCTATAGTTTTAATAGAGGTGTCTAGCCCTTTGGGACAAACTGTGTCTGTAGACCGAGTGTGCCGAAGATGCCCGTTGATAATACAAGATAAAATGTTTTCCGTTGATTTGTTGATCATGCCTTTCGGTGATTTTGATGTAATCTTAGGCATGGATTGGTTATCTGAACACGGAATAGTATTAGATTGTTACAAAAAGATGTTTAGTATTCAAACAGAAGACAGAGACAGAATTGAAGTGAATGGTATTCGTACTAGTGGATCAACACGCATCACTTCGAAAATAAAGGCCAATAAATTGCTTCAGAAGGGTTGTGCAGCATGCTTAGCTTATGTTATTAATTCTGATTTAGTTGGAAGTCAATGTAGCAAAATCAGAACCATATGTGAGTTTCTGGATGTATTTCCTGAAGAATTATCGGGTTTACCACCGACAGATAAGTTGAATTTGCTATTGAGGTGTACCCGGGTACAACACCAATCTCTATACCTCCGTACCAAATGTAGCCCACCGAATTGAAAGAATTGAAGATATAGTTATAGAATTTGTTAGATCGTGGATTTATTAGACCGAGCATTTCACCATGGGGTGCATCGGTATTGTCTGTTAAAAAGAAAGATGGCTCAATGTGACTTTGTATTGATTACCGGTAGTTGAACAAAGTGACGATCAAGAACCAGTATCTGTTGCCTCGTATAGATGATTTGTTTGACCAATTAAAGGGAACTTCGGTATTTTTGAAGATTGATTTGAATTTTGAGTATTGTCAGTTGAAAGTAAAAGAAAGTGATGTGCCAAAGACTGTATTTCATACTCGGTACAGTCATTATGAGTTTTGGTGATGTCGTTCAGGTTCACTAATGCCCCAACTGCATTCATGGATTTGACGAATTGTATTTTTCAGCTATATTTAGATTAGTTTGTGGTGGTTTCATTGATGATATATTGGTTTATTCGAAGACAGAGTCAGAACATGATCAACATCTCAGAATAGTTCTACAGATTTTATAAGAAAAATAGTTATACGGGAAGCTAAGCAAATGTGAATTCTGGTTATTGAAGGTGGTGTTTTTAGGACATGTGTCTGCTGATGGAATCAGAGTTGATTCGAAGAAGATTGAGGCGATTGTTCAATGGAAGACACCAAAGAACGTATCCGAGGTAATTAGTTTTCTGGGACTAGTTGGATACTACCGAAGATTCGTTAATAGATTTTCAAAAATAACAATTTCGATGACTAAGCTTCTACAAAAGAATGTTCCTTTTATCTGGGATGACCAGTGCCATAAGAGTTTTGAGACATTGAAGCAAATGTTAACTGAGGCACCTGTTTTAACCTTACTAGAGCTAGGAAAGGACTTTGTTGTATACAGTGATGCTTCTCTGAGCGGTTTGGGTTGTTTATTGGTGCAAGACGGAAAAGTAATAGCTTATGCATTTCGACAGTTGAAGCCACATAAGCGCAACTACCTCACACATGATTTGGAGTTAGAGGCAGTAATCTTTGCATTGAAGATTTTGAGGCATTACTTGTATGGTTAGAAATGTTACATTTTTACTGATCATAAGAGCCTTAAATATCTTTTGTCACAAAAGGAGTTGAATTTGTGACAAAGACGGTGGATTGAGCTTCTGAAAGATTATGATTGTGTAATAGAGTACCATACAGGAAAAGCAAATGTAATAGTAGATGCATTGAGCAGAAAAGCAGCAATTGAATTACAGGTAATGTTCGCTCGTTTTAGTATTAATAATGATGGAAGCTTGTTAGCTGAATTAAGGGTTAAGCCGATAATGTTTGACCAAATTAGAGCAGCCCAGCTAGAAGATGAAAAGTTGATGAAGAGAAAAGAGATGGTACGGCTGGGCTGCTCTAATTTGATCAAACATTATCGGCTTAACCCTTAATCAGCTAACAAGCTTCCATCATTATTAATACTAAGCCGGTAATTGATGAAGAGAAAAGAGATGGTACGGCTGGGCTGCTCTAATTTGGTCAAACATTATCGGCTTAACCCTTAATCAGCTAACAAGCTTCCATCATCATTAATACTAAGCCGAGCGAACATTGCCCGTAATTCAATTGCTTGTTTTATGTTCAATGCATTTGCTACTACATTTGTTTTTCCTGGATGGTAGTCTATTACACAATCATAATCTTTCAAAAGCTCAATCCACCGTCTTTGTCTCAAATTCAACTTTTTCTGCTACAAAAGATATTTAAGGCTCTCATGATCAGTATAAATGTAACATTTCTCACCATACAAGTAATGCCTCAAAATCTTCAATGCAAAGATTACTGCAGCTAACTTCAAATTGTGTGTCAGGTAGTTGTGCTCATGTGGCTTCAACTGTCGAGATGCATAAGCTATTACTTTTTCGTCTTGCACCAATACACAGCGCAAATCACTCAGAGAAGCATCACTATATACAATAAAGTCATTTCCTAACTCTGGTAAGGTTAAAACAGGTGTCTCAATCAACATTTGCTTCAATGACTCAAAACTCTTCTAGCACTAGTCATCCCAGATAAAAGTAACATTCTTTTGTAGAAGCTTAGCCAACGACAATGCTATTTTCAAAAATCCATTAACGAATCTTCGGTAGTATCTAACTAGTCCTAGAAAATTACGTACCTTGGATATGTTCTTTGGTGTTTTCCATTGAACAATCGCCTTAATCTTCTTCGGATCAACTCTGATTCCATCAGTAGACACATGTCCCAAAAACACCACCTCTAATAATCAGAATTCACATTTACTCATCTTTCCGTACAACTATTTTTCCCGTAGAATTTGTCGAACTATTCTACTATGCTGATCATGTCTTGACTCTGTCTACGAATAAACCAATATATCATTAATGAAGACCACCACAAACTGATCTAAATAGGACTGGAAAATACGATGTATGAGATCCATGAATGTAGCTAGGGCATTAGTCAACCCGAACGGTATCACCAAAAACTCATAATGACCACACCGAGTACGAAATGCAGTCTTTGGCACATCACTTTTTTTTTACTTTCAACTGATAATACCCGAATCTCAAATCAATCTTCAAAAATATCGAAGCTCTCTTTAACTGGTCAAACAAATCATCTATAAGGAGCAACGAATACTGATTCTTGATCGTCACTTTGTTCAACTACCGGTAATCGATACAAAGTCGCATTGAGCCATCTTTTTTTTTTAACAAACAATACCAGTGCACCCCATGGTAAAATGTTCGGTCTAATAAATCCACGATCTAACAAATCCTGTAACTGTATCTTCAATTCTTTCAATTCAGTGGGCAATATTCGGTACAGAGGTATCGAGATTGGTGTTGTACCCGGGTACACCTCAATAGCAAATTCAACTTCTCTATTAGGGGGTAAACCCGGTAATTTTTCAGGAAATATATCTGGAAACTCACATACGATTCTGATTTTGCTACATTGACTTCCAACTGAATCAGAATTAATAACATAAGCTAAGTATGTTGCACAACCCTTCTGAAGCAATTTATTGGCCTTTATTGCCGAAATGATGCGTGTTGATCCACTATTACAGATACCATTCACTTCAATTCTATCTCCATTTTCTGTCTGAATACTGAACATCTTTTTATAACAATCTAGTACTACTCTATGTTCAGATAACCAATCCATGCCCAAGATTACATCAAAATCAACGAAAGGCATGACCAACAAATCAACGGAAAACATTTTATCATGTATTATCAATGGGCATCTCCTGCATACTCGATCTACAGACACAGTTTATCCCAAAGGGCTAAACACCTCTATTAAAACTCTAGACATTTCAGATTTTAAATTTTCTGACTCGACCAATTTCGAATTAATATATGAATGTGATGATCCCGAGTCAATTAATGCACAAACAGGTTCAGAATACAGTAAAAATATACCTATCACGACGTCATGTGCATCATCTTCTTCCCAAGTCTGAACTACGTATGCCCTAGCTGCTGCTTTAGCCTCCGACTACTGAGTAACTATGTCACTGCCTTTTCTTACACCACCACCTCTAAAAATAGAACCGCCTCTACCCGAGCCTCTACCTCGAGCAGTAGACACTGATCTCTGTGATGTTGCAGATGCAGTGCCTTCACTTTTTGGGCAATCTCTGATAAAATGATCTCTAGACCCACATCGAAAGCATTGTTTGGTTATTCTCCAACATCCACCTCTATGTTTTTTCCCACAATGTTCGCAGTCTGGCATGTCAATGTCTCGAGAAGGGCCTCTTACACTGCCAGTAGAAACTGTAGTCTGTTTTCTCCAGCTTTTATCACCTCGGTTCAATCTAAAACTCGGCCTCCAACCACCTTTGGTTTCTCTGGATCTTTTTGGTTGAGGATTAGAACTAGTAGTTCCAGCTCATTTCCCAGTCGATCTAACTATTTCCAACTTTTTATCAAATCCCAGAACTTGCTCTACCATTATTGCCCGTTCGATCAAATCCACAAATTTTGTGATTCGGTGTGATATCGGCTATACTTTGATTTCATCTCTTAAACCTCGTAGGAACTGCTTGCAACTGTCGACCTTTGTCAGTATAAACTCTGAAACATATCGGCTGAGTCTAGAAAATTCCTTTTCATATTCTACCATTAATAGATCATCTTGTTTCAACATTAGAAATTCTTGCTTTTTGTCTTCAGTATATAATTCTCGACATATTTCTTCTAAAATTATTTTTGAAATAAATCCCATGTTACCTGTTTTGTTGGTAGATGTCGAATTACAGATTCCCACCACAAATAAGCTTCACCTTGCAGTAGAGAAACAACACAGTTAAGACGTTTTCGGGGGATACATTCCAGTTGTTGTAGAACTCTTTTAGTTGATTCCATCCAATTCTCCACTGTGGATGGATTGACTCCTTTCAGGCCCAAGAATTCAGTGGCACCATATTTTCTTAATTCTTTTATTAGGGCCCATCTCGGAGTAGGTGCGGATGTCGTAACAGGAGCAATTCTCGCTACCCTTTGTAAGGCATCAACAATTACTCTTAATAAATCAGAATCATCCCTATCTCTAACATTTCCTCTATCTACACTAAGGGGTTGATTTCTCATTGGGTTTATACTAGGTGTTACTGATTAAGTTTCATCTAATCCCTATGATTCTTCCATCTCCGGTGTATATTTCTTGGTTAGTATCATTTATCCGTTCATCTAACATCTTTAATCTATAAAATAGAAACAAATAAATAGGTTAGCATCCAAATCCTGACTCAGTTTCGACTCAACAGTGGCATGTACCTCTAGACTCACTTTCGAGCTCGATTTAGTTTGAGAATCGGCTAAACCTGAATAACTCTGATACCAAGAACTGTAACACCCTCTACCCCTAAATTGTCGTCGGAATAGGGTTATGGAGCATTACCGGACATATCAGGCAATTTACAAATAATTCATAAATAAATTAACACACATAGTATAATTTAATCATTAAATCCCTATAATGGACCCTCGAGGCCTAAAACACGTATTAGAAGTGGAACGGGACTTGTTCGAGTACTCCGAAAATTTTTCTTAAATATTTTTTTAACTCAATATAACCCCTTTATAAATTTCTAACTTTCCCTACAATTTCAAACCGCAACCAATTTACAGTTAATATGGAAACCAACACATTTTCACATTCAAACATACTTAAATCATGTCTAAAACATTGACTTATCAAATTGATCAATAACATTCATGATACTATATAAAAGTTAACTAATAAACTTCATTTATCTCATTTCAACTTTAGTACCAAACATACCATTTTATAACTCAACATTTCATTTATCATTCAAACATTGGAGACCAATTCTTTACAACCAAAACTCACAAGACTCTTAAATAAGACCTAGGTGTATGCCACATTTACCAAAAGGGAAAAAATACATCACCAAAGTTGTGATGAAGTCGGGATTGATCTGGATGCTGAACCGAGACCTTTGACTTCTATTGACCTGCGCACGAAAACAACCGTACGCTGAGTATGTCTATACTCGGTGATATTACCATAATTCAAACTATATAACATTAATGAATTATAAATATCAATCATATAACATTTTAAATCATAAGAACTAATTTACATTCAAATTCATATATCATCTATAACATTTCATCAACTAATATCATATATCAACAAATTGGTCTTTTATCAATTTGATGAACCTTAGGTTCAGGCTTTCAAATCTCACTTCCCATTTCAATTCACAATTCGATTCACAATTTCTTTTTCATATTTTCAATAGTACGATTAATCAAATTCGTTCAATTTTCTCATTTCATTTATTCACCCTATTAACAAAACTCGGACATTGAGGGATACACGAATTCTAACCAAACACACCAGAATGATTACACCAAACACACCAAAATGATTCATCCAAACACACCAAAATAATCCTCCAAAACACACCAAAATAATCCACCCAAACACACCAAAATGACACTAAATGCCTCTTCGGATAGTCCAAAGAAATATAGTAACATCAGTGTCTCCTCGGCCAAGCTGAAAAATCCCCAAATTCTTCCAATCCTATGGCATACCAACTATATCAGACTTAGCCTGACTAGTTAATAGGGTATTCAATTTTCATATTTCAATTCCATCACTTTCTCATATTTTCAATTCAGATCATTCTCAATTTAATCATAGTTCAATTCAATACAATTTTTCACTTTCCAATCAATATATCATCAAATATTCATACATAATCATACTTCATCTCAATTTCAGTTATTTCAATATTGATACTTACCTAATAATTTACTTACCATACATATAAATTTAAATATAACATTAATAAATAGTAGTTCGAATTATAGTAATACAAACTGTGATTTTCTCGTGTCTACTCCTCGATAACTTTTTCCTTTCCTTTTTGAGCCGATGCCTCTAATTTTTTGCTAGCTACAAAAATTAAAGTAATTTGCACTATTAATATAGTACTAATTTATATTAAATAATTGAATTTTCTACTAAACTTCAACTTTAATTTCAAATTGGTCCTAACTAAATTCACTTACTTTTCTATCTCAATTCATACTTTATTTCTACTCAATTTCCTACCAAATTCAACTTAATTATCTAGTATTCATGAATAAACCCTAATTTTAAATTTCTTTCAATTTAGTTCCTCTAACAAAAACTTATAGCTTACTTTACAATGTAATCCTTTTATCAATTCTAATTAGAAATGCTATCAATCAGGCCCCTAATTCAACAATTTGTCCAACATGAATCATGTTCAAAAATCTAAGAACTTTCAAAATTTTAACTCAATTTCAACAAAACTTTGTTCTAAGGCTTCAAAAACATCAAAGTTAAAAGAAAATTACTTAATTGACTTACCAAAATAAGCTTTAAGCTTTTAAACCCTAATTTTTCCTTTTTCTTTTTTTTTTCTCCCTTCCTTTCTATGTTTCGTTTCACTTTCTGTTTCTTTTTATGCTTTGTTTCTTTTATTCCTTTTATGTTTTATTTACTTTATTAGTTTTATAATAATATAATAATTATTATTATTTAATTAATAAATATCTTTATACTTAAATTATAAGTATTTATTTATTTATTTTACAAGTGTATAAATATATACATTACACATGTATAGTTTAATCACCATACATTTGTCTTTATTTTAATTTATTTATCATATAAAAATCTTATAATATAATTAATATATAAATATCTTTTACTTATTATTTAAGAAAATATATAAATATTTTACAATTGTATAAATACAAACATTACACATTTATTTTATCATCACCATACATTTGGCATAATTTAGTTTATTTTCATAATATAATATTTATAGTAACTTAATTTAATAATATATTTTATAATTAAACCATATATATTTATATAATTAAAATCTAAAGTATCTAAGATTTTTAACATGGTTTGCCGCCTCATTTATGAGGATTGGCCTAATTGTCCTTTTAGTCCTTTTTATTTTCTTTTAATCTACAATTCAACTTTTACCCTTTATTTACTTTAGTCCTTTTTTTCCTAATGACTCTTAATTAAGCTAAATTCACTTAATAAAAATCTAATTAGACACACAACTAGGCTCATAATTATTTCTAATAAATATTTACTAATTCAGTTTGCTAAGATGAAAGCCCGAAAATACACTTTTTCGATGCCTGTGAATTTTGAGTCTTTACAATATCAATCAGTTTTATAATATAACTTAAATACTAAAATTTTAATTTTTAAATTTTCAGCACTTACTTTTTCAATTTATCGAACACACAACTAGGTTCAAACTTTGTTATGTATTTTTACATTTCTATTTTTCCACATAAAATATATGAAATGACAAAAAACACCCTTAAAATAATATAGCTTACTAGAATCATCTTCTGCACAACAAAGACAAGTGCCAAAATCTTCCATAGGAAGAACCACTTTTCCTTCTCTGATATCCATTCCTAGGAATTGAATTTCAGATCTGTTGATTTGCATTTTCCTTTCTGATAGCATTATCCCATATTTAAAAATAAGGGATTTGAAATCATCAAGGAGTTGTGCATAAGAATCTGCATCCTTACTATATAGCAGTACATCATCAATATAGACTAAAGCATTTTCCATGAAAGGATGAAAAATCTTTATCATCGCTTTTTGGAACAGTGAAGGAGCAGTCTTTAATCCGAATGGCATGACTTTCCATTGGAAGTGTCCATTAGGAATACAAAATCCTGTTTTTGGTCTGCCTTCAGGATGGATTCCTAATTTTCAGAAACCTGCCTTTAGATCAAATTTAGAGAAAACTCTTGCTTTGGCTAAGCTTGAAAAGAACAAATCTTTTTTCGAAGGGGGAAATTTTTCATCTTGGAGAAAATGTTTTAAGAGGCTGGTAATTGATTACCAATCTTAAATTTCCTCTGATCTGTTCAGATCTTTTATTTACATAGAAAGCTTCACATGCCCATTGGGAATCTGAGGGTTCGATCAGATCTTGTTGCTGTAATTCTTTACATTCTTTTTGTGCTAGTAGCAAATGATCTGGATTCATTCCCTGGTGATTGGCCTTTGTTGGGTTGATATTTTCATTTTTCTTGAAAGGTAGCTTAATGAAAAAATCTGAGTTTTTCCATAAAGGATTTGGGCATTTCTTCAGAAATTCAGAATGAGATTCTGCCCACGATTGAGCTTTTATTTCTTGAACAGTATGAAGGATTTTTCAGATTGAATAATAAAAAGTTTTGGGATTCTGACAAAGGGTTGGAAAAGATTTTTATATATTACTCCTTCAGGGAGTATTCTAAGGTGCTGGGCTTTTTTGTAGAGGTCAAAACCTACTACAATATCTTTTTCAGGGAGTTTTTATCCCAATACTGTAGTTTTTACGCAACAGCCTGGGAAAAACTGGATAGTGATCGGTTTGCTAATCAGGTGGGTAGCAAAAGGAACATCAGCAGCAGAATCAAAGTACCTTATATGAGGTTTCCACCATTCTGAGGGTAGAACGTCTGGATTCATGATGGTCTCTGCTGCGCCAGTGTCTATGAAAGCAATTACAGTAATGGGTTTACTGTATTTGTCTAGATAGACTTTAACAGGTATATGAGGAACTGGGATCCTATCAACATTTTTGTCAAGAGTCTGAGCTTTTGCTTGTATCATCTGTACATCAGAATAATCTGATTCTAGTTCTGAAGAATCACAAGCAGGAATAGCACAGATAGTTCTATCTGATGGCTCGTCTTCAATAAAGCAAACAGATTCAATATCATCTTCTTCTTGAATCTTTACTCCTGACTGCCTTACTATCTTTGCAATCTTTTTGGCTTGTTTTTTGTTTTTTGGACAATTTTTTGTAAAATGTCCTTTTTGATTGCAGATATAGTAACGATCAGTTTTTGTTGACTTCCTTTTCTTTTTTAGATATCTCCATCGATGCTTGATCTTTTTCTTTCTTCTTGTTGTTGGAAAAGAAGAATATTTTTTGAAATGTTTTTTCTTCTTTGTGCGGCAATCACACAGATGGTCTTTTGGACATTTGTACTTCAAATGAGAATCATCATAGGCTCTGTCAATTCTTTTATCACCATGGAGATAATATTTAAATATTATTCTTTTGTTGCAAATGTCTTCTAAGGCAACAAAGACTTCTTGTTGAAGTTCTCCAACTGTAATTTGGAGAATGTCTTTGTTTTGCAGTTGAAGAGCTTGATTGGCTGTAACTTGAATTGGATTTGGGAGGGACGAAAGAATTACTGGCTTGAGATTTGGATTTAGGCCTAAGGCGCAGAATAACTTGGTCATCACTCTGAAATGTTTTTCCAAGTCTTTCTTAACATAGGAACAACATTTCCTTTTGTAGAATTCCCTTCTTTTTAATGTCAACAAATCTTCAGGATTTCCTAAAAAATGCTGGTGTATGATTCTGATTGGTTGAGCCAGATCTTGAAGAACTAGAAACTGCATTTGATCATGTTGATTTATAGAATTCCACCAATCTCTCAACATTCCTGTAAATCTGCAGACAAACTCCATGAGAATGTTGTAATTGCTGTCTTCAGTGAGCTTGCGAGTTTCTAGCCAAGAATGAAATTCTTGAATTCTGTCTGGCCATTTTGCTAGTGGCAAATCATCTAGAGTAAAAGTGGTTCTTCCTATGGAAGATTTTGGCACTTGTCTTTGTTGTGCAGAAGATGATTCTGGAACATCATGCATTTCATCATCACTTGGTTCTTCAACTTTAGTTGTTTGAAATACTTTCTGTAATTCTTCATCTTTTGATTCCGTCTGTTCATTTGATGAAAATTCAGTCTCTGCTGATGAACTTGAACTTTCTCCAGTATCAGTATTTGATTCTGGATTTTGAACAGTTGAAATCCTTGGAATGGTAGATTCCGTATAGTCCTTTAAGAATTTTGTTAAAGAATTTTGATCTTCTTGGGTCATTAGTGATTTTTAAGCTTGCTTTGGGGGAGGAGATTTTGGTGGAGATTCCTCTAAAACTGGTCTTTTTCCCAGTTTTTTCTCTATTTGGTAAGCTTCACTTTCACTTTCTGCCTTTGTTTCTTCAGTGGACTTTTTCTTCTTTTTCCTAGCTTCTTGTTTTTTTATTTCCAGAAAGATCTCATACGTACTTAGTTTAGTACATTTTAGAGGTTCTGGAAAAGTTATTTGGACTCCTTCTGTTGGGAGTGGATTCTTTTGTCTGATGGAGGGAAATAGTTCAACTATTTCTGTTCTCTGGGTAGACTCAGGAATTTTTTTCGTTTCTTGTAGAGTTTTGATTTGATCTTTCAATTTTTGGATTTCCTTTTCTCTTTGTGTAAGATGAGAAAAAAATCTTGTCCCGGTGCTGCTGGTTGTCTTGCTACTTCATCTAATCTCCTTTGTAAGAGTTGAATCAGATCTCTGACCATATTGGTATTATCATCTATCTTGGCTTAGACTGTTGAGATTTTTGAATCAATTCTTTTTAGAGCATGGTTTTGAGCACTGGCATTTTCTGTTTGCCAATTAAGAGTAGCTTCTGTAGCACTTATTTTGGCTGGTGCACCTGAAATATTAGTCTGGATTTTTGGTGCATGAGTATAAATCTTTTCAGAGTATTCCTCAAGAGGTGGGAAATCTTTGTCATAGGATGCTGTAGGTTGCATCATGCAGACAATTGAAATTGGTTTTTGTGGGACAAGAAAATCTGGATTCTTTTTAATCCATTTGTTTATTTTCTTATAGCATGGCTGAGAGAAAGATTTTGGTCTCTTTGAAATGCTGCAGGGGGTTGAGTAGATGGTTTTTGAGAAGGAAGAGAGGAAGGTTTACAAAATTCAGTTGGAACCTGAGGACTTGGTAAAGAATTGTGAGATGAGTAATCAACAAGGTAAATAAATTTACCATTGTCTTCACTAAGTGGTCCAATATCTGGATTTCCTTCCATCTATCTTTTGTAAAATTCATCCTGGGTAGAATTTTTCTTTTTCTTCTTTCCTGGTTTTGATGCAGACATATCCATGCCATCAATCCAGACGGCCATTCTGTCATCTATACATAATTCACAGGAATAGTTTAAAGCCCAAGGACAGTGTCCAGTTACAGGGTCTTTAAACATATATAAAGGTTTTCCATCTGCGGAAAAACTTTCTATGAGGCTTCTTTCTGGGCCAGTTTCACACAACGAGCAACAACAATCTGGATCTTCCTGATCATGGAGTTATGCCAGTCTTTCAATTGGTTGCATCATCAACTGGGTCGGGAAGATGATGGGATTCTTTGGATTGTGAAGATGACTATGATCAAACTTAATATCAGTTGTTCCATCTCCCTTTGATGTAATCTGGCTTGTGGTTGATTGGATTGGCTGGCTATGTTCATGAAGTTTCTCATAGCTTGTAACCCATTTTTCTGGGAGAAGTTTGATAAGTTCCCTTTTTGGAATCTGCCTGGGAACATGAACACAATGAGGTTGATCATTTGTGTTTACTGAGATAAGTAGAGAGTCATCTGTTCCATGCCTTGAAAGATTAAAGGCATAATCTTGGATTCTATACACAATCTGATAGTGCAGAGTTACAGTAATAGCTGAAGCCACTTGCGGTGCTCCTGCTATTTGAATCTGAACCTTCAAAGCAGTAGACGAATTAGGATCTGCTAATGCCATCGTGAAGTTTGGGAAAAGAGTAACCATTACTAGGCATGAGTTTAAAGTTGCTTCAATAGTAGCGATACACGCATTTGGTATTCCAAATATCTGGAAGTCCAAAAGTGCAATTCTTGTAGCTACAGGCTTTTCAGCTGTGCCATGGTAGTTTAAAGCAAGGCGTATGGCTCCAAAGCGGATATGTGGATATGTGTATATCCTGCCTTTTTCCATTCTGATAGAAATTCTGCGGGAATTTCAAGAGTAACAAACTGCTCTGGTGATGCTGCATAGATGGGAAAACTATCAAACGTGAGGCCTGAATATATTCCCTGACCTGTTTAGTAGAACCTTTGATTAAAGTTCTAATGGATTTTATAAGAGAAAAAAACAGATTTTCTATAAGCAGCATAAGGATTTACTGTAGGAAGATCTGTAGGCTATTCTTTATCTTCCTCACTTAAGTATTCTATTTCATACAGAGAAGAAATCTTCTTTGCAGAATGAGATTTCATAGGAAAATCAGGCAAAGAGATGGTAGTAGAAGAAGTTGAGGGTCGAGTTAACATATTTTTTGTCATAACTAAGGGATTTTCTCCAAATCTATCTATCTTCTAGATTACTAAAGATGAGTTATTATGAACCTCACTGGCTCTGATACTAATACGGGTGTGGATAGTCATAGGGATTGCAAGAAAGAAGGAATTGTAGCAGGTATGTTATGCCAAACTTAAACCCTTCATCCACACGGGTTTTCTATAGGCACTGTCTTTTAGCTACAAAGCCTTAACTCAAGAGTCATATGATATCCACAACAATATTGTTATCTTTTGATCAGAATTTCAATATTTTTGATGTGTGGGATCCATCATATGACAAGCACAGAGCATACTATATTGTAATTCTTTGCTAACTCATCTAAAGTTTTCTAGGAAGAAGATGATTTAGAGAAAAAGAAAGAGATTTAGAAAGCCATAGATAAATAAAACACTCTGGTATTTTATTTAGCAAACTTGTTCTGCCCCTTACAAAGAGAAACACATATTCCTTTTATAGCTGAAGGAAATGTAATACAACAAAATAGTAAACAGTACACAAGATAACATTATGCACAAAAGCATAAAGTAAACAGTACATGACTAGACTGATAAACATAAAGTAAAGTAATAATACATAAAGCAGAACACTTTAATTATTAAAGTAAGATTCCTGATGGGTAACTTTCTACTGTTCTCATTTGAATGGGGAAGTTGAGCACTATCCATGGAATCTTTACTGCAGCAGGTCATTTCTTTATCTTTTCCTTTCTCATCATGTAGCTCCATTTTAGCAAGACTGATTTGACTGTATTGCCACGGGTAATCTTGAGACCATTCTGTAGGATCAGGGATTCCTTCATAATATTCTCGGAGAGCTTTTAAGACTTTTTCATGATAGGGCGTATATGTTCTTAGCCAAGTGTCCCATGGTGCATCAATATCCGGAGGTGGCCAAATCTCAAATGGAATAATCCTATTGAGCTGACAAAGAAACTTTTGTAGTTTTCGATATTGAATGTCATTTTTGAATATATCATCTTCGAGGGTTTTGTGAATCCAAGAAGTAGGAAAGGAATTGAGCTGAGTTACTTTTCCACATTTAACAAAGTATTGAGGCTTATAGAAGATTATAATCATATAACTTCCATAGTTACCTCTTGCTTGATTGCAATGTTGCTCAATTATCCGAAGCCTTTGTGGGAGAGGATGAAACCAACTAAGAAATGTAAAGAAATTTTGTTGTTCTGGTTCAATATTTTCTCTAATAGCTTTTTTCATGTAATCAAGGAGTTCAAGAGTGTTGAACTGTATGGCAATATGGTAAAGATGAGTAATATACCATAAAAACCATTTTAATTCATTTGGTTGTTCAACAAATGTAAACCTTATTGGGTGAATGAAAGGATAATCTGGATGGATTCCCCAAGGTTTAAGAATAAGTCCTCCAAATTCTTGAAAACTTGGATTTGGTATTCAAACATCATATCTCTGGCTTTTTGATGAAAATAATTCTTTTCCACAAGAGCATAAACTTCTGGTGGGTATTCAGGATGGAGGTTGGGGGTAACTGTATAAGATGTAGGAGAGGTGGATGATGAAGAATAAGACATGTACATCATGATTGGTCTAGGCCAAAAAACTCTTTTGTATGCAAAAACTTCTGGATTTTCTTTAGATCTAGAAAGCAAATCAGCAAGAACATTTTGTTTTCCTGATATATGTCTGACTTCAAATTTAAACTCAGAAAACCATTCTGCCCATCTTAGAAGTTGTGGATGAGGAATTGTTTTCTGTTTAAATTTGAGCATTTGTGGAAATGAAGACATATCCACTTCTACCAGAAAATAGTATCCCAGAAGATGAAATTTGAATTTCCCCATACCTTTTTTGACTGCAAGAATTTCTTTGAATGTGGAGTGGTAATGGATTTCTGCTTCTGAAAATCTTCCACTTTTGTATCCACAGAGATGTCTCTTGCCATTTATTTTTTCAAGCAAAATTGCTCCCCAATATTTGTCACTAGCGTCTGTCTGTAAAATTCTTTCTCCATCTGAGGGAATCTAGAGTGGTGGCAAATCTTGAGCAATTTCTTTCAATCTTTGAAGAGCTTTTGTCTGAGAAGAAGACCATGGAGGAGGGTCTTTTTTGAGCATCTTTCTTAGGGGGTTAATATACTTAGAAACTTTAGGAATAAAATCTCTAAGATAATTAACAATCCCTATGAACTGTTGAACTTGTTTGAAAGACATCTTTTTTTAGGAACTTCAGAAGTTCTTGAGCAATATGTGGTTGTGGAGAATATTTTCATTATTACCAACTGAGTTGGTATTCAGTTGACTCGTGACGCCAAACTTTGTAAAGGGTTCAATATTAGTAGATATAATATAACATACTCTGTAAAGTAAATATATTTTTATCATTACTCAATTAAGTTAATATCCGTTTGACTTGTGACATCAAATTTAGTAAAAAGTTTAATATTAGTAGAGAGATATATAAAGTTATAAATATATATGATTAATTTAAATTAATTTGTTTTATTATAATTTCGTACATATTATTATATGTTGTTATTATTAGTTTTAAATTATATTTTTATCATTTATTTATGTTATTTTTAAATGTCTTGCACTATTAAGGAAAGAAAGAAGTTTAAATTTAAAGACCAAATTACAAACCCCAAATATATTCTACATTGTAAAACGAATATAGAAAATACGAAATTAAGTTTTTTTCCTAAAAAAGGAAATTTTTATTCTGCGAGATGATTGAAACATCACGAGCTTCCTTAGCCACTGACCTTAGCAAAATTAATTGCATCCACGCCTTTTCTGGATAACTTAACTGTAGGTCACTGCCGACATAATGACTTCAAAGTTGTCATTCACATTCGCTTCAAATATCAAATTTCCTTGATTCGATGTTTCATTTATATTTATTTATTTTACTTACGTCTTGGTCCTTGTTTTTTTCTTCTTCTTTTTTTCCCTTCTAGTTTTATTGTTTCATGGAAAATGTTTTGTTTTAAGAGAAACAAGTTAATCAACGAAAAATATGATATTTTTTCTCTAAATTAATTTATTATTTTAAAAATCATAAGCCAAAATTTTGAAAATATACATTTATGAATAATTTTATTTTTTATAAAAATTAAATTTGAATCAAGCTTAATATTATTATATTATAATAAATTTTTAATTTTAATTGTTAAAAATATTATAATGTTTAGTATTATTTAAAATGGACGAGTACATGGGCAGTGTAACTTTTTTATTTCATAAACATCCTTAAAAATTGACATATGTCTTTTTTTTTATTTTTTTAAATATTTTATTACATATTTATAGGACACTTGTCAATTTCTTAATTCTATTTATGAAGTCTAAAAACTCCACTAATAATCTAACAGTGTACCAAATAAGCTTAAATCCGCTTGGTTTTGCTTTAAAACTGCTTCGTGTATGTTGTATCTCTTAATGGTCTCTGTTTGTTGTACTCTACTATTGCTGCCTTAAAACCTACTCCAGTCAAAACTTCATTTTTCGCCAATGCTACCTTTTAATTATCATTAGCTTCCTTGCATTTTATTTGTTTTCTTGAGAAAGCCTTAAGTTTTATTTATTGGGCTTAGCATTTTTGAGATAAAAAATATTTCTAAATAAATTACTTTTTAAGAGGAAAAATGGTTCTTTTAAGTAAAAAATTAACTCAATTTTTTTAAGAAATTGAAAATTTTAACTTCTCCTCAAAAATATTTTTTTCCCAAAAATACTTTTGAGAAACATAGCTAGTAAGTTTTTAGAAGTAAATTTTATGTGTATGGCATACAACACCAGCATGATTAAACAAGTAAAATGTAATATTGATTTAATTCGAAACAAAAAATAATAATAAATGGTCTACAAATAAATATTAATAATTTTATTTATGTTATAAAGTGGATATTTATTCAAATTAAGACAAGTTTGATTTACTTTAATATTTTAATATTCATTAGAAGTAGAATTTTGTTTTGTTTATAGTTCTTGTATTTATAAATATAGATTTCGTTTTGTTTATATTTCTTGTATTTTAATTAATACTATTTAAGTTTTTTCTTATTTTCAACTCATATTTTTAATTAATAACTCTTTTATTTATAAAATTAAATAATTATTACTAAATCGATCTATTTTCCTAAATATCTCAAAAATTAACTCAAAACCCTAAAAATATTTTTAAAATCAACATTTTTATCAAATCCGACTAATAAATATTTAGATCTGTCAACGTTTGAACTTGAATAAAGACTTTTTTTTATCATGATATGATATAATTCAAATTTAAATTAATTTTTATTATTTAAATTTAATCATAAAAATAACATTTTTAAATATTTTATTATTTTTTAAGAACTTAGGCTTGGAATTATTTTATTTTCTTTAAAGCGAGGTAAAACCCAAAAATTAAATGAATGTTTTAATGAAAGAGGTTTGTAGTTGAGCTTCTAACTACCATAAGTACTAACTACCTCCTTAATTAATACCATTTCTTTCTTTTTTTTTTTTGGGTGAATATCTTTTATATATATATTGTAAATTAATATCATTTCTTAAACAGATGAATATATAGCTTTATCTGAATATTATTTCCGACTCGTTAAAATTAATCTCAAATCGTAACAGTTGTAGTTAACCCAAAAGAAATACATTTATATTAATAAGTAGATATTTTTAATTAATTTAAAAATTATAAATTTATAAAAGTTAATATAATAACAAATTTACATATTATTTAAATATATATATAATTCAATTTTAGTAGTCGTAGAAAAATTTACGTCGGAAAAAGGTCTCTAACTAAGAGCTAACATTAAAGTTCCCTCCCTCTCTATTTTCCCCTATAAATTTCTACAGGCAACTGTTTTCCATCCATATTTCACCACATTTGTATGAAATAAATCATACAGAGAAAAAGAAAAAAAATGAAAGCACCATCTCCACAACAGATTTCATATTATGAAGAAGTTAAAAAACGCCACGACGACAAAGGCTTCCTCTATGCCTGGTTTGTTTTTTATTTTTATTTTTTTAATTTTAATCTTGTTTATACTAAAAATATCGTTATGTACTCGTATTATTCATTTTGAAAGTAAAAATCATCTCTTGAAAGAGGTTGTTTCTTTCAAGAGAGATATTTAAAGTGTAATTTGCTAGGAAATGAATTAATTCCTCAACAATCGAAGGCATTGTATCTTAGTGGGTGGATTTGTTTTCCATTATTTGCTAAGAGCTAACGTGCCATGAGAAGTTACTCAAACGGGTCTAGTTCACAAAGCCAAGAGCGCTTCGATTGATAAACTTACAATACTCAAACCACCAAACCGAGGGTTATAAATAATCGAGTCATTATTTGTCCGAGTGAGTTTCATAATTATTTATAAGTCCACCAACCAAGGCGCTCTTCAACTCTATGAACCAAGCTTTCAGAGCAACTACTCACGGCACATTGACTCTCGACAAATCAGAAGAGATAAAACTTCTCAAAAAAAATAATATCTTTAATTATAAGGGAATCGGTCGGATGGATAATCCTTCAAAGTTTTCTCTCAAAAGAGTTAATCTCCATCGTGACTTATCTTTTGAGACAGATACCTTACAAGGAGTATGCTTGAGATGGCTTTTTTTTTTTTTTTTAATGTTTATAGAATAATGGAGTTTGAAATGGGTGAATCTGGTGCAGTTTGTTTGCACTTTTTTGTTGCTGCTGCTGTTACGAGACATGCGAATGCTGTTGTTGCTGTGGTTAGAATTTTTATACATCATCCAATCCAGGTCCAAGAAGCTCGCAGTTTGTTCTCGAGAGGCAATCCTTCAAATAAATTCTCCTTCCTTCACACTAATAGCTTCAATCTGTTTGTTGCGTATTTCAACTCTCAATTTCTTTTCTGGATCTTGAATTTTTTATATTTTTTTGCACATTGTTTTACCTACTGATTTTCATTGAATTTTATTTTGTTATAAAATATTTTCAGATTTGGTACATTAATAATTGAAATAATATAAACGTAACTGTTGACTCTTTTGCTATTTTTTATTTGTTTTAATATGCTGTAGAATTATGCCTCCTATTCTACAAATTTAGTTTATAAATAGATTTTTTTCCACTCTAAAAAATTAACCCATAACATATTCAAGTATTAGCTTTTACAAGTTTTGGATTTAGTTTTATCACCATCTCTTGTATTCATTGTCTTTGTTGTTTTAGTAAAACTATTTTCGCCCGTAATTTTTATTCTTTTTGAAAGAGTTTGTTCACGTAAAATATTTATATTCTTTGTTTTTATTGTTTTAGTAAACCTATTTTACTTGTTCGTTGCTTAAATTGAATTTATCCTCAACATATGCATTGTTAGAAAATAATTTAATTAAAAATTTTCTAATATCTAATGAATTAAGGATTTTAATAAGTTATTTTCTGAATTTTTTAAATATTTTTTTGCAAAAATTTTGAACGTAAAATTTTACAACTTTAGGTACAAAACTCAAGGATAAATAAATATTTAATCTTTTTATACTTTTAAATATAATTTATTTTTAAAAAAATGACAATATCCTACAACCTAAAGAACATTATAGCAAGAAGTTGACCTTACGTTTAAGCCGTTTTACAAATTTCTCATTCTCTTACAAACATTACAATTAAACACAGTTAATCTATCTGTCACGGCAGATGATTAATAAAACAAAAAAAAAAATTACAGTTATTGGAAGAACCCTAAACAAAGATTTTGAAGCTCTAAAATTATGTTAGAATTCAAACCACCTGAAAATTGTGTTTTCTTTTTATCTGTTAGCAGTCCCCCCTTTGTTTTGGTCTTTAAAACAGTGTCTCAAGCAGTTTCGGAGATCTTAAGGCTGCCACGTATTTAAACTGGTATCAACAACAAACCTCATTAGTTAACATATAGGAGAATGAAATGTTGTTTACAGCTCTCGTATCAACTATGCTACTCGCATTCAAATATGGGTATTTTGAGAGAGATACGATCATATAGAAAATGGAAGAATTACCTTTTGTTGCCTATATTTCATGCGAATAGCACTTAGAGGACAACCTTTGGTGTTCAACTGTAAATCTTGCAATGCAATAACTGTGGTTTTCAGATCAGATTGATTATAAGCCGTATAGTGTTCAAGAGTTGAATTCTGCACAAAAATGAGAAATTAATATGAATAAAGTTACTCTAAAATTAGGTTAAAAGGCCAAAATAGAACTTTTTATGAATAACTCACTTTACTACTTAAACATAATAAAATACTTAAAAAATGTATTAATACGTTTTTATAATTAAACTCAAGGGTAAATTATTAAAATAGTCACTTTTGTTTACCTCAGGTTACATTTTAGTCACTTATGTTTGAAATATTACGTTTTAATCACATACATTATCGTATTGTAACATTTTAGCCACTGAGCGTTAATTGCCATTAATGGTGTAATGATGTGGCACGTTAAATCATTATTTCAAACAAAAATTTAAGTTAAATTATACAGTTGGTTACTATTTTTTTTCATTTTAAGCAATTTGTTTTTCTTTTACGTTAAAAGATATGGAGAAGAGAGAAAAAAAAATTGCTCAAGACGAAAAAATATGGGACCAATTGTATAAGTTAACCTAAAATTTTCATTTAAAATAATGATTTAACGTATCACGCCAGCTTACTATTACACCATTAACGGCAATTAACGCTCAGTGACTAAAATGTAACCTGAGAAAAATAAAAGTGACTATTTTAATTTAACCTTAAATTTAAATAAAAACATATGTTAAATCATTTAAATTAAATTGTTGACCCAAGCCAACCGAGTTGGACAGATTATGCCCAAAACATAGCAAAAAATTTTCAGCGTTTTCTTCAAAAGAATTGAACCGACTTATCTGATACGGTTTTTTAATCACTGCAAATGAAGAGGAAAAGAATGGCTGACCCATGGGTGAGATGACTGATCCAAAGTCCATCTGGCAAGAAATACAGCAGAGGCAGCCACGATTGAAGGAACAAAATTCAAGAATTCATAGTCAATTAATGTGAGTTCCGCTAGATAATTTGCCAAGTACTCCATTTCTATGCTGGGGCTCTGCATTTGATAAATTAAACTCAAGTCATATGTTTCAAAAAAAGGAAAATTGATAATATAACTCGAGTTATCGAGCGAGTCAAATTCAAGCTCGAAATTGGCTCTACCCTGAATTGAGACTTGTTCTATTTCCTAGTTGGTATTACCTTGTAAGAGACTTGTGCTGCTCTTAAGAATCTCCTGAAGAAACCCAGAAATTTATGCAAGAAAATAAGATTTAGGAAAAGTTAAAGGTAAAAACACCTTTTCGGTCCCTCTTAATTTTGTATTGAGCAAGTTGATCCCTGTTAAAAAATTTGAAGCAATTTAATCCCGTCAATTTCAAAAGTAAACACTAAGGACAATTAATCCCATAAATGTGTAAATTTAGCGGGTTAAATTTGTTATATTAATAAAAATATGTATAACTGGCCAAAAATATTAGCATTATGAATAATTGTCCTTAGGTACTTTTGAACTTAACAAGGATTAAATTGTTCTGATTTTTTCGAAAGGGACTAATTGCTCAATATCGAAATTGAGAGAAACCAAGTATATCGTATGTCAAGAATACATTGGGATATATCTGGATTGAACTGAAATAAATTACCTGAGGAACGTTTTTGCAGTAGGTGCAAATATTTGAAAACCAAAATACTTCAATACTTTAGTCTCCATTTTTAGCACCTGCAAACAATGACCAGAAATAGTAAGAATAATGTAGTAGTCCATATCTTTAACTTCAGTAGGCTCGTGTTTTCTCTATGTTACTTGAATTCGGAGTATCGGGTATACAGTTACATGTGACCCCTGTTTGGATATACGTTGATGTAAATGTTGGATAAGGAAACTTGAAGAACAAGGCACTTAAAAAACTATATGCAAAACAATACCTCCTCTTTAGTGTAAGTGTTGTCTGTGATGAAGCAGAACTCCTCGACACGAGGTGCACATATTTCTTCGTACTTGCTTCAAGTTTAAAGAGAATATCGATGTCAGAATCACGATAGGAAAGCAAATGCAGATGTTATTTTATGATGACTTCGAATTTGGGTATAAGTTTTGGTTTTTGGGTGTATCGAGAGTCATATTTCCCAAAATCCACATCCAAATATGTCCGATAAAAAAATGAAGATTCGAAACAATGTAGATGCAAAAGCTTACGAGGCTATTAGCATGCAAGTGATCCCAAGAAGTTGAAGTCTTTGTCTTTCAATGTAATTTTTAGAGAGAAACCAATCAATGAGATGCACTGTGAGGTAAAGTGTGTCAGGCACCAACTTATATTCTTCAGATACCTGAAACCATTGATCACGATGTGAGCATGATATACAAGTATGTACACGTATAAATGTCAAAAACGAGCATGTTTAATTATAAAATCTTTGTATAGAGTCGGAACAACATAATCTGTTTTTAAGTGATTAAACAGTTTTAAACTAACCTCCACAAGCCAATCAACCAAAATTCCCCGCATGCTTTGAGTGATATCCTGCTGTATCGTCTCCATAAAATTAGGATATGGCCTGCGGACGAGCTGAAGAACAAAAGTGCTTTAACCAAATGCAAAGATCAAAAGTTCAACCTAAGGATTCGGGTACAAATGAAGTCATAATAGGACCAAGAATTGCTATATGCACCATGAGATGGATGCATACACTGTATGCACCCCAAGTAAGTTACACGGGTTCGGGTATGAGTGTTGAATACATGTATTTGGAGGTCAAATCCCCATATAGATGAGTTTGATGCAAGTGTTGGACATTGGTACTTCAAGAATAATAGTCATAGTAACTTAGCTCCCAAGTCTCACAATTTAGACATAGATTGAGACAGTAATCATGTTACTAATTTTAATGATCAAGGAAATGAAATCCGTTAGTTCTTTCGTAGAACTGAGAAGGGCATTAACTCGAAATAGGAACATCAAAGTGAAACAAAGATAAGAATAACATGCATAGCACATACCTCGGCAACACGCAAGTTATTATAGATTTCAGGGGAATAGAGGCTGCAAAGTTGAGGGTCCTTCTTATCCGAATCAATGTCGACAAAATCCAGGTCGCTAGGTGTTATCAAGGTCCCAGAAAAGCTAAATTTCCCTGCAGTAACCATTTCAAAAATGTCAGTATTTGCAGCCACAAAGCAAGAAATGCGATGTACATATTGCTAGAAATGGATATTCGGGGTTGGCTAACAGAACAAAGCCACAGATACATTTCCATCAGGTAAACGAATCCTCCTTCAACCATGGCTTTTCAGGTATCTCCTTCAACATTTTACCCTATACAATGTCGATTTACTTAATTGTGGACAAACCTCCAGAAAATGGTTCTCTTATCTAGGAGATGAACGTCTACATTTCTAACTCTGCCCTTCCTAATCTTTAAAGCTATAGATAATACAATGAACTAAAACACTTGATTTATAAGGCTAGCTTTTGTATATTGCTTGGCATTATAGATGTCCTTTCTCCCATGCTAACAGAACTTAATGTGTATGCATCATGATCTTTACCATTAACTTTGGATGTAAGGGTGAAGGAGAAAGCTAACCATTTCTTCGAGGACGACTTTGGGATTGTGAAGGCATTGCTGAACTTCGATTTGAAAGCCAACGGTAAAACACACCTTCATTTGTGCTATTTAACGGAAGGGTAGCATCCTCTTTCAAATTAACCGAGCATGTAACTTCTAATTTAGGTTCAATTTTTGCAAGCTCTTGAGTGTCTTCTTTTTGTAAGTTGGCTCGAGTCGGCTGGACTTGTGCTGCCACATCCGGTGCCACTTTAGATGAATTGGCCGCCCCTTTCCTAGCCTGCTTGTTGCTCTTAGCCTGGCAGTATTGAAGTTGTAAATCTCAAGTAATAGGTGAAACTATAAACAGTATCCAAGCAGATACGGATCAAATACGCATATCGTAACATTTCTAAAGAACTATCCATATATAAGACCACAGCTAAAGTGATAGTATAATCAAGGATGGAATGTCAACCTGGATTTTGGTTGCATTAATGCAACTCTTATATGAATTATTGCAGCAAACATTTGTGACATCTTGAAGAACAGCTCTCTTCTTATGCTGAAGACCAGCATTGTGGTTTTCATCCAAGGCCGATCTTTTTGTGTTGGCTCGTGAAACCCGTTTCTGATCTGGTTGCTTAGGTGCATTGACAGGCGGCAACTGTCCGGAAGCACGCAATGTAGCCGCTCGAGCACGTGTGATTCGACTGTTAAGTGCACCAACATTAGCGGAAACTCCGTTTTCTTTCCTCATATTTACAAGTTCCGGAAAATCACAACACAGAGCAGTAAAATGAATCTACAAAAATGAAACCTGCATCCATGGTGAAAACCATACCAAATGAATATCATAATAAGGAGATCAAACAACAAGGTCTTATTAAAACATAGATTGGTTTGGTTAAACATATGGCAATGTCTTAAACTAAACCTACAAGGTAGATAAGGTAACATTGTGACAACAAAGAAGAACATTTGATGCTTCAAATTCAAAACAAGAACATACATTGGTACATTGTTCAAAATAATGTCTTTCAAACCATGTTTTCTTAGACTCTTCTAGGTTGCTCTATCAGATTTGAATATGAAATTACCATAACTTTACTAAACCACATACTTGTTCTCCATTCAGGTTTTTTTTAAGATAAATTTGTCATGTTTCAATGTTTTGCTCTAAAGAAATCCCCATTTCACCTATCATAACATAAGTTTAAAAACTAGAAATATGAACACATTTAAAAAAATTTGTCTTGTTCCCGCCCAAAGAAAGAACAGAACAGACAAATAAAAAGCCAAAATTTTTTTTTCAAAAAAAAGAGAAGTTTGATAAAAGGAAACAAATCTAACATTGAATATGAAATCTTTAAGAACAATATGAAATCTAAAACAAAACATAGATCTGAAATGTTTCCAAATTTCTTTTGGTTTTAGTTTCTAAAACAAAGAGAAATCAAGGGTAACACGTGAAAAATTCAAAAACCATTTGAAACAAATAATAATCAACAACAATGTACAAGAAATGACAAATAAAAAAGGGAAACAAATTTTATTTCTAAATAATGTTTCCAAATATGAAGTTCAGGATCCTCAAAACCAAGAAACAAAAAAAGAACAACAACCCACATTTTGTTAAAACACCCATTTCCCTAAAAGAGTCAAAAAAATTGAAGTAAACCCAAATCGATCTGGAGATTAATGAAGCATTATACATTGAAATCAAACAATAAAAAGAAGAAAACAAAAAAGAAGAAAGAAAAAGAAGCTTTAGCCAATGGGCATTTTGAAGAATTAATTAAAATGTGTAATAAAGATTGAAACATTGACCTGATTCTTTTTCTAAGCTCAAAGAAGAAACATCCCTTAGAGCTTAGAAAGAAGAAATGAAGGAAATGTTTGGTCTTTAAATTCTTTCTTTTTTGCTATGGTTTTTTTTTTTTTTTTCTGATTTTCTCGAGAAAAAGGAAGAGAGAGTCAGTGGAGTGAGCGGGATAGAGTGTGGGTTTAAAAAATAATAATAAATAAATAAAGGGGGGGAAATTAAATAAATAAAAGAATAATATAACTGGTGGATTAAGGGTTTCTTTATCTGATCGTTTGACTAAAAATAGTGGGAAGACAGTTCACGCTCCCATTAATTTGGTTTTTGATTTTTATAGTTTTTAGTTCGGGTCAAGTTTCGGATATGATATTATTAAAAATGGGTAAATATACATTTTGGTCCTGAATTTGGCTTCATGGTTCAAACTAGCACCTAAGGGGTTTTCTTTTGTTCAAGGTACTTGAACTTGACTTTACGGTCCAATTTGATACCTAAACTTGACTTTTTTATTCATATCAGTTTGAATTTGGCTTTTTTTGTCCAAATTAGTTCTTACGTTAAATACCTTATTTGAACTAATACCAATTTGAGCCAAAGAATCAAGTTTAGGTACCTAATTGGACTCAAAAAAACTTAAGTAGCAATTTGAAATTGAAGCCAAATTCAAGTACCAAAATTATTAAATTTAGATCCATTCAGTTCGAATTCTAATTATTCTAAAATGTTTTTATTTGATTTTAATTATAAAAAAATTGTTTAAATAGTAATTTATTAAATTATAAATTTTATCTCTTTCCTTTATGAAATTTGAGAAATCAATTTCTTTATTTTAATTTATAAGAATTTGGTTCCCATACTTTATAAAATTGACAAATTCATCCCAATCCAGCGAAATTCATGAATGAGATGTAATTTAGAGTTGGATCCCATTAAACTTTTTAATAAATTGCAATTAGTGGTGTTCTTCAAAAGGTTGGAATTGATTAGGACCGGACTATTTATGGTATTTTCATCATGTATTTGTTCAATGCAATGTAACTTGAAATATGAATTCCATATCTCATAAAACTTTTGAATTAGACCGGAATTTTTTCAAATTAAATAATATTATTAATAAATTTATTTATACAATATATAAATACTAGTAATATAAAAATATTTTTAATATTTTTTTTTTCAAGAAGAGGCGTGAAAATGTTATTGAAACCGACCCGCCATGGCCATGTTTATAAATGGATTAAATTTTATTTTAATTTCTTTTTGGATACATAATTGAATCTCTAATTTCATAATTAGATTTAACACACCGCCTATGTCATGGGTTAGAACTTTAGTCTGGAAAACTATGCGGTCTTAAATGATTTTTTTACTTCGAAACCTCTTAAGTTAGCCTAACTCTTCGAAACCTCTTAAGTTAGCCTGACTCTCGAAAAGTGAGAATTCATAAAGGAAATTCTATAAGGCGCCGAACTTAGTAGAAGCAAACTCAAAGACAATGAAGCAACGAATGAACAGAAAAGCCACAAGAAAGCAACGCACACAAGGTGTTCGAGTAAATGCTCTCAAAAGTATTTTGATTACTCTATAATGGGATGATTACAAATAATGAAAAACCTTTATTTATAATTGAGTTTCCCCAAATCCAACAACACAATTTAAATTACATCAACAATCAAGATTAAACCTATATACAAGTTTGAGAATCCTAAGGGATTTAAACTTTTTACAATATCCTTTAAGATTACAAATATTCATCATGGTAACTCTAGTTTTATTGAAGTGTTTCACTAGGCCACCAAGGCTTCGAGTAGATGTAGGGGTTTCTCTATGTGTTCCATGAATTGGACTAGTTCAAGTGGGTTAGATGAGCCACATTTAATCAGTTGATCTCCATAAGTGATTATGTGCACAATGGCTATGTAACACCTTATACCTGGTTCGGTCATCGGACCCGAGCAATAAGGTACTACAAGCAAATACAGAACATTTAATTACATTTCATAATCCAAAATCTCCATTCAATATCAATTTATTCATATATAATCAAATGCAACATGCAATACAACCAAATTCGGGTCTATGCGAAGCTTATGAAAGTTTAAAATCACCACAGTATCAAACAGGGTTCAAATTGAAACAAAAATAAAAAGATAGGAAAAATTTGTAAACAGGGGTTACATGGTCGTGTCCCCTGACCATGTGGAAAGGCTGAGGCCGTGTGGGCAAACCTTGTGCAAAAATCCAGACCGTGTAACAAATTGTGGTCGTGTGTATTAAATTGTAAAACTTGTAAGCATTCACACGGTCGTGTCACCAAACCGTATGAAAGACTATGCATCTATTAACACCCAAAATGCATTAACCACATAGCCATGCCATATGCCTATGTATGGCACACGGCCATGTGTCAGGCCTTGTTACAGGCGATGTCTACCTATAGAAACCTTCCACAACAAGCTTTTAAACCTAATTCACTTATGCCATAAGCAACACATTATATTAATTCTCACCCAATTCAAAAGTATCAATATCATGCCAAAAATATCATTATAACAATCAACCTAAGGGCCTAACCAATATGCCACATTTGCCACCTTAATCCAACAATTTCAAGCTCAAACATAACATCATATTCAAACCAATCCAATATGCCTTCCAAGGCACCACAATCCCATTTACATGACATACAACATTTAACCATTTATAACAACCTATAATTATTCACTATTAAGCATACAAGCATGCATAAATCCTTACCAAAGCCATTCAGCCCTAGCATATACATACCATTCATTCACTAAGTTCATTTCAAAACATGTCACCTTATCACCATATAAGACTTACAACATACATACCTAATAATCTACAGAGATTACCAAACACAAGGATCATTACCAACTTATAACTATATACATATTCACGAGACATTCAAAATGACAAATTAGTCCAAGACATAACATATACAACTACATAACTTTCTTAGGTACATGTCATGACCAAACCAAAATAATCACCAACCCTTGAGGCTGAGATTGCCGTTGGATGCTGAGTCGACGATCGAATCAAAAAGTACATAACCTGCGCATGAGAACAAAATCGTATGCTAAGTATAACTCAGTGGAATTTCTATATCCAAACTTTAAATCATAATATAAATTACGTAATGCATGAATCAACAAATGAAAGTTCAAATGAAAATTAATATGACCATCTGCATATCAAAATATATAACTTGTTTATACAATCACATTTTACATTTCTGAATCTATAATCCAAAATCCACTATTTAACCTTATTTCAATTTAAAATAATCAATTTATCAATTCACAACATAATTTCATCATCCATTCACATATGTGACAAAATAATTCATCACAATTTGAATTCAATTGCATAATTATAACAATATATCATATTTTTAAAACTATTCAATTTAATCCTTAACACAAACAACAAATTCAATTCAATTCAATTCAATTTAGCTCATTCTATCATTTCCAACTTACCTTATGTTATTACCATGCAACGTAGTTCATAAATGCACCAATTGAAAATGTTCGAGTTATAGAAATACAAACCGCAAACTTTGAGTTATTTGTCAATGACTTTAACTTTTCCTTTCTGTTTTGAGGAATCTGGGATGACGTTAGGTATGGATTAACATAAATACACCAAATCAACAATAAACAATCATTTTCATACTCAATATATAATATATGTAAATTTTGCATTTTATTCAATTTAGTCTCAAAAACCAAGACTAACTTAACTTTCAATTTTAGCCACAAATTTTGATGTCGATTTCTCTCTAAGCCTAATTAAACTTCCTATTTATCAGTTATACCACAAATTTCAAGATTTATGCAATTTAGTCCCTATTAAACACAAATTATCAATTGACTTTATAATTTTAGTCCTTTTTCAATACTAAACTTACAAATTAAGCCTTAAAAATTCAACTATCTAACAATGGTAACATGCACAAATTTTAACAGTATTGAAAAATAAGACATGGGCCAGCTAGCTTGAGCTCCCGAAATTTCGAAAACATAAAAATTCTGAAAACATAAAAATTACAAGAAAATGACCAAAGACTTATTTGAAATTTGAGGTTAAAGCTTCCAAACCCTAAGTGTCATTTAGCTTTTCTCATTTCATAATATTTCAGGTTGGGAGGTAGAATATAATATGTTTATTTCTTCATTCACTAATTTAAAAAAATATATATAATATGCATTTTCTTTTTATTTGAAGTTTTAACAAAACAAATTTTTTATTAAAACAAAAAAAATAATCTTGGTTACAATCGTCCACTATACTTAAGGTAGTGGTTTAATTGCTTATTAAATCCCTTAGTCATGTTTAAATTAAAGATTTAGTTCATGTGTAATACCCCTAACCTGTATTCGTCGTCGAAATAGGGTGACGAAGCATTACCGGACTTATATCGCAATTGAACATACATTTATCATACATTTTTCCATTCTAAAAATAAATCATTCACATTGATTCATAGAGTCCCTAATACGAGTATACGAGGCCCAAAACATGCTTTAGGAGTGGTTCGGGACTAAACCGATAACTCAAATTTTTTTTGAAAAACTTAGAAAATTTTACAAAATACAAGGGACACACGCTCGTATAGCCCAGCCGTGTGAACACACTCGTGTCACAGGCCGTATGGACATTCAAAATAAGATCACATGGCCGTGTCCCAGTCCGTGTCCGACCCCGTGTAACTCTCTGACTTGGGTCACACGACCAACCACAGCTCGTGTGACCAGCCCGTGTGCCTTTCGAAATGGCCTCACATGCCTGTGTGCCAGGCCATGCCAAACCTGTATGGTATACTGACTTATGCCACACGGCTAAGTCACACACCTGTGTGCTAAGCCATGTAGAGCATACTGACTTGATTTCTAATTAAACACCAGGGAACACAAGGCCGTGTCACCTGACAGTGTGTCATACACGGCTGAGACACACGCCCGTGTCTTTGCCCGTGTGGACAAAAATAGGCTATTTACTAAGCTATTTTTCTCACCCAATTTTTATTCACCTACACCAACCAAATTTGCATATAATCACAACTTCAAATGGCATTTAAACTTATCCAAACCAAGTTCAATTCATGTTATATCAATACCAACAACTACAAGGCACACAAGTACCACAATATGCCATTCAATTTTATACCAAATTCTCATTTCCAAATCACTTAAATGGTCACTTTCAATTATGAACTAACTGGCCTAAAATCACAACCATATCTATCTCAAAATTTAACCATTTGATTTCTATAATGCCAATTCACAATAACCATTCACCACAAGCATTTACATAGCAATTATCAAATGCATAACAAAGGCCATTTGCACTTATATATATACACAACCAAATCAGCTAAAATAAGCCAAGTCACATGGCTATACACATAACAAACATTTATCATTCACAAGCCAACTCAGATGGCTAAGTCTATTACCAAACTTAATACCAAAATGACCATAACTCTTATACATGCCATATAACCAAATACATAAGCTTCAAAGGTACCAAAGTGAAAGCTTGATAGTGTGATGAGATCTTCGACAATTCCAAATCTGAGCAAGCCACGATATCACTATAAAATACAAAAAAGTAAACAAGGTAAGCTATAAAGCTTAGTAAGCTCGTATGCAAAGTATGTAAAACTTACCAACCAACAATTCAATAACATAAATATCATACAATGCAATTCAAGTTTGATCCAAAACTTAACACATATAATCAATCCAAAAATTAAACACAATTTCTATCAAATTCTTCGATTAGATGATTGTATAGTTCACATACATACCTGTACAAGCTCGTATCAATTTCATACTTATTCATATCCTTGATATACCCGTTGAACCATTCGAAATAATATTAAATACCCGGGAATCTCGCACCCTAAGTGCCAAATACATAGTCAAAGCTATCTCGATCTCATATCTCATATAATGCTCACTCTCGAGCTATCAACATGTCTACTCACACAAGCTGACGGTTATGACGTAGCTATACGGTGCTGCTCATACAAGCTGACGAGAACCCGCAACACGTGCTGGATAACTCAGCCACCAGTAGGATGTACGGACCAGCACCTAAAACACATAAGCCCTAATGACATGTTATTTGCATCTTAATATATTCCTAAGGTTAACCAGGATTTCTCGTTGCCGAATCTTTGTCGAACATTTCCGTACAATCATATTCATCAACTGTAATGACCCAAAATTCACGGGCACCGAAAAAGTGAGTTATAGGGCCTCCGTCTTAGTGAAATAAGTTCGAAAATAATTATTAAAAATATTTATGAGCCTAGTGGTGTGTCTAATTAGGATTTAATTAGGTGAATTTAGCTTAATTTAGAGTAATTAGTAAAAAGGATTAAATTGAATAAAGGGTAAAAGTTTAATTATAAAGCAATAGAAAATAAAAATGATTAAAATGGCAATTAAGCCATTGACTACAAATGAGGCGGCATATTGGCAAAGATTTTATTTAGGTTTTATATATTAAATTATATTATATATATTATAATGATTATTATTATGGTTTTATATTAAATTATTATGATTATTTAATTGATAATATATTATAAATAAATTAAATAGAAGACAATTGTATGGTAATAAAATATACATGTGTAATAATTGTATTGGTACATTTGTAATTTAAATATTTAATTACTTATAATTTAAGTATAAAGATATTTTATAATTATTAATTGTATTAATTAAATCATGAGATTTTTATTTGATAAGCAAATTAGATAATGACATTTGTGATAATATAAATATGTACACTTGTTATATAATTATTAATTTACTTAATATTAAAGTAAAAGATATTTTAATATATGATATTAATATTATATTATGTTAAAAAAAATAATAAAGCATAAAAGAATTAAAGAAACAAAGAAACAAAACAAAAGAAACAGAAATAGAAACGAAGCACAGAACAAAACGAAAACAGATGAAGAACAGGGAAAGAAAATAAAAAGGGAAATTGGGATTTTAAAGCTTCAAGTTTGATTGGTAAGCTTAATTAAGTCTTTTTCTCTTAATTTTGATATTTTAGAAGCTTTAAAACAAGTTTTGATGAAATTAAGTTGATAATTCAAGAGTTTATATGTTTCCAAGTAGGGTTCATGTTGGAGAAAAAAATTATGGAATTAGGAATTTAATTGAATGAATTCTAAGTTAGAATTGATTAAGGGATTAAATTGTAAACTAGGCTATAAGTTTTATGTTGTAGGGACTAAATTGAAGAAATTTTGAAATTAGGGAAATATGCTGGAAATTTTATAGTTAAATACAAGTTTAGACAAAATTTGAATAGAAAAAGAAAGTGAATTGGATTAAGAAAGTAATTAAGTTTAGTTAGGATTAAATTGGGAATAAGGTAGGAATTGTTTAGAAATTTAATTATTTATTATAAATAATGCTGTAAATAATAATGTAAATTACTATTATTTTCATAGCCAACTAAGAACCTGAAGCATCAGCATCGAAAGGAAAGGAGAAAGTCATCGAGGACTAAAACAGGAGAATTACGGTGTGTATTACTATAATTCGAATTTTAATTATTATTGATTGCTGAATTTTTAATTGTTATGTATGGTAAGTAAGACTTGAGGTAAGTATGTGAAATTGATATGAATATTGAGTGAAAATGAAAGTGATGCAAATTGAATCAAATTGAATTGAATAAGTGAATTATGGAATATGTGATTATTTGAAAAGTGTATTGATTGAAAAATGAATAGTGATTTGAATTGTGAATTGAAAGTGATATAGAATTGAGAAAGTGAATTGAATACCCTATTAACTAGTCGAAATTTGAGTCGGATATAGTTGGCATGCCATAGGATTGGAAGTGTTCAGGATACTTGACCTCGAGTCGATGAGACATCGGGTGTCACTATATTTCTTGGATAGATTCGATGAGGTACTGGGTACCAACTTTACTTCGGCTAGGCCGATGAGACACTGGGTGTCAACTATTACTTCGAACTATCCGATGAGGCACTGGGTGCCATATTGGTGTGTTTGGTTGGATCCGTGTATCCGCCAAAGTCTGAGTTACGTTAATAGGGTGAAAATTTGAATTGTGAATTTGAGGCATTGAAATAAGAAAAAGAAATTGAATTACGAATTGAAATTGGAATTGGGATAGTAAGAGAAAAGTATGAAATGTATGTTCATAAGTGATATAAATTTAAGTTTGAGAAAATACATTGATTTATGAATGATTAAATTGAATTGATATTATGAAATGATGAAAAATAAAATAAAATAATAATAATGAAAGTATGAATTAGTACATATGGAATTAATTGTTATGTATTTTAATATTTATGTTTTTACTATTGTTGATATAATTTGAATTATGGTAATACCACTGAGTATATCCATACTCAGTGTCCGTGCGCAGGTTAGTAGAAGTCAAGTGTCCCGGCTCAGTATCTAGAACATTCCTGACTCCAACACAAATTTAGTGATATATATTTTTCTTTTGGGTAAAGGTGGCATGTACATAGGTGTTGTTTAGTCACTTGAATATGTATATTACTTTGGGTAGTGAAGGTTGAATTATAAGATTTAGATGGTTAAATGAAATGGTAAGGAAAGTATATGATATTTTGATACATGAACATTAAGTTGTTAAATGAATGAAGTTTTTAATCAATTTTGAATGATGCTATGATAGTTATTAAGTTAAAATTATGTTAATGATATAAATATTAGTTATATGAATGTGAAACATTGGTGTTGGTTGTTTTGGTTTGAATTTACAGGGGGTTTTAGGTAAAAATAAGCAGAAATACTGTAGAAATTTTTACAAAAAAAATAAATAAAAAATTTCCGGAATACTCGAACAAGTCCCGTTCTACTTTTAATACGTGTTTTGAGCTTCGAGAGTCCAATATAGGGACTTAATTATTATATTATACTATGAAAGTTAAAATTATTCGTAAGTTGTCTGATAAGTCCGGTAATGCCTCATAACCTCGTTCCGGCGACGGTTTGGGATTAGGGGGTGTTACATCAACAATTCAAATATAAATTATTTAAAACACAATTACAATAATGCTTATTAACATACGATCTTACCTCTATCACAAACATGTTGGAATAGATCGACTAGTCCAAAACTTTACTTTTCCCTCGATCTAGATCTAAACTTCGTTTTTCTTGATCTATATAAAATCAAATTTAACTTATTTAATCATCAATCTATTAAGTTTAGCCCAAAAATACATTATAGCAACTTTATACTTTTACCCCTAATATTTCAATATTTTTACAATTTAGTCATTAACTCATAAAAATACAAACTCATGCAATTAGGTCCCTACCTATGCTAGCTGAATTTCTCTTATTACCATAGCAGCCCATATTTTTCATTTATTTCACATTTCTACCATAAAATTTACACATTTCTCAATTTAATCCCTAATTGATAATTTTACCAAAAATCACTTAACAAATGTTATTTATCTAACAACAACCATACATTTTCTATAATCAAACATCAAAATACACTTATATTCATCAATGGAAAAACCTTAAACCTTTAACAATTTTGCAATTTAGTCTCCAGGCTAGCTAGATTAAGCTGCAACGATCTCAAAAACATAGGAACCATTAAAGCAGGACAAAAATGAACTCACATGCACTAGATGAACTTGGCCGAATGTTTGGTGTTCTTTAATGGCTTTCTTCTTATTATATTCGGTTGAAATAATGAAGAAGAAAAGATGATGACTTTGTTTTACTCATTTTAATTATCATTATTTACCAAATTACAAAATTAACCTTATTAATTAATCACTTAAAACACTTAATACATGTCAAAAAATGTCCACTAATTTTATAAATGGGTTAGTTACCATATAAGGACCTCCACTTTAATATTCCATAGCTATTAGACACCTTTAGCTAATAGAACACAAGTTTTCACTTTAAATGATTTAGTCCTTTTTATCAAATTAAGCATTTACACGATAAAATTTCTTAATGAAATTTTCACACAATCACACAATCATACTGTAGACCTTAAAATAATAATAAACTAATTTTTTTAACCTCGTATCTGTGGTCTCAAAACCATTATTTCAATTTGACTAAAAACGGGTTGTTACATTTGTACCTTAATTAATCTCTAATTTGCCAAAATTACTTAACCGAAATTCAATTAGATTATAATATAACTCCGTAAATATTTAATATTTTAAAATATTTACGGTTTCGATTTACGGAATTGGGGTTCTAAAACTACACTTTTCAACACCACTGATCTTCGGGTCGTTACAGGTCACGAGCTTTGATTCGCGGCTCGTGACATTCTCCTCCCACCTATCTTGCAATGCTTTCATCGCGTCCTCGAAATGACACTGGTTTGACTCATCTCAGAACTGCCTTAATGCCTTGGTTCATTCCCAATTAGTCTCTGTATCAAGTAGTTTCACCTATTAGAATATTTGCCTCGACTTGTGTCTCCGCCGTCGCCTAACTTGAATTGTATTTTTCTTTTGTACATCTCGATTGTAAGAGGCTACCGCTCTTACTTGCCTTATTGCAACTCACCTCAATTGAGATACCATTGATGCTCACAAATAGGCTTTGGCATACCCATATTGAACACTGGTTAACCTTGAAGTTTTTTGATTTGGGGACATCCATCTGATGGTTCGGTGTCACAACCAACACCTCTTTACCCACGGAAACTCTACAAAAAATGAGCTCTTTATTGAGCTTCTCAATTTGTTCATTCAAAGCACTCATTGTGGCTTCAAAGTCATCTTTTTAGAGCCATCAGCATGGTTTCAAGAGCATCATTCTTCTTTATTAGCTTACCCACAACGGTATTGAGAAGTGCTTGTAACACATCTTCATTAGAACTAAGAGTCTTCGCTACTTATCCTTTGAGTTGTTCTTCCACTGAGACCAGCTCTGCGATGCACCCCTCAACTACCTCGAGTGCTTCCTTCATACCACCATGAATTCCTCGAGATTGGTCACTTGGCCTTCCAAATTCGACAACATACTTCTCGGTCTGCTCGCTTTCCTAGCCCCCATACGACTCTCCCTTGACACAACATGCTCATCTACTTCTTTTTTCATTTCACTCGGCATATTTAAATATTAACTCTAATACTAACTGTCCTAGGGCAAGAACTTTAATCTAGCAAACTATGTGACCTTAAGCGATTTTTTTGCTTCAAATCTGCCTAAGTCAGCATAACTCTCGAAAAGTGAGAATTCACAAAAAAAAAAGTTCTCTAAGGCACCAAATTTAACTGAAACAGACAAAAAAACCATTAGAAAGTAATACACACAATGTGTTTGAGCATATGCTCTCAAAGAGTATTTGATTACTCAATAATGGGATGATTATAAATGGGGGAAAGCCTTTGTTTATAGTTGAGTTCTCTGAAATCCAACGGTGCAGTTTAAATTACATTGACGGTGGAGATTAAACTTTTCTACAAGTTTAAGAATTCTAAAGGATTGAAACGCTTTACAAGATCCTTTAAGTTTACAAATATTCACTATGGTAATTCTAGTTTTACTGAAATGTTTAACTAGACCACCAAGACTTCAAGTAAATAGCTTTCTCTATTTGTTCCACGAATCAGACCAGTCAAGTGGGTTAAATGAGCTTCATTTGATCAGTTGACTTCTATGGGCGATTCTGTGCACAATGGTCACGGACTTTGATTCGTGACCCTTAACACTTACACAGGGTTCTTTTAATTTTTTAAATAAAAATTTAATTAATTAATATAAAACTTAATTCATGGAATTTTATTAAATAAATTTGATTTGATTTGATAAATTTATGATAAATATTAAGATATAAACTTAAAATTAACCTATGAGTTAATACACAGATCAATTATCTTAGATGACTCACTTAGAAAAATCATTTAAATAAAACGTTTAAAATGGAAGTTCAATAAATTAATATTTTTTTCTCACAGCGCAAGTTCATCATTTAACCCCCAAAAAATAAAAAAAAAAGTTTGGATCTCAAATCAACATGTGAGTGAGTGTGTGGATCAACATTTTTGTATATACCATTTAAATTTAAAATAAAATTAATTTTTTATAAGCAATTTATTTAATTAATAAATAGAACATATAACATAAAAAAATCAAAATGTAATATAAAAATAGTATGAATAAGACGCCAACGCGTGAATGTATCAATATATTTATTTAAAAAATAAATATTAAAAAAAAGTCACATACCAATTTTTTAAAACTATCTATAAAATTAAAAAATATATTAACAATATACTAAATACTATGGATATAATAAAATAAAGAAAAATACACCTGTCCTGTTTCAAGGTAGCACATCTATTGAGTACTAAACATATCCATTTTTTTTTTTTATATTTTATACTAAATCAACATGTGAATTAACGTGTTGCCCAATAATAATAATAATACATTAATTTAAAATACATTAAAAAATTAATTAGCCAATATGTTTTTCTCTAATTTTGATAATTATGTGAATTTTGATAATTAACCAATATATAGATGCCCGTGTGCATCTATTAACACCAAAAATGTATAAACCACACGGTCGTGCCATATGCCTATACATGGCACACAACCATGTGTTAGACTGTGTCTACTTGTAGAAACCTTCCACAACAAGCTTTTAAAACCCAATTCACTTATGCCATAAGCAACACATTATACCAGTTCTCACCCAATTCAAAAGTATCAATACCATGTCAAAAATATCATTATAACAATCAATCTAAGTGCTTAACCTATATGCCACATTTGGCACTTTAATCCAACAATTTCAAGTTCAAACATAACTTCAAACCAATCCAATATGCCTTCCAAGGCACCACAATTCTATTTATATGACATACAACATTTAGCCATTTATAACAACCTATAATGATTCACTATTAACCATAAAAACATGCACAAATCCTTACCAAAACCATTCAACCCGAGCATATGCATACCATTCATTTCAAAACATATTACCTTATCACCATATAAGACTTATAACATACATACGTAATAATCCACAAAGATTACCAAATTCAATGATCATTACAAACTTATAACTATATACATATTCACAAGACATTCAAAATGCCAAATTAGTCTAAGACATAACATATAGAACCACATAACTTTCCTAGATACATGTATGACCAAACCAAAATAATCACCAAAATAAAAAAGTACCTAACCTGCGCACGAGAACAAAATCGTACATTGAGTATAACTTAATGGAATTTCAATATCCGAACTTTAAATCATAATATAAATTATGTAATGCATAAATCAACAAATTCTAATGAAAATGAAAATTAATATGACTATCTGCATACCAAAATATATAACTTGTTTATACAATCAAATTTTATATTTTCGAATCTATAATCCAAAATCCATTATTTAACCTTATTTCAATTTAAAATAATCAATTTCTCAATTCACAACATAATTTCATCATCCAATCATATGTTCACATATGTGACGACATAAATCATCATAATTTTAATTCAATTGCATAATTATAACAATAAATCATATTTTCAAAACTGTTCAATTTAGTCATTAACACAAGCAACTAATTCAAATCGATTCAATTCAGCCTGTTCTATCATTTCCAGCTTACCTTATGTTATTACCATGCAACGAAGTTTGTAAATGCAACAATTGAAAATGTTCAAGTTATAAAAATACAAATTGTAAACTCCGAGCTATTTGTTGATGACTTTACTTTTTCCTTTCTGTTTTGAGGAATTCGGGTCGATGTTAGCTACGAATTAACATAAATACACCAAATCATCAATACATAATCATTTTCACATTCAATTTCTAATTTATATAACTTTTGCATTTCATTCAATTTAGTCTAAAAAAATCGAAATTAACTTAACTTTCAATTTTAGCCACAAATTTTCATGTTGATTTCCCTTTAAGCCCAATTGAACTTCCTATTTCTTTGTTATACCACAAATTTCAAAATTTATTCAATTTAGTCCCTATTAAACAAAAATCATCAATTGACTTTATAATTTAGTGCTTTTTCAATATTAAACTTAAAACCTATCAAATTAAGCCTTAAAATTTCAACTATATAATAATGGAAACATCCACAAACTTTAAAAATATCAAAAAATAAGGCATAGGTAAACTAGCTTGAGCTCTCAGGATTCCAAAAACATAATTTTTTTTTTTAAAAAAAAGACCAAATATTTACTTGAACTTTGATGTTAAAGCTTCCAAATCCTAAGTGTCGTTTAACTTCTCATCTTTCTTAATATTTGGTTTGGAGGAGGAAGATAATATGTTTCTTTCTTCTTCCACTAACTTAAAAAAAAACATATAATATGCATTTTCTTTTTATTTTAAGTTTTAACAAAACAACTATTAATCCTTGTTACAACCGTCCATTATACTTAAGGTAGTGGTTTAGTTGTTTCTTAAATCCCTTACGTCATTTTAAATTAAAGATTCTTTAAAAATTAAACTTTTGAAACTTTTACGATTTAGTCCCTATACTATAATTAATATATAATTCGCCAAAAATACTTGACCGAAATTCAATTCAATTCTAATATAACTCCATAAATATTTAATAAAAATATTTACAATTTCAATTTATGAAATTGAGGTTCTAAAACTACACTTTCTAACACCATTGACCTTCGGGTCATTTCAGGTCATGGGCTTTGTTCGTAACTCGTGACATTCTCCCCCACCCATCTCGCGATGCCTTTGTCACATCCTCGAAATGACACTAGTTTAACTCATCCCGAAACTACCTCAATGCCTTGGCTGATTCCCAACTAGTCTCTCTATCGGGTAGTTTCACCCCTCGGAATATTTGCCTCGATTTATGTCTCTGTCGTCGCCTAACTCAAATTGTATTTCTCTCCTGTGTATCTCAATTGTGAGAGACTATTGCTCTTACTTGCCCTATTGTGACTCACCTTGATTGAGGTCCCCTTGATCCTCACAAATAGGCTTTGGCACACCCACATTAAACATTGGTTAACCTTGAGTATTGTCGCTAATTCTAGTTTGTGAGCCCTTTGACTTACCCGCTCCAGAACTTTGAAACAGGCCATATGTCTTTCCTAAGTCAATGGTAAGTTATAATGCAAAACACTAGGAAAGTGTTTGAAATATACCTTACTTATGGCATTTACTCGTTTTGACTAGCTAGTTTGCATTACTATTTTTCCCACAAACTTTGATGCACAATTCACCTTTCTGATAGGTGGTAGCCCCGTTGATAACTCAACAAGTTTCATGTCAGTATTTTGCACCCTTAGTATTTCTAAGGGGGTTTCCTTAGCACTCCAATCTACCAAATCAATGTTCTTACCCCACGAAACACCCTTGGCTAGTTAGATTGTCAACTGTGTCTTGGATTCACCTCTCATGTCTCAACTTATCGACACAACACATTGTTCTTATCGAATATCCAAAATATACATACAATCAACAAAAGAAACCAATAAAGCATTAATCCAGTCTAGGATATTCAAGACAAGCACGAAGTTATAATCATCTAAATGAATTACCTCAAAGTCTTCTTTGCCTTTCCACTCACCAATTTGAAGCTCAACTATTTATGCTACTCTCAAAATTAACATTCTTGATCCTTCCAATTGTCTCATAAATTGTGAAACCAAGTTTACCAATAGCTTTCTCAGCATGAATAAGTCTGACACCTATGTATCAACAAGAGTACTTATTTTTTGGCTTGGGATATTGATGTCCACAAACATCAACCCTTTTTTATTGTGACCCCTCTTCGTTTTTGCAAAATTAAGTATCATGGACCAAAGCATTAAAGCGTCACTCTCTAGCTTCGCTTCCTATTTACTAATTGTGGTCAGCTTGCCATCCATTTGATGGTTTGATGTCACCTTCAACACATTCAACACCTCTTCCTTGAGCTTCTCAACCTGTTCATTCAAAGCACTCATTGCGGCTTCAAACTCATCCTTTTGAAGTCATTAGCATAGCTTCAAAAACATCATTCTTCTTTGTTAGCTTACCCACAAGAGTATTGAAGAGCGTTTGTAACATATTTTCATTGGAACTAAGAGCCTCCACTACTTATCTTTTGAGTTGTTCTTCCACTAAGGCCAGCTCTATGATACATCCCTCAACTACCTCGAGCGTTTCCTTAATACCACCTACGGATTCCTCGAGATTGGTCACACGACTTTCCAAAGCTGACAACATAATTTTTGGTTTACTTGCTTTCATGGCCCCCTACGACTCTCCCTTGACTCAACATGCTTATCTACTTTTTTTGTCATTTCACTCGGCACCTTCAAACCTTAGCTTTGATACCAACTATCACGGGACTAGAGCTTTAGTCTAGCAAGTAGTGCGACCTTAAGTGATTTATTTGCTTCTAATCCACCTAAGTCAGCTTAACTCTTAAAAAATGAGAATTTACAAAAAAAATAAAATCTCTAAGACACTAAATTTAACAGAAGCAAACTCAAAGACAAAAAAGCAACAAATGAACAAAAAATCACAAGAAAGCAACGCACACAAGGTGTTTGAATATATGCTCTCAAAAGTATTTTTATTACTTAATAATAGAATGATTATAAATGGGGGTTGACTTCTATTTATAATTGAGTTTTCCCAAATTCGACGGTGCATTTTAAATTACATTGATGGTGGAGATTAAACCTATCTAAAAGTTTGAGAATCCTAAAGGATTTAAACACTTTACAAGATCCTTTAAGTTTACAAATATTCACCACAGTAACTCTAGTTTTATTAAAGTGTTTAATTGGATCACCAAGACTTCAAGTAAATGGGTTTCTCTATATGTTCAACGAATCAGACCAGTCAAGTAGGTTAAATGGGCTTCATTTGATCAATTGGCCTCCATGGCTGATTTTGTGCACAATGATCACGGGCCTTAATCCGTGACCCTTACCATTTATGCGAGGTTCTTTTAATTTTTTAAATAAAAAATTAATCAATTAATATAAAACTTAATTCTGAATGGAATTTTATTAAATAAATTTGATTTGTTTTTTATTTTCTATATGTAATAATTTTCTATTTTATTTTATTATTTATGTAAATTGAATTTATGATAAATGTTAAAGGTATAAATTTAAAATTAACCTATGAGTTAATGCACAGATAAATTATCTTAGATGACTCACTTAGAAAAATCAAATTTAAATAAAACGTTTAAAATGGAAATTCAAGAAATTAATAATTTTTCTCAACGGCTCAAATATTCAACCAGCAAGTTCATCATTTAACAAAAAATAAATAAATAAAATAAATGAAGTTTGAATCTCAAATCAACATGTGAGTGAATGTGGGGATCAACATTTTTGAATATACCATTTAAATTTAAAATAAAATTATTTTTTTATAAAAAAATTATTTAATTAATAAATAGAACACATAACATAAAAAAAAAATCAAAATGTAATATAAAAATAGTATGAACAAAACACCAACACATGAATGTATCAATATATTTATTAAAAAATAAATATTAAAATAAAACTCACATTCCAATTTTTTAAAACTATTTATAAAATTAAAAAATATATTAACAATATACTAAATACTGACCCTATGGATATAATAAAATAAAGAAAAATACACCTGTCTTGTTTCAAGGTAGCACATATATTGAGTACTAAACATATCAATTTTTTTTTATATTTTTTATACTAAATCAACATGTGAGTTAACGTGTTGCCCAATAATAATAATAATAATAATAATAATAATAATAATAATAATAATAATAATACATTATTTTAAAATACATTAAAAATAATTAATTAACCAATATCTTTTCTCTAATTTTGATAATTACTTATTTCATTACTTTTATATTTAAATATCTTAAATAAATGAGCTTAAAAATAAAATTTGAATCATTGTAATAAATATGTCACGAACTAGTGCATACAAATATAATAAAAATATTTTTAAAAATTTTAAATTGCAATATTAAATTATACCTATTATTAAAGGGCTAGTATTTAGTACACTAGCTACTAAAGTCAGAAAATTTCTTTGGGTAGCCAGAATTAAATTATATATTTTTACGATAATAAAAATGTAATTTCATCATTTTAATAATCTATATCTTTATCATTTTTAAATTATTAAATCATTTTTTTATCATTTTTAGAGGTAAAGTGAAATTTTATCACTACTAATTTAAAATTTTATAAATTAATAGGGGGTTTAAATGAAAAAAATTCTATTTTAGGGGGCTAGAGCCCCGCCCCGTCTTTTGCCAATGATTGTGTCTCTCTTTTTTGAATATATATATATATATATATATATATATATATATATATAAATAATATTTTACTATACTTCTATAAAACATTTGTCACTTTTGAGTCACTGCTTATGGAACTCCACAAATAATGTATTAAATATTATTCCATTATTAAAAAAATTAATACATAATAAACACAACACAAAAAATAATAATAATTAAAAAAACAACACAAAATATAATTTAATTTCTAAATAATTGACCAAAACATAGATTCATGAAAATATCAATATATAGTTATAATTTCATTATTTTTATTTTTTAAATTTCAAAATTTAAATCTAACCGTTAATATTATTAAATTTCTTTCTTAAAACTTTAAGTTCATTACAACATTATTTTTTAATTACATGGCTATCAAGTGAGTACTTTCCTTTATTTATTTCAAAATATTGGACTACCAAATTTAACCAAAAAAACAAAATTAACAGTTGAATCTGAGTTTTAAAATTTGAAAAATTAGAGAGACCAATTCTTAAAAATAAAAGTATATGAACTAAATCTTAAACTTTCAGAAAATATAAGGACTTGGTAATATATTTTAATCAAAAATAAAATAAATAACAAAGTCAATTGTGAACAAAGATGCAACAACTTGTACCGTACTTAATGTATTCTTTTGTTATATATTGTTGAGATTATATGTGTTAATTTTTAATTATTCTATATCGTCCTTCTTTGATCCTTCCTTCACAAAACCATTTATTTTTTTTCAGTTGACATCATCTCAATAACACGTGGATGACATATGATTAATGCATAACAACTATAATTATAATAGATTAAAAATTAAAATGATCAACAAATTTATTTTATTTTTATGAGTATGATATATACAGATTTAGATGTTATAAATTATTTATCTCATTCTATGGTTTTATATATGCATTAATATTTGATATATTGTTAATAGAGTTTTTAAAATTCATAAGTAAAGTAAAGTATGATCAAGGGTTGATAAGTATTCTATAATGTCATGTTTGGTTAGGGAAAATGATAACAGTGATGTTGTTGGTTGGTTCATCGTTCTCTTCATTCGGTCGAATTTTTTAAAGCGTTCTTATTCCCTCAAATGCGTAATAGCGATTTAATGGTGAGGGCTTTGAATAACCATTCTGACCATCGTCGAATAAAAATAAAGAAAATTCTTCTTGGAATCTCCTTTAAACTTTCTCTACAAACAGTTCAAAGTTGCTTCTTTCATTTTCAGGTTAGCAGATTTTTCTTTTCAATTTTAATTAAATTTTCTAAAAAATAAGCTATAATTTAATTTCCAAATCTTTATCTTTTGGAGAAGATGACATTTCGTTTTATTTTATGAGAAACTTACGGACTAGAATTAAATTGCAGGGAGTCAACCGTAACCACCATATCAATATCTTCCCTCTTAATCCTTGTTTTATTATTTCGATTTTGCTGCTGGGGACGACAAAAATAAACTTAATTAATATAGGAGACGACTCAAAATTTGATGACCATATAATTAATAAAATATTAAATTAAATTAAATAGATAGCTCGAAATTTGTTTGATCATTTAGGAAAAAAAGTGTTGAATGAACTATTACTTTTCTGAGGTTTAACGAATATTTTCTTATCTTCCACAATGTTATGTTATCAAATTTTAATAAAATTTAAATTCAAAGATGAAAGTAGAAAAAGTGCCCAAATTCTAGCTTTTAAACCCAAATGAAAAAACACGTTTTTAATTTCTACGTTTAGGAAAAATTATTTTTAGAGTCAAATAACATTTTTAGCCTTTATCTATAATCTAATGTATTTTATTTAATGATTATATTAGGTATACAATTATATATTTACATTTTTAAAGGTTATATTTTAATATTTAAAATATAGTTTATATATTCAAATTAATTTTTATAAAATTAATATTAATTGCTTAAAATATTTAAAATTTATATTTCATATATCAAAGAGTTATAATATTTTTTTTATATTATTGTTAAAATATCGCAATATTAATGAATTTGAACATAATTTAAATTAAGTATAGAGTTAAGGGCTGATAGGAGCCCCGACCCCCTTAAAATAGAAAATTTTTCATTTAGGTCCCTCTATAATTTATAAAAATTTAAATTTATAATGGTAAAATTACACTTTAGCCCCCAAAATGATAAAAAATTAATTTAATTCTTTAAAAATGATGAATATAGAGTATTAAAATGGTGAAATTATATTTTTACGAATATATTATTTAATTTAGGCCCGCTCAATAAAATTCTAGCTTCGTCCCTATTTAAATGCATATTTTTACTTTATAACATCATATTTAAAATTAACATTTTAATTCTTAAAAGTATTTTTTAATAGCAATATTAAAAACTTAAATATTAAACCACACTTTTCAAAAACACTTTTCTTAAATACTTTTCAAACCCATAGGATAGGTTTAAATGGGCGGTGGGGTACAATGTGATTAGCTTACTTTTTATCTCACGTTATAGTATTTAATCTCATCGTCACCACTATTTTTACACTAACCGTAAATAAACTTATTGTTCATCTAAACTCACTCTTAGTCTATTAAATTAGATTTTGTTTATCACAGTAAAATATTGAAATATTACTTTTATTGCAGTTCTATTTTTTTTTTATTCGGTCAATTTTACCCTTAAATATAATAAATAGAGACGCTCATGGGCTTCGACAAGCACCCATTCCAAAAAACCTGTGTGCCTAAGTTCAGCCCTTCCTAATGGCATGTTTTGTTTTTCAAAAGACAATAAAAAATATATTTATTTAAATTTAATTATAAATATATTTATAGTTTTTTTATTATTTTTACAAAGTAAACTAGTTTTTTTTTTTTATTCGAGAAAGGAGATATGAATAAATCTACTAGAGAAATGCGTAAAATAAAGTTTAGACCTTTGTGTAGTACACAACAACAAAACTTGTGAAGAAGATAATTAAGGACGTTGCGTTTTTAGATAATTTTATATTCATTTGATAAAATAGAGAAATTTTAAGTCCATATAAATGAATGAATCAAATAGAGAAATGTAACATACTCAATAATGTATTACGTAGTTTTGTACTTTTTGTAATTTTATTATTCGGTATTTGTTCATAAAATATAAAATTACCTATTGTAATAAAAATACCAAAATATAATTTTTTTAACACATTACTGAATATGTTACACTATTTTATTTGATTCATATCATTTTATGTTTATATATTGCATACATAAATAATTATATTTATTCAATATAAACATAAATTGATGCATTTATTTCTTTAAATGTGTATGATTAAATCAAAATTAAAGTTTCAAGTATACATTTGAACCACAATTAAATTTTTACGTGTATAATTGCACTAAATTAAAATTCATGTATACAATTACAGATTGAATCAAAATTTATGTATAATTTTGAGATTTATCTCAATGTAATATTTGTAACCTAAACATAAGAATTTTCGGTAAAATAAAATAGTACATGTTTCAATGAAAATTTAGTTAAATATGTCTTTAGATAATCTTATATTTCATCAATCAAACAATATAATTTTATTACCAAAAGTAATATTATATTCCATGAATCAAATACTAACTATCCATATATCTATAAGTTATTACATGTTCATATTATAATATAAATCTAACTAAAAATTTAAATCGTGACTTATTGATTGGATGTTCATCTTTTCAAGAATTATTGTTATAAAAAAAGTTCTTATAAATTAAAAATTTTAAAATAAAAAAAATCATATTAAAAACTTAAAGATAACAACATTTACATAAAGTCATAAAGTGATTAGATCTATGTTATAAGATTAACGGAATTTTTTTTTCAAATAGAGAAATGGTGATAAATATGGACAGTTGGGTCGGGCACATGATTTTGAATTGTGCATTGATTTTACTTTAAAAGTGTGTACCAAAAACCAGGGTGGCGTAACAAGCATTGTTGCCGGGTGGTCCAATACAATATTCAAAATATTTTTTTAATTTTCTCCAACATCAATTAAAAAAAGTATAATAAACAAATAAAATATGGAAAAAAATTTATAGTACCAAAAAAGAACAAATACAAATATTTTATTATAAATAATAATTTAGAACGTTAATTAATCTAATTTTAAATTATTAACCAATAATGTAATTAATTGGAATTTTAAAAAAAATACAACATAAAAAAATGAATTTTATTTATTGAATAAGAATATTATATTTGAAAATTTAAATGAAAAAAAAATTATGAGAAGAAGTTATTACAAATAATTAAACATGTGAAATTGCAGCTTTTATTACATATTAAATTATTACCTGATTTAGACAGCACATGGTGGGACGAAACAACATAATCTTTTTAGCTCTTAGCCTTTTGACTCCTTCTCTTTAATCTATTTACTGTAAAGAAAAAAAAAAAATGAATCTTTCTTTTCAATTTTAAAAAAATGAATCTTTCTTTTCAATTTTCAAAAATTTGAAATTATTAATTAAATGAACTTTTTAAAATTTCATGACAGAATTCACAATCAATGTTCAACTCTTATAATAATTAAAAGTTAATTCTTATTTTTATTTAAATAAAATTTTAATTTGAATATTTAATTTTTACTACATAATTTCTGAACATAAATCAATAAGATGTAATTACCTCCCTTCATGTTGAAATCAAGTATTAGAGATTTTTTAATAAGATTTACTTGTCTTCTTGTTACGTATATTTATGGGTTTAGATAGACGATGCGATACATTTAATTTACTTTTTGACACATATTACAGTATTTAATTTAACTGTTATTATTATTTTTATATTAATCACAAATAAACACATCACCGTTCAAACCAACACGCAATAATACTTTCACTCATGTTAAATCCCATAAAAAAACAATATTAATAAGACATTAAGGAACACACACGTATTTGTTTCCCCTAATAAAAGCTTCTAATATTTCAACAGTTCAATTTAAATTTTCCTCATCTATTTTTCTTTTATTAATTTCTTCAATTTCATTTCTAATTTCTTATCCTTCCTCAACTTTTGTTCAAGTCCGGCCCAAACTATATATGCTAAATTCGGACTTGCATTAAATCTTATAGTATCGATACAATAAGAAATATATCGATACTTGATACGAGGTATCGATACTCAGATAATTTTTTTTAATTTTCAAGACATCGAAACTTAAAATGATATCAGTAACAAGCAGCGTATCGATACTTTGTTAAGGTATTTGGGCCAAACCAGACCCAAGAAAAAAATTTACTTGAAACTTGACCTATTTTCTAAATAATTTTTTTTGCCCAAACTCATTTTTCAAACTTATATTTTTGTCCAGACCCTCCTAAGACCTTTTGGGCCAGCCTACAAGACTAGATGTAAAACAATCATAATTTGGTATAAACTTAAAAATTCACCAACAATCAATAACCTTGATAATAAGAAACCAATTAAATCATAACATAACCATGCAAGATTATATGTAATAGAGCAATGAATTAATTACCTTGAACGCTTGGTTTATTAGAATTCTTATCACCCACCACTCAAAAAGAATCAGTGTAAATGCCCAATTTTGCCCGAAGCCCAACAAGCCCAATATACTCTATAAGCCTAACAAGCCCAATATACCCAATTCAAGCCCAAACAAAATCAGAAAAAGAAAAAACCTAGCCCCCCCAAGTTCAGCCACCGTACCAGCATGCCCACATTCCTCCTCCTAGCCTGCTGCCACCACCTGCTCCTATTCCATCACCTGCAAAAGGAAGACAAACACGCAACAAAGACAACAGAGCAGAGAAATAGGACAAAAAGAGTAAATATATTGTAATCTTAGGCTATAAGAGCCTCGAAAATCAGTGTATTCAAAAAAAAAAAAAAAAGAAAAGAAAAGAAAGGAAAAGGAAAAAAACAGAGAGCATCTAATACAAAAAATTAATCAAAAACCAAAACTTGAAAGGTGATTCCTCTTTTGTTTCATTTTTTTCTTTAAAATCTCTGTTGCTTTTATCTTCTTTTATATTTTTTGAATATAATAATAATAATAATAAAACAAAAAGAGTAGAAAAGGGAGGGTCATTACCTTCGTTGGCCTCCTCGGCGCCGGAAGAAATCCATTCGCGCAACGTCGGCCACTGGCCCACAACGGCGGCGCAATGGACATCGGGAAATCCTATCGCCGGACATGGGGAGTGAAGGGAGAGTAAAGAGAACTCACAATCTCCTTTTTTTTTTTTTTTTTTTTTCTAAATAATGCTGAAACAATAATATAAAAAAAACAAAATTGGCTTAAATAAGCCAAGCAAAACGACGGGGGGAAGTTTAAAGGGGAACCCGCGTGCTTTTGAGGCCCTAATGGGCAATTTGAGGTTATGGTCCCTCATTCTTTCCTGCGCCATTCTATTTGGTCCCTTTTTGCATTTCTTTCTTTTTAAATTTTGCCCTTTTATTTTATTTCATTCCCGTTTTAATCCTTGACTTGGACAGATGAAGCACAGCGCATAATGATGTGGGATATTGTCCCATTTTATCGTCGTGCATTTAAGCGCATTTTGATTCAGTCCCTGTTGGCCTTTTTCTTTACTTGCAATCGATACCTCAAATTCTGATTTAGTTTCAATCACACCCTGAATCCTTTTATTTTATTCATTTATTTATTTTGTTATATCAAAATATCTTATTATGTGTCTATTCAAATATTTTATAGGTTGTTTAGATAAGATTGCTTATATGTATTATTTATTTTGGTTTGTTTAAATAGGTTGGTTATTTAAAATTGTATTATTATTTGTTTCAAACTGTTTCTTTAACACTATGTATTCTAAATTGTTGTATATATTATATATATTTTGGCTTTTCACATATTATCTATATAGCATTTCAAATCTTTTACACATATTATAAAAAATTGTTTTGCATATTACTTCTTTAAATCTCTTTTATTTTAGATTCTTACTTATTATTTTTTTAATTGACTTATATGTTATTTATTTTTAAAATTGTTTTATATATCTTATATTAAACTCTTTTATTTATTTAAAAAAACTTTTTATTATTATTTAGGTTTTACATATATATCATTTATTTTACACCTTTATATATATATATATATATGTATATATATATTATTTATTTTAAAATTACTCATAGAAATCCTTTTAATTTGCCTTGTATAATATAGATTTTAAAATTCTTCTACATTATTTATTTTAAACTTGCTTTATGTGTTATTCATTTTAAATCATTTTATTATTTACTTTAAAATTTTTATATATATTATCAATTTCAAATCTTTATGCCTATTTTTATGTATGTATGTACTAGTTGTTTCTTTGATGTATTGTATATTACTTATTCTAAAATTTTTATACATATGATCTATTTTTTTAGATTGCTTTGTATATTGTTGATATTAAATTTCTTTTTTTTCACAATATTTATTTTGAATCCATTTATTATCATTTTAAAATTTGTTTTACATTTTATTTACTTTAATTGGCTTTTTAAATTTTCTTAAGTTGTTATATATATATTATTTAATTCATTGGTCTTCGATTATTAACGTTAGTATTTAAATGATGTATGTTGCGAGATTATTGTCATTGCGTATACTATGATTCGTTTATTTGTATTCTCATATTATTGTTATTCACTTGTGTAATATTTTTATCATCGTTCCATGTCGCACTGTACTTTTTCATATCATCGCCCTATGAATCAAGTCTTGTTGCACTTATCCAATAAATCGTTTTGTTTTAATTCAAGCAAGCGACACGTCGTTTAAACATCGAATTCGCTACCATTAAAAAAAATAAAAATTTCAAAATAAGGCAATGTTTCGCGTTTTTGAGCATCGAGGAATTGTGCCCTAACTTACGAGGTTTCAGTTTTCTCGTTGATTCTAAATAGCCAAATATCTTTTTGAGTTTTAAAATACGTGGATTTTTAATTAAAATTAAAGATAAACTTGTGCTCGGGAATTCATGGTATTGTGTCCTAACTTACGGGATGTGATACTCCGATATCTCGAGACGAGGAAATCTTTAACAATCGTTTTGAGGTAATTCAAGAATTTCAAAATCGATGTTAATAAAAAGAGATCGTATTTCAAATTCATTCTTGATTTTTAATTTTCGACATTAAGACACTAACTAATCAATTCGATACCAATTTTTGAGCATGTCGAGGGTGCTAATCCTTCCTTGCACGTAACCGACTCTCGAACTTGTTCTCTTGGATTTTGTAGACCAAAATGCCGTTTTGGTAAACTAAAATTGTTTTAACAAAGGTGATCCGATCACACCAAATAAAGGTCGGTGGCGACTCCCGTTTTAATTTTCGTTTGCAAACAAAGTCGATTCCTGTTTACCAAAAAAATGGTTTCAACAATCAGTATACAAATTGAGGGTGAGTCTGGATGGGTGGTGCGTTTACTTGCAATTAGTGTAAAAATAACGGTGGCAGTGAGATTAGATACTGTAGCGTGAGACGAAAAGTAAACTAAACACATCACACCGCACCTAATTGTCCATCCAAACTCAACCTGAAAAGGGAAAAGCTAGAAAAGCTCTACTATATTTCCTTTAAAAATGTAAAACTTTCTCTTTTTTTTTTGCTCCCACCTTTTCTCTCTAATGGGCGTCGAAACCATAATATATAAATTCCTATGACAAAATAACAGGAATTAGCAGTATAGAGTAATAGGGTCGAATCCACAGGGACTGGCTATCTAATTTCACCTTTTTTTCGTGACCAGAATTGATGTTATGGTCACAGTCGTGCCCACGACCTATGTGTAGAAATGCTGAAGATAAAAATAAAAATGGGGGGTTTAAATTGGTTAAGATAAATAAAGAAAAAAGACGAAAAATAAAATAAAACAAATTCAAAAATGCAAAAAATAAATAAATTTAAGAAAATAAAATAAATGGATAAATAAAATATTTTTTTAAGCTTAGCCTTAGGCTCGGTGTACTCTAATCTTGAACCGATCCTTTAAATAGATTTTCCCTTCCAAGCAATAAGCTAGTTATAGCGACCAAGAACGTCCCGATCGCCAACTTTTCCTTATGTAGTCAATCCTGGTACGACCTGCAAACTGACTCTTGCCAAATTTCTAACTGCGATACACGTGTACGCAATTTAAGATTTTGACAATCTTGCGATATGAAAAACCCAACCCGAATCAACAGCCTCAATCGCGTGGCTCGTTTAAATCTGATGTTTATCTCCCTTGACGGAATCCAACTGGCTTTTCCCACCTAAACATGCCAATTTGTTCGTGAGAATTCAAACACAACACAACCGATTTGTCTTCCCAACCCAACATGCACTTTTTGAATCGAAGCTGAATCAACTTTTAAGGACAAATTTGTACTATCCCATATAACTGAGAGATAGAAAATAATGTATCGAGAGGTTTTTTTAGCGGGCTCGTATCTCACGATTGTTTATTGGAGCAAGTTCTGGGCTAAAGCTAAAAAGGGTTTAGTTAATCATGGAAACAATCATACTTTGAAAATAGATTCGTGGAATTGTGGGCGATGGAAAGGAGAAAAGCCTTGGAAGGAAATTAAACCAAAATGTTGAAAAAAAAATTGAAACCAAATGCAAAAAGTGGGCTCAATTGATTGTAGCCACCCGATATTTATACACACTTTTAGTGTTAAAGTTTAGTTAGATTTTTCCTAAATATTATCACTAAATAGTTCTAAATATTATCACTAAATAATTCTAAATTTAAAAATCAAATATAAACTAGAATTTAAACTAATTACAGAGTTGTAATAATATAAAAAATCTTTCAATCTTTATCCAGCGACTTTAAAAAAAAAAATCTTCAACCCTTCAATCATTATCCAGTCATATTTGAATCTTCAATCTTTCAATCAAGCCCTCCTCTTTGCTTTTTATTCCAATTTAGCCCATTTTTGTAAGAGTTTGAATTTAGCACACTAATTTCATTCCTGATAAGAAAAATTTGAATTTAATAGCATTTTATTTATTAATTAGCCAAAAATAAATATATAAAAAATATGAATTTATCTTGTTATCACTCTCTTTATAGTTTGGTGTTATTTCAAATAAGTTTCTTCTAGATTTCTGTAATGGTGTGAAATGAAGGCCTTAAGTTGAACAAAATAATGAAAATTTTTATATAAGCCATTCATTTATAAAGTATTTGATTGAATTTGGGTCGCGAGTTAACTAGATATCAATTCGGTTGAAAAATAATTAAAAAAACTATTTATTTTACAAAATAAATTATATTTTTATGAGCATATTTTTATCTTTTTATAAATCAATAAAAAATTATTTATAATAAAATTTGAATAAAAATATTATAAATTTTAAATATTTAACTTTATTATCAACAAAGCTTTATTTATTATGAAAATTTGTAATAAGTATATTTATCATATAACTTTATTAGTGTGCCATCATTTACTCTAAGTTTTGTTAAAAATAAGAGAGTATATTAAAATTCTAGTGTATTAAAAATGTTAAAATATATTATTAGTTCGAGTAATTTGATAAAATTTGAAATTTAGTCCATATATTAATAAGTTAAAAATTAAGTTCTCTTACTTTTTTTTATTTAAAAATTTCAATTCAATCATTAAAATTATAAATATTTTTTCTCAAAATTTGTTAACTTGAAATTTTGATTAAATTATTCTCATGTGACATGGCATATGATTGACAAAAAATAAAATTATCTAAGTCTCGATAGAAACTAACAATGACAATAATTGGACTAAGACTTTTAAAATACAAAGAATGGAAGTATTGAAATTTAACTTTTAAAGTATAAGGATAAAACCTCAACTTCTAGAAAAGTACAGGGACTAACAACAAAATTAATCGTATTAAAATAAAATCTTAAAAGGTAAACTACACATATAGTCCCTCAACTATAAAAGAAATTTATTTTAGGTTTTCAAAATAAAAAAAATTTACAATTTAAGCAACACGTTACATAATTTTATCATTTTGGCCATTCCTATTAAAATTGAAAATTTAATTTTCCAGTAATTAAAGTAAAATTCAAGTAATTGTTATTCATTAAAAAAATTATCATTTTAGTCCTCAAACTTTTAAATTAATTTAAATGAGGTATATAACCCTACAAAAATTATGTAATAAATTATCATTTTAGTCCAAAACCGAAAGAGCTAGTCTCATGGCTTGTTCATCGTTGGGGTCGATTTCTATTCTTGCCTTCCGTGCTTGCTTCTCTACCAACCCCATTAATTCCTTCACTTCGCCGAAAACATACATCAAATAAGCACTTGGAATTGAGTGGTAACCATCTCCGACTTCATTAAAATTCATAGCCTTGCGAGCAATCCTCCAATAAGAAGCGAATTTTCTAGAAAGTAAAATAAGGCTCGAAGAATCAAAGCACGACCGACTTGAGAAGAACTAAAAACCCTAATCGCGAGCAATCCTCAACCCACATACACCGGCAACCTTCAAACCGCTAACTGAAAAGAGCAAATAAAAAATCAAAAAGCCTCCGCAGCAGAGGAAGAATGAAAAAAATCAAGCAAAAAATTAGAGAAAAATAAAAACGGAAAAAAAAGCATAGAGAAGAGAGCTTATCTTTTGGGGCTTCTAGGTTATTTGGGCATCGGAGCTCCATTCAAAAATCCAAACAGTGAAGGTAGAGAAGGGGTCGAGGAGAACAACATATCTCGGGCTTGCGGCGATCCAACGGTGGACCCCGGCAATTGAGGTTTTTAACTTCAAACCTTTACTTGGGGTTTTGTAGGTTTTGGTTGCTTTTTGGGAAAATCTAAACCAAATAATGGATAGAGGGTGTGGAAACCTATTGCGTGGTGGTGGTTTTGTGCCTGTCGGAGACGGTGGTGGAACTCTCCAACCGGTGGCGGCCAGGGTTAGAAGAAGAAGAAAATAAAAGAAAAGAGATAACTAAAAAGAAGGAAAGAAAAAGAAAAAAACAATAAAATAATATAAAAATTTAAAAGAAAAATGTCATGTCAGCTGCGAAAAATTGAAATCTTCAGTTTGTGTAAACCGTTAGCAACGGCTTAAAAGTTAAAACTTCAAAAGCAATGAAAAGCCCAAAACGACAAGGGCTAAGACGTAATTTCGTCCCTCGGTTTAAACGTCGCCGTCAAGGTACTCTATTCCACCAATCTAAACAGAAAACAGGGCCAGAAAAAAAAAAAGTTTAAAGCAAAAGTTTGTTGTTTTTTAAATTAAAACCCTAGAATTTGGGAAAACTTTTTGGGGGAATTTGATGCTGAATTCGAAATGGTAGGAAATTCGCTTGCTGGATTACAAGATCACTTGAAATTGGCTCGAGAATACGCTCTTGAAGGCCTATACGACACTTCAATTATTTTCTTCGATGGCGCCATTGCTCAGATCAACAAGTATTTTCCTTCCTCTTGTTACTTTGCTTTCGTTTTCTGTGATTTGATTCACAAAAAAATTTCCTTTACTTCTTTCGGCTCTTAATGTTTGAATTTTTGTACATTGATTTGATTCACAATTAAGTTAGTTAGACACTTAGACTGTTGATTAGTTCTAGAAAAACTGTTTGTTTAATTTGATTCATGTATATATCTTTTTAATATTAAGTATTCTAAGAAAAATAGTTGTTAACTTAATCAGCTGAGTTTTTTTTATATATGTTGCCTGTTATGGCAAAACACTTATATATATATTAATCTTCATTTTATTGGGTTTTACTTCTTTATCGCTTTCAAAATCTTGAATTCTATGTAATATAATTTATTTATTCTTTTGAGTACTTTTTTTTATCTTTATGATTTATGTTGCATCATGTCAGTGTTATACACGAAATAAATGGAAAACCCAATTAACATGAATCAGAATAAGCATTGTTATATGTTTGTTACTGAATTAAAAGAAATTAGCTTTTTAGCTATTGTTTTGAGTTATTACTCTAAAATTATTCATTTTTGTTATGCGTTTAGGCATCTAAACACACTCGATGACCCGTTAATTCGATCCAAATGGATGAATGTGAAGAAAGCACTGTCTGAGGAGACAGAAGTTGTGAAGCAATTGGATGCTGAGAGAAGGTCATTTAAGGAAGCTCCAAATGGGCGGCGTCCTTCTTCACCACCGACTCATGCAAAGTCATCTTTTGTGTTTCAACCTCTTGATGAGTACCCAACTTCATCGGGTGCTCCAATGGATGATCCTGATGTGTGGAGGCCTCCAAGTCGGGACACATCAACTAGAAGACCTGCTAGGGGTGGTCAAGCGGGCATGAGAAAGTCTCCCCAAGATGGGATTTCGGGTCGTGGTAATACTAGAGCAGCTGCAACTGGACGTGGTGCTAAGGCTGGTGCTTCAAGTAGAACTAACACGGGGGTCAGAGGATCTACCACCGGAAAAAAGGGTACTGGTTCTGGGAAATCTAGCAAAGGCGATTCGGCAGTAAGTTCTAGTTGGAAAAAAAGACCCAACCCTTATCAATGCTAATATTTGACTTACTGCTATCTTTTGAGTTGGAAATTTCAATATAAAGCTTAAGTTCTTAACATATTTAAGTTCACTTGTCATTCACATCCCCATGTACTATTAATATCTGAAATGTAATTCTAAATACTTGTGGTGACATAAAATATTTTTGCTAATCTGAAGTTAAATTATTTTAGTCTGATATTCTCAAAGTTTTGGTGTTTGATTTGTTTGTGCATTTTTTTAGAATGGTGATGCTGAAGATGGAAAGTCGAAGAGGTCACAGTATGAGGGACCTGATCCAGATTTAGCTGAAATGCTGGAAAGGGATGTCTTAGAAACCACTCCCGGAGTGCGGTGGGATGATGTTGCTGGTTTGACTGAAGCAAAAAGGCTTTTAGAGGAAGCTGTTGTTCTTCCTCTATGGATGCCTGAATATTTTCAGGTACTTGCCATAGTTGCAGCTGAATTACCATTAAGTCTGGTTTTGTAGGGGGCATATGATATTGCCAGATGTTTTCTTGTTTCTGTCACATATTACAGCGTATTGTAAATACTAAATATGTTACTTATGAATCTATCAGTTTGATTTTGCATTCAATAAAGGAATGTAAAAACAGCAATCTAGTGTAAGTTTTATTCATATGTTTCTAGGGGAAATGGCAAAGTCATTAGTAGAGTTCTGTTTCCACAATTCTAGAAAATTAGAAGATGTAACTTTCTGCATATTTTCCTGCCATATCAAAGTATGTTTATCAATGGGAGTTGTCAGACCACATGTGTTATATATTATCGTTTTGTCTTTAGGGAATTAGGAGACCATGGAAAGGTGTTCTTATGTTTGGCCCTCCTGGAACTGGCAAAACGCTTCTGGCTAAAGCAGTTGCCACTGAGTGCGGAACAACTTTTTTCAATGTTTCTTCTGCTACTTTAGCCTCAAAGTGGCGTGGGGAGAGTGAACGCATGGTTCGGTGCTTGTTTGATCTTGCAAGAGCTTATGCACCCAGTACAATTTTTATTGATGAGATTGACTCTCTTTGCAATGCCCGTGGGTAAGTTTGCTGCCTGTTGCTGTAGAGTTTGGCTGTTAGCTTTGATTTATTCTTGACATTTAGAAGTCATATATGCGTATGCATATTCTTTCTAGCATAAAAGAAGGAGACATGTATGTGCTGGTATTTTAATGTTATCTTGATAATTCATGATTGATAGACATTCTCCCTTTTTCTCTAGATATTCATTCGTTCATTTACTTATGCATTAACGAACACACTCTCTCTCCCTCCTGCTTTACGGCATTAGTTTTTCTATACTGTTAAATGAAGTCCTGGACAGGCCCACAGATTTATTCTTCGCTAAATGTTCTCTGAAACTTGACTTTGCTGCAATATTCTCGTTTAGGGCCTCTGGTGAGCATGAATCATCTAGGAGGGTTAAATCCGAACTTCTTGTTCAGGTAGATGGTGTAAATAATACTGGCACAAACGAAGATGGTAGCCGTAAGATTGTGATGGTTTTGGCTGCAACTAACTTCCCATGGGACATAGATGAGGCTCTCAGGTAGGTCTTTTTTATGTTTGATGTGTTTAGGTTTTGTCTTTTTGGTTCTTCTCAATTGGATCAGTCAAGTTAGGGTTTTTTACTGAAATAGGACAAAAAAAAAAATAAAAAAAATACCAAAATAATACCAAGAAAAAACTATGTACCAAAATGGTACATTTGGGGGTGGTGCCGCCTATGGCAGAGGCATGACCACCCCATGTCAGATCAGAAATTACTGTCGCTGCCGGTCAAATTGCGGCGCAGGACTAAAATATAATAATATAAAATATTTAGGGACCTGTTATGTAATTATTCCATTTACAATTGGCTGCCGAAAAAAAGTGAAAGGCGGCACCAAACTAAAATAGGGCTAATTTCCTTGTAAGCCCTCCTTTTTTGTTATTTTCTTTTTATTCCCCCTTCAACTAACTATATTATTTTTAAACAAGCCCTTAACCTATTTTTTAGTTAAATAAGCCCTTAATTTATAGTTTTTACTCATAAGCACTCTCAAGAAATTTTAAAATTTTATTTTTTAATTTAATAAACTATTCACATCAACCTAAAATTTGAATTAGTTTATATTTTTTTAAATAGCTTTACTTTGGGTAAAATATATTTACTTTAATATTAAAATAAAGGGCTTTTTTGAGTAAAAACTATAAGTTAAGGGCTTATTTAACTAAAAAATAGGTTAAGGGCTTATTTAAAAATAATATAGTGAGTTGAAGGGGGAATAAAAAGAAAATAACAAAATAGGAGGGCTTACAAAGAAATTAGCCCTATTTTAGTTTGGTGCCGCCACTCTGTCAGGCGGCACCCTTTCACTTTTTTTCCAGCAGCCATTCTAAATGGAACAATTTCATAACAGGTCCCTAAATATTTTATATTATTACATTTTAGTCCTACGCCGACATGGGGTGGTCATGCCTCTGCCATAGGCGGCACCACCCCAAATGTACCATTTTGGTACATAATTTTTTCTTTGTATTATTTTGGTATTTTTTTATTTTTTTTTGTCCTATTTCAGTAAAAACCCGTCAAGTTACTAGGTCAAACTTGTTGTCTCATTGTACTTCTTCGCCCAATGTAGGAGGCGACTGGAAAAGCGTATTTACATTCCTCTGCCTAATTTTGAGAGTCGTAAGGAGCTTATTCGGATCAATTTAAAGACAGTCGAGGTAATTTACTCTTCATTAATCTATGAATTATCTTTTGTTATTTTTTGAGGCTTTTGTGACTTTTGTCATGCCGCATTTCATTTGTTTGTATGTTAGCTATAAGTTATTCATATGATATGATGGAATAAAAATCCAGCTTTTGGTTGCCTCTTGGAGCCAAATAAAGTCTGTGTATATGTATGTATGTATGTAAGTTGTGTTCTATGTGATGATACTAGTAGTAAATTTGGCAGGTGGCTGCTGATGTGGATATTGATGAAGTGGCTCGTCGAACAGAGGGATACAGTGGGGACGATCTCACAAATGTTTGTCGCGACGCTTCCTTGAACGGCATGAGACGAAAAATAGCAGGAAAGACACGAGATGAGATCAAGAACATGTCGAAAGATGAGATTTCAAAAGACCCTGTTGCAATGTGTGACTTTGAAGAAGCCTTGGCGAAAGTCCAGCGAAGTGTTTCACAAGCCGATATCGAGAAACACGAAAAATGGTTTTCGGAATTCGGATCTGCATAAACAAATTCCTAAACCCTTTGATTTTTCTTTCTCGAGGACGATATATTGTTTTTGTTTGGTTTTGTGATATACATGCATCGGAAGAAAGGGTGTTCCAATTCATTGTTATTTCTTAGTTTTCTTGGCATTTGATTTGTTCCTTAAAAAATGGTTGATTGATTGTAATTTTAGTGTTCAAGAAAGTTATTACATTGTTGTGCTATTTGTTTGTTTAATCTTTGTCGCTGAAACCTTATCATTGTTATCAAATATTATCAGCAAACTGTTTCCTTCAGTGAAATCCCATATATTTATTATTTATATTAAGCTTGAGTATTATTATTTGAATTTGAGTAAGACATTGACATTGTCAAATGTTCTAATTTCAGTTGTAAGTTAATTGAGTTGGTGTTATAAATTAATTGGATATCAACTTAATCAGGAAATAACAAAATTTCTTTCTTTTACAAAGCAATATGTATTATTTTAGATGTGTTTTATCTTTTTATATATTGTATAAAATCAATTTAAAAAAAATCAAAATTCTATAGTATGCCATAATGGTCTTGAAAACTACGTAAAATAGAATTTTTTTTTTTAATATAGATTTAAATATTAGTTATGATGATTTAAGCGCGCAAGTCGTTGTAGTATAGTGGTGAGTATTCCCGCCTGTCACGCGGGCGACCCGGGTTCGATCCCCGGCAACGGCGTTTTTTATTTTTAATTTTCAGTATTTTCGAGTCTTACGTTTTAACAAGTTTGTATCTGCAGCATACTATTCTTCGTTTCTTTCTAGATTCTAAGTTCCTTCCAGAAAAAACCCTTGTATTGCTTACTTTCTTCCTCACTTCTTAGCTAATATTTTGTTCATCTTATAGTAAGCAATGAGTCATATGCTTTGTAATTGTCATCTCGATGGGTCCTCTGCATTAGAAACCTTATAGAATTGATCACCGATCATGGATTCAACACTGCAATTCATTCTGTGGCAAACTAATTTATTGTTGTTAGTGTAACGAAGTTGATTGTGGTTACCTTACCGTGTCGTGACGATGTTGCATCATAAAAGTCAAGCCTTGATTAAACCATGTCACCAAGAGAGTGCTCGAGGGTCTTAGAATCACATTGTCATAGTAGCTTCAAGTTGACTTCCTTATGGATTGCTAGGACTGTAAATGAGATGCGGGTACTCGTAACATACTCGAATTTGACTAAAAAATTTTTTTTAATTCAATTAGATAATTATCAATTTAACTGAGTTCAAATTTAGTAATATTCGACTCAAATGACTTCTGAATTTTATTGAGATTTTTATATTTTTATATTATTAAATTAAATTATTACCCTTAATATATATGTTAATCCTAAGATTAATTATCTAGTCGAGTTCGAGTTCAAGTTCAAGCTTGAGTAAAAAAATTGATACACGAACCTAATCAAATTCGAATTTGAAAATAGATGTTAACGAATATTAAATTTTGAACTTCTAGTCAAGCTTAAACACCATATTCTAGTCTAACCCATAAAATTATTATATTAAAATAAAAATAAAAAATAAAAAATACTCATTAAATTAAAAGTTCCATATATATATATATAAATTTAATCATAATTTATTCCACCCTCATAACATGAAAAAGATAAGGTTTCTGAAAAAGGTAACAATAATGTCCAAGTCAAGTGTTAGAGTGGAGAGCACAAAAAGCGTGGAAGGCAGATTGGGATTTACGAGCAGCATCAGAGTGGAAAAATCTCAAAAAATCATGGAAATCAAAGGGCTTAAACATCAATGGATGTTCTTCATCAACCAACTCTTCTGGTGCCTTTATTATATACCCTTTTTTGGGGTTCGAAAATAACCCGAACGAGTATCTCGGTTCGTTTCCCTTCATCATCACCCGATGATACGGAGTGTGTAACCTACCATTTAACCATGCCTGCATCAACATTAAACTCGTTACACAAATCTTCAGAGATGGTGATGATTTTCAAGCAGGGGTGGTATTAAGGCAGACAGGCAAGGGCCCTTAAATGGGAAAATTGTAGGTTTTACCCTCTAAAATATATAAAAATATAAATTTGTACATAGTAAAATTGCACTTTGATCACTCCGAAAATGATAAAGTTTGATTTAATCATTTAAAAAATTATAAAAATATTAACTAATACAATAATAAAATTACATTTTAACTCTTATAAAAATATATAATTTAATTCCGATCCCTCCAATATTTTCCTAACTTGGGCTCTGTTTTTAAAATTATACCTTCATAATAAGGTGAGACAAGAACAAAACTAGGCTGGACTATAATGGAGGTAAGGGAGGCCTTGGCCTCCAAAAAATTTTGGAAAATTTCAATTTTCTTTTGAAATTTGTTGAACATTTTAATTTACCCCTCAAATTTTTAAAAATTTTCATTAAACCCACAAATTTTTGAAAAAAAAAAACATTAAACTCATAAAGTTTTTAAAATTTTTAGTTAATCTCCAAAGTTTAGTCCCAAGATCCATTACTGAACAAACAAGACCATACCAACTGCCTCCATCCCACTCCATTATCATCTGATTTTTATATTAAAGTGATTCAAAAAGAAAAAAAAGAACTTACAAAGAGAGAATCCCCAATGAAGACAGTTAAAGAATGGGGTTTAGCAGTTATCCATTCACCATTTTTGAGTTGAATTTCCAATCCTTGAATGCCTTGGCATAAAACAGTGACTATGTTCTTATCAGTGTGATCTCTTGACCCTAGCTTTTTCTCACTTGTATTTGGTGGTTTGTATTTCATGGCCCTCAAAAGATATTTAGTTGAATTCATGTGTTCTTCCATGTATTTTTCGATCCCAAAACTTTCCAATATCATCCTCCTTACCACCCGATCCAGCTCTGACAGTTGCTCTACCATCAATCCTATATATCTATATATATAATATTCTTTAATTACTGATCATAGATTTAAATACAATACTATAAATCTATAATTGTTATATTATCTAAATCATCGATATTTGTCACTAGAGGCGGGATGTAAGAGGAGCCCCAGGGGGGCCAAGAAATTGAAAAATTGTCATTAGCCCTTTCAAAAAATTTTACTTAGGACCTCAAATTTTTAAAAATTTTCATTAAACGATATAAAAGTTTTAAAAATTTTAATTAAACCTTCTAAATTTTTAAAAAATTCTCATTAATTTCCTCAAAAATTTTAACTATTTTAATTAGATCCCTATTTTTTTTTTTTTTTGAAAACTCTTAATAAACCCTAAATTTTTTTATGCTACGCTATGTCACCGTTTGGAATGTTTTAGCGGTATGTAATGGTTAAACTCACAACCGTGACTTACAATAAATTCATAGAGATAAAACCATAAAACATGTGTTGTGTCTATAGCTATGATAAAAAGACTAAAATCACATCCGTAACTATAGATTTAAATCGAAAAACGAACCTGAAACTTGTGTTTCCATGGGGCCAAAAGCTATTAGCGAGGGACTCAACATTTTCACCAATGTCTGGATCTTCAATCCCTATGCTTTCATAAAGTGGTGCATTAGGATGGGGTGCAATATAGGCATGAGAGGGATTCTCCGACACATTCTTCATTTTGGTTTCTAACGGTAACTCGAAAAGCTCTTTCAAGCTTTCGAATACTGCTTTCCGGAGCTCCGATGAGGCCTTATCGTACGATGCCTCGAAGCAACCGTACTCTTCGAGTGCTTGACGAACTTGGGTTTTCACTGAATCCCATTCTAAAGATCCTGGCTTGAGGTTTTGATTCGAAAAATCTATCACCGGAAGTTGAATCGGAGTTTCGGAACCCATTTCACTTCTTCCTTCGATTAATCAAGTGTTTAATTATGCAAAGCATTTACACACATATATACGTATATATTGAACAGTGTGCATTGAGTTTACCTGTTTTTTTTCCTTTTGTTTTAGGTTCTTGTAGGCCGGTGTAGGTTTCGGCAAAATTTTTGCATGCTTGAATGTTTGCCGAACAGTATAAAAAAGTTAAATTATGCTATTAGTCCCTGTATTTTGCATAGGTTGAGGATTTAGTATTTATACTTGAAGTTGATTTTTTAGTCATTTTATTTTTTAAAACTTGAAATTTTAGTCATAACCGAACATTAGCCGTTAAATTCAGCTATTCCCAAAATCTTATGTGTCAAATATATTAGCTTGTGCGTAATATCATGTTAACTTATTGTTTTTGCATAATACTCGTAGAAAGTCACTTTGTTTTAATAAATGGGGTTAACGGCTATTATTTGAGACAAGAATGAAATTTAAAATTCGAAAAAGTATAGGACTAATTATGATCAAATTGGAGAATAAAAATTAGATCCAAAACTTATGCATAATGCGTAACATAATTTGACCTAATAGATTTAACTATTACTATTTCGGTTAGGATTGAAATTTTAAAATTTGAAAAATATAAATACTAAAAGTGATCAAATTATAGTATTTACCTGACTAATAACAAAATTTGATCTCAAAAAAGGATCTATACTATCCATTTCCATTCGTCTTTTTTTTTTTTAATATTAATCTCATTATAGGTTATTATTATCTCTGCTTTTTTTTATACAATGCCTAAAACTATTCAGCGCCCCTCCCCAATCATTAAATAGGAGGATAATGCGCTTTAGCGTACTCAAACCTATATTCTTCTGCACTGACAACAATGTCAATGTCAATTAAACTAAAACTCAGTCAATAAATCTATTTCTTTTTTGTACATTAAGCCTTCCAAAAAATTAGGATTTTCACTTATAATTCCATTAAGACGTAGAGGTATGTGCAAGTGATAAAGAAATTTTCAACTATAATTGCTCCTTTGAGAGACTCGAATTTATTCTCTTTAATCACGTAGATACAAATATTCAAGGGTTGAATTTGGTTTGCCGCTGCCGTTTTGGCGGATATTTTTGGGTAAACGCAGAGCCTGCAGCCTGCTTTTTGTTGTTTCCCTCGTGTCTTTTAAGGCTTTAGGTTGTTTCGCTTTAGTTCAATGTATTGAAGCAATGTTTTGTATTTTTTATTTTGTTTGAGTTTCAAGGTTAAATAAATCATTAAATGATATTAACGGCATGTTTGGATGAAAGATTTGTAGGAGAGATTTTATTTATATCAACGTTTTCGAAATTTTAAAAATAAATTTATTTGTTTGGATAAAAATATTAGAGGATTTTAAAATTCGTGAGTAAATTCAAGAAGATATTTCATTAGCCAAATTTCTTTTTTATAATTCCAATTAAATCGGTGAAAGTACTTACTTGTTAGGGATTAGTTCAAATAAATCTCTATGCTATTACATGAATTAATTTAATTCTTATTTTAGTAAAAAAGAAAAGAACAAATTTCATAAGATTAACACTTACCGTTTAAAAAATGATAAATTATTTTTTAATTGCAGTTCAATTCCAAACAAAAGTTTTCATTTGTAGAAATATAAAAATTTTAAAAATATTAATTCTATTAAACATGTTAACTTTATTAAAATTTAACATTATTTAATTATTTTTAATAATATAGAGACTAAATTAATCTATTAATAATATAAGTATTAATTTAATATTTCATCATTTGAAATAATAGTAATAATATTATATTAAACAATTTAAAAGCATAAATATCCAATTAGAAATATATATTTTTATATTACATAAATGAAATATGATATTATTTTTCTAGAATCGCTTTGGCAATCTTACAGCTTCATGGGGAGTAACTTAACTAGAAGATCTTGATTGTATAACCATCAACTCAACAACTCTTGCATCATGCACCACAAATGAGTTATCGTAAGATAATCTCACCGAGTAGCATGCTATAACTAGTCAGGGGCAAATCTAAGGGGGCTTGGCAGGGGCCCTAGCCCTCCTAAAATAGAAAATTTCCCATTTTGGTCGTTTAAAAATTTTAAAATTTTAAATTAATAAAGGTAAAATTGCACTTTAGCCCCCTAAAATGATAAAATTTTGATTTAATCCTTTAAAAGTTATATTTTTATTATCGTAAAAATTACAATTTAATTTCTACCCCCCTAAATTTTTTTTCTAGTTTCGCCCCTGTGACTAGTTGTTCTCTTTGAAGACAGAACTTGAAATATCGCATGATAGTACCTGCCACAAAGGTTGATCCAACTATCATATGATCACAAGATAGTTTTACTTACTTTTAGAGAATCTCCTCAGTGGAATCCACATGATAATCTTACCGAGGGGTGGTTAAAATGTCATGCCATCACAAGAGACCATTGATGGAGACCACATGTCTTATTTAGGAACCTTTTCCAATCTTTTAAAAGTATGCAAGATTTTTTAAATATTCGATTTCAAACATGATGATCAATATATGCATGACAAGTACATGTGACATTCTTCCTTAAACTATATGACATGCTTATCATATATATATATATATATATTCATGAACATACATTCGCAATCATATAAATATCATCATACTTGTCTCATAAATAAAAGTATAAAATTTAAATGATTCTGACCGGCCAAAATTTTCATGATTCCATCCTAGAAAAATAAAATTGCAAAATTATAAAATTCACCCAAAGCATATTTTGGGACTTCAATTTTTCCACCACGAACTTCTGCTACGGTACATGTTCATGTTTCTGTTGTCGCTATCTTTACAACCCTATTTTTGTGTCGTCGACAACCGCTTTCGGTCACCACCAGCCACCGCCACCAGCCCTAGTCGTTGATCAGCGGTTAATCTTTCTTTACAGTTGGCAGAGGAAGAAAAAGGTTACGTGCACACTGAAAAAGGAGCTAGATTTCCTGAGGGCAGGTCAGCGGTTAATCTTCTGAGCAAGTCAACTGTGAATTTGGAAAGTTTAGATGTCAGGACTGAAAGAGGCTTAGTAAAGCTGAACCGGCAGAAAAGACAGAAGATCGTTAATGAGTCTCTTGAGAAATAATGCAAACATTTTCGTATGGTCACAATGAATATGCCAATAATTCATCCTACAGTGATACAACATTGTATAAACGTCAATCCCACAATAAAATCAATGAAGTGGAGAAAGAGAAAGTCCCCAGAAGTAAAAAAATCCAAGCAACCAGGGAGGAAATGTAGAGGCTCATCACTGCGAACTTCATAAGAGAAGTCTCATATCTTGAGTGTGTTTCTAACGTAGTGATGGTTCTCAAGTTTAATAGAAAGTGGAGAATGTGCGTTGAGTTCACCCATCTTAATAATACATGTCCTAAAGATAGTTTTCGGATTCTATCCATCGAAAGATTGGTCAACACTTTGGCAGGTCACAAGTATATGAGCTTTGTCGAAACCATTTTTTTTGAAAAACGGGAATCGACTTTGGTTTGAAAATGAAAACGAATGTGGGAGTCGCCACCGACCGTTATTAAGTGTGATCGGATCACTTTTGTTCTAATGAAATATTTTAGTTTACTAAAACGACATTTTTTGGTCTACGAAACTCGAGAGAATGGGTTCGGAAATCGGTTACATGCGAGGAAGGATTAGCACCCCCGTCACGCCCAAAATTGGTACCAAATTAATTAATTATTGTCCGAGAGTCGAAAGTTGAAAATCGAGAATGAATTTGAAATACGATCCTTTTATTGACATTGATCTTAAAATTCTTGAATTAGCTCAAAACAATTCTTTGAAAGATTCCTTATCTCGAGATATTGGAGCATTACGTCCCGTAAGTTAGGACACAATCCATAAATTCCAGCGCAAAGTCGTCTTTAATTTAAGTTGAAATTCGATGTATTTAAAACTCAAAAGGATATTTAATTATTTTGAACCAACGAGAGAACCGATGCCCGTAAGTTAGGGCACAATTCTTGAATTTCAAGCATCAAACATTGCCTTGTTTAGAATTTAGAAAATACGAGTGAAATTCTAAAGGAATACTTGATGATTTTGAGCAAACGAAAAATTGAAACCCAGCACGATAGGGCACTATTTCCCGAATTTTCAAATACCAAACATTACTTTAGAAAAGCGACACGAAATTTTAAAAGGGATATTTGATTATTTAAACAAGCGAAAGATCGAAACCCAACACGTTAAGTACGACTCCTCGAATTTTTGAACATCGAATGTCGCCTTTGTTTCATAAAATCGACTCAAAATACCTTAATTTGATTTGAAATAAAGTGAAATTATTAATTTTGGGTCAATAAGTTAAAAACAATAATACGATAATTGCGAATGAAAGTCGAATAAACATAAAAATGTATACATGGATAACTAATTTCATTAATGAATGAAAACAACATAAAGAAAGCAAATTAACGTACACCATAGCAATGAGTTCAATCAATAATAGTCGAAATAATGGAAACTAAAAATACGACTAATTAAAGAATCAAATCGAGTAAAACTATAACAAAAATGTCAAGCGTAGTTAAATAAAATTAAGATAGCAATACGAAAAATTAATGGATACTATGAAACGATAATTTATGGAGCGATGCGAAAACAAAAAACATGTGACATGCAAACCAACAGGAACTAGGAACCAATGTGATACAAAATCATTTAAAAATTTTATATGAGAAAAAATGAATAACACATAATCAAACTTGAAATAACATATAAGTAAAATGATGATACATGAATGATTATTAAAATAGATAATAGGAGAAATAGAATTTAGCTCAAATAACATACGAAATAAAAAGGAAACATTTTTATTTAAAATTGATAATATATACGACAATATATGGAAGAGTTTTAAACAATGAAAGTATATAAAACTTCTCTTTTAAAAAGTAAACTATATGCATAATAGGTTTGGATGGAAATGTATATGTATACATATATTTTTATGTAAATTGGTTTAAAAGAGAAAAAAGGGAAAAAAACGAAACGTACATATGAGGTAACATGAAATCAATAACATATATTAAAACAATTTTATCATAAACTATGCATATATACGTATGTAAGATAATGAGTATATAAAGTATTTTAAAGTAATTAAATTATAGAAAGTTCGAAATAAATGACAATAAAAGGAATCTAAAACGATTAATGTATAAGATGGTATAAAATAATGTATACGAAATCTCAAAATACGTATTATATAAAGTAGTAAAAGGTATGTAAAAACCCCAAAGTAATAACATGTATAGTGGTGTAAAATAAACAACATATGAAAAAGAACTTTAAAATGAATAATATATAAGAGAATCTTGACATAAGTAATATTTATGAAAAAACTTTAAAATAAATAATATGTAAAATAATTTGAGGTATATAATACATACAAAAAAATTTTAAAAATACATATCATGCAAAAGCTTAAAATAAACATATATGTAAAAACGAAAAGAATAAGTAATATATAAAATAATTTAAAAAAATGTGTAAACTGTTTAAAGTAACTAATACGTATATATACATGATAATTTAAAATACAACGATGTACATAAAAATTTCAAAATAATACGTATAATACTTTAAAAGAAATATCATATGTAAAATATTTAAAATTGATAATGATATAAAATATATGTTGCTCAAAGATGATTATAATCATAACAATAATAATAATAATAATGATGGTAATAGCAATAATAATGTAAATAACTACAAAAAGAAAATATATAATGTGACAAAATCAGTGTGAAATTAACTAATTTAATAAGATGATGATAACAATAGAAATAATATAATAATGAAGTAGAAAATAATGATAATACGTTAATAACAACAATAATAATGTATTGATAATAAAAGAGATGAACACTAAGAAAAGAACAATAAAAGAATAACATATTGAAATGAAGAAAAAACCTAATTGGAACAAAATCAAACTTAAAGGGATAGATAATATATAAAATAAATCATTGGGACTGAAATAAGGATTAAAATGTAATACGCGCCAGTATGCGGGGACCAGAACTGGAAATAATCCAGATCCCAAAACGCTGTGCTTAAGCGCGGGTTAGATTGCAATAATGCGCGAATCTTAGGGAAAAATTAAAAGAAAATGAAATGTAAATAGGGCCTGATTGAAAACCGACGCAGAAAGGAAAGGACCTGCTTCATAAATAACCCATTTAAGGCGCAAAGGCACGGGTTCGGATCTGGAAACGGTTTTGCACGCGGATCCCTTCCCCTGGAACGGCGCCGTTTCATTCTATTAAAAAAAAAAAAAAAAAGAAAAAAGAATGGCAAGCTGCTATTTTCGCCAGCAGTAAGTCAGACCCCATTTGCTTAGGGTTTTGACACAGTCCAGAAGCCCTAGAGGCTCTATTTTCTTTTGCTCTTCAAACACCATTTCACCATCACAACCGAAGAATGATGCGAAGGCCTTCTTATCCTCCATCAAAGCAGAGATTTAAGGCTCATTTTCATCCCCATCTCAAACTCCGATTTCAACAGAGGAGACAAGGACCCCGATGGCGTTAGCAAAGGTAATCCCTTCGCCCCTTTTTCTTTTATTCGTGCCTTCAAATAAAAATAATAATGAAAAAAAAACAACCAGATCAAGCTAGAGTTTATAGATCTCATCACCCTAAGCAGTAGGGAAGCAGATCAAATATGGCGAATCTTGCCTTTCTGAAGTTACAGTGAAGCAAATTCAGGCTACTAAGCTTTAACCCCCTAAGCAGTAAGGTAACAGGCTGAAGATTTACAGATCTTAACCCCTAAGCAGTAGGGAAACAGATCGAAGATGATGGGCTTTAACCCCCTAAGCAGTAGGGTAACAAGTCGAATCTTTTAAATCTTAACCCCCTAACCAGTAGGGTAACAGGTTGAATTTACAGATTTTGTCTCCCTAAGCAGTAGAGGAGCAAATCAAAGATGAAGGGCCTTAATCCTTAAAGTAGGGGTAATGAGTTGAATTTACAAATCTTAACCCCCAAGCGGTAGGGTAACAAAGTTGGAAATCAAATATCTTTTCCTGAAATGGCGTTGGAGCGGCAAGACGCGCCACAGAATCTCCTTGAAGTTTCAGTGGATCTTTTTCCCTGAAATGGCGTTGGAGCGGCGAGAAGCCACAACAGATCTCCTTGAAGTTTCAGTGGATCTTTTCTCCCTGAAATGGCGTTGGAGCGGCTAAAAGCCATAGCAGATCTCCTTGAAGTTTCAGTGAATTTTCTCCCTGAAATGGCGTTGGAGCGGCTAGAAGCCACAACAGATCTCCTTGAAGTTTCAGTGGATCTTTTCTCCCTGAAATGGCGTTGGAGCGGCTAGAAGCTACAACAGATCTCCTTGAAGTTTCAGTGAATCTTCTCCCTGAAATGGCGTTGGAGCGGCTAGAAGCCACAACAGATCTCCTTAAAGTTTCAGTGGATCTTTTCTCTCTGAAATGGCGTTGGAGTGGCTAAAAGCCACAGCAGATCTCCTTGAAGTTTCAGTGAATTTTCTCCCTGAAATGGCGTTGGAGCGGCTAGAAGCCACAACAGATCTCCTTGAAGTTTCAGTGGATCTTTTCTCCCTGAAATGGCGTTGGAGCGGCTAGAAGCCACAACAGATCTTCTTGAAGTTTCAATGAATCTTCTCCCTGAAATGGCGTTGGAGCGGCTAGAAGCCACAACAGATCTCCTTAAAGTTTGGTGGATCTTTTCTCTCCGAAATGGCGTTGGAGTGGCTAAAAGCCACAGTGAGATCTCTTAAAGTTTCAGTGAATTTTCTCCACTGAAATGGCGTTGGAGCGGCTAGAAGCCAACATGAGATCTCCTTGAAGTTTGGTGGATCTTTTCTCCCCGAAATGGCGTTGGAGCGGCTAGAAGCCACAACAGATCTCCTTGAAGTTTGAGTGAATCTTCTCCCTGAAATGGCGTTGGAGCGGCTAGAAGCCACAACAGATCTCCTTGAAGTTTCAGTGGATCTTTTCTCTCTGAAATGGCGTTGGAGCGGCTAGAAGCCACAACAGATCTCCTTGAAGTTTCAGTGGATCTTTCTTCCTTGAAATGGCGTTGGAGCGGCTAAAAACTACAATGAGATCTCCTTAAAGTTTTAGTGAATCTTGGCTCTCTGAAGTTGTAGTGGAGCGATTCAAGCTATCATCCTAGATCCCTAAGGTTGTAATGGAGTAGGTTGAAGATTACAGATCTCATCTCTTTGTTTGTAATAGAAGCAGATCAAGCTAATCGCGGAGAAGAATAGATTAAAGCCACAAACCTCAAGTTCTGATGGAATGGATAAAAGGCGTGAGTAGTCGCGATGGAGTAGATCAAAGTAATTGATTCTTATACCTCTGAAATGCGGTGAGGCTACCTCGTAGAAGAAGAACACCAAGAAGTCATGATCACGAGAGACCAGGGCAAAATTAGCCCTCTTTAACATCTTTGCTCTATTCTCATTACACGACAATAAGCAAAAGAGGCGGTATAAAGCGGGCCAATTTGCCGGGCAGTGTAAATACAAAAACAACCAAAATAGGCCCAAAACTAGAACAATCCCAAAATAGCCCAAAGCTTAACATTTTCAGCAAAAAGGATGGGTGAAACCCTAGCGACTATCTTGTCTTGCTGCACGCGTCGTGGCGCCTGTACCAGAGCCCACACGCCACCGCCTAGTACACCTCGACACCTACGAACAAACAAGAAAAGATGGACAAAAGGAAAGCAAAAATATTGTATTTTTTTTCTTTTTCGCATATAAGAAAAGAGATGTGCATAATGTAAAGAGGACTATGGATATTGACATACAAAAAGAGGGCTAGCAAATTAAAAGGGTGATTTTCCGATCTAAAAACTCTGGGCATTTTTTCTTGACTTCATTCTTTAGTTACGGTTTTTTTTTCATTATTATTTTTATTTGAAGGCACGAATAAAAGAAAAGGAGGCGAAGGATTACCTTTGCTAACGCCATCGGGGTCCTTGTCTCCTCTGTTGAAATCGGAGTTTGAGATGGGGATGAAAATGAGCCTTAAATCTCTGCTTTGATGGAGGATAAGAAGGCCTTCGCATCATTCTCCGGTTGTGATGGTGAAATGGTGTTTGAAGAGCAAAAGAAAATAGAGCCTCTCTAGGGCTTACGGGTCATGTCAAAACCCTAAGCAAATGGGGTCGACTTCTGCTTTGGCGAAAATAGCAGCTTGCCATTCTTTTTTCTTTTTTTTTTTTTTGATAATAGAATGAAACGGCGCCGTTCCAGGGGAAGGGATCCGCGTGCAAAACTGTTTCCAGATCCGAACCCGTGCCTTTGCGCCTTAAATGGGTTATTTATGAAGCAGGTCATTTCCTTTCTGCGTCGGTTTTCAATCAGGCCCTATTTACATTTCATTTTCTTTTAATTTTTCCCTAAGATTCGCGCATTATTGCAATCTAACCCGCGCTTAAGCACAGCGTTTTGGGATCTGGATTATTTCCAGTTCTGGTCCCCGCATACTGGCGCGTATTACATTTTAATCCTTATTTCAGTCCCAATGATTTATTTTATATATTATCTATCCCTTTAAGTTTGATTTTGTTCCAATTAGGTTTTTTCTTCATTTCAATATGTTATTCTTTTATTGTTCTTTTCTTAGTGTTCATCTCTTTTATTATCAATACATTATTATTATTGTTATTAACGTATTATCATTATTTTCTACTTCATTATTATATTATTTCTATTGTTATCATCATCTTATTAAATTAGTTAATTTCACATTGATTTTGTCACATTATATATTTTCTTTTTGTAGTTATTTACATTATTATTGCTATTACCATCATTATTATTATTATTATTGTTATGATTATAATCATCTTTGAGCAACATATATTTTATATCATTATCAATTTTAAATATTTTACATATGATATTTCTTTTAAAGTATTATACGTATTATTTTGAAATTTTTATGTACATCGTTGTATTTTAAATTATCATGTATATATACGTATTAGTTACTTTAAATGAGTTTAGTTACATTTTTTTAAATTATTTTATATATTACTTATTCTTTTCGTTTTTACATATATGTTTATTTTAAGCTTTTGCATGATATGTATTTTTAAATTTTTTTGTATGTATTATATACCTCAAATTATTTTACATATTATTTATTTTAAAGTTTTTTCATAAATATTACTTATGTCAAGATTCTCTTATATATTATTCATTTTAAAGTTCTTTTTCATATGTTGTTTATTTTACACCACTATACATGTTATTACTTTGGGGTTTTTACATACCTTTTACTACTTTATATAATACGTATTTTGAGATTTCGTATACATTATTTTATACCATCTTATACATTAATCGTTTTAGATTCCTTTTATTGTCATTTATTTCGAACTTTCTATATATTAATTACTTTAAAATACTTTATATACTCATTATCTTACATACGTATATATGCATAGTTTATGATAAAATTGTTTTAATATATGTTATTGATTTCATGTTACCTCATATGTACGTTTCGTTTTTTTCCCTTTTTTCTCTTTTAAACCAATTTACATAAAAATATATGTATACATATACATTTCCATCCAAACCTATTATGCATATAGTTTACTTTTTAAAAGAGAAGTTTTATATACTTTCATTGTTTAAAACTCTTCCATATATTGTCGTATATATTATCAATTTTAAATAAAAATGTTTTCTTTTTATTTCAGTATGTTATTTGAGCTAAATTCTATTTCTCCTAATATCTATTTTAATAATCATTCATGTATCATCATTTTACTTATATGTTATTTCAAGTTTGAGTATGTGTTATTCATTTTTCTCATATAAAATTTTTAAATGATTTTGTATCACATTGGTTCCTAGTTCCTGTTGGTTTGCATGTCACATGTTTTTTTGTTTTAAATCTTTGTTCCATAAATTATCGTTTCATAGTATCCATTAATTTTTAGTATTGCTATCTTAATTTTATTTAACTACGTTTGTGATTTGTTATAGTTTTACTCGATTTGATTCTTTAATTAGTCGTATTTTTAGTTTCCATTATTTCGACTATTATTGATTGAACTCATTGCTATGGTGTACGTTAATTTGCTTTCTTTATGTTGTTTTCATTCATTAATGAAATTAGTTATCCATGTATACATTTTTATGTTTATTCGACTTTCATTCGCAATTATCGTATTATTGTTTTTAACTTATTGACCCAAAATTAATAATTTCACTTTATTTCAAATCAAATTAAGGTATTTTGAGTCGATTTTATGAAACAAAGCGACATTCGATGTTCAAAAATTCGAGGAGTCGTACCTAACGTGTTGGGTTTCGATCTTTCGTTTGTTTAAATAATCAAATATCCCTTTTAAAATTTCGTGTCGCTTTTCTAAAGTAATGTTTGGTATTTGAAAATTGGGAAATAGTGCCCTATCGTCTTTGGTTTCAATTTTTCGTTTGCTCAAAATCATCAAGTATTCCTTTAGAATTTCACTCGTATTTTCTAAATTCTAAACAAGGCAATGTTTGATGCTTGGAAATTCGAAGAATTGTGCCCTAACTTACGGGCATCGGTTCTCTCGTTGGTTCAAAATAATTAAATATCCTTTTGAGTTTTAAATACATCAATTTCAACTTAAATTAAAGACGACTTTGCGCTTCGGGAATTTATGGGATTGTGTCTAACTTACGGGACGTAATGCTCCAATATCTCGAGATAAGGAAATCTTGACAATTGTTTTGAGCTAATTCAAGAATTTTAAGATCAATGTCAATAAAAGGATCGTATTTCAAATTCATTCTCGATTTTCAACTTTCGACTCTGGAACAATAATTAATTAATTTGGTACCAATTTTGGGCGTGACGGGGGTGCTAATCCTTCCTCGCATGTAACCGATTTCCGAACCCATTCTCTCGAGTTTCGTAGACCAAAAAATGTCGTTTTAGTAAACTAAAATATTTCATTAGAACAAAAGTGATCCGATCACACTTAATAACGGTCGGTGGCGACTCCCACATTCGTTTTCATTTTCAAACCAAAGTCGATTCCCGTTTTTCAAAAAAAATGGTTTCGACAGCTTGGCGACTCCGCTAGGGACTTTGAGTGTCGAGCCATTAATTGATTGATTTTTGTCCTTTGTCGAAAATTGAAAATTTATTTTTTTAATTTATGATCCCTTCATTGCTTTTCGTCCGTTTTTCTTACTGTTTACATTTTTCTCCCTCTGTTCTCTTTATTGCCTTAGGTTTTTTTTCTTATGCATATCTCCTCGCATATTGCATTACATGACCGCTGTGGTCACACCTTCTAAGTGGGAGTAAGAAACTATGCTTTCGTGAGGTTTTCACCTCCGCATGGGCTAGTGGATTGCTTCCGGGGTACATCCGTACTTATGATTTCGTGAGATTTTCATCTCCGCATGGTCGTAAGGAAATGTATCCCCCTGAACCGAACTCGATCTATATGAGCCTATAGTGGGTGAAGATCGAGGAATCTACTGGTTCGGGTACCTTTACTCTAGAACCGAGCCACATATAGAGAGACCTAGGAGCTTACCCTAGGAAGAGCCACTCCGAACCCCTAGTGATCACCTAAATAGGTACTTTATTTGTTATTTATTTCTATACTAACGTGTTTTGTATTTGTTGTTTATGACTGCATTGCATTACATCATCATAGAAAGGAGGTGTTGGTTAACATTCGATTTCCAAATAGAACAGTTTATCATAAGAAAACAAATTTCTTAATAAAGTGAATTACAATACGGTTGTCCGAATATGGTCCAAGTGAACACGCGGAAGAAGGCTAATGATTCAGAGAAGAAAACAAGACTTTACCTAAGGGTTCAAGGCGATAAAGATTATTCAAAGGCCGTCGCGTCCGACCTTCCTAAAGGAGCTAATAAACATTGCAAGGATAGTAAGTGGTGAAATTTGAATCAAGCAAAAGGAGCGATAGGGGCATTTATCAAAAGCTTGCTAGATCGGACTTTTCACGAGGAAATGGGATCGGTGTCTTCATCCGAATATGAAAGCAAGGCCGTATCGTAATCCATTTTATGTAAAAGAATTTGTTATCTAGAAAAGTTGTTCTAAGGGAATTTAATTCAAAATCAACATCTTTCTTTCCTTTGCATTCATCTCATGCATTTGCATTGCATTGCATCATTTGCATTGCATTGCATCATTCGTGATTAAACTTTCACTAAAGGGCCCTAATTAGGAAAAATTATTTGAGAACCGACAAAAGATATGGACCAAAGGTTGGAGAGAATAGAGCAAAGGCAAATCTGGATGCAAGAGCAATTGATCAAGATTCAACAAGATATGCGAGAACAAATGCTAGAACTCCAAAGAAATATGATGGGCCAGTTAACCCAGTTACTGGTCAGAGAATTTGGAAAAAGGAGTGGTCCAGTGGTCAATAATGAGGATGATAATGAAGAGATCGTCTACTCCCCAGGTTTTAAACCAATAAGCGTCCTAACCCAACCAGACATGCAAGGGGTACCTGTCATTATTGGACCCCAATATCAGGCTAATACCTCGGCACTATCAAACTTTCCGATAGGTTCAGGTTTTAGCCCAGAATATGATCGGCCCAAACCAATTGTTCTGGCAGAAACGAAAGAAATGAGAGAGTGGACTTTAAAGGCCCCTAAGAAGAAGGAAAGGAAAGCAAATAGCACGGGTAGGGTATGACCGGGGTTGTTCAGAGCCAATTATGGTAAACCAGCCAAGGACAGTAACTACCAGCCATCAGGTCTCTCCAAGGCAAGAACCCAATTCAAGACTGAACTCAGAAAAACCCCAATTGGCGCCCATCCCAATCACGTACAGGGAGTTGTACCGTATTCTGTTCGACGCACATGTTGTATCCCTTTTTTACATAAAACCAATACGACCTCCATACCCTAAATGGTACAATGTAAGCAGTCAATGTGAATACCATGCGGGAATCACAGGGCATTCCATCGAGAACTGTATCGCTTTTAAAAAGCTAATCGAAAGATTTATCAAATTGGGTATCGTGAAGTTCGATGATCCCTCTGGAGCAGGAAATCTGTTATCTAACCTTTCTGCTAAAGAGGTGGACATTATGAGTTAAAGTGATAGATAAGGGCATGAGATCTAAAGATGCATCGAGCTCAGGACTCTAATGCAAGACCTGGTATTGTGGAATCCAAACATTAACGACGTATCAAAAGAGGGAATCCGGGAGTAAACTTTTCCAAGCTTCTACCCCTTTACTTACTTAGGGTGTTCTAGACAATGGGACTGTGAAAAAAATCCTTGTATTTTTAGAACTAATCTAGAGTAATATTTAAAACACGCTTGTTGTTTTAAGCCTAGAAGCAACAAGAATCCTTTTGTAAAATAGGCTTATATCCAAAATCCTTATTTCAATGAAATGCATGTTTGTTATTACCATTCTTTTATTCTTTCCATTTCATACTGTATAAACGGTTATTCTTAGATTATTTCATTCATGATCATGCCATACAAATAATCATCCTTAGAATCATTTATTCTTTGGAATGCGCGCCATTACCTACAACAGGTCTCTAGATATCAACAATATGAGCAACGTTGCTACTAACTCAGAGTCTCCTTTTGAGCGGGATATGTGTCTAGAGGGATCTCAGAACCTTGAAGATGACAGAGATGTAGCCTACCTCTTGATGTGTTAAGGACGGTAGAATAAGATTAGAAAAGGCGATCCTACTTTACAAAAAGTCAGTGGTAGCAAGCTTAAGACAAGAGAAAGAGGCAAACATTAGAGTCTGCATCACCACAAAGACAAAACAAGACATTATTGAGTCATCCCAAAAAGTCGAAGATGTTCTCACATGATCGTATCAAGATATGCCTGGGCTACTAAGGCCTATGGATGCTAAAAGGGTTTGTATGAGTATCAAAAGGACACATGTTAATGGTTTTACGTTAGTCAGGCTAATCATGAGTTCCAGGTGCTGCTGATCCAACATAGAAGGGGATTGTATCAGTCAAGCTGTGAATGCCAAATAAAAAGACAAGACTTTCATGCCTCCTCAATTTCTTCACAGATTTTCTATAGGTGGGGCATGGATTTTATAGGCCGACCCCTTTGAAAGCTTCTAATAGGTACTGATTCATCTTTCGGGTCGTCGATTACTCCACGAAAGGGATAAAAGTTATTTCATATGCTAATGTTACTAAGTCGACAGTCATCAAACTCCAAAAAAGGGGTGCCAAAAAAAGCTAGAAAAGATCATGATTAACACAACTGCACAATGTCAAAAGTTTGCAGTCTGTTCAAAGATTAGGAGCTATATTGCAAAAGCAAAAGTAAAAGCAAAAAAAAAATAATAATAAGAGAAAGAAAAGGCCAAAAAAAACAAAGAAAGAGAAACCCAATAACAATCATGGGGAGATGACCGAGACTTGTAAATATTGGCATAAGAAGTCACTATGTTTATAGAACGTCGGTCGGGATTTTAGCCGGGGCAACACATTTCATTAGTCTATGGGATAAAAGCGGTTTGAAGAAGAGATTTCTTGTCTCGAGTCTTGCGAATTGAAATTAGATAAGGCAAAACGGATCCAATCCTAATTCGATTAGTTGAATTTGAAGAAAGGAGGTTGAAAGTCATATGTCATGGTCCAATGAACGATGCGAGCTTACGATGAAGAAGTTCATCCTAGAGAATTCCATTAGGAGAACTTGATATTGAAGAAGATCCTTCCTATACAAGAGGACTTCAGAGGAAAGTGGATGCCAAAGGACCTTATGGAGTAAAGAAGGCCTGTTTTGGAAGGGCATTAATATTGACCGAAATAGATGACAAAGATCTGCCCAAATCAGTGAATTCAGATTTCGTCAAGAAGTATTTCATTTAGTAGGTGAGAGGCCAAGCGGCGAAAACTCGCAAAGGAACCCTAAAAAAAAAAAAAAAAAAAAAAGAGGAGAGGCAGCGAAAACCGGCAAATGGCGCCTTGAGACCAAAGGGATTTGAGTTGAAAACCGAAAAGAGGCGGCTCAAATTTGGATCAAAGTGAGGCATACAGCAGTCTTGCTATGCACGAATTAACAATAAAGAAGTATGTTACGTCTTGGGGCATCGACAAAGTACTAGGATCCCTTAAACACATATTGAGCTCGAGAAAGATCCTCAAGAAGTTTAGTACAGAGAGAGGCTCAAGTTGCGATATCTGGGGCATCTAACTTCCATTTTGCCCATTTTTGAATTTGTTATCTTTGATTACCTTATTCTTTTTAAGATATGTCCCAATAAATTTCCTTCTTATTGCATTACTATCTTTGATTAACTCATTTAATTTGAGATAATCTTCTTCTTGTATTTGCAACCTTTGATTAATTTATTTCGAGCTACGCTCCTAATCAATTTCCTTATTATCCATTGTTTTAATCTTTTCAAGCATTTTGCATTGAAATAACGATTAATGGACTAATAATACTTTTATAGAAGAAGTTTTGCATATTACTCTGGAAGCTTCTAAATAGTATAGGAACCTGAAATAGGACTATTATTTAGAACTCACCAAGTCTAAGGGTTGGAAATAATTGAGAGAGACGAGTTTAAATTGTGGCTATCTCTCCAGATTCTTTGTTAAAAGATATCAGTTGCATGAAAAAATATGGCGTCGGTGATACAACCTCGACAAATAATGAGCAATGTCAACCCAAGTGTAAAAAGGGTCACTCTCGGGAGAATGATACTCTGCATTCATACAGATATCCGACATACACATCTGTTTATTACACCTAGGGAATGGTGTAACAGATCAAATTGATTGAAAATGATACAAATCCTGTACTTTTGAGTTGCGGCAGGATGGATGGAAGAAACCAAATGTTGTTCCTCCGAAATTGCAGTGGGAGGCACAAACTTTATGTCCCGAAGGTGCGATGGAAGGGACTCGAAATCACAATGGCGAGCTTCTTTGAGCAAAATGTGATTGTTTCTTTGACTTTTCATGTCAAGAATACGATCAAACAAGATGGCGATTGTAATACGTCGGTGATAATGTCACGATGAACAACAAGCGATAATACCTTAAGCCTTTTAAAGGGATCATTTTCATTCATTCGTAACACATTTAGTTAGGAGCATTTGATTCATTTCAATCATAGTATCCTAATTATTTGACATGAGCATCACATCTAATTAGGAACATTTGATTCATTTCGATCATAACATCCTAATTCTTTGGCATAAGCATAAACACATAGAATTAATTCTACAGGTCATGTCCCTAGAATTGGTGAATTCGCAGACCTTTACCCCCTAATCAGTAGGGTAACAGGCTGATTTACAGATCTTGTCTCCCTAAACAGTAGGAAAACAGATCGAAGGCGACGACCTTTAACCCCCTAAGCAGTAGGGTAACAAGCTAGAGTTTATAGATCTCATCACCCTAAGCAGTAGGGAAGCAGATCAAATATGGCGAATCTTGCCTTCAAGATTCTGATGAAGCAAATTGGGCTACTAAGCTTTAACCCCTAAGCGAAGAAGGTAACAGTGAAGATTTACTGAGATCTTAACCCCTAGCGGTAGGGAAACAGATCGAAGATGATGGGCTTTAACCCCCTAAGCAGTAGGGTAACAAGTCGAATCTTTTAAATCTTAACCCACAACGGTAGGGTAACAAAGTTGAATTTACTGATTTTGTCTCCTAAGCGAAAGAGAGAGCAAATCAAAGATGAAGGGCCTTAATCCCTTAAGCAGTAGGGTAACAGGTTGAATTTACAAATCTTAACCCCCTAAGCAGTAGGGTAACAGGTTGGAAATCAAATATCTTTTCCCTGAAATGGCGTTGGAGCGGCAAGACGCCACAACAGATCTCCTTGAAGTTTCAGTGGATCTTTTTCCCTGAAATGGCGTTGGAGCGGCGAGAAGCCACAACAGATCTCCTTGAAGTTTCAGTGGATCTTTTCTCCCTGAAATGGCGTTGGAGCGGCTAAAAGCCACAGCAGATCTCCTTGAAGTTTCAGTGAATTTTCTCCCTGAAATGGCGTTGGAGCGGCTAGAAGCCACAACAGATCTCCTTGAAGTTTCAGTGGATCTTTTCTCCCTGAAATGGCGTTGGAGCGGCTAGAAGCTACAACAGATCTCCTTGAAGTTTGAGTGAATCTTCTCCCGAAATGGCGTTGAGGCGGCTAGAAGCCTGTGAGATCTCCTTAAAGTTTCAGTGGATCTTTTCTCTCGAAATGGCGTTGGAGTGGCTAAAAGCCACAATGAGATCTCCTTGAAGTTTCATGAATTTTCTCCCGAAATGGCGTTGGAGCGGCTAGAAGCCACAACAGATCTCCTTGAAGTTTCAGTGGATCTTTTCTCCCGAAATGGCGTTGGAGCGGCTAGAAGCCACATGCAGATCTTCTTGAAGTTTCAATGAATCTTCTCCCGAAATGGCGTTGGAGCGGCTAGAAGCCACAACAGATCTCCTTAAAGTTTGGTGGATCTTTTCTCTCCGAAATGGCGTTGGAGTGGCTAAAAGCCACAGCAGAGATCTCCTTAAAGTTTTGATGAATTTTCTCCCTGAAATGGCGTTGGGCGGCTAGAAGCCAACACAGATCTCCTTGAAGTTTGGTGGATCTTTTCTCCCTGAAATGGCGTTGGAGCGGCTAGAAGCCACAACAGATCTCCTTGAAGTTTCAGTGAATCTTCTCCCTGAAATGGCGTTGGAGCGGCTAGAAGCCACAACAGATCTCCTTGAAGTTTCAGTGGATCTTTTCTCTCTGAAATGGCGTTGGAGCGGCTAGAAGCCACAACAGATCTCCTTGAAGTTTCAAAGTGGATCTTTCTTCCTTGAAATGGCGTTGGAGCGGCTAAAAACTTCAATGAGATCTCCTTAAAGTTTTAGTGAATCTTGGCTCTCTGAAGTTGTAGTGGAGCAGATTCAAGCTATCATCCTAGATCCCTAAGGTTGTAATGGAGTAGGTTGAAGATTACAGATCTCATCTCTTTGAAGCTGTAATAGAAGCAGATTAAGCTAATCATGAGAAGAATAGATTAAAGCCACAAACCTCAAGTTACAGTGGAATGGGTCAAAGCTGTGAGTAGTCGCAGTGGAGTAGATCAAAGTAACAGTTCTTATACCTCTGAAATGCAGTGAGGCTACCTCGTAGAAGAAGAACACCGAAGAAGTCATGATCCTGAGAGACCGGGCAAAATTAGCCCTCTTTAACATCTTTGCTCTATTCTCATTACACGACAATAAGCAAAGAGGGGTAGCTGTAAGCGGGCCAATTTGCCCGGGCCCGTGTAAATACAAAAACAACCAAAATAGGCCCAAAACTAGAACAATCCCAAAATAGCCCAAAGCTTAACATTTTCAGCAAAAAAGGATGGGTCAGAAACCCTAGCGACTATGCTTGTGTTGCGCCACGTGCGCTGCATCAAAGAGCCCACACACGCCACCGCCTAGTACACCTCTGACACCTACGAACAGCAAGAAAAGATGGACAAAAGGAAAGCAAAAATATTGTATTTTTTTTTCTTTTTTCGCATATAAGAAAAGAGATGTGCATAATGTAAAGAGGACTATGGATATTGACATACAAAAAGAGGGCTAGCAAATTAAAAAGGGTGATTTTCCGATCTAAAAACTCAGGCATTTTTTCTTGACTTCATTCTTTAGTTCGTTGTTTTTTTTCATTATTATTTTTATTTGAAGGCACGAATAAAGAAAAAAGGCGAAGGGATTACCTTTGCTAACGCCATCGGGGTCCTTGTCTCCTCTGTTGAAATCGGAGTTTGAGATGGGGATGAAAATGAGCCTTAAATCTCTCTGCTTTGATGGAGGATAAGAAGGCCTTCGCATCATTCTCCGGTTGTGATGGTGAAATGGTGTTTGAAGAGCAAAAGAAAATAGAGCCTCTAGGGCTTACGGGACATGTCAAAACCCCAAGCAAATGGGGTTGCGACTTCTCTGCTTGGCGAAAATAGCGACTTGCCCATTCTTTTTTTTTCTTTTTTTTTTTTTTTGATAATAGAATGAAACGGCGCGCGTTCGGGGAAGGATCGCGTGCAAAAGCTGTTTCAGATCCGAACCCGTGCCTTTGCGCCTTAAATGGGTTATTTATGAAGCGAGTCATTTCCTTTCTGCGTCGGTTTTCAATCGAGCCCTATTTACATTTCATTTTCTTTTAATTTTTTCCTAAGATTCGCGCGCATTATTGCAATCTAACCGCGCTTAAGCACGCAGCGTTTTGGGATCTGGATTATTTCGATTACGGTCCTCAGATATCTTGGCGCGTATTACATTTTAATCCTTATTTTGATCCCAATGATTTATTTTATATATTATCTATCCCTTTAAGTTTGATTTTGTTCCAATTAGGTTTTTTCTTCATTTCAATATGTTATTCTTTTATTGTTCTTTTCTTAGTGTTCATCTCTTTTATTATCAATACATTATTATTATTGTTATTAACGTATTATCATTATTTTCTACTTCATTATTATATTATTTCTATTGTTATCATCATCTTATTAAATTAGTTAATTTCACATTGATTTTGTCACATTATATATTTTCTTTTTGTAGTTATTTACATTATTATTGCTATTACCATCATTATTATTATTATTATTGTTATGATTATAATCATCTTTGAGCAACATATATTTTATATCATTATCAATTTTAAATATTTTACATATGATATTTCTTTTAAAGTATTATACGTATTATTTTGAAATTTTTATGTACATCGTTGTATTTTAAATTATCATGTATATATACGTATTAGTTACTTTAAACAGTTTCGTTACATTTTTTTTTAAATTATTTTATATATTACTTATTCTTTTCGTTTTTACATATATGTTTATTTTAAGCTTTTGCATGATATGTATTTTTAAATTTTTTTTGTATGTATTATATACCTCAAATTATTTTACATATTATTTATTTTAAAGTTTTTTCATAAATATTACTTATGTCAAGATTCTCTTATATATTATTCATTTTAAAGTTCTTTTCATATGTTGTTTATTTTACACCACTATACATGTTATTACTTTGGGGTTTTTACATACCTTTTACTACTTTATATAATACGTATTTTGAGATTTCGTATACATTATTTTATACCATCTTATACATTAATCGTTTTAGATTCCTTTTATTGTCATTTATTTCGAACTTTCTATATATTAATTACTTTAAAATACTTTATATACTCATTATCTTACATACGTATATATATGCATAGTTTATGATAAAATTGTTTTAATATATGTTATTGATTTCATGTTACCTCATATGTACGTTTCGTTTTTTTCCCTTTTTTCTCTTTTAAACCAATTTACATAAAAATATATGTATACATATACATTTCCATCCAAACCTATTATGCATATAGTTTACTTTTTAAAAGAGAAGTTTTATATACTTTCATTGTTTAAAACTCTTCCATATATTGTCGTATATATTATCAATTTTAAATAAAAATGTTTCCTTTTTATTTCAGTATGTTATTTGAGCTAAATTCTATTTCTCCTAATATCTATTTTAATAATCATTCATGTATCATCATTTTACTTATATGTTATTTCAAGTTTGAGTATGTGTTATTCATTTTTCTCATATAAAATTTTTAAATGATTTTGTATCACATTGGTTCCTAGTTCCTGTTGGTTTGCATGTCACATGTTTTTTTGTTTTCGCATCTTTGTTCCATAAATTATCGTTTCATAGTATCCATTAATTTTTCGTATTGCTATCTTAATTTTATTTAACTACGTTTGTGAGTTTGTTATAGTTTTACTCGATTTGATTCTTTAATTAGTCGTATTTTTAGTTTCCATTATTTCGACTATTATTGATTGAACTCATTGCTATGGTGTACGTTAATTTGCTTTCTTTATGTTGTTTTCATTCATTAATGAAATTAGTTATCCATGTATACATTTTTATGTTTATTCGACTTTCATTCGCAATTATCGTATTATTGTTTTTAACTTATTGACCCAAAATTAATAATTTCACTTTATTTCAAATCAAATTAAGGTATTTTGAGTCGATTTTATGAAACAAAGGCGACATTCGATGTTCAAAAATTCGAGGAGTCGTACCCTAACGTGTTGGGTTTCGATCTTTCGTTTGTTTAAATAATCAAATATCCCTTTTAAAATTTCGTGTCGCTTTTCTAAAGTAATGTTTGGTATTTGAAAATTCGGGAAATAGTGCCCTATCGTGCTGGGTTTCAATTTTTCGTTTGCTCAAAATCATCAAGTATTCCTTTAGAATTTCACTCGTATTTTCTAAATTCTAAACAAGGCAATGTTTGATGCTTGGAAATTCGAAGAATTGTGCCCTAACTTACGGGGCATCGGTTCTCTCGTTGGTTCAAAATAATTAAATATCCTTTTGAGTTTTAAATACATCGAATTTCAACTTAAATTAAAGACGACTTTGCGCTCGGGAATTTATGGGATTGTGTCCTAACTTACGGGACGTAATGCTCCAATATCTCGAGATAAGGAAATCTTCAGCAATTGTTTTGAGCTAATTCAAGAATTTTAAGATCAATGTCAATAAAAGGATCGTATTTCAAATTCATTCTCGATTTTCAACTTTCGACTCTGGAACAATAATTAATTAATTTGGTACCAATTTTGGGCGTGACGGGGGTGCTAATCCTTCCTCGCATGTAACCGATTTCCGAACCCATTCTCTCGAGTTTCGTAGACCAAAAAATGTCGTTTTAGTAAACTAAAATATTTCATTAGAACAAAAGTGATCCGATCACACTTAATAACGGTCGGTGGCGACTCCCACATTCGTTTTCATTTTCAAACCAAAGTCGATTCCCGTTTTTCAAAAAAAATGGTTTCGACAAGCTTCATGGATTTTTTTTTAAGATATAATTAGATACAGATGACCCCAGAAGATCAAGAGAAAATGGCTTTCTTAACTGAAGATGACTTGTTTTGTTACAAAGTCATGCCTTTTGGATTGAAGAATGCTGGAGCCCTTGGAGCCTTAGAAACCTTAGAGTAGCATTGACGTTTTCCTTTTTGTTACTTTTATAGTACCATTTTCACTTAGGACAAAGTGCATAGGAAGACAACCAATCCTTACAGCTTGTTTGGTTGGCCCTACCCTATTCCATTGTTTGGTTGGATGAATAGGCTATTACGACCCTAGTCCTTACAGCCTTATTCAAGGTAAAACTATCGTTTATCATTTAGTAGCCTCCTCACTGAATACCTATTCAGCGTGAAATTTTATCGACTTTGCCCTTCTCTTCTTTCTCACATCTGACCATTTTTCTTCTTCTTCTTTTTTTCACTTCTGATTCCTATTTCCTTCCAACCTTTTTCATCTTTTTCACCTTTGAACCATCCTCACCAACCTTATCCAAGCCCGAACTCAGATCCAATTTCAAACTAAAGCCACCAAATTCTTACCTACTGACGAATTCCGTCGATTCTCGCTCCTCAAGCTCCGGTTGAATTGCATCGATTTCCATCGATTTCCCATTTCCACAAATTCATCCTCAAGCCCCGGTTGTGAAGAGTGGATAAAAACTTCATCAGGATCCTTATCATCTTCAACCGCACATGTAGATTTATGTGGATTTTGTTTTTAAAACAGGAACGAAGTATTTCTATTAAAGACTAATACAACTATTGTTGAAGATTTCTTTGTGCACTTGGTATGTTTCTCAATTAGTCATTTTCTATCAATTGGGTTAAAAAAATGCACAAAAATTAATACTCGTGTGATTTAAGTTGACTTATGGTTTAGTGCTATGTCTGAATAAGACCAGAATAGTTATTTATAACAATATTGGACCACCTCTAATCTATATTTTCCTGAAATTAAAAAATAATAATAATAAAAGACATTTTGTCCTCTCTTCTTTTACGAAGGATTTCCTGGTTTCTGCTTTGTGTTATTTGCATATGTATAGTATTAAATAAATGCCAAAGTAGTACGTGTTTAAGATTTTAGTTCCTCCTTTCATATAAAAGAAAGTTGTTAATGCTTCGTAAACATAGAGATATATTATAGATAAGCACAGGGGTCATTGTACTGGATCTTCCAAGTGAGTCTGTAAGGTATGTCAGAGTAAATTTAATAATTTCCCGTTTTGTTGCTTCATTATTTTGGTACATTGAACCTTTTGAACATATAGGTAGCTTCATAATATATTCAAGCAGTTTCTTTATTACTTTATACTAAATTCAATTGAATCATTATTTGGTATGAAGTGATGAAAAATCATGATTGATAAATCTGATAGTCTGAAATAGGCTTCTTGTTAACCCCTCTTGCCTGAAAAAATGGCCCTCTGAATAGTTGTGGGATCTATAAATTATGAGGACTTGAATTCTTGAAGACCTTTAACACTATCTTGTGCTAGATTATTATGATGGCAGTATTAATTTACTCCATGTAACTTATGATTTGTAGCTAAAATATTTTTTTAATCAGTACAAAATAATGACAAACACGCAGCAAAGGGGCTCGATTCATGAAGGAAGCCAATTTATTTTTTTGTTCAAACAGTTGAAACAAAATTCAAATATTAGTTACTCCTAATAACTATTAGAGCTTTCATGAAGGTAGCTCTTCCCCGTCAAAGGCCCTCATGTTACTTTCATTATTAATGCTAAAAAATAGATGGACCAAATGTGTCACTTCTTTACTATCTGTACAAGCATGTATACCTATCAAGTCCTTGCTCCTGCCATTCAACCCTGCCTGTATAGCCCATGTAATAATCTACATAGCATAAGCTAAGCTGCCTTTATACTAGAATAGCTGCAAGTTTAAGGCCCTTTGTTGTCTACTATCTAAATCAAATTGTTGAAATGCTTTGTACCATATTTAAGCACAATCAAGATTAAGTGATCTTCTCCTAAGAACATAGAAACTAGTTCATGAAATGATTTTAAATCAAATAGAGATATGCCCTATTTTGCAGTTTTCATATATAGTTCTTATAGGTTGTAAATGATATTATTTTAATAGTTAAATTTTGATCTTATTTGTTTTTTTTAGTATTGCTACAACTATAAAAAATTATATCGAAAAATCAAACATGATTTTAATTAAAATGTTAAAACTTAAAATCCATGGTTCGTTTATTTATTTAATATAAGAAGACAAAATCTTTTTTATGATGCTCTCTATTCTTGTCACCAAATTTTAAAAAATTGTCACGCATATCTTTTTTTAAAATTTTATTATATTTTTTTTAACATTTAAAAACTCCCATAAATAAAATGAAAAGCTTATTTAAATACAAAACAAAAGATTATAAATTTATTAAAATGTATTTTTATTAAAAATTGTGAATTGAGTTATACATATATATATGTGAAACAATTATATATATATATATATATTAGTACTTTATTATTTCATATCTTTGTTATGGAATATTATTTATAAAATACCTAAAAAATAATGATTTTATTTCATGATTCAAAAGTTTACACTCATGTACTTTATCTTATTACTTATATCATTATTATAAAATTTTCAATTCCATAAATATACATAGAGAATATTGCTTATAAATCTCAAATGACTACATGTAAAATATTTATAACGTTTCAATGACTACATGTAAAACGTTATAAGTGATTTAACAATTATAAGTAAAGGACTATAAGTATTGAGTTATGTTTCTTAGCTATTAAAAGTTGTGCCTCTTAAACTTATTTGAATAATTATATCTATTGTTAAAAAATGTGAGTATTCAAATAAACATTTATTTGGATAATTGTATTTATATAAATAAACATGAAATTCTTTGAAAATAAGATCGAATTTCAGTTGCAACAAACTTTGAAACTTTGAAAATAATATTATTATTATACACTACTAAATGCTTGATAAATTATTTACTTATACATAAGCAAATATATTTTTAAACATACTTATCCTATTTATTAATATGTATTGTTCATTTTTTCTTTGACAGTTTTTTATTGCTTCCTCTTCTTATTTGGCTTGTTTTATTGCTTCCTCCACCCAGAGTTGAGCATCTTGTATTCACTGAATCATTGTAAGTTATTTGGCAATTAAATTCTTTGATTTTGTTTTACTGTTATTGAAATTAGTATTGGAGAAATGTGACCCTTTTACTACGATTTGAAGATATGTAACACTTTAATATCTTGCAGTAATGGCTCATCTGCCTTTAGTAGTACAAAGTGAGAGGCGTAAAAGAATTGGTCTTGCTATTACAATATGGTTGCAAATGTGTATAGTTGCGAGTTGGTTCTTAGTTGCATTGGGTGCCATTCATAGCCTACATACTTATAGACCAAGGATTAGATCTTATATTTTAGATTTTTATGCAAAACGAGATTATGTGAAAAGACTTGTATATGCTAGTGACGAGACCTGTATTGAACAAGTTAGGATGAATAGAGCTATCTTTTTTAAACTATGTGAGATGTTACAAACTTTAGGGGAATTGAAGTCGTCAAGGAACATGCTTGTTGATGAGCAAGTGGCAATGTTTTTACATATCATTTCTCATCACCTTAAAAATCGAGTTATCAAGAATCACTTTAATAAGTCCGGGAAATCGTGTGAGATCATTTCACAATGTTTTAAATCTTTGTCATACGCTTACAAGATGTGTTATTTAAAAAGCAGAGCCAATCTGAGATAATTCTACTGAGACCTAAGGTGGAAATGGTTTAAGGTATTGGAGTGAGTTCTATATATAACTCGTACATAATTTAATCCATTTAGATTTAAATATAGTATCCTAACCCGAGGTTTTATACATGTGATGTAGAATTGCTTAGGTACTTTAGATGGAACCTACATCAAGATTAGGGTTCCAACAATTGATAAACCTAGATATCGAACGCGAAAAGGTGACATAGCAACAAATATGTTAGGTGTTTGTACACCTGATATACAATTTGTTTATGTTCTTCCTGGTTGGGAAGGTTCTATTGCTGATGGACAATTTCTTCAAGATGCTATTAGTAGGAGACATGGACTAAAAGTTCCTCATGGTAAAATGCAAAATTAGAGAAATTTGAAATAATTTTTAAGATCATACTTTTTTGGGAAATTAACCATGATAAAAGTTTCTTTTTATAGGTTGTTATTATCTAGTTGATGCTGGATACACAAATTGTGAGGTGTGCCATTTAGAAGACAAAGATATCATTTGAATGAGTGGCGTCAGGGTTACCAGCTAAGTACTCCGGAACAATTTTTCAATATGAAACATGCTTCAGCGCGTAATGTTATTGAAAGATGTTCTGGGTTACTAAAACTTAGATGGGGAATACTTAGGAGTCCATCATTCTATCCTGTGAGGGTGCACAATAGAATCATTATTACATGTTGTTTGCTCCATAATTTTATTCGAACCTATATGAGTCTTGCTCCTATTAAAGTGGAGTTGAGAGAAGGATTACCTAGTAATGTGATAGATGACGATGAATCGAATATCGTAAATATTCATCCATCGGATGCATGGGCTACTTGGAGGATGGAACTAGCCAACCAAATGTTCGATGAATGGAAATCATCTAGAAATTAGTTATGTTTAGGGTAAAGATAATAAACGTTAAGTTGTTTATGTTATTTCATGTATCTAGTTTATGAAACTTTGGTGCTGTTTGAATTGTTTTTTTGTATTGTACTAGACTTGTTGGATGATAATTTATTTTCTTTTGATTCATCATGTGTTATACTTTTATCAAGTGTTGACCTTTTGATGCATAATATTGAACTTAATTTTAATTTGCGTTTTTCTTAAGATAGTTATGTTTGGTTTTTCACAATCAAGTGTTTCTTCCCAAAATTCTCGAGGAACCAAAAGGAAATGGGTTCTAGAAGAAGATGTTGCGTTGGTTGCTTGTATGGTCGACTTGCACAATGTTGGAACCTTTAATGCAGATACGGGATTCAAAGCCGGCTATTTAAATGAGTTGGAAAAAAATGTTAGAAAAAGTTTTACCCAATGCCATGCTGAAGGCTAAACCTAATCTTGAATCGATGATTAGAATATTGAAAAGGGATTGGTCAATCGTTTAGGACATGCTTAGTGGAAAAAACAATAGCGACTTTGGTTGGGATGAGTATAGGCAGCTTGTTGTTGCTGAAGATGCGGTGTGGAACTCATATATAAAAGTAAGAATTATTTCAAGTCTTTATTATCTTATTTTGTCCAAACTTATATTTAATATGAATTTCTCATTTTTATAGAGTCATAAAAAAGCCGCTCAATTCAGACATTGGAGTTTCTCTTATTATGACCAACTTACTGCTATCTACGCAAAAGATCGAGCCATTGGGAAAGACGCTCAAACAGCTGCTGATATTATTGAAGAAATAGATGTTGAGGATGTAGCTGATACAAATACTCATGAAGAAAGAAACAATTTCCATGGATGCGAAGCTGATGTTTCTTTGGATGACATGGAACTTTCAGCTACACAACCGCAACCAGCTAGAAACCAAGGTGATTCCACATTATCAAAGAAGAAAAAAAAGAATTCTAATGTAAGTGATTTTTCTACTTCATTTAATGATGCTGCCATTTTATTGGCGGAAAACATACGGACCGTTGGCCTTGAAGTCAGTAAGAGTATTGCCTCCGAAGTACTAAATCAACAAAAGTCAGAAATTACCATTCAAGAAAGTGCTCTGAAATTATATCCAACATTATGTGAAGTAGAAGGTTTAACTGAAGATGAGCGCTATCGTGCATTGAGCAAAATTCCAGATCATCCAACGCATATGCTCATTTTCTTTAGTTTACCTTCTGCTCTGCGGTTGGAATGGGTCAGAAGATTTCTTGCTGACCATTAAAAATCATGGTTGTGTTGATGATATTTTGGTAACTTTTTGTGTTTGTAATATTTGGATGGTATAATGAAATGATAGAATGTTATTACAATGTTGTAACTTTTTGAGGTTGTAAAATTTTATAACATATGGATTATGACATATAAACTAATGAAATCATGTGACTTTTTGTTAATATATGAATATTATGTTTGGATGTGAAATATAATTCTCAAGTTATTTATTACTTCTAATATTTTATTTTTTATTGTAGAATATTTAAATTATTTGTTTCACTAATGATATTTTAGCACATTAAATATGTATTGCAGTTTAAATATAATAAAGTAGATTACATAATATTTTTATAGTATTATATATTATGGTTTTTTAATTCATATAATAATTACATTAAGAATTTTATTAAATTATATATCATTTTATTAAATTATAATTAATAATAATTATGTTAAAATATGGTTAAATTACTTATTATATTTATTAAATTATTTTTAATAATAATCTTATTAAAATTTAATAAGAATAACAATAATCATCTACCTAAAAAAAATTGTGCTAAGGGTATTCTGGTCATTTTAGTTTTTTTTCCTTATGTTATTACAACATCATTCCATTCAACCAAACACAAGAATACTATTACAGTTCTATTCCATTCCATTCAACCAAACAGTTGAATTACTGATTACAGCTCTATTCCATTACAGCTCTATTCAATTACAGCTTTATTCCATTATAGCCAACCAAACGTACCCTTAGGCTCTTTGTATAACCTCAAAAGAATCTCCCATTGTTACATTGTCATCCCCATAGCTCCAAGCTTCAATACACGGCTTCACTCCAGTAACTTGATTTTCGTTAAGAGTATTAAAGTCCACATCATCAAATTCATTAGGGCTCTTTTTCATCAAACAAAACCTCTACACATTTATCAAGTTGTGAACTTGCTCGTATTTTATAAATAGATTTGTCCATAAACTCTTCAATTGGGCTTCCTCTACTTTGCTTAATGAATAAGAATCCCAAGTACTCATTCGGTTAGGAAAGGAAATTCTCCACCGCTGGTCTGTTCAATCTTGATGTATTTATCTCTCATCAAACACAAATTACTTGTCGTATTATCAACAATGGCTTTATTTCCCCTTCGAGTAGTAAACATCATGAATCCCATTTGATTTTTCTGACTAGCTGGGACTACTATATATATCCTCCTAAATAGGTTCATAAGGCTTCTTCTACATGTAAGTGACAGTTCAAAAAATACGCCATTAAGATCTACCAAGAAGAACCCATCCCCTACTCAGGAGCCACTCTACAAGAATTCAACATTTTGACAAAAAAAAGGTGTAGAGGTAAGTGAAAACTTGCTTCAAATACATAAGAAAAGGAGGAAATTCCAACTATTCAACCTATTATGGTATTCCATTTCACTCAACTAGTGTTTTCTCGTCACATTCTCAAATTTATACTTGAAATTATTAAAAGAGGTAATCCCCCTACATGCTAACAGTTTTCACATCTCCTCTAATGATGTAGAACACATAAACTCTCGACTCTTAGTTAGAACGCTAGTCAATCTCAAAGCCATGTTTCAATAAGGATAAAATAAAATTAAGAATAATGTAGAGAAAATAAATACAATGGAAACCTACCAATAATAATTGCACCACAAAAACATACAAGAAAAGAAGTTATGTCAACAATGGCAACAACAATAGAAGATGCAAATTGCAAAAATTAGAAAAATAAGAAAGAGATAATAAAATTTCAAACTTTTATCCCTATTTATAAGTTCAAACAAGACTCTTAAACTACTCCGAAACTTATCAAGTAAATCATCATGTGCTCATGTGTGCTCTGTTATCAAGGCACAAATAGATGCCCCAACTAGAGCTCAACACATGTATACAAATAGTAATAGTGATGACAATTTCATTGGAAACCCAATAAGTATGTCGTAACATATTGTAAGTTGCATTAAGTGTCATCATTAAATATATATACAAATCTTTTTATCCCGCCATCAATTCATCAGACTTGTAAATTTCAAAGTTTCAAGAATATCCCTTCACAAAATAAATTTTTTATCCGATATAAAATAATCCAACGTATTACTGCAAACATATCTAGCAGACTCGCAAAGATCACTTTATAATCTTCCTTTGCCTAGAAGGGGCAATTGTTATACTTTGAATAGTGAACCTTGAAGACCTCACAACGTACCTATAAAGGAGCTTGACATGTGTCCTCTAATAGAACCAACAACACCGCAAATCTAGAGTTAGTCTAGAACCCCCAAGTTAGTTTGCCAACCTAGTGAACTTCAAACCAATGTCTCTCCACTAAGGCTATATAGCGATCACATGGAAAACCAGATAAATTGATTGTCAATCGCTTTAAGAGATATCATCCTAGGACGTTAAATCACTGTCGCTACCAAGATTAATAAAGCAGACTTCCACATCAGTGACCTCAAGATATGTGTCTAGACTTGTCCCACCACTATAAAAGAGCCATGCAAACAACTAACACAGAGATTCACGTTGACACCCCTTCTCCTTAATCTTAAAACTCTCTCGCAAAATTTGAAATCACTCTCTAACCTCCATCTTCCTCTCCTCCATTCTATCACATAGACTTCTCTTGTTCACCTTGTTGAAACAATCTTTTTTCTTGGTTTGAAAAATGGGTCAACTTAGTTTTGAAAACGAAAAAATGGGAGTCGCCACCAATCTTTTCTGTTTAGGTGTGATCGGATCACCTCGTAATGTGATCGTTTTAATAAAATGTTTTGATTTACTAAAACAACGATTTTGGTCTACGAAATTTGAGAAAATGGATTCGGGAGTCGGTTACGTGCGAGGAAGGATTAGCACCTTCGTAACGCCCAAAATTGGTACCTAATTGATTAATTAATGTCTTGATGTCAAAATTTGAAAACTCGAAAGGAATTAAAAATACGATCCTCTCTCTTTTAATATTGATTTTTATGAAGAATTTACTTGAGTAAATCGAAACGGATGCTAAAGACCTTCTTGTCCCGAAATAATAAAATGCCACATCCAGTACGTTAGGATACAACATTTTAAACCCTCGAGAATAAGCTTGTCTTTTGATTTTCAAAACTCATACATTTTAATTTTAGAAGGTTATTTGGTCATTTGGATCAAACGAGAAAAATCGAAACCCATTACGTTAGGGCACGATCTCTCGAATTTCCAAACACAGAATATTGCCTTAATTAAAGAATCTTTTTTTTTTATAAATTTTAGGGTGAAAATTAACGTAAATTTTAAAACGATATGTTTAGTTTAATCGAATGTTGTACGAAAAACAGTCAAAACATAAAGAACGTGGGTACAATGAATGATGATAATGCAACATGATTTGGAAATAAAATATAGCAGAACATATAAATATCATGGCGATAATAGGTCACAATTCCAACATGTATAATAATAATAATAATAATAATAATAATAATAATAATAATAATAATAATAGAAACAAAGATAACATAAAAATATTTAAGAATGGATGAAATAATTAAACCATATGTAAAAAGGAAACAAATAATGAACAAATAGATAAATAAGTAAATTTTGGTAGCAAGAAAATATACAAATCAACAAATATTTATGAAGAAATTATTAACCTTACAAACGTTAATATATATATATATATATATATATATATATATATAAATCGTATAGAATAAATAAGTAAGTAAAATAAATATACATAATGTTAAGTTTAATTTTTTAAAATATAATAATAAAAATAGCAAAGACGAGATAATAATAATAATAATAATAATAATAATAATATCAAAACAATGCATATAAAAGAAAATACAGTTTTTAAATATAATAAGTACAAAGAAATTAGTAAATACATAAATAAATATTTAAGAATAATAATTTATAAAATATAGAAAACAAAAAAATAAATTAAAATGTAAATGAGAGTTGGAGAGCAATTTGTAATAAAGTACATAATAATAATAATAATAATAATAATAATAATAATAATAATAATAAAATGTGCAAGTAAAGGAATAAATAATCATATAAATTCTAAATACACGAGTAGTAGAGAATTAGATGAATGAATGAATGTAACAATAAATAAATAAATAGAATAAAGTAGATCAATATGCATATAAAAAATAAAGTAAAATGAAAATAAAATAAAAACTTGAAATTAAGCGAATAAAGGATTAAATTGAAATTGAAATAAAAGCTAGAGTCTAAATTATAATAAAATAGATGAATAAACATAAAAGGGACTAGATTGAAACTTAAATGAAATTTAAAGGGCATAAATCGGAATAAAAAATGAGGTAAAGGACCACATTGAAGAGCACGAATTACATAGAGGGACCCAAAGGGAAAATATTCTCGCCCTCCAAAACGCACCGCTTCATGGAGGACTGAAACGAAACGAAAACAAAATTATGCGGATAAATTTTAAACATATAAAATAAGGAGAGGACGAGATTGACAAGTATAAAAAAGGCGAAGGGATTGAAGCAGCAGATAACCTATTCGAGTATAAAACACGTGGATCTTGTCCGCCAGCGGGTCGGGTTTCGGGTTTTAGCAAAACGACGCTGTTTTGGCGCCTGAAACCAGGGCCCAAAATGACGTCGTATGGTCCTCCTATAAATATCAAAATTTCAACAACAAAAAAAAAACATTCTTTCAGCCCCTTTTAATAAAAAAATTCTATTCTCCATTCTTTCTCTGGGCTAAACCCAAAAATTAGCCAAGAAGGCCACCGGCGGTCAGTCGCCGCACCACCGCAGCCCGCCGTGGACAGTGGCCGGAAGTGCTCCAAAGTTGGCCCTTTAGACCTCTTTTCCCTTTGCAAACCCGATTTGGGTGTTTTAGAACCAAAAAACAATGAAAATGAAAAGAAATAAAACAAAAAACAAGGGTTTTCGGCTTCGTTTCCCCTTTTGGACCCTCACAGAAACCCAACGGGTTACGAGGTGTCCAGGAGTCAGCGATAGCCTCCGACAACGACGGGAAAGCAAAACGATGGTAAGTTTATTATTATTTATTTATTTTATTTTGAATAATAAAATAAAAAAAGGCACATTTTCGATTCTTGAATCTGATTCAAAATTCTTTTTTTTTTTTTGTTGTATTTTATTTCCCTCTCCCTTATTACATTGAAGTTCTTGGCTTTTATAGCCATTTTCAACACTGTGTTCTATTTCGCTTATTATTTCTATCATTTTTGCCTTCATCTCTGCTTTTTTATTCTGTTTCTTTCTTCGTTCCCTTTGCAGGTTTAGGTGAGGTCAAAGGAGGCGGGTTTTTGTCATTTTGGTGCAAAACGCCGAAAGGTGCCAGGCCTCGGGACGAGGCGTTAGCGGGGCGACCGAGGAGGGCGTATGACCGAGTGCGGAGCACATGGAGGAGCTAGGATTTTTGTTTGGCTGATGGTGTTTAAGTTTTTGGGCCAATCAGGCCTTGTAATTTTAGGCTGGGGTTAAATGGGCTAGTGTAATTGGGTTTGGGTTTGGTTTGGTTTTGTATTTTGGGTGTTGGTTTGGGCCCGGGCCGGGCAAAATAGGCCTGTTACACACCTTATTGGTTAACAAGATACATTTAAAAGTTAAAATATGCTTCAAGCCTTTGTGCTCTTCGTACATTTGAATTTGAGTCCCATACTTTTATTTTTAAGAATTAATATCTCTAATTTCCAAATTTTCAAATTTAAAAGTGTAATTGTTAACTTGATTAAAATTATTCTATTAAATTAGTTGGTCTGACATTTTGAAATGTAAGGAAAAAAAAAAACCATTCAGTAGTAATAGATCATTTTAATAATGTTAACAATTTTAAAAAATTATGTCAATGTTTTATAAAATATTTAGACTAAATAATGACATTTATATACAAAATTACATCAAAATTGCAGTATATAGATTAAATATTAAATTTGGATGAACTATAAACACTAACTAAAATTTAACTATTGTTATATAGTCTTTAAAGAAAAAGGCAAAAGGTTAAAGGCTAGAGGTATCTTATTCAAGAATTCAATCATTGTACTTTTTAGATTATAAAATTCAAGATTAGTTGTTAACACTATTAAAATTCTTCTTTTAAATTCGCTAGTGTGATATTTTGATAATTATGTAATAAAAAATGACATTGCAATGGACTTAAATTTAACAAATAATTTTAACAACGTTAATAATTTTATAAAAATCATGTTATCATTTTAATCAAAATAAAATATTTAAACAAACTAATGATAAGATACCAAATTATATAAAAAATTGAAGTATAAAGATTAAATCTTAAATATACCAAAAGTGAAAATTCATCATTGATATATAGAGAATACTGTTGATAGGTGTCAAGATAAGGAATAGGATGGACATTACTTCTATGTAGTTAGTATAGATATGCCACTTTCCCATTGGAGGATTATAAATTCTTTAATATTATAAATATATTTGTTATTTTCTCTTGTAATTTGCTGTAAGTGAATATACAAGCAAATTACAATATAATTTAAGTTCATGCAAATAAAACTTACCATTAGATATTAAAATATATTATTAACACAGGGTATTAGAAGAAAAAGCATATCAGGGAGCAGTTTGTAATTCAAAATATCAGCTGTTTGAATCCATCTTTATAATTTAAATCCTGAATCTCCATGATTATCTACTGAAACAAGCAAGGACTAGAAACATTTTTACTAACGTTTACGGGTACAGATTAAAACAAACAAATAACTTACATGAACTACTCCTTCGAAGATTTGTTGATAAGTGATTTGTGAATGTGCGGGATAACACCGCCGCCTGCTATAGTTCCTTTAATCAAGGTGTCAAGTTCTTCGTCACCCCGGATAGCTAGTTGCAAATGTCTTGGTGTGATTCGCTTAACCTTCAGATCCTTGCTTGCGTTACCTGCCAGTTCTAGCACTTCTGCAGTCAAGTACTCAAGAATTGCAGCTGTGTATACAGCAGCTGTTGCTCCGACCCTTCCGTTTGCACTAACCCTTGTTTTCAGCAGTCGATGGACACGACCCACCGGGAACTATAGGAGAACATACAAAAATAAGAAAAGTAACTGATTATGATTTAGAAGGAACTAACTGGCGTTCTACTTGTGTAATAAAATGTTCAGTCTATCATGTATCCTAAAGAAGATGATGCTAATATGCCGTGATAGCATGCAAACCGCAAAACAATTTAGGATGCAGTGAATACACTCTTAATTCAAACACGGAAAAGGAAGCTGATTTCAAGATTCCAGAAACCTATTGACCATAACCAAGTCAAGTTCCAGATACCACAAGAACCATTGATAAGCTTGTAACTGAGGAAGCCTATCCCAACTGGCTGAAGAATATAACCAATTCAACCATCATATCCACCAAAACCTACCAAATGGCAAAAGTTCAGGGTAGTAGGCAATTCCTATGGTGGTCATAACGAGCCTAAGAAGATGCAGAACCAAGATTGAGGAGGTGCAGTATGTTGACAGCATGTAGGAATAGACCAACTCATACATACCTTTTGATTTATAAGTTAATGAAGCCTGCCCCCCTCCCTTTTTCCCTTCTCTCTATCTCTAACACATGATGGCAAATGTTGTTGTGCATAGAATTTACCGAACCAGAAAAAAATTGGTTTACAATTGACAATACTATGAGCCATCTTTTTAGATGAAACTAAAAGACCTGCTTTGTATATAAAAATAACACACATACCATTTATCACAATCAACAAGACCTTAATAGACATCTACATCGCTTTATTCAACAACTCAGTTATTTTCCAAATTGGCAAAGACTTCAGATAACAAAATGTCAATGTCTACTAATGACATGGCAAGTAGCTGTAGCAGGAAAATTGCAAGCAAGTCGTATGCAGATAAATTTCAATTCAATTAGATCTACCAAAAAAGAGAAATTGAACTGATATTTAATAATCAAAACAATTGTAAGAGACAAATACTGCTGAAGTGTCAATGCTTTGTCAAATGAGCATATCCTGAAATGTTGGCATTTGACAGGGAGCAAGGTTACTATCTAATCATTTCTCACAGACCAGATCCTCGTTCACTTTAAATTTCAACAGCTCCTTGGCATAAGGAAATTACATTCAAATCTAAGATGCTATAAAAGTAATCCACTAGATGTAAAAGCCTGAACCAGAGTAATCAACAGCAGCATATTGTCCAAACTCTAATTGTGTTGCTCTGGCGCTTCATCTTTTTCAAAGTACCTATGTCGACATCCATATCAGACATCGGTATATGGGTATGATCCTCCAAATACAAGGAAAGCTTAAAAAGATTGCTGTGCTGCACAAATTCCTGCATCAAACACTTATTTCCAGTCCAAGAAACATAGAACCCTACACCCCATCATTCCCCCTTTCTTTGCCCTACTCACGGAAATAGTAATTAATAAGGCAGAACTCTAGACCATAATTGTTCATGGAATATATAAGTGTTCCCTTTGCAACTACCAATTCCTAAAACAAAATCTTCTGAGAAATGAAAGGTAACCAACAAAGAGCGTAAAGCATAATTGTTCCAGTGTTGTCAAGAGTGCAAAGGCGCACTCTGGGCACTGGAACCCTTAAATTACTTCAGGTGCAAGGCACAAAAAAGGCGCTAACCTGAGTGAAGTAAAGAGCAATATGCATATGTGTGAGTTTTTGCAAGTCTGTGTGTATATATAATAAATAAAGCTTAAGATATATAGTAAACTCCAAAGTAAACATGCAATATTTTTATTGGTTAATATGCATGATTCCCTTATGGTCAATGTTTGTTGTTGAATGCTCAAATGTTGAGAAGTATAGAGTTTGATATTATCTTTTTCTTACTAGTAAAGGCTTGTGCCTGATCAAATGGGCCTCACTTGGAAGGGTTTGAGGCGTTTTTGTTGAATAATGCAAGGAGTGCCTAGGAGCACGCCTTGACAACACTGAATTGTTCATAATAACAATTCAACCATCAAGGGAACCAAAGTACTACCGTTGGTAAAATCTTTCACAACAAAGCTACAAGGTTCATTTATAAGGACCATATTACCGTTGGAGAAAACAATAAGCACATACAGTGCAAAAATGTTCACAAACACAAGTCAAATAGAACAGAAACAAGCTAAAACGATTGGACATGCATAAGAAGCCAATAACCAGCTTATCTAAAGATAACACTTTAACATAGCAATTTTTGTTTACTTCGATTTGAAGCAAAAGAAATAGCTAAATAGTAATGTAAATTCCTACTCAAATAATTCCACTGCAATTCCAGAAGCACCTTTATCTAAAAACAAATTAACTAAAACGCCATTTTCTTTGATCTGAAACTACACTTTTGCCCAGAATTAAAGAATGCTTCATAAATTAAGATTAAAACAAAATAGTAAACCACGCAAATCATCAGAATATGAGTTAATTCAAGCAGAAATTAGCGGCGGGAAAAAAAAACGAAAGAGAAACGAGAAAGGACCTGGAGACCGGCGCGAGAAGAGCGAGAGACAGGTTTCTTCTTGTCCTTGTCCTTGTCCTTTGTGGATTTGCCAGCCGTTGTCAACCCTTTCGCACCTTTTCCCGACATTTTCCCGCTAAATTACTTAGGGTTTTCCCGCCGGAAAAAAAAATTCGATGGATTGCTTGGGAGGGAAAGCTAGATATGGATAACCTTTTGAGAAGTAAAATAGTAAGAGCCCTTACGAAGGAAAATGAAACGAACGGTTTTTACTTTTTTGGACCTTCTAGTACGTGGCTTCTTTCTTTATTTGACGATATTACCCTCCAATATATTCCCAAATTACTGTTTTGGATTCTATGAGAAAATTAAAACGTGGGAATTCCAGTACTTTTGTTTGCTATTTAGGATAAACACTGACTCTTACAAAATTTTAATTATTTAACTTTAAAAGTTTATAAAATCCTCATTAAATCATTTAAAAAAAATTATTTAAGTTATTAAGTTGTTAAAATAATTTTTTTTTCTTTATTCGTATTTTGTCAATGTCAATCAAAAATTCACTTTCCCTTCTTTTTTACTATTCGTTTTTTTCTTAAAACAATTTTGAATGTCACGAAACTGTGAACCGAAATTCAAATAGCTTTCTTTTTTAATCTCCAATACTGAGTGTCAGATCAACTTGAATTATGTTGTTCTACTTATTGATAGGTATTGATCCACTGTACTGATCGTCAAATTATTGTTTAGAGCTCGCTAGTCGAACTTTTTTTTTTGAAAAAAAACTTAATAGACCAATACTTAAATAAAAATTTTTGAGTAGTTCAATAATTTAAATGTAAACTTTCGAATAGTTCAATTGTCATTCTGTAACTTTTTGAAGTTAAATAGTCAAAACGTAAATTTACTATAGTTTAGTGATATTTGATGTAATTGAGTTACTATTTAAGAAGTGATTATATATATATATATATAAATGCTTTATTGTTAAATAGACCTTTGAATTTTAAATTTTTATTTGATTAAAAGTAGTCTATATATTATTCCGTCTCAATTTATTATAAAAATAATTATCAATCAATAAGAACATGATTCATGACACGTTTTTCCTGAATGTTATATATATTTTTTTGAGTAAAATAAGACAAAATTAATAATTATTAAAAAAAAAAAAAAACCAAACATCTTATAATTGCAAGAAATCAGTATATTCAATCTTCCCTTTTTCTTTTCCCGATATCAAGAAAGAAAATTTCAGAAACTAAAATAAATTTTAAACATATACATACTAAATATATATTTAAATCCAGCACTCATATTCAAATATGAGAAACTCAAGTTTATATTTGATATAGAAAAGAAACAAGAACCTAGATGGTCTAATGAATTGAATATTACCGATCTATGTCTTCTCAAGTGCATACTTCCATAATTGAGTAATACAATTCTCTATCATTCACAAATGAATAAGATCATCATTTCTTCACGTTGCTTCGACTTTTTATTTTGCTCAAGATATTTGTACTTGATGCTTATATTGATATAAAGTTGGGATTGTAGCTAACAGCTCTTTTGGAGGGCGAAGAGCTGTAAGTGTTTGTTAGTAATAAGAGTAAGAAGGGAGGAGGAAAAGTTTTTGCAGGTGTGCGTGTGAGAGAGGATCCCGTTCCTTGAAGGCCTTAAAGAGGGGCACTGCCAGTCCTTATTGAGGTGCCAAGTGTCACTCTTGTGCAGGCTTTGTAGTTGATCTACTGACTTTTTTTCCTCCTAGGTATGAGTTGTCAAGTCAGCACAACGGATCAATGTGATGTTCGGATGGCAAGTGTTCTATCCATGTCAAGGATGAGGGAGCCCACAATATGGGTTCACGGTGGCCTTTAGCACAAGCTGTTGGTTTACAAGATCGAGGTGAGCTCACGAGGTGTAGATATAACAATGTTCTTGTCCAACACATTTCAGACGTAGGTATTGGGAAATAATCTCCTAAGAACCCTCTAAATACATTAACGTATTTTAAATAAATTAAACATACATAAGTCAAATACATACTCAAATCCAATATTCACACCCAAATGCGAGTAACTTAGGTTTCTGATCCTAATACAATTCAATGCAGCATATTCTTTAGCTAAGTAAAGAACTAGTACAGGGAAAAGGAGATCAATCTCTCCAACTGTATTAGCAGTTTAATGAATTAATTATTACCAATCTATCTTTTCTCAAATAAACAGAAGGGAATCAATTGACAACATCAAGCACCAGTTTTCGGGATTTCAAAACTGACCATTTCAAACGCCGGTAATAAGCTGCTTGGAGAAGTGCAAGTGATAGCACAAATATCCACTTAAACCCCATCTGTACCAAAATTTCACACCAAATTCAATGTCTTAAGTAGAGCTACCTCAGCTCCCTTCTCAAACTGTGCTGAAATGGAAAATAAAACAAAACAATAGGGAATTCTCACATACTTCAAGTTGAGATATTCTAAGCTATGTTACTCTGACTTTTTAATTTTCTTTAAGTACTCATGTCTGACACATATCCAAACAAGGATATAGCCGTAAAATGATGGGCTGTTTAAATATATAAAATGTCATTAGAAGTCATTGAGACACATCTACTTATCTGGCACTCACCCCTAAATCTGAGTAATATAACCACTAACTTCTTTTACTAGTATTGCATCTGAAAACACTAAACTCAAAAGTTGGTTTGGTTCTATGAGCATGCTCAAGCATACAGATTTCCTATTGCAAGAACCATAAAAGTGATTAATTATGCCAAAAATCAATCATCATTGATTCATTTCACATGATTTTATCCAGGAGATGGATGATTTTCACTTTTCAAGTAGATATATCTATGTAAGAGGATCAAAGGTCAACAGTCATGGACCTAGTCTAACTGTACCAACTTATTTCCTATGGAACGTAAAGCTCTATGCAGGGGGAAAAAAATACTAACCAGTTTTCTCTCTTCCATTTCCGGTTCAGCTGCCCATGATAAAAATGTCACCACATCTTTCCCCATCTGCACCAAGATTGCCAAAAGAACATGAGATGAGACATTTTCTTGAGCCAATGAAGCTTGCACAATGATCTAGAACTGGATGGTTAAGAAGATTACTTGGGCCTCTGTAGCTGGAGTACCATCTTCATATTCAATAGCCCCATCGTTTAGCATTTTCGGCATAGCTATTGCACCGCCGGGAAAGTAAGGGTTATAATGCAGACCTTCTCGAATCTAGGATAGAGGAGTATCATACAACAGATGTTATGAAATCATTGAAAAGTGAAAGACAAGAAAATGTTATTTTATAATGTTTCTCGTCATCAGAGTAAGAGAGCCATATTTTACATAAATTTGCTTTATATGTACTATCTTAGTAACACATATTGTCGTAAATCTACATCCCTAACCACCATCAAATTATAACACACACACACGAGAAGGGCTAGCCATAATGAAAGAAACCGCACTAATGAAAATACAAGGTTTAAAACCTGAGCTGTATCTTTGAAGTTGAACATGATGAGAGGATTGTGCACTTGCCATGAGACAGATCATAGATTTCCATATTCATTAAAATTTTATATGCAAGTAGAAGAAGAAATTACCGAGATACCAGCAGGAGGATCACGATAACCGGTTAGAAGACCAAACACATAGTTCTGGCCATTATGACGAGCCTGAAAGGACAAAGAGTTAGACATTGAAATTACAAGGAACTCGATTTGATGCTTATTTTCATGAAATCAAGATGCTAGAGACACCTTGGTGATAAGGCTTAAGTCTGGGGGATATGCACCTCCATTGGCAAACCTAGCTGCTTGTTCATTTGCATATGGCTGTGGGAAACGATCACTTAGCTTACCAGGTCGGGTGAACATCTCACCCTCATCATTAGGGCCATCAACCACTTCAATCTCAGCTGCCATAGCCTTTGTTTCTTCTTCGGTGTACGCCACACCAACGAGATCTCGAAATGAGATTAGAGACATTGAATGACAAGAAGCACAGACTTGTTGGTAGACCTGGTGACCCCTACGGATACTGCTCATGTACAGTTGATCCATATTAATCAAACATACAAAAATAATAGACAGCATCCATCAATTATAGGTATATGTTTGACATTATACAAAGGCACTAAAACATGGCAGAAAATTAGGAAAACCAAAGCAGTGGAAAATTCTCTTACAAGAACATTCAATTTTTGCTGCAAAGAGATGGTGTAAAGAAATGAAAAAAAAAAACTTACGAAGCATGGTCATATGAGCTTAGTATGCCTTGATGAGGCCAAGGATAGTTAGGAACCGCCAAACCATGCTCAGCCTCATCAGAATAAACTATGGTAGCACAACCCAGAAGCCCTGAGACCCCTGCCCCAAAGAGTGCAAGGGATCCTAGTCTATCTCCATCTTGCTTCATGATTTGGCAGGGCAATGCTGGAAGAGTCTGCAAAAAGTGTTTCACAACCATGTAAGGGAATAAAAAGCTTTCATCCCAAAGAAAGAAAAAAATTATAAAATTTCATATTGGCATAAACTAATTTCGTATTCCATGTTTTATAATATATTTTTTGCGTTTAGCACAAAGTGCTAGTCCTATCCTCTCTTTCCAAACTTCTTCAGAAAATTTGCCACATGAACTATACCAAGTGTTAAAACCAATTCCAAAAACATTTTGTCCGTACAAACATATTCGAGTCTGCAACATCAAAAGCGCTAAACAGATGGCGGTGACTTGGTTAATGAAAGCCTCATGATGACTATGGATATTCTAAAACTTAACAAGGCATTAACCAAGTAAAAAATAACAATCTTGACAAAACAACTACACTATTTCAGGCTGGCTACAAGAACCAAGACATGAATCGTTTATGCAGGACATACAAATCATCTTCCTCCAATTATTCTTATTCACCACAATCCTCTCTTCAAGTTCTTATAGCGTCATATCATTATTTATCACCTCCAACCATGCCCTTTTGATCACTCCTTCAACCTTTTACCCTATGCAACGTCAATTTGCTCCATCCTTCTAACAAGTACACCCTTTAAAGTTTAATCTATAACATATGTGGCCAAACCATTATAAACAATTTTCTCTCAACTTATCCTCTATAGGAGCTATCCTAATTCATAGACGAATATCCTTATTTCTTAGTCATTCCTAGTCTTTACTGCATATATATATCTTAACATCGCATCTTTTGTATATGTCAGATTCTTGTTAGACCAACATTTGTGTATCATATAGCAAGCAGTCTAGTAGTTGTACTATAGCACTTCACCCTCTAACTCAAAGATATATTGTAATCAGACAAAACTCTTGTTGCATTTCTCCACTCTAGCCACTCAACTGTGATCTATGCTTAACAACTCCATCAATCTCTTTGTCTTTCATAATTATCCCTCTGGTACATGAAGCCCCTGTTATTGGCATTACTTAACCATCGAATATAATTACATCTTAATCGAATATAACCATATACTTAGTCTTCATAATCAACGCGCTTCTAGTGTTTATCTCCAAATTTTTATAGAGCACATTTTGTTTTGTCAAGCTAGCTAAACCTTTTTAGTTTTGAAGCAATCCTGCTATACTCTCCCTTCTATTACCGGAAATGTTTCATAAATTACAGACATTGATGATAAACATGACAAAACACTGATGCATGGATCATTAAACTTAAAAAATTAGGCTTCAACTTTTGTATAGGTAAAAAGATGATGATGAAGGGAATCGTACATTAGCATCATAAGACTGACGAGCCAGTCTCGAAAGAAAGCTGAGCTTCGCATATCCTGATTCGAAATTCAAAAAATTTCAAAATTTTAAACAAAAAAAAGAAGAAGAGATGAATTCATATTTAAATAAAGAAACAACGATGAATGAGTTAAGCATTGATACCGGTCCTGATTTTATGGCCTAAACCTGTAAAAAAAAAACATGAAAGAAGACAAGAATTCAGAAAGAAGCAGAAGTAAATGTATTCATAGCAGAGAAAATTAAAAGGAAAAAAAAAAGGGATTAAGAAAAAATACCCATGCTTGTTCAAAGAGAGAAAAAAAGGAGAACAGTGCCAATGGACAGTTTTTGGTTGCAGGCAGAGAGATTAACAAAAAGGAGATAGAGAGAGAACGAATGAACTGGCGACGCGTGTATTTGAGATTATGGTGACAATTTGAACACCTCTCGTATTTTCTCCTTAGTCCAAACAATACGTTGACGTATTAAAAGAATAGATGAAGATTTGGTAAATTAAGATTGATTATAAAGCGGATAGTGGTTCTTATGTTGGAAATTCGGTCTGGGCGGGTGCATGTGTCATCATAAGCAATTACGAGGGAAGTTGGTTCTCATAAGTTCTTTGGTTACACCACCAATATGGTGAGGAAGTTTGGGATTTTCGACATGGTGTTTTGCTTGCAACATATTTTAATATCTCTCGTCTAATTGTTGAAGTGATTCAAATTCGAAAATATTGAAAAAGAAAATTCAAATTTTAAATTAATTAAATTAAATTATTTAATTTTTTCGAGTCTATTTAAATATGTAAATCGAGTTGGGTTTTACAATTTTAGTAATTTAAATAATTCGAATAAAATATTGATGTAAATATCTTTTTTATCTTTATCGATTTTGAAAATAAACAAATTAATTAACCATTCAAATTTATCATACTAAAGTATATTTCGAGACTACAAAAAATATGCAAATATTCTCATTCGAAGGAGAAGTGATTCAAAATTTCTCATGTGTAAATTACTTTATCATGTTATTCAAGCATTTATTTTATTTCTAAAAAAACTATTACTTAACATACTTCCTATTGATATTTAAATGGTAAAGTATTTCTTATTAATATTTTGTCTTCATTACTCAAAATATGAGTAAATTAGTATTTGTACATTAGATAAAAAATAAATTGATTATTTCTATTAAAAATTTGGCCCGACTCGAATTTTCAAAAAGAAAAGAAAAGAAAAGCTGTTGTTTTCTCACTGTTTTGTTGCCATTTCACTATTATATTATATTGTTATTATTTTGTTATTATTATTTGCATACCGTATAACTATTATTTTATTGTTAATTTTACTATTATTTTAAAGGTATTTGCTTGTTAAGTTGCACCTATCTTATAGTTATTTAAGTATAAATTTTTGCAATTTATTGAAAATATTTATTTTAATATTTTAAATTTATTATATTTTTTAATTTTTAATACGATTCGGAACGGGCCAAGATTTTGTATTTATAATTTGAATTTTGACAAAAATTTATATCTATTTTTCGAATCGGGCCAAACTCAAGCCTAAAATTTTATTAGGATCTGGCCCAACCTATAGACAAATCTATACCGGATGCATTTAGTATTGTTTTGGGTTGGTAGTTAGCCCATGGTATATTTTACGGGTCGGATCAGAAAGCCCAATAAGGCTTCTCTTTGTTTCTGCATTCTCTTTTAAAGTTTAAACCCTACATAAAGCCCTTTTTCTCACCGCTCCATAACTTCTCCTTCACTTTCCCACCTCCCAAACGCACGTCACCATCCAATGAATTACCGATTCCAAAACCTCTTAGGCGCCCCTTACCGCGGCGGAAACGCCGTGGTTACACAAAACACCAACCTAATCTCCCCCGTAGGTAACCGCGTCTCCGTCACCGACCTCGTCAAATCCCAAACCATTACCCTACCTATCCAATCCTCCAGCAATATCCGCCGCATCGCTGCTTCACCTGACGGCGTTTTTCTCCTCACCATTGACGACAACAACCGTTGCCTCTTCATCAACCTCCCTCGTCGAGTGGTGCTGCATCGCATAACGTTCAAACATCCAGTAAACGCCGTCAAGTTTAGCCCCAATGGGAAATACATAGCTGTTGCAGCGGGTAAGTTGTTGCAAATATGGAAATCTCCTGGGTTTAAGAGGGAAGTTTTTGCGTTTGAGTTGGTTAAAACATTCGCTGATTGCAATGATAAGATATTGTCAATGGATTGGGATAATGAGTCGAAATATTTGATTGTTGGGTCTAAAGATTTGACTGGGAGGTTGTTTTTTGTGGATAAAAAAAAGGGTAATTATAAAAAACCATTTTTGTTTCTTGGTCATAGGGATTCTGTTGTTGGTTGCTTCTTTGGTGTTGATAAGAAGAAGAGTAGAGTTGATAAAGCATATACTATTGCTCGTGATGGTTTTATTTTTAGTTGGGGTTATAGTGGAAATGATGTTAATCGTGATGCCAGAGATGACGATCTGATGGATGTGGAGCCACCCTCTCCAGGAACGCCGGAGAGGGAAGGAGAAGATGGGGAAAGAATTGGTAAGAAAAGGAAGGATTCTGATGGGAAAGAAAGTGGATTTAGTGAAGGTGAGGGGTATTTGAGTGGAGGCAAATGGGAATTGTTGAGGAAAGATTGTTTTATGCAAGCTCCTGCGAAAGTGACCGCATGTGATTATCATAAGGGACTTGATCTTGTTGTGGTGGGATTCTCGAATGGGGTTTTCGGATTATATCAGATGCCGGATTTTGTTTGCATACATTTGTTATCGATATCAAGAGAGAAGCTTACAACAACAGTGTTCAATGACCTTGGAAATTGGTTGACTTTCGGCTGTGCAAAGTTGGGGCAGTTGTTGGTTTGGGAGTGGCGGTCAGAGAGTTATATATTGAAGCAACAGGGACACTACTTTGATGTGAATACTCTGGCATATTCGCCAGATTCACAGCTCTTGGCTACTGGAGCCGATGATAATAAAGTGAAGGTAAATGAAAGTTTGAGAGTTGTTTTAAGGGTTTGAACCTTACCTGGTTGATATGCGTAATATAGGCCTTGTATTTTCATGGTTATAGCGTCGGTTTTCAACTTTTAAGAATCTTGTGCTATATATTTGCCTCACACAGCTTTTCAGCATGTATTTCACTTGAACACCTGAAACTTTAAAATTTTCTTGCCATAGGTATGGACTGTATCGTCAGGCTTTTGCTTCGTAACATTCAGTGAGCATACTAATGCGGTTACTGCACTCCATTTTACGGCTAATAACCATTGCCTCTTAAGTGCATCTCTGGATGGGACTGTTCGTGCATGGGACCTGTTGCGTTATCGAAACTTTAGAACATTTACTGCCCCTTCTCATAAGCAGTTTGTTTCTTTGGCAGCTGATCAAAGTGGTGAAGTGATTTGTGCCGGAACTCTAGATTCTTTCGAGGTATATTGGCTAATGCTGTTTGATTTTTACATTCCCATGCAAACCACATTTCATGATTTTGTTTTCTTTGTCATCATGTTTACAGATTTTTGTTTGGTCAATGAGGAGAAACCTTCTATTGGAGGTTCTTAGTGGTCATGAAGGTCCGGTTCATGGGCTGATGTTTTCTCCTACAGATGTGAGCTGACTTTTCTTCACTTGTTTTCTGCAAATTCAATTTGTTTTAAGTTTCCATTTATATCCATTGATTCTATTCTTTATTCCAAAGGTGTCTTCTTAACATTATCTATCAACTGTTCACCTATCTTTAGCTGGCGTTATATAAGCTGTGCACCTCTGGTTTCTTTATTTTTAGGCAATATTAGCTTCATCATCATGGGACAAAACTGTCCGGCTATGGAATGTATTTAAAGAAAAAGGCGCTGTTGAAACATTCCGACACACACATGATGTTCTGACCCTTACTTACCGACCGGATGGGAAGCAACTAGCATGCAGCACATTAGATGGACAGATTCACTTTTGGGACCCTATTGATGGCGAGTCAATGCGCTCCATTGAAGGCCGTAGGGATATAGCTGGAGGACGACTCATGAGTGATAGAAGATCTGCAGCTAACTCAAGTTCGGGGAAGTGCTTCACAAGCTTATGTTACTCTGCTGATGGGAGTTACATCTTAGCTGGAGGAAATAGCAGATATATCTGTATGTATGATGTTGTTGATCAGGTAAAGTTTAAATACATATAAGTTATCCACATAGTAGATAATATACTTTAGTTTGAACATTGAAGCCTGTTTTCACCTGGTTAAATGTTATTTTCAGATTGACCCCCCAAAAATTTCATTCTTGGATTATTTTAGGTGCCATTCAAACCATTGCTTCTTTTGGCATTTTAGATGTATGTATATATGAGAGCCATAACATGCCCTTCTTTTGTTTACTTATGTCGAATACCTGAAAAAAAAGGTGATCATGACATGCTCCTCTTTTTTTTGGAGATATTTGTTTTCAACCAGTACTTATTGGCTCAATCATTGAGCCGAGTTTGAGCTTCAGCAACTCGAGTTATTGAGCAAGCTGAATTTCAGAATCATGCGAGCTTAATCAAACTTTTTAAATTTTATATATATTTTTTAGTATGGAGAAGTCTTGGTTCGAACTTGAGCTTGAGCATAAATAATCGACTTTGCAAATGATTATGAAAATAGCGCCTAGTTTTTACTAGGTAAATGAGCTTAATCAAGTGAGCCTGAATAGATAATCTTGAATCAAGTTTCTTACAACTTGAGCTCAGCTCAGCTTGATTACCCTTACTCGGTAGTCAGCACCCATGTTCCCATTCCTACGTTCTTTTTTCATTAGTTCAAGCTCTACAACATGCTTTTCACTCTTTTTATTTTTTGTTCCATTTGAAACCAGGTTCTACTTCGACGATTTCAGATAACTCATAACCTCTCTTTGGATGGAGTTCTTGACTTCTTAAACTCGAAGCATATGACAGAAGCTGGTCCATTGAATTTAATCGATGATGATAACAGTGACACAGAAGAAGGTATTGACAAACAAACCCGGGGAAATGTGGGATATAATCTACCAGGATCCATGCCTAATAATGGAAGGCCTGTCATCCAAACGAAATCCCTTAAAATTGCTCCAACAGGGCGAAGCTTCTCAGCAGCAACGACAGAGGGTGTTCTTGTTTATTCAATCGATGACTCATTTATCTTCGATCCCACAGATCTCGACATCGATGTTACACCGGAGGTACTTTTCTTTTTTTTCTCTTAATTTTTGAGTTTCACTAAATTTACCAATATGAATTAATTAATCATAATTGTTATGTAGGCCATAGATGCAGCACTTAATGAAGAACAGCCAAGCCGAGCTTTAATTCTTAGCTTGCGTTTAAATGAAGATTCACTAATTAAAAAGTGTATTTTCTCTGTCAATCCCACTGATGTTCCAGCCGTTGCTTCATCTATCCCTTATCGGTACTTGCAAAGATTAATAGAGGCTTTAACCAACCTTCTTGAAAGGTGCCCGCACTTAGAGTTCGTGCTTCAATGGTGTCAGGTAGCCTTCTGGTCATTTTATCAAATAGCTTGATGTTCGTTTGTGTTTTGCGTTTGACATGGTTCGAATTGTTTTACCGCAGGAACTCTGCAAACTTCATGGCAACTCTATTCAGCAGAATTCCAGAAATCTTCAACCCGTTTTAAAATCATTGCAGAAGGCGATCACCAGAATTCACCAGGATTTAGCAGATACATGTGCTCTGAATGAATATATGCTTCGATATTTATGCTCTGTCAGTGTCAAGAAATGAATCTCGAGCGTATTTAATCAGTCGAAATTTTGTCAAATATCTTTAGAAGAAAGGTATTTACGGCTCATTACGTTCTAACCCGGAGCCTGATAGCATTAATTACATGAAGAACATACATGCTACTGTTGTTATAGGCATCATCATGAGCATAAAGTCGGAGAATATTGCAGGCATTTGACTTCAATGCGGGTATGTTGTAGACTCACGGATGACATTCCGATAGGAGATGCTGATTCATTGTTGTTTTTTATATATGCTTTAGAAATATGGAAGTATATTCACTTGTTTTTCAAATTTCATTTGATCGGTAGCTACTGATATATTGTTTTGTTGGCTTATATTTCAGTATCCGTTTCCTAATTTGCTCCTTTCAGGAAATATCAATCCAATCCTTCAAAAAGTTAAATGGATTGGTTTAAGCTTGCGGATGAAGAAAAAATGTTATAAAAATGGATAACTGGAGTGGAATACCCGAAAAAGATTATACAAATTATCAACTTTCCTACTGTTTTTAATGTAATTTTACCATACATCATTGGACCTAACCTCTTAACCTTATTTTAGTATATTTCCTTTTCCGACTAAATTCAAGGGAGGAAAAACATAAAGTGTAGATAAAAGAGAAACGAATTGGGTTATACCAAGTATCCAATGACAAACCCTAACTCCTCTTAACAAATTTAGATTAAATTGTATTAAATTAAATTTAAATTATACATTTATAATAATAATAATACAATTTGTTTATATTTTTTATTTTTAAAAAATTAAATAAAACTTATCAAAGTACAAATTTTATAAATCATAAAAGCTAAAAAGAAAATTTGATTAGATAACTGTCACTTCTATCACCATGTCTCGTTTGAAGTAGCACAAATAGCGCCACTTTAACCCATCAATAATAACCAGATAGATGGCATCTTGGGACAAACAACTAATGATATATAATACCCAGAAGGCAGCTCCTGCTCCTGCTTTCCCGCTCTCACCTATTTTCTCTTTCTCACCTGTCCTCCCTTCTCTATACTGGAGAGGCCGCATCTCCACACGGTCAAACAGATTGAGAAAAAAATAAAATAGTAAAAAGACATTTTTATTAAAATTATTTTTTTTAAAAAGTGAAAAAGTAAATTTTTTATTATTAAAAAAAAAAAAAAGCTGAAACAACAAAGTAAGACAACACTCATAACAACGAAGCGTGTGCAACCCGTACGTCATCTAAAACCACTCACGTACATATTGCAACTATTATTATTATCTTAACCCTACATGCTACCCTAATCCTTCCTAGTAATAGTAGCCGGATAATTATGTTCATCCTCATCGGCATCAGCCATTCCAAAGGTATGTTTCACCGCATCAGTCGCACCTTGTGCCGCGTTCCTCACTTTCTCCCCCGCCTGCTGCAGTATCCCTCCGCTTGTCTCCTTAGTTTCCTCCTCCTTCCCTCTAGCAGCTCCCGCCGTCTGTTTTGTCTTGTCGTTGGTTGTCTCGGCGGCTCCTCTGGTCTTCTGCTTCGCTGCTTCTGCTGTCTCCATTGTCTTCTGCTTCGCTGCTTCTGCTTTCTCCTTCATGCTCTCCTTCATTTGCTCACCTTTTTCCTACCATAAAAGAACATAATGTTAAAGAAAATCTGGCAATGGAAAAGAAAATGGAAGGACGAAAGTGGTAATTAATAATATTCTTACATGAGCTCGGCCTTCAGCTCGACCAGCTTTGTAACTCTGTTCATGAGACGCCATTTTCTTTTCTTTTTGCTTCGAATTGTGTGACTGTTTGTTGGGGAGTTTACTACTGCATGTGTGGTTTCTATTTATACGGAACTTTGGGACATTACGGATGAAACACGCGTCTTGTTTTATGACACGTGTGTTGGACGTGCTTGCCATGCAGTGCTATACACTTGTAGTATGGATAAATAAAATGTGTTCTTGTTTTTGTAGGATTTCATTTGGTTACTCAGCCTATGATGCTTCGACGAGTGGCAGATGTAGCTATAAGACAACCACGTGTTGGTTATAGAAAGCTCTCACATTTATAAGGATTAGATATTTAATTATATTAAAAAATGTTAAGATTTTGGATAAAACAAAATTTATATATGAATTTTAATTTATTTCTAGTATTATATATAAATTATATATATATATATTTTTTGTACTTTTCATATTTAATTTAATATTTATGTTTAAGGTTTGTGATATTTTTTTAATAATATATTTTTTAATTTTTTTTATTTACAATCAAATTTGATATATACATTGTAGATGATCCAAATTTATAGATAATTATAGGATTTATTTTAAAAAATAAATATTATAAAGAGAATGAATTCATTTTTAATTTTGTACATATAATGAAGTAGGAGATAAAGCATTACCCTGATCGGATTTGAGTAGTTGATTCTTTTATTTTAAATTATAAATTAGATTTAATTGATTACGTTAAATATCTATCAAATTTAAAATTTTAATTTTAGCCCTTTCCAACTTTTTTTTACTCTTATCTGTTGACTTTTCTAAAAAATTAACCAGTATTCATGTTATAACGATAAATTTAGTCCTTAATATTTATTAATATTATTATTTGATCTTATATTTTTTTAGGATTACTTTTGTTGGACCTAATTTTACCCGCCCCAAGACCCATTTACATCTAAAACACAGACCCAAACAATTAAACCCAATACAAGCCCATTACCCAAGATCTAACAGAACACAAAAGAAAAAGGAGGAAGCAAAACCCTAGCCCCACTTCTCAGCGCCGCAAGCCCTGAGTCCGAGTGCCGCACGTCGCGCATCTCCGAGTCATGTGCTCGTCTACCTCCGAGATATCTGTGATTACACCTATGAAGAAAGGCCGAACATTCGGCCACCAAAACGGTTGTAAAAAGGCTTTAAAAGCCGAGAACACAAATGTAAAAAAGGATATTTTTTCCCTTTACGAAATCAGGAGAGAAATACATAAAAGCAAGAAAGATAGCAAGTTTTTTTTTTTTTTGAAACGGAACTTCCATACATTCGAATAAGGTGATTATAGTCCTCCTATTTCAAGTTTTTGGTTTTATCTCGGATTTTTTTTTCTTCCTTTTTAAAACACAATAGAGTTTTTAAAAGGGATTTTAAAAAGGATTGGAGGGACCTTACCTGGATCTCTCTCCGGCCGCCGTCGCGGCGCATATGTGGAGAAGTTGCGATGATGGGCGTGGTCACTGGCCTTAGCAAATGGAAGAAGGGTGAAAGCTCATTTATTTTCTTTTCAATTTCGGCAAATGGGAATGGAGGATCTTTAATTTTGGTTTTAGAATCTGGCAGACAGCCATCATTTTTTTGGTTTTAATTACAAAGAGAATAGCGCCACTTCACTTTTTTGGTTTTATTGCGCATTAGGTCCTCCCCTGTTGCGTGGTCATTTGATTGAGCCCTTTCTGTGTTTATTATGTTTTTTTAAAATTTGTCCCAGACAATTACGCGCCTCTTCATTTTAGTCCCATTTTAAACGCTGTACACTGGGAGAGGGGGATTTTTGCTATTCTGGTCCCCCTAGTTCGCATGCGCGCCCAATGAGGTGCCCCGCTTCTCTTTTATTGCGATTTCACCCCAAAATCTCTGTTTTTAATTCAATTAAGCCCTATTTCGATTATTTTTTTTGATATGTTATCATAAAATTAATTATTTTTTTGGGGGGTATTATTATTCTTTCTTTTATTATTACTACTTTATCATATTATACTATTAATTTTAATACTTTTTTTCCTACTATTTATTATGCTGTTTTTATTATACTATTATTTATTATACTTATCATATTATTTGTATTTTTTTTGTTTTTCTAATAATCTTTTTTTTGTACTATTTATTTTAAATTATTATATATTTTTATATATATATTTTATTAAAGAATTAATTATTTCAAATATAGTTTATTTCATTTATTACATTTTTTTATCATTTTTACTATTTACTACTACTATTTTACTATTATTATATATATTTTTCACTAAATTTTTTTTAAAATATAATTATTAACAGACCTACTATATTATTTTTATTATTATTTTTATAAACCATATTTTTTTCGGATATTATTTATATACTAAATTATTATTTATTCTTTCTCACCGTCACTAATTTAGTGTAGTTATTATTGTTATCACTATATATATATCATCATTGGACATATTATTTTCACTTCTATTATGCATTTTCGCATCGTTAATATCTTTATTGCTATGTTTGTTATGTTATTATATTTATTACTATTGTTATAATTATTATTGATTTTCCTCACATTTACTATATTCTAGGTATTAATATATACACTGTCAAGTTTATTATTATACCGCTATTTTCATATTGCATGTTATCGTTTTTTTGTTAAGTTTCAACCGCCCAAATTCATTTTATTCAAAGATTTATCCTCGATTGTTTTCAAAATAAAGGCAATGTTTGATATTTAGGATCCTCGGGAGGATTGTGCCCTAACTTACTGGGTTCCAATTTTCCTCGTTGAATCTAAATAACCGAGTACCCTTCTCAAATCTAATTGTATGAGGTTCGAATAAAAAACCTATTCTTAAAAATTCGGGATGTTACACCCTAATTTACTGGGTGTGGCGTTGCGTTATATTGAGGATAGTGATTTTCAAAATCAAGGCAATATACGGTATTTGGGAGTTCTGAGAGATTGCGTTCTAACTTACTGAGCATCAATTTTTCACAAGGCTCGGATGACCGAATACCCTTCTCTTGAACCTCTATACATGAATTTTAAAATCAAATACCAACTTAATTCCGAAGGTCTGGAATGTTGGACCCTAACTTACTGGGTATGGCATTCTCTCCTTCGAAATGAGTAGGTCTTTACATTTTATTCGAATAATTCTGATTTTCTTTCAAATAAAGGGATCATACTCTAAAATCTTTTCAAATTTCGACATCAAGACAACAACTAATCAAATAGGTACCAATTTTTGGGCGTTACGAGGGTGCTAATCCTTCCTCGTACGTAACCGACTCCCGAGCCCATTTTTTCAAACTTAGCAGACCAAAAAGAATTATTGTTTTAATAGGCCCAAATGTTTTATTAAAACGATTGATTTTAAGATGGCTCAATCTCACCTTGGAAAAGATTGGTGGCGACTCCATTTACATTTTTAAAGTCGATCCACGTTTTTCAAAACTTAAAAATAGTTTCGACAGCTTGGCGACTCCACTGGGGACCAATAAGAGAGTCAAGCCGCGATTTGATTACTTTTTGTCTTTTGTCGAAAGTTGAATTTGGTTTTGAGTCTACGATCCTCTTATTGCATTTCATCTGTTTGGTGTTATGTTTTTTTGGCATTTTTTCTTCTTTTTTTTTCCCTTTTTTCCCCCTCCAAAGTTCTTTTATATCTTCTGTTATTGCATTGCATGACCGTTGTGGTCACACCTCTTAAGTGGGAGTGAGAAGCTATTTCCTTCGTGAGGTTTTCACCTCCGTGCAGGATAGTAGATCGCTTTCGAGATACATCCATACCTATGTCTTCGTGAGGTTTTCACCTCCGTGCAGCCATAGGGAAATGTATCCCCCTAAACTGAACTCGGTCTATATGAGCCTATAATGGGTAAGGATCGAGGAATCTGCGGGTTCAGGTACCTCAACTCTAGAACCAAACTACATATAGAGGAACCCTAAAGGCCCACCTTTGGAAGAACTACGCTAAACCCTAGTGATTACCCCCAATAGGTGCTTGTTTTTGCCATATTTGAGTTATGTTTCTGATATATGATACTAACTTGCTGTGTTTTGTTTTTGCCATATTTGCATATCATTCCACATTTAAAAGGTGTCAATTCGAGTTCAATTTTTTGAATTAGAAAGCTCGTCATGGGGGACAAATTCCTTGATAAAGTAGAAAATAATGCGGCTGTCCGTGAATGGTCAGAGATAACACAATTAGAGAAGGGAGACGGCCTAGCCGAGGGATACAAATCTGAGTTATGGGATTACACTCGCATTAGCGTGACTCAAAATAATCATCAGGAATTGAAGGAGATATGGGATCAGTGGGATGATGAGGCTAAACAGTTGTTCTACTGCAACTATGGAGATCTACCATACCAACTTGATATCAAAATAGACGAACACTTATTCCGGGCCCTTACTCAGTATTGGAACCCTGCATATAGCTGCTTCACGTTTGGGGGTGGATTTAGCACCCACGGTGGAGGAGTATACAGTTTATTAAATTGTCTGAAGGTTTAAGTCGATAAGGCCTATTCGAGAGCTGCTTATGTTCCGGTGTTTTGGAAGAAGCTAATAAATATTACTGGAATAAGCGAACAGTGGGTTACGGTAAGGATCAAGCAGAAAGGGGAGTGTAAGTGTATCCCGTGAAAGAATTTGCGAGATTTGATCCTAGCACATCCTGATATGAAGAAGAAAGTTAACGTATTTGCCTTGAGTATCTACGGGTTGATGCTCTTCCCTAGGGCATTGGGATATGTTGATGAGGAGGTCACGAATCTATTCGATCAACTTGACAAGGGAGTCACACCAGTTCCTGCAATTTTAGCTAAGACATTCAGGTCCTTGAACGCGTGTAGAAGAACCGGCGAGGGCAGATTTATAGAATGTGCACAGTTATTGTTAGTATGGTTTCACAGTCATTTTTAGAAGATCGACAAAGGTCATTATCGAGCTTTCTTTGAGAATTATTCCCCATTAAAGGAGATAGCAGCTACACCCAGAAGGGATGATATATCGGAAGAAAACTGGATCGCGCTCTTGCAAAATCTCCAGGGAGAGGACATTGAGTGGAAGGCACTTTGGTGGATGCCTAACAAAATTCTTTTTCGATGTGGGAGTTTCGATTGGGTCCCTTTGCTTGGGATCTGAGGAGCCATTGGATATGCTCCCTTGCTCGTGCTTAGGCAATATGCAGCAAGACAGTTTATACCAGTAACCCATGGGCTGGCTCAATGCGAGTTTTCGTATAAGGGAGACTACAAGAAAAAGCTTAAAGAGATTTTTAATGCTTGGAATCAAACTCGTCAAATGGAAGGGTTGGCTGCAGATCCGATGACGACCCTTGAGTATGATGGATGGTTGAGTAGACGAGTTAACGACAATATCCCTGGGCCGAGTTTAGAGGGTGCTCAACCGATAGAGGAGTATCTGCCAGTAGTTCCCTCCAAATTGGAAATTATAAAACATGATTTTGAGAAGAGAAGTTCAAAGTTGGGGAAAAAGATAGAGTAACTCGAAGAAGAAAAGGTATATCTAAAATTGGACATTGACGTCCAGAAATTAGACATCGAGAAATTGAAAAAGGGAAAAGAAAGGCTGAAGAAGACTTGGACAGTCTGAAGAATGATTACAAGGAGCTGCATATGTCGATGAGAACTGCCCGGTTGGGAAAAACATCGAAGCAATGGCAACAAGAAATTCAAGAAGAAAATTCTAAGGTCGATCAATGGAAGAAGAGGTTCCGTGATGCTGGAGCACGAGAGGAAGCCCTGAAAAGAACTACATCAGAGAGCCAAAGTGAAAATGAGACGTTAAGAGCTCGAATAATAGAGTTAGAAAAGACATTGCATCAGCATCGTAGTCGCAACTCTGTAATGGAATTAAAAGCTAGCTTAAGTGAGATCGAGAATCTGAATGGGAAGATAGAAGAACATAGGGCTGCGCTACAGGATCGTGAACACCGAATTGAATCACTAGAAGCAAATAATGAGCGACTGGAGGAGCAACTTCACCGGTCTCAGAATAAGGTTCAAGATAGAGATCACCTCGTGGGAGAAGCTATAGTTCAGATTCAAGAAGTGGCGGAACACTTACAAATCCTGGCAGTCCAAGCTGATGTATTGAGTGTAAAGTATGAGTCAGTGTCGAACCGAGGTCAAGAGCAGGCTGAACTTCTTAAAAAAGTTAGAGCTCTGGGCATAAGGGCTAGGCCGTATATGTAGTCTATTTTTATGTAAAAGATTTTGTCTTTTAGTAAAGTTATTCTAAATAAAATTGAATCAAATTGACATCTTTTTGCATTCATATCATGCATTTGCATTGCATTGCATCGCATAACATCATATACACAAAAGAACCCTATTAATTAGCGGCCATTTATCTAGTTACCCTGGAACACCGGTACTACACACGAAGGAAAAAAAAAAGATATGGATCAGAGGTTTGAGCAAATTCAAAAGGAGATACAAGAGCAACTGCAGACTCAGATGCAAGAGCAGCTGGCTAAGATCCAGCAAGAAATGAGAGGAGTCCTAGAGAAACATGCTGGAATCACAAAACAACATGATAAGCTAGTTGACACAGCTGTTTAAAGGAGGGTCCGACAAAGGAAAAGGCCCTATGGTTGACATGGGAAATGACAATGAGGATTCTGCTTGTCCTACAAGTTTTGCGCCAGTGAACGTGCAAACACAACCACCTAGGTGTCTGTTAATGTCCAACCTCTTTATCAAACTGGTACCTCGGCACCAGCAAACTTTCCAGCAGGATCGAGCACTAACCCTGGAGATAACCTGGAAAACCTCCAGGTCGCTGGCTTCGACGACGCAGCAGAAGTAGAAATGACAAAGGCTGAAGTCCCAAAACAATTTGAAGATCAATGCAAATAGTTGGAGGAAAAGTTCAAGGAGTTAGAGAATGCTAATCATTACTGCGGAATCGATGCAAAGGAACTGAGTTTGGTCCCGGACTTAGTACTTTCCCTGAAGTTTAAAATGCCAGAGTTTGAAAGATATAATGGAACCAACTGCCATGAGGCTCACATTACGATGTTTTGTCGAAGGATGACGGGGTATGTCAACAATGATCAACTGTTGATCCATTATTTTCAGGACAGTTTGAGTGGGGCTGCAGCGAAATGGTACAATCAATTGAGTAGGACCCAAGTCAAGTCATGAAAGGACCTAGCTCAGGCCTTCATGAAGCAGTACGGCCCTATAACGGATATAGCACCTGACCGGATCACACTCCAGAATATGGAGAAGAAGCCAAGCGAAAGCTTCCGGCAGTATGCTCAGAGATGGAGAGAGGTCGCTACAGAGGTCCAACCACCGTTGCTAGAAAAAGAAACAACTATGCTCTTCATCAATACATTGAAGGCGCCTTTTATTACTCACATGTTAGGTAACGCAACTAAGAGTTTTGCGGGCATAGTTATGTCTGGCGAAATGATAAAAAATGCCATAAGATCGGTAAGATAGAAGTTGGGGAGAACATGAGAAGGTCAGCCCCGAAGAAAAGAGAGAATGAAGTAGGTAATGTAAGCTCAGACTACGCAAAACCTACCGCTGTTAATTAGTCAAAGGCGATAGTCACAGGCCAACAGGCCTCACCAAGGCGGGAGCCTAACACGAGACAGAATACAGAGAAGTTTCAATTCACTCCCATACCAGTGACATATAGGAAGTTGTACAAAAGTCTATTTCATGCACATGTAGTGGCTCCTTTCCACTTAGAGCCGTTGCAGCCCCCATACCCTAAGTGGTACGACGTAAATGCTTAATGCGAATACCACGCAAGGATTACGGGGCACTCGATAGAAAATTGTACCTCGTTCAAAAAGTGCGTGAAAAGGCTTATCAAAGCAGGTGTTGTAAAATTCGATGATACACCTGGTACGGGAAATCCATTGCCCAGTCATACTGATAAAGGGGTAAACGCGATAATTGAGAATATAGAGAGGAAAGTCAAGCTGAACATCGCGGAGGTGAGAACCCCATTGAAGCTAGTTTGGAAGGAAATGCAGAAGAGAGGTTTAGTCCCGCAGGGGTTGGGGGATAAAATCCAAGATACATGGAACTACTGTGAGTTCCATCATGAGAAAGATCACGAGATCCAGAATTGTATTGAGTTCAGGGCCCTAATACAAGGTCTAATGGATAATAAGGAATTGGAGTTCCTCGAGTCTGTCGAAAAGGAGAATGTATGCTCTCTAGGAGGAGAGTCAAGTGAAGAAGGCTGCAGAGTCAACCGTCCAGTGATAATTATCTCAAAGCCTCGAGTCAGTGAAGTAGAAGCAAGGGCTACACCAAGAGTTATAATCCAGAAACCAGTAGCTTTCCCTTATAATGATAGCCATAGGGTACCTTGGAATTATAACTGCAGTATAACAGTGCCAGAGAAGGAGGGTTCGGTTAACACGCCAAACACAAAAGTCGAACTGGTAAAAGGGAAGCCCGTTATGCTCAAGCAAGAAGGAGGGAGATCGGAACCACTGGTTAATAAGCCAGTAATGGAAAATGAAGCCAAGGAGTTTTTAAAGTTCCTAAGACACAGCGAGTATAGTGTTGTGGAACAACTACACCAACAACCAGATCGCATATCTATATTGGCTCTCCTGTTAAATTCGAAGGTCCACCGCAACGCATTGATGAAAGTGTTGAACGAAACCTATGTCTTGGATGACATTTCGGTTAACAAATTAGACCGTCTCGTCAGCAACATAAACGCTGACAATTTCATCTCCTTCAGCGATGATGAGATACCGCCAAGGGGTAGGGGGTTTACTAAGGCTCTGCACGTCACTACACGTTGCAAGGGGTATACACTACCCGGAGTATTGGTCGATAATGGGTTTGTATTGAACGTATTGCCTTGGTCTACATTAAACCATTTACCTATAGACAGCTCCCACATTAAGACATGTCAGAACATAGTAAGAGCGTTTGACGGCACAGAAAGGAAAGTGATGGGAAGGATAGAGATACCTCTCTAGATTGGCCCAAACATGTACGAGGTAGACTTCCTCGTAATGGATATTAAGCCTTCCTATAATTGTATATGAAGTAGACCTTGGATTCACTCAGCTAGGGCAGTGCCATCCTCACTACACCAGAAGTTAAAGTTAGTTACTGATGGCCGGCTAATAACGATAAACGCGGAGGAAGACATTATTGCGTCAGTTACCAGTAATACACCCTACGTAGAGAATGAGGACGAAGTAATTGAATATTCATTTCGATCGCTAGATTTTGTGAATACAACATTTATAATTGAGGGAGGCAGGATTCCGATGCCTAAGATATTTGGGGCTACGAGGATGAGCCTGTAACAGACAGTTGGGAGAGGGGCATTACCCGGAAGAGGACTCGGGAAGCACCTTCATGGACAAATTAAAGTGCCAGTCTTGGTTGGTAAGTGGGATCGCTTCGGTTTAGGATTCAAGCCAGATACAAGTCACATAAAGAATGAATTTTAAAGGAAACAAGAACAGCAGAGAGCAAGATTGAGTAGGGCAGAAGTCAGGTGGGAACCGATGAACTTCTCCCACATTTCCCAAACATTTGTATCTGGAGGGTTTATTCATTCCATACAGAAGAAGGTGAAAGAAGGAATGGCTGAAGATGCGATGGGAATTTGGAGCATCAACGCCACATTTGAAGAGGAAGCAATGGAAAGGAATTTGTCAGGCATTTACCCGTATGAGCCTGGGAGTGTTTTGGATAACTGGACTGAGGAAGAAATTCCTGTAATCTTCAGAGCTAGCACAGAGTAATATTCAAAACCCACTTGTTGTCTTCTAGCCTAGGGACAATAAGAATCTTTTGTGAAATAGGCTCATGTTCAAACATTATTATTTTCAATAAAAAATGTATTTTCATATATCGGTTCGAGCAATTATTCTTTCTTCCTTTTCATTTCATACACAGTCATACCATACAAAGAAATTATTCATTTTGTTTTCTTTGGGTATTCTTTTATACTCATAATAGGCCTCTGGATGTCAAGGTCATGAGTAATGCTGATACGAGCCCGGAATCTCTTTTTGAGTGAGACATGTACTTTGAGAGATTTCAGAATTTTGAAAAGGACGAGGATTGTGGTTTATCTCCCGATTTGTTAAGGATGGTAGAGCAAGAAGAGGAACAGATCCTGCCACACAAAGAGACTACTAAGACTGTGGTCCTAGAAGAGGGGAAGGAAATTAAAATTGGCACTTGCGTTAACGAGAAAACAAGACAGAACCTCATTAAGCTGTTGCAAGAATTCAAGGACGTCTTTGCATGATCGTACTAGGATATGCTTGGTCTAAGTACTGATATCGCAGTGCACCGTGTCCCTACAAAAAAGGAGTGCAAACCAGTTTAGCAGAAGCTCCGAAAGATGAGACCTAATGTAGCAATGAAAATAAAGGAAGAAGTCAAGAAGTAGTTTAATGCTGGATTCCTATAGGTGGTCAATTATTCAGAATGGGTGGCCAACATCGTCCCTGTCCCTAAGAAAGATGGGAAAGTGCGGATGTGTGTAGATTACAGAGATTTAAACAAGGCTAGCCTAAAGGATAACTTTTCATTGCCTCACATAGACACTCTATTGGATAATACGGCAGGTTATTCATTGTTTTCCTTCATGGATGGGTTCTCTGGGTACAACCAGATTAGGATGCATCCTGAAGACATGGAAAAAACCACATTCATAACTTTATGGGGGAACGTTTTGCTACAAGGTGATGCCCTTCGGGTTGAAAAATGCAGGAGTCACATACCAAAGAACCATGGTAACCTTGTTCCCTGACATGATGCACAAGAAAATTGAGGTCTACGTTGACGACGTGATTGCAAAATCATGAACTGAAGAAGAACATGTGCGAGTGTTGAGAAAATTATTCCTGAGGTTGAAAAAAATTCCAGTTAAAGCTCAATCCGTCAAAATGCACATTTGGAGCTAGGTCCAGAAAGTTGCTCGGCTTCGTAGTCAATGAGAAGGGAATAGAAGTCGACCCTGATAAAGTTAAGGCTATACAGGAGCTGCTTTTGCCACGAACTCAGAAAGAAGTCCGAGTTTTCCTGGGCAGACTAAACTAAATCGCACGGTTTATTTCGCAACTGACTGAGAAGTGTGACCCCATATTCCGTCTTCTTAAAAAGCACAATCCTGGGGTATGGGATGATGAATGCTAAAAAACATTTGAAAAGGTTAAACAATATTTGTCCAGTCCCCCAGTGCTAACACCACCAAGCCCTGGTAGACCATTAATATTATACTTAACAGTATTTGATAATTCGATAGGGTGTGTGCTCGGCCAACACGATGAGATTGGGAGAAAAGAAAGAGCGATATATTACCTCAGTAAAAAATTCACTGAGTGTGAAATGAGGTATCCGCCAATTGAGAAGCTATGCTGTGCTTTGGTTTGGACAACACGAAGGTTGAAGCAATACATGTTGTACCATACAACTTGGCTAATCTCAAAGCTAGACCCTCTCAAATACATGATGGAGTCAACCGCTTTAAATGGAAGGATGACCCGACGGCAGATTCTGCTCTCTGAATTTGACATAGTCTATGTAAACCAAAAAGCTGTGAAGGGGAGTGCAATAGCAGACTTCCTAGCCAGTAGAGCTTTGGAGGACTATGAACCTTTGAATTTCAATTTCCCCAATGAAGATCTAATGTATGTAGCAATCGCTGAAGGAGACATGCCTGTAGATCATTCTTGGAAATTAAATTTTGACGGAGTATCAAATGCCGTTGGAAATGGAGTTGGGGCAGTACTGATATCCCCAAATAGAGATTACTATCCATTCACTTGCAAGATGGATTTTGACTGCACAAACAAAATAGCAGAATACGAGGCATGTATCATGGGAATTTGGGCAGCTATAGACCGCGAAATCAAAGTATTAGAAGTGTATGGAGATTCTGCATTGGTAATTTATCAGCTTAAAAGTGAGTGGGAAATAAGATATCCCAAGTTGATCAGTTACCGAAAGTTAATCCTGGAGTTAATTGAAGAGTTTGATGATATGACCTTTCATTACCTCCTGCGAGGCAAAAATCAGATGGCTGAAGCCTTGGCTACACTAGCTTCCATGATCAAAGTAAATGAACAGGAGGATATGAAGCCAATTCAGATGAGTATTTGTGAGGCTCCAGCTCACTGCTGTAATGTCGATGAAGAGGAAGAGAGAGATGATCATCCTTGGTATCATGATATCTTACAATATGTGAAGAGCCGTGCGTACCCAGATCAAGCAACCGAAAATGATAAAAGAACATTGAGGAGGTTAGCCAGTGATTATGTCTTAGACGGTGAGGTCCTATATAAAAAAAGAAAGGATCAGGTGTTGCTAAGATGTGTTGACACTGTTAAGGCAAAGAAAATTCTAGAGGAAGTCCATGATGGCGTCTGTGGGACACATGCCAATAGTTTCACAATGGCTCGACAAATCATGAGATTCGGATATTATTGGTCCACAATGGAAGGAGATTGCATCAATTACGCTAAAAAGTGCCATAAGTGTCAAATTTATGGAGACAAGATCCATGTGCCTCATTCACCCCTCCATGTTATAACTTTCCCATGACCATTCTCAATGTGGGGCGTGGACGTTATTGGGCCGATTTCGCCAAAGGCTTCTAACGGATATCGATTCATTTTTATGGTCATTGACTACTTTACCAAATGGGTGGAGGCTGCTTCGTACGCTAATGTCACAAAGTCGGCGGTCAGCAAGTTCTTGAAGATGGATATTGTATGTCATTATGGTATGCCAGAAAGAATCGTATCTGACAATGCGTTAAATCTGAACAATAGTGCAATAGCAGAAGTCTGCAGTCGGTTCAACATTAAATATCACAACTCGTCACTATACCGCCCAAAAATGAATGGGGCGGTTGAGGCAGCTAATAAGAATATCAAGAAGATTGTGGGGAAGATGGCGGAGACCTACAAAAATTGGCATGAAAAGCTTCCATTTGCCCTTTATGCTTATCGGACATCTGTCAGAACTTCTACCGGGGTAACACCTTTCTCATTAGTTTATGGGATGGAGGCAGTTTTACCTATCGAGGTCGAAATCCCTTCTCCGAGTTTTATCAGAGCTGAAGTTAGACGAAGCAGAATGGATCCAATCTCGTTACGATCAACTAAACTTAATTGAAGAAAAGAGGCTGAAGGCTATCCGTCATGGTCAAATGTACCAGAGGAGAATGATGCGAGCCTACAACAAAAAAGTTTGCCCCAGGGTGTTCCATGAGGGGGACTTAGTATTGAAAAAGATTCTCCCTATGCAAAAAGATTTTAGGGGGAAATGGATGCCAAATTGGGTAGGACCCTATGTGGTAAAAAAGGCTTTCTTTGGAGGGGCATTGATACTAGCAGAGATGGATGGCAAGAGCTTGCCTCACCCGATAAATTTGGATTCTGTCAAAAGATATTTTGCTTGAAGCAGTTGAGGTGAAAACCCGTAAAAAGGGCCAAAAAAAAAGAGAGGTCAAGGTGAAAACCCGTAAAAGGGCGCCTTGAGACCAAATGGGTTTTGAATTGAAAACCCGCAAAGGGCAATTCAAATTTCAATCTAAACTGGGGCAAGTGGTAGTCTCACTACACTTGAATCGACAAAGAGGAGATAAGCTACATCTTGGGGCATCAACAAAATGCTATAGATCCCTTAAGCGCGTGCCAAGTTTAAAAGAGTCCTCGAGGAGTTCGTGCAGAGAAGCTCAAACTGCGAAATCTGGGGCACCTATTCTGTTCCTTTTCATCCGTTTTTGTATCTCAAACAATGTCTGCTTTCTTTGTTGATACATCTTCCACAAATTTTGACTCGAATAAATTTCAGTTCTACCTATCATTATGATCTTTTTCGAGTATTTTTATTGAAATAATGATTAATGAACTAATAATGCTCTCAAAAGAAGGTTGCATATTACTCTGAAAGGTTTCTAAACAATACGAGAACCTGAAACAGGACAATTATTTAGAACTCACCGAGCTTAAAAGGGCTAGAAACGTGTGAGAAATAAGGGATTAACCGCATCTTCAGGTCCTCTTCTATCGAGCTGAACAAGAAGGCATATGTCAGGGATGTTACCTTAGTAAACAACGAGCGATGACAGCCCAAAATTAAAATGGATCATTCTCATGACATTTTGCATTTTGTGCATTTAACATCCATAATACATGTAGTTAGGAGCATTTGATTCATATTAATCATGGCATCCTAATCATCTAGCATAAGCATATCACTCTTCTACAGATGGATTCCCCAGTGGACAATGTAGTAGGATTGATCAAGATTACAGATATCATCAGCCTTATCTTCACTGAGCAGGAGTGGAGCAGGCTAAATACCAGATATTATCTTCACTGAGCAGGAGTGAAGCAGATCGAATTTTGGAGAATCTTATCTCCACGTACCTGTGATGGAGCAGATTCCAATCATCAGCTTTATCTTCACTGAGTAGGAGTGGAGCAGGCTAAATATACTAGATCTTATCTTCACTGAGCAGGAGTGAAGCAGATCGAATTTTAGAGAATCTTATCTCCACGTACCGGCGATGGAGCAGATTCCAATCATCAGCTTTATCTTCACTGAGCAGGAGTGAAGCAAGTTAAACACAGCAGATCTTATCTTCGCTGAGCAGGGGCGGAGCAGATCACATTTTAGCAAATCTTATCTTCATGTATCGGCAATGGAGCAGATTCCAACCATCAACCTTATCTTCACTGAGCAGGAGTGAAGCAGGTTAAACACAGCAGATCTTATCTTCACTAAGTAGGAGTGAAGCAGGTTAAACATTTCAGCCTTATCTTCACTAAGCAGGAGTAGAGCAGGCTAAACATGCCAGATCTTATCTTCAATGAGCAAGAGTGGAGCAGATCGTATCTCTACAAAACAAAAATAAAACATCTGGAAGCAATAGGATGTAGTGGGTTAGAACGAGGCTACTTGAAGAAAAGAGACAATCAAGAAGTCAAGACATGACGGGGCCAGGCAAAATTGGCCCTTCTAATTCTTTGCTTTATTCTCGTTACACGATAGTGAGCAAAGAGGGGCAGCTGTTGGACCTAATTTTACCCTGCCCAAGACCCATTTACATCTAAAACACAGACCCAAACAATTAAAATACAAGCCCATTACCCAAGATCTAACAGAACACAAAAGAAAAAGGAGGAAGCAAAACCCTAGCCCCACTTCTCAGCCCCGCAAGCCCCGAGTCCGAGCGCCGCACGTCGCGCATATCCGAGTCATGTGCTCGTCTACCTCCAAGATATCTACAATTACACCTATAAAGAAAGGCCGAACAGTCGGCCACCAAAACGGTTGTAAAAAAGCTTTAAAAGCCGAGAACACAAATGTAAAAAAGGATTTTTTTTCCTCTTACGAAATCAGGAGAGAAATACATAAAAGCAAGAAAGATAGTAAGTTTTTTTTTTTGAAACGGAACTTCCATACATTCGAATAAGGTAATTATAGTCCTCCTATTTCAAGTTTTTTGTTTTATCGCGGATTTTTTTTCTTCCTTTTTGAAATACAATAGAGTTTTTAAAAGGGATTTTAAAAAGGATTGGAGGGACCTTACCTGGATCTCTCTCCGGCCACCGTCGCGGCGCGCATGTGGAGAAGTTGCGATGATGGGCGTGGTCACCGGCCCTAGCAAATGGAACAAGGGTGAAAGCTCATTTATTTTCTTTTCAATTTCGGCAAATGGGAATGGGGGGTCTTTAATTTTGGTTTTAGAATATGGCAGACAACCATCATTTTTTTTGTTTTAATTACAAAGAGAATAGCGCTACTTCATTTTTTTGGTTTTATTGCGCATTAGGTCCTCCCCTGTTGCATGGTCGTTTGATTGAGCCCTTTCTGTGTTTATAATATTTTTTTAAAATTTGTCCCAGACATTTACGCGCCTCTTCATTTTAGTCCCGTTTTAAACGCTATACACTGGGAGAGGGGGATTTTTGCTATTCTGGTCCCCCTAGTTCGCATGCGCGCCCAATGTGGTCCCCCGCTTCTCTTTTATTGCGATTTCACCCCCAAAATCTCTGTTTTTAATTCAATTAGGCCCTATTTCAATTTTTTTTGATATTTTATCATAAAATTAATTATTTTTGGGGGGGTATTATTATTCTTTCTTTTATTATTACTACTTTATCATATTATACTATTAATTTTAATATTTTTTTCCTACTATTTATTATGCTGTTTTTATTATACTATTATTTATTATACTTATCATATTATTTGTATGTTTTTTTGTTTTTCTAATAATCTTCTTTTTGTACTATTTATTTTAAATTATTACATTTTTTATATATATATTTTATTAAAAAGTTAATTATTTTAAATATAATTTATTTCATTTATTACATTTTTTTGTATCATTTTTACTATTTACTACTACTATTTTACTATTATTATATATATTTTTCACTAATTTTTTTTTAAAATATAATTATTAACAGACCTACTATATTATTTTTTTATTATTTTTATAAATTATATTTTTTTCGGATATTATTTATATACTAAATTATTATTTATTCTTTCTCACCGTCACTAATTTACTGTAATTATTATTTTTATCACTATATATATATCATCATTGGACATATTATTTTCACTTCTATTATGCATTTTCGCATCGTTAATATCTTTATTGCTATGTTTGTTATGTTATTATATTTATTACTATTGTTATAATTATTATTGATTTTCCTCACATTTACTATATTCTAGGTATTAATATATACACTGTCAAGTTTATTATTATACCGCTATTTTCATATTGCATGTTATCGTTTTTTTGTTAAGTTTCAACCGCCCAAATTCATTTTATTCAAAGATTTATCCTCGATTGTTTTCAAAATAAAGGCAATGTTTGATATTTAGGATCCTCGGGAGGATTGTGCCCTAACTTACTAGGTTCTAATTTTCTTCGTTGAATCTAAATAACCGAGTACCCTTCCCAAATCTAATTGTATGAGGTTCGAATAAAAAACCTATTCTTAAAAATTTGGGATGTTACACCCTAATTTACTGGGTGTGGCGTTGCGTTATATTGAGGATAGTGATTTTCAAAATCAAGGCAATATTCGGTATTTAGGAGTTCTGAGATATTGCGTTCTAACTTACTGAGCATCAATTTTTCACAAGGCTCGGATGACCGAATACCCTTCTCTTGAGCCTCTATAAATGAATTGTAAAATCAAAGACCAACTTAATTCCGAAGGTCTGGAATGTTAGACCCTAACTTACTGGGTATGGCATTCTCTCCTTCGAAATGAGTAGGTCTTTACATTTTATTCGAATAATTCCGATTTTCTTTCAAATAAAAGGATCGTACTCTAAAATCTTTTCAAATTTCGACATCAAGACATCAACTAATCAAATAGGTACCAATTTTTGGGCGTTACGAGGGTGCTAATCCTTCCTCGTACGTAACCGACTCCCGAGCCCATTTTCTCAAACTTAGCTGACCAAAAAGAATTATTATTTTAATAGGCCCATATGTTTTATTAAAACGATTGATTTTAAGATGGCCTAATCTCACCTTGAAAAAGATTGGTGGCGACTCCATTTACATTTATAAAGTCGATCCACGTTTTTCAAAACTTAAAAATAGTTTTGACAACTTTGACTACGACCTTTAAAATTTAATAAAATTGTTTATTTTTAGAAGAAAAAGTGATTGAACTATTAAAACTTTAACGGCATTGATATGATTACCTGCATAATAGTCCACATATAATTTATAAAAATTTAAAAAAATTTAAAAATCAATAAAATTCATAAAAACTTTTGGAAATTTTATTCATATCAGAAGTAAAGTATGCGTAAAATGATAAGCAAAAGCCCTATCGCCATAAAAATCAAGCGAGCACAAAGCCTGACAAGTTTAGAACAGGACAAAGTAAAAGATTGAGCCAATCTCGAGTCACCTTGGACTCCAGACTTAAGGAACTGTTACATGAAAGGCAGGAGGGAATTAAACACAAAAGGACCTATAAAGCCCCTCCCTTAAACTAAATCATTGGCTTAAGCATTGAAGATCGATTGAAGTGTCAACTCCAATGTCCTCATAGCTTACTCTTCTTTCCTTATTTTAGGACCTCTCATCTCCAAAACCCAAATCCACACCACTCCAATGTGCATCAACAATTTACGTATGTGTCAATTACATTTGGATCTAAATATTATTTAATTAAGTTAATTGAGTTTGGGAATATTAATATTAAAATGAGGAAAAAAGCATATACATATATCTTTACCACATATGGAAGGAGGGGATTTGAGGACCTTAAATATCCTTTTTTAAGAAGGTAAGAATGTTTAAATGAGATGGGAAAATGAGGAAAGTCTTTGCACTAAGCTATGAAAACCTTACCATTTCCCATTTTATTCACCCCAAACACTTTTCATCCATCTAATAGCTTATCCATATCATTTACTTGAAAATTCTACTAAGATGGAGTTGTACCCAATTAAAACAACTTATTTATTAATCCGGGTCTAATCTAATTGCTTCATGCAATCTATTAACATGGAAAACTTAAGTCTTACCTGTTATAAATATGAAAACCTATTAGCATGGGAAACCATCACCTTATCCACACACACAAAAGAAGGCAGCTTAGAATTGCAATGAAGAACGACTCCGATTCAAGCCAAAACCCCAAAATTCCACAACAAAATGTTGATAAATCGAAAGATAATAAAGGCATGATGAAGATGGAGGAAAAGGCAGCGAAGAATGGAGCGTGGAGGAGGTGAACAAAAGTGCCGAAGCATTCATCCAAAAACTCAGCCGCCGGCTTTTGCTGCAGAGGTTACAATCCATTGAGAATTCCCACCAAATGTTAGAGCAAGGCCTCTGACATGACATCTTCAATTTCTTTCATCAATATATTCTTTCTAGCTTTGTATATTCTCTATTATACATATACGATATGGAAGGGTTGAACTGAAATGTAAATCAATAATATATTCTTCATATTACACTAAATAAATACAAGGCTTTTTGCTTTGTTTTATTATTAAAGGTTTTTCTTTTTTTAAGATTTAGATAATATTTAGATTTGAATATTTTAATTATTAGTCGCAACTGAACCTATTTACAAATTGGGGTGTGCAAATGGTTAAATCGGTTATTTTTTTTAACTAAATCAATCAACTTTTATTATTTTAATTGATCCAACTAAGTTAACTTAAACGTGGATTGATTTGATCGGTTAAATTGATTAATTAATATATATCTTTTGTAGAGAAAAGCAAAAATTAATTACAAGTTTATTCCAGTACCATTACGCACGAACTGATCATCCATCCGAATTTGCTCAACTATCAATATTGGAATCTCTTGGAAAGCTTTAGGGCCATAAGGAAGAGCTCTCATCATCCCAACCAATATGTGTGCCGCTACATTGGCTTCTCTTAGAGGTGTGCATGGGCCGAGCCGGGCCCATAAAAAAATTTCGACCCGCTTTCAAGGCCTGGGCCCGGCCCGACCTGAAATATGGGCCTAGAAATTTGTCCAAGCCCAGCCCGAGAAAAAAAATGGTAGGCCCGAGCCCGGCCCGGTCACATTAATTTTTTAATCAAATATATTTAAAAACATAAAAACAAATATTAAAACAAAAAAACAAATAAAAAATGAGACTAAAATAATTCTTAAAATAATATATAAATTAAAAATATAATAAAAAGTAATTATATTAAAATTAAAATTTTGAAACAAATTAGAACTAAATTAAAAACCAAATTATATTAACAACAAAAGTTTTACAATATCAAAATAACATTAAAAACAACAAAAAGAGTAAAGTAAAAGTACTAAAGTTACTTAAAAATTAAAAATTAAAAATTAAAAATAAAAATAATTTAATATTAAAATTGGGCTGGGCCGGGCAGGGCCCGGGCCAAAAAAATCTTACCCGAGGCCCGGTCCGTTTTCTAAACGGGCCTCTTTTTTGTCCAAGCCCATTTTTCGGGCCTATATTTTTACCCAAACCCTCTCATTTTTCGGGCGGGCCTTCGGGTAGGGCCGGGCCGCCCGGCCCATGCACACCTCTAGCTTCTCTTAGGACCTTTTGTATGTCCACTCGCCATTCTCTCTTACAAAGCTATTGAATTTTTAGAACTAAGTCTCTATTCAATTGCCCATTGAACTTATCTAAAATGGCCTCAACGGCTTGAGCACAATCTGTTTCAACAATAACATTAACCCATTTAGCATCTCAAGCCAGAAAGAGTCCATCATAAATCATTCAAAGCTCAATCTGCTCGACACTACATCTACCAATGTTTCTCCCAACTCTCCCAAACCATCTACTAAGATTATCTCTTGCCACTGCTATACTAGAAAACATCTGTATCACCATCAATAAATAAATTCGAGCATCTTGAATAATAAATTAAACTAGATGTCATATTAATTATGTAACTTTCCATGTTAGATCAAAATTCAAAGATGTAGAATTTGAAATATTAATAATTCTTGTGATTAATTATATATGTCAAAAACTCTTTTGCATCGTTAACAATGAAAAAAGATTTCTATTTAAAATAACAAGATTTTTATAATCGAATCGTTAGTTGAATTATCAGTTATTGATTAAATCAATTTAGAAAATTCAATTAAGTAAGTCATTAAAAAATAAATTTAATCAATTTTTTAACTCGATTGATTACGTAATCAATATAAATTTTTTTGCGTGCGAATACAAATAGACATAAGTTTAAGTTTTGAAAACCTCAATGTTCTAGACTCCTAGTACAAATCTCCACGTAGGGTTTTTTTCTACATTTATTCTGGATTGAAATTGTTTTTATATATTTTATATAAAACATTAAAATAATATTATTTTATAATTAATTTTAAATAAGTAAATATTTTCATAATTAAATTATGTTTGATTAATCAACTATTATCTGCTTTTTTTTTCTCTTTTTAACTATTATATTTTAAAAAAATTACCCTCTTCCAAAATTATTTAAAAGTTCAAATTAAAATAAAAAAAATAAGAGAAAGGGTATTAAAGTCCTTTAATTTTAATAAATACACTTTTATATTTTTTAATTGAACTTTAAAAAGGTAAAAGAAAATTGTTTTTGGAACGGTCCGATTTTCAGTGATATTAGAAATTGCGGTTTTGGAATCTTATTTCCGTAAATTGAGTCCGTAAATATTAAATATTAATATTTAAAAAAAAATTTACTCTTCCAAAATTATTTAAAAGTTCAAATTAAAAAAAAAAAAAGAGAGAAAGGGTATTGAAATCCTTTAATTTTAATAAATATACTTTTATATTTTTTAATTGAACTTTAAAAAGGTAAAAGAAAATTGCTTTTGTAACGGTCTGATTTTCAGTGATATCAAAACTTACGGTTTAGGAATCTCATTTCTGTAAATTGGGTCTGTAAATATTAAATATTAATATTTATGAAGATAAAATATTATTATATTAAAATTTGGTCTGATAATTTTTTCGAATTAATAGTTAATTAAGGTCTAGAGACTAAATTATAAAAGTCCAATCGCTATAGAATTTTAATTGCTAAAAGACTTGAGGAATTAGTTAACAATTGGCTAAAGGTTCAAAATGAAAGTTAAACCATTTTTCATAGAGAGTTAGTAGAACCATTATAAATGTTTAAGACATGATTAGATTAATTAAACCAACTTAATTAGAAATTAAATAAAGTATAAATATAGGGTTAGTGGTTAGTGGATTATTGTCATCATTCTCAAATTTCCATCTCCCTTAGCTAAAAGTTGAGGAAGAAAAACCCCAAGCTATTCTTTTCATTCGGCCACAAAATTGGTATATGTTTTAAGTCATTTGCTTGTATTTTTTATGAACTTGAGGTTATAAGGGCTTGATTTAGCTGGCACATGTACCAATTCGTAAAATTGTTAAAATTTAAAAATTTATCATTATTAATTTCTTTAAGAATTAGGTTTGAAATTATAGATTTTAAGCTTAGAATATGAAAAGGACTAGATTGTAAATTCATAACATAAAACTCCTTCCTATTGAAACTATAATATTTGAGCTTAAGTCTTAATTACATTGGGATAAATATTAAATATATAATACTATTATTACATAAAATAAAATATTAAATATCTATCTGTATTTGGGCTGAATTAAGCTAAGCTCGGGCTTAAAAACTTTTGTCCAAGGCTTGACCCGTGTTTTAAATGGCATTTTTTTTCCTAAGCACATATTTTTGGCATCATACTTTTGTCCAAATCTTTTTATATTTCAAATAGGCTTTAAGGTTTGGGTGGGTAGCCTGAGTTTTAAACAATTCTAATCTAAATCCATCCATATTTATAAATGATTAACTCAAATATATTTAGGTTTTGTTCATATTAATTTTTATTTTTAAAAATATAATTATTTATTTAACATTTATTAATTATATATATCTTTTACTACAATTATATATTATATCTTCAATTAAAACTTTAAACATAAATGATTTAAGTATATCTAAATTTGATATAATATAATTTACATAATATATTATAAATTTGAATTTCTTTTATGAATTACAAGAGGGCAGAACCCTAACAGCAACTCGATTAGCATGACTCAGACTCAGGCCATACATGGGACGGTGCACATCCTGACCATCAGGCCAACACGGGGTTTAAATTTGAAATTATTTAACATATAGTCAATGATAAGATTGATTTCAGTGGAAGGTGTCATCCAATTTGTAATAACAGTAAGGGATCTTTGGAATACTTTTTGATATAATGTGATTTTACAAAAGCAGTCTAGTTTCATAATAAAATCCCTTTTAAGGATTCAATTATAAAATTTGGACCCCCTGAGAGTTGGATCTTCTTGTGGTTCCAAATCAATGAATAAATTGTCTTGAAGCAAGAGAAGTTCTATACAATGTTATCTTGTATGCTTTGGGGTATTTGGAAAGCTAGAAACATGATAGACTTTGAGAAAACTATCCTTAACCCACTCAAATTTTTTCACCTTATTAACAATCGATTTTCCTCTTTTATGAGTGTAGATTTTGAGATTACTAATCAGGGAGGACAAGGGAGATTGAAAACTCAAAGTTCATCTGCAAACATGCTATAGATAGATGTTGAGGATAGATAAAAATTGATCTTCAAATTAACAGGGAGTAGTGTCATGTGTTACTATGGTTGTGCATCTATTCTCAAAGACATAACGGATAATGTAATAAGTGTTTGTAAGAGAATTCTAGCCCAATCACAAATTCAAGCAAAGATTCTGCTCATCTTTCTAACTTTTTTCATAATGGTGGAACTAGGAATAGGGAGACTAAAAGTTTTTAATAAAGAGAAATCTAGGACCAATATTACTAATGAAAGATCAAAAATGAATTTGATGACTTAAATCGATTTTAACTAATCTATGAAACTTGGTGCAAAACTTTGATATGGTAATCACAAGACAAGGAGATAAAAGTATACAACAAAAAACAAACAACTGGACTAAAGCGGTTGCATCTATTGATATATCCTTATGTTATTTGTAACCCTTTCTAATTCTCTACCTATTTTGTGAAAATTGGCAAGTCACCCCTTAAAAAAAAGAAATAACAAAGTACAAAATAGATAAGTAATAGAGTGCAAATTTGGTAGCTAAATAGTTTAAGGAGCCTCAGTGTTATTGTTAGAATTAAGTGACCCTAATTCTTATTTAAATAAAATACGATGGAAAATAAAATAAAAGTAAAATCCATATAGAACTAGACTTCTTTTATTTTATTTTAGAATAAGGTTTTTTAAACCTTATTAAACTCCATCTATTTTATATTTACTAGGATAAGGTGTTTCAATCCTACTAGAATATGGCTTTACAAGCCTATAAATAGACATAGTCTATTCCTTTTGTATTGATTCAAATTTTCGACATAGTGAATTTTCTTCTCCTCTCTGCCGTGGTTTTTTCCGAAAGGGTTTCCACGTAAAATTTTGTGTTCTTTTTATTTTTTTTTTTTTTTTTTTTTCACAATTAGTATCCGAGCTTAGGGTTGTTCATCTCGATCACGAGAATGGCGTCTTTGAAATATGAAATTCCGTTGTTGGATCGCAACACCGATTTGCGTTGTGGCGATTAAGATGCAAGCGGTTCTTGCGCAGATGGATCGGAGGATGCCCTGCTAGGGATAGATAAGATGCCTTCGACATTAACAGATGAAGAGAAGAAGCGTAAGGATCGAAAGGCATTAACACAATTGCATCCGCATTTGTCCAATGAAATTTTGCAGGATGTGATGAAAGAGAAGATCGCGCATTGCATTGCATTATGGAAGAGGCTAGAACAAATATGTATGTCGAAAACTCTAACAAGCAAGTTGCATATGAAGCGGCGTCTTTATGCTCATCGTTTGGAGGAAGGTGCGTGCAGACACGAACACTTAAATGATGTTTAAAGAAATTCTCTCAAACTTGGAGGCCATGGAGGTTCGATGATGATAAGGAAGATCTAGGGTTGATTCTACTTTGTTCGTTGCCTCCGTCTTATTCAACCTTTAGAGACACGATTTTATATAGCCATGAGTCTCTCACGGTTGATGAGGTTTATGATTCTTTAACCTCGTATGATAAGATGAAACATCTTGTGGTTAAACGACTCTCGGGGAGAGGGTCTCATTGTTCGTGGGAGACAAGATCGAATATCGATGATGATCGTGGTAGGACACAGGAAAGAAATCATCGTGGTAAATCTAAGGGTAGATCAAGTCTTCAAATAGAGGTAAAACTTGTAACTTCAGAAGAAGAAAGGGCACATTAAATCTAAGTGCTATAAGCTACAAAATAAGATTAAAGGGGAGGCTGCGAATCAAAGGAAAACAACCGAAAAATTCGGTGAAGCGATGTTGTAGAAGACTACGGCGATGGTGAACTTCTAGTCGCTCATCAATGATTCTAAAGTAAGTGAGGAGTGGATACTTGATTCAGCTGCACCTTCCATATGAGTCCCAATCGGGATTGGTTTACAACTTACTAAACGATTGTGCGAAGGTGTTGTTTTAATGGGAAATAATGCTTCGTGTAAGATCGCGGTGTTGGAACAATTAAAGTTAAAATGTTTGATGGAGTTGTCGAACACTTAGTGACGTGCGGTATGTTCCGTAATTGAAAAGAAATTTAATTTCGTTGAGTACTCTTGATTCAAAAGTGCATGGATACACAAAGTGAAAGTGGGGTTTTAAAGATTTCCAAAGGGTCCCTTGTTGTGATGAAAGGGCAAAGAAAAACCGCCAAGTTATATGTTTTGCGAGTGGTTCTATCATTCTATGGTGATGCAATTGTCGCTTCCTCTTCCTTGTCGGATGATGATATTACTAAACTTTGGCATATGCGCCTAGGGCATATGAGTGAGAATGGCATGGTAGAATTGAGCAAAGAGGACTTCTTGATGGGCAAGGAATTTGCAAACCGAATTTCGTGAGCAGCGTGTTTTTGGGAAGCAAAAGAGAGTTCGATTCACTAGAGGAATCCATAACACGAAGGAAACGTTGGAGTATATTCATTTCGATCTATGGGGACCATCCAGAGTGCCTTCGAGAGGTGGAGCTAATTATATGCTAACCTTTATTGATGATTTTTCGAGAAAAGTTTGGGCGTTCTTCTGAAGAAAAAAAGCGATGTGTTTCCGCATTTAAGTCTTGGAAAATTATGATTGAAAAAGCAGGCGGAAAAGCAGATAAAATACCTCGCATGCAGACAATGGCTTAGAGTTACGCTCGATGAGTTTAATAGATTGTGCAAGTCGGAAGGGATCGTGAGACACTTGACGATTCGTCATACTCCACAAAGACAAAGCGGCGTTGCGTAACGAATGAACGAGAACGATCATGGAGAAGGTTCGATGTATGTTGTCAAATGCCAACTTACCGAAAGTCGTTTTTGGCGAGCGACCTCATCGCATGTTTTTGATCAACCGATCTCCATCCGTTGCCATTGAGAAAAAGACTCCACAAGAGGTATGGTCCGTAATCCCGCTAATTATTACGATTTAAAGATCTTTGGGTGTCTGCGTATGCTCATGTTAATAATGGAAAATTGGAACCGAGATCCATTAAATGTGTTTTTCTTGGTTATAAAAAGTGGTGTAAAAAGGGTATAAGTTATGGTGTCCTGAAAATAGGAAAGTTGTGATTAGCGAGAGATGTTGTTTTTGATGAAAGCGCTATGCTTCCTAACTTATCTCTTAAAGACTGTTCCAATAAAGAAAATCAAAAGGTGGAGCATCAGTTAATACTGAGTCGACTCCTCAAGTCGAGTACAAAAATTGAGAATAGAGTTGCTTCTTCGCCTCAATACTCTATCGCCAAAAGCAGAACTAAAAGAGAAATTAAACCTCCAAAGAAGTATCTTTGAGGTTGATCTAGTTGCTTATGCTTTAAATGTGGTGAAGATATAGATGCGAATCAAGAGCCATCAAATTATTCGAGGCGATTAGTTGTGAAGACTCGAGAAAAATGGATGTTTGCTATGCAAGAGGAGATGGAATCACTCCACAAAAACAAAACATGGGATCTTGTGAAACTTCCTAAAGGTAAGAAGACATTCGTTGTAAATGGGTGTTTAAAAAGAAAGAAGGGACTCAGGAGTTGAAGAACCTAAATATAAAGCAAGGCTTGTTGCAAAGGGTTACTGATCAAGTTCGTGAGTGGACTTCTGATGATGTGTTCTCCCGGTTGTGAAGCATAGTTCGATTCGAGCTTTGCTTGGTATTGTGGCCATGCATGATTTAGAGCTTGAGCGATTAGATGTAAAAGCGCATTTTTGCATGGAGAACTTGAGGAAGATATTTACATGCAACAAACGAGAGAGGTTTTACAGATTTGAGAAAAAGAGGATTATGTTTGCTTCTTTGAAAAAGTCCCTTTACAATTTGAAAGCTTGATACCAAGGCAAAGTGGTACAAGAGGTTTGATTCCTTTATGACTTCTCACGATTTCAAAAGAAGTAGTTTTGTGATTGTGTTTACTTTAAGAAAAACAATGATGGTTCTTTTGTGTATCTACTTCTTTACGTTGATGACATGTTGATAGCAAAAGAAAAGACAAAGGAGAGATAAGAAAGGTCAAAGCCCAACTAAGTGAAGAATTTGAGATGAAAGATTTGGGACCAAACAAAGAAGATACTTGGTATGGAGATTCTTAGAGATAGAAAAACAAGTAAATTGTACCTAAGTCGGAAGGGGGTACATTGAGAAACTTCTTTGCGAGTTCAATATGCGGAGTGCTAAGCCTGTTAGTACTCCTTTAGCGACCATTTTAGACTTTCATCGACTTTGTCTCCACAATCGGATGATGAGATTGAGTACATGTCACATGTTCCATACTCTAGTGCAAATGGGATCTCTCATGTATGCTATGGTTTGTTCACACGTCAGATTTATCATATGCGATCGGTGCGGTTAAGCGAGATATATGGCGAATCCGGTAAAGAACAACGGAAAGCGATTGGTGGATTTTAAGATACTTACGAGGTACTATCGATGTTTGCTTACATTTGGAAGAAGCGAAGATGGAGTTATTGGGTATGTTGATGCTGATTTTCTTTGGAGACCTTGATAGAAGAAGATCTCTCACGAGTTACGTCTTTACAATCGGAGGTTGTGCAATAAGTTGGAAAGCCACTTTGCAAACTACGATCGCTTTGTCTACCATCGAAGTGAGTACATGGCGACATCGAGGCTTGTAAAGAAGCTATTTGGTTGAAGGACTCTTTAGTGAACTAAATGAAGACCTTCAAATCAGCTGACAAAGATTTTGTGATGATCAGAGTGCCATCTTTCTTACAAAAGATCAAATGTTTCATGAGAGAACAAAACACATTGATGTTCGGTATCATTTTGTTCGTGATATTATTGCTCGTGGTGATATTGTTGTGAGCAAAATTAGTACTCATGAAAATCCTGCAGATATGATGACCAAGTCACTTCCTATAACCAAGTTTGAACATTGCTTAGACTTGGTTGGTGTTCATTGTTGAAGTTAAACCCTTAAGGGGTTTTATGGAAGAGGTGGAGAACTTGTTCGCGATAAAAAAAAAAAAAAACTTGTTCATTGAGAATTTGTGTCAAGGTGGAGATTGTTAGAATTAAGTGACCCTAATTCTTATTTAAATAAAATACGATGGAAAATAAAATAAAAGTAAAATCCATATAGAACTAGACTTCTTTTATTTTATTTTAGAATAAGGTTTTTTAAACCTTATTAAACTCCATCTATTTTATATTTACTAGGATAAGGTGTTTCAATCCTACTAGAATATGGCTTTACAAGCCTATAAATAGACATAGTCTATTCCTTTTGTATTGATTCAAATTTTCGACATAGTGAATTTTCTTCTCCTCTGCCCGTGGTTTTTTCCCGAAAGGGTTTCCACGTAAAATTTTGTGTTCTTTATTTTTTATTTTATTTTTTTTTTTTCACAGTTATTTTACAAAAATGTTAAGGGTATTATAGTTAAGTTCAGGAAAAAAATATTAAAGAACCTTTAACGGTTGAATTGAGATTTGAGTGTCAGCCATTGGATTATCTTTAATCCAATGATTAATATAGAAACCCTAGTTAAAACAAGGTCAATATTGTGGCTACTTAAGCTAAAGCAAGCAACTATTCTGTTGTAACGCCCCTAACCCGAATCCGTCACCGGAATAGAGTTACGGAGCATTACCGGAGTTACCGATTTATTTATCAGATATTTCATTTCATCTAACATTCATATTTGGAACCAACTAAAATCAAACATATTGTCCCTTAACGTACTTATTTTTCTTGATATGTTTTACTTGAATTTATTACTCGTCTCAATTTAATTAATTTCCTTGTATCAACGTATCAAAAATAATCACCTATTTACATGTCATGATAAGTATCATTCTCTTGCCATTTCTTCATAAACATAAATCAGGTAATTCATTATATCGATATTTCATGCATTTAAAAATACAATTCAAGTTACAATAACTTACCTCGTTGCTTGTACATGTTTATAATTTCATTAATCCGATATTTTTTTTTTTCCACGTTCAAGTCTCGTATTCGAGTTATCCAGATTTTTATAAAGAAATTTGATCATCGTTTTCATTTATTTCATGTTGTAATACATTCAATTAATACTCTAAACAAAATTACCATTTTACCCCTAAACTTTTAATTAATGACGATTTCATCATTAGGTTAAAATAAAATAAAATTATTGCAATTTAATCCTTATTCCCAGCCGTTACTCTCAAACAAATTGATAACAACCCATGAATTATATAAAATATCAGAATTTTCCATAATTTCAACACTTTTCAATTTGATCCTTAAAACATGTTTTTCCCTAATCTTGAGCTTAATTAATAATTTCATTCAATTTTGTAATTTTAAATAATAAAATAATCCATTTCATGCAAATCGGTCATTTCTAACATTTTTACAAAATTGCCCATAAAATTTTTACTTTTATTCAATTTAGTACATGAGCCTAAAACATGCAAATTAGCCATGCTAGCTGAATATTCATACATATTTTCCTCCTCCTCCTCTCCATTCCACATCCTTAATTTATATAACATGCAACAAGTAACATTATCAATAATTTCACTATTTACTTATATGTATATTCAAAACTGTCCATTTGCATCATAGTCACTAAATTATTTATATCTTAAGCTACAGAACTCGAAATCAAGATCCGCTAATTTTTCATGAAACTAGACTTGCATATCTTATTACCATAAAATTTTAAGAATTTTTTGTTTAGCCAATAAGTACAGTTTATTCTTTAAAGTTACCCCTGTTCTGCTGTCTGACAGTTCCAACCCTTCTTCACTAAGAATTAATTATCTCATAGTACGAGATTCGGATGATATTACCGCTTATTTCTATTGAAAATAGACTCATCAAGAATTCTAAACATATAAATTTAAGCCCCTAATTATTTTTATCCAATTTTTTATGATTTTCCAAATTCAGAACAGGGGAACCCAAAATTATTCTGACCTTGTCTCACAAAAGTTATTGTATCTCATGATTTACAATTCCGTTGCTTACATAATTTCTTTTATAAAAAACTAGACTCAATAAGATTTAATTTAATATTTTATTCATCCTACAATTCAATTTCTGAAATTTTTGGTGATTTTTCAAAGTTAGACTACTGCTGCTGCCCAAAACAGTTTTAGTGAAAAAATATTGATTTCCATTTAGCCCCAAATTTTATAGTTCATACAATTCAATCCTTGCTCAATTAACTCCTCAATTGAGATAATTTTTCTCATTTAATACTTTACTCCATCATTTTAAACTACTTCATAACCCTTGAAAACCAGAACTTTAACACTAGACCTTAATTCCAAACTCTTTCATAATTAGGTCCTAAAACCGATTTTCATCAATTTTTCTTGATAAAATTACCATATGTCAAAATTAAAGCTTCAATTCTATGTTTATTCATCATGTGATTCCAATACTCATCCATAACAACTTCAAAAATTAGCCATGGAATCAAAAACTAATGAAATAGTAAGTTGGACCCAATTGTAAAAGTCCAAAAACATAAAAATTTCAAGTAGAAAGCAAGAATTAAACTTACATGAAGCTAGAGTATGAAAACCAGCTTGAACCATCCTCCATGTCTGTTTTTCAGCTAATGAATATGAAGAGAAAATGAAGAGAATTCTAGATATTCCAATTTAGTCCCATTTTTATTTAGTTAATTTTGGCAATTTTCCAATTTTGCCCTTATTTCACCCATTTTCTGATTTTTCTCAGCTATTGCCGCCCAAAATATCTCCTTTGGGCTTATTTTCACTTTAGGTCCTTCCTCATTTGTCAATTGAGCTATTTAATCATTTTAGCAACTTTTACACATTTTTCAATTTAGTTCTTTTTATTTAATTAGCTATCAGTACTTTAAAATTTCTTGACGAAACTTTAATACTAACTTATTAACACTCTATAAATATTTATAAAAATATTTATGGCTCGATTTAAAATTTTTGAGGTCTCGATACCTTGTTTTCGATTCTAATTATTTTAATATATATATTTTTGTACACTATTCACTATTTCAAAATTTTTCCTAACTTCACATTTAACTTATACTCACTAAATTAATAATATTTCCTACTCATTTGTCGGATTTAGTGATCTCGAATCACTGTTCTGACACCACTGAAATTAGACTGTTACATCTGTTCCTCTTTTGCTTCCTCTTTACGTTCTCTTCTACTCTAATGAAGGGAGCTTTGAGGTCAAGTTAATCTCAAATAGCAACTGTTATTATGAGCTATGTATGTGGCAAGTGAATAGCCAACTTGAAATGTGACTTATTTGAGCTGATGTATGTATAATGGCCAAATTTGATTATGATTCGTATGTGCTAAAATGTTACAAAAGACATAACAAAATTGGCATTGTTGTAAGCCATGTTTGAGGCAAGTAAATGGCTAAGTATTAATATTTCGTAAGTTGTCATAACATGTTTGAATTGATAGGTTTCTTTGGCTTTGAACGTGAAATGGCAGTATAAGTTTTGGTATATGAAAATGGTATTGAATGGTTAGCATTTGATTGTATCATGGTTGATTTTAAATATCAATTTTGGATTGAAACTCATGCTTGAATGGTCTGTAATGATTTGAATGGTTTAATTGTGTTTGAGGTGCCAATTGTAGCATATTGGTTAGGTATTTAGGGAGGATTTATAAATTGTATTTTTGGCATGGAAAGCGTATGTTTGAATAGATATTTGTGTTGGCTAAATGTGCATTTTAGGTCCTTTTTGAACGGTTGAATTGAACTATGCATTTAGTGACTTATTTTTTGCACCACACAGTCGTTTGTCACGTACAGGCTAGTGATACGACCATGTGTTCTTTAGAAATTAGGAAGTATATGTATCACACAGTTTTAGTTTATCACACAACTGTGTGATATTTTATGAAATTTGCAATTTGGACCACACTACTTTAGTGAGTGACACAGCCTGGACACATGGTCATGTGACCCTTGTTTTGCATAAGTTTTTTTTATCTTTTGAAAATGTTACGATTTGATCCCTGTGTGTTTCTGGAACAATTTTAGAGCTTTCACATGCTCTATTAAGACTTGAATTTAATTGAATATCATAATATTTGAATGTTTATGATATGATTGATTATTAGAAGGTTTTATTTATGATATAATTTATCTGTAATTTTGGAACTGTTGCAAATTAGTCCTAGTTAATTTTTAGGTCGAGACTAATGAATACGCAAGCTCATATAAGGCCCGAGAAAGATTTATATTGGGTGATTATGCATTGAGTTGATTATGGTTGTATGATTCATGTATAATTTGAATATTAATTGTGTATTTATGAAGAAATTCTATGTTTATTTGAAATAATTGATGTGAATTGAATGTGTTCTATTCTGGCCTTAACTGTAGCACTCCGAAGCTCGGGTTCGGCGATCGGATTGGGCAAAGGGTGTTACAGTTTTAATCAATATTTTTCTTAGAAAAATAATAATTAGACTTTTTTTAACAGGTTGATTTTCAATTTAGCTAAAAAAATACGGGTCAAATTGGTTAAAGGTGTAAATTTGTTTCTTTACCTTATTAACAACTGGTTTTCCTCTATGAGTGCAAATTTTGAGATTATTAATCAGGATGAACAAGGGAGGTTGACAATCCAAAGTCCATCTACAAATACGCTATAAATAAAGGATGATGTTGAGGATAGATGAAAATTGATCTTCAAATTAACAATGAGCAATGACATGTGTTATTATGGTTGTGCATCCTTTCTCAAAGACATAACGGATAATGTAATAGGTGTTTGTAGGAGAATTTTAGCCACAATCACAAATTCAAGCAAAGATTCTGCTCATCCTTCTAACATTTATCATAATGATGGAATAAGGAATAGGGAGAATAAGAGTTTTCAATAAAGAGAAATCTAGGATCAATATCATTAGTGAAAGATCAAAAGTGAATTTGATGACTTAAATCAACTTTAATTAATGTATGGAACATTAATGTATGGAACTTAGTGCCAAAACTTCGATACGGTAATGGTAGACAAAGAGATAGAAGTATGCTACAAAAAAAAAAAAACAATTGGACTAAAGCAACGGTGTCTATTGATATATCCTTATGTTGTTTGTAACTTTTTTTTATTTCCTACCTGTTTTGTGAAAATTGGCAAGTCCCCCTCCCACCAAAAAAAAAAAACATAGCAAAGTACAAAATAGATAAAAAAAATAGAAGGCAAAATTGGTAGCTAAATAATTTAAGGAGCCTCATGTTATTTCACAAAAATGCTAAGGGTATTGCAGTCAAGTTCGGGCAAAAATATTGAAAAACCTTTAAATGAATTAAGATTCGAACATCAATCATTGGATTATCTTTAATCCAACAGTTAAGATACAAACCCTAGTTAAAACAAAGTCAAGACTGTGGCTACTTTAACTAAAGCAAGCAACTATTCTTTTCCTCTTTTGCTTCCTCTTTACGCTCTCTTCTACAATGATGAAGGGAGCTTTGAGGTCAAGCAAATCTCGAAAATTGCATTTTATAACTTACAGGTACCAATCCTTTATATTAATCATTATCTTCTTTGATTTGTTGCTTCAATTAGAAGGAAAACTTCCATTTGAATCGTTTTTGTTTAAATAATCAAAATGGTCAACAACCATTTTTACGTAGGCTTATTTGTTACTATTATTGATGCTCCCGTATAGGACAAATATCTAAAAAGATTTTAAAAGAATTACGGTGGAGTGGAAGTTCTTAATATAAATTTTAACTTTTGTTTAAAATAAGATTTATTTTCTTTAAAATAAATATATATTTTAAAATACTTTATTTTTTTCACTTACCTATAAAATATTTTACTTTGACTTACTCTTTTTTACATAAATAAATACCGAAAAATTTAAAAAAAAAACCATTTTCATAAAATATTTTACTTTGACTTACTCGATTTTACATAAATAAATATGCATAAAATATCTTACTTTGAAGCAAACGTAACCTTATTCAACCCACACTTTCAACTATCGAAAGTCAAATTTTGTAATTGAAGAGAAAAAAAATTATATCGAATTAAACAAGAGCCCAACTAAATTGACCAATTGCATATGTATTTGCCATTAAAATTTTCTATTTCTAATTATTTTATTTGAGAGGCTGTTATTAAGTCTTTGATGGGACTACCATTAATCACAGATACCTTCCTACTTTTATGTTTTCCCATGATTTTAAGAATTTACCTTTTCTTTTTATTAATTTGATATATTTAAACCTCCTAAGCTTTGCTTCTACATTTTTAATGTTAAGAAAATATGTTTTTATATGTATTTTAATATCAATATTTAACAAATATCTAAATCAAACTCAATTCTCTTTTTTTTTTCTTTAACAATCTAATGCTGGAATCCATCGAGTAACTAAAATCTTCGAGTGGTCCAAAATAGATTTCATTAAAATTTAATCAATCCGAGATAAAATGATTAAATAAATGATGGGTTAGTAGTTGACTGATTATAGTCAATTTAAGGTTCTAATATAATGGTTATGAAAATAAAATGACATTATCACGTGGATGTTACGTTAATAAAGTTAACAGACGTTAATTTTTCTATCTATTTTGAGGTGATTTGATAAATAATGTAGGTTCAAAAGTTAAAAGAGACAAAATTCGAATGAAAAATTTATAAAATTAGAGCGTCAAATAAATCATTATACATTTTTTTAATTAATTTTATAAGAGTAATATTTTTATTTGATATTTTTCAATAGTTTCTCTTATTTGAGGTTAAGCCTAAGTTTAGATATACTAAAATACCTTGGTTTTTTTTTTCTCTATAATTGCAATTTATTAGATATTTACTATACTTAGATCTAAAAAATTGATTTGATGATAAGCAAAGAGGTTTTAAGAATTTTGAGATTTCAAAGTTTAAATATTTGGATTTGACTCAAATTTATTTTCTTATTTGAATATGACATATATTAATTGTAACAACGGATAAAATTACAACTAGTAAATTTGAAGAAAAATAAAAAAGGGAATTATATCTTAACTTGAATAGAGTTATTATTAAAATTTTTCTCGTACATTCTTTTAATATGGGTTTGAACCATGTTAGCTCATTCCTTATCTTTAATATTATATATATAAAAAAAAAACTATTTATTGTCTATAACTTATGTAGAACATGTATAATTACATGAATACCCTTTGTGGCAATTTACAATTTACAATAATGACATAAACTTCCACTTTCAGAATTTATCTTACCTCATATAAAGTATATGAAGAGTCCTAGAAACATCTTTTCTTCAAAACTCTCCCTAATTTCTTTTTGTTTATCTTTATTCACTAATCTCTAAGGAGACCCCAAAAATTTGAAAAATTCAAACTAAAATGAAATTTTGAATAAGAGCAAAGAAGAAGAAAGCCATTTTAAGGACAATGCCAATGTCAACCATGATTTAAGATAAACATAAAATGATTTTGTTTGTATATTCTATGAAGATAGTATAATGAATGAAGAAGGAAGTAATGATTCAAATAAAACATTTGAAGATTTCAGTCTCGGGATGATGTTAGTGATGAATCTCCTGGTGACGAATATGTTCAATATTTGGTTTTGATAAACATAAAATGCAAGATGCATCGTAATTTGAATTTAGAGTCAAACCTAAATAGTGAAATATGTATTTCAACTATTGATGCATTATCTAGTATCGACTTTTATTGAAAGCATGTCTAAGTCAAAAGATTAGTTTCTTGTGGTAAAGATAAAAAACCTCATGGCAATACAAGTAACAAGAGAAATAATTGTCTTGCAAGAGATTACTCTTTATTGGTAACTTAATTTTGATTTTGATTTTTATATCATATTTAAATTTGAGATTTAATCTTTATATTTTATTTTTTTAATATAATTTGGTACATCAATATTTATAATGCTATTAGTTAGTTTAGATTTTTGTTCTAATTAAAATGCTTACGTAAATTTAGAGAATTGTTAACATCATTTAAATACTTCCATCTTAACGTTGAACCAATTACTTGAATTTTTTTTTTCCAATTTAGTACTTAAGTTTAGCTTCAATGTTTAATTTCGTACCTAAACTAAAAAACATCATATGATCCAATAAATATTTTATATGCGTGTTGTAGTAAAAAGAAAAAAAATAAGTACTTAATTGAGACAAAAGAAAAACCCAAGTACCATATTGAACATTAAAACTAAATATAAATACCAAATAGTGTATTAATCCTGTGAATGGTTGCCTGTCAACAATTGACTCTAAGTTTGAAAAAACCAAAGTTCACCTTTAGGTTATTATTATTATTTGAACAACGTTGTTATAGATTCTGATCATATTTACTATTTTTGACAAAATGTTTAGAACTACTCATAGCCCCACCCCAACTCATAAATAGTAGAATAATATGTTTTAACACACTCAAACTCACGTGCTCCTGCATTGAATTCTATATTTTATATTTGAATTAAAATAAATAAATTCATATCACATACTCCTATTATATAACAAGTTAATATAATCTCATAAATTTTTTTTATTTATTATTCTTAAAAATATCACATTTTTATATGTTTTTGAGTAATTTGGTTAATTCAATTATTCCTAATTAATTCAACATTTAACTTATTTTTTATCACCAATTTGAACTTATTAATTCAATTAAAACCAAAATACTAATAAAAAAATGGGAAAAAAAAATGAACTAAGTAACAACTTGAAATTGAAACAACTTCACTAACTCATATTGAATATTTATAGAGAATTAGTTAGGTTATAGACAAACAAGTAGGGCTTTAACATTAACCCCTAAACAATTACCCTCAATTCCATATAACCTACTATTTACTCCACAATTTTTTTCCTCATTTTTTATTTCCCCTTTCTTTCTTCAATTTGCCCCAAAATCAAAGAAGATTGAAGGAAGGTCAAATTACAAGATTCAATTTCAGGTAAATTTACGTTCTTTCTGTTTTACGGGTAAATTTGGGTTTTTTTTGTTTGTTTCAGTTCCATAAAATTTAATAACTTCATGGTTCCTCAAAATTTATCTTTGATCTGTCATAGCAGGCAATCAGAATCCATTGATTTGCAGATCTGTTCTTGCTTCCTCTAGTTCTTGATTTTTGTATATATGGGGTAAGTTATCTGGGTTTTTTTTTTTTGGGCTTATATTTTGTTGTTATTTTATGGGTCTCTTAATTGATTATTTTTTTAAAATGTGTTTGTATTGTAGAGGATAGCTAGAAAATCTTGGGTTCTTAAGCATCTACGTAAATGCATAAATATATAGCTTACGCTGTGTAGTAATAAAGGGCCTTGTTCTTGTTGTTTGTTTAAGGTGATCGCTTTGTTTTCATATGGCCATTTGAGTTCATGTAATTATCATTTGGCATCTTAATGATAAACTTGTTATTGATTTATTAGTGTTGGCTAGAGTTTTTGGTGGGTGGTGCTAATCATTTATACGATTTCGGGTGATTTATAACAGAGCAGTGGTTGTCTAGGATGTTATAAGGAGCCTAAATTTGATCCTTTGATGAATGATACATCAAAAGGATTAGAAGTTCCAGGTCAGACGGTGAGGAAAACCAGTATATCTGAAGATTTCTGGACCACTAGCGCTTGCGATATGGATAACAGTGCAGCACAGTCACAAGGAAGCATCTCGTCAATCAGCGTGATCAATCAGTCTCTAGATGCCCATGGCAATGCCAATAGCCCATCCGAATTCATAAATCATGGTAAGTTCCTGGTTCTTAAGTTACTTTGGTTGGATTAACATCTGCATGTTACAGCTCCATACAGGGTAAAATTTTGGAACGGTTTACCTTCCTATCTGGATAGTCTGCTTGGAGACCCCTTTTAGCTTGCATGAGATGACGATTCTTCTTGGTTTCAGGTCTTCTTCTCTGGAATCGAACTAGGCAGCAGTGGATTGGAAACAAGAAGTCTGAAAATCGGCCTCAAAAAGTTCGGGAACCCAAACTGAGGTAAGCTCTTCACAGTTCATTTCTTTTATCAGCGCTTTCCAAAGGTACAATTGAATTTTCAGCTTTAGATCTTGTGGAGAAGGGAGTAGATTTAGTTGTTCCACTTTTTACGGGATTTGATCCTGAAGGGGTTGATTTGTAGTATGGACCTCGAAAGGTTACCTATGTGGGGTTGGGTACATGAACCATATAACCATGCTTTATTTACGGTCCTATTGTCTATTAGCTCAGTAAAGTTTCTGTAGTTGCTCTGCCCCTCTCAACTTGGCCTTCATTAAGTCACTTCACGTCTTAATTCTCTTCGGGTGTTGATCTTTTGGTTTTTGGCAAGCACGAGTGATAGATGCAGTAATGCATTCTGGTTTCAGCACAATTGTGATGCTTGCCATTATTGAACCCATATCTTAGGTTAATAATAAACTTTGAAAATATCATTTTGTGTGTTCCGGGGATCGGGAAAACCACGTCTGGAATATACCTCTATTCATCATTTATGATTTCATTTTCCTTCATCTTTGTCAGCACTTACGGTCTCTCCATGGTTAATCCATTCTGGCCTTGCAGTTGGAATGCGACTTACGAAAGTTTACTCGGAAACAACAAACCATTCCCTCAACCTATTCCTCTCCCTGTAAGTCTCAGCTCCGACAAGCTCATTTAATCGTAAATTGCATGGTTACCTGATACGTGTTTTTCATAACAGGAAATGATCGATTTTCTGGTCGACATCTGGGAACAGGAAGGATTATATGACTGAGCAAACAGTACAGCAAAGCACATTCGGAAAAAAAAAAAAAAAAAAAAAAAAAAAAGGGTTAGATATTAATACCCTTATGGTTGTAACATTTTACTAGCTTCATTATGAAAAAGGCATTAGAGCATAATAAACTGGCATGCATGTCGACCGGAACGGTCTTGGTCTTGTCTGTCTGTGGCTTGCTCATTTTTCACTTTTTTTCTTTCTCTCTCTAAACTCAGCAGCCTTTTAGGCATGCCAATGTATTACATCGGAACTAATCCAAAAAAAGAAGAAAAGAACACCGGCTGCCTCCGGTTTTTGATTTGGCAAACCAATTTTGGCAAAATTTCTTTCATTTCTTGCTGTTAATCTTACTCTGAGAAGTGTTAGTTTGGTTTCATAAATTCAAGTACAGAATAGAAGTGATGATATCCATTAGGGTTGAGTAAAACGACCGAGAACGAAGTTGTAATGTTGTGATGCGAACTTCCGCATCGCTGGAGTTCAAAGGCAAACAGTACTGACCTCAAAATTTTGGAAATTCTTACTAAATCTCGATAAATTCAAAGTTTTTGAAAATTTTAATTAAATTTCTTTGTGAGCATTAGTCACTAACTTGGGATTCTATTACCCCTTAAATTCATGTCTTTTAGATGGGAATGAGTTTGTTGAGATGGTAGCAGGTGAAATATTTCTGGATTCCTAAATTTGTGAATTCAATTTCAAATTAATTAAATATTTGCATTTAATAAGTATAAAAATATTTTTAAATTAAAATTTGACAAGTAAAGCGCGTAATGAATTTAGGAGAGTAGATTCAAATATTTTTATTTTAATCCACGTCAGATAATTACCATATTTGTTATGAATCAGCTTTAAATAATAATTATAATATTTGAACTCAAATATAATTTTTTACCTTTACAACTAATTCAATTTTTGTCCTAAAAATTTGGGGTATGACACTTTGATATTGTATTGGATCATCACTTGAGAATTAAAAATTTTATATAAAGTTTAGATGAGTGTCTCATTTAGTATTTTAATAATTGAACTAGTGTTTGAACAGGTTAGACTACCGTTTTTTTATTCAACCAATTTATTTGGTTTGATTGTTGGATAAACAATATTTACCAAATTTTATTAAAACTGTTTAACATGTTCAACTATCGATTTTTGTCTTGGTTTTTTATTTTTATCAAATTTGAAAGTTTTCGAGTTAATCAATTCAACCCTTTTATTCGAATCGTTTTATCAACCACTTCTCAGTCCAATCTATCATGTCCCAGTAACACCAATCACATCTTGACAAAATTTAAAGTTTATAGACTAAAATGGATCTAGTTAACAAATTAAGGATTAAAGTGGACCCAAAAAAAAATATACAAGTACTAAAGTGGACCCAATTGTCAAGGGACTACAAATTATATTACTTATTCAAATATTATCAAAGTTTGCAATACCTATATTCATAAAAATAACAAATCAAATCCAATTGAATCTTATCTCAATTAGCATTAACATTGTTACCAAAATAGAAGGACGTGAGTTCAAACATGTTGAAGCGTGGTTATCTTCTTATTTAAGAGTTAAAGAGGTTATGGGTAGTTCAATAGGTATTGTGTAAAATAATAACAATAACAAATCAAATATTCACAATGCGCACTACGTGGGTATGCCTAATTAACAGAATTAGGAGTTTTTGGGAATTTTACTCTTGGCTCGATTGTATTTAATTTTTTTTAGTTTAATTTAGTTTTTGCTTGATTCTTCATCCGTTGTGTATTATATTATTTGATTTTATATTGTTGATCAAATATGTATTTATATTTGTACTTACAATTTGTATTTGTATTAGTGAACTTAAAAAAAAGTAGGAGGAAATTTGTAGAGTATGCATTGCATTTCAAGCCAAAACAGAGAGTGATGTCGCAACAAGGGAAGACACGAAGTTGCAATGAGTAGTTGTTGCCGCAACAAGAAGAAAATCTTCGTCTTGACCACGCGACGAGATATGGAAATATGCAGCTGATTCCTTAGACGACAATTTTAGGATTATTTCCTAATTAAACCCTAAGAATTTAATAGTATATTGCATTAATTAGTATCTAAAGTGTATCTACAATAAGTAGGCACCAAGTAATATGTAGCCTATATAAATCACCTCAGAGCTATCGAGATTAGTGTGTGAGTTAGACCTAGATACAGAAAATAATAGAGTTAAGAGAATTATGTGTTTTAGTTTGAAACGTTTTTTCTTTCGAGGTTTTGGGCTTGTTCTTTGTGTTGATTCTCTCCATCTTATATTTTTGTCTTATTAGTAAAATCTTCTTTTGCACGTGGTTTTTATCCTTTTTGAGGAGTTTTCTCTACATAAAATTTATGTGTTCGACCTTTTAAATTTTTTCTTTGTTTTACTTGTTCGTTGCTTATACGGGTTTATTCCCAACCAGGGGCGTATCTAGGGGCTTGGTAGGGACCCACCCCCTAAAATGGAAAATTTTTCATTTAGAACCTTTTAAAATTTTAAATTAAGAAAGTTAAAATTGCACTTTGGTCCTCCTTGAAAATGATAAAATTCGATTTAGTTCTTTAAAAATTGTAAAAATATAAATTATTTAAACAATAAAATTATATTTTTACTATAGTAAAAATTATAATTTAATTTCAATCCCTAAAGAAATTTATACCTCCCCTATCCCCAACAGAAGCTTTTATTTGTGTTAAATTTGTATACAAAACATGAAAAATTCACTTAACTTGAAATTGACATGTATATGGAATTAATTTTTTTAATTTTTTTAATATAAATTATGAATATATTGAAAATTTTATAAAAATAAAAAATACTTTAAACATTGACATGTCAGAATAAAATATATACCAAACATTAGATCTACGTATGAGTATGGATTGTTAGTCGGAAGAAATTGAATTTTTAAGCTTTAAAAATAAAATTTGATCAAATTTTAAATCGAATTTCAAACTTATTAATGACTTCGCATAATCAAAATAAGATATATATATAAAAATAAATTTAGTTGCTAATGTGTATCATTTTTATTATTATTTTAGTCTAATTTTTTTAATCACTTTAAAATTTAAATTTTAGTAAAAAAAATTAAACAAAAAGTTGACCGATGATGCTGACATGACATTTTCCATAACAATTCATATCTATTTTATTATTTTTTTATATTTTTAAATACTTTTACGATTTTTTTGAAATTTTCTCTTTATAATTATCCAAATAATAATAATTTAACTAAAATATAAATGTTAAAAGGCAAAATTGATTAAAAAAATTAGGGTTTCATGGCTGAAATGTTTATTATGTTAATAATAAAACTGAAACAGTCTTTTTGAGTTAAATCACATGTAAAATAATAATAATAATAATAATTCTCAACGTTGGCGTGCAAATCAAACTGATAAATCCGGATGCACAGAGTAAAACATTTAAAGCATTCGAAGACGTGGCAACTTATCATTGGAAATAATTTCAACTCTTCACACAACTCTCCGTACCTCTATTTGTAACTTTAACACCTCCATTCCATGCCCTTTCCTTTTATTTTTATTTTTTATTTTTAATTTTATAAAGAGCATATTCCTCCCTAACTCTCAACGGTTTTTGAGCTTCTCTTCTTACCACACAACACAACACAACACAAGAAATAAATTTCAGACAGCAAAAAAATAAAAATAAAAAAAATCCCTTCTTCAGGTAAAGAAAGAGAATTTCTTTGCAGCAAAAAAAGAAAATTTTTTTTTGTTTGTTTTGAGAGAAAATTGTTTGTTAATTTTCTTCGCAGGTGAGAAAAAAAATGGAGAGTAAAGAGGAAGTTATTTCTGTTGAGCTTCCGGCACCCGCTTCTTGGAAGAAAATGGTACTTTTTTTTCTTTCTTTTTGATTTTTTTTAAAAGTGTTATTAATTTGATTCTATGTTTTTATGTATCAATTTCCTTGTTCCTTTAAGTTTTTTAAAATTTTAATTTGCTTTAGCATTTTTTTTTCCCCTTTTTTTGGTCTTTGAAAATTTGGGTTTTCTTTTTTGTTTATTTGGGAATTTACTGATTATTTTGTGTTTTTATGGGTGTACTGTGATGATGTAGTTGAATTTGTTTATGGTGACAATTTTCATCTCTAGGGTTTAGCTTTGAAGGTTTGAACCTTTGTTTTAATGGTGATAGTTGGAAGTTAGGGTTTTTGTGGAACTTTTGATCTTTTCAGTTTTCAACCATGTTTAAGTCAACTTTATTCTAACATATTGACTAAGTATATTACATAACAGAACCAGGAAAACAAAAATTTTGCTTGACATGTTTTTCCCCTTTTTTTTTTTTTTTTTTGAAGAAAGGGGAAGTCCTCTTTATGCTGTTTTCCCCATATGAACTCTTGCTGCGTTCTCTTTTATGGTACTTGAAACCTAACACTTATGTTTCTCGAACTCGGGTCTCAGTGTCGGATACATGTTTGTGTTTGATACTGGTATGTTCAAGTTTCTCCTAAGTTTTCTCATATACTCGGAGGATTTTGGAGGGTCATATCCGTATACTCCATGTCTAGAGATGTATCAGACCCTGGGTACTTAAAGAAAAAATGAACATGGCATGTTTCGTCTCAGTTAAAATGGGATTTTGATTTTTGCACCAAATGAATAGAGGCATAAAATGATGCTTTATTGATTCTTCTGCACCAGTCTTTTACAGTGCGGTGTAGACATTGTCGTTCTCATGCAAAATCTATTCCCTAAGTCGATATATGGTTATAAGCAAGAAAAGGTTAGCTTTTGATGACTGGGTAGTAAACTTATCAAAATTGAATGCCTGAGATCTGTATTGCTCCAAATCTTCATTTTTCCTTTTAAGCATCCGTGTCTAACACCTAGACATGAGGTAATCTTTCAAGGTCCTCCTTTATCTTAGAGAAAAACGAACATACATTCACACCCAAGTTTGAGACATGGCTGGAGATAACCATGAGTTCTTATGAGAATGTGATGAATTGCTGTTTCATGGGTCAGAGGTCTTGAGTTTAAGTGGTGAAACAGCTTTATTATTAAATTGAACTATCTAATCTTGTTTGTGCAAAGAGGATTGCAGCTCTATCTGGCTTTCAAGTGCTGGATTGTTTTGTAGATAATGTTTGTTTCATGTATTAATGGATGATCCCATGAAAATAAACGTTCTAGGGAGTATGTTGCTGTGGTTCTTCATGCTGCTGGAAGTACCCCTTTTTTTTTTGCATATCACTTGATTTTATAAAAGATTTACTGAGAGAAAAATCTTCAATAATTTTTTTTATGGTAACAAAGCAGCCTTTGATCTGTGTGCTACTAATTGGTGCCTTTAACTTGTTCCGTATGATCAAAAACAGGGATGTCCTATAACATTTTTATTTGAATATTTTGGTGTTCGAGTTAATGTGCTTCTTATCTTACTTGATATGGATGGCTTTAGTGCTACTTTTATAACATGTATTTACTGTTCATTGCTTACAGTTTTTTCCTAAGAAAGTTGGTGCACCGAGGAAGACAGAGGTCATGTTCATTGCACCAACTGGAGAAGAGATTAATAACCGAAAACAATTGGAGCAGTATCTAAAATCACATAGCGGTAATCCTCCGATAACTGAGTTCGATTGGGGTACCGGTGAGACCCCTAGAAGATCAGCTAGGATCAGTGGAAAGGCCAAGGCTACACCGACCCCAGAGAAGGAACCCCTGAAGAAGCGAGGCCGAAAATCATCCAGTGCAAAGAAGGAAGAGGAGGAAGCTGAGGCTGTTCCTGAAAAACCCGAGGGTGAGAAAGAGAGCGAAAAGGAAGATACACAAGCCACCGAGAAGGAAACCACAGAAGGTGAAAAGGGAAAAGATACTTCCGTTGATAATCAGGTTGAGAACGGAAGTGAAACGCTAGCAGCTGATCAAACTGCAAACACGGATGCCAAGATCAAGGAAGCCAAGCAAGAAGAAGCTGTCGTTGAAGAAAACAAAGATGCTGTCGGTGTTGAAGAAACCTCGACTCAAATGGAAGTTCAAGAGAAACCTGTAGCAGCTAGTTGTATTGATTCCCCTATAGAAAAGCCAAAAACTATGACATTGGAAGCTAATGGGGATGTAGAGAAAGAGAATCCGAATCAAACAATCCCTGTTCCCGAGGGAGAGGTGAAAGAGAAAAGCATCCAAGAGGCTGCTGGAAAGTGTAACGTTGAGGTAGAGGATGTGGAGGTGAATGAAAATGGTAAGCTTGAACCAAGCGTTCAGACTGATGCCCCACAACAACCCGGACCGGCTTCTGTAAGCTGTTAAACATAGAATCTATATGTCCGAGCTATCCCGTGGTACCGTCATTTTGTATGTTCTTATCCGTGTAACGTCATTGGATGACTGTAAAATGTATGGTGTTAAGAAGTAGGTTTTGAACATTGGGAACTTTAGATCATAGGCAGCTGGAAACTCATGACTTAAAATGGTTAGTGACTCAAGTTCCAAATTGGACATAAAAACATGTTATGTGACATAGATTAACTGCTTTGTTGTGTATGTTTTAATGTGTTACTGTTAAGACGATGCATAGATTTGGTTTGCATAATTTAGCATTATGTTATTCCCACTTTTTTATTTAGACATGAGCTTTGAGATTCTGTTTTTTTTTTCTAACGACTCTGCAATGCATGCATTTCCATTCTATAAAATGGTGAAACAGGCCCTTTACGGCACTCGCTCTCCCCTTGTCCTAGCTGGTTTGGTGTTTTATCATTTAAGCCATGAGACCAAGGTTCGAGAGCTGGTAATGGAAATAATAATAAATAAATAATAATATTCAACATATAAGGTATTTTAAAATACCTTCTTTTTGCATTTTTTTATTATAATAATAGAAGACTGACAATGAAATACATTATATTTTAAATGTGTTTGGTAATTATTTTAATTTTTCGTTTAATATAAAACAAGAAAAAAAACCTTGAATAAGATAGCTAGGCAGTTAGTTACTTATAAGATAATATTAAGTCGATTTTGTTTTATTAAAAAATAAATAAATTATCATTTTTTAAAAAAAAATTGAGATATTCAAATTACCATATTTATTTTAATTTAAAAGTATTCAAAATAATATAAAATATCATATTAGTAAAATTAAAATTTAAAATAAATAATCTTCAACATAATTATATACTGAACTTATATTTACTAATTTATCAAATGGTTTTCTAATATAAATTCAACACTTATAAAATTTAAAATTTCAATACTTAATTTTTTTTAACACTTAAATTTTTAGTTTATCAAACACATCCTTGGTGTCTTCACTTTACTTTGGTATAACTTAGTGTCTCTACTTTTTCAATATTATTAATTAATTCAAATAATTAATATTGTTAATTACTTTTATTAAAGTATTGGCATATTTTTTTCTTCAAAACACCTTTCAACACAAAAAGTCTACTTACGAATCTATCACCTAGAGAAAAAGATCTTATGATAGTCAATATAGGGCCTCACCACCTATCAATGCATGATGTTTTCGTCTCATCGTTATTCTAGATGGTGAAGATATTGTTGACTGTGAACCAATATTAAATTATTTACATAGAGAAATGAAAAAATTGCTAAAAATCAAACAATTATATCGTATTTGTCTTATGTAACACATTGAGATTATTTAGCCACTATGTTCATGGAAGCAATAATCGTAAATGGACCAGAACAATTGGGGAATATTCAAGTCCCTAAAAAGGTCAGTTATATCAGAGTAATTATGTTGGAGTTGAGTTGTATAGCTTCTCATCTATTATGACTTGGATCTTTTTCTATATTTTCAAAGAAAGAGAATTAGTAAATAATTTATTTGAAACTGTCACCGGTATGAGAATGATGTATAATTATTTTCATATCGAATGAGTGCTGGCCGATCTACCTTACGGTTGGATAGATAAATGTTTAGATTTCTGTGATTATTTTTTAACAGGAATTGTTGAATGTCAAAAACTTATTACACGAAATCTTGTTTTTTTAGAACAAGTTGAAGGGATAGGCATTATTGGTGGAGAAGAAGCAATAAATTGGGGTTTATCCGACCCAATGCTACGAGCATCTGGAATTAAGTTGGACCTTCGGAATTTTGATCATTATGAGTGTTACGACGAACTTGATTGGGAAATTCAATGGCAAAAAGAAGAAATTCATTAGCTCGTTATTTAGTCCGAATCAATGAAATGACAAAATCTATAAAAATAATTCAACAAGCCCTAGAAAGAATTTCGAAGAGTCCCTATGAGAATTTAGAAATCTGATGCTTTGATTGAGAAAGGGATCCAGAAAAGAATTCAATAAATATATTTAGGGATGAGTATTCGATCGAGTCGAGTCAAAAATTTTCGAGTTAGTCGAGTTGACAAATCCTATTTTAGCAACCGAACTCAATTTGAATTTTTTTCGAATCGAATCGAATCGAGTCAAATTGAGTCGAGTTAACGAATCCTATTATTTATACTTAATGTTGCGTTTAGATAGACCGATTATTTAACTAGTAGATGAAGTACAAGATTATTTAACTACATGAACTAACTTAATGAGTAAACATTTATCAAAACGACGTAGTTTTACCTTTTAACTTAATTATTTTGAATTTTAACTTATAAAAAAGTAAACATTTATCAAAACTATGTAGTTTTGTCTGTTCTTATTCGGATTTTTGAATAACTCGAATTGTGTAATTCATATCCGAGTTAAACCGAAAAACTTAATTTTTTATTCGAGTTGATCCGAATAACTTGATTAACTCAAATAACTCAAACTATTTAATTCAAAATTTAAATTTTTTATCGAATTTTTCGAACGAATCGAATTTTGCTCACCCCTAAATATACTAGTAATTGTATGTTTAGAATGAGCAATATCCGTCTTGAATTAAAATAAAAAATCATGACTACGTTTTAACCAAAATTATTAATAATATTATTTATCTCGACTGACTGGCTAATGTCATTTTTTTAAATTTAGAAAAAAATTTATGTGAAATTAAATTACATACACAAATCCGAAATTGAGGATAAAAGATGGAGATAAACCAGATATCAGAAGCTTTGCACTATAATTTCATTTCATAATATTGGATTCAAAAGTGACAAACTCAAACAAAGTGAGAATCAATGACAAAGGTTGCAATGAAAACAACCCTTTTTCTTTCCCAATTTTTTTTTCTTCTCTCTCTACAGATATTACAAAACCCAGCTCTGGGACTTGTCTGGTTTTTCTTTTAGTGAAACATGAAAGCTGCATGCTTTTTGGGGGTTTAGTTAAGCATTGGGTATCTAACTCCAGCTGCTAGTAGCCTTTGCTGCTCTATCTACATTATATATATATATAGTTTTTCATAAATGTTAGTACTTTGAAACTGATACATTGATATTGCAGAAAATAATGAAAAGTCTACCTGGAAAAGCTCATGCAATTTATTCTTGAGGATACAATACTCATGTTCTAAGAGCTCTAAAGCTCTCAAGCACCTGCAATATTTCAATTGCCAATTAAATGATTTAGATCAGTACCATATGTCCAACCCTAATAAAGAAAGGGAAAACTACACTAGTAATCACCTAATTATTAGTAAATTTCTTTTTTGGTCACTTAACTATTCAATTGTTTTTTTTCTGTCATGGGTGGTAGCTTTTAAAATTGGTATAATAGTAACTATAACCCTCAACATTTATAAATTATGTCAATTTAGTCTTGATTCTAAAGAAAATTAATCCTCAATATTTACATGTTGTGTAATTTGATTTTTTTTTTTTTTTGCAATTTTGCTTTTCTTTAGTACATTGAAGGTTATTTTTCAAAGGAGAAAAGATGGAAAATTATTATCTTGGATTTTTAGTTGTTTCCATTTTTGTTATATATTCAATCAAATTTAGTTGATAAATTTGTTTTTTTAGCTTTTTTGGTGAAAGGGTCATAAAGAAAATGAAAATATACAATGAGTAAATGTTGAGGTTTAGATTTTTTAGAATCAAGATTAAATTGACATAATATATAAATATTAAGGTTTAAAGTTGCTATTATGCCAACTTTAAGAACTTCATTCAGTTACCTGCTGGTGACAAAATTAAATAGTTAAGTGACCTTTTGGTAAATTTTCATAATTAAGTGACTAAAAATTAAATTTACTAATAGTTGAGTGATTACTAGTGTAATTTACCCATAAAGAAAATACAATGCATGCATGTATATACTATACCCAGCACGGTTGTTCTGATCGGAAGCGGCACGGAAGGCGACACAAACATTTCTAACCCTTTTAGCACCTATGCTTGAGCTGCTTCCTATGAACTGATTCAAATGGATTCCCATTTTGTCGTAATCCGAGAACTCTCTGTCCATCCTGCATTGCCCCCATTGAAATTAATGATTTTAAGAGAAATGAATGATGAAAGCAGAAGAAGAAGAAGAAGAAGAAGAAGATTGATGGATGGATGGGTGGATTACAGTAAAGATCTGAGGTTCCTCAAGAGCTTCTCGGATTCATGGAAATAGATGTTGACAACTTCTGATACGAAGTTAGGTGAGCTTTCATCTTGAAGCTGTTGAAGTTGTAGGTATTGCTCGTCTAATATCCCCTGTTTCAAAAACACCATAACTGTGTTTTCAACTTGATGGAGCTAAATGAGAGGAAAAGAGTGATGTAATGTATACCTGGTGAAAGAGGAAAGCGAGCAAACGGTTCAGGTCGGCTCGCAAACGGTCGGCATCTAAACCCAACATCCACAATGGCAGACCCGTTTTGGCTACTGGATATTTGAACCCCGGGAAAAAGGCAAATTTGAGTAAAAGAAAATGGGGTTTTAAATTAACCTTTTTTGGTTTCGATATTTGCAGGGATTTAGGGTTTGAAGCGGGAATTTCGCACTCAAGAAGCCTTGGTTTCCACCCCTATTTATACTGTGGGAGTTGGCTAAGCTTCGACCTTAGATATTATAACGGTATAATAATATTATCATACAACACAAGCATTACTAAATTATACACATTCCTAATCCCAATGATAGCGCGTGGAAATACCCGGTTTGGACCTATACGAGGGTATTCTAGTCTCACAATGTGTTATCGTTACGTGTGAGTTTTAATTCTATTAATTCGTTCTTATTTTTATTGTGTTGTGATAATTCGATTATTTGTTTTAATTTTTAATCTATTTATATTATAATATATGTATTTATATTTTAATTTTATTTATTTATAAAACTTTCAAAAAAAATAATTTTGTTGAGAGACTTAGTGAGAGCCTTTAGATACCTAAATAGACAAAATTATAGAAAGATTTAATGCACACTTCAATTCCTGAAGTATATCGCTTTTTTTACTTTGGTCCTTAAAGGTTTTTTGCTCAATTTAGTCCATCAAATGTTTTCAATTTAATCCCTAATATAATTAGACATTCTCGGTGCAATCCTTTGGATGTTAAAACAACTAGTGGGGATATCAGGCAAATCATATGCTACCCTATAGCATGCAATGACATCGTTGTGACATAAACATTAGGAAAATGTCTTTAAAATATTTAAAAATGAAAAAATTACAAAATACAAAATTATTAAAAGTAGGAAAATAGAATATAAAAATTTATTAGATAAATTTTAAAAATATTTTAGAAATTTAATATTTCTAAATTTTTATAAATCACATTTACTAGAATTTGAACGTGATAATATTATTTCCTTAGGTAATAAATTTAGATAATTTTTACAAACCATATATTTTATAATTGGTAGATCTTTTTATCACATTTTTTTTCAAATAATTTATAATTAAATAAAAAATAACATCTAAAATTTTAATAATAATGTTTTTATAAATCACATTATTTTTCATCATCTAAATATTAAAAAAATATATCCAAATTTATCACCTAAAAAGATCTACCAACTACAAATTTAAATTAATTGGATTATAAAACAAATATTGTTGGTGATATCCTTCCAAGAGACAACCACCTCATGTTTAAGCTCTAGTAAATATGATTTATAAAATTTTAAAAATATTAAAATTTCTTTTTTTTAATTTTTAGTAAAGTTTATTTTTTATATTTTATAAGTTTTTCTATTTTAATAATTTTAATAATTTGGAATTTTTAATAACTTTTTGTAATTTTATTCTCATTTTTTAAAATTTTTTTTTGTGATTTTTTAGATGGTGACATCATCATATGACATGTGGCAATGTATGATTGGCTTTATACGTCCATATGATTAAACTGGAAGGTATGATAAAGTAGGTCAACAAATTTTTAAGGATTAAAGTAAAAAATTAAAGTCTACATTATAAAAATTAGAAAATTTGAACTCGATTTCATAATTTATGGAATCGAGTTGATACATGAAAATTTTTCGATTTTCATAATTCCACCTGTTTTTCACTTTATAAACTCACTAGAGCTCTCGATGGAATTGGAAGATAAAATCATTACCAATGACACCACCAATTCGACCCCTCGATAAAATGGGTATAGTTAAGGAGTGTGAAGTAGACGTGCAGGAAATGAGAGTGGGGGAAAACGGAACGGGAGGGCGTGCGAAATGGAGCCAAATCGAGGTGAATGTGGGATATAAACCTGACCAAGCAACCACACAAATATTTACAGACTATTAAAAAAGAGGGTGACCTGCTGCCCCCGTAACCAGTCACCTCGCGTGCTGTCTGTTTTGCCAGGTTAGTGCGGCGTTCACCCCTCCTTCCCGCCCGACAACTGCCTGCAGCCGGTAACTTGTCAGTCACCTCTCCTCTTACTTAGAACCAAATAAAATATGTTAAAATTTACCATATTAATTATCATGTAAAAATTTACATAAATATATTATTACAGTAAAGATTTTGTTGAGCAATGTTCTAAATTATTACATGCATTAAACATTATTAATTAACTTAACTAAATTTAACAAGTTGTTTATAATAATATAAAGATAAACATAAAATAATATATGAAATTATAATATATAGTATAGTAACCTATAAAACAAACAAACAAATAAATTATTTGCCCACCTCCATCTTCCCACATGACACTGTCAAAACAAACAGACATCCTGCCCTGACCACCTTTTTTTTTTCTGCTTTCTGTTTGGTTCTCGAGAAAATTGCTGAATTTTACGGTCAGTTCATAGAAGTCTGGGGAGAATGGACAAATAAAATAAGCTCCCACTAAACCGGTCCATGATAAGGTGACAATTTGAAGCTTCTTGTTGGTGGAGACGTGGCAATATCGGAGCGCTTGATTTTCATTTCGTTAGTGTGTTTTTTTCATGCACGATGAAAATCATATTGAAAAGGGAACCAAGACGTGGGCTGTTGATCTTATATTAAAATTTTGATATAATACTAAATTTAGTGTTTATATTTTTCGGTAGCTTGACACTTCGTATTTTTTTAACCGAATTCGACCTTTTAACTTTAAAAAAAAAATCAAATCAGTTATTTATAATGAAAACGTTAATTAAAATATTAGTTTTTTTTATCAATATTTGTATAGTAATTTATGTGTAATTTATGTTAATATGGCATTATTTGTCTTTTATGTCACATCAAAAAATAATTTAAAATTTATAAAAAAATAAAAATTCATAAAAATAGCTTGAAGTGTATGTGGATTCTCATGCAAATTGCCATGTTTAAAATTTTAACATCTTAGTCAGTATTTCCGTTAAAAAAATTAGGCTAAACTATATCATTAGTCACTAAACTATGGGTAAGTTTCTTTTTAGTCACTTAACTAAAAAAAAAAGTTACAATTTAGTCATTGAACTATTCGAAAGTTTTTATTTAAGTCACTGGACTGTTAAAATAGATGTTATATGGCTTTCTTTATTTATACTGATTACACCAATCGAAAGCTCTTTTTCCCTTCTCCTCTACAATTCAATTTTTTTTCATGATACATCTTTGGACGTCACGAACTCGCAAACCAAAATTCAAACAACTTTTTTCTTCACCTTTGACATTGATCGTCAGATCGACTTAGATCTAAGGTATATTCATTTACTCATCGATAGGTACTAATCCACTATGCCGATTGTCGAATTGTCACTTGGAGCTTATTAAGGAAACTTGCCCAGTGACTTGAATGAAAATTGTCAAATAGTTCAATGGCCAAATTGTAACCTTTTTTTAGTTAAATGATCAAATTCGGCTTCTTCTTCTTCTTTTTTTAAGACTGAAGCCAAATTTAACTTTTAAAAAATAAATGTCAATTTGACAAAAAAATGTAAACGTTAATTTTTAGTAAGCTTGATTGATACGAGTAAATTAAAGTTGTTGTTTTTTAATCATAAAAAAAGGGGTAAAAATTTTGTGTTGTATGTATGTGTATATGACAAATTGTGGGAACAATAGCAGTCCATTAACATTGGAAGAAGTGAATTGATGTATATAATGTGCATATTATCGTATTAAATCATATTTAAATGTAAATATATTTGCATATGTTAATTTTAAAATGAGTAAATGTATGGATTATGAAATTGTACATCAAGGTCGAGGCCTGCACATAAGACTCAGGCGGATGATGGGTTTAAGCATTATTTGAGCTTAATTTTAATTTGATTATTATAAACAAGAAACCTCGACATTCTAACTTGTAAAGCATGCTTCTTTGACGTAAGCCAAAAGGCTCTTGTACTATGTTTCTGTTTAATTTGTCTGATTAATTATTATTATTCTATAATATCCTTTGTATTTAAAAAACTCATGTAGGAGGTCGGTCCAAAATGCATTGTATTAATAATATAATAAGATTATTGAATAATGAAACCCCAAAGAAACCTTAGTTTAAAGGACACACACTTTTGAAGGCGATTCTACCAATGTCTCCTAACCTTTGCATAGACTTCATAATCATGCTTTTATGCTCCCATGCTTATTTACAATACCCATTACCCATTTAAAACAATATTTTTTAATGATAAATTGCACTCAAGTTACTAAATTATTAGTAAGTTTACGTTTTGGTTACTCAACTTTAAAATATTACTATTAGTAAGTTTTTTTTTCACAAAATTTACAAACCAAAATCTAAACAACATTCTTCTCTATTCTTTGACACTGGCTGACAATTTGCTAAACGTAATTTAATAAAAAAATTGAAAACTTAATAGCCCAATGACCTAAATAAAAACTTTCGAATAGTTCATTGACTATTTTCTCACTAATAATTTCGTGACCTTAAGTACAATTTGCCCTCTCTTTTTTTAACTTATAGTTTTAATTCGAATAAATTATTGCAAGTATTAATTTAGATTAACTGAAATATTTAACTAACCAGAAGAAATTTTGATGAAAAATTCAAAATTGGGATATAAAAAATTTAAAGTCTGTTGCTAATTTACGAAAATCTTAATGGCAACTATTATTAATACATAATTATGAAGGTTTATTTGGTTAGGAATTCCAAAAATTGGGGGAATGGTGTCCTTAAAGTTGAAATGATGTCTTTTATTATTCTGCTTCTATTGGGTTCGATTTTCAATTCATTTGAAAAGCTATGAGGTCACTGTTTTAGTAATCGTGAATCGACTCATTGCTCGAGATCTATACTATACAATTACATTTCTTTCTTTCTTTCTTTATATAAATTTTGATTATAAGGACTTAAATTAATGGAATTAAAAGTAGAGGAGTAAAATTTTAAATGTTTAAAGAATAGATCAACGGTTGAACTGGTGGTTAGATCATCGATTTATTTATTTAATCGTTTTTCTTGATTTGATAAATTCAATTAAAAAAGTTCTATTTAATTATTTTTTAATTTAACTCAACTGATTTAAAATCAATTGATCCGGTTCATTTTCGATAACCATATCTTTAAAAGTAGTGTAATTGTGAATGCCTTCCATACTAACCCTAAAGATAATAACCATTAACTGGTCTATCTTTTGTGCTCCAAATTTGGTGTTAACTTGGGAATTTAATTGTGATTTTCAAGATATATTATTGCTTAGATCCCATAATAATTATTTTGTTGAGACAATATATATATATATATATATATGAATGTATATAGGGGAGAGATTCAATTACGTCTTGTACTTTTCTATAATTTTTTTATACGATTCATATTTTAACGATTCAACCATTATATTTCATACTCTATTTATATAGATTATGGATGCCAAGTTTAACATAAATCAGAAATTTTTAACTATTTGTTTTATGCAAAAAACTGCAAACCGTTAAATATATTGTGAAATTTGAACATTAATAATGACAATAAATTGTAAAGAAAAATGAGAAAATAGAACATACAGAATTTTAGGTGGAAACCTTTTTAGGAAAAAAAACCATAGGGAAAGAAGAAGAAAATTCACTATGTCAAATTCGAATGATACAAGAGGAGTATAGACTATGTCTATTTATAAGTTTGTAAAACCATATTCTAAACAAAATCTAATTAAAGTAATGCAGTAATGTTAAAACACCTTATTCTAATCAAATATCAAATAGAGAAAGTAAACTTCTATATAGATTCCACTTGTGTAGCCTGTATCGTACCTTTGCCCTCGCAGATCCTCCTATCTTGCTACTTGTATTTTATTTTAACAGGAATTTAGGTCACACAACTCTAATATATATATTAATACATACAACATTTTATATCAATATTATAAAGATATCAGATAGATTCAAAATTTTACATGTATGACAAGTACAAGTATCTTGATAAATTCAATGGTTGGATCATTAAAATTTTAACCCAAATTATTTGATAAATCATCAATGGAATTTTTTAGACTCCACAAGTAGATTAATGGTTTGACAAGTGTATTATAGGGTGTAATAAAAAATAAAAAATTAATTACATAAAAAAAATATGACACTTGTCACACCCTCAACCCACTTGTGAAGTCTAAAAAACTCTACTGATAATATATCAAATAATTATTCAAATATTAATAGTACAGAGAGTTACGAAAATATGTAAAACTACTTAAGTTTGGGTTTCTTCTTATGGAATCTCATTGAAATTTCTTTTTAACGATTTCTTCTCCTTTCTCTTTTTTCTTTATCTTGTTGGGTAATATTTTCCCTATAGTGTAAAAATTCAAAGTAATTCATGAGAAAGAAAAGGATTTTCACATAAGACTGAAAAAAAAAAAAGGGCCTAGCAAGCCCAAGGGTCTCGTCAGGGACCAAAGGATGGACAGCAAAACCATGGCGAGAACAATGGAGCAACAAGACCCACACTACCTGTCATTGCGGGACTAAGGTTGAATAACAAGGAGAGATATTAAGGCTATTACGCCGAAAGCATAAGAGAAAAGCAAAGCAAATGGGAAAAATAAGCAGAGAGGTGAGCAATGCCAACCCGAAGGTTGGTCGACTGGTCACAAAGAAGGCAAAAGGTTAAATATATTTTCAATCCAATTTTTCATCTTTCATACCAAACATATCAATTATGTTTATTATCCTTCTACTTTTCTTCTCCTTCATATTTCATATTTCATATTTCCACCGCACCAAACATAGCCTTAACTACTCTAATACATTATCAATGTGGGATTATGGTGTTTCTAAGATCACAACACTCTCCCTCATGATAACGAAGCCTCACCGTCTTAGTAGCATATCACTAATACGTTTTAGAGATGACTCTAATACCATCACAAGACCAATTAAACCTCAGAAGAAGCTAGTATAAACACTTATTATGCAATTGATGTGAAATTCAAAATGCTTGCATTGGCATTTTTGGGTTCTTACAGGTATCTATGTTTGTACAAGCTCAACAAGAGAAATTCAATAAATGTTAGATAGAATACACGCAAATTAAAGGACAATCTATATACATACACCTCTATAGCCTAGCCTTCAATGCTTAACACGACTTTGCTTGATCAACAACAAAACAGCAACAACAACGGGTGCTGAAATCATTATCAAAGCCTGTACGATATTTGGCCCGGTAATCTCAGGGAAAAGAATGCTTCCATACTTAATTATGGCTGCACCCACCATTGAACCACCTCCTAATTTCAATACATAACTCAAATCTTCCTGTTTAAAAATCATAATCCAATCAAGTTCTGGGAGCAAACACAAAATCATTTGAATTTACATTGAAATGCATTAAATTTTGGGTTTTTGAAGAATACTCATTTTCCATCAGCCAATACAAACTCACCTGAGGGATGAAGGCAGCATTGGGTTCATCGAATGCTGGAGTTTCTTCATCAGTTTGGGAGTCGACGGCGCGAATGGGGAACGAGCGTTGAAAGGAGGTAGTTGAGGAGGGGTTGTTGTTGGCGTCGATGAGGAACTTTACGGAGCCCTTTAGCTTTGAAGCGGGATTAAGTCGGCCGTGATTTGAGGCAGAGAAGCGGAGCTTGGGGGTTCCGGTTGCCATGGCGGAAGTTGCCATATCTTTTTCAATTAAATTTCTCCCCCTTGTTTTTAACAGCAACCGGGTGTGGCGGAAAGGGTTACAATTGGCTTGTTATCCTTATTGCTTTAAAAACTAAATACAAAATATGTTTTATCTTAAATATTTGGTTTTCAAGAAAAATGAAAATTCTAGTTTTTTTTTTTTTTCTGTCAGCACTTTTTATAAAATTGATATTTTTATTTTTTATAAATTATTCATGAAAATAAAATATATTCATTAAATTATGCAAAAAAGTTATTCTATTTTTAATATTTTATATTTAACTTAAATTAAATATTTAATGATTTTACGTTTGCATATAAACACGTATCAGATTAAAACGCACTAATGATACAAGTGGAAATTTTATGTAATAAATTTTTAAAAAAAATTGAATTGATAACCAAATATTATAAAGTTTTTTCATTAAAATCACAATGTTTTGAGTTTGATTTCCATCACATGCAACTATTTTTCTAGATTTTATATGAAAAGTTAATAATATATTCGAAATAATATCTATTATTTTATAAAAATAAAGGATTTTTGATAAATTCTTCACTGAACTGAGAGTTGATTGAAGGGTCAGAAGAATCTTAAATATTAGTATAGTTTGATAGACCTAAATATTTGTGTGTATTTGATTAGAGGTGAGTTTAGTTTGGTTCAAATTTGTCGGAGTTTATGAGTCGTTCATTATTATTCAATTCGATTCTTGATTTTTTTCATACTAATTTTGAGTTTCAAGTTTTTTAACTTTCTTTGACAAAATAAATTTTATTTTATTGCTTTTTGAACATTATTTTATAAAGTTTATAACTCTTTTACATAAGAATTTCTAAAAAGTAATAAATTTGTAAAGTAAATAAAGAAATCATCAAAAAATTATTTTAAAAAGTTTATAACTCTTATAAGATATTTTTAAAATTATTTTTATATAAAATTTGTATGTTATTCTTGTTATGTTAAATATAAAAAATATTTAATTTTACATCATAAAAAATCTAATTTAATTATAAATTAAATTAAAAAATTTGATTAGATTAATTATGATTTTTTAACTTATAATCTATTAATCATTTAAACACTTCGGTTCAAATTGATTTTCACTTGCTTAAACTTTTATATATATATATATATATATATATATATATTTGATTATTTAACTTTTTAAGAAAAGTAACGTAATGGTAACTTTTAATAAGAAAAGTAATTTTTTTTAAAAAATATTTTTTTAAGAAAGTGGGAGTGAGAAGTGTTCTTTTAAGAGTGGTTTTTTTTATAAATATAAATAAATAAATATATATATATATATATATATATATATATAATACTAACACCTTCCATATATGATATTATATGTTATTATTTGAGTGATGTGTTAAATGATTGAGTTGGTATCACTTAATTTCTGACATCAAATTCAATCAAAATATAGATAGTTACATGCATGATATCTTTATTATAATAAAGTTCATCATTGAATTGGTTCACGAGTTAACGAGATAGTAATTTAATTAAGAAATTATTAAAATATCTATATCTAAACAAATATTATAATAAGAGTATTTATATCTTTTAATATCGTATGCAAAAAAGTTTAAAAGAAATTGCTTTCAAATATAATATCAATTTCAACTCTAAACATTACAAAAATATTTCAACTTATGCTCCAGAAATTGTCATATATCATTTTTCACGATGTATTTTGCTTGAGTTTCATATAATCTCTCTCTTTATATATATTTAAATACATGAAATATACGTTTAAAGGAAACTAACTATTATGCAAAAAAAAGGCATAGTGAAAACTCAAAATTTATAAATTGAGTGATCTAAATGTAATTGAGATGAGTTTAAGTCCAGCTTCGAGGTCCAAAGATGGACTAAGCTTGACTGAATTTACTTTTTGAAGTTTGAGTTTATAGAAATTGAACAATTTGGTTGGATTAAGCTTGGTTATTTAGTAAATATAGGTTTTATTTTTCCTTACCGAACAAGAGGCACCAGTGGTCTAGTGGTAGAATAGTACCCTGCCACGGTACAGACCCGGGTTCGATTCCCGGCTGGTGCAATTATGGAGCTGTGATGAGTATAGCGCTCTCGTGATGAATTGGGTCATCACAACCTTCTAATCTTCGGATGTGAAGTGTGATCCGCGCTGCTGAGCTTCCTAAACTTCTTAATTTTCCCTACAAATACAGTCTATATATATGGCCTTCCTGTTGACACGTGTAGACCACCCATAATGCTCCATTTCCTTCTCTCTTTTTTTTTTTTTTTTTTCATTTTATAAATGATTAAGTTCCAGTTTTGGTCCTTTTAACATGCCTAAATTAAAGATTTAATCCATATACTTTATTTTTAACAGAATTTATTCCCTATGTTTTTGTAATTTTATTAATTAATCTAAATAGTTAACATCGTTAATAAACATTATATGATTATATATAATTTGAATACTATAAGAATCTTAAAAACTAGCATGTAGCTTCCCATTTCTTTCAAATTTGCTTCACTTTTTTTTTTGACATTATAAGCAATGGTCAAATTTCAATTTTGGCATCTAGATTATGATAAAACTTGATATTTAATCAATATACTTTAAATTTTGGCCTAATGTAGTTCATCTACTTTTATAATATCGTTAGTTAGTTTAACAGTTAATGTTCGTTGTTAATTATTTCAATGAAAATGTCGATATTAAATTTTCTTAAGAAAAGTATTCTAATTTTTTTATCATGATGGTTTCAAATGAGTGTATTTAATGAAAAAAATACTAATCAATATTTTCAACGTTAAATTTTTTGTTAAATGACTATCAAGTGATTTTTTTTTAATTTCAAAATATCACACTAGAGAAATTAATAGAAGAATTTTATTGATGGTAGCAACTAGACCTAAATTTTTAAATTTGTAAAGTAGATGACTATATTTCTTAAAGTAAAAGTAAGGGACTAAATTTCAAATGCAAGAAGTGCATAGAGACTTAGAGCATATTTTAGCCTTCAAAATTTTTTTCTATAAATTGACATAAATAAATAATCAACCCAATGCAAAGTGTAACACACATTACCTTTTTATTTTAGATTATTCATAATGGTAAATTTTTAGTTTTACTCCTTATATTATTTTTAAATTTATGATGTAATCTTTATACTTTAATTCATAGACCTATATATAAAAGGTTAAGTACTTTCCCATGACAGCCTCAAATCCAACCTATTTTGTAACACCCTTAACCCATATCCGTCGCCAGAGTAGGGTTACGAGGTATTACTGATCAATACACATCACTTAATATACATGTCTCATACATTCATACATTCATATAAAAATACCATTCCACATAATCATAATGTCCCTTAAAAGGATACACGGGTCCTTAAACATGCTTTAGAAATGATTCGGGACTAAACCAATAACATATGAAAATTTTGGGAACTTAGAAAAATTTCAATATTTTAAGGGTCACACGCCTGTGTGCCAGGCCTTGTGAACTAGAGAGTATACTGACTTGGGTCACACGGCCAACCACACGCCCGTGTGTCTAGCCAGTGTGCCCCTTCAAAGTGGCCACACATGCCCATGTGCTAGGCCGTGCAAAACTTGTAGGGTGTACTGACTTGTACCACACTGCCGGTCACACACCCGTGTGTAAGGCCGTGTGGAGTATACTGACTTCAATTCAATTTCAACACCAGGGGACACATGGCAGTGTAACGTGACTTTGTGTCACACACGGTTGAGACACATGCCCGTGTCCCTGCCCATGTGGACAAAAATAGGCTATTTGCAAAGCCATTTTGCCACCCTATTTTTACATGTATACACAAGCACAATATGCAACATTTTTATAACTCAATTGGCAGCCATTCTATAACATTTCATACACATATGATACCAATTCAACATAGTATTCATTACCTAATAAATAACATACATCTTCCATTCATAAACCTACCATATATCAAAATACATTTGTATATCTTCATTCCAACAACTATTTATCAAAACATACGAAATTATAGCATCAAGTTTAGCCAAATCACATGGCTTAACCTTTACACAAAATGTACCAGAACATGATCTCAATTAACTATATTTATCATCTTTAAAACTAGCCTATACATGCCATATTTACAATTATCCACAAGCTCAAAAGTACTAATTGACAATTGGATAGTGTGATGTGAAACTCTGATTTGTCCGAAACGAGCGAGCTAACGCATCTCTATAAAACATAAAAAAAGAAACAGAGTAAGCTTTATAGCTTAGTGAGCTCATATAGTTCAGAATTAAACTTACCATTTAAACATAATCAATGCAAATAATCAAGGTGTATTCAATTCAATTATCAAATGCCTAAACACAAGCATTCATCACAAGTTAGTTACCTAAATACATGAAATCATCCATTATCTCAATACATTGCATTATACCAAATTCATATATCATGTACAACATTGGTAACATCCCATTTTCAATCATATGAACATTAATTCATTTGAAAGCCTTAACTCATTTGTATAAATAGTATTTATGCCCGCTGAACCTATTAAAATCTCGAAAGATACTCGGGTGATATACAGTACACATAAATTAGTAATCCATCAATTCCTTATCATTTTCTGCTCTTTCGAGCTATGAACATTAAGCTCCTCCCGGTGATGAGCGATGAAGCTCTATTGAGTCAAAGCAGTAAGCTCTAACAACATAAGTGAAACGAGAAGCTCATAAGAGTCGAGAAACGATAAGCTCTTACGAGCTGATATATCGGTAAACTCATACAAGCTGCGGTGAATCCGCAACACTTGCAGGATCTCGACCAAAACGGTAACCCTAGTGACATGTCATTTATATCCTACGAATTCATACGGTTCAAACAGGACTCGGTAACCATCAATCTACATCAATAAGGCATTTGTATTTCAAATATATCAATTACTCAATTATATACATTCATTCCAAATAATTACAAATATTTAGAAGTTCGATTCTAATTATACGAACTTACCTCGAGTTGCTCGGATGGAAACTATCGACTATTTGTCAATCTTTCCTTTTCCCCTATCTAAACTTGATCTCGGCTTATTTTGATCTATATATTATCAAATTCAGTACATTCAGTATTCAATTAATTCAAATTAGCCCTTAATACATAATTTTGGAAATTTTACACATTTGCCCCTATACTTTTCACATTTCTACAATTTAGTCATTTTTACATAAAATTGCAAATTCATGCAATTTAGTACTACTCATGCTTAGCCGAATATCATAGGGACTCCTAGCAGCCCATATCTTTCATTATTTCACATTTTTAACCATCACATTTTACATTTTTACAATTTAATCCCTTTTTGACACTTTTGTCAAAAATCACTTTACAAAACTAGTTTAACTATTAACAAATATTCAAAATCCATCATCAAACATCCAATTACTCAAACATTCAACAACGGAAATATGAGAAATCTTTAGAAATTTCAAAATCTAAGGTACGGGCTAGCTAGAATACGAAGCAACAATCTCAAAAACGTAAAAATCATTAAAAACCGAGCAAAAACCATACCTTAATTGAAGAATTTATCAATGCCGAATGAATAATCCTATTTTAGCTTCTTCTACCTCTAATTTTAGGCTAAAAAGATGAATGAATAAAGAATTTTGGTTTTGTTTTATTAATATTAACATTAATAAATATTTTACCAAAATAACCTTAATTAAAAACCATATAATATCATGTTATTATGCCCATTAATGTCCATTCAATTTAATTATGGTCTAATTACAACATAAGGACTTTTAATTTAATGATTCATAGCTATTTAATACCTTTAACTAATAGAACAAGCATTTTACACTTTATGCGATTTAGTCTTTTTTTTACCGAATTAAGCATTCAAACAGTAAAATTTCTTTACGAAACTTTCACACAATAATTCTATCATGTTGTAAACCTTATTAAAATAATAAAATAAATATTTTAACGTCAAATTTGTGGTCCTAAAATCACTGTTCTGATTTGACTCAAAAACGGGCTGTTACATATTTTTTTGCCTTATAATAGTAAAATTTTAGCTTTGATTATTTTATTATGTTCATGATTGAGATTAAATATTTAAATGTAACATAAATTGCTTCTCTATTTTTACAATATCATCATTAGCTAGTCCAAATAATTAACATCTTTATCTATTTGGATTAAATATTTTACTTTGATTTTTAAAAAAAATATTATTCTAACACAATTTTTTTTTTTTGACATAATGAGTTGGAATAAGTGTGTTAAAATCACATCAACTATCGAAATTACGGTGCTAATTATTTAGAGTAACTAATGACACAACTCTTTTTTTACTTTTTCAATCACTATAAGATAACTTTAAATTATAGTTTCAAACTTTCTATTATGCGTACATTTAACATTTAGTCTTTATATTTTAATTTGAGCTAATTTGATCCTCTACTTTATAACGGCATTAGTTAATCCAAATACTATAATAATTAAGGGTATTATCTATTTCAATATTATGTAGAGGAACTAAATTATATCATATTAAAGTATAAATACCAAATCTTAAATTTAAAGATAGTAGAAGAACCGTAACCACAATTTGATCTAAAACCATTTATGCCTAATACAATTATTTATAAATTGATATAATAAAAATTTTGATTTATTAAGGTCTCCAAACCATTCCTTTTGTCGACACCTGTCTAAAAGCAAACAGAACTCCTTTTGATTTTGAGATTTTAAAACAATGGTATACTTTCAGTTTAGTCCTTAGAAAATGTTTAAAATCTATATACCTGTATGATGGCACGTGGCGCACACCCACCAACTTCTTTTCTTTTTCTCATTTTATAAAATGGTTAATTTTCAATTTCAGTCCTTTCTAAAATACTTAAAATTGAAATTGAAATTTTATATGTTAATTTTTAACGGTCTTTATATTTTTATAATGTTATTAATTAGTCCAAATAGTTAATATCATTAAAATTTCAATTAAAATGTTGCATGATTATATATAAATTGAAAGCTGATTTTTTAAGTCTAAAAAGTAGAAGAATTAAATTCTTGAAAATAAAAGCAAGAATACTAAATTCTAAATGTATGAAGTACAAATATTTAAAGTCGTGATTGTTTGAATTGAGATCTAATTGGGTATTGATCCAGAAATATGCACTTTGAAACCAACATGCATGATACTAGGTGTGGTTTAAACTGCATCACATTCTGAAAATAAATCTTAGATTGGCTTAAACTATTTAAAAATAGCTTTATCTAAGAGGTTTAATTGGGCTAAAAATCCTTTATTTAAAAAAAAGAACAAATATAAACTTTATTATTTCCAGGACACAAAGCACCAGTGGTCTAGTGGTAGAATAGTACCCTGCCACGGTACAGACCCGGGTTCGATTCCCGGCTGGTGCACGATAGGAGCTGTGATGAGTATTGCGCTGTCATGGTGATTAGGGTCATCATAGTCATCTGATTTCAGATGTGATCTGCGCTGCTGAGCTTCCTAAGCTTTTTTTTTTTTCCCATTCGTACCAAAATCTATATAAAAAATGTCCATGATGAAGAACTATTTAGCTTGGTTGATCTCGTTATTAGTATAAAAAAAATTATGAAAACCTAAAAAAAGCAAAATATTATTACAATAAATGTAGTGGTTTACAGGGTAATTTATACAAATGTTGATTCAACTATATTCATATTTGGTCACTCAATTTTAAAAATTTTCAATTTAGCCATTAACGTTTGTATTTGTTCTTGTCTTAGTCACTCGTTGAATTGATAAGAAAAATAACGGCATGCCCTTTTTCTAAACTGGTATAATAACAAATTTAGTTTTCAATATTTACATATACTATCGATTTAATCTTAATTCTTAATAATTCAATTAATTTAACCATTCACATTTATGAATTCTATCAACTTAATCCTAACTAATGTTTTGAGTTTTTAAATTTGATGTATTGGAGGGTTGTAGGTCAAGATCTTTTGCTAGTAGCAACTTGCTGTCTAATTCAAGTTTGTTTTCAACCTCAAAGCTCCTCTCAAGAAACTCAACTTGAGTCGCTATAAGCCATCTTTTCTTTTCACTTGGTGGCTAACACGTTCATCATCTCTTCCATTAACATACTTATATTCCAGCTTCTCACTTGATTGATTAAATCACAGGCAAAACAACATAAAAATAAGATGATTTTACTATATAAATACCAATCATCCAATCTTTTTTACAAACTTCATTATCGAATGTTCTCAAGCAAGGGATATATGTATATGTAGTAAATTTAATATCCAAATGCTAAAACAACACTAACTGCAAGAAGGCGGTCAATGTTTCCATTTTGAGTACGTAGTCTTTCCGAAACCACAATCAGACTCTATTCTAGACAGTGTAATGGAAAAAGTAAACACTTTTTTGTTGATAATTAGCTTTCCTACTTGAGGAAAACAATTCGTTCAAATTAACCCAACATACAACATCATAAACATAAAAGCAAATACAGAAAGGGAAATCCAAAGCTAAAAGTAAAGAGAAAGAACCCCAAGATTGACACAAAACAGAGGTCGGTTTTTTTTTTTTTTAATCACGGTAATTCCCTTAAATTCTTCTCTGATTGTTCATTTCTGGGTTTTTTTTTTTTTCTCTACTCTTGATATCTAATTGTCATCTAATTTTCGGGTGTTCTTTGAAACCTGAAAAAGGTAAGTTAGATTTTTCATTTTCTTTCTTCAAACTTTTATAAAGAGTTTAATGATCAAATTTATAAAGTTTGTAAATGCGAAGTGATAAATTTATTGAATTATGTAGGATTAGGGTCAAATTAATAAAAATACGTAAGTGTTGAAGATTAAATGTGTTATTATATCATTTAAAAAATCTCACATTATTTCATTGTCAATTTAATCATGAGTGACCACATGATAAGTGCTACAAGTAACATGTTTTAATCGTTTTCTTAATGCGTTTTTAGGTGATTATTCGAGGTTTAATTGCGAATTTTATACTCCTAATTTTTTAAATTCATGTTTTTATACTTAAGAGAGCATTTGAAAGCAAAATGAGCGAAAATTGAAAAACCAGAACAAGTTTCAGGGGTCACACAGGCTGGGCCATTCCACACGGGCTGGGTACACAACCGTGTGAGCCACAAGGGCTGTCACATGGCCATGTGCTAAACCGTGTCAAAATCGTAAACTGCATCTTAAAAATACGAAAAGTCAAAATAAAAAAAGAATATAAACATTAGTACCTAAATTAAAAATTATTATTATTATATTAAATATTACCTGCGGAAATGGTTTCAATGCCATCATATTAAAATTTTAGAGAAAAAAAATACAAACCTTTTAAAAGAAATTTCTTCCGCACTTTTGACGGGATAGTATATATTATCTTATGTATATAATATATATATATATATATATATATATATATATATTGAAAGTTTATTGAATTTTATGATGGGCATAAGGCTAAGATGATAGAAAATTTTGAAATGTATAGACCATAAAAATTTATCAATTTAAATAATTTGTAATCAAATTGTCACAAATGCATTTATCTTTATTGGGAGCGACTTATATAAACAACAAAATAGAAAAATATAGAAGATTGTACACACAAATATTTATTTGAAAAATTTCCTTGAAGAGGATAAAAAAACACAAATAAAAGAGATTTTGACTTTTTATTAAAGGAGTAAACTAATGATAATACACTATAGAGAAAATAAATTTAAAATATCGCTAAAGTAATCGGACTTTAACTATAAAAGATAACAGAGTTTAATTGGAAGAAAAACCCTGACTTATGTGGAGAATACGCCACCATGTTGTAATGTCCTCATTTGCATGGTCATGACTTGGTCCGTCATCGCAACTTAGATATGTCAATTCCTTTTATTGAAATGTGTAGTTAATAACTGTTTATTTGTATAGTAAAAATAAATAAAAAATTAATAATTAAAAAAGTGCACTTAAATTCTACTCATATTTTAGTTTTTAGAAATAAATTTTTTTATTTTCATTAAACTAATCTGTTTTTTAATTTTCAAAATTAAATATAAAAAATATTTTTAAAAATAAGATACAAATATTTTTAGTAAAATTTAAATATAAATACGGGCGGATAGTTTTTTCAAATTTCAAATTATATATGAATTGGAAAATCAGAAAGTGGCTCTAAAACAAGGGATCACTCTGTGTGTGGACTCCCCGTTTTCTCTTCAAAAAGAAAAACAAACACTGTCGAAAATTTAGGGTTTTCGATTTCAATCTCAATGGATCAAGAACTAGACCCATATATCTGCGGTTGCATTATTGAATTCCTTGTCAGGTACTCACCCGACGATATGCATATAAAGAAAGTTATTGAAGCTTTCCCGCCATTGAAGCCCAGGCCTCAGTTGAAAAAAGCCGTGCTCCTCCGTACCATGCGAACCGAAGTCAACGCCGGTGACGTTTCCGAGAAAATACTCGACGCTTTGGAGAAGATCGGGTGCATTGACAGCAACCAAGGGCTCCCCATTCCCGATTCCATGAAGGAAGCCTACTGCGCCGTCGCATTGGAATGCACCGTCAAGTACTTGCCCGGAGATACTGACACGTGCGGCGCCAAGTTCTTGGATGCGGTGGATAGGATTTGGAGGGGCCGGATTCAAGATCTGGAAAGATCCAAGGCGTCCGATTTGGTTTTTGAGCAACTCAGAAACCGTCGATTACAAGTGGAGGCTGCTGCCACCGGGGACGAGGATGCGGTCCGCTGTTTAAGTGCAATCAATACTCGAGGTTATGCCATAGTTAGCCTCAGGCGTTATCTACGCGAAGCGAGTGGGTCGATGAAGCCGCCGGTCCTTGAACAAGCATGCTTGAAGCTTGGAAGGTACTTTACTTAATGGTTTCACTATGTATGCAGTATAGCTAAATCTAGTTCTAGCTATCATTTTGGAATCATTTATGATTTTTTCTATAAACCTATGGTAAATGCTGTGATATTGGACTGCACTTAGTCCTCTTTTAAGCTTTTAAGTCAACATTAGAAATATTATGTGCATGATAACCCAGAATTAGGAATCTTGAAGCAACTAGCTAGGAAATTATCAGATAGGTTTATAGAAATTTCCAGAAGTGCCCAAAATTTAAGGCTATCAAATGGTACCAGAGTTGCGATGAAAACTAAATACGAGGTCTTGAGTTCGAAACATGTGGTAGTTGCCCCTTTTTAAGGGTGCCAAAGTCTTAATGGTTGCGCATTCAAAGAGGACAATATCAATTTGTGTGTGAGAATGGTAGCATTGCAAAAAGAGCCAAACTTTAAGGGTACCAAATGTGTTTTTGAGGAAAAAAATCAAATGGTATTAGAGTTGCGAAGAAACCTCGTATGAGTAGGAGGTAAGAGGTTTTGGGTTCGAAACTTGAAGAACACTCACTTTTAAGTGTCAGTCTTGAGGATGGGGTGGCCCATAGCATCCAAAGAGGAAAATGTTGATTTGTGCAATCATAGAAGAAAAGATGGGTGGCAATCGACCTGGCGACCCATTATGCCAAACAAGAGCTAGGGTTTAAAAGTTTTTAGAAAGAGAACTTGAGTTTACATTTGTCTTATTGATTATGATATATTCCTTTACCTTATTATTTTATAAAACTTATTGCGTGATAATTTTTTTGCATGTGGCAAAAGATATATTAAAATAATTTATTTGATAAATCTTAAAAACTATTTATGATTCAATTATAAATCATTTTCAAATAAGATGTTTATCTTTTATATCCCTACAATTCTATGTATGTTGATTCCCCCAAAGCAATTTAGGTAATATATGACATGATGATTATCAAAGGCAGACTCTTTAAGGAGCAACCTAAAGGGGTTGTCCAGAGTACTTTTTGGTTTTGTCCCTCTGTGTGTCTATAGAGATAGATAGATAGATAGAGAGAGAGAGAGAGAGAGAGAGACTTTATTAGTAAATGATCCAATTTTCTGTCGGTGTTGGAAAAGTTGGTTTAAGGATTGAATTTATTATATCGGGTTGACTAAAAATTTTAATCAAATAGTTATGAAGTACGGAAATTAGAAAATAGAAATACTAGTAATTAATTTAGAAATAAAATAGTACAGTGGCTAAATTGTTGGGGTTGTGAAATTGATGGCATAAATGTAGAGAGACTCAAGAGGGAAATTGACATGGCCTTATGTAGTAATTAAATCAAGAATCATTTTGTGTTAGTGGAGTAAAGTGATCTAAACCATTCATTGCCATCAAATTTCCCATGCGTTAATGAGTGTCATTAGATTAAAAAAATGTTTGAGATAGATGTAAAGATTTAACGTGAATTATGATGTTATGATGTTGAGATTGAATTGTTAGTGATAAATGATAATTAGGATATGTTTGATTACGTCTTGTTGAATTTTGATTCATTTGGTAATTTCATCGGGTGTTTATATACAAATAGCACTGTGATATGATTTTGCAATTGTATTATGATGAGGAGCATGTGAAATGTTATGTTCTTGTATAATAATTATAGAAAGTGATATTGAGAAAATTGATATTTGTATAATTTGATAAAACAAGTTGAAACTGTGATTATTACGTGTAATGATATTATGAGATTATTAAATTGCGCTATTAAATGATGCTAAACATGATTAGGGTTTAGTTGGCATTCCATAAGATTCGTATATGTTGTTGGTGGCAGCATTTGGGCACTATAATGCAATTCATTCTGACACTTTGGTGTGATCCATTCTGGCATCTTGGTGGGATTCATTCTATGGAGTGTTAGGGGGATCGGTGCATTAATGCTTGATCAACACTTCAGTGCTTATTGAGTGTTAGAGGATTAATCCATGTACTTGTACTTATGTTTACATCTTGTTAATAGGGGCCAAAAGTAAATAATGACATGTAATTCTGATTTTGATAATGCAATGTTATTTTGATTCTGGTAATCAAATGTCATCTTAAATTTGAAGATGATATGTGAAATTGGTCGTGCAGATAATGAATATGAAATGATTCTGATAATGAGATTGGCATAGGAATACGATATCATGATGTTGATAAAATGCTAGATGATAGAAATGATTTAATGATTTGCAATAAAGTATTAGTAGCATATTTATAAGTTTAATGTTTTTATGATTGAATTTAAATTACGTTAGTATCAATGAGTATACAATACTCGGTGTACGAATTTGTTTGTTTCTGTGTGCAGGCTTAATTTAGGTTCTTGAAGTGATCATGAGCCTAACAGCATCCAAGACACCAACTCTCAATCTTTTGTAATGTGCTTACCTTGATAGGTCATATACAACATGTATCTAGGTCATTAAGAAGTATTGTGGAGTTTTAGTGACGTTTTGAACATGGCTTAGATGTTTTGGATGATTTTAGTATTACATATCGTATGGTCTTGATAGGTTATATACAACATGTATCTGGGTCACTAAGAAGTATTGTGGAGTCTTAATGACGTTTTGAACATGTCTTGGGTGTTTTGGATGATTTTAGTAGTACATACCGTATGGTTAATAACTAATTTTGCAAAAGTTGATAGTTGATTCAAATAGATTAAGTATGATGCAATGAATGTCATGATTTTAAGGTTTTTGATGTAGTTTTACTTGTCAAATAGGTGTGCATTGGTTTGGTGAAGTTTTGGTGTGAATTAAGTAGCGTTAAGACATTATTTTGCATGCTTATATTGCACTTTTGACATTTTATCATTTGATCTCCAGACACTAAGAACAAATTGATCATTTCAAGTATTTTTGAGCAATGGTCTTGAACATGTCTCGAGACGAATTAGAGGTGTTCATGGGTCAGGCCGAGATTAAACATGATATTAATACATTATATGCTTGCTCAAGTCCGGCTCAACCTACAATATAAGTCTAAAATTTTGGCCAAATACACTTATATTTGTAGATAGCTAACTCAAGTTTATTTTAAATCCATCCATATTGTTTTTTAAGATTTAAAAAATATATATATTTATATTTATTTTAATATTTAATAATTTTACATATGGTCATCTTAAATTTTTTAATGTTTACATTATATTAGTATTATAGATTATTATAGATTTAATTTTTATGTGTTATAAATTATATTTTAAATGGGCTTAATTCTTTTGTCTAAGTTAATTTTTTGGGCTTATCCAAATTTTAGGTAGGCCTTTGGGCTTGAATGGGTAGCTTCTCATGAGCAAGTCTAAGATGTGCATTAACGTGTCTTGAAACAATCGATATTTTGTCTCGAGATTACTAAATATTGAACCTAAAATAAATTTGCCTCGTTACAGGTCTTGAGACAAGAATCCCTTTGTCTCGAGACATCTAAACATTGAAGTTAAGGATTTATAACATGGGAGCTATGTCTTGAGACATGAATTTGACAGTGTTGAATTTGACACATTGAGTTTGAATTTGAATCATAGCTGTGTATTTGTTTCTGTTTAACCTTGAAACACTTTAAATGAGATCACTTAACATTGTTTAATCATGTTTATGTTATAGTTCCAAACGTATGGGAATTATTATGATTGTTTGATCATGTTTATGTTATACTTCTAAATGTATGGGAATTATTATGATTGAATGCAATTATTTGATGAAATGAATTGAGATAGCCTAAGTTACTCCGGTAATATAATGTGATGTCACGCATTTAAATCCAATGTGGGTATCATAAAAATGGTTCCTAAATCATTCTTTAATTCCCGAATTGACTGTTAAAGTATTTTTTTTTTCCAGTAATCATCTACAAAATTTACTTTTATTATATATTTTGACTCAAAATGTAATAGTTCGAACAAATGAAATAGTGACATATGGTGTAATTTTAACGTATAATTACTGAAGTGACTTTTATATAATTGAAATGATAATAAAAATATAATTTTGAAGAAAATAATTTGTAAAAAAAATATTAATTAGTAAAATTGAAAACCAAGTAAAAAAAACTTTTAATGACAAAAAAAGGGATCATTTCCTACTCTCCTCTGCAGTTTCATTTCCAAACCCTATCTGCCATTGATTATAAAGGAATTGATCCACAAATTAATCGTTGTGTATCACATTATATTTTTTAATCTCAATTTATCTCATATTTTTCTAATTTATCTTAATTTAATTTCAAATTTATTTTCATAAAAATATTAAAAATATAAAATAATATTTTAATTGAAAATTATTTAATATAATTAAAATAAAATTTTAATTTCAATTAAAATATTGCATGGTTATCTTGAGAATTTTAGAGAGACTAATGAGCGGTTTCTATTTTTATTAGGTTTGTGTTGCTTTTTTTCTTTCTTTTTACATTATAAAATGATTGTTAAATTTTAGTTTTGATCCCTAAATTATGTTAAAATTTGAGCTTTAATCTATATATTTTAAGTTTTGACATATTTTGGTCCCTCTACTTTTATAATGTCATTAGTCGATTTAAATTGTTAATATTGTTAACCATTTCAATCAAACTGCACATGTTAATTTTTTTCTTAATAATACTATCCTAATAGAAGAAATTATTTTATCATGATAAGTTCAAATGAGTGTTTTTAAGAAAAAATCTTAATCAAGATTTTCAACATTACTTTTATTGTTACATGACTACCAAGTGAATATGTATATTTTTTTAATTTCAAAAAGTCATGTTAGATAATTTAATAGAAGAATTTTAAATTCAAAAAGTATAGGGACTAGATTTTTGAAACTAAAAATAAGGGTAACTAAATTTCAAATTGCAAATAAGTGCTTGAAGTAAAGAATGTTACATATCCAAAAATTGTAATATGAATATGAATGTTTATTTCTTTATGTGGCCAGATCCTTTTAATATATATATGATACGGTTAGTTGAAGCAAGATGAGTTGATTGTTGCTTAGCGGCACTCAGCAGTGCCAACTGTAGATTGCGATTGAGGTAGTTTGATCACTTGCCTTATTTGGTTTGACAATTCAATGAAGAAAATATTTAAACATGTTAAATGTGTTGTTATTTTGAAGATACCATGGTCCTTGGAATGTAGGAATTTGATGGAGATAGTATTACTGATTTTGAAGAGTATATCTTCGACTGGTTATGCTTTGATTGAAAAAGTTTGGGGTGTGCATTGACTCGGTTTGATTTTTTTATACCAAAAACCGAATAAATCGAATTATCCGTGTAGCGACGTAAAAATTTTGGTTTCGGTCGCTAACTGTGGCGATTTATTAAAAAGTTTAAAAATTTAGAAATCGACTTTCGATTTTATTAAAACAGGGAGTCGCCACCGATCCTTTTTCCTAGGTGTGATCGGACACCTAATAAATTTATTTTTTAAACAAAAGAAGGCTGAATTTAGGTCTACACGAAAATCCAGAGAAAAATTAGGGTTCGGGAGTCGGTTACGCGCGAGGAAGATATTAGCACCCTCGCGACGCCCAAAATTGGTATCTTATGAACACGTGTTGCCTTGATTTTCAAAAATGCGAGTTCAATGTAACATTTAGTTGTGATCCGATTGAAACAAGAGAATTTTTAAGCTTTTGATTTTTTAGAAGGACATACCGTTTTAACACGAGTCAATTGATGTTCACCCAACATAGCGATGAAATCGATGACTTAATGTTAAATCGGTACGTTGTCTTGATTATTGAAATCAATCAAAAAATAAGAATATGATTTTCGAAGAGATGCAAAGCAAGTTGATATGAAGTAAAAATAAATAAAAGACGGAGCTAGAAATATATTGAAGCAAATATGAGTGTGACAATAATATTAAAAACAATAAAGATATATGCAATATTAAACGTAATACTAGAATTAAACAGGAAATAAAAACAATGAATGTATACATATAATAATGATATTAAGGATATGTACGTAAAATAAGATGAAAAAGGTTTACAAAACAATACTAATATGGGTACATAATATATATATATATATATATATATATATATATATTTAAAATGAAACTATATAACAGACATACACTAAAAATAATAGTAAAAATAGTAACAAAAAAAGATAGGTGTACACCAAATAACATATAATAATAGTTAATGACGTGATGGGAAACATGATAAAACTAATAATATTGCCTATATACATACACATATATACTTAAAATTTAAACATAATGTTAAAATAAGGTATAAATATATGTAATATATAAAAATGCATAAGATAATGTTAAAATATTTACATAAGTACATACATAATAATGATGTTGAAAACATCTATTAATAATAAACATATACCTATGTGTATTAAAGATACATAAATAATAAAACATATACTAATATGCATAATAATAAGGATAAAATATATACATGATGGGTACATATATATAAAATAAATATTAAAACATATGTAAGTGACATTTAAAAAATATATATATACATAATATATGACAATGAACATATACCACACATATTAGAAATACTAATAACATAAAAATATTAATAACACTACATAAATATGTACATAGGACAATAATAAATATATACATGGAAATATATAAGTAATATATAACTAGTAATATAAATATATATATATATATATGATAATATATATAAAAATATTAAAAATATATGCACATAATATAATATGAAAAAATATATATAATATAATATTAAAATATAATAACACAACATTAAAAATATATATGATACATATTAAAATATAATATTAAAAGTATATATAACATATAAAAAAATATATATAATATAATACCTAACTATACTAAGTACATATACATATATAAAAGATACTATACTATACATGTAATAAATAAATAAAATAACTATATAGATTATAATTAATGATAATACATAATAATAAAAAATAATAACAAAATAATTTGAAAATAAACAATAAACCAACAGAAGGGCTAAATCAAGCACAAAGCAAAATTTTGGGGCGAAATTTGAAATAAAATAAGCCATGGGGTCGAATTGCAATGCGCATGTGACTTAGAGGGACCAAGAGCGCAATATTCCCGTTTATTAAAACACTGCGTATCGATGGGGGCCAAATTGAAAAGCATGATAAATCCCAGAGCCGAATCAAAAAGGACAAAAGACTTAATTGCAAAGGTTTGAAAAAGCGGAAGGGCCAAATGCGCAAATTGCCCTTCCGCTCAAAAACACGCGGATCCTGACCTGGAGCGGGTCGGGTCGATCCGACCCATGCCAAAACGACGTCGTTTAATGCTTTAACAGGGGGAGACCAAAACGGTGCGTTTTGGTCCCCTATAAAAGTCAAAATTTTTTTAAAAAATTTTCATTTGTGTAACTGAAAAAAAAAAAAAGAAAAGAAGAGAGGGGAGAGGGGAGAACCGAGCGATTTCCGGCTAGAGGGGAGGGCGTCGGTCCGATCGCCGGACCGTCGCCGGCGCACGGTGGCCGGAAAAGGTAAAATTTCTTTTTTTTCTTTTTTATTATATTATTTTTATATGTTTTTATTAGTATGGTTTTTTATTTATTTATGTGTTTATAAATATTAAAATAGATTCGAATATAAAACCTAAAAAAAAAAAAAAGAAAATTCACCTTAGATATTGGATTTGATTCTCTGATTCGCTTTGTTTGTTTGAAATACGACCTATGTATGTTTATTGAAATCTATGAACTCCTTTCTTAGTTGATGTTTACAAAGAAAAAAAAAGGAAAGGGAAAAAGAACCCCGTTTTCAGTTTTCTATTCGGCTTTTATAGCCTGTTTTGTTACATTATCTTGCTGCTGTTGCGTGTTTGATGTGCAGGTGGTGGTTGAAGACGGTGGAGCAGGTGGTGGCAGAAGCATGGGCGATGGGACATTGCGGCGCAAGTGGGTGATTAGGGTTTCAGCTTTTTTGAAACCCTAACTTTGGCTAGTTGGGTCATTTGGGGTTTGGGCATTAGGTTGGTATTGGGCCAAGGGGTTAGTGGGTTTGGTAATTGGGTTAGTTTAGATGGGTATTTGGGCTTCTATTGGGTTATAATGTAAATGGGTCAGGGGTATTAGGTAGAATTGGGCTTTAGTATAGTTGAATTTTGATGTAATTGGGCCCAGAAAATTTGGGTTTCTACAATCCGTGTAAACCTAATAAACCAGACTGACCTATGGAGCAAAATCGAATAAATCAATTTGCTTAATATATCATTTGGTATACGAGTTTGATACCAATTTCTAATGTGGTACCTATGTTATTTTTTAGTTCAATTTGGTAATTGTATTTGATAAAAGTTATATATTTTGGTATCCAAAGGTCATAGTGTTAACTTTTTAGTGTTTAATTCAAGTTCTATAGTTGATTTGATGAAAGTTAATTGCTATTATTATTAGTTTTGAATATTTCATTATTTTGTTAATATAATAACTTTAGTGTTAATTGTGAATTTGTTTAAATTTGTGTTTAATTTATCAAATACAGTCTTATTGATGTGATTTAATTCTGATTTTAAAGTTGATTTGATGAATGTTAATTGCGAATATTGTTAACTAATTATAAATTTATACCAAATCAACTCTAAAATTGGAATTAACACTAAAACATTTACACAAAATCTGTAACTTTTATTAGATAATAAGTATTACGTTGGACAAAAACCCACATATATACATTAAAGAAAAGTGTAAAACTCAGGTTATTTAATGTTTTTTCTGGTGCGATTTGGAAATTTTTTTGGGTTTTCTATCGGTTTTTCTTTATATTATAAATAAGGTTAATGTACCATTAATGTTTTAATAATTTGATAATTAACTTTATGTCATATTTTAATCCATATTATTTTCGAATTTTAATTTTGACGAGAATAATAACAATTAAAATTTAATGATAATATAATTTTTCACTCTTCAATTTAGTAATTAGATTTACTTTGTTACTCATACATTTTTTAAGGTCACTTTAGTACTTGAACTTGATAACTGAGTTTATTTTGATTTTAAACTTGTAAAATATAAAAATTTGATCATGTGACACTCTGAAATTGTGTCACATTATCACTTTTTATAAATTTTCAAGTGATGTGATATAATATCATAGTGTCACATTTAGATTTAGTTTGAACGGGTGGTGTGTTTACCTCCAGTGAGGTTAAAAATAGCGGTGGTTGTGAGATTAGTTATTGTAATGATGAGATTGAATACTGTAGCAATGAGGTCAAAACCAACATTGGGGTGTATTTTTGAATTCAAACGCAGTTGTAGAGGTGAGATAAGAATAGAAAATGACCATTAAGAACATTAGATTAGAAATGATATATAATCGAAGTTTTTTAAATTATTTTACTTTTACGAAATTATTAAAAATATGTGAATTTATAAATTCATTTAATAAAATATTAAAATGTATATTCAGATATTTTATTATAAATATTTTAATAAAGGGTTAAATATAAAATTAGTACTGAACTTGTCCATTTCTCTCAGATTGATACTTATGATTTTTTGGTCCTAGATTGGTACCCGAACTTTTTTTTCGTCCACTATATTGATACTTGACACTAATACTATTAATTTTTTACTGACGTGGCATCACTGGCCAATCACGTGCTGCCACGTGGCGTCCTATTATACTTTATTTTTCTTTTTATTTTCCCTCCTCTTCCCTTTTTGGTTTCTTTTCTTATTTTTTTTCTACATTTCTTTATTTTCTTCTTTCCTTTTTCTATCAAAAACTCATTTCATTGCTTCATTTCCCATTAATCCCAATCCTACAAAAATCCCAACGCAACAAGAAGTAAAGAATACAAGACCCTAAAATTTTCTTCATGTTTCTTCTTCTCATTATTGGCTCTTTCCATTCTTTAAATCTTACTCCATTGAAGCCACTCAAAAACCCAAGCCTTCTTTCATCTGCTGCAACTAAATCTTGAGATTCGAAGTAGGGGCGAGTATTTGATCGAATCGAGTCAAAAAATTTCGAGTTAGTCGAGTAGGCGAATCCTATTTTAACAACCGAACTCGATTTAAATTTTTTTCGAATCGAATCGAATAGAGTTAAAAATTTTCGAGTCGATTCGAGCTACCGAATCCTATTATTTATACCCAATGTTACGTTTATATGGAACGACTATTTAACTAGTAGACGAATTACAAGATTATTTAACTACATAAACAATATAATGGTTTTGCCTTTTAATTTAATGAGTAAACATTTATCAAAACGACGTAGTTTTATCTTTTAACCTAATGATTTTGACTTTTAATTTTAGAAAAGGTGAACATTTATCAAAACCTCATAGTTTTGCCTTTTTTTATTTGGATTTTCAGATAACTCGAATTGTGTAATTCATATTTGAGTTAAATCGAAAAACTTAATTTTTTTATTCGAATTGATCTAAATAACTTGATTAACTCAAATAACTTGAACTATTTAATTGAAAATTTAAATTTTTTATCGAGTTCTTCGAATCAAATCAGATTTTGCTCACCCCTAATTCAAAGCCAAAATTGAGATAAACTCGAGTGCAAGCTTAGTCGATTTGTCAGACCCATTTCTTCTTTTACTTCTTCTTGTGCAAATAATTGGTTTTTGGATTTGAATTTTGGGTGAAAGCAAAGGAGAAACGATGAAAATGGAAAGATAAATGGTGGATTCGAGAAATAGGTTTAAAAAAATATTGGTGCTATAGTGAAGGATTTGGGAAAATATTGATGCTATAGTGAAGGATTTGGGATTTGAATTGAATGTTATTCTCCATTGTTCATGAAAATGATTTGGTAAAACAAAAAATAAAATGAAATTTTGAAAAACAAAATGGAACTTATAACTTAATCTTTTATATTGATTTTCGATTTTTTTTAGATGAAAGGAGGGACTATTTGGTTTCAATCACAATCTTTTTGGGTCCTTCCCTTTTGTTGCTACTGTTGCATATTATAGTAACTAACTTGGTGTTTATGTGCTGTACTGAACAGAAATTTCAAGACTCATATGGGGTTTACTTACAGAACCAAAAAAATTTAATGCAAGATTTGATTTCACAATCATCATAGAGAACTTTCTTCGCTGCAATTGGCCCCTTAAATTGGGAGATTCAAAAGAGTGAAGAAGAAAGATAAAGAAGACAGAGGTAGGAAAAGAAAAAAGAAAAGGAAGAAAACAAAAACAAAAACAAAAAGAAAGATGTATGAACATTAAGAAAATTTGGAGGGTTGACAGAAAAAGAAAGAAGAAAAATGAAGAAATGTAGAAGCAGACGCAGACGCAAAAAAAGAATGAAAAAAAAAGGAAGAGGAGGAAAAATAAAAAAGAAAATAAAAAGAAAAATGAAAAAAAGGAAGTATAATAGGACACCACGTGGCAATACACAATTGGCCAGTGCTACCACGTCAGCAAAAAAATAACGGCGTTAGTGTCAGGTACCAATATAGTAGATGGAAAAAAAGTTCGGGTACCAATTTAGGACAAAAAAATCATAAGTACTAATCTAGAAGAAATGGACAAATTTAGTTACCAATTTTATATTTAACCCTTTAATTAAATTATATAATCAATTTAAAATTAGATAAAATGATAATTATTTAAATTAAAATCTATGCATATAATAAAAAAATTATTTTATTTTATATTTATACAATTAATAAATAATTAAAATTTATTAAAAATATATATTAAATAATTATTTTACTACTGAATTTTAATATTATTCATGTAATATTTATTTTTATTATTTAATACTAATTTTATGATAAAAATGTGTTTAATTATTATATAGAATTTTTTTAAAAGTTATAAGAAAATAAATTTATATATTTATTATGTAAAAAATAATTTATTATATATTCATTTCTTAATTAATACATAAACTCAATTTTTCTTAAAAATTAAATTAAAAGTTTTATGAAAAATAATAAAATAAAGGATTTAAAATGTAAATAACCATTTGACTGAAACTGGAGCTGTAACCTCCAGTATAAAATTTAGTGGTCAGTGCGTTTATAACAACTCATTGGTGATGTTCCAAACATCTCCAAAATGACGTGCATTTCAATCACATTTTTTTCTCCTAATATTCCCAATGCACTAGAGATAAAAGGTAATCTAAAGGAGCCCTTAGTGTTGTAATAAATGAATCGGTGGTTGAACGAGATAAATTAACAGTTCTCGATTCAACCAATTAGATTGGTTCGACTGTTAAATTAATACAGTTTTGGCCGGAAATCGCCTGCGGCCCCTCTCTCCCTCTTTTCTCTCCTTTTTTTTTTCTTTCTTCCCCTCTCAAATGAAATTTTTAAAAAAAATTTGGCTTATATAGGGGACCAAAACGCACCGTTTTGGTCCCCCCCTTAATGCTGAAAACGGCGCCATTTGGCCCTCCGACAGGATCCGCGTGTTTTTTAAAACGGAAGGGCTATTTGCGCAATCGGCCCTTCCGCATTTTCAGTGTTTTAAATCAGGTTTATTTTTGTTTATAAATTAGCCCTAAAATTTAATCTGATTTACAATCTAACCCCTGTTGGTGTGCTGTGTTTTGATAGAGCGGGAATATTACTGTTTTAGTCCCCACTATTTCCACGCGTGTTCAGGATGGTCCTTTCCTTTTATTTTTATTCCAATTTCACCCCAAATATTTTGTTTTTAGTTCAATTTAATCCCTTTTTAGTTATTTTTATTAATTGATCATTATTATGATTAATATCATTGTATAATTTTATTATATATGTAAACATATTTAATGTATATACGTGTATTTATTCATATAGTATATTTAATAATAGTCTTGTAGTATTGTTATTACCTCTAATAAGTATATATTATGTATGTATATATTAATACTACATATTTTTATATATATATATTATGTACATATGTTTTTCTAATATTTTATATTATCATGTATATATTTTAATATTATTAGTTATATATATTCTTTATACCATTTCGTGTATATATACCTATATTATCCTTATTATTATTATTAATATATATTTTATATTATAAGTACAGATATGTTTTCTTATATTTTACACTATTATATTTATTATTTATTTTTAACATATTATTATTTTATTTTCTTTACATCATTATTATACCTAGTTTTTGTTTATATATTATATTCTCTCCTTTTTATTTTTATATTTTTTATTTTCATTACGTTTATTCATTACTTGTTATTATTATTTATGTATATATTTTTAAATACTATATCATATATATATTTTCTTAGTACCACATTATGTATATATCATGTATATATTCATTTTTACCCATATTATATTTAATATTAATTTTAATATATTTATTTTATCATACATATATATATACCTTTCTTATTTGTATTATTTGTGTATGTCGTATTATTGATTTTGTATTTATTATTTTCCCTATTGCTACTTATTATATTATTATTTGGTGTACATACATCTTTTACTATTATTAGTATAAATGTATTTTCCTTGTCCATAGTATTCCTAATATTATTGCATATGTTCAATTATACTATGTGTACTCATATCTAGTACGTATATATTTAGTAATATTGCACATATATGTCTATTAGGCATTATATTTCCATACATCATGTATATATGTCATATATTATATTTTTGCATATTACCTTATGTATATATTACCTTATATTATTATTACTAAATGTATTTTATATTTGTTCATATTTGATTTTCTCTTTTAAATATTATTATTATTATTGTTTTGCTACTGCTCTAGTATTATGTTAATATTTTTTATTGATAATGTCATTGTTTGCATCTTCGATTTATTTTAAATTCTTATTTCATGAATATTTTTTTATATAATTACTAATCGAGGCAATATATCGATTTAACATTAAGTCGTAAATTTCATCGCTATGTTGGATGGAATTTATCGGCTCATGTTAAAACGGTATATCCTTCTCAAAAAATCAAAGATTGTAAGTTCTTGTTTTTTTAAAATCGGATCACGATTGGAATTTAAATTGAGCTCGTATTTTTGAAAATCAAGACAACACATGTTTATGAGATACCAATTTTTGGGCGTCGCGAGGGTGCTAATACCTTCCTCGCGCGTAACCAACTTCCGAACCCTAATTTTTTCTCTGAATTTTAACGTAGACCTAAACTCAACCTTTTATTTGGTTTAATAAGAGATCTAATAGGTGTCCGATCACACCTAGGAAAAAGGATCGGTGGCGACTCCCTCTTTATTTTAAAATCAAACTTCAAGTTTTCAAGTTTTCAATAAATCGCCACAATTAGCGACCGAAGCGAAACCAAAATTTTACGTCGCTACAATTAAACCCATTTAACCTGTTCAATTGTTGATTTTTGTCCTAGTTTTCGATTTTTACCAATTTCAAGCAGTGTATGATTCAACTAGTTCAACCCCTTTGTTCGAATCGTTCTATCAACAAGTTCTCAATCTATCTTATCTGGTCTCGTTCTAATAACATTGGTTAAATCATCAAATCTTGATAGAATCCAAGCTTAAGGACTAAAATGGGTCTAGTTACCAAGTTCAAGTGGACAAAAAAAGTACAGGAACCAAATTGGACATAATTGCCAAGTTAATGGGCCAAAAATTATATTATCTCTAAATTTTACTATTAGACTTATATCATGCATAAGTTTTGGATTTAAACATTTAGTTCTTGATTTTCAATTTGATCAATTTTTATTTGTCCTTGTAATTTTTCTGTGAGTGTTATGTAAAAATAGCAAGCTAGTATAGCATTGTGTCACGGGCCACAGATTAAAGCTCATGATGAATGCACACAGAATGCCCTATGGAGGTCAACTGATTAAATGGAGCTTATTTGACTCACTTAAATTGGCCCAATGCGTAAAATATGTGGAGAAACCCATCTAGTTAACCTGGTGAATATTTGACTAGGGTGAATATTTTTTAATCTTAAAGGATCTTGGAAAATCCTTTAAGAATCTCAATTTGTAGATTACCTTTAATCTCAGTCGTCATGTAATTTAAATTGTACCATTGGATCTAGGGGAGCTTAACTATAAATAGAGGTTTTCCTTCTCATTTGTAATCATCCCATTATTGAGTAACCAAATACTTGTAAAAGCATTTACTCAAATACCTTGTGTGCATTACTTTTTTGTGGCTTATTCAGTTCTTTTGTTGCTTTTTTACCTTTAAGTTTGCTTCTGATAAGCTTGTTGCCTTAGAGAATTTTCGGTATGAATTCAGTATGAATTCTCACTTTTGATAGCTAGGTTGACTTAAGTAGACTTGAAGTTAAGTTTTTGTCTAAGGTCACGCGGTTCGCCAGATTAAAGTTCTAGCCCAGTGAGAGTTGATATCAGAGTCAATGTTTAGTAAGTCATCAGTTGAAATAAAAAAAGGAGTAGATGATTAGATTGAGCCTAGGGAGACCTGTGAGGGGAGAGGGGGCATTAAAAGCTAGCAAATCGAGGGATATGTTGTCGACTTTGGAAGGTCAGGTGACCAATCTCGAGAAATTCATGGGTGATACGAGGGAAAACACTCGAGGTAGTTAAGGGACACATCGAAGAGTTGGACTCGATGAAAGAGTAGCTCAAGTAATTTATGATGGAGGCTCTCGATCCCAATGTGGAAGTAATGTAGTGGGTGTTCAATTCTACTATGGATAAGCTGACAGTGAAGGATGATGCTCTAGAGGTTATGGTGTTGACTTTGAAGGAACATGTTGAGAAGCTTAAGGAGGAGCTAGTTATTTGCAAAGCTGATTTGGGTAAAAGGATGCTGGATTCAGTTCTTAAGTAGCATAAAATGGATGTTCCCAAACCGAAAGGGTTTAAGGGGTCAAGGTTTGCGAGGAATGTGAACAATTTCTTATGGGGAATGGAACACTACTTTCGTGTGATAGACATTGAAAATGATGCCACTAAGGTAAACATTGCTCCAATTTATTTTACCGATATCACTATTTTATGATGGCCTCATAAGTCCATAGATGAGAGGTAAGAGGTGATATCATTATTGGGATTTGTTGGAGTTACAGAATGAATTTAGGAAGCAATTTTACCCTAAGTATGTTGAGGAAGAAGTTTGGGCTAAGTTGTGTTGACTTACGCAACAAGGCACTGTTCGAGAGTTCACTAAGTTGTTACTCAAAATCCTTGATTTGAGTGAGAAAGAGGCATTCTACTGGTTCAAGGATGGGTTAAATCCTTGGGTGAAGCAAGACTTGCGTAGACTAGCAGTCAAAGAACTTACCAAAGCCATGGCTGAGGTGGAGTCATTTGTTGAGCTTGATTTGAAGAAAGACAAGTTTGAGTCTTCCAAGCTTAAAGAGACGAGTAATGGTGGGGGTGGCCATTGGGAAGAAAAAGATAAAAATGACAATGATGATAATGGAAAGAGTAATGGTCATGAGAAACCACGTAATGGAAAGTTGAAGCCCAATGATAAATTGGAGAAGCCAGTGAAGTGTTTCATATATTGTGGTCTGCATAAGGTACGAGACTGCCCACAGAAGATTCAAGTTCATTGCGATCAACAAAGAAGAGGAAGTGGAGCCTAAGAAGGATAAATTATTAAAGCTTGGTTTAATGATGCTTAATTTTGCTAAAGTGAAGAGGGATCACAAGCAAAAAGGGTTTATATTTGTGGACATTAACATCGTAGGTCAAATGAGGAGTGCTCTTGTTGATACAAGGACATCTGATTTGTTTATATCGCAAAAAGTCGCGGATAAACTTGGTGTCTTAGTTAACAAATTGACTAAAAAGATCAAAATTGTTAATTTCAAAGAGGTCCCAACTATGACAGTAACATAAGGAGCTGAGCTACAAATTGGGGACTGGAAAGGCAAGGAAAACATTGAGGTAATTCACTTAGATGATTACAAGTTTGTTCTTGGCTTGAATTTCCTTGACAAGATTAATGCTCTGTTGGTTCCTTTTGCTGAATTCATATGTATCTTGGATACTTGTCAACGACAATGAATTGTGTTGGTGAGTCATGATAAGAAAGGTGGAACCAATGTATTTTTGGTAATCCAGCTAGTTGAGGATGTTCATTGTGGTAAGAACATTGACTTGGTAGATTAGAGTGCTACGAAGACCCCCTTGAAAATGCTAAAGGTGCAACAAACCGATGTGAAGCCTGTTGAGTTATTAGTGGGGCTACCACTTATGAGAGAGGTGGATTGTGCATCAAACTTTGTGGGAAAGTGGTGATGCAAACTGGGTATTTAAAACGAGTAAATGTTGTGAGTGGGGTACATCTCAAACACTTTCTAGTGTTTTTCATTTTGATTGACCGTGGACTTGACAAAGACATAAATACCCTTTCAGAGTTTTGAAAGGGGTAAGTTGAGGGGCTTAAAAATTAGACTTAGTAGCAATACTCAAAGTTAACCCAATGCTTAATGTGGTGTGTCAAAGTCTTTTTGTGTGGATCAAGGAGATCCCGATCTATGCAAGTCACAATAGGGGCAAGTAAGAGCAGTGACCTCTTTCGATCGAAATGTACAAAAGAGAGAGACAATTCGAGGTAGACGAAGATAGAGACAGAAGCTGAGACAAATGTTTCAAGGAGTAAAATTACCCAACATAAAGAATAGTTGGGAATTAGTTGAGGCATCGTGGGAGTTCATGGACAAGTTGGACCAATGACATTTCGAAGATGTGACGAGGGCGTCGCGAGAATGGTGGGGGTGAATGTCACGGGCCACAAATCAAAGCCCATGACAAATGCACATAAAACGTCCCATGGAGATCAACTGATTAAATAAGGCTCATTTGACCAACTTAAATTGGCCCGACTTGTAGAACATGTGGAGAAACCCATCTACTTAGCTTAGTGAATATGGAAAGTAGCTTATATTTTATCAAGGTGAATATTTTGTAATCCTGGAAGATTTTGTAATATTAGAAGATCTTAGAAAATCTTAGAAAATCCCTTAAGAATCTCAATTTGTAGATCTCAATTATTAATGTAATTTAAACAATATTGTTAGATCTGGAGAGCTCAACTTTAAATAGATACATTCCTCTCATTTGTAATCATATCATTATTAAGTAATCAAATACTTTTGAAAACTTTTACTTAAACACCTTGTATGCATGTTTTCTTGTGGCTTATTCGGTTCTTTCATTGCTTTTTTATCTGAGTTTGCTTCTGCTAAGTTCGGTGCCTTAGAGAATTTCTATTGTGAATTATTACTTTTGATAGTTAAGTTGATAGGCAGATTTAAAACTAAATTTTTGCCTAAAACCACGCGGTTCATTAGACTAAAGTTTTAACCTCATGACAATTGCACGTAATAATATATTTGTCGCATATGACTGGAAATAAAAGAATTCAAATTAACAAATTTAAGGATTATTGGTTGGTTAATATTTCAAAATTCAAAAAAAAAAATAAAAACTAAAAATAACAATTAAAATATAAGGACAAAATCCACAATTACTCATAATACAAGGACTAAAAACAAATTTTGACATTAAAATTAGCTATGTAACACTTATTCCAATTTCAAGAACTATGCTGGAAAAACTCGACTGTGCACAAATATGGACGCAAGAGATAATTATAAATGCTACAGAGAAATTTATCTACATGTTCTTTGTTTTAACTATACATGCTTATCTGCAACAAGTCGAACTTTATTCAGAGATTCTTTAAAGGCTTGCCATGCAACCGTATAATGATCTCGGGATATCATCCCTTCTTCGACAACTTGCATTGCCCGTCTGTGCAAATGGTCAAACCACTGAACTGGGTTGCTAATGTCGATGTTATTGGATCCATGTTCGGGTATGTATAGTCGCTTAAAATCTTTCCGCCAGCGAGACAAGATATACTGGAAAGGGATTTCCTCGACGCCGTTGTAGTGGAGGACACACAAGCAGTGTCGGCAAAGGTACCCGTTGAAGTTAAAGCAGCTGCATATGCAACGGATTTCTGTTCCGGCTTTGTCATGCATGACTTCGAAGTTCTTGATATTGCTCCGGTCTCCTTCGGCCTCATGTTCCTTAATCATGTAGGTTATAACCGGTCCGTTGGCATGAACTTGGGTGATGCTAAAACAAGGCATCATCACAACTTCATCTTGGAACCTCCTGAAAATTTCATTCGTATACAACTTCGAAAGCTGTAATTCGTAAAAGCATCTTGTTTTCAACAATGGACTTGAATCTCTCGATTCAAGATCATTGATTGCTTCTATTTTACGCTCTTCTTGCACAAGTAATTCGTACTTGCCAAAAAATTCTTTCAAAGAAGTTTGCTTATGCACAAAACTGTCAAAAAACGAGCTCCTGCACTCACCATTCTCAAAAGTGCACATTCCAGCAAAAAAGGTATCTTTTTGGTAAACCGGAGCCCATCGCTCTCTTTCCTCATACAGAGTACAAAGCCATGCATGATCTACAAGTCCGAACCGTCGAATCATATCATCCCAGCCCATTTCAAATTCGTCCACCTTCACGGTCTCATAGACTGTCCTATTTAATATCAGTTGAAAGACACCAGATTCCTGCAACTCTCCCAAATTCTCGAATAAGCTTTGCATGACATGCAACAAATGCAATCGATGGTGAGCCCTGGGAAACACCTCAGATATTGCACTTTGCATGGCCCTGCAGTGGTCTGTGATTATGGTTTGCGGAGAGCGACCAGACATACAAGTAAGCCATGCCCTAAATAGCCAAACATATGATTCGAATGTATCATCAGCAAGCAAACCACAGCCCAGCAAGATAGACTGCCCATGATGATTTACTCCAACAAATGCCACGAGAGGAATCTCGTATTTGTTTGACAAGCATGTGGTATCAACTGCAACCACATCACCAAAGTAACCATATGCAGCCCTAGACCTAGAATCCATCCAAAAAACATTTCTTAAACAACCTTCATCATTCAGATCTATCAGGTAAACGAAATTCGGACTAGTAAGCTGAATGCGGCTAAAAAAATCATATATAATTTGGGAATCTCCTTTGTTAAGCTTCAAGCGCTTAGAACGATCAACGGTCTCACTAATTTCTCCTTCAAGTGAGTTCAAGTTTCCATAACCCACTGGATCGGCCATAGATGTACGGTACAACTTGATAGTCCGCACTTCTACATCCACAGTAGGCTCTACCTTCCTTTTGGCCACAGCGTCCATCTTCTTGTGTGACTTACAATTTTGCGCTCTTTCATGGTCAAATAGGTGATTGTGTTCCAGTTTGACTTCATCGACCCGCCATCTATTTGATTCTACTAACCTCAACCTTATCATCGCGAGACAGCCAGTTCTTGTTTCCTTCCTACGACTGTTTGCTTCTTTGATTGTTTTGAAGCCCTCGCAGTTACAACAGAGCACGGCTCCGCGTTTCTCTTTGCTGTTACGCTTCGTCCACGAAGATTTGACCCTAATTGCAAATCCTAGTTCCTTGGCATAACAGTTATAGTAATTATAAGCATCATTGTAAGATTCAAACTCCATCCCCATAACCGGCGGTGGATAATTTTTTCCTTGGGATATGCCATTTTCAATGGAAACTGCAGTTGCATCATCCCCGTTGCTTTCATGATTGTCGTCAATCTCAAGCATTCCGTCACAATCATCCTGAAGGCCATTGCTTTCAATGTCGAGGCCATTTCCTTCTATGTCAAGGCTATTGCTGTCAATATCAATGTCGTTCCCTTCCATTTCAAGCTCATTTCCATCATCCTCAAATAATTGCTCACTGTTTTGAGAACCCTCTTCCATCTGAAATGGAAACCCCATCAAATGGATAACTGACACTTAAAGAAAATACAAACAGAATAACCGAAGAAGTAACGCATAAACGATGCTAATACGTGATCTTTGAGATTCCAACTCTTCCCCACGCATTGTGTTTTAAAGAATGGTTACTATAAAAATTTAAGAAAACATGACATTATTGGGAGAGACAGCCACGAACCCGAAAATATTAGTCTTTATATACCATAAAAAGGACATGAAACTATACCATAAAAAGGACATGAAACTACCTTAATTATACCAAATATAGATAAAAGATTTAGTACATTTAACTATGCCCTCCATCCATATTTATTTCTTAGCATGGTTTCACAATTAAAAGTTGTAACCATTTACTCATATATTCTAACACAGAAATTTAGAAAATTTCATCAAATAATTTGAATTTTAATGCTTTAAATATCAAGAAGTAAAAACTGGAACTGTAATGGCAAAGAAGAAGAAAACAAGGTTCTCTACTCTTAGCATATCTAAAGAACAGCGTAGTTTCTTCATTGAAAATCAAGGTTCAGCTTAATTAACTAATAAAAAAAGAAGTTTATTAAGAACATCCAAGAAATTAAAGATCAAAACCCTAGAAATGGGGGGAAATGGGAACTGGGAAAGACAAAGAAGTAAATCGAGTGAAGGAAATGGGGGAAACGAACCGTGATGAGGAGGTTGGGCGGCGGGGACGGAGACAAAGCGTGATGGTGATCGCCGGTGGAAAACGCCGGATCGCCGGTCATGGTTGGAGTGAGGGTGAGGGAGCCTTGCGTCAAAGTATGAGAGGTTAGTTTTACCCTAAGGCTCTCAATCACTATATTCCCACTTTGGTCCTTTGTTTTCCTTGTATTTGCTTTTGCTTAGTTGCATTTGAAAAAGAATGGTGCTATTTTTAGAAATATTGAAAAGTTTAGGGACTCAGCCATTTGATTTTCCATTTTGAAGTGAGTCTTCTTTCCTTTCTGGTGGAGCTAAGGATTCCGTGGTTCTGTTATCGATATGTTAGATTCTGAGTTGAATGATAACTCCACGCGCTGGTTTCAACGTGACACACGCTCCAAAATCTGATCTAACTTACAATCAATTCAGTTATAAAATTACTAAAAATGATTGTTTTTTATAAAGGAACAATTATTATTTTGAGGGTATTTATATTTTTTATATTTTAATTAATTTAAAAAAATATATACATTAAAAATTTTAATATTTGAATCCAAAACATCATATCTTCACTTACTCAATTTTACCATTTAAATCTAGATCTGTTCATAGGTCAGACTATTCATTTAAGCTCACTCGAAATTTGAAAAATTTTGGGCAAAAATATTAGACTTGTTTAAAATATGAGTTAGGCTCAAACTTGAACATTCAAAGTTCGACCCGACTCATTTTAAATTTATAATACTTTATGCTATGTTATTTTTATATATTATGTAATTTAGAACGCATTAAAAAAAATATATACTAAATATATAATATTACTCTAATGTAAATATTAAAACCATGTTAAGATGATTATATAAAAAAATTAATAAATAAAAAGTATTAAATTATTAAATATTAAAATAAAAAATATTTTTTTAAAAAATAATATGGATAGGTCTAAATAGGCTTGTATTAATTTTTTATAAATATGAATGAATTTGGAAAACAAAATTTGCCTAGATTTTGGGTCAAACCGGACTTGAATAAGTATAAAATATTTTAATATCATACTTAGATCTGACCTGACTCATGAGTACTTCTATTTAAATCAAATTATATTTTTTCATATAATTTTAGCTTAACTAGTTTTAATATAAAAATAATTTAGGAGGCGTTACACTAAAATGAACTTATAGCGCGTGGCACTGTGGCGAACTAGTAATAATGTTTTTTTTTCCTCTGTTTTTCTGGTCCATAATTTATGAGCAAAACACTTAACTCTTATTTTTATTTTCTCAAACTTTTAAAGAGAAAAATAGACAAAAATGGTGGAGGGAGTTTAGTTCGTTAAAAGCAGTGGCAAAGAAGGCGAGGGTAAATAGCAAAAATAAAAATAAAAATGGCGACGACTCTTCTGCTCACTCCTCAGTCGCTTGCTTTTTCAAAATTCTCTGTTTCAACCAAAAAAGTAGCGATTAACAGCCAAAGAGCGACGAGATTCGTCGCCAAAGCCAGTGGTGGAGAAGAGAAGAACGACGAGAAAGGCTTCACTCCGTTTGGTTTCGTCACCGATAATCCTTCCAGCCGCAGCGCCATTCAATTGCCGGAATCCCCTGCTGAGGATGGCAATGTCGGCCAAATGCTTTATGTGAGTAACTTTATTATAGCCGTCGTCGCCTATGCACTTAAAGTTGTGGATTTTATATTCGATGAAAAATTAATGGGATCAACATTGCAGAGGATAGAAGACAAGGGAAAGGAGTATGGCTCATACATAAAGTCTGGAAAGCTTAGATGGTTTGTTAGAGAAACTGGTAATGCTTCACACTTTCCCTATATTTAAAATCTTGATTGTAATGCTTGAGCTTTAGCTCTCGGTTGGTATCATTACTATTGCAAGTTGTAACAATAGGAGGATGTGAGTTCGAGTTAAGCACGAACTTAAGGGTTTTAGGGAGAGTAAGAGTAGTAATAGGAATTGTATAAAAATCTTCAATTGCATATCACGTGTTCATGCTCGGGATTACTTGTCCAAACTCAAGTGTAAAAACTCCATAGTTTGTGTATGGGATGAATTTCCTAATACTAATGTCATATTTGAACTTAACTCTAATTGCTCGGTTGCATTTAGTTTATGCATTTCCTAATTATTTTACTCATTTGAAAAGAAAATGAAAAATGAAATCAAGCAAAGGTATTGTTATTGTTTTGAAAGTAATGTTGGGTGGTTTGTAGGGTCACCTGAAAGCCGACGTGGTACAGTTGTCTTCCTACATGGGGCTCCAACACAATCTTATAGCTATCGAGTTGTAATGTCTCAGGTTGTGTTTAACACATATTCGAATATTAATTTCGACATATAATCTGAATTTTCTTTTTTAAAATTTGAGGTTTCCCTTTTGTGTGTTATGCATTAGATGTCTGATGCTGGTTTCCATTGCTTTGCACCTGATTGGATAGGATTTGGTTTCAGTGACAAACCACAGCCTGGATATGGGTTTGATTACACAGGTTTTCGTAGTTACATGATAATACCATCGTCTAATTCACCAACAGTGCGTCAGATGTAAATCCATTAATGCTATATATGTTAATATTTACAGAGAAGGAGTTCCATGAGGCACTTGACAAGTTATTGGATGTCTTGGAGGTCAAGTCTCCTTTCTTTCTTGTGGTTCAGGTTTGATAATCCGCTATGTCAAGCATGAATACTTTAAGATTTAAAATGAAGAGTCATACCAACATAATCTACATACCTAATTTACTCTTTTTTTTTTGGATATGGTTGAAGGGGTTTGTTGTAGGTTCATATGGATTGACATGGGCATTGAAAAATCCCAGCAAGATATCCAAATTAGCAATTTTGAATACTCCATTAACAGTTTCATCTCCTGTTCCTGGACTTTTTCAACAGCTAAGGTTTGGGTTTATCTTTCTATGAATATGTTATTCGGATCCGACAATTACAAGCTAATTGAGTTGGAGTAACATAGATTATGAAATTGTCCTTTTGTTTCTCTCACAGAATACCACTTTTTGGAGAATTTACTTCTCAAAATGCTGTGATAGCTGAACGCTTTATTGAAGCAGGTAGCCCGTATGTATCCAATTCCAATATATATCCCTGCTATTTTCACAATATTTCTCTTCTTAGGTTATAGCAGATACCTATCCGTATTTGTTATTCTCACCTAAATCCGAGTTTCTAAAGATTAAATGGTAAATTTCATTTGACAGATATGTGCTGAAGCTGGAAAAGGCTGATGTCTATCGATTACCATATTTGGCCAGCAGCGGACCCGGCTTCGGTTTGTCTTTCATCCTTACATTTACGGGCTTTTTTCAGTTAAATGCTTAACATGATATCATAGCTCGTATTATGTTTTGAACCTGAGACTAAATCCAGTTGGTTTATGCATTCACCTAACAAGTCCGGATTTCAAATCCCAGTGTTTACAACTCCTTTAATTCGGGTTTTATTCAAAGACAATCCCAATAATGCAAAAATAGTTCGGTGTTTCAGCATTACTGGAAGCAGCAAGAAAAATTAATTTCAGAGACATCTCAAGTCAAATAGCTGATGGATTTGCATCTGGAAGGTACATTTTCTTCTTTAGCATTTTTATTCTCATATCCAATACTTACATCCGAGCCCGAGCAGTATAGCTCTATAGCTGTATAGCAACTTTCTCCCGTATGCGGTCTAGATATAACCCTTTTAAAAACCCTTTTTCCATCTTCAGATGGGATAAACCAGTTCTGGTTGCTTGGGGTTTAGCGGACAAGTACCTCCCTCAAACAATAGCCGAAGAATTTCGGAAACAAAACCTGAGCTCAGTTGAGCTCAAGCTGATAGAAGGTGCCGGTCATATGCCTCAGGAGGACTGGTAAAACTAGATTCCATTTACATTATCCATTTTCATTTCTGCATTTTTATTTTATCTTTTGGTCTCATTAAATTGAAAATCAACAGGCCTGAGAAAGTTGTCGATGCTTTGAGAATGTTCTTCTAAGTTGCATACCCTTGTTTTTATGATATTGACTTCCCTTTTCTTGCAAGGTAAGTTACCTACAATTCCTTCTATGTTAGTTCACTTTCTTTATTTCTTTTTAAAGTATTCGTGTCCGATAGATATCTGAATAATGATGAGTATTTATTGATTTGAATTAATTTAACCAACCAAACTGAATAAATTTAATTTATTTGGTTCGATTTTAAAAATTGATTTATTTAATTAATTCGATGAATTATCCAAAATTTTAAATTGATAAGCAAATAGATTGAATCAGCTGTTTTTTTTTTTTTATTAATTTTAAATTATATGTGACTATGTTATATCATTTATGTTTATAACATTACATGTTATATAATATTTAACTAATGGAATCAATTGACTTAAATTGGGTTTTTTTTTACGGCTTAAAATATAATTTTATTATTATATTAACTTAAAATATAAATTTGCAATTTTAGCAGAGAGGCCTTATTTGCTCCCTTTAGATCAGGGTGGCAGTAGGGGAACTGGCAAGGGTTCGACCTCTAAAATTAAAATTTTAGTTAAAATTGATAAAATTTTAATTTGATCATAAAAAATATAAACTATTAAAATGATAAAATTGCATTTAACTCTTATAAAATTATATAAATTAATTTCCTTGCAAAACTCAAAAACATATAAAGCTTATACAAAAATTTGCTTGCAAATCTTTTGGATCTAAAACTACTTATTTCATATTTCCTGCAGGTATTTTACAGAAAACAGAGCAATGTAATTTTCTGATTAACTAAAACTATTGTATAGATTTGTAGTTTAGATGATGTATTTCTATATATCCAATGCACAGCACAGGACAAACATTTTTAAGCTCAGTGACTTGCATAAAACCTTTCAAATCGGATGAAATTGATTATGTAATTGGAATACAAAATAAAAATATTTTTATTAATAAAAATTAAATTGATTATGGTATCTAATATATGAACAAATAAAAGTGAAAATTTTCCAAGGTTCTAATTTTGGAGGTGATGAATCTCTGGATATAAACCATAAAACGGATACAAAGAATAATTATTAATGAAATGAGGAAGAAGAAAAGAAAATTAAATAACTTATTATCTTGTAATGGATGTCATCCCATATACATGGTATATATAGAGAGAGAGAATATGTAGCAGTGACGGCTATTTTCATTCCATTATTACAGTGATCGGGAAAACCACAAACAAAATAGTTATGTCCTTGTTGAAGAGTGATAAGGTCAATTAAATTAATTGAAATTATTCTCTATTAAGTGATAAATAACTTTTATCTACTTGTCATTTTTTACATTTTTTTTTGAAAAAAAATTCTATCGAATAATTTTTATTTTGAATTATCAGACATGTGTAAAAAATTAAATCATTCAAAATATGAATTTTTAATTGATTTAAATTTTTCAATGAAACAAGGCCTTAGGTGACAAAACAATTAATAAAATTAAATCATGTAATTAATAATTTCCAAAAATCATGTAATAAAAATTAAGTCATTAATTCCAGGATTTTGGACATATTTTCAAGAGCCACGACACGAGTTGTATCCATCTAAATCAAAGTGACAAAGACCCCGGGATCAAATCTTCTCTAATTTAATTCTATCAACACGAAGGAAATCAATTTCTTTGTTCAAGATCAAGTCCCAACAATTCTTGAAATGAATCTTATTGACCCAAGATCAAATCTCAAAGACTCTTGAATCAATTCTCAAGCAATCATATCTCTAATCTCATTTTCAAAATCAAGTGTCGATGACTCTTGAAGTGGATCACACTATCTAAAATCAAGTCTCAAAAACCCTTCTATTGAAGTTTTGTTGAATAAAAAAAATCAATAAATTTTATTTCTATTCAAGAAACATACAAAAATTGAAACTTTTTAAATAAAACTTATTGACTCCACATTTTTAGTTTGCATTTTTTATGCAAAAAGTTGTGTACAAAATTGTAGCATGTCCGATAGGACGATTTTGCCTTTCAACTATTTTCATCAAAGTTGCAATAGTTTAGAAGAACCTTGTTAAAAATGCAAATCATATGTTTTCTCCAACTCGAAAGTTATAATATATATATATATATATCAGCAACAACACTACACCAAAACTCATAATCAAATTCAAACGTAGAGGCTGTGATAAAAAAAAAATTGTATAATTGACGGAAAAATATTAATATTATGATTAATTGTCTTTAATTACGCACTTTCAAAATCAATAAAAATTAAAATACTTTAATTTTTTCAGAGAGAGAACAATTTATTTAATCTCGAAATTGAGAGGGATATCATTTTCCCTTTACTTTTGATTAACAATTTTTATACTCTAAATTTCCATCATTCATACCAAATATAACCTTAAAGTGTAAAACAGATTTAACTAATTAAGCCGATTAAATTTTTTAAATTAATGATTTTTAAATTGATAATTGAAAAGAGCAAATTAATTAATCTTTTAATTTTATTTTTAAAACATCGTATGTAATTCAAATAAAATTCATTTAGGCAATAATTTTAAATTATCATATGAATATGATATAATATATAGTTTATATTACAGTATTATATGTTCATTTACAACTTTTATATAAAAACATAAGTCATTTATTATTAAGTAGTTAAAAATGACTAAATTAGCTAAATTAATTATCTTAGACTTTATTCAGCAGAGTGGAAAGAAAATTTAAAAGATGAAAATTTTAAGGGTAGAAAAATAGAAAATATAAATTTTCTTTCCTCACGATTGTGCTTGAAAGGAAAAATGGAAAAATTTAATCATATATTGTTTAGTAGAGTTGAACTATCATATACTCATTCCTTGTTCTGTTCTTATTTTTTCAATTTGGAACGATATTAAAATTTTATTTCGCTTTTCCGCTCAGCCAACACATCCTTAAAGTCGATTTTAATTTATTAGGTTAATTAAGTTAATTTTGTCAGAAAATTTGATATTATATAAATATTAAATATATTAACTGAAGTCTTCATCGTTGAATTATTGATGAAATAAGAAAGAAAAAAAAAATGAGAAAAGAAATTTATTTATATATTTATTGTAAAATAACGAATCGAGATGACTACGTAGCAGTAATAGCTATTTTCATGCCACCTCCACAGTGACCTGGAAAACCGCATACAAAATAGTTATCTCCCTTTTTAAGCGGAATAAGATCATCTCCCGTCTCGAAAACTGGAGCTTCTTGTGGAATTTTACACGACTCATATGCTTCTTTATCGACTACTGCAACGTCGTGATTCGCTCGATTATACGTAAATTCAAGGACATCACCCGCCTTGAAGCTTTTTCCCTTGGGCCAATTGCTCACATCGAAACCCCAACCAGAAGCATCACCCACCATGAAAGTGGCTGCAAAGCTGCTCTGAAAACATAACATTAGAGTCAACCAAATCGTCGCACTGCCTCTTTCTCGGCCCATTTCTTCTATGTTTTCTTTACACTAAGAATTTTGGAGGTACAATTTGTGATCTAAATGGGTTCGCCCTTTTTATAGCCTTTATTTTTTAGAAAAATAATCAATGAATTTGGTAACGTATACAGATTTTAATTTGCCTCATAACTCTCCTTTTATGCGGTACAATCACCATTTATTTATTTGGATACTCATATTAAATGTTATTAAATACAACATGGTCAATAAAAATAGGTAAAAGAGATAAATACAAACTATCTATTTTTCTAAAAAGCCAAAAAAATTATTTTGATGAGAATGTTATATGTCGAAAAAAAGTGTTGATTAAAATCTCGAAAAAGTTAAAATAATATGTTTGGTAAACTCAACACGTTACTGAAATGATGCTTATTATGATGTCTTCCAATTTCTCTTCTATTTTTTTAAACTTATAACTTAAGTTGTTATTTTAAAAAAAGAAATTATTGTGATGATCAGACGTGTCTCCAAAAACCATCAAATAATTTCTTAGTTTTCAATAATAGTTTATCTACGATACACCTATCACGTCCCATGAGTGTAGATTTGTAAATAATATCACATCTACCATCTTCCTCTAGATATTTCCAACTTCACTAAATTCTGTTAAATTTTATTGTAAATTATCTTAACGACAAACAGCTTCGTAGATTTCCCAATCCATGAACGTTCCAATATATGATTTTCATTAGACACAGCTGGCCTACATAGCAGAGCCTACCTGATATACCTTTCTGTGAGACAGAAACTTGCACATAATCCATAGCCTTAGAAATTGTACAAACTGAAAAAACAAGACTTGGTCGTTTTTTCCGTCCTCCAAGTCCCTTGGGCTATCCTCCAAATCAAATCCCCTATTATCAAGGCCCAATTTAAGGGAGAAATCAAAATTCAAATTAGTATAATTCCCATGATTACTAGCTTTATCCTTATCACATTCCCCAAAATTAGGAATTTCCAATTCCCTTCCTCCCTGTAGCCAGACACTCTCACTATTTGTGCTCGTCGGGATGTCCCAATCGACCACAGAGAAAACAGAAAAGTGATAAGCGCTTGAACTGAAATCTCGCATAAACCTCGTTTTTCTTAGGCATAACAATTCGTTTCCTTCGTTTCAGAGGTTGCTAAATATCCACACGTACTCGAATCCGCATATAACTTTGAAAGCTTCGAGTTGATCCTTTCGCATCGTAGTCTAGGAATTTCACGATGAAATTTCCAGAAACTTTACCAACGCCTCAAACATCAATCCATTGGCTAAATCATAAATCTGTTCCCAAAAACCAACAAAAAATACGTCCATGGACTCCCATAAACTACCCTACCAACGTCCACCTCATAAAAAAACGAAATAAAAACAGTTTATCACTCAAATTTGAAATAGAACCCACAAAGGGTGCTAGATATTAACCAACGTAGTCCTCATCGCTTGGAACTGAATCGTGCTCGCAATTCGAAAACTCCCAACCAAATGGTATTCATAAACCTTCAACCTTAGCCTCTAACAGGATTTGCCAAGCCTCCTCCTCTCCTTCATCAATCCTCATATTTGCGATTTCTTCTTCCATGATTGCAATCCCCACATTCGACAAACCCACCCCAAGAAGAAAACATGCAAAAAAAAAAAAAAAAATCACCCTAATCAAAAGAGAAAATGTGCCATAAGAACATACCTATACTATCATAAATTTAGTTTTTAAACTTTATATAAAAAAAAAATTAACAATCATGTCTACAACTTTTGAGTTATCAATTATTCTCTCTATATAAACCATCCATGTGATTGAAGTATACAAATACCATAATTGGTATACATTTTCAGAGTCAATCGATACTAAATTATACCAGTGCTTCAATCGATACTTAAATTAACCATAATTTAAGTATCCAATAAAAAAATAAAACACTTCTCTTATTTTTGACCTTTTTTTTTTGTTGATGTGATTGTTGACGTGGTACTAATACATTAGTAATTATTGTTGACATGAAGCACCATGTTATTAATGTACATGTTAACACTATAACAGTCAAAGATGGAAAACGTTGGTAAAATGATTTACTTTATATAATTTGAGAATTTAAAAACTTAATTAAATATATTTTTCTATGAGGAGGACTTCATTAATTTTTTTCCAAAAGTTTAGAGACATATAAATCGCTTTAGTTTTTTTTTTTTCGTTAACATTAATTTAAAATATTATATACAACATACTAACAAAGAATCTCGAAGTATGCTAAAAATATATAATAACTTTTAAACATATTTTAATACTTCATTAATTTTTAACTACACTGAAATGAAATGAAAAAGAAAAAAAAAACCTCCAAAAAAATCCCATCATAAAACTCAAGATTTTTTAATTAAAAACTTTGCCTGGGTTTTGACTTTTGAAGAAAGCATATATATTTTATCTTGAAATAAGTCAATATTTAATTTTTAAATTTAACAAATTTTTTCAAACTTAATTCTTTAATTTTTGTGGGATTTATATTAACGCCTGAGAATGATAATTTTTTCCAAGTTTAATTTTTATGATGACGTTGTACTTTAAGCTTAAATCTTACCATCATTTAACGATATCATTACATGGGCTAAAATTAGAAAGTATTACAAAATTTTAAGATTAATGTAAGAAAAATTACTGAGCTCTAAGATAAAATAAAAGAGTAAGTTATGGAATAAATATTGTTTTATCCAACTTTTAGGACTTGGGAGTTTGCCGTATGGACTTAAATTTTGTCTTTTTTTTTTTTTTTTTTTTTTTTTTTTTTTTTAAATAGCATTAAGAAGGGCAGAGCGCAGAGACGCTTCAAATCCCTCAGTTTCCCTCACAATTCACACTATAAATAAGGGTTAATCAATTTTCTTAATTCTTGTTGGAAGTCACCACTGTGATCTCTTGGCTCTTCAATGGCTTTTTGGGGTCAGTTCTTATTTTTTTTATTTCATTTTTACTTTTGTTGTAGAAGTGACATTTATTTTTTTGGCAGGAGTTGTGAAACCTGGGCAACCTTTCACTCATGCACCTCTAAATGCAAGGTTTCATCTATCCCAAGTACTATTGATAAAATTTTCCACTATTCTTGAGTTAATGGCTGATTCCCAATATCTGATAAGAAAATGAACGTAAATATGTGATTGTGAGGCAACATTAGGAATGGGTAATGGAGTAGAGAAAGTCATAGTTCATAATGTGGGGAATAAGATGCCATTCTCTGCAGTTTGTTTCCTGATAAGTCAGAGTGTTGTCAAATGAATTTGGAATTTGAGGAATCTGATAAAGTTGTCTTCTCTACTATCGGCCTTCGAACTGTTCGTCTTACTCGTTAATATCCGCCTACTTCCCTTATTCATCATAATGATGAATTGTATCTTTTTTTGGATTTTTTATTTTTTGAATTTATTTCATGTTCTTTGCGGCGTAGGAGTTCTTTTCTACTGTTTACATTAACTATGTTGGTTAGAGAATCATATGGGGAAGATATTGCAGAAACAAAAACAGAAAGATCGGATAAAAGCGAAGAAAGTGAGTATGGCGGTAGTTTTATTGATGATGATGATCCGGAATTCGTCTCATCTTCTCAAGAATTTTCTGGCGAAGGAAGGCGTAAGAAGAAATACCAGATCAGTGAATCTGAAAATGAGGGAAGTTCTCAGCAAATGGATTTCACTAGTGGTGTTGCTGCTACTATGGAAGTATTGGACAGTGAACTTGAAGTTACATTGCCCATCTCCTCACTATCTGCATCGAAGAGTGGAAAAGCTGATGTGAAGGAAATAGCTAGAAAAAAATAGATAATCAAAATGACAATGAGATTGAAGATGATGCTACCATGTTAGAAGGGACTAATGCTGTGAGAGGTGTTGAGCTTGAATGGTATGATTGTTCTATGACTTTAATAGAAACAGATAAATCTATCAAATGATATTGAAATTTGATGCAATATCTAAAGTAACTATATTATTGAAGGCGAGCCATGGGTGCCAACTATCATCTGTTTAAGATATGGTTGTTTGCTTCATAGGATTGTGTTTGACTTTTTTTTTTATTCTTACTGGCTTGCAGTAAATCATGGAATAGGCATGGAGAAAAACAAAAGCATGAGCTTCGTGAAGAGCTCTGGCAAAGGAGGAAAGATTACCGGGAACTGATCATTGCATTGAAAAAGCTTGTCTACTTAGTTGCATGCTTTACAAGCAAATTGCCTTGTAAGTAATGACTACTTGCTGGCTTCCAGTGAAGTGGGTACTGAAGATGGAGCTAAGTTAAAGAGGAAAAGAAAAGAACATTTTGAATATAAAACACTCGAAGACAATGTTACCAAAGAGGATGAAGTCCAGAAAAGTGGTTCAAATTTGAACACTGTGACCGAGGATGTAGCAGTGGAGGATAAGGAAACTCAAAACCAAGATAATCACAAGTAGGTTTTTATCCTTGGACTCACAATACTGTGAATAGCCATACTGCAATTGCAGTTTTCTCATTTCTAATTTATGATATATATATCTTTGATGCCTGAGTTGGCTTTGCTAGCAAATGACATTGTTTTCTTTCTTAAAGGAAGAGGGAAAAGAAGAGAAAGTGTAAGGATAAAGAAGGGGATGCTATGAAGATGGAACCACCTAGCTTACCAGCCAATGAAAAGAAGATAACTGTTGTGGAAATGGATGCCAAGGGTGCTAATGATAAGGAAATTTAGCTGTCAAATGGATTTATCATTGAAGAATTAGAAATGGGGAAACCAGATGGGAAAATAGCTTTTCTTGGTAGAAAGGCATGTAGTCTTCATTTTCTTCGTGGTGAACGAGTAGGTACTAATGTATTCCTGCAGGGTGCATGACAGCTGAATTTCCGTAGTATTTTTGTTCTAACGTTGTACTTGTGTTAATTTTTATTTTAATTTTGGTACTTAAAAATAATAACGTTAATTTTTTAGTATTTAATTTAGATTTAAAGTTGATTTAATTAATGATTATTTGCTAATATTATTAAATTTGACATTTTTATAATAACTTTTGTCAAATACAAATTTCATCCATTAAGCAATTTGAATAAATGGAAGATGATTAATTAATGGATATATAGATGATTTAATTGTTGATTAGAGTGGAATAATCTGCCATTTGCGAATAGAATTTTCTTTTCCTTTTAAAAAAAAATCGATTTACTATTCAAAATTTGTAGTTTACGTTTCATATTGAAGCTCGAGTCTTGTCGGCATTAATAAAAAAAAAATCGTATAATTACTTAAAACAATGTAATTAAAATAAATGATAATTTGAGGCAATCAAATCGACATCACTGTTCAGGCTGAGGCAACGGACAGATCCAAAGATATTTAGAGAAGAAATAGAGACCGTTAAAATGCGATATTGTATTTTTATTAAAAATTAAAAAAAAAACAAAAATTAATTAATTAATTAGTGGAATTCAAGAAGATAAAGATTGAGTGGAGGTGGGAAAGATATTTAGAAATTAAAAAAAAAAAACCTTAAAAAGAATTTATTATAGGACTAATATTATATAGCTATTTGCGAGCTACGTGGCGCATCGAATGAAAATAAAATAATTTCCTGACATTTATGCGTCTTAAGTACGCGCTGATTCCTCCATCAATCACCGTTTATCATCTACAGATACGATTATCATACAAGTAACCAAGCTTTAAAACGAAGGTTCTAAAGTTATTATAATAGATTCGTGTACAGGTAATTCCTATCTTCTACAATAAAATAAAAAATATATTCCGCGTTTCTCGTTACGATAAATTCACCTGAACCTTCAAAACCAAAACCGCTCAATTCAATTCAATTTAACTCAGCTCAGCTCAGCTCAGCTCAACTCACTTCACTTAACTCTTTTCTGCTGCGGTGGCGATGGGGGCGGCGATGTTGTCGGAGATGGCGACGGAGATCGTGGTGCCAGTGTGCGCCGTGATTGGAATAGCTTTCTCGTTGGTGCAGTGGGTGATGGTGTCGCGCGTGAAGCTTACCTCCGAGCGTCATGCGTCGTCGGCGAATAGTAGCAAGAATGGTTACGGTGATTACTTGATTGAGGAAGAGGAAGGAATCAATGACCATAGCGTTGTCACCAAGTGCGCTGATATTCAAAACGCTATCTCTGAAGGTTAGATCTAAGTTTTTTTTTTTTGTTTTTCTTTTCTTTAATCTTTTTTTGAAGAATTCTTTTCTTTAATCTTTCGTGTTATATTTACAGTGGCAAGAATTTTCAAGAAAACGTTATACCACTGATAATCACAAGTTTAGAACGTAATAATAAGCGATTTAGTTAACATGGAAATTAAAATTTAGTTATTTTAATGCTCAACTTCGTTATTCTGTTAAAATTTTAAGTATATAATTTTTGTAAAGTTTAACTTTACGAGGAGGTAATCAACGGTTTAATTTAAAATTTTTAATTTAAAGGTTTTTATTTTTATTGCAATTAAATTATAGAATTTGTGATGAAGCTCAATCAGCGAGTTTTTAAAAGGTAAGTATTTGTTTAATTATTTTCATCTTAAATGACTTGGGTTGAATTTTGAATTCTTTGCACACCATCAAGGAAACTATCAGTAATAAAAAATCAAATTCTTTTATAAAAATTAAAATATATATTTGATCTAGTTTTTAGTTTAAGGGGAATGTTATTGGGTGCTTAGTGGCATTGGTTAAGGTTATATTACTGTACTAATGTATAATTACTAAAAAAATTAATGTATAATTAATTTATTTTTTAATTCAATAAAAACAATATATTAAATACAAAATAATTTTTCATAAAATAGTAATATAATAATTAGATCAATTTTTTATCGGTTGGTTCAATATATATATATATATCTTCCCGACTAGGCAGGCCACCAATTCCCAGTTCATAGAGTCTTCCATTTACATTTAATTTAGTTTTAATTAATCTTCTTTTAATTGGATATAAGATTGATTCTTTTTAGAGTTCGGTATGGAGTTATAACTGGGACAGGCTTTATCTTTGATGTTACTGGAAGTTATTATACGTTGTCTTATGCAAATAAAGGTCATTTGCCCTCCATGTATGTTAGAATTATTAGCCTCCCTTGCACATGTGCTGCACGTGGCCTGTTTTCCTTATCTTCCTTTTCTTGAAAGTTTCTTTGGTATGCTCACAATGGAAGATTTAACTTTCCAGTGGGATCAAGAAAATTAGCTTGGGGTTAACAATTTATTATCTCACGTCTCACTTTTTTTAATATATGTGAAGGAATATGTGTCATCGATGATTTCACTTTTGAAGTTATAACAATTTTCATTAAAGTTGTATATGATAATTTTCTTTTTAAAGTAATAATAATAATTGAGAATATAATATCAGCATAGAATATTGTTGGAGCCTTTTAAATAATTGATACTTATTCCTTGCTCCAACTTTTGTAAACAAAAAAGATAATAATTTAATAAAGATATTTTCTGTTTTATTGCTTTGGAAGCTGTTTAAGGTTTGGAAACTTGTCTTATGAACTTGTTATGCAGCTTTTATTCTGTAAGGGTTAAATACTTTGTCAGTTTCGTATTTGAAATTTTCCAAATGTTTTAGCACCAGTAACTAAATAATTTGATAATAGAAATGAAAATTTATTATTGACACTAATACATTTCAATTCGACAATTACAACAACAAAGATAATATATTGATAATCTAGGAGTTATATATTAATTGATAACTATGATTATAATATATTATTTAATAATAACATAACTATTTATTTCAAAATAATTAAAGTTGAGAAATGCTTATGTATATACATGATGATGCTTTTGTTACCCTTTTTTTTTTTTTTTTTTTGTGAAAAAGATTCCAATATCATGAACTATTTGGGAGATGCATTATTGAACTTTCTAGTACTAAAGAGTAAAATCATAAGCCTTGTTGCTCTGGTCTTAGTTTCATGCACAAGTCAGTTCTTCAATTCGTGGTGATGCATTATCCTGCATTTGTGCTCATTGTGAGATTTAGTCTCCTGTATGATTCTTGATCATCTCTTAGTTAACCTGTGGATGTATCGGTGTAACAGGTGCAACATCCTTTCTTTTTACTGAATATCAGTATGTTGGCATCTTCATGATTGCTTTCGCTATTCTGATTTTCCTCTTCCTGGGCTCTGTCGAAGGCTTCAGCATGAAGAGCCAGCCTTGCACCTATGATAAGGAGAAGATGTGCAAACCAGCTCTTGCGACTGCTATCTTCAGTACTGTATCCTTCTTGCTCGGTGCCATCACTTCAGTTCTTTCTGGATTCCTTGGAATGAAAATTGCTACCTATGCCAATGCAAGAACAACCTTGGAAGCAAGAAAAGGTGTCGGAAAGGCTTTTATTGTTGCGTTTAGATCTGGTGCAGTAATGGGTTTTCTCCTTGCAGCTAATGGTTTATTGGTACTTTACATTGCCATCAATCTATTCAAGCTGTACTATGGTGATGACTGGGAAGGCCTTTTTGAGGCTATTACTGGTTATGGTCTTGGTGGATCCTCTATGGCACTCTTTGGAAGAGTTGGTGGTGGTATCTATACAAAGGCTGCTGATGTTGGTGCTGATCTCGTAGGAAAGGTTGAAAGGAATATTCCAGAAGATGACCCAAGAAACCCAGCTGTAAGCCTAGTTATTTTTTTTTGGAAAATAGTTATATGATCATCTTTCTGCAAGTAACTCGAATAGAACCCTTAAATGATATAATTTTTTTTTATTAATCAGGTCATTGCTGATAATGTTGGTGATAATGTCGGGGACATTGCTGGAATGGGGTCTGATCTATTTGGCTCATATGCTGAATCTTCCTGTGCTGCTCTTGTTGTAGCTTCTATATCCTCCTTTGGAATAAACCATGACTTCACGGGCATGTTGTATCCTCTGCTCATTAGTTCTGTTGGTATTCTTGTCTGTTTGATCACAACCCTATTTGCTACGGATTTGTTCGAAATCAAGGTTGTCATGGAAATTGAACCAGCTTTGAAGAAGCAGCTCATCATCTCCACTATTCTAATGACAGTAGGAATCGCAATTGTTACTTGGATTGGTGTGCCATCTTCCTTCACCATTTACAATTTTGGGGTTCAGAAAGTTGTTAAGAATTGGTAAGTTTACATGGTTCTTATAGATAACATTCATGTTGTAAAAGTAGCATTCCTCGAATTTCCTGCTGGATGAATACTATAACACAGGCATGCTCCTAATTTTGTGAGATCAGGAAAGATTAACTTATTATTATCTTTTGGTGAGTTACACAGTTGATATTGGGCTAATTAGTTTCTTAAAATCAGCATAGTTTGAGAAAATTGACTTGGTATGCTTGTACCCTAATAACATGAATATTATAATGAACTTCAGAAAAGACCTGAAGCAGAAATTTGCATGCAGTATCTCTTTGCTTAGCATCCTATTTCTCATGTAGTTGCTTTCCTCATGCTTGTAAAATGATTTTGATTTGCAGGCAACTATTTTTGTGCGTGGGTGTTGGTCTCTGGGCTGGACTTATTATTGGTTTTGTTACTGAGTACTATACCAGCAATGCTTACAGGTATGGGAATAGTGCTTTGACTAATTTCTATAGTGGTATTCATGTTTTTGCATCTTAATTGATCATTTCCTGTATTTTCAGCCCTGTGCAGGATGTTGCCGACTCTTGCAGGACGGGAGCAGCAACCAATGTTATATTTGGCCTTGCTTTAGGATACAAATCTGTGATCATCCCAATTTTTGCCATAGCAATCAGTATTTTTGTTAGTTTTAGCTTTGCTGCTATGTATGGGATTGCAGTTGCTGCCCTTGGAATGTTGAGCACCATTGCAACTGGGTTGGCTATCGATGCTTATGGTCCCATCAGTGACAATGCTGGAGGTATCGCTGAGATGGCTGGTATGAGCCATCGCATTCGTGAGAGAACTGATGCTCTTGATGCTGCTGGAAACACCACTGCTGCCATTGGAAAGGTACTGCATTTAATTATCTTTCCCAGGGGCTGTTGTTACAAAAGTGATTTTAACTTCAAAAGCTGTTCACTTAAATTTTAGTATAGCATAAGTGAAAGTACCGTGTTTGATGAACTATCCTTGTATGATTCCAGGGATTTGCCATTGGGTCAGCGGCGTTGGTGTCTTTGGCTCTATTTGGTGCCTTTGTGAGCCGTGCTGCTATCACGACCGTAGATGTCTTGACCCCAAAAGTTTTCATTGGTTTAATAGTTGGAGCCATGCTTCCTTACTGGTTCTCTGCAATGACCATGAAGAGTGTGGGAAGTGCTGCTTTAAAGATGGTTGAGGAGGTTCGCAGACAGTTCAACACCATTCCCGGTCTCATGGAGGGTCATGCCAAGCCCGATTATGCTACCTGTGTCAAAATCTCAACTGATGCCTCTATCAAGGAGATGATCCCTCCTGGTGCCCTTGTTATGCTTACTCCCCTCATTGTTGGAACTTTCTTTGGTGTTGAGACTCTTTCTGGTGTCCTTGCTGGGGCTCTTGTTTCCGGTGTTCAGGTAGCAAATTCACGATTTATTTTCCTTTGGTTTATTTATGAATGGTCACCATGCAATCTATAAGAAAATTTTTGTAAGTTACTATTGAAAGCTTGACTGATTTTGGTTCGAAAGTAGGTCCATTTTAAATCATTAATAATAGTTAATTGACTTCGTTCTTTGACAGATTGCAATTTCTGCATCCAATACTGGTGGGGCATGGGACAATGCCAAGAAGTACATTGAGGTAAATGACCTTTCCCTGAACAACTTTATGGGCTTCAACACTTTCTTTGCGCCAATTGATTTATATCATGTTCATTGCCAGGCCGGTGTGTCCGAGCATGCAAGGACCCTCGGTCCAAAAGGATCCGATCCTCACAAGGCAGCTGTCATCGGTGACACTGTTGGAGACCCTCTCAAGGATACCTCCGGTCCATCACTTAACATTCTTATCAAGCTTATGGCAGTCGAGTCACTTGTGTTTGCTCCCTTCTTCGCCACACACGGTGGTCTACTCTTCAAGATCTTTTAGGGAATGGATGGCTGGAAATGCACCGTGGAAGGCTGATTAGCATCTCTGTTTAAATAGTGTTGTTTCCATTCAGTCATTACTTTTAGTTTCTTGCATGATTGTATCCATCCACAGTCTGTTATGAGGTCTTTTTTTAGTTTTGCATAGTTGCTGATGATGATAACTGAGATGGGTTAGGATTGGACCTGGCACTTCGTATCCTGTTTGTGTAATTGTTTCTTGTTACAGTCGTAATTTTTGATAGGTTAATAAATTGTATCATAGATTTTGACATGCTTGTGTTTTTCTTCCCCTCATATTGTGTAATTGTTTCGTGTTTGATATTGCGGAGTCTCTTTAGGGGTATGGATGAAAATGGGAGCTTAAGGATGAGCTTTATTTGATTAATGGCTACTTTGATGATAACTAATGTCTTGTTATTTTTAAATGGTTTAATTTATAATTTGATAATTGGGTTTAACATTTTTTTCTAATTTGGTACCTGTATTTGATAAAAGTTTATATATTTTGGTGTCTAAAGGCAACATTGTTTAACTTTTTAATCCTCAATTTAGGAAAGTTTATATATTTTGGTGTCTAAAGGCAACATTGTTTAACTTTTTAATCCTCAATTTAGGTTTTAAAATTGATTGGATGAAAATCCATAATTAAATTAATTATATTAGTAGATAATTTTCATCAAATTAACTATAACTTGAATTAAACCAGGGGCCTAACTAGCGAGTCGGCAAGGGGTTTGTTTCCTTAAAATAAATTTTTTTTCATTCATTCAAGTCTTTTAAAATTTTTAAAATTTTAAATTAAAAAAGGTAAAATTTCACTTTGTTCCCTTTAAAAATGATAAAATTTTAATTTAATCCTTTAAAAATTATAAAAACATAGACTATTAATATGGTGAAATTGTATTTTTACTATCATAAAAATTATAATTTAATTTCGGTCTCCTAGAAAAGTTTTCTGCTTTTGCCCCTGAATTAAATTATATTGTTTGGATAATAAATGACTAATTAAGCGTAAAATCAAACAAATTACCATTTAACATTAAATGTATTCTATTAATAAAATCGTGAAATTTTAAATTTTAATCAAATCAAACCTAAACTTAAATATTAAAAATTAGAATCGTTACTTTTGTTAATATATATATATATATTTGTTAATTATAGAAATTAAAGTAAATAAAAATGATACAAGCATTAGGAAAAAATTACTTCATTCAATTTATGATTGTTGTTTAATGTATGAGATTCTTTTTATTAAATTAGAAATTTAAGGAATGGGTTGTTTTTTTAAAGTTTTATTGATGAGTATTGTACATTTAAAATCTTAATTTTATTTATTTGGTACTTGTATTTTTCATATATTTTTAAGATTATTTTTAAGAAATTAAAACATTGTTAGACAATACAATTAGATTTTAAGTTAGAGTATATAAATAAAAGACTATATATACAAATATGGAAACATTTTTTAAAGCAAAATAAAAGAAAAATAAGGGACTTTAATATAATAAATTTAATTTTGGAAAGTAATTGTTCAAGATCTCAAATTTATCATTTTAAATTTTTAAAAAATATTTTTTATAATTTAAATTTTTATAGAAATTTTAAATTATATATATTTTATATTTTTTTAATAATTTTAGAGTTTTTTTAAAGATTATTTTGAAAATTTTAAAAGGTGTTAATTTTTTCATTCTTGAAATTGATGGGTACCCAAAGACAAGGAGTAATTATTGTTTACTTTTTTTTGATTTATTCAAAAGTCAAATAATTAAGTTTGATTAAGTCGAAATTTAAAAATATTTTCAATTTTTTTTTAACCGAAACAAGTTTTGCTCGCTCATTGGTGTCAATTTTAGCCCAAACTTGTTTGAAAGTCTCTGTTTATTATTTAAAATAATATGGTAAATTATAAGTTTAATCACTTATATTTACTTAGAATTACGTTTTGATCATTGGACTTTTAAGAATTGTTATATAATCATTGATATTATCAATTTGTTATATTATAATCACCGAGTCATTAACTTTTGTTAACAGTGCGATGACAAATTGAATATCATTATTTCTAACGAAAATTTTGGGTCAAATTATATAACTATTTCCTGTATTTTTTTAAGTAATTTAACCAAAATTGATATTAGAAAAATGAACGAGAGTAATGTGATGTCATGGACTACAATGATTTGTGTTGATGAAAAAGGATGTTGTAGGCGACTTTTAATGAAACTAGTTTTTACTTATGTTCCGCGTTGGGTTAAATAGTTTTAGATTAAATAGTTAAAATTTAAAGGTTATACTATGTTTCAAGTTTTTCTCTCTATATATTAGGAATTTGGTTCCTATATTTTTATGTTTGAGAATTTAGTCCTTCTATTTTTTGAATTTAAAAATTCAAATTCATTTGTTAACATTGTTAAAATTCTTTTATTAATTTATTGGTGTGGCATTCTAAAATTTAAAAAGTACTCACTTAATAATCATGTGAAAAAATGGCATAATGGGCATGATTAACAAAGTATTTTAATAATGTTCACGATACTTGAAATTTATATCAATATTTTAATTAAAATAAAATATTTAGATTAATTAATTGCACTATAAACGTTGAGGTACTAAATTCTGTAAAAAAATTAAAGTATAAAGATTAAATCTCAAATTTGAGTATAACATAAGGATTAAAATAAAAATTTGACCTTTTATATAATCTAAAAAAAAGGGAAATCATTATTTAAAAAAAAAAAAAACAAAGACACATCAAAGCCTTCCTTTCATATATAGTAGTATAGATAAGATTATCCATATTACATTTGTTGGACTGATCCATGTCATAACCCTTGGGTAATTAGGTTTTTTCGAGAGAGATTATCTCATGGAATGCTCAAAATGGAAGCTTTCAAGACATTTTTATCGGCAAGTAAAGAATGGAATATAAGGCAAATCAAAACACATTTGGAATTGGTAGTGTCTTACAATGCAATTGGTTCATGTGAGCATATACATGGAAAAGTATAGTGGAATTTTTAAATTTCATAAGTAGGATTAGAGAATTAAAGGAAATTTGGTGAAGATTTACGTTACTGTTTGACTAGTCATGGGGAGGGTTAGATTAATCCAATTGACTCCTAACTAATCTCGTTATACGAATTAACTTGAATAGTGCTCATGCAAACCGAGTGTACTATACCTTGGCGGTGACTCGCGTATGGCGTGGTCTTAAAGACAATTAAGTCTCCTACAGCTTTCTCATACACTTGGTAGGCTTTTCTTACTCAGCCAAAACTATGCGGCGTATTCTTCTTTAAGTGTACTCTTCCTTCGCTTGAAGATGTACTATAAATAAATCCTTAGATACTGTCAACTGGTGGATACTTTAACGCTAGTATTGCACCAATACTCTAACTCGCTAGAAAGTCAGTAGGGTGGCGAATTATACTACCATAGTGCGCCAAAACAGTTTACATACATACTTTACTCACCTTTTTGGATCTATTGCTTTTGGGGTGTGACAAAGCCATCATTAATGGTTCAATAACCATAACATAACAAATCGATAATGTTAGTGATCATTTAGTAATTTTAAAAAAAATGATAACTAAAATGTAATTTTGAGCAAATATAAGCGACTAAACTTGTAGTTTACTCAAAATAATGTTAAAATGATAAATATATTTTAAAAGGTCACAAATATAAGCAATCTAATTACAATCAATATTATAAATTACAATTTAATTAATAATCAAAATATATCTAAACTTAACACACATAGTAAGACTCGAACCATAATAAATTGGAGAGAAAAACTCACATAGTTTACTAAATTATGTCACATGAGTCAAATAATTCATATAAAATATATATTTATAAAAGAATTATTATAATATTATTTAGGTTTAATGACAAGTTTGGCCACTAACGTTTACATATTTTATCAAAACGATCCTAATTGTATTTTTAAGCCTTTTTTGGCCATCAACTTTTTTTTTTTTGTCAAATTGCTTTTTGAAACAGATTTGATGAAAGTACCATTAAAAAAATTAACGGAGGTGATGTAGAATATTTTTAATGAGATGTAATCTATTACTTAAGTAACCCAATAATATAATTACATGTGAAAAATAAAAAAAATTAAATAAAAAAAATTCCAAAATGAAAGCATACGTTTGTTTACTGAGAGGTTTTAAAAAGATAATTAATAAATCAAACTAAAAATACTAAATGTCTGCATTCATTTTGAAACTTTTTTTAGATAATTACTTTTATTTTTTTAAAATTAAGAGTTATTTTTTTAACTTCATAAATTATTTATTTTATTATTTCCACGTGTAATTATTTTATTACGTTATCTAAATAATAAATTACATCTCATTAAAACATTCCACATATGAATCCCATATCATCCCGTTAACTTTATTAACAGTACTTTCATCAAATCTGTTAAAAAAAAAGAATTTGAAAAAAAAAGAAAAAAGGTTGATGGCAAAAAAGGCTCAAAAATACAATTAGGGCCATTTTGACAAAACATGTAAACGTTAGTGGCTAAATTTGTTATTAAGCCTATTATTTATTACTTTTAAAAAATTTAGTATTTTCTCTAATCAAATTGATATCAAATTGACTCGTGATACCAATTTAGGCAATCACATTATATATAAGATTGAATAATATATATATTAAGTGTTTAACTAAGTTGGTGTCACAGTAAACTAAGTACCATTTCTCTTGAGAAATTACTAAAATAGGTAATTTTGTCTTTTTATATCTTATAAATAAATAAAAATTCAATCATAGTAACATTCCAACCGTGACAAAATGAATTTTAAATATTTAACTTTATCATTTCAATTAAAGTATTATTTAATCTTGTATGAACTTTTAATAAATATATTTATTACAGAATTTTTTCGCTCACTGAGTATGCTATAATCTAGTATATATAATTTATATTAATATTGATATATATTTATATTTTATTATTAATACGAAGTTGGGCAATAAAAAAATTCTACGGTAAGCTATTCAAAATGTTTTATTTAAGTCACTGAATTATTAGAAAGTTTTTATTTAAACCATCGAGTTGTTAAGTTTTTTTTAAAAGTCTGGCTAGTAAACTCTAAGTAACGATTTGACGATCGGTACAGTAGATCAATACCCATTGACAAGTAGAAGATACACCTTAGATCTAAGCCGATTCGACGATAAGTGTCAGAGATCGAAGAAGGAAACTGTTTGAATTTTGGTTCGTAGATTTGTAATGTTCAAAATTATTTTATGAAACAAAAAATTGAGTTGTAGAAAAGAATGGAGACGAGAACTTTCAATTGATACAAGCTGTATAAACAACTAATGTCATATAACATCAGTTTTAATAATTTGACGAGTTAAATAAAAACTTTTAAACAACTAAATTAATTATTTTATAATTTTTTGAAATTGGATGAACAAAAATAAAGTTGCTAATGGGTATAGTTTATCCAAAATGTTTATAATAATTTGTTTTGTAGAGAGAGAAAAAAACAAAGAATGGATGAAACCAATGGTGAGATGATGCGTGCGGGCCCAAAATAGAAGACAAATTAATTCCTCGTGTAGGTGAACCAAGTTCAAACGAAAGATCTGCTGTTTTTATTAGGAATTTCGATGTTGACGAGGGCTTTTGCTGCTGCGCTCTCTCTCTCTTTCTCTGTACTTGTCTAATCCCATCTTACCATTTCAAACCCTCATTTAACTTTCTAGTTTTTTCCCATTTCAGGTTAGGCTCTTTTTGCCTACCTTATTTTTCTTCTTTTATTTTCTTGGGTTTTCTGTTTGGTTGCTGAGAAACATCTTAATGGCATTGATTCTGTTGCTGGATTATTTCTACAGAAAATAGAAAAAGAACTTTTCACTTCAAATTTAGGCCAAAAGCTCGGTTTCATGTGCGTCTCGTTTGCGGAATTTTGATTTTCCTTGTTTCTTACTATTTCTCTGGAATCAAACAGTTCAAAAGTTTTGTTCTTCTCTTCAATTCGTTGAAAAGTAGATCATTTTAAAGGTAATCGATGTTCTGATTGATGGGTGTTGGTTATTTTTGGTATAATGATTGATGGGTTTGCTTTCGTTCGACTAAATGTATAGTTACCTCCTCCAAGTTAGATGATTAGTATTATAATTATCAAGCCTAGTTTATTTGCCTGGCCATCTTGAATACATTAATGTTAAAGCTTTTTTCTTTTCTTAACGTAATATGTATTCTGATTGATTGACATTGGTTATTCAGTGATAATGATTAGTTGGTTCTTTTTGTTTGATGAAAAAAATTGTAGATTTTTATCAGTGAGATATAATGGGGAATTCTTCTTCAATGCTAACTCAATATGATATTGAAGAAGTTCAAGAATACTGCCAGAATTTATGTAGGTTGTCTATATGCTTGATTTCCCCTACTGGTTCTTCCATTTAGTTGTTTTGTTATCAAAATTTTGATGTGTTCTTGGTTGTTGGAGTACAGTCTCTCAGCAGGAAATTGTTTCATTGTACCAAAGGTTTTGCCAGTTAGATCGAAATGCAAAGGGATTCATATCTGCTGATGAGTTTCTATCAGTTCCGGAGTTTGCAATGAATCCGCTCTCTCAGGTGGTAGTCTTTCGAGTGTATGTTATTGGAGTGGTTAATTAGATTCTGGGATGTATATATAAATTTGTGGTCCAACTCCAATGATAGTCTGTGCATGCTGTTTTAGAGATTTATGTAAATTTTCGAGTTTGTTTCGTTGGAATTGTTACATTTGCAGAGACTGCTTAAGATGGTGGATGGTTTGAACTTTAAGGACTTTGTCGCCTTCTTGTCAGCGTTTAGTGCTAAAGCAAGTGTACAGCAGAAAGTTAAACGTGAGTTCTCACCGGCTTTTCTGTAAGAGTCATTGACCTTATTGGTTTAGGTATAATCTGATTTCAATTCAATGGTCACAAGTAAAAGCATTTAGATGATCACCTTTCGGGTGCCTTAGTATTGCAACTTGCTCATTGAAGTTGAAAAATGTTTCAAAATTAGTTTTATGTTATTAATTTTCTCTCTGTTTCAGTTATCTTCAAGGTGTATGATTCTGACGGCAATGGAAAGGTGTCTTTCAATGACATTTTAGAAGTTTTACGTGATTTATCTGGTTCATTTATTTCCGATGTCCAACGAGAGGTAAAATTATTTCTGCCTTTGCATTTTTTTTCCTTTTTCTCATGCAATTGAAAAGAAATATGTATATATATGTATATATTCACCTGCTTGATTTGCTGATGTTGGTCTAGTTTATGTTCCTTGCTAAATATCTCATGGTAGTTACTGAACTTTTTTTTTGATCGAAGATGTTTCAAGTAGGGTGTTTGGTGCTGAAAAGAATGCATTGGACTAAGTGGCTAGTAGCTAATGGCGCGATTTAGTCATTGCATCATAGGACACTGGCATTCTTAAGATTTTCTTTAAATTACAGAATAAGATTTTCGGAGTTCAACATCATTCTGTAATTTATTTAAGTAAATATTTCCATTTCGTTTTAGCCTCCAAATTTTGGTTATAACTTACTTTTAACAAGATAAGACTTTTATAATTTAAGGATAGCATCATGTAAGATTAATCACGAGCTGACATGATAACATCTTACTCTTTTGTTCTTTGTTTTTGCAGCAAGTCTTGACCCAACTTTTGAAAGAAGCGGGTTACTCAAAGGACTCTTACCTAACATTGGATGACTTCAATAAGGTGATTTCCATTCTATTTTATATTTATTATAGTTATTCAATTTTATGTTTTCTGCAAAACAGTTTAATTTATTAGGCTGGTAAAAGAAATTAGTGATGGGGTGAGGTCAATATGATTAAAGCTGGAGATCAATATAGTTAATTTATGTTGGAAATGTAGATTATAATAAGGAGAGATTGATGCATCTGTATGTGACACTCACATTCAAGTCTGAGTAACATAAACAATTATTAGTTAACTAATATCATCAGGATTATATCGCTTTGACACCTGTGGCCAACACATGTTTGTTCGGACACGGGTATGAGGGTGTGGTTCTCCAAATATATGGAAAAGCTTATAAAAGGTTGTTTATACCTGTATCCAACAACCTTGACTCCTGATGACAGAGGTCTTACATACAAACCCGAGGTTAACATGTCTTGCCTACTTAGAGTTTAAATCTTCAAGCTTTCTCTTGATCGATTCTTTCGCTGTAGAGACTTAAGGTGTTGACTGGACTTGTTTTCGACTATATATCTTTAGTTCTATGCGTATGATCTTCCTCTCTGTTATAATGGATTGAACTAGAAAAGTACCTACTGGATAGGATTTGAATCGTGGTCCTTTTTATCATCGATAAAAGACCTGAGACCAACAACTACTAAGCCATGTCTGATTTGTTTTATACCTTAAGGTTCCGTATTCTGTTGTGTCAAGAAAGAAGCTAACAATTTGACACTCGGGATATAAGGGAGGTTAATTGTATTTGTTGCTTGCATTTTATACGCTTTCTGCAAGTAGCAACAAATTCATAGGATGTGGTAATTTGCATCTATGACATCTTGATTGAGTAAACTACTCGAGATAGCAGTGTATTAGGAAACCCAACAATTAAGAGAAGATTTGTTCATAAACATTTACATCTTCAGCAATGAAGTAAATAAGCTGAAATTACGATGCAATTAAGAAACATTTTAGAAAACTGCCTAAAGGATCTAAAGCGATCTGCATGTTATTGTGTTGTCAAAAAGCTTCCTTGGATGGCTAAGCTACAACCCCTTTTTGTTGTATGGAATGTTTTACTTAATGTTGTTAGGAAGCAATCTATATGTTTATCATTGCATTGTATTTATGATGCAGATTTTTGGGATCTCTGAACTAAAAATGGAGGTCGAAGTACCGGTGGATTAGCTATTTACAGTGTTTCCCCCAGAAAATAATTTGGTTTAACAGCAGGCGTGGTATGAGAGGCTATGCATTTTAGAAACATACATAAAATACTCATGTACTATTGCTTTTCATGTTTCCATAAATAAATCAACCTATATATATATGTATCAAAATAAGCTTCAGAGGTTTCCTATTTATCTTCACAAATTTTATTTTTTTTAGACTTCTAAATCAATTTTGATGACCAAAAATGTGGGTTTTATTGTTTGATGCTCAAAGTATCTGATTCTAAAGGAAAGAGATCTGAATATTTTGGTTATTTGTAAAAATATAGGGGATTGATTCATTATTGAGTATTGCACTCTAAAAATGGATGGTCTCTCATGATGTCATATATAATGTTCTAAATTCAATGATAATATTTACTCAATTTAAGGTTTGATTGTTACCATGGAGTTTAAAGAGTTTATTTATAATGGGATCCGTTGTTGCAAATTTGATACTCCTAACATTTGTTATTAGACCATCATTTCTACAAAAAAAAGTTCATTTTCTTTTACCACTTCTTTTAACAATACAATAAAGAACAAAAGTAAGGGCTTTTTACCAATTCAACATTTACAGTGAAAGCCAACTTCTAAAAAAGATAATGCCAACAATGCTGAGTGGACCACCAAAATATGGTATGCTGCTCGTAATTTGAGTACAGCCCCCTTCTTGCATCCAAAATTGAACATTTGCAACTTTTTATCTCAACCAATACTGAAATGAAGTGGCGAGCAATGGAGTAGAGCCAAAGGACTTGTGACAAAATGAAAACCGAAAATAGAGAACTTGAAATAGGCAATTTTATGAATAGGGCAATGCTGCTCTAACAAACACCATGAAATAATGTTGTAGTTATGGAACTTGAATTCAGTTGTAGTTCAAAATGGTGAATGACCCAACTTATTGGATCAACTTGTTTTTGGCATTGTCTTGTCTTTCCTTTCCATCAATACTGTTTTTGTTTCTTGACAAATTTGACACTGGGAAAAAAAACAGCATACCTAAATTAGATGGGCCTGCAAGCCAAGTATATAAAAGAAACTTGTGCTCCATCACCCGTTTTCATCATCATCTTTGCGCTTGTTCTGATCCTTGAGCTGCAACTGAAGGTGTCGCTGTTATACTGCTAGCTGACCCATTGTCTGCTGGTTGAGGCACTCCCCATCTGTTTTCAGACTCAAGGGGCTCAAAGACATGAACCCCTCCATCGGAGAGTCCCACCGCAAATTCATTTGGCTCTGATGGATGAGCAGCAATTACAAGAGGGTGAACATTGGAGCTGCAACATAGAGGAAAAGACCGTTTCTGAATAAGAACAGTTATATCTGAGATGGATAGTATAGCAGCCATTCCAAGTTCAAATGGACTCAAATTATAACAGCAGGCAAAATCCAAATACCTGACACTAGCTGGCAGATAAGCAGAGGGATTTATACGGCAACGTGGTCTGAGGTTTGCAGCAACAAACACACAAATAGTTGCATCCAAAAAGCTGGCATATACTAGTTGGCTATCACATGAAAATGTTGCATGAGTAATTGGGGCGAAAGATTCACGAGGGACCCACTAAACCAGAAAAGAATTAATATTAGAGCAACACAAGATAATGTTGTTCTGAAACAAAACAAACAATGATAAAGAGGTACCTGCTTAAAACATTCCAACTTCGTTGTTTCGTATAAGGCAAGCTGAGTCTCATGTACAACAAGAAGACGTATCTGGTCTTGATGGAATTGTACGCGTGTCTCTGATTGTGCAGTTGGTGTTATCCCAACAGGAATCTGCAAGAATTTAGTCTTCTGCTTTTCCCATCCATCAGTGTTCCATACACAAAGCTGGAGAAGATTGTAACGACACCAACAAAGCATTAATGATAAAATTTCAACTTTATGAGATTAATTCGACGGCAAAAAAAAAAAAAAAAACTTTTGAGATTAATTGATTATTTCTTTGTAAAAGGAAAGCAGATGAGACTTTGATTTCCCGAGATTATTTGCAAAAGCTTAGAAATTTTGCGAACAATTCGGTGTTCGGTAATGTTGGAGCTGTTACCGAGCAGAGGGAACAAAGGCAATACCATTTATTGATCATAGCATGCATGTAAGATAGAAAGAGGAATACCTGAGAATCTGCCCCGGATGAGACAAGCACATTCAGTGCATGAGAGAAGGCAAGGCCAGTTATTCTTTTGGAGTGGCCTATGAGTTTACTCTTCACCTGGATGACAAAAATGGTAAATAAATAAGCAGTACTTCAAACAAGAATTAGATAAATAATTCTCTGCGAGATGCATCATACCTCATCCACACGGACATTATATATCTGAATTGTTGAATCATCCATGCCAATAGCAATAATATTATTATCTTGTGGGTGGAATGCAAGAAAAGTCGCGGCAGGTGGCGGTGGCATGAAAGTTGCCATTGTCTGCATGTATCCATAAAATGATTATAACCTTTATTAAGATCATTGACAAATAGAGAAAGACAGATCTCAAGGAAGAGAATGGGATGGAAAACATAGAAAAAGAAATTGCATTCAGCATTCATGGGTCACCTTAAATGTCATCATATTAAACAAGGAAATCTTTCCTCCAGATGCTGACATTACATAAGAATCATTCTTAGATAAAGCAAAACAAGGAACAGCCTCTTCTGGATTTGTATCAGCAACATCGTTTGTCATAAGAATGCCACTTGATGGTTGCCACAACTGAGGTGATACACTGGCAGTCGCCTAGGGATGAAGCAACAATAAGAAAATTACAGTACAAGTCATTGCAACATATTCTTTTATGAAGAATAAAGTTGGCAAATCATGAGCAGAACCATTTTGGTAAATCTCGATACCTTGCCATTTGAATTACGATCACTTCGCTGCCATTTCCAAAGCAAGTGAATAGCATTTGATGCTAACGCCAGGATAGCATTACCAGAATTTGTGAAGATTAACCTTGATATCTGTAATAATCATAGAGAAAGCTGATAAGATAGAGGCCGAAAAGAGAAGACCAATTCTGCAAAGGGTAATTTTGATGCAAATAACTGTAGAAAATAGAAACAGGTAAACAACAGTATGAGTTCATAAAAAATGCAATTTAATGTAAGGTTTGACTTTCTTTCCATGAAGTGCTTTGTTTTTAAGTAGATCAACAATCTTCCGTAGTAAATCTCATGGTGACCAAACCAAGTAAATCACTATCATGTGTTTGCATGTTTTGTTCCTCTCAAAAGTGCATTGGATTTCATTCTCAGCACTTTCCTTAGAGCTACAAAAATGGATTACAGACATGCAATAGCTAGAAAATTGTTTACATGATAATAGTTTTTATATGATAATATACAATAAAAAGGTAAAATTGATATTTTCCTTTTGGTACCATCATGAGCTTACAAATTGGGAGAAGGGGATGTAATAGCTAGAACTCGAATCTTGAACCTAGAGGTGCCAACACAAAGCTTTTCAACTTAAGGCTGCTCGCTAAATTGAGATACTTTTCAGTTAAATATAAACATGCAATTAGCTTTTAAACTTTTTAAAAATCAAAACTGTAAACTAAATAGCTAGAATGTTGAAAAAGTCCATTGGACCTTAATAGCTTAAGCTCAGAGACCCTAAATCATTATGTCCTAAATTATTCAACAAGGAATTCTTTTCTTATTTGTCTCACTTTACGCTGCCTTTGTCTTCTTCCTCACTTGTTCTCGGTGTCTATAACACATTTACATCAATGCTTTGCTTTCTACTCTCATTCTTTCCGGCTTTTAACTCTCAGTTTTTGTTTTTTCTCCTCGCTTTCTTTTTTTTTTTTTTTCAATAAGGGTGTCAAACATCTAACTCCCTTAAGATTTGAGTTTTTGCTCATTGTTGATTCCCAAATTAGGAGAAAATGTTAAAAAAATAGAACACTCTTCAGCACATGCCAGATATGTCCCTATGTCTAACCATGTTTGGGTTTGTAAAAATGCATCTTGAGCATGCTTTGACTGTGTTGAATTTTATTTTAATTTTTGATGCATCCAACACATTCTGCCAAGTTAGAGCCAAACACAGATATATGTCTGATTTTGGTAGATGGGGCACAGAGTGTCTGTGTTTCACTGCCTTAAAGATTAGCTAAGTGTATAACCATCCTATACATGGTTTACTTCAGTAGAAGAACAATTCAAACCAAGAAACTCCTCGGCTAAGCAATGGTATCTTAAAATAGCCAAATTTCTAGCTTCGAATAAGATAGAAGCAAAAAGACTTAGTTTTCTCATTCCTTGATATGCAAGATAATTAGAAAATGGTGACTAGTAGGATGATATGCCTACCAGTATGTTGGAACATCTATGAAAAAGGTATGAAAAATTTCTTTACCTTGGTCACCCTCAAGTTTTCAGGAAGCCTCAAGGATCGACACTGAGAAGATTCACTGATTTCGGTGAGCTTCCAAATCTTTGATTTATCACTAGATTCTTCTGTTATTCTGGGTTTCACATCCGCAAAACTCCTGGCATCCCCATTCTGGAAAAGCCATAGAACATGAACCACAGAATCATACATCCAAGCTCTGCTACTCATGACGACATAATAATAACACAAAATGATGTTGAAAGCAGCTAGCATAAATATTTTGATGTTTGTTATGAGAGAGTAAAAAAAAACTTGCAGTCTAACAGACCATTCCAGGTATAGCAACCACAGATGCACTTCTGTCTGCAAGTGCAGCACTAGTAGCAGCTGCTGCAGCTGAGATTGGATTTATTGTTGGCTGAAGAAAACGACACATTATAAGAGAAGATTTAATTAAGATATGGACCAAATATGGAAAATTTTAATCCGCTAAAGAAACTAAATGATGTAATAGTACTTTAGGAGCTTCCGGTGTTCTTGAGGCATCATAAGACAGATTCTCCAAAGTGCGCAGCAATCGCATACCATCTGAATTGGCCAAAATCTTAATTCCATTATCATTGGCTGAAACAGCCAGGAGAGAGCCATCTTTATTAAAGCGGATCCGTGGGCTTGCCTAGGAATTACGCAACAACAGAAGTAAGTATCTGATATCTTCAAAAGTGATATAGAATTTAATTGAATACAATGAACTTACAGGAAGGCCTCCTTCGGCATCATAACTGGTCAAAGGTTGAACATTGTCCATATCCCAGAATTTTATCGAGAAATCATCACCAGCAGCCAAATACCGGTTCTTAGTTGTATCAAATTGCACAACACCTAAAGAACGTTTGCGGAATCCTTGATAGGTCCTCTTCACAGCCCCTTCACTTTCATTCCATTCTACGATAAATGACTCCCCTTCTTTACTGGTTCCACATGAAAAAAGCCTACAATATCCAGCCATCAAACTAACTTTAATCACAATAATTCTTGACAATCAACTTAAGATAAATATACGAGTAACGGTGCAAGCAAACAAACCTTGTACCATCAGCACTGTAGGCCATGGTTGTGCACCACCGACCAGGAGCTTCGTAGTCAACCCGCGATCCCATGTTATCATACAACCATGCCTTTATCTTTCCATCTAAGGCAGTTGAAAAGATAAACTGAGGCCAAAAAATCAAAAGGAGGCACATCAGGACAGAAACAAATGTGGAGAGGGTAAGACATCTAAAGCCACATTATTACCTGAATGTTCTCTTTATAGTGAGGGCAGACAGAATACACGGGAGCCTCGTGACCTTCAAAGGTATACTGCTTCGTACCATTGGAAGCATCCCACACCTAACATTACAACATGAAATTAGCAAGGACAAGCAATTTTTCCTCCTAGAATGATAAACAACCACGTAAAATGATAAACAAACCTTAATTGTCTTGTCATCACCGCAAGTTATTACACAAAGTTGCTTATTTGGAAGAGAGAATGCAATATCATTTACTCCACCAACATGAGCATCAATCTAGACAGGAAATTTTAAAATATCAATTTCAGACAGCCAACTCAAACTCGAGAGGACTATACAAATCCAAGATAGTATAATACCTCAAGATGCTGTCGAACTTCATCACCACCATGGTAAGAATATATTTGCACAATATGCCTTGAATAAGCAACTCCTGTTTTCCAAACAGATATGGCATCTCAATCAATGTTCCCACACTACCTATATCCATATAGAGGTTCTAGCAGATAATCATAAACTAATTCTAATGGATTAAATCTCACCGAATAAAGAACCATCAGGACTCCAAATTACACGATTTACTGAGACAGCAGGATCTTTGACTAGAGCAGCCTGAATTCAAGCAGATAAATTGTGTTTAGTATGTCTAAAGAGAAAATACAGTAAACAACAATTAAATACACGAACCTGAAGAGGCATTGAACAAACACTAAGATCCCAAACTTTGAAGTTCTTTGAAACCAGCCGCTCCCGAGAGCCAACTTCCCACAAGGCAATGTCTCCAACGTTGGTACCAACTGGTTCATTGTATACAGAAGTCTATTATCCGAGATCAAAATACCAGCCAGCCAAAGGCAGAAAACCAAATGCAACTATAAATAAAAGGCAGAAGTATAGCAGACCTAGAAGTAGAGTCTGCTGAACAGGATGGAAATCCATGCTCATAGGAGATGAACCCTGATTCAGAATTCTTGCAACAGCCTTCGGAAGATCGTCAGGTGCATTGAAAGTTTGGCTGTGACCATGGCCCGGAAATGTTACCTGCAGCACATTGACTGGCAGATTTACCTGCACAAAGTGAGCAAATATCAGTAAAATAACCCAAGGACACCCATAACCACAATACACCCAAGCCAAATTAAACTACTTTAACCAGAAACCAGAGTACCTCATCGGAAATCCCCATGGGCCTGGCCCTTTTGGAAACATGATCAGAGTCTGCAGATGGGTAGTCTACAGACGGATTAGTTGGAGGAGTCCTTGGATGCTTCAACGCAGCTATAAGTCAACAATGAAACATGGCTAGAGTTAAAAGAAGAAAAAGAACCAGAAGAAGGAAAGATATCAGCATTATGCTAAAAAGAAACCTAGAGAGGGAGTGATAACGGAAGAAAGAAGATAAAAAAACAAAAAGAGAAAGAATAAACTACCTGGTATTGAAGACGCACCAAGACCAATGGCACCAGCTGAAACTGCTGGATGAGTTACAGCTGAAGGATTTGACATCCAACCTGCAAGGGGTGCTGGAACCGGTGCAGGCGTAGGTTGAAAAGGCTGACGATGTAAAATAGGGAATGTTAAGGAAAGTATATCAATAATGAAAGAAATCTTTTATACTACTATCTAAGCTGCGTACCCACCCCATGAGCACCTAAGGGAGGAAAACCTCCAGCTTTTGGTAAGGATCCAAGAAGTGGATTATTGGCAGGTGATGGTGCTCGTGCACCATTTGGCTGCCCACATGAGTGATCCACAAAGAGAGTTTTTATATCTGGATTTGGTCTCGGGTTTTTACAAAGTTGATGCTGCCAATTCAAGCTGTAGTTGCACAAAAAATCAATTGTCCACTAAAATCACAACTACAACAACTTGACTTTATTGAAAACACCAGTCCCAATACAAGCTCAAGAACGGCAACAATAAGATTACCTCTGATTAATCAAGGTTCGTAACCTCGAATTTTTAAGGGTCGGGAACTGCAATTTGTCACGGAATAAAGGATTTGCTTCAATAAGCTTCTTGAGTTCAACTAACATGATTGCTCTAGCTGACTTTGTATCTCCATATTTCGACAACTGTTCGTTCTCTCTGTTACGAAAGCAACGCATTCTTCAGCACATTCACTATTATTTATTTTACCTCAAGACTTTAACAACTAAACATGAGCCCCCTACCTGAAATTCTCCAAAGTCAGAAGCTGAGTGATTTCCTTAAAAAGTTCCTCATTAAATGTTGCAAAAACTTTCAAATCCTTAACTAATATCTCCACAGCTTTGGATCGATCATGCCTTACAAAAATTTAAACAATTCCAGTTGTAACCGAATTCGATTATCAACAAAGTTTTCAATGATACATAACAAACTAGTGATTAATACAATAAATCAAAATTGAAAAGTCAGCAAAAACTTACTTATCCAATGCCTCAAGATACTTCTGCTTTCTTATCTCGAAAAAGATTTTCATGGAATATCGATTGTCATCGACCTTGGTAAAACCAGAGAGGTATTTCTCAACCTCATCCCAATTTCCATTATGCACTTCATCCTCAAAATATTTCATATTGAAGAAAAACCCAGATTCCTGTTCAAGCCTATTTAAATTCAAATAACAAAGAATACTTTGATAAGCTGAAATCATTACATTTCAAATTATGATTTAACCATAAATACACCATACGATATAACCTTTAAAAGGTACTAAAACTAACATTCTATTAATTAAATTAAAGAAAAAAATTTACTTGTGAACAGTCTCTTTAAACTTTTCCTCATCTAGGAACTGTAAGATCAAGAAAACAAGCTCTCTACTGAGAGACGACATCGAAGCCGCCCCGTTTCAAATCCCAACGCTGAAACGAAAATCACCAGATCTACAAAAGAGTTGCAACAAAATAAAAAAATAAAGGGTCAGCCAAAAATACCTTAAAAATCCCAAAATAAAACCTAAAATTTTAAAAAATATATATAAAACTAGATCATTGAGCAATCTTTAACCTCCCCTAAACAAGCCACAAAAGGGTAAAAATTCTACGTTTTTGTGGGGGATTAAAGAGAATACAAAATAGCATCTAAAAACACATAAATAAAAAAGCAAAACAGGAGACCAAACAAAAGAGAAAAAAAAATAAACAAAGACGGCAACGATTTGTTAGAAAATCACCTTGTTCTTTAGAAGAGATCGAGTTTCAGACCCTTTAAAAGATTAAGAGAACTTTCTCTCTTAACAAAAAAAAAAAAAAAAAAAGACACAAAGGCAGGCAGAGATTTCACTTTCTCTCTCTTCTCTCTCTCTCTCTTTTGTATATCCTTTTTATATAAAAACCCAACCTACAGCCTTGCAGAAATTGAGAATTTTAAAGGGGGAGGCAGATAAAGAAGATGATAAGTACCGTTACTTATCACTTGATAGCTTATATTAAAATGTACAAGTTATATGGACAAGGAATGAGCAAATTTATAAGTACAGTGAAGTAATTGGGCCCCACTTAGCCGGCTACTTTGTGTGGAGTTTATCGGCGCGTAAGCCATTCCATTTGTGGAGATTATTACAAGCGTTGAGGTGTACCGTAGTTTTCCTTATGAACCCGTCGATTTTGGAGTGTGTTTTTTCTCATGTTTTGATCCAACGGTTAAGGATAGGGATTAAGACAAGGGTGAGGAGTAGAGGAATAGAACCTGGAAAGCGATATATACTTTTCTCGGATCCCAAAGAAATGAAAGGTTTTCCTCGACGGGGAGATCCAGGGAGGCTGACCCTGGATTTTGCTAAATATTACGGAACCTGCCATTTTTCGAGGGAAGAATGGGGAAAATATAATTTATCATATCACGTATTCACGAATTTAGCCGTGAGATATTGTACCGATAAGTTGCTTTTGATTTTGATTTTAAAAACAGACAATAATTAATTAATAAGTTTTATATTACATATACTGATGGTGCAATATTTTCTGATTAAACTACGTATTGGATTTTTTAATTATAGATTTATAATTAAATTAGTCTAATTTGCTTATTATATTTTTAATTTTAAAATTAAATAAAATAATAATAAGCACTTTAATGCACGCAGTCAATTGAATTAATGCTTAATTAATAAATTAATAGATAATGTTGTAAATCATTTAATGTTAAAATAATATAATTAGGCATTTTTAATAATTTAATTTTATCATTGTTTAAATTCTTACCATTTTTACTTTAAAACTAAATGTATGATATTAACATGATGTTTAATAAAATGAAAAATTAAATATTGAATTTTGAAGTATAATTTAGTAAGTACTAAACTCGGATTATAAAAATTGTTGAAAATTAATAATTGTTAAATTGTAAAATTGTTCATTTTATTTTATTTTCATGCATTTTGAATAACAAAAATATGAGAAAATATATCTAAACTGATAATAAAAATAATCAATTTAAATTATTGTGGATTGATTGTTATTAAATAAGGTATAGAGTATTCAATCTAAATGAAATTATTTAATAAAAATTTAACAACAATAAAATTTTGAGTCATATGGACTTATGATTAAGGTTTTTGTCAAACATTCGTCTGGTGTAAATTTAAACTGTATTACCCTCATCTTTTATCTTCATTATTGGATAAAAAATTTTAACAATAAATATAATTTATTTATTTTTAATACCACTTTATTAACTATATATAAATTTATATCTGACAAATAATTGCAAGATAAATCAAAATATTTTAAAAATATTTCATTTTATTTTCAAGAAAATAACATAATGTAATTTATTAATATATATATATAATTTTTTACAATCTCGTTCATCAAATATACATTTTTAATTCTTTAAATGTAACCTTATTTAATAAATTTTGGGAAAAAAACATTATACAATAGTTAAACGATCGGTTTTTTTTTTTTTTTTCTTTCTTTGTTTGGTTGCGGAGATGAAGGATCTTTGATTGGTGTCATAATCTAAGGGGTATATATATATATATATAACCTAACATACTAATTTTAGTACACGTATAGGACATAAGAAAATTAAAATAAAACTATACTATGCATCCTGGGCAAAAAAATTAAATATGATTTCAGTTAAAATCAATAAAATTATAATAATTAAAATTAGGCTTAAACAACAAAAAATAGATATTTAAATAGTACTTATTTTTCTAGTTGGTATTTATTTATTTTTGTCACAAGTGGTACTTAAACTATATTTTATTACTCAATATGGTACCTAAATTATGTTTCATTACCCAAATGACCCCAACTAGGGATGTTAGTGGGGTGGGTTTTGTTGGGTCTCACCTCACTTCGCACCTAATTGGGCGAGGATAGGTACATGTTTCGTGGGTGATGGAGTGAAGATGGGGATAAAAATTAGATTCGCCATGGGTGGTGGGGTAGGCGTGGGTACGACCTTGTATTCGTCTCATCCCCATCCGTCCTCCTGCATAATATAATAAATATATTTTAAAAAATTATTTATAAAAAACTTAATTTAATAATTATCTTAATAGTATTTTATTAATTTAATAGTATTTAATTTTTGTACTTGTGTTGTATTTGAAGACATTTATGATGTATTTGAGACATTGTTTGTATTTGGACATTATGTAAGGACTTTATTTTCTTAATTTTTAAACTCGTGTTGAAGTTATATTTTATTTACTAATTGAAGAGTCGCAAAGACTTTTTTTTTAAAATGGTGACAGTTGGAATAATGTCACATATGTGATAGGAGTCCGAAGGATAGGTATTTAATACTTTTTTTCATAAAAATTTTGGTTTATATTTATTTAACTAATACTTATAAATATATTATATGAAATGGGTCACGGGGCGGGTATAGTAGGGATTACGTGGGTCTAGGGACCCACGTGCGTGGTGGGGCCGGGATGCTTTTAGTCCTGCGGGTCATGGGGCGGGGATGGTTTTGTGTTTTGTACCTGCAGCGAGTTGCGGAGCAGGGATGGGGATGAAAATTCTTGGTGAGGATAGGTGCGGTGGGAGCACTCCCCGCACTTGTCCAATTGACATCCCTAACCCCAACAATTAAAAAAAACTACTTAGCCAACCATTTTGTAGCATGTAGTAATTTTTAACTAAAAACAATAAAGGTTAAATACTATTTCCTTTTAAGTTTTTTAAAAAAATAAATTTATCTCTTTTGTTCTTCACCTATAAACTCTGGGGATAGAAAATTCAATAACCCATTCGGAAATCTCATCCAGAACTCATTTTCGCCGACAAAACCTAGATTTCAACAAGCTTCTTTTTCTTTTTTAAACCTCAATTTCGATTCCTTTCTCACTCTAAACCAAAATCTATATATTATTTTTCTTAAAAATAACATTCTTCATTCTTTTATATATAGTTTGTATAAAATAATTACTGCTAGGTAAACTTCTATAAAGAAAAAACCCAAAGAAAGCATGAAATTCAAATAAATAGAATAAATCAAGTAAAAAATGATTAGAGGATAGCAATATATATATATATATATATATATATATATATATTTACAAGAGAAGAAAGAATTGTGGGAAATGAGTGTGTAAAAAATTTGAAAAAAATTAATTTAATTAAAGAAAAATTACCTCCTACATTTCTTATGGAGTCTTTTAGATTTCACAAGAGAGTTGAATGTGTTATACGTGTCTTATAGGATGTATTAAAAAATTTAAAAATTAAAAAGAAAAAAAAAAGCCTGTTGATATTTGGGTTTTGTCACTGAAAATTGAGTTTGGGTGAATTTTTTTTTACGAGTATTTGAATTTTCTGTCACCGGAATTATTTGGTGAAAAAAAATAGCTGAATATGTTTAAAGAAAATTTAAGGAAATAATATTTAAATATTTTGGATTTTTTAGTTAAAAATTGACGAGTGTCAGAAAATGATTAGTTGGGAGTTTTTTTAAACGGACGAGGTAATTTGGGTAATAAAGTATGGTATAGGTACCACTTTGAGTAAGGAAGTATAGTTTAGGTTCATTTGTGACCCAAAAAAAAGTTTAGGTACTAAATTAAGAAAATTGATATAGTTTTATATCATTTTGTGATTTAAGCCTTAAAACTGTAATGGCTTGAGTTCAAATATCATGATTCTCATTAAAAATGTACATTTTTTTCTAGATTTATCAAAATGTAAAAAGATATAAATACTCTCAAAATAATATTTATTTCTTTATAAAATGAATGGGCTTTTGGTAATTTCATTCACTATTGAATTTGGACTCAATTAAGGATAATACTAAATTGATCAAATTCATTTATATGATTTAAAATGATATTAGGAATAAATTAGGCTTTTATTAATACTAAAGTTAAGACATTCAAAATTGTCATATTTTAAAATGACAAAAATACTATCATAATAATGTTTATTGTTTGCGTAAATTACACTCATTTTCACTTTAAAATAGGGTCTATCCTATTTTGGTCACTCTAAATTTTTTTTGAATTCACTCTAAATAAATTAATTGTGTGAATTAATAACTGTTGTTAAAATTTTTATTTTCTTTTAATTGATTGTTGACGTGGCACATTAGCACATTGAGTGACAGATAAGTAACATTTTTTGTTGACTTTTAACAAAAATTTAGGGACCTCCCAATAATTAGTCCAAAACTTTTTCTCCCTAAACTTTAGTCAAATGTCAACAAAAAAAATGCCACATGTTAGTTGCTCAATGGGCTAATGTGCCACATCAACAATCCGTTAAAAGAAAACGAAAATTTTAACGGTAGTGACTAATTCACACAATTATTTTATTTAGGGTGACTAAATTTAAAAAAAAATTAGTGACAAAATAGAACAGATCCTATTTTAAAGTAACTATAGGTATACTTTACCTTCATTTTTTATAAATGGAAGGGTTTTCCATAGTTACTCAACTGAGTTGAAACTTGATTGACGGATAAGATTAACATAATCAACCTTTTAAATATTGTATATATAAACCCAACACAAATTTAAAAATTAACATGGTAAAAACCTTAAAAAAAGGAAAAAAGAAAAACTCTCCCAATTCTCACTTTCCAAATTTGCCTTGAGGGAGTGGTTGGCCACTTAGCTGCTAATGGCCAATCGTCACCTCTTCCCTTGTCTTCTATTTGTTTTCCTCATTTTCATTTTGCGATGATTATGTGTGGTGGTTCCAATGGCAAATCAGTGTGAGTGATGGATCCTTATCGGGAAGACATCCTCGTGATTATCTCATTGAGAGGTTCATTGAGCTGTTTTTGGGTATTTCCTTGCCTTTTCCCATTTTACGCATGTCGTGTAATAAAGTTTAAAAGCACCTCATATGTATTTTCTGTGAGATGAGATTTCGTGATTATCTTAAAGTAGAGTAGTGAGAGCATTTCTTTACACGACTTGGTGGCGTTGGCCTTTAATTTCAGATTCAATGTCTTGAATTCCTTCGTCGGTTAGTTTTGATCAGTTCATTGCTTGATATTTTGGCAAATTCTATACTGCTCCTAAATATTCTTAACCTGCGAGTCAAAGTGGAGATTAATTATCTTCTTATTTTCAGATATCTTATAAATACAGATAGGTTATTGTTGACTGTTGAGTATAAGATTTCTAATTAACTCGTTTTACTATGTTAGGATGTAATTTTATATTTTAAGAGGTGATAACTTTTTATTTGTATTCATCTATGATTATATACGGCTAATTTATTTTATGAATAAACCATAAGAGTTAAGTGAAGTGGTAAAAGTCTCTCCTACATTAACTAGTGGTCAAAAGTTTGGTTCTCACTCTGAGTATAGAGTAGCTTTAAAACTTATAGTTAGCATCTACCGCCTTAATGGATCTACAAAATGTGAAAGATTAATTACAGGACTCGTTCCAATAGATATATTAAGAAATAAAATAATTATACTCTTTTAAAAATTTATAAAATATTAATGAATAAATTTTTTTAAATATATTAAATATTTTTATGATAAGACGCATTATTCGAATAAGATTATCGCATTCTACCGTAAAGATGGCTTTAGGTCTCTATCCCCCCCCCCCCCCAAAAAAAAAAAGGAAAAAAAGAAGAAGAAGATAGCTTTAGTTCATTTAAGGTAAAGATTAATTATTCCACCAAAAGAACTCAATGATTTTCTCATACTCTATTTGTCCTTGGAATTCCGAACTCTTTTCACTATATTTGTCTTTCATTTCTAAACAATACTTTCTTTTCATAGAAAATTAGGTTTAATTATCTCCCAAACAGTACTATATTTGTATTTTGATAATTTTAATTTTTATATTTTTTATACATTTAGTTCTGGTTTAAATTATAACAGTTAAATCTATTTGATTAAATTTTATTATTAATCTTTTACTATGCATAAAGTTAGAATTTAGGTCTCGGGACTCTGGGTCAATAGTCTCAGAATACATCTAGATGCTTGCATATGTCTTGAGACATAGCCTTCTAACGGTTATATAACAACTATTTTTCAACCAAGTCTCAAGATCTCTTGATAAGTCTCGAGACTTGGGTTATAGATTCACTTTTTTATCCCGAAATTAATGCTTCTAACAACTCAATATCATCTTCAATGGCTATAAAGAATAAATGTCTAAAAACTTATTCCTTGATACATATACTCATCGAGAATATTTTAAAACTCATGAGAGACATACAAATATTGAAACCAAGAGAATTCACTTCAAATCTTCTTTTTCTCAATTTCATCATTCATATTTCATTTATTTTAAAGAGCTTACATCCATTTAAGAGTTTTAATTATTTATATTAACAATATTCTTAAAGTTTTTGGGTACAAAATATAGTGTTCATGTTGATGAGCAATCATAAATTTGTCCATATACATACAATCTTCACATTTGTATATATACAAATTAATATAGTGTGTGGTTGATGATGACACCATCTAACTATTTGATAATGACACCTTAAAATCAAGAAAAAGAAATGTGTACATAAAGCCAGATTTATAGGATCCATTTGATCAAACAAAGAGTGCTTTCAAACGATAACCCACTTTGAAAAGGACAATTCAACCTTTTGAGTGTATCTTTAACTTTGTTGAATTACTTTATAAACTAAGATAATTATGTTTTGGGTAACCTAAAAACTTATAAAATTTCAAAATATATTATCTATAATGGTTATTAATAAGGATTTTTAAACCATTCCTTTGGTTAAAATCGTATTTTTTTAATTAACTTGAAATATTTCAATATAATGGATTAATATGTTATTTGTTTTCGAATTTATTTAAAAGTATTTAGTTAGTATTTGAACATTTTTTTTGTACCTAGTTAGTTATTATGTTATTCAAGCTGATACCTCTGCACTAACATTGTTATTCTGTGCTGACATGATTATGATAGCGAATCCTATAATGACATGTGACAACCTCTCAGAATGACATATGGTGGTTATAAATTAAAAAAATTAAAAATCTTTTTAAAAAAATATGAATTTGTTATAAATATTTTATTACGAAGTGGATGTCCATCAATATCAAGATAAGTTTAATATATATTAGGACTTTAATGTGATTAAAAATAAAGTTTTATACCATATATACTTCTTATGTTTATAAATACGTTCTCTTTTATTCTTTTATTTCTGATTTTTTTTTACTTTCTTTTTTATTCATTTCATGACATGTTATCAGCACGATGATTCTCTATTTTTTTTCTCTCAAAAATCTTTCGTAAACAAATTTTTTTTCGTAACTTTTTTTCTTCTCTTCAAAATATTAGATAGTTAAAATAAAAACACAAACACACACAATACTTAGATTTTTGCTCTTCTCTTCACCATCCCGTTCTAAGCAAAAGAATGGAAAAATCTTAAAAAATAATAAAATCCCATAAGCTAGGTAGAATTCAAAGGGTAGCCTAAACTCCTTCCTTAACCACCTAGCCGCCATATAATATTATTATTTTTCATTAAGAAAACTATAAAACTGATCAACTCCGGAGAAAGTTAAAATCACAGCAAATTTATCAATTCCAGAATTAAAGATTAGATTTATTATCTAAACTTTTATTTAATATTTAATATTTTCTATTAAGATTATTTTTTAATTCTGTGATTAATTATGATTAATTTGTTTTATTTTTATTTCGAAGATGGTGAATGATTAATTTCAGTATTGATTTTGGTTCTTAATATTAGACTTATCGAGCAAAATTAAGAAGTATAGTCATCAACATGATAAGTGGCATATAATAATCACTGAAAGTGGAAACATAACAATAAATAAAAGAACAATGACTATTATCCTTATAGGTGACCGCACCTTGGCGTACGTGCGTCGAGACTATGAATCAAAACAAACACAATTATAATTATAGCGGTGTATTGTAAGTGTGATAAGTCAGTTATAATATTTATAAGTGTTACAATGGAATACTTCGAGTATTCTAAGGATCGAACCTAAGAGAGTTCGGGTGATAATGTGATTAACAAGGAAAATGCATGCAAACAAGGAATCTGGCTAGCTACTCACTAATATTATAGAACATCAAATCATATTCAATGGGTAATTACACTATCTAACACTAAAAATGACTAAATTGCAAAATAGTCAAAAGTATATAAACTAACAATTCAATAAACAAAAGTGGTTGGTTGACTTCCATGTTGCTGATTAATTCTTTGTTTAGGGAGTTAAAGGGCTCAAACCCCTAATTGGTTCAATTTTACCAAATTAAACGATTTGGTCTGGTTTATCTCTCAATCTCACCATATTAAATTTGGACAATCGAATTGGTATTTAGTAGACTCTCCTCTCGGTCTCATCTATCTAAATATTCACCTAGAGTCGTCAATTCTAGGTTTTGAAGATTATTCAATTTAGTCCAATTTTTATGATCTAGTCCCTACACTAAAAACTAACCAAGAAACACTTCCATCTACCAACCACCATAGATTTAGCTACCACTCATCACCATTACATAAACAACAATCGAACACGCGCTTAAATGATTCATTAAAGAACACATAAAACCAAAGTTAGAGAAATCTTAGGGGTTTTTGATAGATGCTTTTAAAAAGATGATAGCATCAACAATGGATGTGAAAACACAACTAAAGTATTTTTACACTTAAGGTAAACAAAGCTGAAATATATTACATCACTTGAAGAGAAATTAAAATAAAAAGTAAATGTTGAGGATCTAATTGTAAAGAAAAGAAAGCTATAGTAAAAACTGAATAAACAAACAACTGTAACCATTAATCTCAGAAAAGTAAAAAGCCTAAACTTAAAAATGGAGAAGAAGCTAACAACAAAGCTAAAAAGATGAAAAATAAAGGTGGCTTCTCTAAATTTAGCCAAAATGTTTTTGATATAGTTGAAAGTTCAACCCTAACAATGACAATATTGACCTTAAAATGTGTGTGTTGACTTGGGTTAATGTTGGACAAAAGACTATCCCTGCAGCATTACTCACCCCGTTAGGCAACAGTGTCGCAACATCTAGGCTTCAGTGTCGCAGCACCCTCAATGCTCTAGGAGTTCTCGATGTCACGACATTTACTGGCTGGTGTTTCGACAATCTTGGTCGTGACCATGAATTCTTCACTTCAACAACCTTCAATGATATCACGACCTTGGAGGCTTGGTGTTGCGACTTTGGGCTTAATGTCGCGACACAACACCCTTAGTGTAGGGACTCTTTCGACAGTAAGCTCCAAGTTGATTTCTCATTGAAGTCTTACACCCTCGAGGCAAAGGAAGCTCGGTGTCGTGACATCCTAGCACCGATGTTGCTATATATCGTAATTAACATGTCTTTTAATTTGGGCTAACATTTTATGATAGTAAATAATAACATATAATTACCCTTATTATATATGTGATGTCCATATTTTCCAATAATCTCCCACTTGGACCACATATACATACTAATTACTCTATTACATGTCATTATATAACCTTATGAGCTCAAAACTTTACTCTCATATCCAAAATGTATTTCGAACAATCTCGTCCATTAATTATATTAACATAGAACCAATGCGTAACACCTCCTAACCCTAAACCGTCGCCGAAACAGGGTTACGGAGCATTACCGGACATATCAGACAATTTACTAATAATTCACAAATCAATAACATACATAGTATAATTTAATTATTAAGTCCCTATAATGGACCCTCGAGGTCCAAAACACGTATTAAAAGTGGAACGGGACTAGTTCGAGTGCTCCGAAAATTTTTCGTAATTTTTTTTTAACTCAATATAACAAATCATACATTTCCACACTCAAACGTACCTAATTATGCCTAAAACATTAATTTAACAATTTATCTACTTGATCACTCATAAATAACTTTTTAATTGAACTAATAATTTCATTCATTTCCCATTTTAGTTTCATGCCACATTTTACCAAATATGCCATAGTAATTCATTTCATACTTATAACCCATATTAAACATCATTTTACAATCAAAGTTTCAAGACTTAAGTACATAATTTGTACAATACCTAAGTACGTGCCACTTTTACCAAAAGAGGGATTACATCACCAAACTGTCTCTGAAGTAAAGATTGATTTGGATGATGAACCAGGACCTTTGACTTCTACTGACCTGCGCAAGAAAACAACCGTACGCTGAGTATGCTTATACTTAGTGGTATTACCATAATTCAAACTATAATAACAAATAATAATGTATAAACATATAAATATCAAACATATAATAATTTATTAATATATATTAATTCATACTTTAACTTTCAAATTTTCAACAATAACAATTAATCAAATTGATATCACATATCATCAAACTGAATTCAATCATCTCATGAACCTTTGGTTCATGTCTTTCATTTTCAGTCTCCATTCAATTCACAATTTCAACTTTCTCATTTCTTCAATAAATCAATTGATCAATTTCATTCGTTTTATCATTTCATTTGCTTACCCCTATTAACAAGACTCGGACCTTGACAGATACATGGATTCCAACCAAACACATCGAAATAATCCACCCAAACACACCAGAATAATCTACCCAAGCACACCAAAATAATCTACCTAAACGCACCAGAACGGCACTCAATGCCTCTTCTGATAGTCCGAAGAAATATAGTGACTTCAGTGTCTCCTTGGCCAAGCTGAAAAATCCCTAAATTCTTTCAATCCTATGGCATGCCAACTATATCCGACTCAGCCCGACTAGTTAATAGGGTATTCGATTTTCATATTTCAATTCAATCACTTTCTCATATTTTTCATTCAAATCATTCTCAATTTAATCACAATTCAATTCAATACAATTTTCCACTTTTCAATCAATATACTAACAAAAATCTATACATAATCATACTTCATCTCAATTTCATTCATTTCACTATTGATACTTACCTTAAAATTTTACTTACCATACAAATAAATTTAAATATAACATTTAATAAATAGTAGTTTAAATTATAGTAATACAAACTGTGATTTTCTCGAGTTTACTCTTCGATAATCTTCTTTTTTCCCTTCTGTGTCTGTGCCTCTGGTTCTTTGCTAGCTACACAAATTAAAATAATTTATACTATTAATACAACACCAATTTATATTAAATAATTGAATTTCTATTCAACTTTTACCTTAATTTCAATTTGATCCTAACTAAATTCACTTACTTTTCTATCTCAATTTATACCTTATTTCTACTCAATTTTCTACCAAATTCAACTTAGCTATCTAATGTTCACCATAAAACCCTAATTTCAAATTTATTTCAACTTAGCCCCTCTAACACAAAACTTATAGCTTACTTTGCAATTTAATCATTTTATCAATTCTAACTAGAAATTCTATCAATTAAACCCCTAATTCATCAATTTGTTCAACATGAATTATGTTTAAAAACCTAAGAACTTTCAAAATCTTAACATAAATTCAACAAAGCTTTGTTCTAAAGCTTCTAAAACATCAAAATTAAAAGAAAAAGGGCTTAATTGACTTACCAAATTAAAGCTTAAAGCCTCAAACCCTAGTTTTTCCTTCTATTTTTCTTTTTTTCTTTTTCCTTCCCCTTTCGAGTAGTCTTTGTTTCTTTTCTTCTTAGTTTCTTTTATTCTTTTACTTTATTTCTTTTATGTATTAGTTAATAAAATTAATAATAATACATTATAATAATATTTAATTCATAAATATATTTTACTTATTATTTAAGAAAATATATAAATATTTTACAAGTGTATAAATACAAACATTACATATGTATTTTATCATCACCATACATTTGTCACTATTTGATTTAATTTATAATATAATATCATAATTTTAATTAATATAAATTACATTATCTAATAGTAATTGCGGCCTCAAATTCTTAAATAGACTTAATTTCTTATTTGGCCCTTTTTATTTTCTATTAATTTATAATTCAATTTTTACCCTTTATTCAATTTAATCATTTTTACTAATTACTCTTAATTAGACTAAATTCACCTAATCAAAGCCTAATTAAACACATTACTAGACTCATAGATATTTCTAATAATTATTTACGAACCCATTTCACTAAGACAGAGGCCCGATAATGTACTTTTACGATGCACGTGAGTTTTGAGTCATTACACAATGCGACTTTCATTAAATATATCGTAACTAAATTCATCACGTATATTAACATAACCAAATGATATAAATCAAGTATGGATGTGTAGCATGAAAATTACATCCAATATGAACCAAACATGCTTATTTCCAACTAGTCCTCTTTAAACTTTAGTGAGGTCAATATCAAATAGAGTGAATAAACTAAATATTTTATTTCTAATCAGAAAATAATCAAATACTTGAATCTCTGTAAACAAATATAAATAAAAAAAATACAAACTCTCGCTAAACTATGATATCCTCAAATAATATAACACGCATATGAGCAATGTGCTCATGAAAGACCTTGGGTGGTAAATCTATTGTGAGCAGATTCGCTATCATGGAGTTTGTCCCAATGTGCTCTATGGATATTTGTCCATTTTACATTCTCTCTTTTCACAATTAGGAACTTTATGTCAATATGCTTTGACTTAGATGAGCTCCTGTTGTTATTGGAATACAATACCGCCGATTTATTGTCACAAAATAATTTGAGTGGTCTTTCTTCATTCTCCATAATGCGTAGCCCAATGACAAATTTTCGCAACCATATTCCATGGTTTGATGTCTCATAGCATGCTACAAACTCTATTGCCATAGTGGAAGAAACTAGTATTTGTTTAACACTTTTTCAGGATATTGCTCCTCCAGCTAATAAGCAAATATAGCTTGGTGTATATTTCCTGCTATCTTGGCACCCAGCGAAATCAGAATCAGAATATCTTATGACCTCCAAATGATCTGATCTCTTATAAGTGAGCATATAATCTTTTGTTCTCTGAAGATACCTCATAACTCTCTTAGTTGCTACCTAATGGTCCATACAAAAGTTACTTAAATATCTTCCTAACATCCTAGCAATGTATGCAATATCTGGACGTGTGCATATTTGAACATACATTAGACTCCTAATGGCCGATGCATAGGAATTTTTTGCATTTCCTGAATTTTAAGGTTACTTTTAAGGCATTGAATAAGATTAAATTTATCTCTTTTAGCAATAGGGGTGTCACTTGCTCTACAACCTTGCATGTCAAACCTTTTGAGCATTTTATCAATATAGCTCTATTGTAACAATATCCTGAGATCGATCTCGATGTATCTAAATTCTTAAAACAAAATAGGCATCCCAAATATCTTTCACCTTAAAATAACCAATAAAGTAGTTGTTCATTGTCTTGGAGTCCAAAATCTTTTCATGTGAATTATAATACATTGCCTCAACTAGACATCCCCAAATGCGAAAGTGTTTTAGACTGGGCTTTTGACTTGTCCAAAGCTCATAAGGTGTTTTTGTAGCTGCTTTAGCAGGTACTCTATTCAGAATGTAAGCTATTGTCTTTAATGCTTCTCCCTAGAAAGACTTAGGTAAGGTAGAATGAGCTATCATGTTCCTTACCATATCCTTAAGAGTCTTATTTCATCTTTCAGCTACACCATTCATATTAGATAATCCTGGCATGGTGTACTGTGGGTCAATTAATAAACGTATGAATCACAAAAACATATAATCATCTTGATATTTTAAATAAACAAATCTACGCAAAAAATGTCACTTTGGTGGCATTTTGTTTCAACTAATTAATTTATTTAAAATATTAGACATCATTAATTAAAACCCAAAGTCAAAATCTGAATTTATTTATTTTCAAAATATTTCTCTTAATTTCATCTTTCAATCAAATTAAAAGATAATAACAATACACATCAAAGTTAAATATAATACAAAACATATCAACATTCATTTTCTTTAAATATATATTTAAACCTTAAACATTAATGATATAATCAATTAGATACACATAGTTAATAACACTACGTAAAATCAAAACCCAAAAAATCAGTTAGCTTTAGATATGAGCCAAACCTTAAAAATTTTTGGCACTTTACCACGTGCATCAATATAATTTTTATCTTTATTAGAAACAAATAAACAAAAAAAAAAAGCCTTTAATAGCCATCAAAATAAATTATAAGCATCAATCCTAACAAAACCATAATTCACACAAATAGATGGAACCATTAAGCTAATAAAATTGCAAGAGTAGAGTGATGAAACATGTCACATGTTAATGAAAATAAATTACATAACTTCTTAACAAAACTGAATTTGTCAATTAATCTCAAATCGCTGAATTGGAATCAAACAAAAAATTTCAAGACATTCTCCATCACAAATAAAAAATACAATACTATTCAACTACATTCAACATACATTATATTATTATCATGAAAATCATTCAAAATTGAAGGATAACAATCCAACACCAAAGTTTAAAATTGAAAATCAAAACACTAAAACATAAATCCAAAAATCTAATATCTTTATGATTGGAACACCAAATCTATATATAGAAGGGATTAATCTAAAAATAATAGAAAATTAATTCATTCTCAATAATTCAACATGGCGAGGCTCTGATACTACTTGTTAAAACCGAAAAAATAAGATCTGACATAAAAAAAATTAACAAACCAGAATCTGTCTTGTCAAATCATTAAGAATAAATCAAGAACAAAACTAAAAACGGAAGCGTACAATATTTGGATCTTTCTGTTTTGATCTTACAAATTAGCACACAAGAAATTCAAACAAAATTTGGTCTCTCTCTTCTAAAGATGATATTAAAAAAGTTATACTGCGTGTAATTTGGAGAATATAACCCTAATTTATAACTTTTACACATTAAACCTAATTTCTAATTAGCCCATCATTAATTAAAAATTAGTTACTAAAGTATCTATACATATCTGACTCATACTTTATTTAATAACTAAAGCTCAATAAACCTAGCCAAATTAGATCACTTTTAATTTGAGCTATCATTTTATGATAGTAAATAATAACATGTAATCACTCTTATTATATATGTGATATTCATATTTTTCAACAATATAACTCTGCTATCAATTAAGTGATAATTAATCTAAATCAATCTCTATTTTATGCTTACACTTTTTTATGCTTAGATTTCTTTTCAAATCGTAACTCTATTTTACATCAATAAAATAAAATTATCACAACATTTTTTAAATAGAATTATCATACATATACTATTTTATATAACTAATAAATCAAAATTAGATTATAGTTATTTTTAATAGGGTAAACTATAAAAATAGTCACTTTTATTTGCCACATATTACATTTTAGTCATTTATGTTTAAAATGTTACGTTTTAGTCACTTACGTTATCGTTTTATTACGAAATGGTCACTTTACCATTAAACTCTGTTACCTCCCTACATGACAGTCCAAATGAGTTTTAAACGCCAACTTAAATGTCCAGTTGTTGGGATAAAAATAGGTTTTTAATTAAATAAATTTAATTTGGACTATTACATAGGACATCCAAGTTGGCATTTAAAACTCAGTTAGACTGCCACGTAGGACCACCGTTAGGGAGGTAACGGAGCCTAATGGTAGAGTGACCACTTCGTAACAAAACGATAACGTAAGTGACTAAAACGTAACATTTCAAACATAAGTGGCTAAAATGTAATCTAAAACAAACAAAAGTGACTATTTTTGTAGTTTACGCTTTTTAATATAATTTTTTAATGTTTTTAATTAATATGTAAAAAAAAATAAGGAAGAAAAATTGTGGACACTGGTCATAAAAGAAAGAAAAACCATGGATTTTTTTTATATATGTAGTAGTATAGATTATTCGGTTTCGCAAGTCAGGTGAAATTTAGAATTTAATGTCAACAAAAGGTTGCTAATTGAACTTGTACTTTAACTTTCTTTTAAAAGAAAATGTTTGAACTATTTATTGAACAAAACAGTAAAATTTACCATTTTATTTACATAAATTTTAATTTTTTTGAATGATTATTACTGCGACCAGAATAAAAAAATTTCTCCACAAGTAAGAACATCAACATATTTAAAATTAAAAAATTAAAAAATTAAAGAAAAGTTTAATTCATGATTTAAACTCTAAATATATTCATTTTCTATTTTAGTATCCCAATTTAATATTTACGGAGTCTGTAATAAAGGTTTAAAAGAAAATCTTCAACTAATTAAAGAAGGTCCACGTTTATTTTTCATAAAATAATTTTACTCATTAAAATTAAAATAAATTAACAAAAAGAAGAAGAATTATTTTAATTCTCACGTCACGTCACGTCACCTCACCTCTCTCCCCTCCTCCACTGTCTTCTTATCCAACACCATGTTTGCCGATTGAAATTTTAATGAAACTAACTGGCCGTTGAACTGGTTTACCTTCACTAGTTTCATGCATGAAGCCATCATTGATTGGTGATTGGATGAGCCATTTGAATTCAATGATTGAGCTTATAGGAATCAATCAATTCCTTTATTTATTTTAATGCAATAGCTTTAAGATTTAGGGATTATATTCGCAGGAAATTAACGAGACATGACTCCGATAGAGATGAATTGGTGCCGCTATCTATCAACAAACAAAATACAAACCGCATTGGAAGAAGAAATCGGTCATAATTAGCAATTACTACATAAAAATCAAGATTATATTGCACTATAAAGGTAAAGCTTTGGAAGATTCATTTATGATTTACATGAAGTTTTTCTATCACCATGCAAAGATTTGTAGATTTGGTGAGAAAAACCAATTTCAGGGCTTTTAGGAGCTCACAAATTTGATGCAAAAACCAGCTGTTTACCAATATTCTGGAAAATTTAGTCAAATGTTATATTTTTTTCTCTCTTATTTCTATATATACTCTGAAGCAGCTATAGAAAAGGAGCTCAATCAAAACAAATCTCTTCCATTTAACTTACCCAACAATACTCTTCATCTTCTTCTCCAATTTCTCATCTATTTGTTTTTCAATTTCTCCTTATTCTAAACATTCAATTCCTTTGTTTGTTATTAGAGAAGGAAAAATGAAAAATCAATAGAAGATGAAGGGAAGAGAGAGTGTTTGTGAGGGAGTGAGAATTTAAAATTATTTTTCATTTTTATTAATTAAATTTCATTTTAGTAAGTCAATTTATTTTATGAAAACATAAAAATTACCGCGTGGCATTCTTTAATTGGTTGGATTTTTTTTTAAACATCAGTTATAGATTGAATTAAAAGCAATAACTTAAAATTAAATACCAAAATAAAAAAAATTAAGTCAAAAATACAAACACATATCATTGTACTAATCCTATTTGCAATTTAAAATATCTAAATAAGCTCTTAGAGCTTCAACATATATCTTTTTTTAAAATAATTTCATTATAAGTTCTGATCATATTTGTTCTTTTTGATATAATACCTAAAATTATCCATATACCCTCTCCACCTCATAAATAGAAGGATAACATGTTTCAATGCATTCGAACCCACATCCTCTTGCATTGGCAATAATACCCATGCCAATCGAGCTATAAGACTCAATCGACACTTTAACATATATCTAAATAAGCTATTAGCATTTTGTTTAGCTACAAATTAAAAGACAAAAAGAGCTTATTTGAATGTAATAAAAATATAATGACTTATGTAAGAGGAGTGAAATAATTTAAGTCATTTATAAATTATTGTTTGATATTAAGGATTTAATTGAATTTTTTAAAAAAATCAAACTAAAATTTCATCAAACCCTAACTAAAAATAGGGATTAAGACGTTCACGAGAGAGAGAGAGAGAGAGGCCAATGTCATTTTCAATGGACCTAAATCCATGTGTATCTTTTACATGTGATAGAAGCAACACATGGTTTGAAAGTCTTACATTTGAAGTTATGGCATAGAAAATGTGGTCAAATTTCCCTTATTCACTACCTTTCAAGTGGGTTATATTTTGTCAATTCTCAACACATTTTTAATATGTATTTTATTTACAATCCAATAGTAGCTTAATTGGCATCTATTCTTTAAACTGGATGATGATCCCTTTCCTCTTTCCTTACTCAATTTTTTTTTTAATTTTCTCTTTATTTTGCATAATTTATATTTTTAAAATTTTAAAGAATAAAATGATTCTTTTAAAAATTTAAACTTTAACACAATAAGAAGGTTTTGAAATCTTGAAAAATAAATCATTTTTTAGTTCTTTTTCTTTTTTAATTTCCTTTAAATAAAATGGAATGACATATAACTAATTTAAGTCATACAATCATTTTGACTAACATAATAAGAAATGAAAATTACGTTGAAGGAAATTGAAGCTTAAATTTTGTTTTCAACTTACTAATAACAACCAATTAATCAATACAAGCACTAAATTGAATATATTAATTACATTAAAAAACTCTCAATAAATTAATTTGCTCATACACGATTTATACAGATAAAGTTCAAATTTAAATTTTCAAAATTTTAAAATTTTAATCTTACTGTTAAATCAGTACCTCGATAACTAAAGTTGGATATTTTGAATGCAAGCTTTTATCTTTTTTAAAAAATGGTAATACTGTGTTAACCTTAAATTTGAGGGTGAGTGTTTGATTGAATCGAGTGAAAAGATTATGAGTTAATCGAGTTGACGAGTCCTATTTTATCATCCTAACTCGATTTGATTTTTTTTTTGAATTGAGTCGAGTGAAATGAAATTCGAGTCGAGTCAATTGACTGAAATTGTTCGAGCTAAATTAAAAAAATAAATATGTCAAATTAAAATCTTGTTAAAGTATAACTAATTTCATATCAAAGCACATAAATTTGAAAACTTTTTCAAAGAAAAATAAAAATAATAAAAACTTTAGTATGATAAACTTGAATCATTAATTAATTTATTTAGGTCCCAAATTATTATTTTAGAAAATTCTTAATTTTTAACTTTCTTTATATATTTTTTAGAATTTTTTAAAAAAATATATAAATTTTGGAATTTTTATAAATATTTTGAATTTTGAAAATTATTTTGAATTTTTGAAAATTATTTTGAATTTTTTTTGTAGTTTTTATTGAGAGAGAGACTAATTTGTTCCTTTTCAAACTTGACAGGACCAAAAGGGTATTCACACTAATCTGTTATTTGAATTGTAAATTTAACTAGATTCGAACTCGAAGTTCGAATTTTTTATTCAAGTTGATTCGAATAATTTAAATAACTCAATTCGATTGCCTCAAAATTTTTTAAAAAAATCGAATCGAGTTTTACTCATCTTATCTAAATCTTTAAATGAGTAATAATCTATCATTACCACTAAAATAAATCATTTGCCCTTTTTGTACTATTATCGTCACTAAAAGAAGTTGATTTTATTGTTGAAAAGGACAAAAACTTAAAAACAAGCTGGATACTCTCGCATCCACTTTGGAGAATTTCCTAGAGACTGGAGACAAGATAGAAAGCTTCACACGCCCATTGGGAATCACTTATCTGATAAGTTTGTCGTGTTGTAATCTCAACCCTAAACCCTAAACCCTAAAACCCTAAACCCTAAACCCTAAACCCTAAATTCCCCATGGTTTAAGGATAAGGCCTCCAAAGTTTTTGAAAACTTGGATTTGATATTCAAACATCATGTCCTTGGCCCTAAAGTGAAAGCAATTATTGCCTAAAATACCCTTTTCTTTTTTTTACCCAAAATGATGTTCAAACTTTATCAAGGCCGTGGACTCCACGCGTCATTCCATTAATTTAACCATTCTTCATTGTATTAATAATTAGTGTGCGTTCCCGTCCAACGGATGAATTGTTTGTGCCTTTTTTATATAAATAATGTTAAAATATTAATTAATTACGAAAATAATTTAAAAGAAAAATTATATATAAGAATGACTTGTTTGTTATAATGAAAGTCGGCATTACCTCCATTTTTCTTCTAATCATTATCTAATTATCAGTTTTTTATTTTTAAAAAAATTGTGCTACCACTGTATCGGGCAGTACTAGTATGTATTTTTCAAAATATATTTTTTGAAATACCCGTGAAAAATATAAATATTCACAATGGAGAAAAAAGGAAAAAATATTTTTTTTCAGTTGGTATCATTAGTATGTCAAGTAAAACTGGTAATTTTTTAAATTATGTTAGTGGGAAAAAAAAGGAAAAAAGATTATTGATGTCGCCAGTGTATCTAGCGGCACCGATATTTTAAAAAAAAATCGTTTTGTAATCGGTGTCATCGATGTGTTTGGCACACCAATGGCATGTTGTCAAGAAAAAAAAATTGAAGTGTTGCCAGTGTATCAGGTGGCACCAGTGTTTTTTTTTTAATAGCTCTAAAGGGAAAAAAGAGATAAAAAACAATTTTATTAGTGGTTTCGCCGTCATGTTAGACAACACCACCCAATATATATGACCCTATCTCGACTAAAAAATTGTATTTGTTGAATATTTTGGTTTTTATTAAAGTTTTTGGTATTTGTTTTAAAGAGAAAAAAATATTTTTGTTTAGTAGGAGGGGAGAGGACAGAGAAAAAGGAGAAAGATTTGTGTTTTAAATTTTTTAAATCAAGTTCGAGTTTATAAGGCTAATTTGTAATAATTTACAATAATTTGCATGTAATTATATTCTTTTTAACAGGAGCTACTATTTTTTTAAATAAAATTTATTTTTAAATTTTAATTTATTTTACAAATATTGTATCAAAGATGAATAGTCAATCCTTCGTATACGTTCATCTTAAGAGGGTAATTTTATAAATAACAGTTGGTTGTATATTTGAATTTCGAAGGGGTAAAAGTCGAAGATATGAAACAAAAGATTAGTGCAAAAATAGCTTGACGTTGTGGGAGGAGGATGTCCAGACTATTCTACAAATTTCTAGTTTTGTCAAATCCTATTAAATTTATCAATATGGAACTTGTAGATGATGAAAGCGTGGAGATAATGATCGCACTTTATTGTTCAATTAGTCATGAGCTCCTCCCCCCTTTTTTTTTTTGCCTTTTTGTCCCTCTCAGTTTTTTTTCTGACCATAACCTCCCCAACCCGACCTAAACGCTATAATCGAATTATGGAGGTCACACTAGCCATCGAAATGGCTCAGTAAAACATTCAGTATTCGAAAAAAAAGTCAGAAATCCATTTCATAAAAGAATTTAAGTTATTCAATTTTTAATCAAGCATTTGCTTTGAATAATCCAAAACAGTCATATAGGAAACAACTTTAATAATTTAAGCACGAAATAGGATTAAGATGTAAAGTTTTAGATTTTCACAAAAGATAACTATATTTATTAGAAATGTATCGATACTTATTTAAGTATTGATATAGGTTAGGCATTCTGCTGATTTTGAAATTTATAAAACACAAACGTTATTAATCAGTATCGATACTTTTATAAATATCGATATCAATTTGACATTTTGTTTGTTTTAAAAACTGTTTATATGGTCAAATATCAATACTTGGTGCTAGGGTATCGATACTTTTTGTGAGAACTGGTAAAAATCACTTTTTAAAAGCTTTTGTTTCATGCTCAAACATAACATCATTTTAACCCGTTTTATGAAAACATAAGTTTGTTTTAGTTATTCTTATATTCAATTTTAATTCCAAGTTGTTATAAAAATTCTATTTGTGATTATTTTAAAGTAGTTTGACAAACTTGAAGTTTTTAATCTTGCTCGGGGTCAAAATGAGTAATGCAAAACCCCAAAAGAAAATAAACAATGTATCGGACCGATGCCACGGTCCATTTAAAAATTATACAAAACCAAAATAGAGTTTATAAAATAAAGTTTAAAATACGTTTATTCAAAAACCGATGACAAGTGCTCCGAGTGTCGAGTCTGAGCCCTAACCTTACGAGTTATCTAGAAAAGAGGGGGAAACTAAAGAGTGAGTTATAAAACTCAGTATAGTCTTAGCACAGAAATAGATAAACACTTAAACAATAATTATAACATACAAGCTTGCAAAAAATGGAGCATATCATATTAACAATCTCACAGTAATTTTTAGTAAGCATATAGTATGCATGAATAACAATCTCATAGCCTGTGTGTCAAACTGTGTGGACTACACAGGCTGGGCCAGTTGGGGCTGTATGGGCTACACGGGCGTGTGGGCCCATTTTTTGAAAATTTTGCTTAAGGTTGTATTGATGTGTGATTCGTATTTAGCCACTTCATAGGGTCCATACTGTATAAAAATGACTCTGAAACATGAATTTTGATATACTGCTACTAAATGTAATATAGGTGTTGTATGTGTTTTAAGTGCTAGCATGTCTAAAATGCGAAATTCGCGTATGATATGTAATCTGAAAATTCTGATAGCATGTTTGATGTGAAAAGCATGCAAGAAATATACGCATTTGATATATGTTAGTATGTGCATATGCATGTGGGATGGGACAATGTTGTGACGGAAGAAGTGTTGGCAGTCTAATAATTTGCCTTATCTGGTGGTTTAAAACGACATATACATGTTCTAGTGGCTTGACCACGTATCTATTCTGGCAGCTTGACTGCACTATTCTAAATAGTGACATACGCTCTGTAACACCTCAAATCCGGCCTAAAATTTTAAGCCGAATCTGGACGAGTTATACCAACATAATAAAAATGTACTTCTTTTTAGAGTTTTAACTTTGAAAACTAGAAATTTATTTTAGAAGATTTAGATGATTTTGTAGTTTCGTTTTAGACTTGGAAGATACTGATGATTTTATAAAAAGAAAAATAAAGCAAGTCCAAAACAGATTTTAAATCCAAAGGATTAAATTGTAGTTATCTTAGTGCAAAACAATCCAAGCTTCCGCATACTGTTCAATCCTAAATCAGATGTCTTCCTAACAAATAAAAGTAAGATAAATGGTAAGTCACCAAGCACCGCGTATAACTAAACTCAAATACAGATAAACAGAACGTAATATATAAATCGTAGTAACGGAAGCATTTGATAACAGTTGTATAACCAATACGGAACAGATCTAGAGTATCACAGAGATTTCAACAGAGGTAGTACAAAAGAATAAAGAAAAATAGAACAGGGTAGAACAATACAATTCAAACAGAACAAAACCGAATAGAGCAGAATAAAGCAGGATGGAATAGAACAGAGCAATACTGAACAGAACAGAATAGAACGGAGCAAAGCAGAACAGAGCATGTATGTTTATGCAGATGCAGTATTTTTCAAACAGATCAGAATGTAGATTTATTAGAAACAGTCTTCCTAAACTCCGTTACACACCAAAATAGAGTTCTCCCCCGAACTCATCTATCCAAAACAAACCAATAAAGTCATCCCGAGTTGCTTGGCAATGATAACCCCTCACCTCGGGTTGCCTGGTAATGATGGCTTATCAATATGCAATTAAACTGCCAATAAAATATATGTGGTCAAGCCATTATAGTACAGTCGAACTACCGGAACAGGAGTGTGGATAAACCACCAGATAATACAGATCATTAAACTACCAGAAACTTCCTCCTCTTATATCAACCCAAGTCCCATGCAATGTGTCATAGCATACTTATACAAAATTAGAGTAATGAGCATGTAAGTCATGCAATCTCTTAATAACAAAATCAGTAAATATGGGAGTTCATTTTTTGCAAAATAAACTTATCAAACCTCAACAGACCATATCAGATTTGTCATGAAGTCACATGTACGGCTATAAATAAGAATTAGTGACAATTAGTCTAACATGTTTAGATATCGCATATTCCTCATCAACAGAGTGATGCAGATGTGTACTAATAACCTTAACAGAATACAGATTGTACATGGATGATTCGCACACATAGATAACAACACATTATGTTCTGATAGATCCTACTCACTTAGGTTCAATTATAACAGATATACATACAGATCACAAGTTGTTTATTATCAGATCATCAAATATCAAGTTATATAGCCTAATTCAGATTGTACGAACCCTACATTAGGCCTGCGTCCGTTTCGGACGACGCTTATAGCCCTAGGGAAAAATTCCAAATATAACTTCACACGCCCATATGGTTTCACACGGCCTGGAAAACTGGCCCGTGTGGCTCCACGTAGTCTAGTATACGCCAGTATGTCCCACACGGGCGTGTGTCTCACACACCCATGTCACTTGCCCATGTGGTCCTAATTCGTAAATAGTGGGTTACACGGCTTGGATACATACCTATGTCCTTGCTTGTGTGGCTCACATGGCTTGGGCATACGCCCATATCCTTGCTCGTGTGGTCCTAAATCATAAACAGAGAGTTACACGGCCTAAACACACGTCTGTGTCCTTTGCCTATTTGAACCCTGCACTAACATGCTACACACGGCCTAGACACACGCCCGTATCCCTTGCTCGTGTGGCTCAAATTCAATGAATAGTGAGTTACACGGCCTGACACACGACCGTGTGGCTCATACGGCCTAAGCATGCGCCCATGTCCCTGACCGTGTGGCGTCGACAGCCACGTTTTTTGACTTCTGAAATTCGTAAAGATAGGGGTTTTCGATACGCACTTGATACGAATTCAAAGCAAAAACAACAAGTATGAGTTCTCGTCCCTAAACGACAAGCAATTCTCCAATAAGTGGTTAACTTACAATCAAATTGCTAAAAACTAACATTCTAAAATCAAAATTACGTTGAAGAACTTTTAACACCAAAAATTTAAATCAAACTTACTGACCAATGGATTAAACTAGGAGGATAAGTTGAATCCCGTATCGAATCAACGCAACGTAACGTAATAAAAAGAAAAGTCACTTTAAAAGGGAGTAACCAAAGCGAATAAACTAAATATCAAGAAAGGAATAATAAAAGAAACATAGTGGGAAGGAAAAATAAAGAATAACAAAACGAGAAACCTCACTAAAGGTTTTTGAAAGGTTTTAAATAACCAACCGAACTAATTACCACACAACGAAATACAAAAATAAACATTCTCTAACACAGGCCGGGATTCGAACACAGGACCACATACATAGATAGATGTTTAACGATCGAACCAACAGGCTCATTCTTAACATCAATTGACCGAGTTTAACTTACAAACCAACATTCAAAGTTATAGGTTTAAGCAAAATAGCAAAAATTCTAGAAACAAGATTCGAACCCAGAACATCAAACACATGCCCAGAACACTTAATCACCATACCAGATCAATTTACTTGTCAAGAATTTCCAAAGTCTAAACTCAAATAGAGGGATAACCTCTTTTGGTTTCAAAACACGATTTATTCTAGGCCGATTTTTGGGATGTTACAAGCTCCCTTATAGGTGTGTGAGATTGGATTAGTGTTTAATACCCTAATTGATGTGTATGAGATAGACGGAGATGGTGTGTAGTGGATGAGGGTATGATCTGAATATGTATCTATTTATGCATCTGTATCTGATTATGAAAAGCTATCTTATTCTATATCTGAGTTACAACTGTATGCTCATCTGATATCTTGTATACATATGATCTGTGGTTGGGTTGAGTTATACACTAAGCTCGTAGCTCACCCCTTTGTTTTCTTCCTAGGTAATCAGTAAGCTTAGGATCGGACGGTGCGCGGGATCTCAAAATTGGTTTCTGATTTTAAATAGCAAACTAAGGACTTTTTGTTTAATTTGGACTGTTTGAGACTTTTGGACTGTGTTTTTATTATTTGAACTTTACTGTCATTTTGAGGATTGTTTTTTACAGTTTTGGTGTTTTAATATTTCTATTTGCAAAAATAAATGTTTATAAGTCCAATCATGGTTGTCAAAACTTTATAACTTAAGAAATTCTATTGCAAATCAAAATGAGCACTTAAATGGTTTTCTGAAATAATATAAACGGTTTTAACGAGGATTATTCCTTAAAATTGATAAACAAATTATCGAAGTTAACACTGTTTACCTTACATTTTCAAATTAGATTTTTGGGTTTTTTTAGGCTTTTTAAACAAGTGGGTGTAACTTCTCCAGATTCGGCCATAATATCTAGGCCAGGTGTGGAGTGTTACATCGAGCATTTCCTTCCCCTTTTATTTTGGAAATTTGACAAGTCTCCCCTCAAAAAACAACATGTACAATTAAGTGTCAAAAATTAAGTAAGAAATAAGCTTTAGGCCTAATCGTTAAAGCACTAGTATCCCCCCAAGTGACCCGAGTTCAAGTTGTCCATCCCCTTTTATTCTTTTTAAATTTGACCAAGAATAGAGGAAATTTACAAATTGCTACCCTTTGCTCCTAATTTGGGAAATTTGCATGTGTAGCCTCAAGGATTTGACTTTAAGAATTTAACCAATTCTTTCCTAATTAGAATTCATATCTTGCCCTTCCTCATAATTCCAATAGAATTAGAATTTCACCATTTTTTTCTCTTCTTTTCCTAATTAGATTTTTATATTGTCCCTTTTCAAATCCCAATAGAATTTGCTCTTCATTTTTCTATTTATTTTTCCCTTTTCTTTACATCATATTTTCATCCTATGTGATAATTACTTTGTTTTTCCAAATCAAATCATCATCTATTCAGTCGTTCTTTCTATAATTTTTGTAATTGACATAAATAGCATCCCTAGTTTTGCCAGAAACAGTAAGTACACCTTATTCCAATAATTAAATCTCGTATTTCTGTAACCAATGTTAATCTTTCGATTAATCCAATAATTTTTTACAGTTCTCGCCAAATCTTTTGTTAATCTTGATGAATCTTAAAATCAACCGTTACTTCACATGTAAATGTCATTTGAAAGACCAAATTTAGGTGGAATGAATCAGAATCGGGCGTGAGGAATGTTAATCGGACTCTCGGTGAAAGGTGTGTGTTCTTTTACAAATGAATCAGGGCAAATCATGTCTAGGATTAGGGCCACACGGTCTCCCACATGGCCCCTCACATGGCCATGTGCCCTACAAACCCTAGGCTAGTTCACGAACCACACGACCTGCCACACAACTATGTCTCTTCTGTAAGTTAATTTTAGCAATTTTCACACAGCCTAAACACGACCGTGTAATCCTTCCACACGGTCTATAGCTCCTCACAGGGCCTGGCTATACAACCATGTGACCCATGTTTTATAGTTTTGCCTAGAATTTTGTTAATTGTTTAATTTAGTCACTATATAATCTTCGAATGGTTTTTAGAGATTTTATTCACTCAATTAAGTCCCTGATATTATGAACACGTTAGAATCTGTGAGTTGATGGTTGAATTGATACTGTATGATGATGATATGTGAATGTTACATGTTTACTGTCATTGTCTTTCTGATGAACTGATACTGTTATTCTTACCATTGTTTTATTGATTGCATAACTATTGTTACTATTGAACTGAATATATGTTAAGCATATCTATTGTTTCTGTACTGTACTGTTACTAGCATGTCATACTGCATTGCATGGGGTGGGACGATTGAAAGGAGGAAGTACTGACAATTTAATAATCTACAAAACTAGTGGTTTATCCATAAATTACTGGCAACTTTTAGCTACAAATATGTTGTGCATCCACAACCTATTGACAACTTAATAATCTGCAACACTAGTGGTTCATCCATAAATTATTGACAGCTTTTATCTACAAATATGTTGTGCAACCACAACAAGTGGCAGCTTGTCTGTGAACTATTTTTTTAAAATATTGGTGGTTCATCAATAAATTACTGGTTGCTTTTATCTAGAAATATGTTGTGCACCTACAACAAGTGGCAGCTTGTTTGCAAATTGTTTTTAAAATACTGGTTGTTTATCCATAATTTTCACTGCTGGAAGTTTATCTGCAAATACTGGTGGTTCATCCTCAAACTAGAGTGTATTGGTTGGCAGAGTTCTAGGGGACTCTTACTGTGGAGTGTAGCGGTAGGGTAGGACATTTTCTTTTAAACTGAAACTGCATTGCATTCATAAGTATGAGCATGCAGGGCTGTGAATACTGAGATACGATATTGATGATTTGATCTGAAATATCAATATTCTGAATTGCTATTCAAATTGTGATTATTCTATGAGTTGTTATTTTGTATGATTTGTCTATTGTTTACACTGATTTTCTTGTAATTGGACATACACTAAGCTTCTTAAGCTCACTCCCCTATTATTTCCATCTTTACAAATAACCCATTAGGTTAGGACGCAGACTCAACATATGAAGAGCTCAGCTCAGATTGATCTTTTTATTAAAAAGTCTTTTAGATTTATTATTTGAAATTTTCGTTATTTTGGAACTATACCGCTTTATTTAAATTATGGCATGGGACTTCGATTTTGGGTTTATTTAGCATATATGATAATTAATTTGATTTTAGGATATTAAACACGGATTTAGAGTTAATTATGCTTAAATAATTCTAATTTTACTTAATTAAAATTAAGATGAACATCACTTTTTCGCTACTAGGTTTAAATAATTTTTAAGTAATAAATAAATTGAAAATTAACTAAGTTTTCAAAAATAGTCATCGTTACAATGGAAACGTTAAACTTAATCAGTTTTGTTAACTCGTGAGTTTTTCTGAAAATAAGCTTCTAAGATAAACAAAAGTTTTAAAATGATTATTTTGTAAATGTCGTAAGCTTACCGAGCCATTTTGGTGGCCAATATAATCTTTTGAATTCGGGCCTAACGCCTAGGCCGGGTTGGGGATGTTACAGAGGATAAATTGGTAGTAACTACAACATTGGAAAAATTAAGAAACAAACCGGAATTGCATCAACTTGATCAAATCATTAAAATTTGCATCTTAGCTCTGCCATAATCAAATCAACTTAACAATGAATATCGATCAACCAAGAAAAAATTGTCAAAAGTCCCAAGAGACTCATTATATCAGTGATGCACAAAAGGTCAAGACTCAGATGACTTATCTCCCTCCCCATCTCTAATCTATCACCATTACTATGATTTATCATGATAAGGTCCTTTGAGAACGGTTCTTAATAGATCTGACGATACTTTTACTCACATAAACGTCGGAACATGACTAAAAGCTAAAAGTAAAACCATATCTACTTTTAAAGAAAATATAATAAAAAAATAAAAATTACGGAAAATTATCTACGAAACATGATATTATAAACTAAAAATAAAATAAAATCACGAAAAATAACATTGAAGAAATCGGAATCAACAATCGATGGCTAGTGTTGCTGTCGACGAAATAAAGATTTAATTTGAAAAAACTGAATTTTTTTTATTATTTAAAAGAATAGTGTTTATATATATATATATATATATATATATATATATTATTTGTCCCTTTTTTAATTAATATTGTAATTTCACTTTTGATATGTCCCTTTCTTCGCTATATAATTTATCCCAAAAGCTTAGTTTCGAGTTGGTTAACCAGATACAGAGAGATCGAAGAAACCAATTTCTCGAAGTAAAATATCGTGATATGATACGAAATTTTAGTTGCCTTTTCTTTTGGCGTCAATTTGATTTTATTTTTAGACCGGATTACGTACTTCAGGATATCAATATGATATACAAAAATTAAATAAGATTGGGTTTTTGTTGTATATATTAGGTGACTAAAAGTCTTTTTAATAAATTTATTATAGGTTTTGATTATATCGATTTTTATTGATATAATGTTTAGAATTTTTTATAACTCATATTCAACTCAAAAATAGGAGTGTGCTTCAATACACTTGAACCTACGTCCTCCTATAATATCCACGCCAATTAAACTAAGATTCAATCAGTAAACATAATATTAAAATGATATGTAAATAATTTATTCGATAATTATGTTATAAGTAAAATAGTAAAGTGATTACAAATAATTTTAAATAATTTAACTTTAATTGTTTTATTTAAATATTTTATATATTAATAATAAATAACGAAAATATTATCGTACTAATATTTATTTTACGGAAAATATATTTTTTAAGTAAATTTTCATATATAGTTGATGTTAAAGTACACCAACTCAGTTCATGAAGTTAAATATAATATAAATTATACACAAATATATAAGAATATATTTTTTATAATATAAATTATTGACGTTTTAAACCTTATATATTAAAGGAAGCTACAAAAGACCTTCCGATCTCGACACATGCTCACCTTTTTCTTTTCTTTTCTTTTTTTTTTTTTCCTTTGCATTTTAAAGAAAAATGGTCAAATATCATTTTTCGTCTCTTTATTATACTTCAAATTAAGATTTTCACTTGTATATAAAAGAACATTCCTACTTTGACACATGTCTCAGTGTTTTTTTTTTTTTGCATTTCACAGAAAATATCAAATATTATTTTTGTGCTATTTACTATACTTAAAATTAAAATTTAATCTTTATATTTAAACTTTTATAATAATTTAGTTTTTTAGTAATATTGGTTCGAATTATTAATATTGATGATTACTCTTATTAAATTTTTTTATATGATTTTTTTAAAAAAAATACTATTTTAACAAAAAAAAATCTTTTAACATGATGAGTTCGAATTTAAAAAAAAAAAAATCCAAATTAGCTACTGAAATTTCCAACGGTGCTAGTTATTTCAACTAACTAAATCACATGGTTTCTTCCTCTTTTATAGTCATTATATGATAATGGTAAAATTACAGTTTTGATTTCTCTATTATGCTCACATTTGATAATCATTCTTTATATTTTAATTTAAAATAATTTGATTATTTATTTTTATAAAGATTTTCAAAATCATAATGATGGTCGAACTAGTCAGATTACTGGTCACTACTTCAACCAGTTTGATCGGTTCAATTAAATACATTATTAGAAAATAAAAATATTTAAAAATAGAGAAAATCAACTCAATCAATCCATTGGCCAGTTTGACAGGTTTACAAGTCAACAGGTTTGACCCTTTATTCGAGATTGGTACCCTTACTCACTAGTCCAATTGGCCAGTCAGGTCTAATTCTGAAAACAATGACATTAGCTAGTCCATATAATTTACGTATTTATATGTGATAGCTATCATATTATTTTACTATCACATCCTTTCTATGCTAACAAGTGTCGAAGGATAAAAAGATTATTTATAGTTAAAATGTTAAAAGTGATGTTTCAACTATATACGAACATTCTGAAAAAAACAAAAAGGAGTATGAGTGTTGTAAAGGGGTATGGTACTGTATTTTTTTCTATAGATTATATAATTATGGTTGAAGTTCAATTTTGGTCAGTATACTACGCCCCAAATTTAAAATTTAATCTTTATACTTTAATTTTTTAATTTAATTTTGTACTTCAACTTTTATATTATCATAAGTTAGCCCAAATACTTTTTTTTTTTTCAGTTTTGAATGTGCTAAATTCAAGAAAAAGTAAATTAGAAATCACACTTTAATTTTTTAAATATAAATATCCTTTATTATATTATAAATTGTAGCAAGAGTTATTTTGCTATTATTTATGATTAAGTGTTGTAAATATTCATAGATTTTATCAATAAAATTTTTAATACCATGGTAACATTTTGTAAAAAAATAATTACAAATATTATTTTAAATAATGCTTTTAATTTTTTTTATATAAAAAGTGTGCTTTTAACCATTAAATAGGAGTAAAAACTCTTAAATAATTAAAAATTATCAAATAATAAATGTAAATTTAAGATTTACCAAGCAAAACTCATATCAATATATCATTATCTTTTCATGATAACTTGGAATTTAACTTATTTTGGGGAAGAAATATCCCTTTCCAAAAAAAAAAAAAAGAGGGAAAATTTTATATTTATATAATCCTATATAATATATTGTGTATACAATAATTATTAAGTTATATTAATTTTACATTATTCATAAACTATTATGCTCAATTTATATATTATTAAATAAATAAGAAAAATAAAAAAAATCAAAGATTCAAGACTATTGATTTAGAGTAAATTCAAAAATTTAATTTTTTTATAATTATTATTATTATTAAAATATTTGAAAAATTAAAATAATTGACATATTTTAACTATGTTTATTATTTTTAACAGTATTAGTTTATATTAATTATATGAAGTAAAAAATATTTAATAATTTAAAAAATCAACACATAATAAACAAATAGCAGGGTTAATAAAAATAAAAATATTTTAAAATTTAAAATATGATTTTTTTAATTTTATTACTGAACTTAAAAAATTGTATTATCAATATTAGATTGTATGAACATCCATATTGTGTGTGAAGCAAAAATGGTAAACTAATATCAAGAGCAAGAATCGTAAACTTCATCTTAACCACCCGCCCCCATTTTAATATTGTAATTTAAACTATTTAATTTATATGAGATTTCTAGAAAATTTAAAATTTATTTAACATAAAAAAATTATTATTTTTAAATATTTGTTTAACTCATAATATACCGAGATAAATCATAAAAATGTACATTAATTATGATTTAATGTGGAGTTGTGTACATGAACTTTAATTTTGTAAAATTTTACATATAAAATTTTAATTTGATCAAATTTTTATAAATTTTTAACACAGTTATTTATTTAACATCATTTTATGTTTATATATTGTATATATAATTATATTTATCTCATATAAAAATAAATTAATATATTTATTTTTTAAATATATATGATTAAATTAAAATTAAAATTTTAAATATATATTTGAACCATAATTAAAATTTTATATATATAAATATATTAAATTAAAATTTATGTATACAATTAGAGATTTTAAAATTTATGTTACGTACAAAAAATAACAAATCATGAAATAGGAAAGTATAAAGAGGAGATAGGTAAGCAGGTTGCCGTGTTTGGCAGATGATATTTAATCGGCTATCATGCCATGTCATGGAACGTGGAAAGCACGCGCCATTTACGTTGTAGGAGATTGGGATTTTCGAGCACTTCGGAAACCATGACAATCGATAATTAATTGCACAATTATTATTATCATTATCGTGCCACGGACTATTCAAACATAATCTAAATACACCAATTTTTTCAAATTTTTAATAAAATTTTGTTTTAAGTAATAAAGAAAATGTTATTATTATTTTTTTAACAAATCTTATTTTTTAGATAACACTTAAAATAATTTATAGTTCTTCTCCAACCCATAAATAAAATAATAATACTGAAAATTCTTGTCCTCTTACATTGACAACAATATCTATGCCAATGGAGTTAAGACTCAATCAACAATGTTATTATTCTTTAATGAAATAAAAATATTGACAAGAAGATTCTGGACTAGTTTCTCATTGCTTTTAAAAAATATTTATGAAAAGTTTTGTTTGAAATTGAAATGTTTAATATTACCATAAAAAAACGCTTCTAACAAAAAAAATATCAATTTTAAACATAATGCCGCGAAGTAAAAATATGTATTTAAATAATATTTAAATTCGTTAATATTATGATATTTTAGTAATAATATAAGAAAATAATTTATTATAACTATCATTATTAATATTTTGATATATGAAATATAAAATTTAATATTAGTAAGCAATTAATATTAATTTTTTGTAAAATTTAATTTTAATATATAATATATATTTTAAATATTATTCAAATCTAACCATTACAAATTTAAATATATAATATTATATATTTGAAATAAATTTCAAAAGAAAAATAATTATACACCCGATATAAATATTACAAAAATACTTTGGATTATAAATAAAGATTTAAAATGTCATTTGGCTTCAAAATTGTTTTTCCTAAAAGCAAAAGCTAGAAAGAAAATTACTTTTGGGTTCAAAACCATTGCTAACTTCAAAAACTGTCGGTTTAGCATTACTTATAGTTTCAAAAGTACTTTTTTTAAAACAATGTAAAACAAAGCCTTATAATGCTTATATATATATATATATATATATATATATATATATATATATATATATATATTTATCATACACATGTTATTACAACTCTTTCACAAAATTTTTCCGTGATAAAATAATTATTCATAAAGAAAAAATATTTAATTTTAATGAGTTTTTTTTCTTCTTATTTTATGATTCTAATGGAATATGATTCTTTTAAAATGACATTTGGTTCAAGAAATATAATACAGTAAATCTTTATTGAGATTTAGTGCTCTTAGTGTAGTTTTTCGTTATCATGTACTTGTAATTTTTGAACAAACTGATTTAATAAAATTACATCATTTATATATTATTTAAATAATAACAATTTTATAAAACACACGAGCAACTTATACATCGCACGAGATAAAAAATTAGTATATATATTTATTTTATTTTCTTAACTTAATTTAACAACAACAACAATCTATAATATATACAAAAACATGAGTTTGAAAAAACTTTTAAACTGACGAGAATACCCTTTATTTTTCATCATATTACTAAATTCTCGTTTAAAAATAATTATAATATTTAATTTAAAATTATTAGTTAAAAAGTTGAAGTAAAATAGACATTATGATAATTATACTTTTAAAAGAAATATTATTTAATAGAATTTATGATAATCACATATTTAAAAATAATTATAGTTTAATTCACAATAATTAGTTTAAAAATTCGTGCTAATTTAATTTATAACTATTAGTTAAAAAAATTGTCCTAATTTTAAAATAGAGTTATTACTTGAATAGAATTTTAACCATAAAATATAGGGAAAAAATTGATAATTATAATTATAACTATAATTTTAAATTAAAATTATTAGTTAAAAAACATTTGGCATAAAATTTTTTTACTAATTTTATTGATGCAAAATAGAACTATTATTAGAATAGACTTCTAAGCATCTTAATTATCAATTAATTAATATTAGAGTTATATACCAATTATTTAAGCTTAACTTTATAAATAGCATCTTGTAGTTGGACATATTTAATCAACTAACATCTAAAAAAATATCGATAAAAATAAGAGATTATTAGCATTTATAAGTTAGAATTATATAAAAAAGCAAATATTCTTCTAATAAGGAATATTTAATTATATTTAAACTACAATCGCACTGAAGAAAAATGGAAGATTATTATTACGATTTTGTTTATAATTATGTTGCATGTTGTTTATACTATGTGAAACAAACACTCTTAAAATTGTTTTTTTTTTTTTATCTATCTGTTATTTGTTTGGTACATGTGGAAAACATTTTGTGAGTTTATTTGAAAAGAAAGTCAAATTTCAACAATTAATTTAATCATCATTGGTAATATGATTGAAATCACGTGCAACACATGAGACATTAGAAACTAGTATACATTAAAACACGAATTTAGAAAAACTTTTGAACTAACGAGAATACTTTTTATTTTCAATCATATTACTAAATCACATTTAAAAATAATGATAATATTTAATTTAGAATTATTAGTTAAAATATTTTAAAATAAAATATAAGTTGTGATAATTACATATTTAAAAACAATTACAATTTCCTTTCAAAAAAATAATTTAAATAACAATTTTTAGTTAAAAAATTATGCTAATTTAAAATAAAGTTATTATTTGAATAGAACTCTAAGTATAAAATATAAGGAAAAAAATTGTGATAATTATAATTATAATTTACAATTATTAGTTTAAAAAGTGACAATCGTTAAATCTATTAATTGTTTTTTTGTGAGTAATATATGAAAATAACAAACAAATTGTAATGGCCTAAATTCAGGGTTATTAGAACAGTAGTTTCGTAACCACAAATCTGATTTAAAAAGAATATTTATTTTAAAAATTATTGTATGAATATTAATATGATAGGAAAGTTGTATGAAAATATCGATAGAAAAAATTTACCGATTTAGTAGTTAATTAAAAAAAATTAAAAAAAATTATTGAAAAAATGGGTAAAAACTAGGTATCGAGACCTCGATCTCTTAAAACTGAGTCGAAAATATTTTTATAAATATTTATGAAATGTTGATATTGTGGTATTAAAATTTCGTTAGAAAATTTTAACGTTTGGGTAGTCAATTAAATAAAAAGGACTAAATTGAAAAATATGTAAAAGTTGCTAGAATGATTAAATAGCTTAAGTGTCTAATGAGAAAGGATTTAAAAGATAATTAGACCCAAAATTATTTGGGCTGGACGGCAAAAAATCAGCATGAAAATTGATGATTTAAGGGCAAAATTGGAATATTGTATAATTAACTAAATAAAGTTAAGACTAAAGTGGAAATATCTAGATTTCTTTTGATTTCATTCTCATCAGCCAAAAATGCCATAGGAGGGTTTTCTAAGCTGGTTTTTCATAATTTTTGCATCAAGTGAGTTAATTCTTGCCTTTTTCTTGTAATTTTTGTGTTTTTAAGACTTTTACAACTAGGTCCTACTATCTAATTCATTAGTTTTTGATTCTATGGATGATTTTGAAAGTTGAAATGAATGAATTCTGTAAATTTATGATGATTTAGCATGGATTTGAAGTTTTAATTCTATTATGTGAAGGTTTTATTAAGTGATTTTAGTAGAAATTTATTTTTAGGACCTAATTGTCAAAAAGTTTGGAATTAAAGCTTAGTGCTGAAATTATGATTTCCAAAAGTTGTGAAGTAGTTTAAGATGATAGAATAAAGTGTTAATTGAGACAAATCTTGAGAAAAATTAGCTCAATTGAGGGGTTAATTTAGCAGGGACTAAATTGTAAAAATTATAAAAATTTAGGGTAAATATGAAATTTTGAAAATTAAGAGGTATAAATTGTGAAATAAATTAGATTAAAATTAGATGCTGATACATGAAAAATCTTATATTATAGATCAAGAAATTGAAGATACACGAAGGAAGAAAAAAGTTGTCAAATAGTTCATGAAATCTCTACAACTACTACAAATTGTTACGAGTAAGTTTGTGTAACTTGAATTATATTCTTAAATGCTTAGAAGGTATGTTTATTGATGTGAACATGGTTTGGATGTTCATTGTATGATATTTGATGAAAAATTGATAATTTTCGATAAAAAAAAGGGAAATAAATCTCAGTTGAATGAAATGGACTTCGATGGATCACTGAAAAGGGAATTGACGATAAAAAGGATCTAGCCCGAGCGGGTGATCCAAATATTAGCCTTCCCGAAGAATATATGTGAAATGGATTTAACCCGGACGGGTAATCCAAATTAAGCTCATTAGAGTAATTGTCATTGCAGGGGCTTTAGCCTAGACTGGTAATCCCGACAATACTTTTTGAGCATATGATACAGGGGATTTTGCCTGGACTGATAATCCCGCTATAAGAAATGAGGTTCGTGAGAGTGTGCTCTCTGGAAAAAGGGTATACCCATATGTGTACGAATTGACGGACCCAGAATTGTACACAAAAGTGTACTACTGAATATCCATCGAAATTCCAAGAAATTCAACGGGATAAATATGAGAAATGGAAGAACATGAAAATTATGAAATTTGATGAGCTCATTAATCATTTATTTTTGTATTGAATTTATATGATGTTGCTCAACTAATGCAAAAGTTGAGTTTATATGTGATAAGTATATGTTTATGTGAATTGGATGTGTGCTTGTGTTGTTAAATGATGGATGTATAAGTATGGTAAGTATAATTCCTGTTGCATGAACTTACCAAGCACCATGTGCTTACCCCGTTCTCCTTTTCCCTGTTTTGTAGTGCTTGGGAGCTCGAAGGTCGGAGATTAGTCAGAGCCTTATCACACTATCAACCCATATCTTTTGGTATATGAAAATGACTTATTTTGAAAGAATGACATGTATAGACTAAATACCAATGTTTACATGGAAATGGATGTTTGTAACCTAGCTATTGATATGACTAGAGTAAGTATAATTTTTGGATTTTGCGAAAAATTCGCTGTGATTCTGATTTGGTTCCGGTCTGGTCCCGATGCATAATTTGGGCTTCGGAAGCCCATCTAAGGGATGTAATAATAATTTTCGATAAATAAATGATACTTGGTTCGGGTAAATTGTAATACCCCCTATCCATATCCGTCGCCGGAATAGGGTACGAGGCATTATTGGAACTTACGGAACCAATTTCCATTTACCCGAACCAAGTACCATCTATTTATCGAAAATTATTATTACGTCCCTTAGATGTTCTTTTGAAGCCCAAATTATGCATCGAGACCAAACCGAAACCAAATCAGAATCATAAGGAATTTTTTGCAAAATCCCAAAATTATACTTACTCTAGTCATATCAATAGCTAGGTTACAAACATCCATTTCCATATAAACATTGGTATTTAGTCTATACATGTCATTCTTTCAAAATAAGTCATTTTCATATGCCAAAAGATATGGGTTGATAGTGTGATAAGACTCCGACTAATCTTCGACCTTCGAGCTCCCGAGCACTACAAAACAGGGAAAAAGAGAACGACATAAGCACATGGAGCTTAGTGAGTTCATGCAATAAGAATTATACTTACCATACTTATACATCCATCATTTAACAACACAAGTACACATCCAATTCACATAAACATATACCTATCACATACAAACTCAACTTTTGCATTAGTTAAGCAACACCATATAAATTCAATACAAAGATAAATGATTAATGAGCTCATAAAATTACATAATTTTCATGTTCTTCCATTTCTCATATTTATCCCATTGAATTTCTTGAAATTTCGATAGATATTTAGTAGTACACTTTTGTGTACAATTCCGGGTCCGTCAATTCGTACACATATGGGTATACCATTTTTCTAGAGAGCACACTCCCGCGAACCTCATTTCTTACAGTGGAATTACCAGTCCAGGCTAAATCCCCTATATCATATGCTCAAAGAGTATTGTCAGGATTACCAGTCTAGGCTAAATCCCCTACAATGACAATTACTCTAATGAGCTTAATTTGGATTACCCGTCCGGGCTAAATCCATTTCACACATATTCTTCGGGAGGGCTATATCATTAGGATCACCTGTCCGGGCTAGACCCTTTGTACTATCAATTCCCTTTTCAGTGATCCATCGAAGTTCATTTCATTCAACCGAGATTTATTTCCCTTTTTTTTCGAGAATTATAAATTTTTCATCAAATATCATATAATGAACATCCAAACCATATTCACATCAATAAACATACATTCCAATCGTTTAATAATATAATTCAAGTTACAAAAACTTACCTGTAACAATTTGTAGTAGTTGTAGAGATTTCAGGGACTATTCGGTAACTTTTTCCTTCCCTCGTTTATCTTCAATTTCTTGATCTATAATATAAAATTTTTCATTTATCAGCATATAATTTTAATCTAATTTATTTCACAATTTATACCTCTCAATTTTTGAAATTGCATATTTACTCCAAATTTTATAGTTTTTACAATTTGGTCCCTACTCAATTAACCCCCCAATTGAGCTGATTTTTCCTCAATTAACACTTTATTCTATCATATTAAACTACTTCAAAACTTTTGGAAGTCATAATTTCAGCATCAAACCTTAATTTCAAACTTTTTCACAATTAAGTCCTAAAAATCAATTTCTACTAAAAACATTTAGTAAATCCATCTTTTGATAAAATTAAAAATTCAAATCCATGTTTATTCATCATAAACTTCCAGTACTCAATCATGGTAACTTTTAATCTCATCCATAAAATCAAAAACTAATGAATTTAATAGTAGGACCTAGTTGTAAAAGTCTTAAAAACATAAAAATTACAAGAAAAAGGCAAGAATTAACTCACTTGATGCAAAAATTATGAAATACCAGCTTAAAAAACCCCTCCTATGGCGTTTTGGCTGATGAGAATGAAGAAAAATAAAAAAAAATCTAGATATTTCCACTTTAGTCTTAACTTTATTTAGTTAATTATGCAATATTCCAATTTTGCCCTTAAATCATCAATTTACTTGTTGATTTCATGCCCTTGCCGTCCAGCCTAAATAACTTTGGGTCTAATTGCTTTTTAAATCCTTTCTCATTAGACACTTAAGCTATTTAATCATTCTAGCAACTTTTATACATTTTTTAATTTAGTCTATTTTATCTAATTGACTACCCAAAAGTTAAAATTTTCTATCGAAATTTTAATACCACAATAGCAACATTTCATAAATATTTATAAAAATATATTCGACTCAGTTTTACGAGATCGAGGTCTCGATACCTCATCTTTACCCAATTTTTTCAATTTTTTATTTTTTTCTAATTAACCACTAAATCGGTAAAATTTTTCTATCGATATTTTCATACGAATTTTCTATCATATTAATATTTATGCAATAATTTTTAAAATAAATATTTCTTAAAATTAGATTTGTGGTTACAAAACCACTGTTCTGATAACCCTGAATTTAGGCCATTACATAAATAGAAATTGGTTCCGTTAGTTTCGGTAATGCCTTGTACCTTATTCCGGTGACGGGCACAAACATAGCATTACATATGTGATAATATGTTTGACACATTAAATTTTAAAAAATAACAAAACTTAACTTAATGAATTTAATATATATTATTTGGTTAAGACTAAAATTTTCAAATTCCAAAAGTATAGGGATTGAAATTGGCTAAATTAAAGTAAAAATATTAAATCCACAACTCATGCGAAGTGATATCAGAATTTGACCTATTAACAACATCAAAGTAGCAACATCAAAGTAGAAGGGAAGGATTATTTTTTAATTGTATTAAACCCATATATTATACTATGCATAAGTTAGGGATTTAGTACTTATACTCTAGCTTGATTAGTTTTATTTCTTATATTTTTCAAATTTTAAATTATTAATGCTAACCTAAACAATAACAATTAAATCTATTATGTCAAATTCTAATATTAGTCTCGTACTATACCTAATTAAGGGTCCGTTTGTTTACATGTAAAAGGTTTTACGGAAAATATTTTCTGCATTTTCCTATGTTTGTTTCATAGAAAATAGTTTGGTCAACGGAAAATGACTTACAGGTCAAGGTAAAATAAGCCATTTTTCCTGTAAAATGACTTACCCTTTTGAAAAGCGTAAGTCATTTTTCGGAAAAGAGCTCATCTATAGATAATTTTATTTTTATATAAAAATTAACTTAAATCAAGCTTAATACTATTATATTGATAATAAATTTTATTTTTATTTTTTAAAAATATTAAAAATATTATATTTTTCAATATTATTAAACATACATATTTAATTATTTATATTTAGTCATATAATAAATTATTAATATAATAAATATAATTTATTATTTTAATAAATTATTTAATATTTTAATTTTATTTTAAATGATAAATTTTAAAAATAATAATTTTAAATAATATTATTCACATATTATTGAAAATATTCAATATTAATATTTTAATAATAAATATTTATTACAATTATAAATATATTAATAATAAATGTTTTGTAGTATAAAGGTTAAAATATGTCATAAGTCTATGCACACTTCACAAATTTGTAATTTAGTCTTTGTACTTTTATTTTCAATAATTTAGTCCCTTTACTTTTCAAATTTGAAAATCAAGTCCAATTGTTGACATCATTAAATTTTTTTGTCAATTTTGTTGATGTAACATTTTTAAATAAAAAATACTCACTTAGTAGTCATGTAATTAAAAAATGACGTTACAATGAATCTGAATTTAACATAATATTTTTAATATATGCAAAAACAATGTAAAATATAAAATTATAGATAAAAATAAATTCAATTAAATAATGGAAAAAGTAAGAAAATCTCAAATGTATGTTTGTTTAATTGAAAATAACTTTTATAAAATATTTTTAAGAAATCTACCAAACACCATAAAATATTTTACATAGATTCATCCAAACACCAGAAAATATTAGCTTTTCTAGAAAAGTAAATCATTTTCCAGAAGTCATTTTCAGTGAAACAAACGGAGCCTAAATTGTAAATTTAATCATTATTTTTCATTTTGATCATTTTTACTCTTTACGTTTTTCGAAATTAAGCATCTTATTAATAGATAGGCCAAAAACACTTGACTTGGATCATCAAAGATGATTCAATATCAAGCTTTTCACTTCAATCCCAATGATTTAGCCTTTGATTTAAGAGTTTTATAGGTCATAAAATAAGTTAAATCTTATTAAAGTATCAATAAATAAATAAAAATAATATATTTTTTTAACAATTAAGGATGAGGTTGTTTGGGATTGAGCTCAAGCTCTCATACTTTACAATATAATGTTCTTACCATTAGGTTAAAAGGTTGTTGACAAAAATAGATCATATTTAATGTAACGAGAAAGATGTCAAGGGATTATTTGTTTATATATTTATGAATTATCATTACTAGAGGTGTCGATGTGTAACACCCTATACCCGACCTGACCGCCGATTAAAGTACCGAGATGTTACATTGATTGTTGGAACAACTACAAAAATTCCATATCGATTGAACATTCTTATTTAAGTTATTAAGCTCATTATGCAATTAAAATATGGTTTATATACTCATCCAAGCTTTATATGGGCTCACAAAGGCTTTTTAGGTGATCAAAGGTTGTTTAAGGACTAAATTGTAAAGTTCCAATCTATCAGTGCTTGTTGCGACTTAAAGGATACCACGTCGCGACTCCACTCATTGACTAGGGCTAATTGCAACCTTGAGGGTACGACGTCGCGACGTGTTTTCTGTCTCCTTGAATCTTATGAATTTCAATTCTCAACTCTTAAAGCTATGTTCATATGGTACCTATCAACCAATTCAGCCAACATATCATTCATATATACCAATTTCCAACCTTAAACATCATATGATTCAACTTAGTACTCAATGACTAATTTTATAAAATTAACAAGGAAGATAAAAAACCATCAAATTCTTCCATCAGAATTTTTTTTTCCCACCAACATACTTAATACAACCTTATGTACATGTCATATGTTATTGCCAAAAATTAGAATCATACTCTCTTTCAAGCTTCAGTTTGTGATAAGATGAGTAGGGATTGACCTTCACTCTAGAGTTTCAAATCAAATATTCACCTGCGCATTAGAAAAAAAAAAACACGTTAAGCTCGCGAAAACTTATTAAGTACATCAAGAATTAAACTTTTATTTAAAAATTTAACCAATAGAAATATATAAGGACTTATGAAATGATTACAATCATACGTGAAGTTAAAACAATGTGACTACAATTAAATCTCAAACTTATCATTTATAAGTCAATTATCTATCTCATTGTTAAATGCAGTTATCATTAAAATTTGAATCGAGGTGCCACTGTTATTTGCACGGGTGTGTTACAGCCACTTGTACCATAGTGCCACTAACACTTGCACCTTAGTGGCACTATCACTTGCGCGTATAAAAAGTATCCTAATGACATGTCATTTATATTCTACTAGTTCTCATTTTGTCTACATAGGCATTTGAATATATATAAATATATATATATATAATTTCACTACATTTCTCAATAAATAAAAACAATTCAAACCTTACTTTTTTTATGATTTAGTTCTTATCTATATAAAAGCAACAATCATCACATTTCACTTTACATTTATTTTATCAACATTTAACACTTTACTTAAATGTTTTACCTTATTATCTATTTCACCTATCCAACTTTTATACTTTTTACAATTTAGTCCTTTTCTCCAAATTCACTATACACAAACTATTCGATTCATTATAAGATAACATCTTCACTTTCAAATACATTTCATAATACATATCATCATTTTCATATACAAATAAATCTCATGAATATTACTAAAACCAAATTATCAAGTTTTCATTTAGGTTTTAATTAGGTAAAGTAAATTTCTTATAGTACTTACAATGAAATGCTTGGAATGAACTCTTCCTTCTTTCTTCACTCTTTTGTTACTTCTTTACCTTTATCACCAACTTGATGTTCACTTCTCTTCTATTTCTGTTCATTGACATAACACACATATACAATATTTAATATTAAAACAATAATCACAAACTATTTTCATGCATTTTTAATGAGATAAACATGAAATCCCTTAATAAAACTTCATCATCCTTACCTCAACCTTTCTCAAATCCCTAACTTTTCCTTTCTCTCTCCTCAAATATGTGCACTAGCTAACTTCACAAGAAATTAGCTTGCCATGGAGTTGTTCTTTTGATTTCACTAAAAATCTGTAGAAGAAATTTGAAGTTTGAGCTTGAAAGGGTTGGTAATGGTGGAAAAAGGACCGAAACGAAAGAAAATGAAAATTGGCTAAAATGGCATGAGAGAGACGTGGAAGAGAAGATGAAGATGAAGATGATGATGTTGAAAGACTTTTTCTACGTCTTTTTATGTAAAAAATGTATTTAATTTTTTTGTATTTTAAATTATTAGTAATATTTAATAAAAAAAAATCTAATCATCCATTGGAAATCCTTAACATTATTATTCATGAAGCAATAAATTGAGGTGACCTTAAGGTCGTTTTCTTTCAAAAAAATAAAAATACACCAAACAAGTAAACGACATTGTATTTCAATCTCATCCATGGCTTAATGCACTTTCTTCGTTAACAAAAATATTTCTACTATTTAAATTGAAATCAAGTCAGACCGGCCCAAAATGAAAAATACTCGCCTAAATTTAGGGCCGGATAGATTACCAAACCCTTAGATAGGTCTAATAGACTACCCTTTAATTGAAGGTAATCAAGAAACATCTTAATCAAGTAGTTTGTAGTAAGTTGATAAAAAGCAACCAGTGGTAGAGCTGAGAAATTGAGAAACCATAGTAAGTAGCAACTCCATCTTTTAATCGGAGCATGGGCAAGTACGAAACTAAGTATAATGACATCCATAATGCAGCAATTACGTATTAAAAGTAACTGGTATGAGTTTTGAGCTGCTGGGCCATATTCAAACTATAGTTTCAAAATAGCAACCCAAGATGCAATCAAGTTCCATACCAATGGAGAATGACAGAAACTTAAGAAATTTTCCAGTGAAACAGTATATATATGTAGATATGATTGCTGCAATCCTGAATAATTGACCAAACTACATTGCCAGTAAAAGAGAGGGCAATGCTTAATATTCATTTTCGAAAGCATTAAATCTTTACACCTCAACTACAAACCATGTCCTAATACATCTACCCATGTCTAAGTTTGTTTTCACTTTTCCTTTTGCTTCTTGCTAGCCTTTATCCCCGACTCGGAAGGTTTCCTGCGACTAATAACATGAACTTGGATGGACTTAGTTTGCACACCCATTTCAGCTTGTTGTCCGTTTTCGAGCAGGAATTCACAAATGCAGGTGTCACGCTCCAGATTGACTTTGTTTCGAATCAACACACTTCTCCACCCCTTTATGCATGTTCGTTGGTCCTTCCATTTCACAACCTTCCCAATGCTTTTCCGGTTGTATGGGTCAACAAATGTAATTTTCTCCCCGTCTTCTAAACTCACTCCAAAATCTTTGGCTATACCAGTTGGAATATACTAAAATCGTGAAGCCATAAGTTGGTAGAAAATATTTAGACAAGGTAAATAGCATTCTTGGCAAATCATGTGAACATATGTTACCCAAAACTGAAATTTGTAGACACATACCAGTTCGTTCATCCTCTGTGAAGACTTTTTGGTCTTCGCCACAAAATAAGGATTCAAATGTTGAACATAATCTTCTGGATGGATCTCCTCATCCTCAACCTCCATAGAATCAGCTCCTTCATTGGTCATAGCATCATCACTATCACTATCACTATCATCATCTTCTGATTCTGATTCTGATTCTTCATCTTCCGACACCACATAAGATGTGCTCTTCTCACAAGCATCAAACTCATATATCTTCACATCGAACACACAACCACCGACATAATTGAAAATTAAAAAATTCCCATCCACTACGGAGTTTTCATCGATGAATCTTCTCCAGCCCTTACGAAAATACATCTTGTTATCACATTTGACTAAGTCCACTTGCCAGCACTGACCATTACAATTTCTAAGGGTGGCTGTTGCAGGCGTCAATGGACAGGCTATAGCAGTAGCTGGGATGAGCTACAGTTACAAAAAAAGAAGCTACATGTCAGTACATCCCTACCACTCTTGTTCAGCTCCTACGCTTTCTACACGTTCAACATTACCACTACGATGTAAAAAAGCATTGTAACAGAGCAAGCAACCTCAAACACATCAAACTACATTCTCTATAGACAACAAAATTAGAAAGAATTACCATGGAGTGAAGGCTGTGTGCGGTGAGGTAAACCTTGTAGAAGTTCTTAGCTTCAAAGTTGGACATCTTTTTTACCATTTAAATCCCAATGATAAAATTCTCATCAATTAATTACCTTGACCAACTATTTCTGTCATTGAGCAGCCAGCAAAAATTAAAAAAATAAATAAAAATTTGTAAAACCTAATAAAAATGGAAATATAAATTCAAAAAAAAAAAAAAAAACTACAGGTGTAGAATGAAAGCTAGATCTATTATGAATACAAATTTATATAAAAAAAAAAAATTATAATTTTTAGCAACAAGTTTTAACAAATGCCTGCACTTTATTGCACGTTCACAGAACAAAAATAAAGTGGCACAAGAGAGTTTGAGCTGTATTATTGGAATGCAGAGGTGGTTGTGACTATGTTGTCCGCCGAACTGAGATCAGTGCGAAGCAATGTAGAGGATTCAGGGTATGAGCATACATCTTGACCCACACCTTGCTATTCTACTGATTCCCAACCTCATCTCACCCACATTTTTCAGATCAAAAGAAGTTGGAAGTTTAGGTTTTGTTGGCTGCTGTATTTTCTTTGGTTCAACAAGACGTAGGGGAAAGTTAAAAAGTAGTACAAGGGAGCTGTTCGGTTGCTCCTCTTGGGCTTGCCTTTTGATTTCTATTCACGAACGGTGCTTTTCACTACGGTTAGTGATACATAATTTACAAATAATTATATGTTTGATAGATGTGTAAATTAATACAATATATTATACGTAAGTTAAATGATATTTATCACTAAGTTGAACGATATATGCAATATATATAATTGAAAATACAATTCTCGCCCTCACTCCAAAGTTTCTTTTTCTCAAAATGAGTGTTAGTATTTAAAAGGCTTAATGATATATTTGACCACAAACATTCGTATATTTTGTTAAAATAGTTCTAATTGTATTTTTTAACCTTTTTTTACTATCAACCTTTGTTCTTTTTTTCAATATGTTTTTTTCTAACAGATTTAATGAATAAATTCTAAGTTTCAATTTTTCCTTTCTTTCAAAATATTTCAATCTTTCATATATTTGTTTACTGATAAGTTTTTTTACTGAGTTAATTTTTTTTAGATAATTATATTTATTTGCTTTAAATTAAGAGTTGTTTTTTTAATTTAATGTATTATTTATTTATTTTTATTATTTTTCACATGTAATTATATTATTGTAATGATACTTTATTAAATCTATTAGAGAAGGCATATTGAAAGAAAGGAACAAAGGTTAATAGTAAAAAAAGACTCAAAAATACAATTAGAACTATTTTAACAAAACATGTAAACATTACTTGCCAAATTTGTTATTCAGCGTATTTAAAAATAATCATTGTTTACAGCTTCCTAGCAAATAGAGGTCCGAGTGCTGTATGTCAAATGCATGGGCTAATAAAGAACGAAGACAAAATGGTTGCATATATTTTATGAAGTGTGAACTGAGATGAGACAAGAGAGAAAGTGAAAAGGAAAAATAAGGTGAAGCCGTGAAGGACTTGTCAAATGGTCTTTCGTTGGCAAATTCATTTTTAATCATAAATAAATTCATGTAATGGGAAGTTATTGATTATGGGACTTGAAAAAAAGGATAAAAGGGTATGTATTTGATCTATTTAGAGTTGTTTGGTTAGAATGGGACATATAAATGTTGTAGGTTTATAGATGTAAGAACTATTGACAGCAGAACAGCCAATTAAATAATACCAAAACCATGAAAGACTGTCTTTGGTTTAGCAAAGGTTTTCAGATGTGCAGGTTCTTACATGGAAAACGGTCGAAGAACGAGGTTGCAAATCTACTAGCGACGGAAGGGCTAAGAAATGGCGACCAACAGGATGTTAATGGAGGAGTACCTGCTTATGCTGTGGAGATGGTGGACAGAGACCGTCGAAGGAGTGGGCAAAGCTGCTAATGGGCGTCGCCCTAATGCTGTGTGAAATCAGGAGAGATTTTATTTTGTTACCTCAGGAGAGGTGCTCATCTTTAATGCTGATGAAGCATTTTGTTTTTCTAGAACAAACTCCTTTATTTAGCTGGGTTTGGGCTGATCTTTGGATTTTGACCAATTTGTATTTTGGACTCTCTGTTATGGGATTTGTTTTTCAATAATAAAATCCAGCAAATTCTCAGAAAAAAAAAAAAAAAAAAAACAACCCAAAGCCAACCATTCGTTCTTCTATATTTGCTTTTCACAATTGCTCAAGCCACATATATGATACTGATGCACAAACATCCGACTAATCTATGTTAGTCTTAAATTTCACTATCAGTTATTATCTTATTTTTTTAATATAAAAATTTAAATCCCAATTTAACAAATTAATTTACAAGAAAAGAAAGAGCCAGAGCCGTAATCTTCTTTACTTTCGAAATTTAAAAATCTGAATGTGGAATTATTGATATTATAATAGTAAATTTCTCACATAAATGGAGGCACATAAGCATATTCTTGCAAATTACTCAATTACCTGAATGAAATAAGATAAATTTTGGATACACATACATTCGGTACACATCATTACAAAGATTGACAAAGAATCAAATGGTACATGCTGTTACACTGAATCTGCTCGAAGTTTATTCTAAATAAGAAGAAAAAAAGGCATGCAATTCATCAAGCCCCTTTGCCATTAAAGTATATGAAGGCGGTGAGAAGGAGTAAGAAGAGTGTAAACACGGCAAAGACGACGCATTTAAGCTCCAAGGGGAAGGGGATTGCTATGGCGTGACAAAATGCAGCAGCAGCTACAAGGACCTCAATTTTTTCTAATGTTTCTGAAGTTTGGGTAAAACTTGGTTTGATAAACAAAACCAGCAAGAAAAGTTTGAAATCAAGTAGGACAAGAAAGGAAAGCACAACCAAAGAAATATTGCGTTGATTTTGATCGGTTTGGGCGTATTGGAATTGGAGCACGGTAACGGGATACGAAAAACAAAATAAGAGGACTGCGTTTATCCATTGCAGGTGCTGCTGAGCTGCTGCAAGTTTCCGCTGGGAGGGAGTTGGTGGCAGCGGTTGTTGTTGGGGAAGCGGTGGTGTATGTGGTGGTGGTGATTGATAGTCAACAAAGTATATGAAGGCGGTGAGAAGGAGTAAGAATAATATAAACACGGTAAAGACGACGCATTTAAGCTCCAAGGGGAAGGGGATTGCTATGGTGTAACAAACTGCAGCAGCAGCTACAAGGACCCCAACTTTTTCTAATGTTTCTGAAGTTTGGGTAGAAATTGGTTTGATAAACAAAGCCAGTAAGAAAAGTTTGAAAGTAAGTAAGACGAGAAAAGAAAGCACAACCAAAGAAACATTGGTTTGATTTTGATCGGTTTGGACGTATTGGAATTGGAGCACGGTAATGGGATACGAAAAACAAAATGAGAAGACTGCGCTTTTCCGTTGTAGATGTTGCTGAGCTGTTGCAAGTTTCTGATGGGAGGGAATTGGTGGCAGCGAGTGTTGTTGGGGAAGCGGCGGTGTATGTAGTGGTGGTGATTGAAAGTCGGAGTGGTTGAGGGTATGAAATGGTGAGTCTGGATGCAAGGTTTCATTTGCAGAAGAAGGTGGTGGTTGTTGCTGGTGCAATTCAAGGTCGGGTGGTGGTGGCTGTGACGAGTGTGGTACAGGACACATTGAAACAAAAAATGCCTTCAATTTGTTTAGCAAGTCCATGTTTAGGGTGTTGGTGAAGGTTAAACTGAGGATGGGCAGAGTTATTTATATGTGTGGGATTGGCTAAAAGAAAAAAGTTGATGTTATGAAAAGAAATGAAAAATTCAGAAATAAAAAAAAGGCAGTGTAATGGCACTATAATGTAAGCAAGCCAAGCGGATATCCAACTCGAAATTACAATTAGAGAGACTTCGGCCTTGGCCTTGGCCTATATGTAGAGGAAATGAAAAAAAAAAAAAAAAAAAAGGAAAATAGAGTGGTCAAAAGGGTGGGGATATTATTGCTTACAATTAGTGGAGCTCCGTGACTCGTTCGTATAGGAGAAAGGAAATGGAACTTTATATAGGCACTGGGTTCAACTTAGTTGACTCCATCTCACAATCACACACATTAGTTCATAAACCTTCAACATTTAAATTCTCAACTCTAAAATCTTCAAAAAAAAAATCTAAAGAAGAGATTGGTTCTATCATTCTACGTTAAGGTTATTATTATTATTATTATTTAATTTTTCTTTTTTTGAAACATTGTTTTTTTTTACAGTAAATTGAATGTTTCGAAAATGTATATATTTTAACTCATTAAGAATGTTATTCTGAATTGCCTTTCGATTGAAGCTAATTAAGACAGTTCTTTGTAATAAGTTTATAAAAAGCAACCATACAAACTCCATAATAAATTCATAAAAAGCAACCATAATAACTCCATCTTTTGATCGGACTATGGGAAAGTCCAAAACTAAGTTGGCCCCATTGTTTTTTATTGACAAAAAGAGGAAGAATATCTAGAGGCATACAAAGGGTTTGGATGAGTAAAAGTATCATGAAAATTTTTGTATTAAGAGTTAAATTATATTTCGCCTTTTTACTTAAAAAATAGACAAATTATTTTATGTATGTTAGATCAAAGAGCAAAGTGGTCCTACTATTAATTTTTCTATCCACTTCTAAAGTTAAAAACTAGTCCATCTACATTAGTACGAGGCACATATAACACGCCACGTGTCATTTTATGGTTATTCCGTTAGTTATCCCAGTTTTTAACTGTACAAATATTGGATGAAATTTTTAACAAATTAGACCAATTTGCTCTTTTGTCTAATGTAAAAAGATTAATTTACCCATTTTTTAGTAGAGAAAGTAAAATGTAATCTAGCTATTAGTACAAGGGCCTTCATGATACTTTTACCAGTTTGTATGAAATGTTTTTCAACCTTTTTTTATAAGAAGTTAGTAATACTACTAAGTTTTCCTCGTCATTTTCACATATAATTTTTTTTTTGATTTTTTTCTAGATAAATCTCAAAACTATACATGAACTTTGGTTTAATGTGTAAATTTATACATGAATTTTGATTTTGTGCAATTTATACCTGAAATCTTGATTTGATGCAATTCTCACAAACTATTAACACAATTATTGATATGGCATCATTTTATATTTATATATTGCATACACAAATAATTATATTTATCTAATAGAAAAATAAATCAATGTACGTATTTCTTCAAACGTGTATGATTGAATCAAAATTAAAGTTTCATGTACACAATTGAACTACAATCAAAGTTCATGTATAATTTTGAGATTTATCCCTTTTTTTATAGATATATTTTTTTTAAGATAGTAGAGTCGAAAGAAAAAGGTTGCTCACAATTTGAATATTAGATCGAAGGTTAATTGTAAATTTGACATCAATAACGACCCAACTTTTAACAATCCCAAAAAAAATTAATTTTGGATCGAGTTTATTGAATTGAGATAGTAAATAATTAAAATAGGATAATCACGTGTCGAATATGGAATGGAGAGGTTGAAATGTTAAGAGGTCGAAAGTATATTTGTTTTCTTACTTTAGTATCTAAACTATTTTTGTCCCAATTTATTTTTCTAGTTAAGTTGTGGACCAAAAACCACAATAGAACAATTCTTTAGGTACCAAATTGAGACAAAAAAAAGTTTAGGTGTCAATGTGAGTACTTCAGGAGCCAAATCGTGAAGCAAACCTATTTTATATTTTGTTATTTTTATATATTGTGTAATTTATAACACAAAAATTAAATCTATAATAGTATATAATAGTACTATAATGTAAACATTTAGAAAATTCTTAAAAAGATTATATATAAAATTTTAATAAATAAAAAAATATACAAAATTATTAAATATTAAAATAAAAATAATATAAATATACATTGTTTTAAAATTAAAAAAAAAAATTAGCGAGCCTAAGATGAGCTTAGGTTAACTATATACAAATATGAGCAGGTTTGGACAAAATTTTAAGTTCATATTTCGAGCCGAGTTAAACTTAAGCAAGCATAAAATGCGTTAATAAGCTCGGCCCATAAACACTTCTAACTCATACCATATAAACTATAGGCATGGATTCGAGTCCGACCATGCACAATATGCATGGTTTAACTTATCAAACATCTTGTGAGGTGCTTCTTCTCTACAAACTCATTACCTCTTCAAACAATCTCACTTAGGCTTTTGAGAGGGTAAGAAAACGAAATTCTAATCAAGAATAATATCAATTTATTGAAAGATCTATTAGCTTTAAATAAACAATAATTTACAAATCGAAAACATCTCAATAATTTTTTATAATGATAAAAAAAATCATAAAATTACTGATTTGGTCCGAAGCTTTTGATTATGGGACTTGAAAAAAAATTGTAATAAGGTATGTAGTTGATTTATTTAGATGGGACATACAAATGTTGTAGGTTCATGGATGTAAGAAAGCATAACAGCCATACATCACTTTCCAATGTTCACATTGTATTTACATTCGAAATCAACCGTAAGAAACGCAATTAAATAATAGCAAAACCAACAATCTATTATTCTATATTTGCACATGCACATATAGTTATATATGCACAAACATCTGACTAAACTATGTTTTTGCCAATGTTTATGTTTAAACTCGTCCACCCTCTGTCAAAACGGAATATCTTTGATTCAACTCTACATTAATTGAGTTAATAAAATTTTGATGGTCTAGATTTAAATTTTATTATATGTAAATATCATGAGTGGATTCTCTTTTAAATGATTTATGTGTGATATTTATCCAAATTTATTACGATCTAGGTTTGGATATATTTTGATTTTAATATGGTATGCTTTGTATTGAGCTTGTTGTAATTCTAGTTGATCATACACGTATAATTTGTGATTTATATTGTATTTTGTACTTGTAATTTTTTTTAAAAATTACTTAAATTTTAGCATAGTTGACAAAGACAAAAGCTTTAGTTCATTAGAATTCAAGTTCAAGATTTATCATGCTCAATTTTATATGCTGAGTCTTGAATAGAAACTTTATTATTACTTAATTTTTTTAATATAAAAACTTAAAATCTCTTGCTGCACTCAATTTAATAATTTAATTTACAAGAAGAGGCAGCACCAGCATTCGAAATTTAACAAAACTGAATATAGAATTATTGGTATCATAATAGTAAATTTCTCACATAAATGGAAGCACATAAGCATACAAATTTTGCTACAATTCCCTGCAAATTACTCAATTACCTGAATGAACTAAGATAAATTTTGGATACTCATACATTCACTATCATTACAAAGATTGACAAAGAATCAAATGGTCCATGTTGTTACACTGAATCTGCAAGAAATTTATTCTAAATAAGAAGAACGAAAGGCATGCAATTCATCAAGCCCCTTTGCCATTGAAGTATATGAAGGTGGTGAGAAGGACTAAGAAGAGTATAAATACGGCATAGATGACGCATTTAAGCTCCAAGGGGAAGGGGATTGCTATGGCGTGACAAAATGCAGCAGCAGCTGCAAGGACCCCAACTTTTTCTAATGTTTCTGAAGTTTGGGTAAAAATTGGTTTGATAAACAAAGCCAGTAAGAAAAGTTTGAAAGTAACTAGGACGAGAAAGGAAAGTACAACCATAGAAATATTGGGTTGATTTTGATTGGTTTGGGAGTATTGGAATTGGAGCACGGTAATGGGATACAAAAAACAAAATGACAGGGCTGCGTTTATCCATTGCAGATGCTGCTGAGCTGCTGCGAGTTTCCGATGGGAGGGAGTTGGTGGCAGCGGTTGTTGTTGGGAAAGCGGCGGTGTATGTGGTGGTGGTGATTGAAAGTTATTAAAGTATGTGAAGGCGGTGAGAAGGAGTAAGAAGAGTACAAACACGGTAAAGACGATGCATTTGAGCTCCAAGGGGAAGGGGACTGCTATGGCGTGACAAAATGCAGCAGCAGCTACAAGGACTCCAACTTTTTCTAATGTTTCTGAAGTGTGGATAGAAGTTGGTTTGATAAACAAAGCCAGTAAGAGAAGTTTGAAAGTAAGTAGGACGAGAAAAGAAAGCACAACCAAAGAAACATTGGGTTGACCGGTTTGGACGTATTGGAATTGGAGCACGGTAATGGGATACGAAAAACAAAATGACAGGATTGCGTTTATCCATTGCAGATGCTGCTGAGCCGCTGCAAGTTTTCTATGGGAGGGAGTTGGTGGCAGCGGTTGTTGTTGAGGAAGCGGTAGTGTATGAGGTGGTGGTGATTGAAAATCAACAAAGTATATGAAGGCGGTGAGGAGTAAGAAGAATATAAACACGGCAAAGACGACACATTTAAGCTCCAAGGGGAAGGGGATTGCTATGGCGTGACAAAATGCAACCGCAGCTACAAGGACTCCAACCTTTTCTAATGTTTCTGAAGTTTGGATAGAAATTGGTTTGATAAACAAAGCCAAAGAAAAGTTTGAAAGTAAATAGTACGAGAAAAGAAAGCACAACCAAAGAAACATTGGGTTGATTGGTTTGGACGTATTGGAATTGGAGCACGGTAATGGGATACGGAAAACAAAATGACAGGACTGCGTTTATCCATTGCAGATGCTGCTGAGCTACTGCAAGTTTCCTATGGGAGGGAGTAGGTGGCAGCGGTTGTTGTTGGGGAAGCGGCGGTGTATGTGGTGGTGGTAATTGAAAGTCAACAAAGTATATGAAGGCGGTGAGAAGGAGTAAGAAGAATATAAACATGGCAAAGATGACGCATTTAAGCTCCAAGGGGAAAGGGATTGCTACGGCGTAAAAAATTGCAGCAGCGGCTACAAGGACTCCAACTTTTTCTAACGTTTCTGAAGTTTGGGTAGAAATTGGTTTGATAAACAAAGCCAATAAGAAAAGCTTGAAAGTAAGTAAGATGAGAATGGAAAGCACAACCAAAGAAACATTGGGTTGATTTTGATCGGTTTGGACGTATTGGAATTGCAGCACGGTAATGGGATACGAAAAACAAAATGAGAGGACTGCGCTTCTCCATTGTAGATGCTGTTGAGTTGTTGCAAGTTTCTGATGGGAGGGAATTGGTGGCAGCGATTGTTGTTGGGGAAGCGGCGGTGTATGTGGTGGTGGTGATTGAAAGTCGGAGTGGTTGAGGGTATGAAATGGTGAGTCTGGGTGCAAGGTTTCATTTGCAGAAGGTGGTGATTGTTGCTGGTGCAATTCAAGGTCGGGTGGTGGTGGTGGTGGTGGTGGCTGTGACGAGTGTGGTATTAACAATATAGGACACATTGAAACAAAAAATGCCTTCAATTTGTTTAGCAAGTCCATGTTTAGAGTGTTGGTGAAGGTGAAACTGAGGATAGGCAGAGCTATTTATATGTATGGGATTGGCTAAAAGACAAAAGTTGATGTCATAAAAAGAAATGAAATATTCAGAAATAAAAAAATGGCAGTGTAATGGCACTATAATATAAGCAAGCCAAGCGGTGTAGAAGAGATGAATAAAAAAATAAAGGAAAATAGAATGGTCAAAAGGGTGGGACAACATTGGTTACAAGTAGTGGAGCTCCGTGACTCTCAATCTTATGTTCATATAGGAGAAGAGAAATGGAACATTATAGGCATTGGGTTCAACTTAGTTGACTTTATCTCACACTGAAACACATTAGTTCATAAACCTTAATCATTTAGATTCTCAACTCTAAAATCTTCAAAAGAATCTATAGTAGAGATTGGTTCATCATTCTAAGTTAATGTTTTTCTTTATTATTTAATTTTTCTTTTTTTTCAAACACTATTTTTCTATTTTAGAATGCTTAAAAGATGTATATATTTTGACTCATTAAAAATGTTATTTCAAATTATTAAAAGATGCATATATTTTGACTCATTAAAAATGTTATTTCAAATTATGATTATCTTTTGGTTGAAGCTAATTAAGAAAGTATTTCGTAGTAAGTTCATAAAAAGCAGCCATAACAACTCCATCTTTTAATCTGGCTATGGGAAAGTCTAAAACTAAGTTGTCTCCATTATTTTCTACTGACAAAAAGAGGAAGAATATCTAAAGGCGTACAAAGGGTTTGGATGAGTAAATGCAACATCAAAGTTTTTATATTAAGAATTAAATTATTTTTCGTATTTTTATTTAAAAATTAGACAAATTACTCCATGTACATTGATCAAAGAGCAAAGTGGTCCTATTATTAATTTTTTTTCATCTATTTCTAAATGTTAAAAACTAGTACATCTACATTAGCATGAGGTACATATGACGCACTACATGTCATTGTACAGTTATTCCGTTAGCTATCCTAGTTTTTAACTGTATAATTGGATGAAATTTTGAACAAATTGGACCGATTTGCTCTTTTATCTAATGTAAAGAGATTAAGTTACCCATTTTCTAGTATAGAAGGCAAAATGTAATCTAACTATTAATATTAATACAGAGACCTTCATGATACTTTTACCAGTTTGTATGAAATGTTTTTCAACTTTTTTTATAAGTTAGTAATACTACTAAGTTTTCCTTATCATTTTCACATATATATATATTTTTTGTTTTTTTTTTTGGATAAATCTCAAAACTATATATGAACTTTGGTTTAATATGTAAATTTATACATGAATTTTGATTTTGTGCAATTTTATACATGAAATCTTGATTTGATGCAATTCTTACAAATTATTAACACAATTATTGATATAGCATCATTTTATATTTATATATTGCATGCACAAATAATTATATTTATCTAATAGAAAAATAAATTGATGTACGTATTTCTTTAAACGTGTACGATTAAATCAAAATTAAAGTTTTATGTACACAATTGAACCACAATCAAAGTTCATGTATAATTTTTAGATTTATCTCTTTTTTTTTAATAGATATTTTTTTAAGATAGTAGAGTCCAAAGAAAAAGGTTGTCCACAAGTTGAATATTAAATCTAGGGTTAATTGTAAATTTGATATCAATAATGATCCAATTTTTAACGGTGCAAAAAAAATTGATTTTGGATCGAATTTATTGAATCGAGATAGTAAATAATTAAAATAGGATAATCACGTCTCAAATATGGAATGGAGAGGTTGAAATGTTAAGAGGTATTGAATTAAATCCGCTATTAAAGATAGTAGAGGGACAAAATTACTTAGTGATGAAAGTGTGTGGGAATTGATTTTTAAATCTAGTAAGTGGCAATTAAACTAAGGTCATATAAGAAATTAAACCATTTTTATGGCATATGATTAATTACTAATGGTGTCATCATTTTTCACTAATAAGTTTAAGCTCATTAAGCTTTTGATTAGTAAGATTAAATTAATTACCCATATATAAGAAAGAAAATATTTGTATATATTTAAATGATAGTTATGATATTAAAACACCTCAATTATTATTTATTTATTATTCTATAAATTCTAATACTTATTAATTTATTATATAATATAAGTATTTATTCAGCCTAATCTGGAGATAAAATTGCTTGGGCTTTTCAACTTTAAACATTAAAATGGAAAAGAAACGTTGAAAAAAATAAAAAGTGTCATGGGTAAATTTTTAAAAAAAATAAAAAAAAAGTTGAGTGCATTAAAGCAAAAACCACCGGTAAGCAACTGAAGGTGTAACACAGTGATAATCAGTGAGATTAGACTTAAAAAATGGTTCAAACACACTAAAATGGAGCTAACTAGCCATCAAACGAGGCCTTAAAAGGATAAATATCATATATATATATATATATATATATAAACCTTAATACAATGTGGAATTTGATACATAGATTTTGATTTAGTGCAATTATGCACATAAAATTTGGATTGTAGTTTATATGTATACATGAAATTTTAATTTTAATTCAATTGTACATATTTAAATAAATGAATATATAAATTTGTTTCGATATCGGATTAATATAATTGTTTGTGTACGTAATATATCAACGTAAGAAATAGTGCTAATTCAATAATGTTGTTAATGATTTGTGAAAATTGAATCAAATCAAATTTCATGTATAAAATCGCAAAAAATCGAAGTCACAAAATTTCACATTGGATTAATGTCGTGTATAGTTTGATATTTACCCCTATTTATAATAAGTTTTATTCTTCTAGGACATTTTAGTCTTTTTAAATTACGAAAATGTTCTTTCGTATTTAAAATAAGTCATATTATTTTAGGGTATTATAGTATTTTTTTGTAACGCCCTAAAATTCTTATTTTTGTTTCTATTAAATTGTGACACAATTGTATATTTGCTTTAGTGGTTAAATGTTTTGGGAGTGTATGAGAGGTCTCAAGTTCAAGCTTTAATTTTGGCAAATTTTGGAATTTTTCTGATTTAAGCCTTACCCTTGCTCAGTGGGTTTAAGGTTAAATGTGGGTGAAATCATAATAAAATGAGTTTGTTGGTTTAGTGGTTAAGGGGAGTGTAAGTTTGTTGGAGGTCTTGTATTTGAGTCCTTGCTCAAGCTTGGATGTTTATATTTTTACTCGGGCGGTTGAGAGGGTGTTTGAGTTGGACTAAAAGTCTGAGTAGTGGGAGTGAGATATTTGAGGGATATGGGGAGTTGAGAATTATCCTCGTTTTGTTTCTTTTTGGTTCTTTTTAAAAAAAATCTCTCACCTTCTGACGCTCTGCTCCCCATCTCTCTACCGTTTTTTCCTTTGGAATCTTCTCTTCTTTCTTTGCTTTTTGTTTCCCTGAATTCATCTTTTCGCTTAGTAAAGTGGTTTGCATTGGTGCAGGATTGGTAAGCCTTCTATTTCTGTCGTCGTAGTGGTTGCATTATGATCGATTAAGAATTTGACTTCTATTACAATTGATGGTGTAGACGAAGGTCGTGAGCAATGAGACTCGCTGTTTTGGTTTAGTAAGGGTTAACGAAGGTACTTCGTCGGTGGTAAGTCAGGTTTCTGTTAGTTCACTTTTGTTGGAATCCGTTAATCAATTGCTAAATCAATGTTGGTTAATCTAGTTTTTAGGTTTTGAGAGGTTTAAGAGTGGTTTCACATCGAATAATACCGGGTGTGTACCCAAAAACGTAAAAAATGAGGTTTCAACAAACACCAAAAACCCTACTGTCGACGCTACACGGGCGTGTGATTGCCCGTGTGGTAGGCTATGTGCCATAACACGGGCGTGTGATTGACAAGTAGGCCGTGTATGACACACGGGCTAGACTGATTTGGGCCGTGTGGGCCATACAGACATGTGGGCCCACATGGACGTGTGAGCCCATTTAACTGAAATGTGTTCTAAGGTTGCACGGGTCGCCTAAGTCGACTATGAACCTACTGAAGGGTCGGTAAGCACTACTTAGACCCTAAATACGTAAATTGTATGTATGATGACTATATGTATGAATACTGAACTGTATGTATAACTGGAATTCGTGTATTAGCATGTCATATATTGTATGTTGCATTGCATTGGGTTGGGTTGGAATGTTGATATTTGGAGGAAGTTTACTGAAAGGCTCTTAAGCCTATTATCTGGTAGCTCAGCTGCAAATTACTGATTATGTGCCGCATTCGGTACTACTTAAAGTGTAGGGATGGGTGGGTGTTTTAAACCTCACATGGAGCGTAGGGATGGACGGAGATGGTGTGTAAAGGCTGATTGGGTAGGACTCTGTTTATGCATATCTGATACTGAAACTGAAATGGGCTAAGGCCCGAACTGCTACTGATACTGAAATGGGCTTAGGCCTAGATTGCATTTGACTGATAACTGTTGTTTGACTGTATGCATGTTTTCTGTGGAGACTACACACTGAGTTTATAAAATCACCCCTTTTTGTTTTATCTGTACATGTAATCCTCAGACTTAGACAGTTCGGTGCAGCGGGAGACTCAGCGATGACCACAAGTTTATTGAACGGTTCTTATCTCTTAATGGTTTTAATTCCTATTTGTTTTTCTAGGTATTTTTTTATGTAATTTGGGACTTTTTGGACTGTTTACCATTATTTTGAGATTTTAATTGTTTTTCACGAACTGTTAAATTGCATCGAAACTCGATTTTATTAAACGTGACGTATTTCCTAAAAGCAAATGATTTTTTGTAAACATCATGGTTTTGAAAGCTTCCGCTACAAAATAGGTTTTGAACGAACTAAATTAATGAGAAAGCGATTTTGAATTTGACGAGAGATAGATAGAAGATAATAAACGAGACTGGTTTTGACTTGGTAATTCGATTTCAAAATTTCATTCCATGTGACGTCACCAGATTCAGCCATAACGTCTAGGTCGGGTTTAGGGGGTTACATTTTCTTATTTTTAAAAAGACAAATAAATAATTTGCATACAATGAGATTTAAACCCATGATATTTGGGTTGATGAAACTTTAATTTTACCATTCAACCAATGTTTTATCATAAATTATTTTATACATTTTAATTTTATTATGTATACTTTATTACCTTCATCAATCATACTATTACTTAAACTTCTAATTGAGTTGGTGTTACGGGTCAATCGGACACGAACTCGATTAAGAAAATTATGAAAATATCCTTTCGTATTTAAAATAAATTATATTATTTTAAGATATTTTAGTTTTTATTTTTTTAAAAACCAATAAATAATTTGCAAATAATTTGAACTCGTGACATTTGGGTTAATAAAACTATATCATTCAACCGATACTTTTTCCTGTACAATAATGATTCGAATTCAGACTATTCTTGGTAAAGATGAATACTTGACTAATAGACCGTAGCTTGGGGTTCCAATTAACTAATGATTTAAAAATTTAAATCCCAATTTAACAAATTAATTTAGAAGAAAAGAAAGAGCCAGAGCCGTAATCTTCTTTACTTTCGAAATTTAAAAATCTGAATGTGGAATTATTGATATTATAATAGTAAATTTCTCACATAAATGGAGGGACATAAGCATATTCTTGCAAATTACTCAATTACCTGAATGAAATAAGATAAATTTTGGATACACATACATTCGGTACACATCATTACAAAGATTGACAAAGAATCAAATGGTACATGCTGTTACACTGAATCTGCTCGATGTTTATTTTAAATAAGAAGAACAAAAGGCATGCAATTCATCAAGCCCCTTTGCCATTAAAGTATATGAAGGCGGTGAGAAGGAGTAAGAAGAGTGTAAACACGATAAAGACGACGCATTTAAGCTCCAAGGGGAAGGGTATTGCTATGGCGTGACAAAATGCAACAGCAGCTACAAGGACCTCAATTTTTTCTAATGTTTCTTAAGTTTGGGTAAAACTTGATTTGATAAACAAAACCAGTAAGAAAAGTTTGAAATCAAGTAGGACAAGAAAAGAAAGCACAACTAAAGAAATATTACGTTGATTTTGATCTGTTTGGGCGTATTGGAATTGGGGTATGGTAAAGGGATACGAAAAACAAAATGAGAGGACTGCGTTTATCCATTGCAGATACTACTGAGCTGCTGCAAGTTTTCGCTAGGAGGGAGTTGGTGGCAGCGGTTGTTGTTGGGGAAGCAGCGGTATATGTGGTGGTGATGATTGAAAGTTAACAAAGTATATGAAGGCAGTGAGAAGGAGTAAGAAGAATATAAACACGGTAAAGACGATGCATTTAAGCTCTAAAGGGAAAGGGATTGCTATGGTGTAACAAACTACAGCAGCAGCTACAAGGACCCCAACTTTTTCTAATGTTTCTGAAGTTTTGGTAGAAATTAGTTTGATAAACAAAGCCAGTAAGAAAAGTTTGAAAGTAAGTAAGCCGAGAAAAGAAAGCACAACCAAAGAAACATTGGTTTGATTTTGATCGGTTTGGACATATTAGAATTGGAGCACAGTAATGGGATACGAAAAACAAAATGAGAGGACTGCGCTTTTCCATTGTAGATGTTGCTGAGCTGTTGTAAGTTTCTGATGGGAGGGAATTGGTGGTAACGATTATTGTTAGGGAAGCGGTGGTGTATGTGGTGGTAGTGATTGAAAGTCGGAGTGGTTAAGGGTTGATAAAACCTAAGATAAGAACTATCTTGAATAATGACTAAAGAAAAATGAATGAAAGAAATAGTATACCATGTATTTCATATTCATCCTTTCAATGAACTTTACAACTGTTATTTATAAAAGATAGCTGCTGACTAACTTTTCCCTCAACTGCTTAACAACTCTTGTACCAGAATAACAATTCATAACTAACTCTGACATGCATCCATCTTCTCAACTAGAAAGACCCTAAAAAACTATTTAAACCGAGTAAAACACGTCAAGGAAAGTGGCTTGGTAAGAATGTCAGCAACTTAATCTGAGGTAGGCACCTCACCAACAATAATAGTACCAGCGGCAACCTTCTCCTGAACAAAGAACAAGTCAAGCTCCACATGCTTGAACTTAGAGTGAAGAATAGGATTAGCAGTAACTGCAACGGCACTAGAACTATCACACTAGATAGTAGGAGTATTAACAGATGAAACTTGTAACTCCTGAAGCAGAGAGAGCAACCAAGTAACATCACTAGTAGCTGCGGCAAGACCACGATATTTCTGCTTCAGCCGTAAAGCGAAAGACGACTTGTTACTTTTTGGAACACCACGAAACTGGCGAGTAACCAAAATACACACAGTAGCTAGACATAGATCGGCGGTTATCGAAATATAACCCTCAGTTAGCATCAGCATATCCCACAAGAGACAACTAGGTAGAAGGGCGAAAAACTATACCATAGTCAAGTGTACCACATAAATATCTCAATATTGGCTTTAAAGCAACTATATGAACTGTAGAAGGACTGTGCATGAATTGACAAATACGATTAGCAGCATAAGCAATGTTAGGACGAGTAAGAATAATGTATTGCAAGGCTCCAGCAAGACTCCGATATTCGGTAGGATCACTTAATGGATCACCATTACTTTTGGACAACCGAGAAGAGCTAATCATGGGCGTATGAACTGGTTTTGCATTGGAGAGTGAACTTCGAGCAAGAAGATCCCGAATATATTTCTTCTGACATAAATGAAGACACCCAGTAGACGAGCGGGTAACCTCAATCCCAAGAAAATAATACAAATCACCCATATCTTTAAGAGAAAACTCAGTATTTAGCTGATCAACAAATGTAGCAATAACAGTTGAGACATTACCAGTGATAATTATATCATTGACATACACAAGAACATATAAAACAGGATCAGACGTAATTCAAATAAAAAGATATGCATCAGACTTCGATACGTCAAACCCAATAGACACAAGAAACTGCTTAAGTTTATCAAACCACGCTCGTGGAGCTTGTCGAAGCCCATACAAAGCCTTCTTCAATCGACAGATAAAAGGCTGCCCAACAGAATTATACTAAACAAACCCCGGAGGTTGTTGCATGAACACCTCATTATCCAAATCCCCGTTTAAGAAAGTATTATTCACATCGACCTGACGAAGAGACCATCTTCTCAAAACAGCAATAGATAAGATGACACGAATAATGGCCGGTTTAACTACAGGACTAAATGTTTCTGTAAAATCACAACCTGGTATTTGAGAACACCCCTTAGCAACTAAACGAGCCTTTCGTCGATTAACAGAACCGTCAGGATTTCTCTTAATTTTGAATAACTATTTGCACCCGATTGCTTTCCGTCCAGGAGGAGACAGCACAAGGTCCCAGGTCGAATTAGCCATGAGTGCATCAAACTCAGCTTGAACAGCAACCTTCTAGTCCGGATGAGCAAAAGCCTCTTCAATACAACATGGCTCAAAATCAACAGCTACCGCAGTCAAAACTTTGGGCTTAAAAATTCCTGCCTTCGATCGTGTGACCATAGCATATGTATTTTCTGAAGAAACACAAGACACCTGTGACGGACAAGACACCTGTAATGGATTGAATGCTCAGAAGACACTGGAGTGGAAGAGCAATTTTCCCTTACATTCCCTATATCGATGAGTACTGCATCGAACGCCACGATTCATGGCGGTGAACACGTAGCAGATTGAGAATCAGAAGCAAAACGAATAGCCTCACAAGCGGAGCCAGGCACAGGAGACGGTGAGGAAACAATAAGAAGTGGTGAAGAGCTGACAGGAGGATTCGGAGGTGTGGAAGAGGATGTATGAACAATAGGAACATACGTAATAAATTGCAAAGAGTGACCAGCATTAGTCGACACCGGAGGTAAAAACAAGAGCCGACGCTCATCAAACACAACATGACGAGAAATAATTACCTTCTCTTCTGGAGTAAGACAAAAATAACCTTTATGTTGAGAGCTGTAACCTAAAAATGTACAGGGTTAAGAATGAAAATCTAGCTTATGATGTAAGAATGGGCGTAGGCACAGAAAATAACAGCATCTAAAAATCTGAAGATGATCATACTGAGGAACACACCCATACAGTTTTTGATACGGTGACTGACCTTGTAAAACAGAAGTAGGCAGTCTATTAATAAGATGAATAGTACTGCTGAACGCATAACCCCAATGTTTCAGAGGAAGATTAGCTTGAGCAAGTAAGGTGGGACCAGTTTCCACTATATGCCGATGCTTACGCTCAGCCACTTCATTCAGTTCAGAAGTGTGCTGGCAAGATAAGCGATGTAAAATCCCTTGATCAGCAAGAACGGAGGCAAAAGCACGAAACTCCTCGCCCCAATCGCTTTGAAACTTCTTAATTTGCTTTCCAAACTGAGTAGCTATCATTTTCTGAAACTGAAAAAAATAGTCTATTGCTTGAGATTTACATTTAATCAAATAAACCTAAGTAAACCGACTGTACATATCCACAAAGGAAACATAATACAAATTCCCTTCACAGGCAACAGAAGTCGGACCCCACAAGTTAGAGACAACTAATTCAAACAACTCTACATACTCAGTGCTAGAGCTAGAAAACGACAGTTTATGAGACTTGCCCTTCTGACAGGCAATACAAATATTAGAAAGAGTCTTTTTATTAGAAACAATTCCACATTTATTTAAAACATCATTAACAATCCTAGCCGACGGATGACCAAGTCGATAATGCCATAACATGAAATCATCAAGTATCAATGAAGAATCTTGAAGAGCAATATTATGAACATCAGCCACTTTAGCAGACGAGACGGGTGAAGCAACCGAGAAATAATAGAGCCCATCACGAACTTGGCCCAGCAACAAGATTTCTTGCGTCTGGATGTCCTTAATGACATAATAAGATGGGTGAAATTCAAAAAGCACATGGTTGTCCTTAGCAAACTGTGACACAGATAAGAGATTCTTGCGAATACTTGGAACACACAACACATTAGTCAATCGTGATAGCTTTGAATTTGAAGAAATAACCTTATCTCCGACATACAAAATTTTAGAAGGAACATCATTGCCCATTAAAAGTTTAGATGTACCTGAATAAGGAGTAGTATCATTTAAATTTGCTGCATTCTGGCAAACATGATGAGAAGCACCAGAGTCCGGGCACCACGATGTAGTCCCAACTGGTGTGGGAACATAAAGATCCATACTTTCAAAACTCGAGTCATACCGGGATGTGTCAGAAAAATTAGAAGCACGAAAATCTGGAATACGAGGCAGTCCAATATCCTGAGAATTATCAACATCAAAAACCCGAGCACAAGGTTTTGTATGCCACTGGACCTCAGGCGGAACAGTAAGGACGCCCACAAAATTTACAACAGGAGAACCAGGAGACTCTCGAGGCACGGGCTGAGCACCACGAACCGGCCCATGTTGCTGATCGAGAGGGTCATATGGCCTAGGTATTCGGCCAACAATATTCAGCCTAGGAGCATACTGCAGCAGACCCAAATCATATTGGGCCTCACGATCCACAAATTGGGTTGATTTTGATTGGTTTGGGCGTATTAGAATGGAGCACGGTAATGGGATACGAAAAACAAAATGACAAGACTACGTTTATCCATTGTAAATGTTGTTGAACTGCTGCAAGTTTCCGATGGGAGGGAGTTGGTGGCAGCGATTGTTGTTGGGGAAACCGTGGTGTATGTGGTGGTGGTGATTGAAATTCGAACTGGTTGAGGGTATGAAATGGTGAGAGTGCGGTTGCAAGGTTTCGTTTGCGAGAAGATGGTGGTTATTTTTGGTGCAATTCAAGGTCGGCCATTGGGAGAGCTAATGATGGTGGTGGCGATGGATGTGACGAGTGTGGTATTAAAAATATAGGACACATTGAAACAAAAAATGCCTTCAACTTGTTTAGCAAGTCCATGTTTAGAGTGTTGGTGAAGGTGAAACTGAGGATGGGCAGAGCTATTTATATGTATGGGATTGGCTGAAAGACAAAAGTTGATGTTGTAAAAGAAATGAAAAATTCGAGAAATAAAAAAATGGCAGTGTAATCAACACTATAATGTAAGCAAGCCAAGCGGATATCCAACTTGAAATTACAATTAGAGAGGCTTTGGCCTTGGCCATAATGTAGAAGAAATGAATAAAAAAATACAGGAAAATAGAATGGTCAAAAGGGTGGGGCCAATATTGGTTGCAAGTAGTGGAGCTCCGGAACTCTCCATCTTATGTTCATATAGGAGAAAAGAAATGGAACGTTATAGGCATCGGGTTCAACTTAGTTGCCTCTATCTCACATTGGATTAATAATCTTGTTTATAGAGTTCCCTTGGGAATGGAGGTCAGAATGCTGTATGTCAAATGCATGGGTTAGTAAAGAAAAAAGACAAAAAGGTTGCATATATTTTATGTAGTACAAGAGAGAAGGTGAAAGGAAAAATAAAGGGAAGGAGTTGTGAAATTGCCTTTCCTTTAGCAAATTAAAGATTAAAACAAAATGGATACGATGAGCACCAAAGCGGTATTAAAGATTTGGGGGGGGGGGAGATATGGAGTGGAGCTCCGAATATTGTATTAGTCTGTATGCTGTCTAATAGGCCGAAGTCATAGGATACCCCACACTACCGCTGTCTTGTAATATTCCAGCCACCAACGACTGCTTCTTGTCTTTATATTCATTAGTTTAAATTATGCTATTAATGTTGTAATTCTTATTCTCTATTTTGAGTATTTTTAATCTCAATTTTAAAATTCAAAAACTACAATGACTAAAAATAATTTAATTAAAATACAAAAATTAAATCTATAACTTACATATAGTATATAAATTAATAACAAATTTTAACCATTACATTAATAAGTAAATCAAAAACACTCGTACTCGATCATCAAATATATTTCAATATTATGTTTTTCACTCTAATTTGAATAGTTTAACTTTTAATTTAAAAGTTTTATTGGTCTTAAAATAAGTTGAATCTTATTTATATATTTATTATGATTGCTAAAGGTACTCATGATTTCTTTTTTTAAATAATGGAGTAAATAGAATTTGGGCAAAATATAATTTAAAGGGATTAATTTTTTTTTCCATTTTTTAGTACCAAAGCATTAGAGCTAAGAGACATCCTAATGAAGCACTTTTTAGTAAGTTAATGGAAAGTGAGTGATGGTTGACATGAGAAATTGAGAAAGCATAAGAAGTGCATCTTTTAATCGGACTAAGGATAAATCCGAAATAAAGTTGGACCCATTATCTTGTAGTGACAAAAAGAGGAAAAATATCCAAACACGTAGGAAGAGTTGGTATGACATGTTTTTCAACCTTTGTGATCAAAATGTTGAAGTCATAAGTTGTAATGCTACGTTTTTCCTCATTCTTTTAACATATACATAATCTATGTTCTTTTTGTGGTTGATTTTTTAAAAAGAGAAAGATTCCGAAAAGAAAGAGTTGTTTAGAAAAATAAATCGATGTACGTATTTCTTTAAACGTGTATGATTGAATCAAAATTAAAGTTTTATGTACACAATTGAACCACAATCAAAGTTCATGTATAATTTTGAGATTTATCTTTTTTTTTATAGATATTTTTTTTAAGATAGTAGAGTCCTCAGAAAAAGGTTGTCCACAAGTTGAATATTAAATCTAAGGTTAATGGTAAATTTGATATCAATAATGATCCAATTTTTAATGGTGCAAAAAAAATTGATTTTGGATCGAATTTATTGAATCGAGATAGTAAATAATTAAAATAGGATAATCACGTCTCAAATATGGAATGGAGAGGTTGAAATGTTAAGAGGTATTGAATTAAATCCGCTATTAAAGATAGTAGAGGGACAAAATTACTTAGTGATGAAAGTGTGTGGGAATTGATTTTTAAATCTAGTAAGTGGCAATTAAACTAAGGTCATATAAGAAATTAAACCATTTTTATGGCATATGATTAATTACTAATGGTGTCATCATTTTTCACTAATAAGTTTAAGCTCATTAAGCTTTTGATTAGTAAGATTAAATTAATTACCCATATATAAGAAAGAAAATATTTGTATATATTTAAATGATAGTTATGATATTAAAACACCTCAATTATTATTTATTTATTATCCTATAAATTTTAATACTTATTAATTTATTATATAATATAAGTATTTATTCAGCCTAATCTGGAGATAAAATTGCTTGGGTTTTTCAACTTTAAACATTAAAATGGAAAAGAAACGTTGAAAAAAATAAAAAGTGTCATGGGTAAATTTTTAAAAAAAATTAAAAAAAAAGTTGAGTGTGTAGCGACGTAAAAATTTTGTGCTTCGGGTCGCTAAATTGTGGCGATTTATTAGAAAATTGGAAATTGAAATTTAGTTTTAAGAATAAACCGGGAGTCGCCACCGATCTTTTTTCTAGGTGTGATCGGACACCTATTAGATTTTTCTTTAAAAACAAATAAAAGGCTAGGTTTAGGTTTGCGTTAAAATCCAGAGAAAAATTCAGGTTCGGGAGTCGGTTACGCGCGAGGAAGGTATTAGCACCCTCGCGACGCCCAAAATTGGTATCTTATAAACACATGTTGTCTTAATTTTCAAAAATACGAGTTTAATTTAAAATTTGGTTGTGATCCGAAAAAAGACGAGAAATTTTAATTTTATTTTGGTTTTTTTTGAGAAGGGTATATTACTTTAACACGAGTCAATTGACATTCATCCAACATAGCGATGAACTCGATGACTTGATGTTAAATCGATATATTGCCTTATGTATTTGAAATAGATAAAACACGAAGAAATATTTTAAAATGATGAACAACGGGAAATATATAAAAATGGGCGGGAAACGAAAGATAATAGTTGGGAGTACATCACGGCATATAATACACACAACAAGAATATTACAATGACAATGCGTGATATTAAACATAATAAGAATTAAACGTGAAATAAAAACAGCGAATATATATAAATATATAATAATGATATCAAGAATATGTATGAAAATATGTGCATAAGATTGTACGAAAATATATAACGTCAATATTGAAATATACATAATATATGTAAACATAATATATTAAAACGTATATACATAATGTATGTGAGGAAAATATATATATACATAGTATATTTAATATGAATATATACGATATACATATAATATATATACGTGAAAAAAAAAATACATAACTAATAATATAAAAGGATATATATACACATACATAAAAAAGTGTGAATAGTGAAGAAGTTTGCAATAAATAATATTAAAAATATATGTATACTATGTAAATATATAAATACATACATATATTAGAAATAATAATATGAAAAAGAAAACCATTAGTGTTTCATAAATAAATACATGCATACGTATATGAATAATAAAGATTAGAAATATATAATATAATATTAGAAGTATACATATAATAGTATATATATGTATATACATATAAATGACTAATAATAATAAAAAGAAATATATGTATAAAATATAATATTTAAAAACTCATATACATAATAAAATAATGGTACAAATACTTAATATATGTAATATATACATAATACATACGTATAAACTAAGAGTATATAATAATATATATAGCAATAATAATAATAATAATGATAATAATACTAATAATATAAATAAATAAGGAAATGCAAATAAAAGAAAAAGGACTAAAATGGAACCAAAAACAAAGTTATGAGGCAAATTTTAAAAGAAAACAAGAAGAAAAGACCTATTCGAACACGCTTGCAAGCAGTGAAAGTCGAGGAAAAGCAATTTTCCCAAGCCTTTAAAAACACTGGGCATACAGGGGGACCAGATTGAAAACGGCGTAAACTTTTAGGGTAAAATTACAAAACCTGAAAGATTTAATTACAAAGCCTCAGAAAAGCGGAAGGGTCATTCGCGCAAATAGACCCTTCCGCAAAAACACGCGGATCCTGGCGGGTATGGATCGGGTCGACCGATCCAAAGTGAAACGGCGCCGTTTTTTAGTCAGAGTTTAGGCACCAAAACGGTGCCGTTTTAGTGGGCTATAAATAGCCCAAAATTCTGAAAAAAAATCATTTGAAGAGGGGAAAGAAAAAAAAAGAAGAGAGAGGGAAGAGAGAAAAGGGAGAGCAGGGGAGGAAGGAGCTCCAGACTGAAGGGACGGTCCGACCGCATTCGACTGTCAGGACCACCGTTGCTGTTGACGCGCACCACATGCGTCATGATGTGGAAAGGTAATTTTTTTTTTATTTTTTTATACTATTTATTTAAAATATTTTTTATGTATGTATATGTATATAAATTAGTGGAATGTAAAAAGGAAAAATAGAAATAAAATGAGAAACAAACAGAATCACCTTAAAAGCCTTCCTTTCGGTTTTTTGATATTGGATTGTTATTCTTGTTTTTGTTGATAGATTCACTATGTTTTTACTCCAAATCTGATTATATTCTTTTCTCTCTTTTTGTAAAAAATGTCCAACCCTTTACAATGACTTCATTCGGGTTTATATACCCAGTTTTACAACTTGCCTTTTATCTTTTTTAATCTTCTGTCTTTTCATGCAGGTTGAGGCGGTGGAGCAGAGGCATGGGGCGCTCAGGGGTTGATGGCCAGAAGTCAAAGGCAAGTGGGTGAGTCAGCCGGATGGGACGGGGTTAGGTGGGGTAGCAGTTTAGGGTTTAGTGGGGGCTAGGGTTAGTTTGGGTCTGTTCATGTAATTGGGTTTGGTGTTGGGTAAGGGTATTGGGCTATTGTAATGGGATTGAATGGGTAGTTAGGTTATGGGGTTATAAAATGGGTTTGAAGATGGGCTATTCGGGTTTTAGTTTGGGGCCCAAAATTGGGCTGTACAGCTGCCCCTCTTTGCTCATTGTCGTGTAACGAGAATAGAGCAAAGACATAATGAAAGGCCAATTTTGCCCCGTCTTGCCGAGTCTTGACTTCATCGGCGCTCTTCTTGCTCAGGTAGTCCCCTTCTAGTCCATCACATCTTGTAGCTTGGTTCAATCCACTGCATCTTCTGATAAATGCCTTGTAGCTTCAGTCTTCTCCAATGTAACTTTAAGGACATGAGATTTGTGACTTCGATCTGTTTCTATGTAGCTTCATAAAGATGAGATCTACAGCTTCAATCTGCTCTTCTACCGCTTCAGTGAGATAAAATTTGTGGTCGTCTCTTCTGTCACTTTAGCAAGGCAAGATCTGATATCTTCGATCAGCTCCACTGCAACTTCAAGGAAACAAGATCTGATGTCTTCCATCCACTCCAATCTTTATTCTTTTACTCGGCATGTGATCCTGAGCTCAACTTATTTCTCACAATATGAATTGACTCTTTAAAAACAGACATTAAAAACAAAAATTGAAAATATCTCAGCATGTGAACTGAGGCTCAACTCATTTCTCGCAATATGGGTTGATTTTTGAAACATAGAAATTAAAAGGCTCAACTCACCTCTCGCAGTATGAGTTGATTTTTGAAAAAAACATAAATTAAAATTACCTCAACTGTCTTAAGGCTCAACTCACCTCTCGCAATATGAGTTGATTTTTTTATGAAAAGCAGGAATTGAAAAGCAGAAATTGAAAATACCTCAGCGTGCCCCGAGGCTCAACTCACCTCTCGCAATATGAGTTGATTTTTAGAAAACATGAATTAAAGAAACAGGAATTGAAAATACCTCAGCGTGCCCTGAGGCTCAACTCACCTCTTGCAATATGAGTTGATTTTTTTTTTTTTGAAAAGCAGAAATTGAAAAATCAGAAATTGAAATTACCTCAGCATGTCTTGAGGCTCAACTCACCTCTCGCATTATGAGTTGGTTTTTGAAAAGCAAAATTTGAAAAACAGAATTTGAAATCACCTCAACGTGCCTTGAGGCTCAACTCACCTCTCGCAATATGAGTTGAAAAACAGGAATTAAAAGGGGTCAACTCACCTCTTGCAATATGAGTTGATTTTTTTGAAAAAATGAATAGAATTTGCAAAACAAAAATTGAAATTACCTCAACGTTTCTTGAGGCTCCACTCACCTCTCGCAATATGAGTTGATTTTTTTGAAAAGCATAAATTGAAAATACCTCAGCGTGCCCTGAGGCTCAACTCACCTTTCGCAATATGAGTCGATTTAAAACATAAAAATTAAAAATACCTCAGTGTGTGGCCTAAGGCTCAACTCACCTCTCGCAATATGAGTTGATTTTTTGAAAAGCAGAATTTGAAAAGCAGAAATTGAAGGTACCTCGGCGTGCCCCGAGGCTCAACTGATTTCTCGCAATATGAGTTGATTTTTGAAACATAAATTGGAATTACCTCAACGTGTCTTGAGGCTCAACTCACCTCTCGCAATATGTGTTGATTTTCCTTGAAAAGCGTAAATTAAAAAATATCAAAATACCGAAACCTGTCATCTGGTAGAACTCGTGTGTCTCTTCACTTGATTCAATGCGACTCTCATTCCAGATTTCTTGCTCTGCTGGAATACCTGTATATGCCATGCATGAGGTTATCATGATATACACATGTTTGTCTTAAATGCTTTTATGCCTACATGATTATGCAGTGCTCCTTAAGCATGTTTGTCGTATGTCCTTTTTGTCACGAATTTTCATGATCTGCGTCCATTGCTTTGGCTCTTGACTTCCTTTTTAAGCCATGTACCCGTTTTCAAGCTTTACAAGTGATCGACGTTTCTCGGATATCACTCTTTTGCCTCTGGTTGAACTCCGTTCTTGCCTTGAAGCTCTCGTACTTATCAAATTTTCATCCAGGTAATGCTTAACATTTCTTTTGTTTAGAGTGTGTCATTTCACTATTTATCATGTAAATAAACACATAATGAGATGCATGAAAAAGGTCAAGTAGGGACAAAAATGATATTCCATATTCATTTATTTCAAGTGTGGCAAACAAAGGAAATTAACCAATGAGAGTAAACATTTCAAAAAGAAAGAAAGGATAGTATTCAACGGATACAAATGCTCTAGATATTCAACACATGAACTCTGCCACGTTCCTCAATCAAGAATCTTTTCGAGTCTGGCTCATTGCGTAGAAGATTTTGAGCTTTCAGAGATGCTTCAAACATCGTAGTCTCTTTGTTTGTCGTCATGATTTAAAACACCTTGCCTTGTAAGTAAGAATGTTTGCTTTATTAGAACGCCCTTTCAGGTTTTCATCCTAATCTTTTGTGTTTAATCAAAGCGCCCTTTTCGGGTTTTCGTTCTGATCCCTTTTTTTTTTTTTAAGATACCCTTTTCGGGTTTTCATCTTTACTTTCTTTTTTCAAGCATAGTACTTCTTCACTGCATCTGAGCTCACTGGATTCGGTAGCTCTTTGCCGTCCATCTCGGTAAGGATCAAAGCTCTTCCTGAGAATGCCTTCTTTACGACGTATGGTCCTTCCCAATTTGGTGTCCATTTTCCTCGCGAATCTTTTTGTATTGGGAGAATTTTTCTCAACACGAGTTCTCCTTCATGGAATTCTCTTGGCCGTACTTTCTTATCATGGGCTGCGATCATTCTCTTCTGGTACATCTGCCCGTGACAAATTACTCTTAGACGTTTTTCTTCGATGAGGTTCAATTGATCATATCGAGCTCGAACCCATTCTGCTTCTTCTAATTTTGATTCCATTAATACTCGCAGAGAGAGGATCTCAACCTCGATAGGTAGCACAGCTTCCATTCCATAGACTAGAGAGAAAGAAGTTGCTCCCGTAGATGTTCGCACAGATGTGCGATATGCAAATAAAGCAAATGGAAGTTTCTCGTGCCAATCCTTATATGTCTCAGTCATTTTCCCAATGATCCTCTTAATGTTCTTGTTAGCTGCTTCAACAGCCCCGTTCATCTTTGGGCGATAGGGTGAGGAATTATGATGCTTTATTTGGAACTGCTCGCACACTTCTTTCATCATCTTATTGTTTAGATTTGTGGCATCATCTGAAATGATTCTTTCAGGTAAGCCGTATCGGCAAATGATTTCCTTTTTCAAAAACCTGCAAACTGCAGTTCTTGTCACATTGGCAAACGAAGCAGCTTCTATCCATTTTGTGAAGTAATCGATGACCACAAAAATGAATCGATGTCCATTTGATGCTTTTGGAGAAATTGGCCCTATAACATCCATGCCCCACATAGAAAAAGGCCACGGAGAAGTCATGACATGAAGGGGCGAAGGGGCTACATGAATTTTATCGCCGTAGATTTGACATTTGTGGCATTTTCTGGCGAAGTTGATGCAGTCACTTTCCATTGTCAGCCAATAATAACCGAGTCTCATGATCTTTCTGGCCATATTGAAACCATTGGCATGTGTTTCGCAGATTCCCTCATGGACCTCTTCAAGTATTTTTCTAGCTTTAACATCATCCACACATCTCAAGAGCATTTGATCTTTTCCTCTTTTGTACAGGATATCCCCATCAAGAACAAATCCAGCTACCATTCTTCTGATTGTTCTTTTGTCGTTCTCGTTCGCTTGTTCAGGATACCTTTGGTTCTTGACATATTCTAATATATCATGGAACCATGGACGTCCGTCTGCTTCTTTTTCAATGCTACAAAAGTGTGCAGGGACCTCGTATATACTCATTTTAATGGGCATTATTTCTGCTTCTCTATTTGCTTTGAACATTGAAGCCAAAGTGGCCAGGGCATCAGCCAATTGGTTTTCTTCTCGTGGGAAGTAATGAAAAGTTATTTCTTTGAATTCCTTGATCAATTCGGCCACTAAATCACCGTACTTGATCAATTTTGGATCCCTTACTTCCCACTCTCCACGGATTTGGTAAATCACTAGAGCTGAGTCTCCGTACACCTCTAGGATCTTGATGTCTCGATCAATAGCTGCACGAAGCCCCATGATACAAGCCTCATATTCTGAGATATTATTGGTACAGAAAAAGTTTAGTCTTGCAGTGAATGGATAATGATTCCCCTCTGGTGATATTAGGATTGCTCCGATTCCATGTCCCAAAGCATTTGACGCACCATCAAAACACATCTTCCATGACTTCTCCTTTAATGACTCGGATTCCATTTCTGTGATGCACATTAGGTCTTCGTCTGGGAAATCGAATCTTAACGGCTCATATTCTTCTGTCGTTCGAGTTTCTAGAAAGTCGGCTATTGCGCTCCCTTTTATTGACTTCTGACATACATAGGCAATGTCATATTCTGAAAGGAGAATCTGCCATCGGGCCATCCTTCCTGATAGTGCCGGCGATTCCATCATGTATTTTATCGGGTCTAGCTTTGAAATTAGCCATGTCGTATGGTACAACATGTATTGTCTGAGTCTCCGAGCTACCCAAACTAGAGCGCAACAAAATTTTTCAATGGACGAATACTTTGCCTCATATTCAGTGAACTTTTTGCTGAGGTAGTAGATCACCTTTTCTTTCTTTCCCGTCTCGTCGTGTTGCCCCAGTACGCAACCCATTGAATTTTCAAACACAGTCAAATACAAAATTAACGGTCTTCCCGGAGTTGGCGGTACTAGCACTGGAGGACTAGACAAATATTGCTTCATCTTATCAAAGGCCACCTGGCATTCCTCATTCCATTCTCCTGGGTTATGTTTTCGAAGAAGCCGAAAGATTGGGTCGCATTGGTTGGTAAGTTGAGCAATAAATCGGGCGATGTAGTTTAATCTCCCTAAGAATCTTCTAACTTCTTTTTGCGTGCGTGGGGGTGGTAACTCTTGAATGGCTCTTATTTTATCTGGATCGACCTCGATACCTCTTTCACTGACAATGAAGCCTAGCAACTTCCCTGAGGTAGCTCCAAACGTACGTTTGGCTGGATTGAGCTTTAACTGGAACTTTCTCAACCTGTCGAACAACTTTTTCAAGTTCACTATATGCTCTTCTTCCCCTCGGGATTTAGCAATCATATCATCGACATAGACCTCTATTTCTTTATGCATCATGTCATGGAATAACGTCACCATAGCCCTCTGATATGTTGCCCCAGCATTCTTTAACCCGAATGGCATCACCTTGTAGCAGAATGTTCCCCACATTGTTATGAAAGTAGTTTTCTCCATATCTTCAGGGGCCATTTTGATCTGATTATACCCCGAGAATCCATCTATGAAAGAAAACAATGAATGTTTTGCTGTGTTATCCACCAATGTATCAATATGTGGCAAGGGAAAATTATCTTTTAGGCTTGCTCGATTCAGGTCACGGTAATCCAGACACATTCGTACTTTGCCATCTTTCTTTGGTACCGGGACTATATTAGCCACCCATTCTGGATATTTGGAGGCTTGTAGGAAGCCAGCATCAAATTGCTTCTTGACTTCCTCTTTTATTTTCAGCAATATTTGGGTCTCATCCGTCTTAATTTTTCTTTGGATGGGCTTGCGATCGGCTTTAATGGGAGCTTGTGGACCACTAAATCTTCATCTAGCCCTGGCATGTCTTGGTATGACCATGCGAAAACATCTTTGTATTCACGGAGTAGAGCGATAAAAATTATGCCTGGTGCTCTCTGAAATAGAAGTCCCGATCTTTACTTCTTGTTTTCTTTCTTCAGTGCCCAAGTTTATTGTTTCCACGAATTCTTCATGAGGCAAAATCTGTTTATCCTCTTGTTCCACCATTCTTAACAATTCAGGAGACGAGACATAATCTTCAGCATTTTCTTCAGCTTCAAATTCTCCTAAACAAACAGCCTTCTCAAAATCAATTCCAAGACTCTTAACGGGTTTGTTCATGTCATCGATATCTGAGCACCTGAAAGTTGAATGGAAAAGGAAGCTATAGAGGGGCATCCGAGTATGGGAAACAACAGACAAAAATGTTATGGCATGGAATGTGGCAAATGTGAGTATAGGATATGAAATGAGAAAATGATCATGAAATTAGCGATAATGCGAAAAAAATCGTGACAAAATGCATCTTCATTGATATTCATTTGAATGATAAAGAGCGAATGCACGCTCTTACAAAAGAATTCTATTATATCTAAAGACACAATAGAAGGTTAATGTTTGGCATTACTCTGAAGACTTATAAACTACAAGAAGCTCCTCGGAAGTCCAATTGTTCAACATGAAACCGGGAGGGCAAGGGCGTATCCTCGAAACATCTTTACTTGTACCGACCCCCTTTGTCAATGACATTTATAATCGACATTACGAAAACCCCTTTCAATTATCCTCGGCATGTTTCGTGGATCGTCTTGTCCAGGTATATCATTCCGCATGATTTAAATGTTTTTGACAAATTAGGGTATTCTATGGGCTCCCATTCGGTTTCTCGCCCAAAGTTCTTGCAATCCTTCTTTCCGATCTTTCTTCCTTTGTTTTCTTACGTGGCGCATATCGGTGGAACCCCAAACCGTATCGGGCCTTGTGGTGCACTGGCTTTAAAGCCCTGACTATTCCTTGTAGATGTCTTCCCAAACCTCTTCTTGCTCGGGCTCCTCTTCCTACGGTCAACTTGACACCCATTCTGGTATTTCTCGACACTTTTGGCACTGGAATTCTGTTTCCTTCAGCAACGAAAGTGGCATTGACAAATTCGAGGGATCGGAAGGAGCACTCTACTGCGTCTTTGCTTACTTCTACGTATGGAGCATTAGCAGAGATAGATGCGACAATATCTTCTTCGCCCTCGATTGTGACCAAACAGCCATCCATGATAAATTTCATCTTTTGATGGAGGGATGATGGAACAGCTCCAGCAGAATGGATCCAGGGTCTTCCCAAAAGGCAGTTATAAGAGGGTGTAATGTCCATGACTTGGAACTCGGCATCATAAATGTACGGGCCTACTTCCAGAGGGATCTCAATCTTTCCCATGACTTCGCGCCTCGTCCCGTCGAATGCCCTTACCGTGGAATGACAGGGCCTTAAGTAGGACAAATCTATCGGTATTCTGGAAAGTGTGGCCAATGGCATAACATTTAATGCTGATCCATTATCGATGAGCACGTTCGGTATTATGTAGCCCTTGCAGCGAGTCGTGATATGTAGCACTTTTACCGAGCCCCTACCATTTGGCGGTATCTCATCATCACTAAAAGAGATGAAATTTTCCGCATTCAGATTGTTTACCCACCTATCAAGCTTTTCAACAGATATGTTGTTGGCCACATAAGCTTGGTTTAACACTTTCAATAAAGCATTCCGGTGTGGCTCTGAATTTAACAGTAGAGATAGAACTGAGATTCGCGCTGGCTGCTTGCTCAATTGTTCCACCACACTATACTCACTGTGCTTGATAAACTTCAAGAATTCCTGAGCTTCTTCCTCGTTCACAGGCTTTTTAGTTTCTTGCATGGGTGGAACTTCTTGCTCGACTTCAACTTCGTGCATTAGTGCCTTTCCTTTCTGCTTTGGATCACAGATTTTCTTCATTGGTTCTACTTCCTTAGAGTAACATTTCCCACTGCGGGTGAAGTGACCCACTTCCCCGACGCTTCCAGTTGCAGCTTTAGATTTTTCACTTTCAGGTGTTACGATGTTGACATCGTATTTCCAAGGTACCGCCTTGTCATTTTTATAAGGAAAAGGAGACGGTATTTCAATGATAATTTTTGGTTTTATCTGTTCCTTCTTTGCATCATAGTAGATCACTAATGGTCGATCAGCGCTATAAGGGGGGCCTGATAATTGGCTATCAGAGGCGCATACTTCTCTTTCATTGGCTTCTTTGGCTTTACAAAAAATCCCAATCTCCTTATTATCCATCATATTTTGCAGTAAACTTCTGAATTCATCACAGGACTGAATGTCGTGTCCTTCGACGCCATGGAACTCGCAAAAACTGTGACTCTTTGCATCATTTCCTTCAAATACTCCGTTAAAACGACAAAGTAACCCTTTTTCAACTAGTACCTCTCAGATTCTCTGCAGAGGTGTTCTCACTTCAGAAACCCATCTTCTACTTTGTCGTTTATCCTCCTCTCCTACTACGCTCACATTGCCTTCGGTGTGGTTTGGAAATGGATTCCCGGCCGTACCGCCAGTACCATCAAATCGTAAAATGACCGCGTCAATGAGCCCTTGAACTCTCCTTTTGAAAGCAAGACAGTTCTCAGTAGAATGCCCCTGGTTCCCGGCATGATATGCACAACTAGCGTTTGGATCGTACCATTTCGGGTATGGAGGTTTAAGGGGTGCCATGTAATGGGGATAAATCAGTTGTTTCTCCAAAAGTTTTGGGTACAATTCCCCATACGACACAGGGATGGGAGTAAACTGCGGTGTCTCGGGATTAGGCCTTGCTGGTCTTGGCTCATTTCTGGGTTGGTTTTGAACGGGTGCAGTGTTTTGTGAAAAAGTGGTGACGGGTCTTTGATTGTTCATAGCGTATACGGGGTAGGAGGGAGGTGGTGTTTGGTAGTAAGGGGTTTGAGGAGGATAATGGAAATTTGAAGGTGGATAATGTCGGGGTCGAGGTTGGTTAGGATATGAATTAGAGGCATAGCGATTTTCCATCCCGACCATGTGGGTTTCTGGTTCCTTCTTTTTCATTGGCGCTGCCCTTTTCGAACCTTCTGAACCTTTCATTCTACCGCTCTTAACGGCGTTCTCTATGAGCTCACCAGATATTACAATATCTACAAACTCCTTTGTGGCACTTCTTACTAGTTTGTCATAAAACGGCGCCTTTAAGGTGTTGATAAAGAGAACGGTTATCTCCGTTTTTGTTAGTGGGGGTTCTACTTGGGCTGAGGCGTCTCTCCATCTCTGCGCATACTGTCTAAAGGTCTCTGACGGCTTTTTCTCCATCATTTGTAAGGTCATCCGGTCTGGTACCATGTCTGATACATGCTTGTATTGCTCGCAAAATGCAGATGCCAAGTCTTTCCAGGATCTAATCTTTTCCCTGCTGAGTTGGTTGTACCAACGGAGGGCTGACCCTGTTAGACTATCTTGGAAGCAATGTATAAGTAACTTATCATCGTTCACGTAACCAGTCATTTTTCGACAGAACATGATGAGATGTGCTTTTGGGCACCTAGTCCCATCATACTTCTCAAAATCAGGCGCCTTGAACTTCGGAGGCAAAATTAGATCAGGTACTAGACTGAGTTCCTTGGCACCTAGGGCGGAGAAGACCTCAGTGCCTTCTATTGCTTTGAGTCTTTCCTCCAGACTCCTATATTTTGCATCATGGTTATCCAATTTCAATTTGGCTACTCATGGATCGCCCAGATCCGGAACTAGTGGATCGTGCCAGGTGGCCCCAGGTTCGACGCGAATATTCCTTGCCCCAAATTAGTGGGTGGAGCAGGTGGCATAGGTCGATGTTCCAAGCCTGTGGGTTCTCCTTGAGCATATCCTCTCTGTGTCGTATATGCGGGTGGTGGGGTGAATCCCGGGGGATAGAGTGGATCCTGATCGTGGTGAATTCTTGATTGGGGTTCCATAACATCGGGACTCTGCATGGGTCCTTTTCCTTTGACTAGAGTTGTCATCATCTCCATCATTTTGGCCATCTGATCTCTTTGCTCGAGTGACTCCTCTCGAGATCTTACCATTAGATCTCTCGTTTCTTGTTGCGATTTGGCCAGTTGCTATTGTAATTCCTTTTGAGCCCTTTCCATCCTTTCGATTCTCTCATTGAACTCAGCTTCCATTGCCCTAGTTTGTCGACGCGTTCTGTATAAATGTCGTGTTTCCAGTCTTGAAGTCTTGTAACTGCGGATTATATGGTTCTTTTAGTTTCGGTGGATGATTATGGTGATATGTACATGCGATGAATGAATGAATGAGTGTATGAATGGATGAGTGTCCAAAGAATAAATTATGCATGAATGTTAGTTATGAGTAAATATGTAAGAATTTGGTGTTGATTTCAAGATAGCCCCATATGTAGGCATTTCATTTATCAGAAGAGTACATTACAAAAAGTTTTCATTTTTCCGCCAGTTACATAAATTTCCTAGCCACATTGCCTTGTTTCTTCACTTGCTCTAAAAACTCTGATATGCTTGATCTCTGGCTCGGATGGAATTGGCAACTGAGAACTTCGGCTTCATCTGATAGTTGAACAACTTGCATAGCCGCTTTGCGAATTTCATTGATCAAAAAGTTGAGTTGCATTTCTTTCTCTTGGAGAGTTCCCTCATACGCGTGAATGTCCCTATCGTACTGATCATTCTTTTCTTCTAGAGCCTTCAGGAGGTTATCTAATTGTTGTTGACGAGATTGTAGCATATTTTCTAAATCTCGTACTCTCCTTTAATTCTTGATGTTGGTATGTCTATTCGCAAATTCATGATCACCATTTCATACTCGGCATTCTTCCTTCTTAACTCTATTGCAGCGCGCGCGGCCTTTTCCTCCTCTTTCTTTGCTTTTCCCTTCCAAAATTCCATTCCTCCTTTGAGGTTGCTAATTTCTTCTTTCCACTCAGCTGTTGACTTGCCCAATCCACTATTCTTTATAGTGTTTCTTAATTTCTTGTTTTCCAAATGAAGGTCCCTTAAGTCGTTTTTCACAATCTCGGCCTCCCTTTGTACCTTTTCAGTTCTGGACCTTTCAACCTGGACTTCAATCTTCAGCTGATAGTTTTCTTCCTGAAGGGTACTGAGGTCCCTAGACATCTTAGCTTTTTCTCGCTCGAATTCTTGTCTAGCTATTTCCAATTCGGATGGCATTTCCTCCAAAAAGGGATTCTGGACAGTGTAATTTATTGATGAGATGTGCTGACTACTTACCCGTTGCTTTCTCCATATGTCATAGTCTTGGGTAAGGGTATCAGCATACAAAGCTAATTCCATGAAATGAATTTCCTTCCAAAACTTTGCAACGTCTCGGACTCTCTTCATATATCCCTCACCCGCGAAAGGGAACTTGAATTGTGCTAATCCTCCAGTTGCGGGTATAAATTGTCGCAAAGAAAATTGCCTTTGGACTAATAGCGGAGCGTATCCAATTCCTCCCCATAACCCGAGTAAAGGTACCCAATCTTGGCCTCCACATTTGTATAGCGGGATGAAGAAGGCGGATCCAGTGGTGCTCTCCACGTTATATCCTCGGCGCAAGATTCGAAAGAGCGATACCCAATGTTGCTCGGTGACTTCTCTCGGCCATTCTTTCCTGAGGTAAGCTTCTAGCGGGGCGAATGTTTTTGAAAACATGTGGAATGGAGTGCGCTCTACTTTCCAAAAATGACTCAAAATCCAAACATTGAGCAACTGTGCACATCCGATAAATCGTCCCTTTCCTACCCTTTGACAAGTACTCAGGGACCTGAATGTCTCGGCTAAGATAGTCGGGATAGGGTTGACGCCTTGTTTTAGCCTTTCGAAGAAATCAAATACTGCGACTTCAAGATGTCCGAGAACTCTCGGGAAAATGACCAAACCGTAAATGGCCAAGGCGAATAGATTGACTCTCTTCAATATGTCAGGATGGCTCAGAACCAATTCTCGTAAGGAAGACCATGAAATGCAAACGGTTTCGTTCTTCTTCTTTATTTGCTTTTCGGCCCATGCATCAGTCATGTCTGTCAGTCTTACTAATTTTTTTTTAAAAGTCATTGGCTTAGGCTCCTTCACATATATCTTGCCGAATTGCACATTGTCGATGCGGAGTAAAGCAGCATACTCTTCTATAGTTGGAGTCATGTCCTCTTGATTGAATGTAAAGCACTGATAAGCTGGGTCCCAGAGTCGAACCATGGCTTGAATCAGCTGTTCGTCTACACGAATGGTGATCAAGTGAGCTATATCTCCATATCTCTCAGTGAAAATGCCCTTAGTGTCTGAATCCCACTGATTCCAAACTTGCACTAAATCCTCAAGGTTATTTTGGCGAACGTTCACAGTTGTATGTTCGGGCAAGTTGGCAACACACCTTCCACTAGGCTGTCCCCTTTTTCTCTCTGAGTTTTTAGAGACCAGTCTCGAACCACGGTATTCTTCTCGGTTATTTGTGTAATTGACTCCTCCATCAGAAACCCGTTCTTTGGCAACTAACCTTTAATCAACACCTTCCTAATGTGATGCCTATGATGCATGATGAAAATAAAAATAAAAACAAACAAACTTGGTTAGTAGATACAACACATATGGTTTGAGAAACAAATTAAACTACTCAACCCAATTCTTTTACATAAACAGTGTAAATGAAAGGCAGAAGGCATTTCCCCGTATACTTATTTTAGTGGCTATAAGCGGACAGAGGTTCGGTATGGCTCTAATTGGATGGCTCGTATGGTTCATTGTATGCGGGTTTGGTTCTAGATAGGTACTCGAATTGTTCATACTGTCGTCTACTAAGACTAGTACGAAGCCTCGGTCGTAGCTCATCATAAGCTCACGAGTTCAATTCGAGGGATTACATTTACTTATGCCTATGCGGAGGGACAAGTTAACTCACGAAAGCATAAGTCATATGTAACCCGAAAGTATTCACTAGCCTGTGCGAAGGGACGAGTTAACTCACGAAGGCGTAGCGTTTACTTTCACTTAAACGGACGGAGCCCGGGTTTAGAGCTCATGTTATGCAAAATGCAAGTGCACGGTGTGTGGGGGAAAACTCATAAACCTTTACGTTCTATTTAAAGAGACTAAACCAGAATTAAAACCATAAAAATGAAAACTGAAAAACAAACAAATAACAAGTTAGAAGAAATATTTACAACACGATGCAAATGCATGAATTTTGAAAGTGAGATTTTCGGATCACGACCAAATATTTACTTTGAACAAGGAAATTTGGAAACTTTGACAAAACGTGTTTATTCGATTCGACTCTCAAAACCGTGTCCCCAGCGGAGTCGCCAACTGTAGCGACGTAAAAATTTTGTGCTTCGGGTCACTAAATTGTGGCGATTTATTAGAAAATTGGAAATTGAAATTTAGTTTTAAGAATAAACCGGGAGTCGCCACCGATCTTTTTTCTAGGTGTGATCGGACACCTATTAGATTTTTCTTTAAAAACAAATAAAAGGCTAGGTTTAGGTTTGCGTTAAAATCCAGAGAAAAATTCAGGTTCGGGAGTCGGTTACGCCCGAGGAAGGTATTAGCACCCTCGCGACGCCCAAAATTGGTATCTTATAAACACATGTTGTCTTAATTTTCAAAAATACGAGTTTAATTTAAAATTTGGTTGTGATCCGAAAAAAGACGAGAAATTTTAATTTTATTTCGGTTTTTTTTTAGAAGGGTATATTGCTTTAACACGAGTCAATTGACATTCATCCAACATAGCGATGAACTCGATGACTTGATGTTAAATCGATATATTGCCTTATGTATTTGAAATAGATAAAACACGAAGAAATATTTTAAAATGATGAACAACGGGAAATATATAAAAATGGGCGGGAAACGAAAGATAATAGTCGGGAATACATCACGGCATATAATACACACAACAAGAATATTACAATGACAATGCGTGATATTAAACATAATAAGAATTAAACGTGAAATAAAAACAGCGAATATATATAAATATATAATAATGATATCAAGAATATGTATGAAAATATGTGCATAAGATTGTACGAAAATATATAACTTCAATATTGAAATATACATAATATATGTAAACATAATATATTAAAACGTATATACATAATGTATGTGAGGAAAATATATATATACATAGTATATTTAATATGAATATATACGATATACATATAATAATATACGTGAAACAAAAAAATACATAACTAATAATATAAAAGGATATATATACACATACATAAAAAAAGTGTGAATAGTGAAGAAGTTTGCAATAAATAATATTAAAAATATATGTATACTATGTAAATATATAAATACATACATATATTAGAAATAATAATATGAAAAAGAAAACCATTAGTGTTTCATAAATAAATACATGCATACGTATATAAATAACAGTATTAGAAATATATAATATAATATTAGAAGTATACATATAATAGTATATATATGTATATACATATAAATGACTAATAATAATAAAAAGAAATATATGTATAAAATATAATATTTAAAAAACTCATATACATAATAAAATAATGGTACAAATACTTAATATATGTAATATATACATAATACATACGTATAAACTAAGAGTATATAATAATATATATAGCAATAATAATAATAATAATGATAATAATACTAATAATATAAATAAATAAGGAAGGAAATGCAAATAAAAAGAAAAAGGACTAAAATGGAACCAAAAACAAAGTTATGAGGCAAATTTTAAAAGAAAACAAGAAGAAAAGACCTATTCGAACACGCTTGCAAGCAAGTGAAGTCGGAAAAGCAATTTTCCCAAGCCTTTAAAACGCTGCGCATACAGGGGGACCAGATTGAAAATGGCGTAAACTTTTAGGGTAAAATTACAAAACCTGAAAGATTTAATTACAAAGCCTCAGAAAAGCGGAAGGGTCATTCGCGCAAATAGACCCTTCCGCAAAAACACGCGTGATCTGGCGGGTATGGATCGGTCGACCGATCCAAAGTGAAAACAGCGCGTTTTTAGTCGAGTTTAGGCACCAAAATGGTGCGTTTTAGTGAGCTATAAATAGCCCAAAATTTCGAAAAAAATCATTTGAAGAGGGGAAAGAAAAAAAAAGAAGAAAGAGGGAAGAGAGAAAAGGGAGAGCACGGGAGGAAGGAGCTCCGGCAGGGGAAGGGGACGGTCCGACCGTTGGCCGGTCGCCGGACGGTCACCGGACCACCGTCGGTGCCGGCGCCTGCCAACGCACGCGGTGGCCGGAAAGGTAATTTTTTTTTATACTAATTATTTAAAATATTTTTTATGTATGTATATGTATATAAATTAGTGGAACGTAAAAAGGAAAAATAGAAATAAAATGAGAAACAAACAGAATCACCTTAAAAGCCTTCCTTTCGGTTTTTTGATATTGGATTGTTGTTCTTGTTTTTGCTGATAGATTCACTATGTTTTTACTCCAAATCTGATTATATTCTTTTCTCTCTTTTTGTAAAAAATGTCCAACCCTTTACAATGACTTCATTCGGGTTTATATACCCAGTTTTACAACTTGCCTTTTATCTTTTTTAATCTTCTGCCTTTTCATGCAGGTTGAGGCGGTGGAGCAGAGGCATGGGGCGCTCAGGGGTTGATGGCCAGAAGTCAAAGGCAAGTGGGTGAGTCGGCCGGATGGGACGGGGTTAGGTGGGGTAGCAGTTTAGGGTTTAGTGGGGGCTAGGGTTAGTTTGGGTCTGTTCATGTAATTGGGTTTGGTGTTGGGTAAGGGTATTGGGCTATTGTAATGGGATTGAATGGGTAGTTAGGTTATGGGGTTATGAAATGGGTTTGAAGATGGGCCATTCGGGTTTTAGTTTGGGGCCCAAAATTGGGCTATACAGAGTGCATTAAAGCAAAAACCACCGGTAAGCAACTGAAGGTGTAACACAGTGATAATCAGTGAGATTGGACTTAAAAAATGGTTCAAACACACTAAAATGGAGCTAACTAGCCATCAAACGAGGCCTTAAAAGGATAAATATCATATATATATATATATATATATATATATATATATATATATAAACCTTAATACAATGTGGAATTTGATACATAGATTTTGATTTAGTGCAATTATGCACATAAAATTTGGATTGTAGTTTATATGTATACATGAAATTTTGATTTTAATTCAATTGTACATATTTAAATAAATGAATATATAAATTTGTTTGATATCGGATTAATATAATTGTTTGTGTATGTAATATATCAACGTAAAAATAGTGCTAATTCAATAATGTTGTTAATGATTTGTGAAAATTGAATCAAATCAAATTTCATGTATAAAATCGCAAAAAATCGAAGTCCATGTACAAAATTTCACATTGGATTAATGTCGTGTATAGTTTGATATTTACCCCTATTTATAATAAGTTTTATTCTTCTAGGATATTTTAGTCTTTTTAAATTACGAAAATGTTCTTTCATATTTAAAATAAGTCATATTATTTTAGGGTATTATAGTATTTTTTTGTAACGCTCCAAAATTCTTATTTTTGTTTCTATTAAATTGTGACACAATTGTATATTTGCTTTAGTGGTCAAGTATTTTGGGAGTGTATGAGAGGTCTCAAGTTCAAGCTTTAATTTTGGCAAATTTTGGAATTTTTCTGATTTAAGCCTTACCCTTGCTCAGTGGGTTTAAGGTTAAATGTGGGTGAAATCATAATAAAATGAGTTTGTTGGTTTAGTGGTTAAGGGGAGTGTAAGTTTGTTGAAGGTCTTGTATTTGAGTCCTTGCTCAAGCTTGGATGTTTATATTTTTACTCGGGCGGTTGAGAGGGTGTTTGAGTTGGACTAAAAGTCTGAGTAGTGGGAGTGAGATATTTAAGGGATATGGGGAGTTGAGAATTATCCTCATTTTGTTTCTTTTTGGTTCTTTTTGAAAAAAAAATCTCTCACCTTCTGACGTTCTGCTCCCCATCTCTCTGCCTTTTTTCCTTTGGAATCTTCTCTTCTTTCTTTGCTTTTTGTTTCCCTGAATTCATCTTTTCGCTTAGTAAAGTGGTTTGCATTGGTGCAGGATTGGTAAGCCTTCTATTTCTGTCGTTGTAGTGGTTGCATTATGATCGATTAAGAATTTAACTTCTATTACAATTGATGGTGTAGACGAAGGTCGTGAGCAATGAGACTCGCTGTTTTGGTTTAGTAAGGGTTAACGAAGGTTCTTCGTCAGTGGTAAGTCGGGTTTCTGTTAGTTCACTTTTGTTGGAATCCGTTAATCAATTGCTAAATCAATGTTGGTTAATCTAGTTTTTAGGTTTTGAGAGATTTAAGAGTGGTTTCACATCGAATAATACCGGGTGTGTACCCAAAAACGTAAAAAATGAGGTTTCAACAAACACTAAAAACCCAACTGTCGACACCACACGGGCGTGTGGTTGCCCGTGTGGTAGGCCATGTGCCATAACACGGGCGTGTGATTGACAAGAAGGCCGTGTACGACACACGGGCTAGACTAATTTGGGCCGTATGGCCATACAGGCATGTGGGCCCACATGGACGTGTGAGCCCATTTAACTGAAATGTGTTCTAAGGTTGCACGGGTCGCCTAAGTCGACTATGAACCTACTGAAGGGTCGGTAAGCACTACTTAGACCCTAAATGCGTAGATTGTATGTATGATGACTATATGCATGAATACTGAACTGTATGTATAACTGGAATTCGTGTATTAGCATGTCATATATTGTATGTTGCATTGCATTGGGTTGGGTTGGAATGTTGATATTTGGAGGAAGTTTACTGAAAGGCTCTTAAGCCTATTATCTGGTAGCTCAGCTACAAATTACTGATTATGTGCCGCATTCGGTACTACTTAGAGTGTAGGGATGGGTGGGTGTTTTAAACCTCACATGGAGTGTAGGGATGGACGGAGATGGTGTGTAAAGGCTGGTTGGGTAGGACTCTTTTTATGCATATCCGATCATCAACCCAAATGGGTAATGCCCGAATCGCTCATCGATCATTGAAATGGGCTTAGGCCCAGATTGCATTTGACTGATAACTGTTGTTTGACTGTATGCATGTTTTCTGTGGGGATTACACATTGAGTTTATAAAATCACCCCTTTTTGTTTTATCTGTACAGGTAATCCTCAGACTTAGACAGTTCGGTGCAGTGGGAGACTCAACGATGACCACAAGTTTATTGAATGGTTCTTATCTCTTAATGGTTTTAATTCCTATTTGTTTTTCTAGGTATTTTTTATGTAATTTGGGACTTTTTGGACTGTTTACCATTATTTTGAGATTTTAATTGTTTTTCACGAACTGTTAAATTGCATCGAAACTCGGTTTTATTAAACGTGACGTATTTCCTAAAAGCAAATAATTTTTTGTAAACATCATGGTTTTGAAAGTTCAGCTACAAAATAGGTTTTGAACGAACTAAATTAATGGGAAAACGATTTTGAATTTGACGAGAGATAGATAGAAGATAATAAACGAGACTGGTTTTGACTTGGTAATTCGATTTCAAAATTTCATTCCATGTGACGTCACCAGATTCAGCCATAACGTCTAGGCCGGGTTTGGGACGTTACATTTTCTTATTTTTAAAAAGACCAATAAATAATTTGCATACAATGAGATTTAAACCCATGATATTTGGGTTGATGAAACTTTAATTTTACCATTAAACCAATGTTTTATCATAAATTATTTTATACATTTTAATTTTATTATGTATACTTTATTACCTCCATCAATCATACTATTACTTAAACTTCTAATTGAGTTGGTGTTACGGGTCAATCGGACACGAACTCGATTAAGAAAATTATGAAAATATCCTTTCGTATTTAAAATAAATTATATTATTTTAAGATATTTTAGTTTTATTTTTTAAAAACCAATAAATAATTTGCAAATAATTTGAACTCGTGACATTTAGGTTAATAAAACTATATCATTCAACCGATACTTTTTCTGTGCATAATAATGATTCGAATTCAGACTATTCTTGGAAAAGATGAATACTTGACTAATAGACCGTAGCTTGGGGTTCCAATTAACTAATGATTTAAAAATTTAAATCCCAATTTAACAAATTAATTTACAAGAAAAAAAAGAGCCAGAGCCAGTAATCTTCTTTACTTTGAAATTTAAAAATCGAATGTGGAATTATTTATATTATAATAGTAAATTTCTCACATAAATGGAGGCACAAAAGCATATTCTTGCAAATTACTCAATTACTGAATGAAATAAGATAAATTTTGGATACACATACATTGGTACACATCATTACAAAGATTGACAAAGAATCAAATGGTACATCTTTGTTATAAATGAATCTGCTCAAGTTTATTCTAAATAAGAAGAACAAAAGGCATGCAATTCATCAAGCCCCTTTGCCATTAAAGTATATGAAGGCGGTGAGAAGGAGTAAAAAGAGTGTAAACACGACAAAGACGACGCATTTAAGCTCCAAGGGGAAGGGTATTGCTATGGCGTGACAAAATGCAACAGCAGCTACAAGGACCTCAATTTTTTCTAATGTTTCTTAAGTTTGGGTAAAATTTGATTTGATAAAAAAAACCAGTAAAAAAAGTTTAAAATCAAGTAGGACAAGAAAGGAAAGCACAACCAAAGAAATATTGCGTTGATTTTGATCGGCTTGGGTGTATTGGAATTGGAGCACAGTAGCGGGATACGAAAACAAAATGAGAGGATCTGCGTTTATCCATTGCAGTCTTCTTTGAAATTTCTTTGGAAGTTTTCGCTTAGAGGGAGTTGGTGGCAGCGGTTGTTGTTGGAGAAGCGGCGGTATATGTGGTGGTGATGATTGAAAGTCAACAAAGTATATGAAGGCGGTGAGAAGGAGTAAGAAGAATATAAACATGGTAAAGACGACGCATTTAAGCTCTAAGGGGAAAGGGATTGCTATGGTGTAACAAAGCAAAGAAAGAATACAAGGACCCCAACTTTTTCTAATGTTTCAAGTTTGGGTAGAAATTAGTTTGATAAGCAAAGCCAGTAAGAAAAGTTTGAAAGTAAGTAAGCCGAGAAAAGAAAGCACAACCAAAGAAACATTGGTTTGATTTTGATCGGTTTGGACATATTGGAATTGGAGCACGATAATGGGATACGAAAAACAAAATAAGAGGACTGCGCTTTTCCATTGTAGATGCTGCTGAGCTGTTGTAAGTTTCTAATGGGAGGGAATTGGTGGTAGCGATTGTTGTTGGGGAAGCGGTGGTGTATGTGGTGGTGGTGATTGAAAGTCGGAGTGGTTAAGGGTTGATAAAACCTAAGATAAGAACTATCTTGAATAACGACTAAAGAAAAAATGAATGAAAGAAATAGTATACCATGTATTTCATATTCAGCCTTTCAATGAACTTTACAACTGTTATTTATAAAGGATAGCTACTGACTAACTTTTCCCTCAACGGCTTAACAACTCTTGTACCAGAATAACAATTCATAACTAACTCTAACATGCATCCATCTTCTCAACTAGAAAGACCCTAAGAAACTGTTTAAACCGAGTAAAACACGTCAAGGAAAGTGGCTTGGTAAGAATGTCAGCAACTTAATCTGAGGCAGGTACCTCACCAACAACAATAGTACCAGCGGCAACCTTCTCCTGAACAAAGAACAAGTCAAGCTCCACATGCTTGAACTTAGAGTGAAGAATAGGATTAGCAGTAACTGCAACGGCACTAGAACTATTACACTAGATAGTAGGAGTATTAACTGATGAAACTTGTAACTCCTGAAGCAGAGAGAGCAACCAAGTGACATCACTAGTAGCTGCGGCAAGACTATGATATTTCTGCTTTAGCCGTAAAGCGAAAGACGACTTGTTACTTTTTGGAACCCCACGAAACTGGCGAGTAACCAAAATACACACAGTAGCCAGACGTAGACCGGCGGTTATCGAAATCCAAACCTCAGTTAGCATCAGCATATCCCACAAGAGACAACCAGGTAGAAGGGCGAAAAACTATACCATAGTCAAGTGTACCACATAAATATCTCAATATTGGCTTCAAAGCAACTATATAAACTGTAGAAGGACTGTGCATGAATTGACAAATACGATTAGCAGCATAAGCAATGTCATGACGAGTAAGAATAATGTATTGCAAGGCTCCAGCAAGACTCCAATATTCGGTAGGATCACTTAATGGATCGCCATCACTTTTGGACAACCGAGAAGAGCTAATAATGGGCTTATGAACTGGTTTTGCATTGGAGAGTGAACTTCGAGCAAGAAGATCCCGAATATATTTCTTCTGACATAAATGAAGGCACCCAGTAGACGAGCGGGTAATCTCAATCCCAAGAAAATAATACAAATCACCCATATCTTTAAGAGAAAACTCAGCATTTAACTGATCAACAAATGTAGCAATAACAGTTGAGACATTACCAGTGATAATTATATCATTGACATACACAAGAACATATAAAACAGAATCAGACGTAATTCGAATAAAAAGAGATGCATCAGACTTCGATACGTCAAACCCAATAGATACAAGAAACCGCTTAAGTTTATCAAACCACGCTCGTAGAGCTTGTCGAAGCCCATACAAAGCCTTCTTCAATCGACAAATAAAAGGCTACCCAACAGAATTATACTAAACAAACCCCGGAGGTTGTTGCATGAACACCTCATTATCCAAATCCCCGTTTAAGAAAGTATTATTCACATCGACCTGACGAAGAGACCATCTTCTCAAAACAACAATAGACAAGATGACACGAATAATGGCCAGTTTAACTACAGGACTAAATGTTTCTGTAAAATCACAACCTGGTATTTGAGAACACCCCTTAGCAACTAAACGAGCCTTTCGTCGATTAACAGAACCGTCAGGATTTCTCTTAATTTTGAATAACCATTTGCACCCGATTGCTCTCCGTCCAGGAGGAGACGGCACAAGGTCCCAGGTCGAATTAGCCATAAGTGCATCAAACTCAGCTTGAACAGTAACCTTCTAGTCCGGATGAGCAAAAGCCTCTTCAATACAACATGGCTCAAAATCAACAGCTACCGCAGTGAAAACTTTGGGCTTAAAAATTCCTGCCTTCGATCGTGTGACCATAGCATGTGTATTTTCTGAAGAAACACAAGACACCTGTGACGGACAAGACACCTGTAACGGGATTAAATGCTCAGAAGACACTGGAGTGGAAGAGCAATTATCCCTTACATTCCCTATATCAGTAGTACCAGACTGAACGGCCACAGTTACTGGTAGTAAACACGTAGCAGATTGAGAATCAGAAGCAGAACGAACAGCCTTACAAGCGGAGTCAGGCACAGGAGACGGTGAGGAAACAATAAGAAGTGGTGAAGAGCTGACAGGAGGATTCGGAGGTGTGGAAGAGGATGTATAAACAATAGGAACATACGTAACAGATTGCATAGAGTGACCAGCATTAGTCGACACCGGAGGTAAAAACAAGAGCCGACGCTCATCAAACACAACATGACGAGAAACAATTACCTTCTCTTCTGGAGTAAGACAAAAATAACATTTATGTTGAGAGCTGTAACCTAAAAATGTACAGAGTTGAGAATGAAAATCTAGCTTATGATGTAAGAATGGGCGTAGGCACAAAAAATAACAGCATCTAAAAATCTGAAGATGATCATACTGAGGAACACACCCATACAGTTTTTGATACAGTGACTGACCTTGTAAAACAGAAGTAGGCAGTCTATTAATAAGATGAATAGTACCGCTGAACGCATAACCCCTATGTTTCAGAGGAAGATTAGCTTGAGCAAGTAAGGTGAGACCAGTTTCCACTATATGCCGATGCTTACGCTCAGCTACTCCATTCAGTTCAGAAGTGTGCTGGCAAGATAAGCGATGTAAAATCCCTTGATCAGCAAGAACGGAGGCAAAAGCACGAAACTCCTCTCCCCAATCGCTTTGAAACTTCTTAATTTGCTTTCCAAACTGAGTAGCTATCATTTTTTGAAACTGAAAAAAATAGTCTATTGCTTGAGATTTACATTTAATCAAATAAACCTAAGTAAACCGATTGTACATGTCCACAAAGGAAACATAATACAAATTCCCTTCACAGGCAACAGAAGCCGGACCCCACAAGTTAGAGACAACTAATTCAAACAACTCCACATACTCAGTGCTAGAGCTAGAAAACGGCAGTTTATGAGACTTGCCCTTCTGACAGGCAATACAAATATTAGAAAGAGTCTTTTTATTAGAAACAATTCCACATTTATTTAAAACATCATTAACAATCCTAGCCGATGGATGACCAAGTCGATAATGCCATAGCATGAAATCATCAAGTATCAATGAAGATTCTTGAAGAGCAATATTATGAACCTCAGCCACTTTAGCAGACGAGACGGGTGAAGCAACCGAGAAATAATAGAGCCCATCATGAACTTGGCCCAGCAACAAGATTTCCTGCGTCTGGATGTCCTTAATGACACAATAAGATGGGTGAAATTCAAAAAATACATAGTTGTCCTTAGCAAACTGTGACACAGATAAGAGATTCTTGCGAATACTTGGAACACACAACACATTAGTCAACCGCGATAGCTTTGAATTTGAAGAAATAACCTTATCTCCGACATACAAAATTTTAGAAGGAACATCATTGCCCATTAAAAGTTCAGATGTACTTGAATAAGGAGTAGTATCATTTAAATTTGCTGCATTCTGGCAAACATGATGAGAAGCACCAGAGTCCGGGCACCACGATGTAGTCCCAACTGGTGTGGGAACATAAGGATCCACACTTTCAAAACTCGAGTCATACCGGGATGTGTCAGAAAAATTAGAAGCACGAAAATCTAGAATACGAGACAGTCCAATATCCTGAGAATTATCAACATCAAAAACCCGAGCACGAGGTTTTGCATGCCACGGGACCTCAGGCGGAACAGTAAGGACGCCCACAAAATTTGCAACAAGAGAACCAGGAGACTCTCGAGGCACGGGCTGAGCACCACGAACAGGCCCATGTTGCTGATCGGGAGGGTCATATGGCCTAGGCATTTAGCCAACAATATTCAGCCTAGGAGCATACTGCAGCGGACCCAAATCATATTGGGCCCCACGATCCACAAATTGGGTTGATTTTGATTGGTTTGGGTGTATTAGAATTGGAGCACGGTAATGGGATACGAAAAACAAAATGACAAGACTACGTTTATCCATTGCAGATGTTACTGAACTGCTGCAAGTTTCCGATGGGAGGGAGTTGGTGGCAGCGATTGTTGTTGGGGAAACCGTGGTGTATGTGGTGGTGGTGATTGAAATTCGAACTGGTTGAGGGTATGAAATGGTGAGTCTGGTTGCAAGGTTTCGTTTGCAGAAGATGGTGGTTGTTGCTGGTGCAATTCAAGGTCGGCCATTGGGAGAGCTAATGATGGTGGTGGCGATGGATGTGACGAGTGTGGTATTAAAAATATAGGACACATTGAAACAAAAAATGCCTTCAACTTGTTTAGCAAGTCCATGTTTAGAGTGTTGGTGAAGGTGAAACTGAGGATGGGCAGAGCTATTTATATGTATGGGATTGGCTGAAAGACAAAAGTTGATGTTGTAAAAAGAAATGAAAAATTCAGAAATAAAAAAATGGCAGTGTAATCAACACTATAATGTAAGCAAGCCAAGCGGATATCCAACTTGAAATTACAATTAGAGAGGCTTTGGCCTTGGCCATAATGTAGAAGAAATGAATAAAAAAATACAGGAAAATAGAATGGTCAAAAGGGTGGGGCCAATATTGGTTGCAAGTAGTGGAGCTCCGGAACTCTCCATCTTATGTTCATATAGGAGAAAAGAAATGGAACGTTATAGGCATCGGGTTCAACTTAGTTGCCTCTATCTCACATTGGATTAATAATCTTGTTTATAGAGTTCCCTGGGGAATGGAGGTCAGAATGCTGTATGTCAAATGCATGGGTTAGTAAAGAAAAAAGACAAAAAGGTTGCATATATTTTATGTAGTACAAGAGAGAAGGTGAAAGGAAAAATAAAGGGAAGGAGTTGTGAAATTGCCTTTCCTTTAGCAAATTAAAGATTAAAACAAAATGGATACGATGAGCACCAAAGCGGTATTAAAGATTTGGGAGATATGGAGTGGAGCTCCGAATATTGTATTAGTCTGTATGCTGTCTAATAGGCCGAAGTCATAGGATACCCCACACTACCGCTGTCTTGTAATATTCCAGCCACCAACGACTGCTTCTTGTCTTTATATTCATTAGTTTAAATTATGCTATTAATGTTGTAATTCTTATTCTCTATTTTGAGTATTTTTAATCTCAATTTTAAAATTCAAAACTACAATGACTAAAAATAATTTAATTAAAATACAAAAATTAAATCTATAACTTACATATAGTATATAAATTAATAACAAATTTTAACCATTACATTAATAAGTAAATCAAAAACACTCGTACTCGATCATCAAATATATTTCAATATTATGTTTTTCACTCTAATTTGAATAGTTTAACTTTTAATTTAAAAGTTTTATTGGTCTTAAAATAAGTTGAATCTTATTTATATATTTATTATGATTGCTAAAGGTACTCATGATTTCTTTTTTTAAATAATGGAGTAAATAGAATTTGGGCAAAATATAATTTAAAGGGATTAATTTTTTTTTCCATTTTTTAGTACCAAAGCATTAGAGCTAAGAGACATCCTAATGAAGCACTTTTTAGTAAGTTAATGGAAAGTGAGTGATGGTTGACATGAGAAATTGAGAAAGCATAAGAAGTGCATCTTTTAATCGGACTAAGGATAAATCCGAAATAAAGTTGGACCCATTATCTTGTAGTGACAAAAAGAGGAAAAATATCCAAACACGTAGGAAGAGTTGGTATGACATGTTTTTCAACCTTTGTGATCAAAATGTTGAAGTCATAAGTTGTAATGCTACGTTTTTCCTCATTCTTTTAACATATAATCTATGTTCTTTTTGTGGTTGATTTTTTAAAAAGAGAAAGATTCCGAAAAGAAAGAGTTGTTTAGAATCTGAAGGTTGGATTTGGAGTCCATTATAAATTTCTAACTCAATACAAATTTTTTAGTTAAAATAGAATAAATATTGATGGGTTGAGTTGAAGTTTAATTTTTAAAAATTATTTTTAATATTAATAATAAACATAATGTTTATATTTAACATTTTTATCCTCAATTCTTTTTATTATCGAATCAAATAGTCAAAAAATTTATTTATCTAAAATTTAGTGGGGATATGGTTTTTTTAAAAGCTTTTAATAATAACAAATTATTTTATACATTTATGTATATTTTTATAATTATATATAATATTCGATCTCACTTCACAAAAACTTTTATCTATTTTAATAATGTTTGTTGTCCTATGCTTCTTTAGTTTATTTTCTTATTTTTTGATAATGATGATTATGTATGGTTTTTGTTGACATATTTTCAATTCATTCAGGAAAACTTTGCCAACGTTGTCGGTTCAAAGTTGACCATTAATGATTGACTTCATCCAATCTTAAACTTATTCATATGTTATCTTTTTAAGTTTAAAGACCAATTCAAAATTTAGGAAGGTTTGAGTTAAAATATTAAGTTTGAAAATAGTTTTGGATAAAAAAGTTATACCTGTTTTTTAAAACATAGATCGAGCGACTCAAGATCAGCTTCACCTGTTTTCTAAGTTTGCAATATTTTATGGGCGTAATTCATGATTTGACTCTTAAAATATATTTGTCTTCCGACTTTGGTATCTAAACATTTTTTGTCCCAATTTGATATCTAGGGTATTATTATGTTATATGTTTGATCCATTTTTTAAACTTTGCTAAAAAAATATGCAGGCCAATAAAAATATGACATTGTTAATTAAAAAATTATATTTTTATTCAATATATTTTAAAGTTTATTGAAAATATAAATAAATATATAAAATTTTAGAAAATATATAATAAAATATATTGTTAAAATAGAAAATTTTCAAAATGATAAAAGTAGAAATTCATTACTTTCATGAAATAATTAAATGTTTTTAACTTAAAAATTTTAAAAATCTGGGTAATTTGTGTTTCTCTTAGTGTTCTTCTTTTTCTATTAATCTTCATCAACAAATTTAAAAAAAAAAATGCTGAAATTTATAAAATTTACCTAAATTCTAATTAGAAAACAATTCGACGTGAACAAAGACAACACAAATAACAACCCAAAATTGTTTTAAGTAATCTAAGAGTTTCATTCTACAAAGTAAAAAATTTTCAGAAAGCATATATCAATGTGAGACACCCAAACAAACCTAGACAAAACTAACTAAAAAAAAAAACTTAGTGAAAGAGCTGCAAAAAGTGGAGCATCCCCTCAACAATACGAGATTATTGCTTGCAAATAAATGGTCAGCAAGGTCCAGGTGGCAAAACCCCCAATTGTTTTCTTCCATTGTGAGAGATAACTAGCAGCGGCAATGGCGATGATGCAATGGAGATAATAATTAGAGGTAATTGTCATGAGCTGCATATCAAAATCCATGATAATTGCACAAATAGTGCCCCATAAAGGTCAATTAATAGAATAGGGCTCATTTAACCCACAAATAGTGTCGCATAAGGGTAAATAGTATAAATCCTAAAGGGATAAGATTGTATAGAGTTTAAATCCCTTAGTGCTCTCAATTGTATATAGGTTCTAGTCTTGATCGTCGATAACTATTGGTTCTAGAAGAGCCCAACTATAAATAGAGGTCTCCCCTAGGAGCATTTACTCAAACATCTTGTGTGCATCACTTTTCCAATTCTCATTTTGCAAAAGTTAGGCTGACTTATGTGCATTTGAAGCGAATAAATTGCTTAGAGCCACACTGATTACAAGACAAAAGGTATAGCCCCATGATAACCGGTATTCGAGCTAAGGTTCGAAGGCGTGTTGAGATGACGAAAGGAGGAGACAAGTAGAATGTCCCGATGGAGATCTGTCGGAGGTCCAGAAAAAATAGCAAATTGAGAGATATGTTGTTGGCTTTAGAATCTCGAGGAATCCATAGGTAAAGTGAAGGAAACACTCGAAGTAGTAGAGACACACATTAATGGGTTAAATCCGATGAAAGAGCAGTTCAAGGAATATGTGACAGAAGCCCTTAGTTCCAATATGGACGCAGTGGAAGCGTTCCTCAATACTGTTGTGGGTAAGCTGAAAGAAAAAAATGATGCTCTTGAAGCTGGGATGATAGCTATGACGGAAGAAAATGAAGCCACAATGATGACTTTGAACGTAAAAATCATGGAGCTCGAGGGATAGCTTGCTATGTGCAGAGTTACAATGGGTAAAGGGGTGTTGAGCGCAACACTAAAATAAGAGATTAATGTCCCCAAATTGAAAAAGTTTAAGGGGGAAATGCCCGCGAGGGAAGCATACAATTTCTTGTGGGAGAAGGAGAAAAAGGAGAAATTGTAAATTAGTCCTTGATACCTTGTTTGCTTGCTATTTTTTCAGGTAAATTCATATGAAAAAAAAATAGTTTATTATATTATTTTATGTTTGAATTTTGTGATTATACTATTTAGTTTATATATATACATGTTTAATTTCAGTGATTTTGGCATCTAAAGGACTAAGCCATAAAGTATGAATTAAATGACAACTATGAATTGATACGAGGTATAAAAGGGTAAAGAAATGTGTATATGGATTAGACATAATGTATAAACTGTTATAAAGAGATTGAATTGATATGGAAATGGCATTAAAGCCCTTGTGAACTTAGTAAACGATTGGGATACGAATAGCATACCATTAGGGTTTCAAAAAGAAATAGGTGTCATAATCAGTGATTAATTTGATGGCTTAAGGTTCAACATATGTTGTGGATTCTCTCAAGCTAGTGTTAGCAGCATCGAACCAAGCTAGTGTTAGCAACCCTGATTCGAAGCTAATGTTAGCAGCCCAATATTGTCAACATATATAATCAAACTAGTCCCAAGTATCCGAATTCAATTTACTTTAGTTTTCCGAGCAAAAGACAAAAATGGAAATGGTACTATATGAAAATGAAATGGTTGGAATGAAAATATATATAAGAATGAAATTATATGCATATATTATAAGTTGAAAATGAACTAGTTGGCATATGTCATATGGAATATTATATGTTTATATGATTGTATTATGAGTTCATGACTTGTAATTGAACTAACCCATTTGATATATTTATTGAAATGCTTATGAAAGTGTAAGGTTGCCAAAGATGCCATGTTAGATAACAATCTATTACAATTGTATAAATTTTTAAAACGTTAAGGTAAGTTAAGTAAATTTCGTATGGATTTACTAAATATTCAAAATGCTTATTAATTGTCTATCTTTCCTTGTAGATCTTCGATTTTGTGGAATGTGTCAATTGGTTCACTACAAAACTCACACTATCCTATTATTAATTCGACAGTCTTTTGCTCATTTTAATAAAGTATGCAGTTTATTTATTTAGATGGGACATAGATGGGACATACAAATGTTATAGGTTCATAGATGTAAGAAAGCATAATAGCCATACATCACTTTCCAATGTTCACATTGTATTTACATTCGAAATCAACAGTAAGAAAGCCATTAAATAATACCAAAACCAACAATCCATTATTCTATATTTGCACACGCACATATAGTCATATATGCACAAACATCCGACTAAACTATGTTTTTGCCAATGTTTATGTTTAAACTCGTCCACCTTATACTACGTCGAGCTCAGATGTGTTCAGTTCACGTCAAAATGGAATATTTTTAATTCAACTAACCTTTTGATTATTCTACATTGATTGCGTTGGTTAAATTGAATTAATAAAATTTTGATGGTCTAGATTTAAATTTTATTATGTGTAAATATCATGAGTGGATTCTCTTTCAAATGATTTTGAATTTAAGTCTTATTATGTGTGAGATTTTTCCAAATTTATTATGATTTAGGTTTGGATATTTTATGATTTTTAATATGGTATGCTTTGTATTGAGCTTGTTCTAATTCTAGTTGATCATACATGTATAATTTCTGATTTATATTGTATTTTTACTTGTAAATTTTTTTAAAAATCATTTAAATTTTAGCATAGTTGGCAAAGACAAAAGTTTTAGTTCATAAGAAATCAAATTCAAGATTTATCATGCTCAATTTTATATACGAGTCTTGAATTTCACACTTTATTGTTACTTAATTTTTTTTAATATAAAAACTTAAAATCTCTTGCTGCACTCAATTTAATAATTTAATTTACAAGAAGAGGCAGCACCAGCATTCGAAATTTAACAAAACTGAATATAGAATTATTGGTATCATAATAGTAAATTTCTCACACAAATGGAAGCACATAAGCATACAAATTTTGCTACAATTCCCTGCAAATTACTCAATTACCTGAATGAGATAAGATAAATTTTGGATACTCATACATTCACTTTCATTACAAAGATTGACAAAGAAATCAAATGGTCCATGTTGTTACACTGAATCTGCACGAAGTTTATTCTAAATAAGAAGAACGAAAGGCATGCAATTCATCAAGCCCCTTTGCCATTGAAGTATATGAAGGCGGTGAGAAGGAGTAAGAAGAGTACAAATACGGCATAGACGACGCATTTAAGCTCCAAGGGGAAGGGGATTGTTATGGCGTGACAAAATGCAGCAGCAGCTATAAGGACCCCAACTTTTTCTAATGTTTCTGAAGTTTGGGTAAAAATTGGTTTGATAAACAAAGCCAGTAAGAAAAGTTTGAAAGTAAGTAGGACGAGAAAAGAAAGCACAACCAAAGAAACATTGCGTTGATTGGTTTGGACGTATTGGAATTGGAGCACGGTAATGGGATACGAAAAACAAAATGACAGGACTGCGTTTATCCATTGCAGATGCTGCTGAGCTGCTGCAAGTTTCCCATGGAAGGGAGTTGGTGGCAGCGGTTGTTGTTGGGGAAGCGGCGGTGTATATGGTTGTGGTAATTGAAAGTCAACAAAGCATATGACGGCGGTGAGAAGGAGTAAGAAGAATATAAACATGGCAAAGACGACACATTTAAGCTCCAAGGGGAAGGGGATTGCTACTGCGTAACAAATTGCAGCAGCAGCTACAAGGACTCCAACTTTTTCTAACGTTTCTGAAGTTTGGGTAGAAATTGGTTTGATAAACAAAGCCAATAAGAAAAGTTTGAAACTAAGTAGGATGAGAATGGAAAGCAGAACCAAAGAAACATTGGGTTGATTTTGATCGGTTTGGACGTACTGGAATTGGAGCACGGTAATGGGATACGAAAAACAAAATGACAGGACTGCGCTTCTCCATTGTAGATGCTGCTGAGTTGTTGCAAGTTTCTGATGGGAGGGAATTGGTGGCAGCGATTCTTGTTGGGGAAGCGGCGGTGTATGTGGTGATGGTGATTGAAAGTCGGAGTGGTTGAGGGTATGAAATGGTGAGTCTGGGTGCAAGGTTTCATTTGCAGAAGGTGATGGTTGTTGCTGGTGCAATTCAAGGTCGGGTGGTGGTGGTGGTGGCTGTGACGAGTGTGGTATTAATAATATAGGACACATTGAAACAAAAAATGCCTTCAATTTGTTTATCAAGTCCATGTTTAGAGTATTGGGGAAGGTGAAACTGAGGATAGGCAAAGCTATTTATATGTATGGGATTGGCTAAAAGAGAAAAGTTGACGTCATAAAAAGAAATGAAAAATTCAGAAATAAAAAAATGGCAGTGTAATGGCACTATAATGTAAGCAAGCCAAGCGGATATCCAACTTGAAAGTATAATTAGTGGGGGTTTGGCCTTGGCCTTGATGTAGAAGAAATGAATAAAAAAAATAAAGGAAAATAGAATGGTCAAAAGGGTGGGACAACATTGGTTACAAGTAGTGGAGCTCCGTGACTCTCAATCTTATGTTCATATAGGAGAAGAGAAATGGACATTATAGGCATTGGGTCCAACTTAGTTGGCTTTATCTCACACTGAAACACATTAGTTCATAAACCTTAATCATTTAGATTCTCAACTCTAAAATCTTCAAAAGAATCTATAGTAGAGATTGGTTCATCATTCTAAGTTAATGTTTTTCTTTATTATTTAATTTTTCTTTTTTTTTCAAACACTATTTTTCTATTTTAGAATGCTTAAAAGATGTATATATTTTGACTCATTAAAAATGTTATTTCAAATTATTAAAAGATGTATATATTTTGACTCATTAAAAAATGTTATTTCAATTTATGATTACCTTTCGATTGAAGCTAATTAAGAAAGTATTTCGTAGTAAGTTCATAAAAAGCAACCATAACAACTCCATCTTTTAATCGGGCTATGGGAAAGTCTAAAACTCAGTTGTCTCCATTATTTTCTACTGACAAAAAGAGGAAGAATATCTAAAGGCGTACAAAGGGTTTGGATGAGTAAATGTATCATGAAAGTTTTTGTATTAAGAATTAAATTATTTTTCATATTTTTATTTAAAAATTAGACAAATTACTCCATGTACATTAGGTTAAAGAGTAAAGTGGTTCTATTATTAAATTTTTTTATCTATTTCTAAATGTCAAAAACTAGTCCATCTACATTAGCATGAGGTACATATGACACACCACATGCCATTGTATGGTTATTCCGTTAGCTATCCTAGTTTTTAACTGTATAATTGGATGAAATTTTTAACAAATTGGACCAATTTGCTCTTTTATCTAATGTAAAGAGATTAAGTTACCCATTTTTTAGTAGAGAAGGTAAAATGTAATCTAACTATTAATATTAATACAGAGACCTTCATGATACTTTTACCAGTTTGTATGAAATGTTTTTCAACTTTTTTTATAAGTTAGTAATACTACTAAGTTTTCCTTATCATTTTCACATATATATATATATATATTTTTGTTTTTTTTTTTTTGGATAAATCTCAAAACTATACATGAACTTTGGTTTAATATGTAAATTTATACATGAATTTTGATTTTGTGCAATTTTATACATGAAATCTTGATTTGATGCAATTCTTACAAACTATTAACACAACTATTGATATAGCATCATTTTATATTTATATATTGCATACACAAATAATTATATTTATCTAATAGAAAAATAAATCGATGTACGTATTTCTTTAAACGTGTATGATTGAATCAAAATTAAAGTTTTATGTACACAATTGAACCACAATCAAAGTTCATGTATAATTTTGAGATTTATCTTTTTTTTTATAGATATTTTTTTTAAGATAGTAGAGTCCTCAGAAAAAGGTTGTCCACAAGTTGAATATTAAATCTAAGGTTAATGGTAAATTTGATATCAATAATGATCCAATTTTTAATGGTGCAAAAAAAATTGATTTTGGATCGAATTTATTGAATCGAGATAGTAAATAATTAAAATAGGATAATCACGTCTCAAATATGGAATGGAGAGGTTGAAATGTTAAGAGGTATTGAATTAAATCCGCTATTAAAGATAGTAGAGGGACAAAATTACTTAGTGATGAAAGTGTCTGGGAATTGATTTTTAAATCTAGTAAGTGGCAATTAAACTAAGGTCATATAAGAAATTAAACCATTTTTATGGCATATGATTAATTACTAATGGTGTCATCATTTTTCACTAATAAGTTTAAGCTCATTAAGCTTTTGATTAGTAAGATTAAATTAATTACCCATATAGTATATATTTAAATGATAGTTATAATATTAAAACACCTCAATTATTATTTCTTTATTATCCTATAAATTCTAATATACCTTTAGTTCATATATATACATGGAATTTTGATTTTAATTCAATTGTACCGATTAATATAATTGTTTGTGTATGGCGTAAAAAATAGTGCTAATTCAATAACGTTGTTTATTTATGAAAATTGAATCAAATCAAATTTCATGTATTTGCTCGCCCAAACCCGCCTAAGTCACTGTTTACTCATATTATTTTAGGGTATTATAGAATGAGGATTCCTTAAGAACTCCTCCAAGGCACCAATTGATCAAATGCCTAAGACTTCTTATGCCAAAAGAAGCTTGGAAGATAAAAAATAAGAACAAATGGTAAAGGGACGCAAAGTGTTTGAGTAAATGCTCTCTATTCTCTTATTCACAAAGAATAATGAAACAATGAATGGAGTGAGTACAAATGAGGGGGAGGCTCTCTATTTATACTTGAGCTCCCCAAACCGAATTTTGACAAGATACATTTACATCGATTTTGACGAGATTAACCATATCCCATGATTTAAGGGATTTTACAAGATATTGCCATATCAAATCCTATCTAATCTTACAAGATATGATTCCTCTATCTTTAAGATTAGTTACCATAGTTGCCTGTTGCCATATCTTCGCCATCGCCAACCAGCTTCAACTGACAGCTTCTCCAATAGTTCCTTGAATCGCCACCGTGGGCCAAATGATCCCCATCTAAGCAATAGACCTCCATCTGATGCATTTGGTTCGATGGTCACGGCTTTGAACTCGCCCGTGACATTCTCCCCACCCATTCTCGCAACGCCCCTCGCTATGCACTCCGAATGGCATCGACTTGATTCGCTCTGATCCCACTCGCTGCCTTGGCTCTTCCCTCCTTTGGGACTTTTGCCCGCTTCCGCCGCTTCTTAACTCGAGCCGCCCTACTGCTTGTACATCTCGACGACAAGGAGTTATGTCACCCTTGCCCACATTCTAGCTCCTCAATGTAATCCTCGTGATTCACAACACTTGGCGCCGCTTTGCCCACGCCTCTCGGCCTCCTTGCTCAAGAACTTCAAAGGGCCCCACGCTCGCCAAGTTAACGAGTTAGAATGCAACACATTATCGTGAGTGTTCGGAATGTACCTTTGCATTTACTCTGGTCAACTGTCCCACATGCATCGCTTCTTTTTCCTTGAAGCCCGATGCACCACCCACCTCTCCCATAGGTGGAAGCCTTGTCGATGACTCAGCCAACTCCGACGCTTCACTCGACTTGAGCCTCATTGGTCCCTGGGGCTTTCACTGCTTTCATCGCAACTTCTTCCTCTAAGTTCGATGACAAACTCACCTCTTCCTTGGGTGGAAGCCCTCCGACGACTCACCATGCTCCTGACATTGCCTTTCCTTTGACTACGGCTTGCTTTGGACAGTTCCGCAACTCATGCGGACCACGGCACAAGAAGCACTTTACTCGCTTCTTTTTGCTCCTCTTAGCCCTCTTGGCTTCGGCTTTTCCCTTGCTCGAACCAAGCTTCTTGGGCTCTTTGTCTGCTCCATCGTTCCCTTCGATGACAGACTTGCTCCTCTTTGCCCTCTTGGCTTCGACTTTTCCTTTGCTCGAACCAAGCTTTTTGGGCCCGTGATTCGCTCCATCTTTCCCATGGATGATGATTTCTGACACCTCCGCAATCTATGCGACTGACATGACATAAGAAGCACTGATCGCTTCTTCTCGCTTTTCGCCTCCTTGGCTTCGACTTCTTGCGCCAAACCAAGTCCCAAGGCCTTATCCACCGGCTTCTTTCTAAGCTAAGCGGATTTCATCTGACATTTCTTTAACATGTGTGGACCGTCGCAGAGAAAGCATTTGAGCTTTTGTCCTTTTCCTCTTGGGTTTCTTCTTCCCAACTCGTGGTTTCCCATTACCACAATTGTCGCCATTGCCTTTTGCCATACTCATCCGTATCTTCCTTGTGATTCTCTTCACATACGCCCCTTTCTCTGGACTTGGAAGATCCAAGCTTGTCTTTCCCTAGACCAAGCTTAACCACATTGATACCGCTATCGCCATGGCTTCTTCCATGCCTTTTGACACCTCTTTGTTCCACCTCCCGCTTGACACCCACGGCTTCAATCCTCTTGAAAAGCAAGCATTGCTTCTCTCTGGCCACATCTCGAAACTTGGAGCATGAGTTCTTGAACTCACGAACATACTCCCCATCGTGTCCCTGCTATGTTATCCCTGCAACTTTGCCCGAGCTTCTTCCCTGCAAACTCTGTGGTAAATCTGCCCTTCAACTCGCATTGGAACTCTTGCCATGTTCCATCTCACCTTGCCTTTTATCTCGTGGTCCTACTCGCCACCATAAAAGCGCAATATCAAGAAGAAATAATGAAGCGCTTTGTACCTTACCCGCATCATCCACGATGCCTTTTTGGCACTAAGTAGTTTTTCATCCTCCACAAGAAATTGTCCACATCGCATGCGCACCTTGTCCCCACAAACTTTTTTGGCTTCGGACATACTCGCATCGAGTGTCGTGACTTGACACTCCCTTCCCACCGCCGCCGACACAAGGCCGCCTCTCCTCGAGCTCTTCTATTCTTGTGCTTAAAGCCGCGTTGTGGCCATTGTTTCTTCCTTCAAAGCCTTTACCATGGCTTCGAGAGCATTGTTCTCTCTCTCTCACGCCTTTTTCCATTGGGAATTTAGCAACTCTTGCACGTTATCCCTTTGGGAAGTGAGACACGTGGTCACAAAGTCCCTGAACTGTTCCTTCATGTCCTCAACGCTTTCCCCACGAGCATTGTCAGACTCTTTAACGTCTTCCATGGACTCCTCAAGTTTACCCACGCGTACCTCTACTGCCGACAACATCTCCCTCAAACCTTTTCTTGCCCATCTTTGTTCGAACTCTTCTTTCGACATCCCAACAAAGGTTTTCAACCAATGGCTCGGATACCACTTGTCACGGGGCTAGACCTTTCGTCTCGCAATCCGTGCGGCCTTAGGCGATTTGCTCATCCAAACCCGCCTAAGTCAGCCTTTACTCGAATGAGGATTCCTTAAGAACTCCTCCAAGGCACCAATTGAATAAATGGAAGACTTCTTATGCCAAAAGAAGCTTATAAAGAACAAAATGTAAAGGGACGCCGCAAAGTGTTTGAGTAAATGCTCTCTATTCTCTTATTCACAAAGAATAATGAAACAATGAATGGAGTGAGTACAAATGAGGGGAGGCTCTCTATTTATACTTGAGCTCCCCAAACCGATTTGACAAGATACATTTACATCGATTTTGACGAGATTAACCATATCCCATGATTTAAGTGGATTTTACAAGATATTGCCATATCAAATCCTATCTAATCTTACAAGATATGATTCCTCTATCTTTAAGATTAGTTACCATATAGTTGCATATCTGTTGCCATATCTTCGCAATATCTTGGGCCAACCAAAGCATTCAATCTGATCGGATGCATTTCTTCAATAGTTCCTTGAATCGCCACTCGTGGGCCAAATGATCCCCATCTAAGCAATAGACTCCATCGGATGCATTTGGTCTGATGGTCTTTGGGAATTTTTTGAACTCGCCCGTGACGAAGGTCGTGAGCAATGAGACTCACCTGCTTTCGGTTTAGTAAGGGTTAACGAAGGTTCTTCGTCGGTGGTAAGTCGGGTTTCTGTTAGTTCACTTTTGTTGGAATCCGTTAATCAATTGCTAAATCAATGTTGGTTAATCTGGTTTTTAGGTTTTGAGAGGTTTAAGAGTGGTTTCACATCAAACAATACCGGGTGTGTACCCGAAAACGTAAAAAATGAGGTTTCAACAAACACCAAAAACCCCACTGTCGACGCCACACAGGCGTGTGGTTGCCCGTGTGGTAGGCTATGTGCCATAACACGGGCGTGTGGTTGACAAGTAGGCCGTGTACGACACACGGGCTAGACTGATTTGGGTCGTGTGGGCCATACAGACGTGTGGGCCCACATGGGCATGTGAGCCCATTTAACTGAAATGTGTTCTAAGGTTGCACGGGTCGCCTAAGTCGACTATGAACCTACTAAAGGGTCGGTAAGCACTACTTAAACCCTAAATGCGTAAATTGTATGTATGATGACTATATGCATGAATACTGAACTGTATGTATAACTGGAATTCGTGTATTAGCATGTCATATATTGTATGTTGCATTGCATTGGGTTGGGTTGGAATGTTGATATTTGGAGGAAGTTTACTGAAAGGCTCTTAAGCCTATTATCTGGTAGCTCAGCTGCAAATTACTGATTATGTGCCGCATTCGGTACTACTTAGAGTGTAGGGATGGGTGGGTGTTTTAAACCTCACATGGAGTGTAGGGATGGACGGAGATGGTGTGTAAAGGCTGGTTGGGTAGGACTCTTTTTATGCATATCTGATACTGAAACTGAAATGGGTAATGCCCGAACTGCTACTGATACTGAAATGGGCTTAGGCCCAGATTGCATTTGACTGATAATTGTTGTTTGACTGATGCATGTTTTCTGTGGGGATTACATACTGAGTTTATAAAATCACCCCTTTTTGTTTTATCTGTACAGGTAATCCCCAGACTTAGACAGTTCGGTGCAGCGGGAGACTCAGCGATGACCACAAGTTTATTGAATGGTTCTTATCTCTTAATGGTTTTAATTCCTATTTGTTTTTCTAGGTATTTTTTATGTAATTTGGGACTTTTTGGACTGTTTACCATTATTTTGAGATTTTAATTATTTTTCACGAACTGTTAAACTGCATCGAAACTCGGTTTTATTAAACGTGACGTATTTCCTAAAAGCAAATGATTTTCTGTAAACATCATGGTTTTGAAAGCTTCCGCTACAAAATAGGTTTTGAACGAACTAAATTAATGAGAAAACGATTTTGAATTTGACGAGAGATAGATAGAAGATAATAAACGAGACTGGTTTTGACTTGGTAATTCGATTTCAAAATTTCATTCCATGTGACGTCACCAGATTCAGCCATAACGTCTAGGCCGGGTTTGGGGCGTTACATTTTCTTATTTTTAAAAAGACCAATAAATAATTTGCATACAATGAGATTTAAACCCATGATATTTGGGTTGATGAAATTTTAATTTTACCATTCAACCAATGTTTTATCATAAATTATTTTATACATTTTAATTTTATTATGTACACTTTATTACCTCCATCAATCATACTATCACTTAAACTTCTAATTGAGTTGGTGTTACGGGTCAATAGGACACGAACTCGATTAAGAAAATTATGAAAATATCCTTTCGTATTTAAAATAAATTATATTATTTTAAGATATTTTAGTTTTTATTTTTTTTAAAAACCAATAAATAATTTGCAAATAATTTGAACTCGTGACATTTGGGTTAATAAAACTATATCATTCAACCGATACTTTTTCCTGTACAATAATGATTCGAATTCAGACTATTCTTGGAAAAGATGAATACTTGACTAATAGACCGTAGCTTGGGGTTCCAATTAACTAATGCTTTGTCATGTAATGTTTTGAATATTTTAATTTTAATTATGCCCCTATTTGAATTAGTATCATGAATTAACCGAGTACCAACACAATCAGGTAAAGGCTAATTTATCACTTCTATTAAATGATTGCTATTATTATTTTGATGACGTTTTTGTCTTTTCATACTTTTATATCATTTTTAAATAAACTAACTAAAATTAACATATCTAAGTTTCAAAGACATGTTCATTGGATTTATAAACAAGTTTTTTTTTTTACCACAACATCAATAATAATAAAGTAATTTTTTTAAAAATATAATTTTTTTACATAAAATATTTTCTCTCACCTATGTAGTGTATCTATATTATTATTTAAACTCTTAACTGAGTTGATATTATAAGTCAATCAAGCACCAATTCAATTATGAAAGTTACAAAAATATCCTTTTATATTAAAAAAAATTATATTATTTGAGGGTACTTTAATCTTTTACTTTATAAAAACCAATAAAAATTATATATAATAAAATTTGAATGTATGTCATCATTTATGTCAATCAACCTCAACTTTTCCACTAAGCCAAAACTTTATTTTAATTTAATATTTATATTTTAATTGTATTATGCACACTTTATCACCTTCATCATTGTGTATGTATATATATTGATAATATTATTGATTGAATTGGTGTAAAAAATTAACTCGATATCAACTTAAGATTGATGACAACATTATTATAAGCAATTGTAGTACATTTAATGTTATTAATATATGTTTTGCGTGTTTAAATTTTATTTACTCATAATTTAATCTAATTTTTTTTATTTTAATGTTATTATCAACTAGTTTCAAACATATGTTTTATTATCTATTTATGTTATTTTTAAAAACATTCTTATATTTTAAATACGTAGTAGAATTTATAGTATATATTACTGGTTAATTTTTTTTTACTTTCGACCAAAGATATCAAAAATATTTATTTTTTATAATAAAAAATATTATGTATTTAATCACAATAAAACTCATATCTTCCAAATTATTGCAACAAGATACTAAACTCAAATGTATTATTTCTTTAAATTCCCAAAGCAAGCATTGGAAATTTTAAAAACCTCATCAAACGACTTATAAAAGGAAAATGTTTAGTTGATGGTATAAATTTTAAATTATTTTTTGAATTTTAAAATATTCTAATTGAATTCTTCTTAGGTATTAGATTCTAGTTTAGATTTAGGGGCAAAGGTAGAAAATTATTTTAAGGGGGCCAAAATTAAATTATAATTTTACGATAGTAAAAATATAATTTCACCATTTTAATATCCTCTATCTTTATAATTTTTAAAGGATTAAATTAAAATTTTATCATTTTTAGGGAGCAAAGTGTAATTTTATCTTTATTAATTTAAATTTTTAAAAATTTCAAAGGACTTAAATGAATTTTTTTCCATTTTAGGGGGGTCGGGCCTCTACCAACCCCCTGGTTCGCCCCTATTTAGATTTGACATGGAACATATTTAAAATAAGCTGATCCAATTTTAAACATGTATATACTCACTACATATATAACTTGACAAATATCTTAGATTTAGTTCATGTACCTAAAATGTTCTACTCTTTTTTTATTTAAAAATTTTAGTCCAATCATTAAAACTGTAAGTATTTTTTGCAACAGCCCATTTTTAGTGAAATCGGAACAGTGGTTTAGGGATCACAAATCCGAGTTAGGAAGGAAAATTATTTTAATATCATTTCATGGTCTGCATTATGATTGAAATATCATATAAAATTTTTGTTAAGAAAATTTTACCGATTACATGTTTAATTGATAAAAGGACCAAATTGCATAACATGCAAAAGTTGAATTCTAGTAGCTAAAGGGATCAAATAGCTATGGAATTCAACATTGGAGGTCCTTATATGTTAAATAGACCATTAATAGGAGTTAGTAGATAAGTATGATGATTCATCCATGGAAAATTAAATAAAGAAAATGATGAAATTGGAAAGATGAAATAATTAAAGATGATAAATAATAAAAATCTAATATATCATCATTTATCATCATCTTTCCCAAATTAAAAACATGGAAACCCTAGCCATGAGAACTTGAGCTCTAGCAAACTTATTTGGCTCAAATAAGTATGTGCCATTGTCCCGTTTTTAGTAATTTTTATATTCCTGAGATTGTAATAGCTTAATTTAGCTATCTCGGGGATTAATTTGTAAAGTTATCAAAGTACTAAGGTTTTACCATGGACGAATATGCATGAATTATGAAGTTTTATGGTAGAAAATGAAAGGTTGTTGATAGATAAACAACTTTTGTGAAGTGAATTTTGATGAAATTGTGGTTTAGGGACTAAATTGAAAAGATATAAAATTCATGAAAAAATTTTGAATTTTATGAAATACATGGGCTGCTATAGTTATATATATATATGAAAATCAGCTAGGCTTGGAATAAGGATTAAATTGCGTGAATTTTATTTTCCGAGCCTAGGGATGAAATTATAATTAAATGAAAGTATAGGGGCAAAATGGTAATTTTGCCAAAGATGTGAATTGAATATGAATTAATGTTAAATTCATTTATATAGATCTGGATATACCAAATATGGAGTTAGAACGAGGAAAAGAGGTTAAACTACCAAAATAATAACTTTTGTTTATCTCAAGTTACATTTTAGTCACTTATGTTTGAAATGTTACGTTTTAGTCACTTACGTTAATGTGTTGTAACATTTTAGTCACTGAGCCGTTAATTGCCATTAACAGTTTAACAGTAAGCTAACGTGGCATGTTAAATTATATTATTTCAAACAAAAAATTTAGGTTAAATTGTATAATTAGTCCTTATATTTTTGCGTTTTGAGCAATTTAATTTTTTCTTTTATGTTCTTTTAACTTTCCTTTTTTTTTTTCTTTTATATTCCTTTCTCCTTTCCCCATTTTCCAGTGGCGGTTTCAAGAGCCGCCTCAAATGATTTTCGTGCAACCAGGCCTTTAAATCCATCTTATGGTTAAATGCTACACATTAACGAGTAACCTTTAGTTGACTGTTTGACATAATTTGCAAATGCCTCATGTTTGAAATCTTAATTCTTTGAATTAATTATTAGATCATTCAAGCAAAACAACTTTACAAATGCCTCATGTCAGAAATCTCATTTCTTTGAATTAATTATGTGGAAAATAGAGATGGAGAAGGGAGGAAAACAGAGGGAGAAGTAGAAGAGAATGGAAAATAAAGAATAATAATAATTAAAAGAATATAAAAGGAAAAAATTAAATTGTACAAAATGAAAAAAAATATGGAGACTAATTGTATAATTTAACCTAAATTTTTTGTCTGAAATAATTATTTAACATGTCACATCAGCTTACTGTTACACCGTTAACGACAATTAACAGCTCAGTGACTAAAATGTTACAACACGATAACGTAAATGACTAAAACGTAATATTTCAAACATAAGTGACTAAAATGTAACTTGAGACAAACAAAAGTAATTATTTTGGTAGTTTATCCAAAAAGCAATGTCATTAAAATTTAAAAAGATTATTTCTTTTTTTAATAAAATAGATTCAAACTGTTAATACAATAATTATATATCTATTTAAAATTTGATTACGTGTTTAACAATGCTCAATGCCAAATTCAAGTTAGCATTTAATCGATACAATATTTTAAAGTTTAGGGACCAAATTAAAATATAGTAATAGTTTTAGGACGTTTAATGAATTAAGCCATTGAAATAGAACACAAAACCAGAACGCGCGAGCCAGTGGGAGTTCCACTTCCAAGTCCTTTTTTTCTTTTTAACCACCAAAATTATTTTGAAAAATTACTAAATCTCAAAATGGAAAATAAGAGGCTTAGGAATCTTAAATCCTAAGCCACAAATATTAACGGTATTTCTTCTTTTTTTTTTTGCTTAAAAAAGATAGCGAAGGGAAAATTCAGTTAAAAAATTTAAATGTTAAAAACATCGATTCGTTGTTTCGAAGCAAAAATCAGATTCTATTCTCCTATGAGAAACCTTTACAATGGCGTCAACTCCCACTCCTCCTCCTTCCTCTTATCCAAATACACTCCAATTTTCTGTTAAATCTCCGTCTCCGTTCGTACATTATCTTCTCTTCCGCTCTCGATGGCGAAATGCTTCTACGATTTCGCTTCAAAAGAGCGGAGTTCCTCCACTTCCGCCTCTAGTGAGACCGTCTTTTAAGAAGAAGTTCAAGTGCTTCGCTAGATCATCGTCAACGGAGGAAGATCGTTTGAGAGAATCGGAAACATTGGCCGGTGATAATGATGGTGATGATGATGGAGGGAGGGAAGATCCGAAGGTGCAGCAACGGCAGAGTGATTCCTTCTTGCTTGGAATTCGTGAACCTGTTTATGAGGTTTTCACTATTCCTTACTTTTTGGAAGTAAAATAGAATTTCTTAGCCTTTTTGGAAGAGATATTAAGATAGTCTGAGCGAGAAAACTGGAGCATTATCTGTTGCATACAATTATGTGTGATGATTTTTTGTGCGAATAACGTTTTAGGGTTTATTTATTCCTAAACAATTTTCTAGCTTCTAATTTGCTATTTTTGTTCTTTTTTTTTTTTTTTTTTTTTTTTTGTAGTTGCATTCCGAGTCTGGCTTCCTTTTCTTTTCAACCTTTATACTATTTTTGAATGGTTTATAATTTTATTTCCCGTGTTTAATATTGTGTTTGTTGCCTATCTCTAAAGGTGGTAGAGGTGAAGTCAAGTGGAGTATCATCTAAAAGGAAGATAAGCCGACGTCAATTATTGAAATCAAGTGGTAATTTAATTTTGAGATTTCTTTTCGTAGTTGTTACTTGTGTGTTAAGCTTTAATTCCATAAAGAAATAAAGCTATGGTTATGTGTACATACAATATATATATTTGTAGTGGATTAATGTATTTTTCTTCTTAGGCGTTCGTCCAAGAGATATCCGCAGTGTTGATCCATCATTATTTTTGACAAAAACAGTACCATCTCTTTTGGTAATAAGACCCTTGTGTCGTTATATTCCATGATAGTTCTTTATTTGTTCATGCTTGGTTGCCATCGCTTAAATTTGAGTATCAGTGCGTTTCTTTAGTATACTGTGTTTGCAAACTCATTTTTCCCTCTTCAACGCTAATCACTATAGGTACGTGAGCATGCCATTCTACTTAATCTGGGATCATTACGAGCAATGGCAATGAAAGACCGTGTTCTTATATTCAATTATAATAGGTAAATCTCTCCTGCATCTGTGCAAATATGTTTTCATTGGTATCTCATTATTTTCACCTTTACTATCAATTTATCTTGATTTACTGTGAACTGATAATGATGCTTGTTGCATGTGTTGATTATTTATAGTAAAGGAGGAAAAGCTTTTATTGACACATTATTGCCTCGACTGAATAACATGAATGGAGCGCAGTGTATGCCATTCGAGCTTGAGGTTTGTGTCAAACTCAGGATCCTTGCTTTGAGATGCTGGTGTACAAAAGTCATTCATGTGTTGTTCTCTTGGTGGAAGCTATAACCTTAAACATCCGATCTTCTTAAGAGTCTCTAGTTGTGTTATTTGCAGGTTGTTGAAGCAGCATTACTTTCATGGATACAGCGTTGGGAACGGAAACTAATGAATTTAGAACCTCGTGTGAGTATGTGAACATAGTGAGTGCATTTTTTGTTTGTTTGTTGTTTTGATTTCCCTTTTCTCTTTTACAAGCTTTATGGTGAATTGTCAAATTCCTGAAGCTGCACACCACTAGTTTCCTCATTTTCTACAGCTGTTGCAAGCAATTTCAGCAGAAAATGCTTTTAACTGATTTTCAAGGTTTAAGTGGCTCCACAATAGGAAATAAATTCTACTTGTAGCAATTCTTATAGGCAGTATTTCCACGTCTTTTTGCCATTTATTTACATATCTTCCCTCTCTTGTCTCTTAGACACTTGCTCGGAGAACCCATTCGTCTTCTATTAAAAATTTACTGTTAAAAACATTTGAGAAGTATGCCTATACAACCATTTTTGTTTCACTCTTGGTGTTGCTGATTATCTTATACAACCATTTTTGTTTCACTCTTGGTGTTGCTGATTATCTTATTCCACAAATGGCTGCAAATGAACCAAGTTACTATCGATCAACTTGAAAATGCTGGTTTATCTTGGATTAGTCAGCTCGACATTTAGTCATTTTGCTAAAGAAGCCAAGTTTAAGCAACGAGGGTATCTAACATTTAAGGTTGTTTTTATGCTAGTGAGAAAGTATTGATTGTTAATTTTCAGACTACTGATTTATAGGCTCATTTAGATGATATGAGATATGTATGTAATATTCTTGAGATATGTATGTAATATTCTTTTATTTAGCCTTTTGTTTCGTTCCTACTGAAAACCTAAATCCTTGAGGAATTGTCCGTATTTCATATAAAAAAAATATTTTTCTTTTTCAGAATAATTGAACAGAAGCTTGTTATTGCTGTTGCAAGACAATTGCACCTAGCTTGTAATAATTATAAGCTTGAAAAGGCTATTGCTATTTAGCTAGGGCTTTGTTTATTTGATGCTCGCCTTGCTCATTTTCAAGTCTTACTTTGGGTTCTTACCATGTACTCTAAGCATTTCTCAAAGAATTTGTTTTTCCTTAGGTCATCATAATACTGAGGAATTGTTCTTTTACAAGTTATAAATCTTTTGATAAAATTAGAATATATGTTCCCCTAGATATGTACCTGAACAATTTAATATTTTCACTGTGATTAATTAAGAACTTAAAATTGCCATGACTGATGCTTGATTATGTTATCTGATTTTAATTTCCATTGTCTGGATGTGTATAATGCAAAATCTCTCCCTTCTGGACTTATGAATCTTTTACCTTTGATTGCCTTGGTTTTTTTTACTGTCATTATTTGATAATTGTTATATCTTATGAACCTGCTTACTCATGATTAGTGTTGTTCCATTTGCATAGGTTCAAGCTCTACTTAAGATGTTTCCTAACAAATTAACTGGTGACATATTGGAGCAACTTCGTATTAGCAAGCAGACTTTGGTATATTGACTTTAAAGAATCTTGTTGAGTTGCTTAACAACAAATAGTTAAACACTGTCCTTTGATTATATCTTTTTTCTTTTCATTTTATCATGCAAGGTTGAATTGGGTTCAAAAGCAGGTGCTCTTAGACAAATGCTGCTTGATCTTTTGGAAGATCAGGATGAAATACGTCGAATATGTATTATGGGAAGGCGTTCTACTCTTAAAAGGGAAAATGATGATGTGGAAAGTTCTTTACCTTCGGGAAAGCTGATTGCTGAAGGTGTACTGTGCTCATTAATCTGAGTTATCAGTTCTTTTAATAAGAGTTCTAATTTGTTCGATTCGGTCATTTTGCAGAACAAGTGGAAGAGATTGAGATGCTTTTGGAAAATTATCTTCAAAGGTTTTTTCCTTTGTTCCATTTATGGTGCATGTTTAGTATGTAGCTGGTGCATAAAATCGGATTATTATTTGTTTTCTTCATTTTACTATTTTTGATAGTCTTCAAGTAGGAGTGCAAGAACATTTTAAGTGTCCACAGATCTTTATGATATGAACAAGACATGAACTAGATAAGAACAATTTAAATTGAGGTTTGGTTTAATGTAAAGGAATGGTTACAATTTCTTTTAAGTTGCCAACTGTTTTTTGCATTTCCAGCAGGCATAAAGGATTTTGTCTTGTTGAAACTACTCTGGTTATTTGTTTGTGCTTTGTAGCCGTCTTTTATTTTCAAGAGCTATAACCGATTATAAAGTCTTGTTGCATTTTGCAGATGTGAATCTTGCCATGGTCAGGCAGAAAGGCTTCTTGATTCTGCAAAAGAAATGGAAGATTCTATGGCAGTCAACCTAAGGTCTTGATGAAGTTTGATTTACTTTTTGTTGTCAGCATCACCATTTCAATTGTGTTGCTAATATTTATCCTCCAAAATCCCATGCTCCCATTATATATGATTTTGATAATTTGTATTTTCAGATTCATTTTGGGTATCTTTCCTTCCTGCATCTGAATCCTCACTCCTTTAATTAACGAAATGTTGTTTAACTATTTAATCAGCTCCCGGAGACTTGAGGTAGGCAGAGTGGAATTACTTCTTCAGGTTGGGGCATTTTGTATAGGAGTCGGTGCTCTAGTTTCAGGTTTGTCCTTCCAGAAACAAACAAATAGAAGCCAAGCCTCTATTTGATCATATGCAGGAATTCCTTAACACAATAATGGTTTTATAAACATGGTTTTATAATAATGAGTTGCTTAGATTTTTGTGATTCAGTTCATGAAGATATTAGGCATTGCTAAGTGCCAAGTAAAACACGAACATGGTTAATTATTTCCTGATACCTGGTTGTAAGAATTGCCTTGGCTTATTCAGCATAGAAATTGTAAAAATTACATGAGACAAATCACGATTCTTTAGGATGCTTAATCATCACGTGACAAATAAAATTGTAACTTGGTTCTCTAGTTGTAGCTAGTTCATGGATTTATTCTTGGACCTTGGATCTAGAGAAATTGCTTGAGTTCAGAATAAGTTGAAAGGAAAAGGGAAAAAAAGAGAAAAAGAAAGTTATAATGCATATGACTCTCGTAGATGTATCTACTCTTGTCTATGATTTGTGGCATGTACGGCATAAATTTGTTCTTGAGTACATTCTTGAAATCATTTGTACCATTGAACATCAAAATGTTTCTTCAAGAATTTTAGTGGCAATCATCAGCATCCATGTCAAGAAGCTAAAGATTATATTTCCTGCTTTTAGGTATATTCGGCATGAACTTGAGGTCCTATCTGGAAGAACGTGTGGTATGTTTGTACTAAAAGTTTGAACATTCAGTATTTCCGTACCGCTTAGTGGTGAAGTGATATTATCATCTGGCCATTCTGATTTACATTGTTAATATGGTGCAGTTTGCCTTCTGGATAACCACAGCCGGGATTATCTTCGGTGCTACAGTGACATTTTTTCTCATGTATTCATACCTCAGGAGAAGGAAAATACTGTGATTTAGTATAGGTAAGTATTGTATTAACTTCAAAGGAACTAATTTCGCAACCTAAAGAGATGGCAAAGGAAAATATTAGTGAAAAGCCAAACAAATATGATAGGCCCTGCACTGTCCCTAATATCCATCTTTTTTATCTTTTCCCCCTCCTTTTTACCTTTGTTGAACCGAGTTAGTGTAGACTGTGTGGTTATTGAGAAAGTTTATGTGGCTTATGATTCCTTTCTGGTATTTAAACTCTCAAATCTTTGATATCAAGTCGCAATGCCATATGTTTGAAGCTGATCTTTTCTTTTGTGTGTGTGTGTGTGTGTGTTTAACAGGTGAATTGGAAAGCAAAGCTTGTTGTCCCCAAACAAGTAGGGGCAAGCTTTTATGAGATCCTATAATGGTGTTACCAAAGTGCACGAATGATTGCTATCACTATTACTATTATTACTATACTGATAGGTAAATAACTGGATATATATATATAATACATGTATATACACATGAAATTTGTTTAGGCAGATCTCAAAATAATTGTACTTCCATGTAGCTGCGGAGTGACCGTTCTATTGGACCTCCTTTCAACTGCAATGCGTTTTTAGCATGCGGACAATGATGAGAGAGAGCCGCAGTGCTCAATTTTGTTCTCCGTGATAAGGCTGGCAATTCCACAACTAAATTTATTTGTTTGAAATAAATGAATTGAATTCCTTTTTTCTTTTCTATTATTTCCAAAGTGCCCTGTTTTACACATGCATCAATAACACAGTCAGACAAGATATAAGGCACAATCTTTAAAATATAAAGTATTTTTGTATCAGATTTATATTACATTTGACACTCACTTCGACAATATCATAAATGCAGATTATGGAGCTTATTTTATTTTATAGATTTATTTCGTGAAAATTAGACTGAAATTTTCGGGACTAGTGAGATGTTGATTAGTTCAACGTTACCAGTTTTATTTGTTGTGGTAGCATATTGGGCACTATATGATTAACCAATCAATAACATATCAAACTATTTAACTAGGGAATGAATGAAACCCAAATTGCAATAGCATTCCATTTTGGATTTTAGGAAATAACAGAACCGCAACATTTCCAATGTTTTTTACACAAATCATTTTCAAAACAGAGATTGATATAGATGTCTGATGCATGAAAACATTAGACACAATGGAAACTGAATATGTAAGGGGGCTATTTAGATCCATCCACCATTGAGAGTCTTTGCTAACAAGATGTAACCCTGAAATTTGAACACATGCTCTAAATGGCTCTTTCAAAACTGGTGCTGACACCTGAAAAGCTCTATCCCTTTGAATGGTATAGTATGGATGTTGACCAAACTGAAGAAAAACTGTAGTACTTGCAGAGAATTGCCCATGAACAATACAGGTAGCCATTTGGCAATGCAATACGAGGAAGAAAGAATTTACCATCCGATTAAAACTGTTTGGGGAAAGTGTTAGTTCAACTTTGGAAGCGTTTCTTTCAATGGCTTAGAAGATCCTCCATCAATTTCAATATTCCCTACTCCAGCTTCCATGGCCTCCCTGTCATCCTTATCTTTCCTTTCCCTTTTAGATGTACCATCATCTCCGTGCTGTTTGGGAGCAGTTGTGGAAAGTTGTAGCAGCTGAGGGCCAGAACTGATCCACGGATGGTTCAGGCATTGAGCTGCTGTGGGTCTCTTTTCGGGGGCAAAATCAAGTATTGGAATGAGGAAGTCCGCCATGTCTTTAGCATCTTGCTCGCTGAAATTGTACTTCTCCATAAGCACCTTATCGAGAGGCCAAAAACGTAACCTGCGGATATGCCTCAAGTCTCCATATCTGTTGAAAAAGTCTCGGGAATAACGCCCACCTAATGCAATCTGAAGAAAACATGTTAAGAAGCTAAATCGATGAGAATTATACACAAAGTATATTGTCTAACAGTGTAAAGCAGCCGAGATTAACATTGTACCCTTCAAACAACACATATATCAATAAACCAAAAAATAGGACAAAAGGGGTAAAAGTACCATAGAGACCTTTGTATTAAGAGTCAAATTGCATTTACCCCCTTTACTCAAAAAATGGGCGAATTAGCCCCTGTAAATTAGATCAAAGAGCAAACATATCGTTTTTGTTAAAAATTTCATCCATTTCTACAACTAAAAACTATTGAGACTGATGGAATAACCAAACAGTTATATGTGGTGTACCACTTGTACACCATGTTGACGTATAGAGACCAATTTTTAATAGTAGAAATGGATAAAATTATTTACAGAATGACTAATTTGTTCTTTGACATAACATAGAGGGACTAATTTGCTCATTTTTTAGTAGAGAGACAAAATGCAATCCAACTCCTAGTACAAGGGCATCCATGGTACTTTTATTGACAAAAGGTGGACCAAGGTAAAACATGCTTCTTTCATATAGGAAGGTGCAACGGTCTTACCTTGCATGGCATTATTCCAAGAAGCTCCATCATCAATGCCAAGTGATCCTAGAAATGAGAAACGTATGTCAAAGGGCATAAAGAGAGTGTCTGGTTGTCTACAGAACTAAATAATAATAATATTGAAGAAAAAAAAACAAAAAAAAAATCATGAAGGATAGGTGGGGCTCATCTCAGTTTATGGTGGTCTTTCTATTTCTAAGAATTTCTTTATGATTTTCACCACTGCACAAATAGGAAATAAGTAAGCAGTCACATCATTAATGGTTGTAGCCTGTAGGATTACTTCAAACATAAAATACAACCAAATCTAATTTGGTGCGTATAAGGCCACAGGAAACTTGAAACCAAAAAGAATAACTTTTTGGAACAAAGAATGACCCGATACTTCTAATAGTCATTTACAAATATCCAAAAAACAACTTCAAATGAGAGAAGCCTATCAGGTTCACGTTTCTTGTTTTACTTTTTACAAGTGTTGGACAAAGAAGAAGATTCGAAGTAGGAAAACAAGAACTAAATTCTTCTCTAAAAGCACACGATTACTTATGCATGAGCCCTAGTTACATAGACATGATGCTGATATTGATTGCATTATTATAGTTAACCTCATAAAAGTAGAAGCTAAACAAGTATAATAAAACCTCATTTGTTACAAAATTATAGCTGCTAAAAGAATCTAAGTGAAAAGATATAGATTACATGTTCTTGCCAAATAAATTTCTATCCTTTCTCAGTTACTCCTCTATATGTACTTATTTACTGTGCATTAGGGTGGTACAGGTCAGGTCAATAAGGTACAAATATTCTACAAAAGAAGATAAAATTAGTTCAAATGCATGATCATCACGTGACAAAGAGGGACATCAATTATGTAGTCAGAAGGGTTTCTGCATACCTCATCTCGATCATAGTTTTCACCACTATGAGGATCAAAAAGAACATCACCAGTGGCGAGCTCAAAACAGATACATGCAAAAGACCATAAGTCTGCCGATGTTGAGTATTTGGATCCAAGGATAACCTCGGGACATCTATACTGCCTGGTTTGAATATCATTTGTAAATTTTTTATACGTCCAACAAGCATTGCCAAAATCAACCAATTTGCACTTAAGATCAGCTTCTGCTAACAGTTTTTTTCTTGTTGCGTGACTCCCCCTTCTGCGCCGCTCCTTCCCTTGGTTACCATTGTTAATTCCATCACCCTTTGTCTCATCTTTAACCAGAGAACGATGTGCCCGTTCTTCACCCAAAATTTCATTTGGCTTAGCATTAGTGTCTTCCGTATCATTAATATTTGAATCTCTCTCATTCTCCTCGGACACTTCCTTTCCTACATAACCCTGAGCTGCCTTCTTAGCCTTCTTCCGAATCTTCTTTTTCTGATTCCTGGTCAAATCTCCATTCAAACTCTTAATTTCTTTTGAGACAACAGTCTCCGAGACAACCTTATTCTTTCCAGTTGGAAGGATAAGAGAAGCACAAGATTTGGTAGGATCTCTTGATGGATCGATCATTGACAATAGCAACACATTCTCCGGCTTCAAATCAGTATGAATGATTGAAAGTTCACGGTGCAAATAATCGAGACCGACTAAGATATGTTGACAAATCTCTTTAACCATGTGAAGAGGAACTCCTCGGTAATCACTATACTTAATAAGGGTCAAAAGATTATCCCCTAAATACTCAAAAACCATACACATATGTTGCCCATTAGGCCCTGAATGCTTAAAATGATCCAAGAGCTTCACGACACACTTTTTATCATCTCGATCTCCCTCAGCTATCTGTTTGAGGATCTTTATCTCATCCATTGCTGCCTCGGTGTAGTGCTGAGCGCTCTTCTGAATCTTCAAAGCTACATAACGCTACAAACAATAAATTCCTGTGTGGTTAAAGAGTTGAACCATAAAAAATAAAAATAAAAAGAATGGCAATGGCAATGGCTGGTCGTCTTCAACAAAAAAGAAAAGACAATCTATCGAATAAAAACATAAAAGCACATCGACAAGAATCATTATAATAATGCTCTGACAAAAAAAAAAAAAAGTATCTGAAAAACAGAGAAAATTATCTCTGATTGGAAAATGAAGGGCATTTGAAGCTCAAACTGTGGTGCAAATCTTGGACTCTTCATAACTTTAGCTGCAGAAATAAAACCCTCCAATTAACCAAAAGCAATGCACATTCCAGAATCCCTTACAATAACTCCTTTCATTGTTTTCTTTTTCTTTTTCTTTTTTAAATTACAACTTATAACAATTCCACCCATAATCAATCATTACAAGCACTGAACTGAATAATTAAGCAGGTCCAGGGCCATTGTTATCAATAGTTAATACACCCAGATATAATATTACATGAGAAAATGAAAATCATCCCCTTTTATTGGAACAGAAAATGAAAATATTCCAAAATTTTGGCTCACCTTATTAATGATTACCAATTAAAACTAACTCACAAGGCGTCTAAACTTTCCCTAACTCTTTCTCTATCCCATAGGAGAAATCAAAGTTAAAAAAAAAAGGCTATTAAAAAGAAGAGGGGGAGGGGGAATACCGATCTTAGAGTATCCCAAGCGAGCCAAACGGTGGAGAAGTGACCCCAACCAAGCTTGCTTTGAACCACATAGCAACCATTTCTAAAAGTGTCACCAATTCGCACCGCATGGTACCCTCCTCTTCTGTAATCCTCGGTCCCTTCATCTTCTGATGAGTAATCATCGCTCATCCCCCTTCGATCTCCAGTTTCATCCTCTGCCATTTCTAAAACAGAAATGGTGAATTGGGTATTCAAATTTACAGGTTTTGATTGAATTCAAATGAGTTTTTAAGTTCAATCTGAAAACCCAGATTTTATGTATAAATAAAAAACTTAGATTGCAAATATCTGGAAGGTGGACAGTCAAGGGAGTGAGAGAAGGAGTATTGTTTTGTGGTTTGAGCTTTTTGACGCCATTAGAGTTGCGTTTTTGTCTTTGGATTTAAGTGAGGTTGAAGTGGATCCTCCAGGGTCCCACACTTTTTTGCCTTCCTTTTTTCTTTTTTAATTTTGCTATTACTCCCTGTAATATACATAAAATACAGATTTAATCCTTATACTCTCATTTAGTCAACCTTAATCTCTACTTTTGAATTTTTAAAATTTCAATTCTACTATAATAGTAACAGTTTTTTTAGGTCAAATTGTGCTATTAATCTTATACTGTGCATAAACTATGGATTAAATCCATATTCCACAATTAGATCATTTTTAGTTCTTATACTCTTTAAATTTTGAAATTTAAATCTTAATGCAAAACTATAATTATTAAATACGTAAATGTTATAGGTACCTCACCCATAGAGACTTAACCTCCATGATCTTGTCGCACAGCAACCTCAAGCACCTAGACTTCGTTAAGGCAACATTTTGTTAAGGTCGAGCTTCCTAAACTTACAAGTGCTTAGCATTTGGAACTTCTTAGGTTAACTCATCAAGAACGGGTGCTAGCCCTTCTTTACATAGTTCATACATGAGAGATCTCACATAGTCTTAGTTCCATCATTGCCCACCTATGTTATACACATGTCAATACCCTAGGTTGAAGAATGTCACCCTCACCTATAAATACCTCTCTTATAACACAGGTAACGGGAGTCTCTCCTTCCTCTCTATCGTCTCCTTCTTCCTCTCGACCATACCGAAGACCTCCCAATCTCTAGCTAATGGCTCCCTGCACTCCACCATGTGAACCATTAATTAATCTCCAGTCATCCTTTGCCCTCAGTAGTTAACTAAAACAATATTTTTTTTGTGAATATTATGTAGAAACCATAAATTTTAGAAATAACAAGTTTAACAATTATTGTTTAGGACATTATTGAAAATTCAAAATTCAAAAAAATATATGAGCTAAAAATAATCAAATTAGAGTACCTAAACTAAACTAAATTTGCAACTTACACATAATACAATGACTAATAACATAATTTATTTTTTACATTAGAAGGTAGCGTAAACTACATCATTCATCACCTCTCTTTTATTGTGTCTCTATTTTGGTTACTCTAGTTAAAAAATTCTATTTTAATCACTAACGTTATCAAAATTTAATGTTTTGATCATTGTATTATTAAAGGTTGGACAGAAAAGTGGCATGGAAAATTTTATCCATATTGATTTCCCAGATTACTAATATTAATTAAAATCCACCTCATTGCTTAATTAGATGTTGTTTTGATCACTTGTTTGTCATTTTGGGTGTCGTCGATTTACTAAACTTTTTAAAGATTTTCAAACACAAAAAATAACTTTGATGATTTTTTTATACAATGCATATTTTTATTCATACTCTTTAAACTCTTAAATCGAAAAAATGTTTAAATACATTTAAAATAACGCTTTTATTATTGTTGTAATAACAACTATATCAATCAAATTAATTCCTATTTCGCGAATGTTTGATGAAATCATTTAGTGGGTTAAGGGATGTTTTGAGTTCTCATTTGAGAAATGGGTTTTGTTTAGAATGTCTATTCATTTTTCATCAAAAAAGGTGTTTTTGGAGTATTTTGGCCCTCAATGCTAATTTCACTTGTTTTTAACAGAAAAATGATTATTGGTCTGTAAAATATTACCAATGTTGATATGATAATGTGATGTGAAAACGTTTTAATTGATGTGTGATATGAAAATAAAATAAAAATAAAAAAAATTTAGGATATGTTTGGTATGTTTTTTTTATAAGTAATCGTAATTCTTTATGTTATCTTAGTAGTATAAATTGTAATTATATACTTACATATAAATATAAATTTAACTTTTAACGTTTACTCATTTTTGTCATTTTGGCCCTTATTTTTTTTTTGGGGGGTCATTTTAGCCGTCAACTTTTAAAATTTAGTTAAATTACTTATTTTTTATTGGAAAATCTTAATGAACTCTTAAAATTTTAATGACATTGACGTGATAGCTCACATGGCATTTCATTTATACTTCATTACTAATATGGATAATTTTTTAAAATATTTTTTCTGTAATTTGTTGTTTTTTTAAAATATTTTTCTTAAATTTTTAAATTTTCATGAACTATACGTGAATTGCCATGCTAGTGGCCACATTAGTGCCATCAAAATTTTAACAGTTCAGTCAGTTTTTTCATCCAAAAGCAATCAATTTGACCAAAGTTTAAAGGCTGAAGGTCAAAATGACCAAAAAAAAAAGGGACCAAAATGACAAAATGAGTAAATCTTAGGGGTTAAATTTATTTTTATGTTTTTATTTTTAAAAATAGTGTTAATTACTATAAAAAAAATTAGTGTATTTTTAAGCAAGTAACAAAAATTAAAATTAAATCATCATATTTATCATGTTTGTCTAAAAAAGTAGTCAGTACTATGATTACTAATAAAAATAGTAAGAAAAATAAACATCATATACAATTGTATCTAATTGGCGTAGTGCATATTTGTTGGGTTATTCCCTCTTTAATATTTGACATATGCTTCTTATCATCATCTGAATTTGAATTTGCATCATTAAAATTATAAATATCTCATTCTTTCATATACTCTTTGAAGCATGAATTATCTCAATTCCACCTATAATTGAAGTTATGGAATATGCAACATATTAGTACAATCCAACATTGTCTTTTTTATGCCATACTAAGGTGAGAAATATCTTTTTAGAACAACAAATGTCTTCTCAGTCATATTTCGAAGCCTTTAATATCTGATATTGAATAGTTTGTGAGCTATAAATGATACTTGTGCCTGACATCATTCTTTCAAATTATATCATACCCCACAATATGGTATAAGAAAATCTTTTTTATTTGCATAATTAGCAACGAACTTATAATATTTAAGTTCACAGTTCAAATAGCATGTAGTTTTAATTTTAAAAAAATTATATAAACTTAATTTGGAAAAAAATATGATAGGTTATATCCCTTTTTATAATATGAAAATTAAGTAAAAATAATATAAAATTTATAATATATTACCTTTATAAAAAATGTTTTATAAATTGTCCAAAACTTTAATAACATTTCTTATAAATAATATAAATTTTGTCAAAACATTTCTTATAAATTATAATATTTTTTTATGAATAAGTATATTATTTTTATAATATATATCATGAACATATAAGTCATGTCCGTACATTTTTGCTATAATTTTTATAAATAAATATATCATAACATTTTTATAATATGTAAATACTTTTTGGTCATAACTTTAGAAGTTTTTTAGGATATAAATAATATTTTTTATAACATTATAAAATATACAAATTATTTTTATAATATAATTTTTATGATTTATAATATAAGAATTTTTTTGTCATAATCATCCCAAATAATTTTAAATCATCATGCTTAAAATATTTTTTTTAACTTGTATAAAAATAATTTTTAAAATTGGATTTGGGTTTAATTACGTATATAATTCTCAACCCCCTTAAAAAAAGAAAAAGTGTAATTAAGGTGCTCCAATTACACCGATCCACCAATTATAAAACATGCCACCCTATACGGGTGAAATTAGAAAATTTTGAAGGGGGGTTGAAATTAAATTGTATATTTTTACGATAGTAAAAATATAATTTTTATAATTTCAATAGCCTGTATTTTTATAAATTTAAATGATTAAATCAAATTTTTATTATTTTTGAGGAGACAAGATGCAATTTTTACCATTAAGATTTTAAAATTTTAAGGAGCCTAAATGAAAACTTTCCATTTTAAGGGGTCGAGACCCTTATCAGCCCATGGCTTTGCCATAATTACGCCCAATTCAAATAAAATGATGATTGGTGTGTAAAATATTAAAGATGTCGATAAGATGCGAAAAACATTTTAAATGATGTAGGATATGAAAATAAAAAATAAAAAAAGTTAAAAGAGAGAAAAACAAGGCAAGTAAAATAATGGATTCCTTTTACAACTAAAACCTAAAGAAAACGTTTTAGAAAGACGTAAAGTGAAATGTGAAACATGGGTGTGGGTGTTTGTTGCAATGCAAAGCCTAATCGGTTTCATCCCTTTGTGGAAATGGTGTTTATCCGCAAAGCCAAATGGACAATGTGGACCTCTCTTCCTGCTGCTGTACATGTTGGATTGAAACTCTTGAGACAATTCTCGAAACCATTTTTTTTTTGAAAAAGGATTAATTTTTTATTTAAAAATAAAAATAAAGTCGTCACTAATTCTTTTTTATGAGATGTGATTAGATCACCTCGTAATTTGATTATTTTAATAAGATATTTTGATTTATTAAAACAATGATTTTGGTCTACGAAATTCGAGAAAAATGGGTTCGGGAGTCGGTTACGTACGATGAATGATTAGCACCCTCGTAACGCCCAAAATTGGTACCTAATTGATTAATTAATGTCTTAATGTCGAATGTTAAAATTTTGGAAAGAATTAGAAATACGACCCCTTTTAAAAAAGTGCTTGAATAAATCGAAACGAATGTTAAAGACTCCCTCGTCTCGGGATAACGAAATGTCACATCTCGTAAGTTAGGACACGTGTAATGACCCAAATTTTACGGTTATCGGGAAAGTGAATTTTCGGGTCTCCATTTCTAAAAAAATAGATTCGTAAATATTTATTAAAAATATTTATGAAGTCAATTGTATGGTTAATTAGACTTTAATTAAGTAAATTTAGCTTAATTAAGAGTAATTAGTGGAAATAATTAAATTGAATTAAGTGTGAAAGTTTAATTATAGAATAAAGAAAAGTGAAGGGACTAAATAGGAAATAAGCCAAAAAGGGGTGACAAATGTATGGTTAAGATAAGTTAAATGTGTACAAATATAAATGGTACACATGTATTATACATGTGTATTTACTTATTATATAAGTAAAATAATAATAATTAAAGTATATTATATTAATATTATTTTATATTAATTAATTAAATAAATAAAAGTTATGACAAGTGTAAGGTGATAAATTAATACATGTGTATTAATAAATATACACATGTATAAATAATAAATATTATAATAGTTTAATAATAAAATAAAGAAATGAAATAAATGAAATAAAAGAAATGAAAAAGAAGAACAAAGAAACGAAACAGAGAAGAACAGGGGAGAAAGAAAGGAAAGAAAGAAAGAAAGGGAGAAAAGAGAAAATCAAGGTTTTGAAGCTTTAAACTTTAATAGGTATGTCAATTTAGCCATTTTTACTTAATTTTGATGTTTTAAAAGCTTTAGAACAAAGTTTTGATGAAATTAAGTTGATATTTTGAGAGTTATTAGATTTCTAACTATTGTTCATGTTGAGTAAAATGATGAACTAAGGGCTAAATTGATAGAAATTCAAGTTAGAAATGAAATAAGGATTGAATTGTAAAGTGATTCATAAGTTTTATGCTTTAAGGACTAAATTGAAAGAATTTTGAAATTATGGTTTTATGATGAAAAATAGATAATTATGTCTAAGTTTGGTTAAAAATTGAGTAGAAATAAAGTATGAATTAAGATAGAAAAGTAAGTGAATTTAGTTAGGATTAAATTGAAATTAAAAGTAGAAAATCAACATTTAGCACTAAGACTATTTTGGACAGCAGCAGTAGTCTAAGTTTGAAAAATCACCAAAAATTGTAGAAATTGAATTAGAGGATGAAGAAAATATATAATTAAAGCTTATTGAGTCTAGTTTCTTATAAAAGAAACGATTTAAGCAATTGAATTGTAAATTATGAGATATAATGAATTGTGTGAGACAAGGTCAGAATGAATTCGGGTTCCCCTGTTCTGACTTTGGAAAATCACAAAAAATTGGAGAAAAATAATTAGAGGGTTAAAGTTATATGTTTAGAATCCTTAATGAGTCTATTTTTAGGAGAAATCAACGGGAACATTATCCGAGTTCTGTACTGTGAGATAATTAATTTTTAGTGAAGAATGGTCAAAACTGTCAGACAGCAGAATAGGGGTGAATTTAAAGAATAAACTGTACTTAATGGCTAAACCAAAAATTCTGAAAATTTTACGGTAAGAAGATTTGTGAGTCTAGTTTCAGGAAAAATTAACGGATCTTAATTTAGAATTCTGTAACTCAAGATATAAATTAGTAATGTATTAATGATTATGAATTGTATTAATTTCGTAGTCAATGTGGTACCGAAAATCTTGGCTAAGGAAGGACAAGACAAAGTCAACGGGAGTTAGCTCGAAAATTACGGTTTGTATTTCTATAATCCGAACTCAGTCATTATTGTTATATTTATATACATATGAAAATTGTTAGTGTTAGAATTATGATGTTTTACAATTGAAATGGATTGATTTTGGTATGTGATGAATTTATCAAATTTATATTGATTGAAATCATTTTGATTGAATTTATATTGATTGAAATATATTATATATATGATTTATGTAAAAATTTGAATATTGAATGAATGTTGTATTGAAAAATTATATTGATTGGAATATGAGGGAATTGATATGAATATATGAGATTTGTGATAATTGAATATTTGATATTGAAAAGTGAATTGAGTTGTATTGAATTATGAATTAATGTGAATAATTGAAATATATTTGTTGAATTGAATGAAAATGTATGAAATTATGAAAATGTGTGAATATATGTGATTATTAGAATGGTATATTGATGAAAGATTTATTAAATTGAGAAAGTGAATCAAATACCCTATTAACAGTATCGGACCAGATTGGATACAAATGGCATGCCATTGGATTTATGATGTGATGAGGAGATTTGTAGTTCGGCCGAGAAGATGTTTCTGTTATTATATACTTCGGTTTATCCGAAGAGGCATTTAATGCCTTATTGGTGTGTTTGGGAGGATATGATATCTTTGGTGTGTTATGGAGGATTTATAATATTAGGGTGTGTTTGGGTTGGATATTTTGGTGTGTTTGGGTTGGATATTTTGGTGTGTTTGGGTTGGATATTCTGGTGTGTTTGGGAGGAATCCACGTATCTATCAGAGTCCGAGTCTTGTTAATAGGGGTAAATAAGTGAAAAGATAAATCGAGTGAATTTGATTGATTGAGCTATTGGAATGAAATGAGAAATTGAATTGAGAATTGAAATTGAGATATGAGATTGAAAACATGAACCAAAAGGTTCATGAAATGAGTGAAGTTCAAATGGATGATGATTGATGTTAGAATGAATTAAAATAGTATACTGTTAAGAAGGAAAGTGTGAATACAAATGAATTGTGAATATATTGTAAAGAATTTATACGGTAAGCAAATGAAAAGAATTGAGCAAATATGTTGTTGTGTTTGTTATATGGCTTGTATAGAATTTTTATGGTAAGTAAATGAAACTTATTTATAAAATAAATAAATGAATAGTTATATTTGTTATTGTGATTTTAAGTTTAATTGTTATATTATCAAGTGTTCGGATTATAGAAATACCACTGAGTGTATACTCAGCGTACGGTTTGTTTCCGTGCGCAGGTTAAGTTAAGGCTAGACTGTTGAATCAGCATTCCAGACCGATCCCGAATTCAATGAGGTAAAGTATGTTGAGTATTGATAATGGCATGTACCTAGGATGTTTAATAGGAGTCATTTAAGTTGTAAAAGTATTGATGAAATAAGTAAATTATGGTTGACAACGGTATATAGTATGAATTTTGAAACATAAAAAAAAAAAAAATTCGTATTGATTCTAAATTAGTTCCAAATTGAATTTACTGTCCATATTGGATCGCGAGGGCCCATTAAAGGGACAACATCTTAAAACTAGGATGGGTATGAATATTTATTTTAATTAATGACTGAAATTAGACTGTACTGACTGGTAATGTTTCGTAACCCTGTTTCGACGACGGTATAGGGTTAGGGGACGTTACAACACGACACTTTGAACCCTCGAGAATAAGTTTGCCTTTAATTTTTATTTAAAATTCATATATTTTAACATTTAAAAGGATATTTGGCTATTTAGGTTCAACGAGAAAATCGAAATCCCGTAAGTTAAGGTACGATTTCTCGAATCTCTAAAAACGAAACATTGCCTTATTTTGAAAAACTTTTTGAATAATAGCGAATGAGATATTTAAATAATGTGTATTTATTTTATTTAAAGTATAATAAAACGGCCCATTATGGATAAATATGTTGGAACATAATTCACGATGTGACTCGAACGAAATAAAATGAAAAGGTAATCTAGAACATGGAACAATAATATATGAATAATATGTTATGTTAATGAATCACAACATTATGAAAATACTACTTGTCGAAATCTTTTTATTTTGAAAAAACAATGGATCGACTTTAAAAATGAATTATGGAGTCGCCACCGATCTTTTTTGAAGTGTAATCGGATCACCTTGAGATTAATCATTTTAACAAAATATTTGATTTATTAAACCAATAATTTTAGTCTACGAAAATCGAGAAAAAAATGGTTCAGGAGTCGATTACGCACAAGGAAGGATTAGCACTCTCGCGATGCCCAAAATTGGTACCGTATTGATCAATTAATGTCCTAATGTTGAAGATTTAGGGAAAAAAATTTTAAAGTACAATTCTTTTGAAAACTTTTATAAAACTTTAATTGGATATCGAGATTCTCTTGTTCAGAAGGGATAAAATATCATATATAGCACAATAGGATACAACATTTCAAACCTTCAATGCAAGATCATCTCATAATTTCCAGAACCCATGTATTTGAAATTCCAAAAGGATATTTGGCTATCTAGTCAAACGGTAAATTAAAATCCAGCACAATTGGGCATGATTTCTCGAATTTCCAAACATAAAATATTGCCTCATTTCAATTTAATAAAACATGGATGAAATTTCGAAAGGATATTCTATATTTTAGTTGAATGAAAAATCGAAACCCAGCACGATAGGGAATGATTTCTCGAACTTCCAAACACGAAACATTACCTTATTTTGAGAAAATTCAAGTAAACAGTTATAAAAACTGAGTCAAAATGTACTTATTTGGTTTGTTTAGAGATAAAAGACAATCGATATTGGACGAAAATTTGGAATCTAAAATCATACAAGCTTAGTATTGAGCCTAAAATAAAAATACGTAGCAATAATATTACATGAATAATCAAAAGTAACAAGGAAATTCAAAGAACAAATTAGAGTACATACAATTAGGGGTGTTCAATCGGTTAACCGACCGGTTAACTGACCCGAAATAATTCAATCGATTAACCGACCGGTTAACTGACCCGAAACAATATTAACCGAATTAACCGACACTTCAAAAATTTTAACTGTTAATCGAACCGAAATTTTTTCAAAAAAATTAACCAAACCAAAATTTTTCGGTTAATTCGGTCGGTTAACCGAATTAACCGAAAATTATATGTATTTTTATTTTTGGTTAAAATAAATATAAAATTAACTGAATTAATCGAATTATCCGAAATTAATCGAATTATCCGAATTAATCAAATTATCCGAATTAACAGAACTAAACGAATTATTTGTATAAAATTATATGTTTTTTATTTTTAGTTTTAGTTTTAGATTTTTATTTTTATTTTTATTTATTAAATTATATTTAATTTTTATGATTGAGTTGGGTAATTGGGTAGGATGGATACTTGAGTTAGTATATATTAGATTGGATATTTGAGTTTATGTTGGATTGAGTTTGAGTGAATAGTGAGCTATTTATATATTATAATTTTATTTATTATTTTTTTCGGTTAAACCGAAAAAATTCGGTTAACCGCCAGGTTTCGAACCGAATTAACCGTTAACTAAAAACTCAAAAAATTATTAACCGTCCTCCAACCGAATTAATTCGGTTAACCGAATTTTTTTTATTTTACCCGAATTTTGCACACCCCTACATAAAATGGCAACATATCATATACTATATAAATTACACAAATAAAATGTAACAAGCTTTAAAATAAAATAGAACAAATAATAGGAAAGAGAGAAAATTTGGAAACATTGCCATACAAGCCGCACAAAAACTTTAAACAGGGAACAGACATAAGAATATAGAAATAATATATATATATATATATATATATTAAATAGCAATATATAAATAAATTTTAAAGTAAATATTATAAAGTGGATAATTTACAGGAAAGTTTGAAAGGTATTAAAAATAAAAACCAAAATAGATAATATATGTAATAACAATGCATAAATGCAATCTCAAAATAAATATATATATATAAGGTTTAAAATAAGTGATATTCAAAGTAACATACATACGTTAACCTAAGTAAATAATATATGAAATGGAAAAACCTAATATAAATAATATATATAGTAGTAATAATACTTGAAAGTGTTTGAAATAAAGAAATATGTACATGAGCATAAAATAAGAAATAGTGTGAAATCGACAAAATAATTCAAAGTAATGAGTTAAAATAACACGTTTATTTTTTAAGAAAAATGAATAACTAAAACTTGATTGAAAGAAAAACAAAGTCAAAGGGATAATTTATAAATAAAACAAATCACAAAAGTATAAAATTATATAAAAGAATTTTAAAACCAATAAATCAATGTAAAAATATGCAAAAAAAAATAAAAATCTTAATAATATGTAAATTATTAAAATAATATGTAGTAAAATAATATATGGAAAAATGAATAATAAAAAAGAAAATTTAAATTATGAATTAAAAACTTAATTTAAAAAAATTAAAATCAGAAAGACAATTTGAAAATAATAAAATACCGTAGGATCAAAATATGAGGCGTATAAACTAACGGGGACTAAAAAACCAATAAACCAAACGCCCAAAATGAAACACTTAAGCGCGGACTAATTTGTAACGGCGCGCGAATTTCAGGAATAATTTAAAAGAATTTAAAAAAAGCTTAAACATGGCTCAATTGAATGTTAGCGCGAAGGGGGGACTCAATGCGCAAATCCCCCATTTTGAACCAAAATGCGTGGGTCCAGCACCAAACAGTGCTGTTTTATTTGCCATTTAAAAAAAAACCAAAAGCGATTGAATGGCATTCTGCCCTTTTTCTTTAGTAAAACCCTAGATTTTAGCTCACCTTTCATTTGCTCTATCGTTTTTTAGAAAAAGAAAGTAACACCCCCCCAAATCTCTGCTAGGGTTTTAACCCAGCTTTGGGGAAGCCGCAATTGAGGGTTGTCGGCACTTCTATGCCTCCGTCTCCAACACCAATCACGGTGAACCCAGGTAAGTCTCTTTCCCTTCGGTTTTTATTCTAAATCAATTTGTAAAAAATACGAAAAAAATAAAAGAATCGCATATTCGAAAAGAAAATTCTCGGAAAAGAGTGAAAAACAACCTCTTAAACTTGGATCTGATATTTGATTGCTATTGGTTTTCTCTTTGTATTCTTTTTCTCTCGTATTTGAAATAAAAAACAGGTCCTCTACAATGAATTTTCGAAGGCTTTTTATAGCCATTTTACAACTGGTTTTCAACGTTGCAGCGCGCGACGTGCGGTGCCTGGGGACCGACTTGGCTGTGGCGGCTGAAGCACTTAGGGTTTCCTATTTTGGAGTTTAAGTAGTTGAGCTATGGTCTGATGGGTTTAGGGTTTGGGTAGTGATTTGGGTTTCTATTTTTTTGTTTTTGGGGCTTTAAAATTGGACTGTTTTGGTCTCTCTTTTTTTGTTTATTGTTTGTGGGTCTTGGGCCGGGCAATTTGGCCCATTACACTACTAAATGAATCGAAGTACATATAATATAATAATCACGAAATCATTTTAATACCAAGGTCAACTATCAAAGAAAAATAAAAAAATAAATAACAATAATGAAATAGGCATCAATCAAGACAAAACCAATTTCAAAATATAAAATAGGGACAAGTAAGTAAATAAATAAATATAGAAACTAATTTATGAAATATTGAAAATAAAGGACCAAATTAAAAAAGGATAAAATTTAAAAGGTCGAATTTAGGAAAAAAATAGGGCCTGAATGAAACGCGTGCAAAGAGGTGGGGACTAAATGGGAAATTATTCTCAGCCCTTGAAGTGCGTCGTTTCATAAAGGATTGAAATGAAACGGAAGCAAAATTACGCAGGCAAATTTAAAAAAAGAAAAGGACTATATTAACATCTAAATAAAAGGTAGAGGGGTTAAATGCGCAAATAATCCCATTTAAGCCAAACACGTGGATCCTCCAGATGGGTCGGGTTGGCCTGAACCGACACCGTTTCAGGTGTTTGCCTCTTCATATGGTCTCAGGACTAAATTGAAAACAAAACAAAATTAAGAGTAAAAATAAAAAATAAAATAAAACAGAATTGGATTAAATTAACAATGGGTGAAAAAACAGAGGGATAAATCGCGAAATAGCCCATTTTTAAAGTAAACACGTGAATCCTTTAACTGGGTCGGGTCGTGCGCGAGTCAAGGCTAAACGGCGTCGTTTTGGGGTTTTTGAGACTTGCCCCAAACGACGTCGTTTTGTACCTCTTATGAATGTCAAAAAAATTTTAAAAATGTATTTCTAAAACAGTTTTAAAAAAAAATCTAAAACTTTTTTCTTTTCTCCGAAATAGACTTCCCTCCGGCCAACGCCGTCCACCGTGGCTAGTCTCCTATAGTCCGCCTAACTTCCATGCTTCATAAACTGTACGTTAATTAATTGTTTAAATTCATTCTTTTATTTTTTACGATTCTTGTATATTTTTAATTATCATATTTATTGAAATCCAATAATCTTAAAAAGATCGAGTTTTATAAAAACAATATAAAAAAATAGTTACGAAAATAGTAGGATCTAGATTATTTATGAAATTTGATGTTTTTTACATTGAGCTTGTATGCCACCAACCTATCAAGTAATATCACCCTAAATTATTCCCCATCATCAGTCAATCATACGGTAAAAAAATAACATTTTTTTAGTGGTGTCACCTTGTACATTGGTGGCACTAGTTTTTTTTTCTAATACAATTTTTGCGGTGTCACATGGTATGTTAGTAATATTTGTGATTTTTTTTAAAAGGCTTGACAGAAAAGAAAAAGAGTTGAAACAGAAAAAAAAAATGAAGTCGATGTCGGTTTGACATTTTTTTAAAAAAAATTGGCCTTAATAAGTACCGCTTGGCAATGTGACGACAACACCTTATAAATACCCTTCCCTCGGCCAAAACAACAAATTTCAAATGTTTGTACTTTGAAACAAAACGGAAGAGAAAAAAACTAGTTGTTGGAAATAAAAATTGAAGATCAACAATATTTATTTTTCATTTTTGAATTCATTTTTTTTTTTCATTTTAACTTTACAAATTAAGTTTGAGTTGATAAGGTTAGTTTGTAATTATTTTTATGTATTTTTAATTTATTTTACTATTATGTATGATTATGTGACTATATATTGATTATTAATAGTATGATATGCAATTTATATTGTTTGATAAAAAGTTTTTTTGTTGCTTTAAAATGGTATAAATTGTTGTAATTGGAATTAATATTTTTTTATTTATAATTTATTTTACAGATTTAGTATTAAAGATGAATAACCAATTATTCGTATATGTCCATTTCGATGGGGGTAATTTTTCAAACAGAAGTTGGTTATATATTTAAATTACGCCATCAAATAGGAATGAAATTTAACAAAAGTGTAAAACTTGATGAGGTTTAACCAAAAATGACATCCTCTATAGCACCCAAGACTATAACAGTAGCAAACACCCACCTATATCTTATGTATCGTGCTTTGCCACCGACAAAACTCACGGTACACTGTTGATAATACTACTAAACCCCAACTGTACGAACGGGCAACTTGAAAACCAGCCATCAGAGCCAAGTACATCAGGTGGACTTTATTATTACATGTGTCTAGCATGAGTACCCCTTATCAGTTTCAAAATATACGCTCAAGTAGCTCACATCTTCTTCCACTCAAAAACACTACTTGGTAATTTTTTGAATTTTGCTTTAGCTAGGAAAATATTAAATTGGTAAACTTAGCAGCACCATCACCTAACGGTCGTTCAATCAACTGATACCAAAACGATGCAGGTTCGATCACTTAATTGAACACGTGACCGCAACACTGTTAACTGGAAGCTCGAATTACAATGTAACATCTTTTAATGTGATGGTACACTCCCACATAACAAATGAAATATGTGGGTCCCCAAGTGCCACCTCTCAATTAAGAAAGATATCAAGCCGACTCTAAGCTCAAACATCTTAATTAATGTTACCGTTCCAAATCCCGCGACATCCAATTAGGGAAAAATATGTTCATCCAGCAGGTAGCTCAGACTATGGACACACATTCTCAAGACACAATACTCACCCTGTCCATAACAAATTACCCTGTCAGTTAAACATGCTAATTAAAAAAATAATGACATGCAAATTTATGTGAATAGCAAATAACAAATTTTTGTGCTGACGTATTAATCAACATCATTGTGTATAATTTATCAATACCGTTTTCTAGCTTTTTGGTTAAAATAATATAAAATTGAAAATAATTTTTTTTTAAAACTTTATTGTTGTTATTGTGTTAGATGACATCACTTAAAAAAATATTTTTCTTCATTGTGATCAGTGACATAAAATTGAAGCTAATTTATAGTGAACCCAAGTTTACGATAAAAAAAATGGGTAATCTATAAATATAGTCATTTTTGTTTGACTCAGGTTACATTTTAGTCACTTATGTTTGAAATGTTACGTTTTAGTCACTTATGTTATTATTTTGTTACGAAGTGATCACTCTACCATTAAGTTCCGTTATCTCTCTAACGGTAATCCTAAGTGGCAATCCAACTAGATTTTAGGTGCCAACTTGGATTTCTAAATGGGATGAAAATAGATTTTTAATTAAAAAATTAATTAATTAAAAATTTTAAACCTAAACCTTAACTAAAAAAATTGTTCATCTCCTCTTTTTAATTTTTCTTCCGTCTCTTCTTTTTTTCAATGGGTTTTTTTATTATTGGAAAAACTATTATTAAGATCAAAATAGTTGAAATCAAATTGACTGCTTCATAAAGATGGATTCAATGGAGGGTTCAGGTATGTCTTCTTTGCATTCCTCTATCTCTTACCCAAGACCAGCAAAAAAAAAGAAAGATTGCAAGGTAATTCAGCACAAAATTAGCAGTAAGATTGAATAATCTGGAATACCCACAAAGAGATTGTGAACATACAAGAACCAGATCAAAAAAATTTTGAAAAACCAATTATTCAAGAACTGTGAAAGAACTAGAAAATATAATGATTAGGAACAAGAACAGTGAAAGTAACAACCCTTTTTTGAAAATTTACAATTAGCTTGAATGAAACGAGTTTATGAAAACATGTTTTTAGTTGCATTTTATGGGATGTCTACCGACGCAAAATAAAATACATGTTCACAAACAATTTCAAAAAGTTGAAGAAAATATCAAGAATTTTAATTTAGGGTTTTCATTAAACAATAAAAAATCTAATATTTTGTTTTTCAGTATTAAATAAAAGAGATAGAGGAATGCAAAGAAAACATACCTAAACCCTCCATTGAATCCATCTTTATAAAGTAGACAATTTAATTTCAATTATTTCGATCTTAATAATAGTTTTTCCAGTCAAATGAAAAAACAAAACCCCGACGAAAGAAAAATTAAAAAGATGAGATGAACATTTTTTTTAGTTAAGGTTAAGGTTTAAAAATTTTAATTAATTAAAATTTTTTAATTAAAAATTTATTTTCATCCCATTTAGAAATCCAAGTTGGCACATAAAATCTAGTTGGACTGCCACGTAGGATTACCGTTAGAGAGATAACGGAACTTAACGGTAGAGTGATCACTTTGTAACAAACTAATAACATAAGTGACTAAAACGTAACATTTCAAACATAAGTGACTAAAATGTAACCTGGGGCAAACAAAAGTGACTATTTGTGTAGATTACCAAAAAAAATTCAATTTTCGTAAACAATAGAAATTTAATATATTTTTGTAATTAACTTTTTAAGTGCCTTAATAAAAAACCCGAAAGATGGATAATATTATTATTATTCATATCAAATTTCAATTATTTTATTTTCTTAACATGATGATATAAAAAAAATAGTAAACTATTAAAATAGACACTTTTACTTGTCTCATGATGTACTTTAGTCACTTATGTTTGAAATAATACGTTTTAGTCACTTACGTTATCATGTTGTAACATTTTAGTCACCGAGTGTTAATTGTTGTTAATGGTATAACGGTAAGTTGTCGTGGCACGTTAAATCATTATTTCAAACAAAAATTTTAAGTTAAATTATACAATTAGTCATTATATTTTTTTTTTTTGTTTTGAGCAAATTATATTTTTCTTTTACGTTGAAAGAGATGGAGAAGGGAGGAAAATAGTGAGAGAAGCAATAGGGAATGAAAAAAAAAAAGAAAAGTGAAAAGAACATAAAAGAAAAAAATTAAATTACTGAAAACGAAAAAAATATGGGGATTAATTGTATAATTTAACCTAAATTTTTTGTTTTAAATGATAATTTAACATGCCACTTCAGCTTACTGTTACACTATTAACAATAATTAATGGGTCAATGAATAAAATGTCACAACATGTTAACGTAAGTGACTAAAACGTAATATTTCAAACATAAATAACTAAAATATAACTGGAGAAAAATAAAAGTGACTATTTAGTAGTTTACCCAAAAAATTGTTAAAAGAAAAAGGGCTTAATTTTTGTTTATGATTGACATTATTTTTAAGTGTGAACGCGAGGATGTCTGACTTTGTCATAAAAATAAAGTAGTATTTTGCTCGTTTCTACGTAGGACCGCTCACAAAGGGACGGTGGCCCCCAACCAATCTCATAACGAAGCTTCTTGGACAAGTATTGACTTGAAGTAATCCAGTGTGCTCACGCTCATTTTAACCGACGGCTTTTTGATTATACGAGATTCCTTCTCCGGTCGGAACGTGGCATACATGGGTGGGGATTTTATGGTAATTTGAGAATGCCCACTTTCAAAGCAGCTTCCTTGTTAAGAATCGCTTGACATTCCCTACTCTTTGAGAATCTGTTTTTTCTTTTAGGATTAAATAACATTAAAACCGTACTCTATTTAATTTTAATAAATAAATAAATAAATAATCTACTGTGATGGAGCCCACCATAGCGTACTACCAACTGCTCAGAGATCACCGCATCAGCGCCGCCTCTTATCGGTTACAGTGTAAACAAATACACTTTTTTTTATCGTTTCGTTTTCCCAGAATCGAATTGAGTGACACGCGTTAGATTTCTCTTGGATAAAAGAAAAATAAAACGACGAAGAGAAAGGCATGGGGCATGGTTGTTCGTCACAAGGGTGCAGGAAGTGATGTAGTGAAGCGAATTAAAATAATATATTAACTCGTGTTTGATTTAAATAATTGATTTGTTATCAGTCTCTAGCTGAAATAAATAAATAATTATTATTAAAAATTGTATCTATCTTCTTAAGAGAAAGAAATCGAGATAATTGCAATGATAATTAAATTAAAAAATGAATTCTTGAACCTCGGCGGGTCAAGTTCGGTTATGTTTGTATTCTTGAACCTGCTTATTTATTCAATTTATATAAAAAGGTAAAAAATAATATTAATTTTAAAAAATAAAAATAATATAATGTCTGGTCGAGGCGGTGGTGGACGTGGCAGTGGTCGGGGTGGTGGTGGACGTGGCCGGGGGCAGGGCCATCGTCGCGGTCAACCTTCACAGTCTTCCTCTCGCGGCGGCGGCGCCGGCGGTAGAGCAAGAGGCCGTGGATCATCTGGTTCTACTGTAACTTATAACCCCCCTCCTCCTCAGATGGCTCCGGCTCAGCCACCTCCTCAAATGGCAGTAGCTCCGCCAGTTCCTCCATCGGGGGCCCCTTTTTCTCATCCTTCTTCAAGTTCTGGTGTAGGATCACTTTCCAGAGAGGTATCGGAGAAGCTTACAATGGAGCCGGTGGCTGTGACTACGGCGCCTCCTCTTCCTCCGTCGTCGTCAAAGGCGATTGGGTTCCAGCCAAGACCGGGGTTCGGCACGGTCGGTACAAAATGTCTGGTTAGAGCCAACCATTTTCTCGTAGATGTTGCTAATGCCGATCTTCATCACTACGATGTAACTTTATTTCTCGCATGTCTCCCCATTTGATTTTAAGCCTGTATTTTTTCTCGACATTTTTGGCTTGTTGTTCTAATTGTTTTTTCTTTTATATATTTGTTATTTTTCTCTTTCTTTTTTGCTTGTATATCTCTGCTTCCTTCCTTTTGACCTATCTAAGGGTTTAAGTTTTCAGTAATTACTTAACCGAGGGAAACCTTAACTGTTAATGGCTTGCTTAAACAAATTTCACTCGTTTAGATCATATTTTTTGAATTCTAATGTTTTCATATCTCTGTTCGCTTATTCATTTACCTCGTTCATCCCTGATACTTGCATTTTCTTCTCCAATATTTTAATCGCTAGTTTTGCTTGTCATTTCTCTGCCTTGTTTTAATCGTTTTATATTTTGGTACTTCTTAGATCTCTGTTTTTTTTTTTTTTCCGACTTTACTCTACACTGAAGGTTTTAGTAGTTACTTTTCTTTAAAAAAACCCAAGGGAAAGTTTAACTGTTAATGTTTGCTTGACTGATTTGGACTTTTTGTTATTTATTATCTCGTTGAATTTTATATTCATTGGATTTTAATGTATATTTTCCTCTTCTGTTTTCTTATTTATTTACTTGTTTCTTTGTCCATCTCTGTTACTTGCATCTTCTTCTCGTCTCTTTTGATGGCCTTTGGCGCTTCATTGCTTATAGGTTACTATAACGCCTGAGGTAACCGCAAAAAAGGTTAACAGAGCCATAATGAAGCAACTTATTGATGTATACAAAGAGTCGCATCTTGGACATCGGTGTCCAGCTTATGATGGCCGGAAGAGTTTGTACACTGCTGGTCCTCTTCCCTTTGAGTCAAAGGAGCTTGTTATCAAGCTACCTGAGGAAGATCGCAGTGAAGGTTCATCTAGGCCTGCGCGGTAATATTATTGTATCCTATGATGGTCTCTTGACATTTTACATTTTATCCGATGTTATTATTGTTTACCTGTGATCTTTCTGGTTGCCTGTCATTGCAGGAAGGAGCGACAATTTAAGGTTGCAATCAAACTGGCCTCCAAGCCAGACCTTCATTATCTGAGGGAGTTTTTGAGCAGAAGGCGTTTTGAATGCCCTCAAGAAGTTATTCAAGTTCTGGGTGTTATTCTTAGATCTAAACCATCTCAGATGTAACTTCCTGTTGATTAATGTTAAACATTGCTTGCTGTTAAATTGCAGAAACCATTTTATATGACATCAAATTAATACATTTGAAACATCATTTGGAAGATATACTGAGGTGGGAAGGTCTTTTTTTGATACATCATTAGGTCCTAGAGGAGATCTTGGTAATGGAATAGAATACTGGTCTGGATATTATCAGAGTCTTCGACCCACTCAGATGGGTTTATCTCTTAATATTGGTAGGTACTTTGATCCCTTAGTTTGTAGTAGCCACTTTGTTCCTAATGTTTCAGTATGAAGATTTACTGGTTTTGCTTTGCAGATGTGTCTGCTCGATCATTCTATGAGCCAATTTTAGTTTCAGAGTTCGTTGCAAAACATTTCAAACGAACAAACCTGTCAAAGCCGCTGTCTGATCAAGATCATATTAAAGTATTATTACACACTGTTTTCTTGCCCTACGTATATATTGAATTCAGTGTTTATTAATCAAACTTGCTGAATTTTTTTGCAATGCTTCTATTGCCGTATTTTTTAGGTGAAAAAGGCCTTGAAGGGAGTTAGAGTTAAGCTCATCTACATGAATTATGCCAAAACTTGCAAGATTATTGGAGTATCTAGAGAACCTATAAGCCAGTTGATGTGAGTTTGTTGTTATAATACTATACGAGCTCATAAATATTTTTAGTAAGCTACTTTCATGTGGCCTGTGTGGTAGAATTGTTTTTGGGTTATTTGTAGTCTTGTATTTACTACTTATCTAAGTTCCATCTTCAAATTGAGTTGGTTTTTTTTTTTTTTTTTGCAGTTGAAAGTTTTTAGTATTTGGCTTGGTTATGTCTTGTTCTAAAATATTGTTTATGCTTGTATATTTGTAAAATCTTGTGCTTATGGTATATTTGTCCCATTCTGTCTCATTATGTTTCTGTTCAATTTTTGGCTTTTTTAGATTTACTCTCGATGACATGAGAACAAATGTCTCTGTGGTCAAGTATTTCCGTGAGAAATACAATGTTGTGCTTAAATTTCCATCCTTGCCTGCACTTCAAAGTGGAAGTGAAGTTAGACCTGTCTACCTGCCAATGGAGGTTTTTACTTTATATCAAGATGATCGTGTTTTTGTTTTCTTTTTGTTTGTTGCTGATTCTCTTGTATGATTTTGTTTTACAGCTTTGTAGTATCGTTGAGGGTCAGAGATACACAAAAAAACTAAATGAACAACAAGTTAGATCTCTGCTTAGAGCAACTTGTCAACGTCCGAACGTTAGGGAGGGGAATGTTACAAAGGTACTACAATTTTGGATGCTTATTATTTTTTAATTTTGTTGATGAGAATTGTGATTCATTTGGCATTTCATGTTTCTGCAGATTGTCCAGGTCAATAATTTTGAGGTGGAGGAGCCTGTTGCTAAAGAATTTGGAATGCATGTTCGCAAAGAACTTGCGTTGATTGATGCACGAGTTCTAAATCCTCCAGCGGTACTTATATGCCAATATGTAATATTTTCAAGGATACTGTCTGTCTTATAATAAGATTAATGCCTGTTTTGGTTGCTGCAGCTAAAGTATCACGACAGTGGACGTGACAAAATTGTTAATCCTAGTTGTGGGCAATGGAACATGATCAACAAGGTGATATTTTTTTTTTCTTCCCCTCTTATTCTTTGAAGTGGTGTTATTTGTAAAATTTAAGGAATCAGACCTGTCTCTTCAGTCTCCTCTTGTTCCAGAGTTTTTGTTCATTTTTTCAATTCATTTTAAGGTTTGCAGTGTCTCTTCTTTGCAGTTTAGTGTAGCTATATGTCTTTTGGGAAAATTTTGCTAGGTTTTAAGGATCAACAATTTTTTTTGCAGAAAGTGGTCAATGGGGGTAAAGTCGATTTCTGGACTTGTGTGAACTTCTCCTCAGAATATTGGAATATGTCAGAAGACTTCTGTGCGGAGCTGGTGAAAATGTGTAACAGCAAAGGAATGGTATGCTGTGTGGTTTTTTTAGTGTAGGTGGATGGTATATCTGTTATTTATTTATCACTAGCTTGATTTCCCATTTTGTTACTCTAGGTGTTTCGCCAAACACCTTCAATTGCAATGCGATCAGCTCGTTCTGATCGAATTGATCAGACTCTAATGGATGTATACAAAGAGTCTGCTGGCTTGAATAAGCCACTTCAGATGTTGATAATTATCTTACCTGATCAGACTGGCTCTTACGGTAAGAAATTCTGATGTTTTGTAAATGGGTAATGCCTGGGGTTTCTTCGCGTGACTCAAATCTTTTTGCTTGCAGGAAAAATAAAGCGAATTTGTGAGACGGAGCTAGGTATTGTTTCACAATGTTGTAAGCCTCTGCAAGCTTCAAAGTTTAGCAACCAATATTTTGAAAATGTTGCTCTCAAGATCAATGCTAAGGTATATGTTTTGCCTCACTGGTGGTGATTTGATTAGTGTTTTCTTGTCTTGTTATCTTCTTAAATCATTAGAATTGTAAATTCTGTAGGTTGGGGGGCGAAATACTGTGCTGAATGATGCTATTTTAAGGAGAATTCCGCTTGTGACTGATGTCCCTACAATCATTTTTGGGGCAGATGTCACTCATCTGCCGCCTGGCGAAGACTCTAGTTCTTCTATAGCTGCAGTAAGCATATTCATTATTCTCTATCATCCCCATTTTGTTACTTGATCATATTTAAGAGGTTATTGGCTGGCTGCAGGTCGTTGCTTCAATGGATTGGCCTGAGGTAACCAAGTATCGTGGAATCGTCTCTGCACAGACTCACCTGGTGGAAATAATCCAGGATCTTTATAAACAAACTAAGGATCCACAAAAGGGTTTAGTTCCGGGTGGAATGGTTAGGTAGGGAGATAGATTTATTTCAGGCTTAAATTTTTAGTTTCTTCTATAAGTGCTCTACTTTCTTAACATTTCAAGTTCTCTGCAGGGAATTGCTTCTTGCTTTCCACAAGTCGACAAGACAAAAGCCTTCTAGAATTATCTTCTATAGGTAATGTTTGCTTTTGACCATCTGTATATATTTCTAGCAGTAGTGCTTGTAACAGCCTAATTTCAGTGGTGTCGGAACAATGATTCGAGATCACTAAATCCGACAAATGAGTAGGAAATATTATTAATTTAGTGAGTATAAGTTAAATGTGAAGTTAGGAAAAATTTTGAAATAGTGAATAGTGTACAAAAAATATATATATATTAAAATAATTACAATCGAAAACGAGGTATCGAGACCTCGAGAATTTTAAATATTTATGGAGTGTTAATAAGTTAGTATTAAAGTTTCGTCAAGAAATTTTAAAAATCTTGATAGCTAATTAAATAAAAAGGACTAAATTGAAAAAGGTGTAAAAGTTGCTAAAATGATTAAATAGCTTAATTGTCAAATGAGGAAAGACCTAAAGTGCAAATAAACCCAAAAGAGATATTTTGGGCGGCAATAGCTGAGAAAAATCAGAAAATGGGTGAAATAAGGGCAAAATTGAAAAATTGCCAAAATTAACTAAATAAAAATGGGACTAAATTGGAATATCTAGAATTCTCTTCATTTCTCTTCATATTCATCAGCTGAAAAATAGCCATGGAGGAGGATTCAAGCTGGTTTTCATAATCTAGCTTCATGTAAGTTTAATTCTTTCTTTCTCCTTGAAATTTTTATGTTTTTGTGACTTTTACAACTAGGTCCACTTGTTGAATTCATTAGTTTTTGATTCTATGAAAGAAATTGAAAGTTTATATGAATATGTACTGGAATTATATGATGATTTGGCATGGAATTAGAGCTTTAAATTATTTATATGCTGATTTTATTGAAAGAATTGAATAGAAAGTGAATGTTTGGGACCTAATTGTAAAAGAGTTTGAAGTTAGAGTTCCATATGGAAATTATGAATTTCAATAGTTATGAAATAACTTATAATGTCTATAAAAGTATTAATTTAGAAAATTATCTTAATTGAGGGGTTAATTGAGCAAGGACTGAATTGTATGAATTGTGGAATTTGGGGCTAAATGGAAATCAATATTTTTCACTAAAACTGTTTTGGGCAGCAGAAGTAGCCTAACTTTGAAAAATCACCAAAAATTGTATAAATTGAATTAGAGGATGAATAAAATATGAAATTAAAGCCTATTGAGTCTAGTTTCTTATAAAAGAAATTATGTAAGCAATGGAATTGTAAATCATGAGATATAATAACTTTTGTGAGACAAGGTCAGAATGATTTGAGTTCCCTGTTCTGACTTTGGAAAATCATCAAAAATTGGATAAAAATAATTAGGCGCTTAAATTTATATTTTTAGAATCCTGAATGAGTCTATTTTCAAGAGAAACAAATGAGGACATCAATCGAATCCTGTACAAGAAGATAATTAATTTTTAGTGAAGAATGGTCGGAACTGTCAGACGGCAGAACAGGGGAGACTTTAATGAATAAATTGTATTAATTGGCCCAACAAAAAATTATGAAATTTTTTTGGTAAGAAGGTATATGAGTCTAGTTTCAGAGAAAATTAGCGGATCTTAATTTGGAGTTCTTTAGCTCAAGATAAAAATAATTTAGTGACTATGACACAGATGGACAGCTTGAATATTCACATAAGTAGATAGTGAAAATTATGGATAATGTTACCTACAAGTGTGTTGTTTATACTAAGGATGTGGAATGGAGAGGAGGAGGAGGAAAAATATGTATGAATATTCATCTAGCATGGCTAATTTGCATGTTTTAGGCTCAGGGACTAAATTGAATAAAAGTAAAAAAATTTATGGGCAATTTTGTAAAAATGTCAGAAATGACCAAATTGTATGAAATGAATTATTTTATTATTTAAAATTTCAAAATTGAATGATATTTATCATGACATGTAAATAGGTGATTATTTTTTATACGTTGATACAAGGAAATTAATTAAATTGAGACGAGTAATAAATTCAAGTAAAACATATCGAGAAAAATAAGTACGTTAAGGGACAATATGTTTGATTTTAATTGGTTCCAAATATGAACGTTAGATAAAATGAAATATCTGATAAATAAATCGGTAACTCTGGTAATGCTCCATAACTCTATTTCGGTGACGAATTCGGGTTAGGGGCGTTACAGTGCTGATATCTGATTTTTGATGTGTGGCAGAGCTGGTGTTGGTGGAGGACAATTCAGCCAAGTTTTGCTTTATGAAATGGATGCAATTCGGAAGGTATTGAAATCACTGTATAATGTCTATTATAGTTGGTTCACTGTATAATGGATGAATGTTTTTTGGTGTTTGGGCCTTCTGACCCCTGCAGTTTTCTTCCTTCCAGGCTTGTTCCTCGCTACAGGAAGGATATATGCCTCGGGTTACATTTGTTGTGGTTCAAAAGAGGCGTGATACTCGCTTATTCCCTACTGATCGCAACAAAACTGATAGGAGTGGCAATATATTACCAGGTGATTCTAATCTTATAAGAGGGTTTTGATCTTATTCTCTTGATCTTCATTTTGTTAGCATATTTTAATGTAGCCAGTAACTTTCAGGTACTGTTGTGGATACTAGCATCTGTCATCCAACTGAGTTTGATTTTTATCTCAATAGTCATGCTGGAATCCAGGTAAAATGAGGCTTCCCTTGAAGTGTGATTGTTTTTATGTTAATTTTGTCCTATCTGATATTGATGTTGTTGTGCAGGGGACAAGCAAGCCCACACATTACCGCGTTTTGTTTGATGAAAATGGCTTCACTGCTGACACCTTGCAAGTGCTCACAAACAGTTTATGTTACACGTATGTGTCTACTTCTTTCTCTATAATCTTGAAATGGGGTGAATAAATAATGCTTTAGATCAGCACCTAGTAATTATATAATAATAATTTTACTTTTTGGACAGGTATGCGAGGTGTACCAAGTCTGTTTCCATAGGTTTGTGATGATGTTTTTTTGTCTTGTTAAAATTGTCGACTAAGGTTGGTTTTGACAGTGAATATTTGGATTATATGTTTGCAGTGCCTCCGGCATACTATGCTCACGTCGCTGCTTTTAGGGCACGCTATTATATTGAGGATGAGATGTCGGATAGTGGGTCTACTGGGGGAGGCCGAAAGCCGAAAGACAAGGTTGTAGAGGTTAGGCAGCTCCCCAGCATAAAGGATAATGTGAAGGAAGTGATGTTCTACATCTGATAAATTATATGTTTGGTTGATGGTGGAAAGTTGCGCAAGTATAGTTGCAGTTTGTGGATATTGGTTGGTACAGTTGTTTTGTTAGCAAATAGCTTTTTGTTGGAGGGTACAGCAGATGTTTTTACCAGAGACTGAAAAACAATTATCCCAATCATATATAAAATAAATTTACCTTTTCTAATTGAAACTTGTGGATTTTCGTACCTCAATGGGTGCCAACGCTGTTATATGCTTCTTACTCCAATGCCACCTTTGATGATATAACAATAATTCATTGATGTTAAAAATTTATGAGAGGCCTTAGGAAAAATGTTACAATTAAGAATGCTCATTTTGTGTATGAAAATTAACATTTATATAACGAAATCATTTTTAATATTTAAATATTGTAATTTTTATTGTATAAAAAGGTATTTAAGTCAATAACCTACATAATCTACACCACTGAAAATTGTATGATGTAAGCATTAGAGTTTGGGTTTCAATCCCAAACCCCTAGTTGTAAAAAAACAAACATACATAATTTACAGCACGTTTAGCATCATTCTTAGCCTGTTTTGCAAGTATAATAATAACCATTGTGGAGTCTTTTTTATTCCATTGGTCGACTTTGTAATTATTTAATTTAATTTTGGAGTTTTTGTTTTGGTGGTTGAGCGAACTGTTGTCTGAAGTTTGGATTATTATATTTGCACACACCGTTTGTGGATTACGACAGTTTCATAAATGTCCTTTATTTTTAAGACACTTTCTTAAAAAGGATTTTTAGTATCATTTTTAAGCTTCTTTTAGATCACCGATTAACAGAAGTGTGATGAAATTTTAAAGAATAATACCTTTTTATTGGAGTTTTTAAATGTTCAGAACACAAATGGTAAGGTGTGTTCGGAAATTCATATTCTACTATAATAGTAACAGTTTTAAAATTTTTAATCCTTATACGCTCATTTCTCTACTTGTAAATTTTTAAAATTTCAATTTTACTATAATAGTAACAGTTTTTTTTAGGTCAAATTATGCTTTTAATCTTGTACTGTGCATAAGCTATAGATTCAATCCATATTCTACAATTAGATCATTTTTAGTTCTTATACTTTTTAAATTTTGAAATTTGAATTTTAATGCAAAACTATAGTTATTAAATATGTAAATGTTATAGGTACCTCACCCATAGAGATTTAACATCCATGATCTTGTCACACAACAACCTCAAGCCCTTAGACCTCGTCAAGGGCAACATTTTGTTAAGGTCGGGCTTCCTAAACATACGAGTGCTTAGCATGTGGAACTCCTTAGGTTAACTCATCAAGAACAGGTGCTAGGCCCCTCCTTACATAGCTCACACATGAGAGATCTCACATAGCATATCTTAGTCCCATCATTGCCCACCTAAAACATTATTATGTCTCTCAAGTGACCGACCATGATGGGACCTATGTTATACAGATGTCAATACCCTAGGTTGAAGAGTGTCACCCTCACCTATAAATACCTCTCTTAAAACACAGGTAACGGGAGTCTCTCCTTCCTCTCCATCATCTCCCTGTAACAGCCTAATTTTCAGTGGTGTCGGGAATAGTGATTTGAGATCACTAAATCTGACGAGTGAGTCAAAAATTTAATAAATTAATACCTATGAGTCAAATGTGAATATAGAAGTATTTTTGAATCAGTGAATTTGCTGATTTAAAAGAATTAATTAGGTAAATTGGGTCTAGAATGAAGTATCAAGACCTCGACTTCATAAACCAAGCCATAAATATTTATAAAAATATTTATGGAGTGTTATTGAGTTAGTATTAAAGTTTCGTTAGAAAATTTTAACGTTTGGAGAGTCAATTTATTAAAAAGGACTAAATTAAAAAAAGTGCAAAATTTGTTAAATAGTAATTAAATAGCTTAAGTGATTAATAAGGAGGGATTTAAAAGGCAATTAGACCCAAATTAAATGGGCTGGACGGTTTGGGCAAGAAAATAAGGAGAAATAAGGGCAAAATTGAAAATTTTGCAAATTTAACATATAAAATAAAGACAAAATTGAAAAATCTAGAGATATCATCATTTTTATTCAGCAAAAACGCCATGGAGGTCTGAAAGAAACTGATTTTTTTATATTTTGCCATATGTGAGTTAAATTCTTTCTTTTTATTTGAGGTTTTTATGTTTTTGTGACTTTTACAATTAAGTCCAAGTATTTAATTCATTAATTTTTGATTTTATGGAAAAATTTGAAAGTTACAATTGATAAGTGTTGGTTTTTTATGATGACTTAACATGGATTTGAAGCTTTAATTATGTTTTATGATGATTTTATCAAGTAATTTCAATAGAAATTGATTTTAGGACCTAATTGTGAAAAAGTTGTGAATTACAGTTTAATGTTGAAATTCTGATTATAAAAGGTTGTGTGGTATATTGGAATAATGGAATAAAGTGTTAATTTAGAAAAATTAGCTTAGTTGATGGGTGAATTTTATAGGGACTAAATTGTCAAAACTATAAATATTTGGGTAAAAGTGTAACTTTGAAAATTGAAAGGCATAAATTGTGAAGTGAATTAGAACTGAAATGAATGCTAAGGAATGGAAAATTTTATATTATAAATAGAGAATCAGAAGATAAATATGGAATAGAGGAAATCTTTTATTAGTCCCTGAATTATTGGAATGATGCTTCTAGATATAATATGGGAATGATGTAATGTGTTATTTCAGAAATTTGCTATTGAATTGTTAATATCGAAACAATGTGAAAATTGAATTGGAAGTTCAAATTGAGGAAAAACGCAGGATTAAATACGCTCGTGTTGTGACATGTGATGAATTGACGGATAAGATGATGGTTGATCCATGGCAAAATGTGAAACACAGGCATGGTATTTCCCATACCTAGTGATGAAACATAGGTATGGTATTTTCCATACTGAGCTGTGAAACGTAGGTATGGTATTTTCCATACTGAGTTGTGAAATGTAGGTATGGTATTTCAATGAGGAAAACCAAGCTGAGTTGTAAATCGTCGCACTGAGTAAACAACGTACTCAAATTCGTAAGACGTCCCTTAATTTGACAAGTGTGGATAAGTGATAGTTGAAGCTAAATGCTGAAATACGATTGGATATTTGATGTTTAAAATTAAGCTCAGTGAAATGAATTCATCGTGTGAAATTGTGGATGGCAGGAGATATGTGCATAATACTTGTTTATTGAATTGCTACGGTATTTTGGTAAGATTTATGTTTTGAGCCTATGAACTTACTAAGCTTACAAAAGCTTACTTTTGTGTATTTAATGTTCTTTGTAGATTGACGTGACATCGGTGGATCGAATCAACACATTAGGGCACACTATCCAGATTACTTCGGTAAATTTTATTGTGAATCTTAAGGTTTATATGGCATGTATAGGGTTTAACTGAAAGGAAGTGAAGGTGTTATAAATTTAGTTATCAACATTTTTCACTAAAATAGTTTTGGACAGTAACAGTAGCTCAACTTTCAAAATTCACCAGAAATTGTGTAAATCGAATTAGAGGTTGAATAAGATATGAAATTAAAGCCTATTGAGTCTAGTTTTAATAGAAGAAACAGTGTAAGCAAAAGAATTTTATTTTATGAGAATTTGAATTTTTGTGAGACAAGGTCAGATTGATTTTGGTTTTTCCTGTTTTGATATTGGAAAATCATTAAAAATTGTATAAAACTACTTGGGGGTTTAAATTTTTATGTTTAAACTCTTAATGAGTCTACTTTAAATAGAAACAAACTAAAACATCATATAAATCTCGTACTAAGAGATAATTAATTTTTAGTGAAGAAAGGTCGAAACTGTCAAACAGTAGAACAGAGATAAGTTTGAAGAATTAACTGTACTTATTGGCTAAATTATAAATTCTAAATTTTTTACAGTAGAAAGATATTTGAGTCTAGTTTCTAAAACATCGAGCAGATCTTAATTTGGAATTTTGTAGCTTGAGATATAAATAATTTAGTGACTATGACTCAAATTGATAGTTTTGCTATGATCAGTAAATATCATGAATTATCTGAAAATGTTCTAAAATTTCCGGTAATGCTCCGCATCCCTATTCCAGTGTCGGATACGGGTTAGGGGTGTTACATTCCCTGCACTCCGCCATGTGAACCATTAGTTAATCTCCAATCATCCTTTGCCATCAATAGTTAACTAAAACAACATAATTTTTTGTGAATATTATGTATAAATAGTGAAGTCATGTGGCATTACAAATTTGATAATATATTTGTCATGTAAGATTTTAGAAATGGTAAAATTTAACTTAACAACTTTAACAATTATTGTTGGGGGCAATATAGAAAATTCGAAATTCAAAAAAATATGTGAGCTAAAAATAATCAAATTAGAGTACCTAAACTAAATTTGTAGCTTACGCGTAGTACAATGACTAATAACATAATTTATTTTTTACATTAAAAAGTAGCGTAAACTACATCATTCATCATCTTTCTTTTATCGTGTTTCTATTTTGGTCACCCTAATTAAAATTTTCTATTTTAATCACTAACGTTATAAAAATTTAATGTTTTGATCATTGTATTGTTGAAGGTTGGACGGAAAAGCGAGATGGAAAAATTTTTCCAAATTGATTTCCAACATAAGATTACTAATATTAATTAAAATCCACCTAATTTCTTAATTAGATGTTCTTTTAATCACTTGTTTGCTATTTTGGATGTCGTGGATTTACTAAACCATTTAAAGGATTTCAAGCACAAAAAACAAAAAACAACTTTGATGATTTTTTTTATACGATGCATATTTTTATTCATACTTTTTAAATTCTTAAATAAAAAAATATGTTTAAGCGCATTTAAAGTGACAATTTTATTGTTGCTGTAATAGCAATTATACCAATTAAATTAATACTTAATTCTCCAATCTTGATGAAATCATTTAGTGGGTTAAGGGATGTTTTGAGTTTTCATTGAGAAATGGGTTTTCTTTAGAATGTCTATTCATTTTCATCAAAAAAGGTATTTTTGGAGTATTTTGGCCCTCAATGTTAATTTCATTTGTTTTTAACTGAAACTGATTATTGGTCTGTAAAATAAAACAATGTTGATATGATAATATGATGTGAAAACGTTTTAATTGATGTGTGATATGAAAATAAAATTAAAAAAAAAAACATTTAGGATATGTTGGGTAAGTTTTTTTTAATTACATCGTAATTCTTTATGTTATTTTTTATAGAACAAATTGTAATTATATAGTAACATAATTTATATTTAATATAAACATAAATTTAGCTCTTAATGTTTATCTGTTTTTGTCGTTTTGGCCCTTACTCTTTTTTTGGGTCATTTTGGCCTTCAACCTTTAAATTTTAATTAAATTGCTCGATTTTTTATTGGAAAAATTGACTGAACTGTTAAAATTTAATGGCATTGATGTGATAGCTCACATGGCATTTTATATATACTTCATTACTAATATGGATAATTTTTTTAAATGTTTTATGCACTTTTTTGTAATTTGTTATTTTTTAAAATATCGTTATTAATTTTTTAAATTTTTATGAATTATACATGAACTGCCATGTTAGTAGCCACATCAATGTCATCAAAATTTTAACAGATCAATCAGTTTTTCCATCCAAAAGCAAGCAATTTGACCAATGTTTAAAAGCAAGCAATTTGATCAATGTTTAAAGGTTGAGGGTCAAAATGACCAAAAAAATAAGGGTCATAATGACAAAATGAGTAAATATTAGGGGTTAAATTTGTTTTTATGCCTTTATATTTTTTAAAAAAAGTATTAATTACTATAAAAATTTATTAGTGTATTTTTAAGCAAGCAACAAAAATTAAAATCAAATCATCATTTGTATTATGTTAGTTTAAAAAAGTAGTAATTGGTGTAGTGCATATTTGTTGAGTTATTCCCTCTTTAATATTTGATATATGCTCCTTATCATCATCTGAATTTGAATTTGCATCATTAAAATTATCAAGATCTAATTCTTCTATGTACTATTCGAAGCATGAATTATTGCAATTTCACCTATAATTGAAGTTATGAAAATTAAGTTATATCCCTTTTTATAATATGAAAATTAAGTAAAAATAATATATAATTTATAATATATAACCTTTATAAAAAATGTTTTATAAATTGTCCAAAATTTTAATAACATTTATTATAAATAATAAAATCTTTGTCATAACATTTCTTATAGATTATAACATTTTTTTATGAATAAGTATATTATTTTTGTAATATATAGCATGAACACATAAGTCATGTTCGTACTTTTTTGCCATAAATTTTATAAATAAATATATTATAACATTTTTATAATATGTAAACACTTTTTGGTCATAACCTTAAAAGTTTTTTAGGATATAAATAATATATATTTTTGTTATAACATTATAAAATACACAAATTATTTTTATAATATAATTTTTTATGATTTACAATATAAGAATTTTATTTGTCATAATCATCCCAAATAGTTTTAAGTCATCATGCTTATAAAATATTTTTTATAACTTGTATAAAAATAATTTTTAAAATTGGATTTGGGTTTAATTACTTGTACAATTCTCAACCCTCTTAAAAAATGAAAAAGTGTACCCATCTATTATAAAACATACCACCCTTCAAGGGTGAAATCAAAAATTTTTGGAGAGGGTCGAAATTAAATTGTATATTTTTACAATAGTAAAATATAATTTTTATCATTTTAATAGCTTATATATTTATAATTCTTAAATGATTAAATTAAATTTTTATTATTTTTAAGGGGCCAAAGTGTAATTTTACCATTAAAAATTTAAAAATTTAAAGGGCCTAAATGAAAATTTTCCATTTTAGAGGACCGAGTCCCTTGCCAGCTGCCTAGGTTCGCCAGTGCCACCCTTGTATAATTATACCCAAATTTAATTATAATGATGATTGGTGTGTAAAATATTAAAGATGTTGATATGATGCGAAAAACATTTTAAATGATGTAGGATATGAAAATAAAAAATAAAAAAAGTTAAAAGAGAGAAAAACAAGGCAAGTAAAATAATGGATTCCTTTTACAACTAAAACCTAAAGAAAACGTTTTAGAAAGACGTAAAGTGAAGTGTGAAACATGGGTGTGGGTGTTTGTTGCAATGCAAAGCCTAATCGGTTTCATCCCTTTGTGGAAATGGTGTTTATCCGCAAAGCCAAATGGACAATGTGGACCTCTCTTCCTGCTGCTGTACATGTTGGATTGACACCCTGAGACGATTAGACAGCAGATCGGCGTTTCCTTTCTACCATTCTTCTCTACCTGGCTTCATCATCATCAATCAATCCCTCTATCTGCTTCATCAATGGAAGCAATTGACAATCATATATAATTTAATCTCTCAATTCTGGCTAATTCAACTGCTACTCTGCTAATTCTATCTTCTGCACGAGTTGGTATTTGATGTCCAACTACTGTCCTTCATGTTTGCAATTTAATCTATTACCATTATGGAATTTGGTTAATTGGAATTCTCCATTGATGAGTTCTCATTGTTTGCTGCAAAGAATCTCACTCCTTATGAGTATTCTTTGGGCTAATCTACTGTTTAATATCCCAAAAATGGGCTACTCCTACACCTAACTTAATTCATCCAATCTACAGCGCAATTTTAAATTTTATTTCCAATAGAAATTCTTTAAAGAATAAGTTTTTATATTGTTTTATTTTTCTAAGAGTGAGTATAATCACAAATAATAAATTTTTATTTTTATTTTTTTACTCAAAAAGAAATGTAGTTAGGAAGGAAGGTAATTGTTATGCACAAATATCTATCCTATCACATCATCCTTACCCTACACATGATTAGGGATCATTACAAAAGTCCTCCTTTTATAACTCTTTTAACTAAGCTTATGATACTTCTTCATAGCTTCTCAACCACTCAAATCAGCCTGTTGATTTGAATTAGCTGTTAATTTGAAAAAGAAATAATAGAGTATGAGCAAAAGTGATTATGAAAGTGCGATTCTATTAACAATATTGATTATGCAGTTTAATTTTTTTTATATATGTGAAGTCTAACTCAATAAGGTAAATTCACTATTTTTTAACTCAATTCTCAACAAAGAATCTTTATTTTTATATTTCGAACACACTGTTAAATACTCCCTCTGAAAACTTAGTTTGCAAAACTAACCACAAAAGGTTTTACTATCTAAAAATGCACTTTTACAAGTAACATTTTGACAATAAATTGATAAATGCTCTCAATATTCAATACATAAACCTATACAAGCTTTTGAAATATATAGGATTTTTTTCGAGACTTGCTAACATATTAAAAATCAATCACAATACATTCTAAAGAACAACTAAAATAGCTGAATATAATATAATAATAATGACCAAAGCAAGGGGGATTGTTGGACGATAAGTCTTCAAGTTTTGTCCCAATCCAACATACTTTATCTAAAGGATTTGGTACAATCTATCTGATCCTCAAGATATTTTTTTCAAGTGAATTGATATTCATTGACGAGCTTGAATAATCTTATGATATCAATATCGCTCAAAGATTCGTTTCAATAAATTGACAACCTTCCGAATAAGGCAAGTTGATCTCTATTATAGTGGTGATGAAAGTGAGCACTTCCATTAGTACATTGTCGTTACTTCAAAACTTGCTCAATGCAATCATTTGCGACTCTCAAGCTATCGAGTGAACAACCTCTGATTTCCTCATCACATTTTTCTGCCAACAATAATGTAACATTAATTAAATCATTTGCGACTCTCAAGCTATCGAGTGAACAACCTTTGATTTCCTCATCACATTTTTCTGCCAACAATAATGTAACATTAATTGAATCGTTTGTGACTCTCAAGCCATCAGATGAATTGCCTCTAACTTCCTCGTCACATTTTTTATTAACAATAATGTACGAACCAACTAAAAATTAAAATAAAAAAAGTTTCCAACCTATATTAAAATTGAGCATGAAAACTTTTGAAGATTTGGTTAATCTTTGTAATTTATGCTTTATGTACCAAACGCAACTTACATTCTTATTCCAAGCTCCCAAGCCCTCCATTACTAGTTAGAGAGAATAAAGGGCTCGTACCTTACTTGACTATAATTTTCATAACTTGAATTATTCTTTAAAACTTACGTAAAAAAATAATCTCATTATAGATTTCGATCATATTTATTTTTTTTAATATAATGTCTAGAATTAAGCATATCTGTTATCCCCAACCCATAAATAAGAGGATAATACGTTTCAGTGTACTCAAACTCACTTCCTTCTGCATTGGCAACAATACCTACGCCGGTTGAACTAAAACTCAATCGGCAAATAGAATACATTTCTTTGCTATTAAATATTACATAATTAAAATTTTATTCTCTTAAGTAAAAAGTAGAGATGAGTCTGAAATGAAGTTTGTTTATGTTTCCAACCGAAAGGGATGCCTACTTGATTCTAAAGGAATACGTTTAGATGAAATTGGAAGTGTTATGTACTTTTATCAAGATATAAGGTCAATTGGATTGGAGTTGGATTTTTGTTGTATTGTGATGTATATTAAGCAAAGAATTATTCTTGATTTGAACCCAAACAAAAAGATTTATTCTTCATAAAATATATTAACAATCATCTATAAATATATATATATATTACAATAAGGGTGTGTCTGATACAAATTACAAGAATTTCTTGCATTGAAAATTTATCTTTTATTTTTATTTATTTATTTATTTTAGATGCATTTAATAATCATATTAATTGTTTACTTAATAGATAATTTTTTTTTAAAAGTGTTGAATATAATTGAAGTAGCTACAATCACTTAATGTGATTAAGTTGATTTTATTTCAAAGAATTTGCTTTTTTAAAATAATTTATCTCTTCTTTTTTTTTTTTGAAAATGAAATATTCTTATATTTAAATTTTATAAAAAACTATGAAAAATAAAAAAAATTATGAAATAAAATATTAAAAAGAGTAAACTATACAAATAGTCACTCAACTATTAAAAGTTTTCATTTTAGGCACTCCAAATAAAAAAAGTTTACATTTTAAGCACCCATGTTACATAGTTCGGTTATTTTGGTCACTCTTGTTAAAATAAAAAATGATAAGCTGATGTGGCAGTTAAAAAATTAGTATAATAACAAATTTAGCTCTCAAATTCTTCATATTATTCAATTTAGTTATAATTTAAAAAAATTACACTCAAAATTTACAAGTGGTCTCAATTTGATCCTAATTCTAAAAAATTCAAAGAAATATATAAAAATATATAAATATTTTCAAAAAAAATATAAAAATTAACACTCAAAATTTACAAATTGTCACGTTAGATTGTTGTTTATGATTTTAATGGGAGTGAACAAACTAATCAAACTATGTAACTTGATATAATTTTTTTTTATAGTTAAGTTAGTATCTATATAGTTTGCCCTATTAAAAAAACTAAATATATATTTATTAAACAACATTATTATATTCATTATTTAATTTTATTAATATATCAAGCAAATTTCTATATAAATTCAAAAGTTGTAAATCTTAAGTTGATTTATCTTCTTCGTTCTTCTTTTTTTAATAAAAGAGCTCCATTCATAAAAATAAAAATTACAGGACACACCAAAATTATGAAGGAATACTTTATTGCCAAAAGGGCAAATATCCATGATAAAATATCTTCAACAATTGTAGACACACCCCAAGTCTTCCCGAACTTACCATAGATCATGCTCAGACTCTACGATCACATTTTACCAGCCATTACGATTGATGAGGACGAAACCTAATCTAATCGCCAAGGTTTCAGCCACGAGCGCACTCTCTAAGCATGTTTGTGCATTGATTCCGCCAAAAACATCAACATTGCTATACCTAGCAACATAATATTAAACATAATATTTTCAATACATCAAACAATTTGGATTATAACATTAATTTTGATTAATTAAGATTATCTTGAATGATGTGATAGTTAAAATTTTTATAAGACACCTATTTGACACGAGTTTTAAACGTATTACTCTCATCCTTAATATATTTTTATGGAAAAACCCTATTCCTACTATTGTATAATTTTTTTTTATTAAAAACTAAATACTTTCTTAATATTTTCAAAATCAAATAAATGCTTAAAATAAAATTAGGAGAGGGTTTGTGAATCCGAAAAAGTGACTAACTTCCTTTTATATAGATAAAAATATGAGTATTTAGCGCACTTTTTTTATTTCATTAGTATTCTTAAAAATTGATATACATCTCTTTTTCTTTAATATTTTATTACATACTTATAAGACACCTGTCAACATTAATTTTATTTATAAAGTTTAAAAACTTCACTGGTTGTGTAAAGGGAGGTTTTATATAGCTTTGGGGTAGTTTGTAAAGGGTGAAGCAGGAATAAGGCTTTTAAATTTTAATTTTAAAGAAAATTACCCTATATTTTGAAAAAATCAATAGATTCATATAAATTACTTTGTAATCACTTAAATCTAATTATTAAAATTATTTTCGAGAAAAAAATGTCATTTAACTTTTGGGTTTTATAATTTTATTTTCATCAAATTTTGGATCTAATTATGTAAATATTCTGATTTCAAAAAAAAAATTCTTTATATCTAAATGAAATTGATCAAATCAACTTTGGAAAATTCCTATTAAAAAAGAAAGAAAAGAATAAAAAGGGGTATGATTAATTATGCGAGGAACCAAACATCATCATCTCTAATCTTCAAATATTTTGAGTTTTTAACGTGAAAGGTCGGTGGAGAGAATCAAGAGAGACTTTATGTCTAAAAATAATAAAAAGGGAGAAATTATATTATAGGGGTTTTTACTCTAATAATATAAAAAATAATTAATTGCGAAAAAAATATAAAAAAACATATTAATTACAAAAATAGGCATTTATTACAGTGTTCTGACGGTGCCACTTGATATATTGACGCACTAGACTGAAATGTGATGATCTAAAATATTTAGGACCTCATATGAAATTTTTCCGTTTTAAATGGGAACTGCAAAAAACCTTTAAGGTACAGCTGACATGTGGCGGCACCAAATATTAAAAAGGTTAAATTCTTCTTATTATTTTCTTTTAGTCTCCTTTTAATATAAAAAATGAAGAGGCCTCTTATCAATTAGTCCAAAAAGTATTTTTATAAAAAAGTTTATTCCAATTGGAAATAAATTTTATTTATTTTTTAAAAAATATTTTTTTTCAAATAACATCTGTCATAATAGTTAACGATATTCATAGTAGTTTTCTTTCACTCACATTATATTTAGAAACTATAATTTAACTAATAATTATAATTTATAAATAATAATATTTTTCTAAAGCTTTTATAATTATAATTTTATATTTTGTCCGTAATTCAAATTGATAATAAAATTATAATTATTTTTTTGAAAAATAAAAAAATGTTGAAATCGACTTTTTTATAAAAATATTTTTTGGTAGAATTTTTTTTTGGACTAACTGGTAAGATACCTCTCTATTTTTTATGTTAAAAGAAAATAAAAGAAAATAATAAATAAGGAAGATTTATGAGGGAATCTACCCTTTTGAAAGCTTGGTGCCGCCACACTGTGAGGGAATTTTTTCCAGCTACAAATTAAAATAGTAAATTTACATATCAGATCCCTAAATATTTTAGATCATCACATTTTAATTTGATGCCACCAATATGTAAGGTGGCACCATCAAAATACTATAACAAATGCATATTTTCGTAATTAATATATTTTTTATATTTTTTACATTATTTAAGTAAAAAACCCTATATTATAAGGCCTTCCTACCCCATTAGGTTTAACCAATTAAAATTTTGGGAGTGAGGCTTATAATTCCTACCCAAAATCAATTAAAAAACTAATAACCTTAATTATGTTGCGTATCCATAATTTCATGCAGTGATGTTAAAGAAAATGGCGAAAGAATGAGTGGTGAGTGGGGATCAATAAACTCTTCGTTAGCATGAATTAGGCAAATTTGAAGTTTTTGTCCAACTATAAGTGTGTGACATGTTTAGGCAGATACATGATATGCTCCCAATGGTTTCTTACTTTTTTATTACATTCTATCTTCATCACAAAAAGAATAAAAAATCATATTATTAATAAGATTTATATATATATATATATATAAATATTCTGCGTATTTAATATTTAAATCTGATTCGATTGAGTAGGTGTTATTCCTTAAAATATTATTGGTTTTTTGCATTATAAAAAAGTTTGATTTTTGAGTTAGATTTTTTTTTTTTTGAAAAGAAACAATGAATACATCAATTGTATAAAAAAAAATCATTAGCTTTATCTTCTACTAATAAATCTATTATTTCCTTAGCAATCTCTTCAAGCACTTGTTAGCTTGATTTTCTATTCAAGCTAATTTTAGTAAGAGGATCCACAACCAAGTTCCGATTTCTTGGTATGTGATTGATCTTCCACTGCCCTTCCGCTCTCATGATGTGCTAAGTTTTTCTAAGCACAATAATCCCTGAATCTTCCAAACCCAAATTATTCAGGATTTGGACGACTTTAAAGTTATCAGTCTAATTTTTTTTAGTCGAACTGAATATTTAAATTATAATTCTATAACTATTATGACAGGTAACACATTTATTTTTTACTATTTTTTCCCTTTCATGTTCTATTTCATTTTCTTATTCTTTTCTCGACCCCTGTTGCAGGCATGTATTCAGATACTTTTTTTTTTTAAATCCGAATAACTTTTTTAAAACGTAAAAAAGTGACAAAACTTTTTGAATACTTTTTTTTATCAAACAAATCAATTTAATGTTCTTTAAAAAGCATGAACGATTTAACTGTAAAAAAAATTAAAAAATAAAATCACATTTTATAAAATTAAATGTTCATTTCTGATATGCAAAAAGGAATAACTAATATTATACTAAAAATTTCATAAATATCATTATAATTCCAAAAATTAAATTAAAAAACTTGACCTTAGTCCTATTTCTCAATACTAGGCATCCTAAATTGCATCATCCGTTTTTTCATAAGATCGAACTCATCAATGATAGAATTTGTACAGGTATGGGCTATCGAAACCATTTTTTTAAATCGACTTTTATTTTTAAAAACGAAAATAGAGTCACCACCAACCCTTTTTAATTAGGTGTGATTGGATCACCTCAAAACTTTAATAAAATGTTAGATTTACTAAAATTATTTCCGATCTTACAAAATCTAAGAAATAGGTTCGGGAGTCGGTTAGGTATGAGGAAGGACTAGCACCCTTATGACGCCCAAAATTGATACCTAATTGTGTAAGAGTATGCCCAAAGATCAATCATGATATGGTTGTAATAACATACTTGATTTATCATGTTTTAATATAAGGCGTTACCATTGTTATTTCAGTTTTTCTTTCTGTGTGTATAAATAAACTGTTTTATAATAATGTCCTGAGAATAATATGATTGTTCTTAAAAAATCCTTAGTCAAGTATTATTGTTGACTAGGACAACAATAATGCATTGAGACTAACATGTAGTTGATTAATGATAAAGAGTTGTCATTGATATGGAGTGTCAAAATCAATGCATGAATATGTGTGTTAGAAAATAACATATTGGACTGACCCGCTATGAGTATGTTTCTTGGATTATTATGTAATTCTCACAACATTACTCATAGTGATTAAGATGTATATGATCCTCAGACTTGAGATCATCATTATCCTAACATCGTGAGTTGTATATTTTGATACAGTCAAATGTACACCGTAACTGGTTGTTCTATAAATGCTGATGTTGGATACACCACAATCAATGTAGAGGGATATGGTTGATCAATATAGAATAAGTCCCTCCTACATAATGGGAGTAATATTTTAGGCCACTTGATTGAGTGAGACTAGAAATGCATGGCCATGCTCAAATAAGTTGATACGAGATGTCATACTTATTTGTATATCATAGCCTACTCAAGATATCAAGAAACATGAAATGAACTATGCAAGTGTGACTATTCCATGACTTGTGTTCATTCCAAAGATAAAGGACTTAAGGATTAATGCATGAAAGATAAATCACAAAAGGTTATGTCGAATCATGACTTCTTGTAACTTTGGTAGCAATGATGCATTGCTAGATGCCACTCATTGTATGTAACATTAGAATCGTTCTAGTATTACTGCTAACGTTACAAAAGCCTACAGGGTCACACCATATGGTTAAGATGATCAGAATAAAACATAGTTGGTATTGTTTTTGGTTGTCACATGAATTAAATTAATTATAGAATTAATTTAATTGGGCAATCAAATATCGAACAGATTATATGTACAAGAATGTTGTACACATAATAAGAACATAATTCTATTAATATATGAAGTTGGTTCGTATCTAAATTTAAATAAATATAGTTTACCGAAATCTTTGTTATAATTAATGTAATTATAATTTTCGGTTAAAACATCATTATATTTATTTATTTTAAAATATTCGATATAAATATACCAAATTTAAAAGGGGAGTTATATATATAGATAATAACCCTAAAAAGAAAACCTAGTTTTGTTTTTGAGTGGTCTAGCAGCCTTCAAAATAAAGAAATCTCCAAAAACTGTTTTGGGGACTTCTTCCATTCATTGTCAACTAGGTGGACTACGTAAAGGTTGACATCTAAAAAGTTGTGACTTGGTTCGATAGTGGTTCGGAATTCTCGTTGCCGAGGCATCGCTGTCTACTCAGATTAAAGTTTCGGTAATTTCGAAACCATTTTCATTATTTCAGTTTTCCCAATTCGTTCCTCGCACATAAATCTATGGTTGGATTGTCAGAAATTTATTTTTTCGCTGTGCCTTGGGGGCACCGGTATTCCAGCAGTGGTATCAGAGCCACTTGTGTGATACAGACTCAGGTTTAAATACTTGGGTGATGCAATTGTATGAGATGCATACTTTAATTTCATTACGTTTTTTACTGTTCAAATCGTCCAAGTATAATATGATATTTGTTTCTTTCGATAATTGATTAAATGTTAATCATGGTGTTATGGCCTATTCGGTTTTATGTTATTACTGTTTAACTTTGACAAATCTGTAATGATGCAACGGTTGTATTTACAATGTCCAGTAAGAGTAAACCGGCTAATGGAACAAGGGTTGTTCCGGTATGAAACCTTAAGGATTAAAATCCTGAAATCACGATTCTGTTGATAAAAGTTATCAAATTGTGAGGTTTCATTTGATTGGGGTATGTGGTCTATACCATGGGGGCTCCGCCCCCGCACCCCCGGCCATCTCAGTTCCCCATCATCTTTCAGTATGTTTTGTAATAAATAAAACTTGATGGGCCATAAAAGATGGAAATAATATTTTATAATTCACTTAGTAAAACGTTGAATGATGTATGCTATTTTTTTTTATATGCACGATGTTTGAAATGCATAGTTATAGCCCGATGACCCATTTGATAAAAGGTTGTAATTTTATAAAATACGACCTGCGTGTCGTGCCTTACTATTATTCTCTTGTATTTCTCTTCTTATCTTACTCCCTCATATGTAAAACAAGTTTCTGCATATTGTAATATGCAAAAGTTGCTGTGGGTTTGACGAGAAGGAAGATGGACCAATCAGTGTGGATCAACAGCTTGTGAGACGGCTTTCACCTTTAGGTTTCCTTTTGGTTCTCCCATTGGCTTGGGATGAACCACCATAGTTTATGCGCTATAACTATTGCATTTATTTATTACTTTATTTATTCATGTATGAGATGCTATAGATGTCTAAAGCATGCAAATTAGGTAATAATAAACCTCATTAATTGATGAGATCAATTAAAAGATTAAATAGACTGAAGTAGACCATAATTGGTAAGATGCAACATCTTTAATAAAATTCCTCTATTAAAATATTAAGTTATTATGGCCTTCCAATTTTACCCTCGTTAAGGCCTCGATCAATATTACGTAGGTCATGCCAAAGCAGAGTACTAGTATTTATTCTGGTTAAACGCGAAGAATAAACAAGTGATATTCGCTGGTTAAAAATTGGTTAATGACTTAACTAGGTTACTCTAATAGGATTAGAAACCTAGAGGCAAGTAATTTGGATAAATCATAAGATGATTAAAACAAGAGTTGTTCACCAAAGGAGTTGCATAAGATGTAATTAGCAAATGATTGCTTACCTAAATAACCATAATCTTGAGAGTAAAGCCAAAGCTGACTTAAGAATAGGTGAAATATGGATCCTTAACCCACTAGAAATACTTTTAAGAAAGTTTTTCCGAAATTAATATATGAGGGTTATTAATTTTGAAATAAAATAGTGGGAACATGTTTAATAAAGTCCTTTTAATGATTGATATAAACATGGTAAATTTATTCACACGCATATTTTATTGTTATAGATATATTATGGCTGCAAACAATACACTCTCATTGCGATTGGTCCTTGAGAAGGACAAATTGAATGGTTTAAACTTTCTTGACATGTTTCGTAACTTGAGGATTGTCCTCAAACAAGAATGAAAATTATATGTCATTGAAGAATCACTTCCTATTGAACCATCCGGTAATGCCTCGAGAGCTGATAGAAATGCTCACAAGAAGCATCTCGATGACATGGTAGACGTTGGATGTATTATGCTTTCCACTATGAATCTTAAGCTTCAGAAGCAACATGAAGACATGGTTGCTTATGATATGATCGAGCACCTGAAAGAACTTTATCAAGGGCAAGCACAGAAAGAGAGGTTCGATATCTCTAAGGCTCTATTCCAATGTAAGCTGGCTGAAGGAAGCCCAGTAAGACCTCATGTCCTTAAGATGATTGGCTATATTGAAAGCCTGTCTAAGCTTGGGTTTCCATTGAGCCAATAGTTGGCCACTGATGTTATTCTGCAATCGTTGCCGGATAGCTACAACCAGTTTGTCCTCAATTTCAATATGAATGAAATTGGCAGAGACTCGCCACGCTTGCTCAAGATGTTACTGACTATTGAAGGCAACATGAAAAAGGTTGGACCCAAGCCCATACTGATGGTCCGTAACAACAAGGGCAAGGGAAAGGCCAAAGTTCAGACAAAGCCCAATGGGAAGGGTAAGCCCAAGCCTGGAAAAGGAAAGGTTGCACTGAAACCTAAAGGTGGGGTTTCTAAGGAAGGAAACTGCTTTCATTGTGGTGTGACTGGACATTGGAAGTGGAACTACCCTATCTATCTTAAGGAAATCAAGAAAGCCAAAACAAGCGGAACGTCTGCGTCAGGTATTTATGTTATTGATATTAATTTATCAACTACTACTTCTTGGGTATTAGATACTAGTTGTGGTTATCATATTTGTACTTCTGTACAGCGACTACAAAAGAGTAGGACTTTGGCTAGAAGAGATGTGGACCTGCGAGTTAGAAATGGAGTAAGAGTTGATGCATTAGCTATGGGAACATACATTTTATCTTTGCCTGATGGATTTGATTTATGTTTAGAGGATTGTTATTTTGTGCCCAGTTTGAATAAAAACATTATTTCAATTTCTTGTTTAGACAAAATTGGTTTTGAGATAATTATTAAGAATAATTGTTGTTCCTTTTATCTCAATAATGTTTTCTATGGTTCAGCACAATTGATAAGTGGCCTCTATATTTTAGATCAAATAAATCCCATTTACAACATAAATATTAAAAGATCTAAAATAAATGACTCAAATCAAACTTATCTTTGGCATTGTCGTTTGGGCCACATAAATGAGAAACGCATATTCAAACTCCATAAAGATGGTCTCTTGGATTCATTTGTTTTTGAACAATTTGAAGTATGTGAATCTTGCTTATTGGGAAAAATGACTAAATCTCCTTTTACTAGTAAAAGTGAACGAGCTAGTAATTTATTGGGCTTAATACATTCTGATGTATGTGGACTAATAAATACATAGGCCTGAGGTGGTTTTCACTACTTTATTACTTTCACTGATGATTTCAGTAGATATGGGTATGTTTATCTCATGCGCCATAAGTTAGAGGCCCTTGAAAAGTTCAAGGAATTCAAAAATGAAGTACAAAATCAACTAGGCAAAACTATCAAGACACTTTGATCTGATTGAGGTGGAGAGTATTTGAGCCTAGAGTTTGATAATCTTTTGAAAAAATATGGGATTGTCGCACAACTTACTCCTCCTGGTACTCCTCAATGGAATGGAGTTTCTAAGAGAAGAAATCAAACTCTGTTAGACATGGTTCTATCCATGATGAGTCATGTTGATCTATCGACTTCCTTTTAGGGACATGCACTTGAGACAGCTTCTTTCACACTAAACCGTGTTCTATCTAAATCAATTCAAAAGATGCCATATGAGATGTGGACTAGAAAACGTCCCAATATGTCTTTTATGAAAATTTAAGGTTGTGAAGCTTATGTTAAACGTCAGACGTCTACTAAGCTTGAACCCAAATCTGAAAAGTATATTTTTGTGGGGTATCCGAAAGAAACCAAAGGATATTATTTCTTTAATCCCATTGAGAACAAAATGTTTGTTGCTTGGACTGGTGTCTTCCTAAAGAGAGAATTTGTTTCTAGAAAAGGAAGTGGGAGAAAGATTGAACTTGAAGAAATTGAGAATCACAAGATACCACTGAACCAGAGATTTAACAACAGCAAATTCCATAAGAAATTGAAGAATAAGTAACTGCTGTAGAAATACAACTACCGCGCAGATCTTTAAGAGAACGCCATGCACCTGAGAGATATGGATTTCTCATTACAACGCATGGTAACATTCTTCTTTTAGATCAAGATGAGCCTAGGACTTATCAAGAAGCGGTGACGAGCCCAGACTCTGAGAAATGGCTTGAGGCCATGAGATCTGAGATAGATTCCATTTATAAAAATCAATTATGGACTTTGATTGACCCACCCGAAGGGGTTAAACCTATAGGGTGCAAGTGGGTTTTCAAAAAGAAAGCCGACATGGATGGTAATGTACAAACATACAAGGGGCGATTAGTCACTAAAGGGTTTCACCAAATTTATGGTGTTGACTATGATGAAACCTTTTCTCCTGTAGCTATGTTTAAATCCATCAAGATCTTGCTTGCCATAGCTGCATTTCATGATTATGAAATCTGGCAGATGGACGTAAAAACAGCTTTCCTTAACGGGAAACTTGAAGAGGATGTGTACATGACATAACTTGAAGGTTTTGTCAATCCAAAGGATGGTAGAAAGATATGTAAGCTACAAAGATCCATTTATGGATTAAAGCAAGCATCTCAAAGTTGGAATCTTCGTTTTAACGATACAATCAAAGAGTTTGGTTTTATCAAAAATGAAGATGAGCCATGTGTTTACAAGAAAGTTAGTGGGAGCACTATCACATTCTTAGTACTGTATGTGGATGACATACTTATCATGGGAAATGACATACCTACCTTGCAGTCTATTAAGACTTGGTTAGGAAGTTATTTTTCTATGAAGGACTTGGGTGAAGCCACTTAGATCTTAGGAGTTAAGATCTATAGAGATAGTTCAAGACGACTACTAGGTCTAAGCCAAAGTACATATATAGATAAAGTACTGAAAAGGTTCAGTATGGAAGAATCTAAGAGAGGATTCCTATCTATGAGACATGGTATTTCACTCTCGAAGGAAATGTGTCCTTCAACTTCACAAGAGAGAGAACGCATGAGTAAAATTCCATATGTTTCCGCTATTGGATCTATCATGTATGCCATGTTATATACCCGTTCAGATGTTTCCTATGCCTTAAGTATGACGAGCAGGTACCAAGTAGATCCCAGTAAAGGTCACTGGACCACAGTCAAGAATATCCTTAAGTACTTAAGAAGAACTAAGGATATGTTCCTAATATATAGAGGTGAGGAAGATTTAAGTGTAAAAGGTTACACTGATGCTAGCTTCCAAACTGATAAAGACGATTCTCGATCGCAATCAGGTTTTGTGTTTTGCTTAATGGTGGTGCTGTGATTTGAAAGAGTTTAAAGCAAAGTACAGTAATCGATTCTACAACAGAGGCCGAGTATATTGCAGCCAGTGAGGTAACAAAAGAAGCTGTTTGGATTAAAAAGTTCATTACTGAACTAGGGGTTGTGCCTAGCATATCAGATGCTACAGAAGTTCGATATGATAACAATGGAGCCACTGCACAAGCTAAAGAACCCAAATCTCACTAGCGATCCAAACATATACTTAGGCGCTACCATCTTATTCGAGAGATTATCGATCGAGGGGATGTAGAGATATGCAGAGTACATACAAATGATAACGTTGTTGATCTGCTGATCAAGCCTCTGACACAGCAGAAGCATGATCGTCACACTAAGTCGCTTGGTATTAGATATATGAGTGATTGGTCTTAGTGCAAGTGGAAGATTGTAAGAGTATGCCCAAAGATCAATCATGAGATGGTTGTAATAACATATTTGATTTATCATGTTTTAATATAAAGCGTTTCCATTATTATTTCAGTTTTTCTTTCTTTCTGTATAAATAAACTGTTTTATAATAATGTCCTGAGAATAATATGATTGTTCTTAAAAGATCCTTAGTCAAGTATTATTGTTGACTAGGACAACAATAATGCATTGAGACTAATATGTAGTTGATTGATGATAAGAGTTGTCATTGATATGGAGTGTCAAAATCAATGCATGAATATGTGTGTTAGAAAATAACATATTGGATTGACCCGCTATGAGTATGTTTCTTGGATTATTATGTAATTCTCACAACATTACTCATAGTGATTAATATGTATATGATCCTCAGACTTGAGATCATCATTATCCCAACATCGTGAGTTGTATATTTTGATACAGTCAAATGTACACCGTAACTGGTTGTTGTATAAAGGCTGATGTTAGATACACCACAATCTATGTAGAGGGATATGGTTGATCAATATAGAATAGGTCCCTCATACATAATGAGAGTAATATCTTAGGCCACTTGATTGAGTGAGACTAGAAATGCGTGGCCATGCTCAAATAAGTTGATATGAGATGCCATACTTATTTGTATATCATAGTCTACTCAAGATATCAAGAAACATGAGATGGACTATGCAAGTGTGACTATTCCATGACTTGTGTTCGTTCCAGAGATAAATGACTTAAGGATTAATGCATGAAAGATAAATCACAAAAGGTTATGTCGAATCATGACTTCTTGTAACTTTGGTAGCAATGATGCATTGCTAGATGCCACTCATTGTATGTAACATTAGAATCGTTCTAGTATTACTGCCAATGTTACAAGAGCCTACAGGGTCACACCATATGGTTGAGATGATCGGAATAAAACATCGTTGGTATTGTTTTTGGTTGTCATATGAATTAAATTAATTATAGAATAATTTAATTGGACAATCAAATATTGAACATATTATATGTACAGGAATGTTGTACACATAATGAGAACATAATTCTATTAATATATGAAGTTTGTTCGTATATAAATTTAAATAAATATAGTTTACCGAAATCTTTGTTATAATTAATATAATTATAATTTTTGATTAAAACATCATTATATTTATTCATTTTAAAATATTCGATATAAATATACCAAATTTAAAAGGGGAGTTATATATATAGATAATAACCCTAAAAAGAAAACCTAGTTTTGTTTTTGAGTGGTCTAGCAACCGTCAAAACAAAGAAATATCTAAAAACTATTTTGGGGACTTCTTCCATTCATTGTCAACTAGGTGGACTACGTAGAGGTTGGCATCTGAAAAGTTGTGACTTGGTTCAATAGTGGTTCGGAATTCTCATTGCCGAGGCGTCGCTGTCTACTCAGATTGAAGTTTCGGTAATTTCGAAACCATTTTCATTATTTCAGTTTTCCCGATTCGTTCCTCGCATATGGATCCATGGTTGGATTCCCAGAATTTTATTTTTCCGCTGCATCTTGGGGGCACTGGTATTCCAGCAAATTGATTACTTGATATCTTAGTGTCAAGAACTGAAAATTTGAAGAGAATTTAAAACACGATCCCTCTTTGTATAATGTTATTTGACTAAAATATTACTTAACTAAATTAAGTTTAATGGAAGATGCCTTCTTTTGAGTTAATCGAGGAGAAAGACCATGCCTCGTGAGTTAGGACACGATGCTTCTAATTCTCGAAAACTAGAATAATCGTCATTTGATCGTTACCTAAATATTGCTTTTCTTTTTTATTTTTAAATAGGATATTCGATTATTTCGGTTTTAGAAAGAGGTCATACTCCGTAAGTTAGGAGTACAACTCTCCAAATTCAAAAAATAATGAACATTGCCTTAGTTTTAATTATTTCCTAAGCGTTATGTAAAACAAACGTAACTTTTAAAACAATGTACATTTAGTAAAAATGGATAAATATGTTGTAATATGACACATAAAATGGTTATGTAACGACACAAATTTTAAGGTCATCGGAAAAGTGAGTTTTTGGGTCTTCGATTCTGAAAATTAGATTTGTAAATATTTATTAGAAATATTTACGAAGTTAAGTGAGAGGTTAATTAGATTTTAATTAAGTAAATTTAGCTTAATTAAGGTTAATTAGGTATAAGGATTAAATTGAATAAAGTGTGAAAGTTTAATTATAAACTATAAAAAAGTCAAGGGACTAAATGAGCAAATAAGCCTTATGTGACAAGTGTGTGGTAAGTATAAATACATGTGTATTGTTTTAATTGGTACAAATGTATGTATTTACATCTATTTACTTATTATTTAAGAAATAATAATTATAATTAAAAATATAATATAATAAATAAAAGAAATAATAAAAAGAATAAAGAAATAAAAGAAAGAAACAGAAGAGGTAACGAAAATTGAAGGAAAGAAAAAGGAAAAGAAAAGAAAAGGGAAAGTTAGGGTTTTGAAGTTTGAAGCTTATTTGGTAAGTCAATTTAGTCCATTTTCTTGTAATTTTGATGTTTTTTGAATCTTGGAATAAAGCCCTACTTGAATTATGTTGAAATTTAGAAAGTTAGTAAATTTTTAGATGTTGATTAAGTTGAACAATTGAATGAATTATGAGATAAAATGATAGAAATTCAAGTTAGAAACGGGAGAAGAATTGAATTGTAATGAGAGATATAAGTTTTGTTATAGTAGGGATTAAATTGTCTAAATTGTAGAATTGATGTTTTATATTGAATATTAAGCGTAGAAACTTATTTAAAATAAGTATTAAATGAAAATATGAGATTTATTTGAAGAGAAAGAATGGTTATGGTGGAAGGACTAAATTGGAATTTAAGTAAAAGTTACATGGAAAATAGAAAAGTGTGTTATTTAATGATATGTATTGATGATTTTAAATGTTAATTTTTCCATAGCTAACATAGCACCGAAAACATCATCAAAGAAGGGAAAAGAGAAAGTGAGCGAAGATAACGAATAAACTCAAGAATTACGGTTTGTATTTCTATAGCCAAACTTAATAGTTATTTTGATACATACTATTGATATTATGTATGGCTATTGAAATTAAGGTAAGTATTGATATTGTGGTAAAATGTTGACTTATGAATATTAAATTTGAAATGTATATTAGTTGATTATGACGAATTGAAAGTGAAATGAAAACCCTATTAACAATGTCGGGCTAGTCGGATATAGTTGGCATGCCATAGGATTGGAAGTGTTCAGGGATATTCCGACTGTGTGTCAATGAGACACTATAAGTGTCGCTTTATTGCTACTGTTCCAGATTTGTTCCGATGAGGTACTTTGTGTACCGCTATTGTTACTGTTACTGTTACAGTGTATTCTATTTTCGGCCGATGAAACACTGTATAATATCCCGGTGTATGGGTTGGATCCGCGTATCTGTCCAGGTCCGAGTTATGTTAATAGGAGTAAACTACTGTACTGAACACTGAAAGATACTGTTGTTACTGTATGTTCTTATTGAATATGATTTTATTGATAAGTGTTACAGTGATATAAGGATAATTGAATGATAATTTATAAGGTTCTTATTATTTGAATTAATAGTTATGTTTTAAATGCATGTTAAGTATTGGTTTATAGAAATGCCATTGAGTGTATACTCAGCGTACAGTTTGTTTCCGTGCGCAGGTTAGGTACAAAGTGACTAACGTCTCAGCATCCAAGCCAACTCCCGAACTCAAATACTTGGTGATATATCTTATCCTTAGGAATGGTATGTACCTAGGTTATTTTTTATGTTATTTTGAATATAAGAGAAGTTAGTAAGGAATGTTAATAGTTAGCTCATAGATGTAAAGTGAATGATATAACATGGTTCATTTTGAATTACTTTGAATGGTTCTTAAGTATGAATTTGAAGTTGCTTTATTTAATGGTTGATAATATACTAATGTTGGATTGTTAAAATTAGTATAATAAATGTGTATTAGACATGTTTAATCATGTTTTGGACTGGTTGTAAGATTGTATTTTAAATTGCTTGCTATTCAAGGTGTGTAGGGCTGGTAAATTTGAACTATAAGGTTCATTTTGAGTCCACACAGCCTGGCACACGAGCGTGTGATCAAACCGTGTGAGGCACACGGCTTACACACGGGCATGTTAATAGGTCATGTGTCCCCTGCATCCTTAAATGTGAAGTCAGGATAGTACACGGGCAAAAGACACGGCTGTTGTCTTAGTCGTGTGAAGAACACGGGTTTTAAGCATGGCCGTATGTCAAAATCGTGTTAAAATGGCTTAGAAATGGTGAAAATTCAGTGTACCACATGGCCTAGCCACATGGGCGTGTGCCCAGGCCGTGTGCCCCTTTGATACTTAAGTAATAGCAAGTCAGTTTTCCACACGGGCTGGCCACACGGCCATGGGATCCTCACTGGCTGGCCACACAGCGATGTCCCAGGCCACATGGGCGTGTGCCCTTATCTTCAAGGTAAAATTTTTAAAGATACCGGTTTAGACCCGAACCATTTCCAAAGTATGTATTGGGCCCCGTAAGCCCATAATAGGGGCTTTATGATGAAATTTGAAAGGTTTTGATTTGGAATGCAAATTTATGACCCGGTTTTGTATAAATGCTAGTGTATAAGCCTGGGAATGTCTCGTAATCCTATTTCGGTGATGGTTTGGGTTAGGGGGTGTTACAGGTTATAGCAAAATAAAATAATATAATCATGTAGGTAAAAAAGAAAGGATGATATTAGGGTAATAAGTAAAAAATAAAATGAAATAAATAAATAAATAAATACAATGTTGATAAATAATGATAATAATGCAACTATAATAGTAATACGAATATCAGCTTATAAAAATAATAGTAATACTCATATCATGATTATTTTCACAATAATAATATGAATAAATAAAATAATGATAACAATAATAACAAGTGTAAAATAAAAATAAAATGTATAAATAAAAGGAAATGTAAATGACATAAATTTTAAGTGTTAAAATAAATGACATAGTAAATAAAGAGACAAAATTAATCAAATGAGGGATTAAATTGAAATTGAAGCATAAATTAAATTATAAATCACAAAATAATAAAGAAGGGGAAATAAAGGACTAAATTGAAAGTCTAATAAAAAACTAGTGTCTAAATTTAAAAAAAAAAGATATAAAGGACTAAATTAAAATGCGATGCAAAAGTTCAAGGACTCCAAGGACAATTAGTCCAAAGTAGTACACGCGTCATTCCTCGAGGGGTCAACAGTTTAAAGACAAAACTGAAAACGAATCCAAATTGAATGGCATAATTTCTAAAAAGAAAGAATAGTGAAATTAGGACCGGATTAAAATAACTCAAAAGGTGGAAGGACCAGGGCCATAAATAGACCATTTCCATGAAAACACGCGGATCCCAGGGGAGCCAGATCGGGTTGGCAGGTCATGTAACACCCTAACCCTTATCCATTGCCGGAATAAGGTTACAGAGTATTACCTAACTTTATGGATTAAATACGAACATTTCAAACATGCTTCATACATGATTTATCCTTATTCATATAAGTTGGGTTGAAATGTAAACAAAATATAACTCTTAATATTTACACAAACCATTATCACCCTATACATGCCATATAAACCAAAATATACATTGCAAAAACTATCAGAACCAGTTGGATAGTGTGGCTCGATGCGTTGATCCAATCCCCCAACCTCACGTTAATCTACAAAGACATTAAACAAACACAAGTAAGCTTAATGAAGCTTAGTAAGTTTGTTGGCTTTTAAACATAAATCTTACCGAATATACTATAACAATTTATTTAAGTAAATCATTCAATATATTATTCCAACCAAACACAACTTCAATCGATGAATTCATTTATTTCAGATCAATATCAATAATAACTTTAAGTCTTCAAACATTAATTTCATATGTAACTTACCAACCTTTGTCAAATCGAAGAACGTCTTACGGAAATGAATACATTGTATACAGAAGCCCGAAGGCTGCACAGAAGCACATAAGTGCTAAACAGAAACCTATAAGAGTTGAGCGGAAGCTTATAAGAGCTGAACGGAAACGCATAAGGGTTAAACTGAAGCTCAAAAGAGTTGGACTAAAACCCATTAAGGTTAAATGGAAACTCATATGAGTTAACTGAAGCTCATGAGAGCTAAACGGAAAGTAAACACGAAATTTCACAACAAATGTTGAACTTCGATTTACTTGGGTAATTTACTGCCAATTCCTCCTTTGACTGAACGACTGTATTCAATCCCGCATTCCGTTTGCTTTGAACATTCAATTCAATTTCATAACTTTAACAATAATTTTATTTTCAACAAATGATATGAATAAATACATAATTCCATTCATCTATTCAATAAATAACATTGAAGTTTAACCTTACGAACTTACCTGGGTTAACTGTGGAATTTGTAGTAGTTCAGGGACTAATCTGCTAATTTCTCTTTTTCACGATTATCTACAAGCTCTTGATCTAAAATATAAAATTATCCATTCATTATCATATAATTCAGTTTCAATTCACTTCACAATTAATACCCCTCAATTTTCAAAATTACACAATTACCCTAACTTTTATAGTTTTTGCAATTTAGTCCCTCAACAATTATTCTATCAATTGAACTAATTTTTTCTCAATTGACAATTTATATAATTATTCTAAGATACCATACAGCCTTTGATAAATAGAATTTATTAACAAACCATAATATCTAACCCTTTTTTCACAATTTGGTCCTAAAATTAATTTCTATTCAAATCACTTGATAAAATCCTCATATAACAAAATTAAAGCTCTAAATCCATGTTAATTCATCACAAACATCCAGAACTCATCAATGGTAACTTTCAAAATTACCCATAAAATCAAAAACTAATGACACAAATAGTTGAACCTAATTGTAAAAGTCTTAAAAACACAAAAAATTCAAGAAAAGAGCAAGAATTGAACTCACATGATATAAAAATATGAAAAACTAGCTTTTGAAGACTCTCCTATGGTGTTTTTGGCTGATAATTATGAAGAAATTGCTAGAAACTCTTTTAATTATTGTTTTATTTGTTTAATTTACAAAATTTATAATTTTGCCCTTAATTCACATTTATTGTTTCTTTATTTCTTTCATGCTTATGCCGCCTCAGCCATACCATTAGGCAAATTTACACTTTAAGTCCTCCTTTATTTACCACTTAAGCTATTTAATCACTTTTCTTTAATTAAAAAGTTTTGCAATTTTATCAATTTAGTCCTTTTTACTTAATTAACTATCAAAACGTTAAAATTTTCTGACTAAAATTTAATACTAACTTAATGACACTCCTTAAATATTTATAAAAATATTTACGGCTCATTTTATAAAATTGAGGTCTCAATACCCCGTTTTCAAAACCAATTTACCTAATAAATTCTTCTAAAACACAAATCACTAATTCAAAAGTCTTCCTAAAATCGTATTTAACTCATAAATACTAAATAATAAAATTTTCAAACTTACTTATCGGATTTAGTAGTCTCGAACCACTATTTCCAACAACACTAAAAATTGGGCTGTTACAGTCAAGCCTGAAACGACGCCATTTTGGGACCTTTGAAACCTGGCCAAAATGATATCGTTTGGTAGTGCCTATATAAGTAAAAAAAAAATTTAAAAATTTCATTTCAGATTCGGTTTTAAAAGAAAAATTTTGAGCCTCTTTTTTTTCTCTCTCATTTTGAGCCTCTTTTTTTTCTCTCTCAGCCCTCCCCTAGTCCAACCACAGAGCCACCGCAAGCCCACCGTGGCCACTGGTCATCGGTGACGGCGACCGTCGCCTCTGGTGGCCAGAGTTACAAAAATAGGCCTTTTTAGCCCCTATTCGGCCCAATTATGAAAGTTTGCCTTCTGTTCTAAAAAACAGATAGAAACTTTCAGCTCTTTTACCTAGCCGACACACACTTTTCATGCCCCGTTCCGTCAAAGCCCAGGCCAAACCCTAATGGGTTATGGGGTTTTCGGTGTCGGAGAATATCTCCAACGATAGAGGAAGACAAAGTGACTCAAGTAAAAAAACAGATTTTATCATTTATTTATTATACTTTTTCAAAAAAAAATCACCTTCATTTTTTCTTTTAACGTTTTTTGTTCATTGTATTCAATTTTTTTGTGCCTGAATCTTACAATCGTTTGGCTTTTTATAGCCATTATAATATTCCATTTTTTTCTTTTTCTTTTTTGTTTCTGCTCTGCTCTGCTATTTCTGCTCTTTTGTTTTTTCTATTTGCAGGTGGTGGTGCAAGGTCAATGTAACACCCCTAACCCGAATCTGTCGCCAGAATAGGGTTACAGAGTATTATCGAAATTTACAAATCAACTAAATTGATATTTCACATCATATAGTATTCATATTAGAAGTCAATCATAAAGTCTCTTATATGAGCCCTTGAGGCCCAAAATACATGTTAGAAATAAGTTGGGACTAAACCGGGTACTCAGAATTTTTTTAAAAAAAATATTAAAATTTTTCAGAGGTGCAGGGACACACGCCCGTATGGCCCGACCATATGGGCATTCAAATTCGAGATACACGGCTGAGAGCTCTCTGACTTAGGTCTCATGGCCAAGCCACACGCCCATGTGCTAGGCCGTGTGAGCATATTGACTGGCGTTAATAAGATGCAGGGGTCACACAGCCGAGCCACACACCCGTGTGCTAGGTCGTGTGAATAATTTGAGCATTCTGTTTTGCAAATTAAAAGATGTAGGGGACACACGGCCAAACCACACGCCCGTGTGCTAGGCCATGTGAATAATTTGAGTATACTGACTCGTGTAAATATTTCAAATGCAGGGGACACACAGCCGTGTGTCACACACGACTAAGACACATGCCCATGTGGACGAGAAAATAGGTCATTTCCAAGCTATATTTCTCACCCAATTTGGCATCAACCTAACCAAACATTTTTAGACATCAATAAACCATAACAAAGCAATTAAACAAGCCCAAAACCAAGTCTTATACGTGACATATTACCACATATATCCAAGTATTTTTTTCTTGCCAAATTGACTAAGTACACATATATACATATTTTACCAAATATGTTATCTCAAACCATTCATCAATATGCCTATATGATTTCCAACATTCAACCATTTCAAACACACATCAACCATGTTAAGGCCATATATATATATGCATATCAAAATATACTAATCACAAGCTATACCAATGGTTAGTTTCAACCAAACATTCGCATGTCATCATTGACCAAATTTAACCTATACATGTCATTATAACCAAAATTTAGTTTGCTATATATATTGAAAAGGCTGATGGATAGTGTGATGTGGCTCCGACCAGCTTCCAACCTTAACGAGCTTCCGAGTTATTATAAAACAAGGAAAATAAAACAGAGTAAGCATTTAATGCTTAGTAAGTTCGTATAACATGAAATTTAACTTACCATTTAATTACATTTAAAGTAAGCATTCTAGGCATACTTAAAGCAAATTGGGTAAAAGCCCTAACACATATCCTCATCAACCATGTTAGACATTATTTCATATGAATATCAAGGAACATGTACAAGCTCAACAATAACCAAATTTCCATATATATACACTTTCCACATCATGTGTCCATATAACATATACAATCATATCCATGTATTTCAAGTATTTTTTCGTAATGATTCGTCTCGAACTCAAATTATCTCATATCAGAATTTTACCCCGTTAAACCATTTAAATATTGTTGGATACACGGGTAGTACACACGAAGTGTACAAACATGTAATCTGTCAATTCATATACAGGTATGCCGATAAGAGCATATAATTGAGAAGCTCTTTCGAGCCATATAACGGGAAGCTCATGTGAACCATGTAACGGGAAGCTCATGTGAGCTAATATCAAGAAGCTTCAGAAAGCCATTAATCGGGAAGCTCATATGAGCCATAAAACGGGAAACTCAAGAGAGCCATTAATCGAGAAGCTCATAAAAACCATATAATAGGATGTTCATAAGAGCTAAATAATGGGACGCCTTTGCGAGCTGTAGTGTGTCCGCAATACATACAGGACCACAACCAATCGAGAACCCTTAATGACAATGTCATTTGTATCCATCGAATTTTTTAGGTTCAAACGGGACTTGGTACTTATCAAATATATTCGAATATGTGATCAATACTTATACATGACAATTATACATTTCACATACATATCATTCAATCTAACATATAGACATACAATTTAGTTACACGAACTTACCTCGATAAGTGTTTGTGTACATAAAAGCTACTAATCCAATACTTTCTCTTTTCCTCGATCTAACTCCGTATTGTGTCTATTCAGATCTATACGAATGAATTTAACTCAATTTAATACAATTCACATTCAATTCAGTCCAATACATATTTTTGGCAAAATTACTATTTTTCCCCTATACTTTTAATTAATTACGATTTTATCCCTAGGCTTGGAAAATGAAATTCATACAATTTAATCCTTATTCCAAGTCTAGCTAATTTTTATACATAACAATAGCAACTCATGTATTTCATAAAATTTAGAATTTTTTCATGAATTTTCCATCTTTTCAATTTAGTCCCTAAATTATAATTTCATCAATATTTCTCTTTACAAAAATTGTTTATCTATCAACAACCTTTCGTTTTCCACCATAAAACTTCATAATTCAACTATACTCATCTATGGAAAAATTCTGATACTTTAATAACTTTACAAATTAATCCCCGAGATAGCTAGATTAAGCTATTGCGATATCGAAAATATAAAAATTATTAAAAATGGGACCCAAATACTTACCTAATTAAACAAAATAAGCTTGCTTGAGCTCAACTATCATGGCTAGGGTGTCCATGCCTTATTTTAGGAAAGATGATGAAAAATGATGATATTTTATTATTTTCTTTCTTTTATCATTATTATTTTATCATCTTTCCAATTTAACCCTTAATAATTTACTAAATTCCAATTATGAATAATCGTCCTTATCTACCAACTCCACTAATTGGTCTATTTATCATATAAGGACCTCAAATTTTGAATTCTATAGCTATTTGGTACCTTTAGCTACTAGAATTCAACTCTTGCATTTTATGCAATTTGGTTCTTTTTTATCAATTTAAACATGTAATCGGTAAAAATTTCTTAACAAAATTTTCATACGATATTTCTATCATACTGTAGACTAAAAAATAATATTAAAATGAATTTTCTTCCGACCTTGAATTTGTGATCCCAAAACTATTATTTCGATTTCACTGAAAACGAGTTGTTACAGTCAACGACGGGAAGAGAGCCGTGCCTTTGTCATTTTGGTGCAACGGTGGCAGCGGAGGTGTTAGGCCTCGAGCATTGCATCCGCTGACGTGACTAGAAGCAATGGCGCATAGGGGATCTAAGGTTTTTGATTTTCTGAAAAAAAGTATAGGCTGTAGGCTATTGGGCTTTGGGTGTTGGGTATTAGGTTTAGTAGATAGCTTAGGCTATTAAGCTCTTTTTTATTTGGGCCAATCTATTTTGTAAATGGACTTAGCACTTTTTTATTTTTAGTTTTATTTTGTCTATTTGTCTGGACCGGACAGAATTAGGCCATTACATGGGTCAAATTTATTAATTCTAGAATTTGACTTTAAAGTTTATATTGAGCCTTTAAATTTAGTCTTTTAAAACTCATCATACATTAACATTTGATGATTATTATTAAGTTATATAATTAAAAATCAAAAAATACTTTATTAATATAAAATATAATAAAAAATAAAAAAATATATATAATTAACATATTTTTATCAGAGATTAGAATAAAATTTTAAATATAATTTTAAAATATGAATATAACCAAAAATAAGGAAGTAATAGGGTGGCGGTGTACCGTTGCAGAACAGTTATGACAAAATTCACCGCCTTGAAACAGTAAAAAGTTGAACGGTTACTGTAAAATTTGATGGTCTCATTGCTCCATATGGAAAACATCTTGAACTTGGAGTCATTAAGCTGTGTGATCATCAGTGATTGGTTAACTTTTCCGCATTGTGGTTGATTGACATTACCATTCTCATACCATAATTAAATATGCCAGGTGTCATGCATTATTAACTTTATTTCCTCTAATCAATAATATATTTTCTTTCAATATTGTCTAAAAAGCTCCAAACAATAATTTAATTATCAGTACTATGTATTAATATTTATCGACAAGAAGAATAATGTACCTTATGTTCAAGTCAATCAGACGATTAGTGTTAAAGATTGAATAATAAAGATGTTTAGATTTCAGTTTTGCAGATTTGTGACACTGTTTTATAAAAAAATAGAATCATAGAAGAGTAGGGAAGCTTTTGATTGATGCAAACAGTGTGAACAAAAGAAGTCATGCAACAATGATTTTAACAATCCAGTTATTTAAATGAAAAGTTTTGAATAATTCAATAATCATTTTATAATTTTTTGAAGTTAAATAACTAAAACATAAACTTATTAATAGCTTAGTGACATAAAGTATAGTTTATCCAGAAAAATGGATAAATCTCGAAATTATATATGAACTTTGTTTTAATGTGCAATTTTATACGCAAACTTTAATTTTGTATAATTTTATACATGAAATTTTAATTTGATTAAATTCTCACAATTTTTAACACAATTATTGATATATCATCAATTATATTTATATATTATATATACAGATAATTATATTTATTAAATATAAAAATAAATTGATATATTTATTTATTTAAATATGTATGATTAATAAAAATTAAAATTTCGTGTAAACACCTAAATCATAATTAAAATTTTATGTATCAAATTGAACATGGTATAAAAGTTTATATATAATTTAAATATTTGTCCAAAAAGAACTCCAATTACTATATATATTGATGAGCTTTTCTGCATAACATCACATCATATGTCAACCATTTGACTGATATATCAACGTCGCATCGTTTTAGACCACTGTTTCTTTGTCCTTCCACTTTTCTTCTTTCAAACCGGTGGCCTTCCCTCTTTTACCAATCCAGCTGAGTGTTGAATGGCGTTGAATTAAATAAATATAATCAAATTAATTTTTTTAAAAACAAATAGCTAAAATTGTGATTAAATTTCAAGAGAAAAAAAAAAGATAATAATTTTGATTCCATAATTTACTCATTCAAAACATTCAATTTAAGGAAAAAATAATTAATAATTTTTTTAAGAAGTGATTTATTCACTTTCAAATTTGATAAAGACTTAAATTATTATTCAATTTATTTAAATTGTAAAAATTTAATTTTATTCAAACTTAATAATTCAACTTTCTATTCGAATTGACTTAGGATAAGTTTAGATGACGGTATATTTATTTGCGATTAGTGTAAAAATAACAATAACAATAAAATTAAATGCTATAACGATATTATAACGTAAAATAAAAAATAAACTAAATACACCATATTATACTATTCATTAAACCCACCGTTAACACTTTACTAAGTTTTTATATTAATATAGAATTTAATAAAACTTTGTATGTTTTATATATAGCTTTTGTAAAATAAAATAAAAGTAAAAGGCAGGATTAGGTTGGGGTTACTTTTTCCGAAGGTGGAAAATGTTATATGCTGACCAGAAGATTGTTTGAACCATCGTTTTTTTTAATAGAAAAATTAAAGTTAAAAGTAATATATATTCTATTATAAAGTAAAAGCAAATGGTAGAAAAAAAAAGAAAAAAAGACGACCTTTAGGCAAGGAGAACATTACGTACTTACTACTCTCTACTTACTTTATCCTTTGCTTGGCTTACGCTCCCACAGTCCATGTTTCATAAATCCTACGTTAATTAATGGTTTAAATTCATTTTCTTTTCTTTTTTTTACGATTCTTATATATTTTTAATTATCATATTTATTGAAATCGAATAATTTTAAAAAGATGGAGTTTTATAAAAATGATATAAAAAAATAGTTACAAAAATAGTATTGGATCTAGATTATTTATGAAAATTGATGCTTTTTACATTGAACTTATATGTCACTGACCTGTTAAACATTACCACCCTAAATTATTCTCCATCATCAGTCAATCATACGATAAAAAAATAACATATTTTTCGAGGTGTCACCTTGTACATTGGTGACACCAGTTTATTTTTTATTTTTTAAATACAATTTTTATGGTGTCACCTGGGATGTTAATAACATTTGTGATTTTTTTTAAAAAGGCCCGACACGAAAGAAAAAGAGTTGAAACAGAAAAAAATATGAAGCCAACGTCGGTTTGAAATTTAAAAAAAACATTAGCCTTAATAAGTACTGCTTGGCAGTATGGCGACAACAACACCTTATAAATACCCTTCCCTCATCCAAAACAATAAATTTCGAATGTTTGTACTTCGAAACAAAACAAAAGAGAAAAAAACTAGTTGTTAGAAATAAAAATTGAAGATCAACAATATTTATTTTTCATTTTTGAATTCAAGTATTTTTTTTTTCATTTTGACTTTGCAAATTAAGTTTGAGTTGATAAGGTTAGTTTGTAATTATTTTTATGTATTTTTAATTTATTTTACTATTATGTATGATTATGTGACTATATATTGATTATTAATAGTATGATATGCAAGTTATACTGTTTGATAAAAAAGTTTTTTTGTTGCTTTAAAATGGTATGAATTGTTTTAATATGAATTAATATTTTTTATTTATAATTTATTTTACAGATTGGGTATCAAATATGAATAATTAATTATTCGTATACGTCCATTTTGATGGGGGTAATTTTTCAAACAAAAGTTGGTCTAAATTACGCCATCAAATAGAAATGAGATTTAATAAAAATATAAAACTTGACGAGGTTTAACCAAAAATGACATTCTCTATAGCACCTAAGACTGTAGCAGCAGCAAACACCCACCTATATCTTATGTATCGTACATTGCCACTCGACAAAACTCAATGTACATTATTGATAATACTACTAAACCCCAACTCTACGAACGGGGCAACTTGAAAACCAGCCAATAAAGTCAAGTACATCAGGTGGACTTTTATTATTACATGCATCTAGCTTGAGTACCCATTATCAATTTCAACATATGCTCAAGTAGCGCACATCTTCTCCCACTCAAAGACACTACTTGGTAAAATTTTGAATTTTGCTTTAGTTAGGAAAATGTCAAATTGGTAAACTTAGCAGCACCATCACTTAACGATCGTTTAATCAATTGATACCAAAACGATACAGGTTCGATCACTTTACTTGAACCCGTGACTGCAACATCACTGGGAGCTTGAATTACAATGCAACATCTTCTAAGGTGACGGTGCACTCCCCACGCAACAAATGAAATCTGTAGGTCCCTAGGTGCCACCTCTCAATTAAGGCGGATGTCAAGCCGACTCTAAGCTCAAACATCTTAATCAATGCTGTCGTTCCAAATCCTGCGACATCCAATTAGGGGAAAATATGTTCATCCAGCAGGTAGCTCGGACTATGGACACAAACTCTCAAAACGCAATACTCACCCTGTCCATAACAAATTACCTTATCAGTTAAACATGCTAATTAAAAAAATAATGACATGCAAATTTATAAAATACCTATGAATAGCAAGTAACAAATTTTTTTACTAGCATATTAATCAACATGGTTGTGTGATCAATTGCTCTGATTAATGAACCCATTTTGATATATGCACAAAAAATTTGAATAAATATATTATTTTAAAACAATAATGCTTTCACCTAATAATATTTAATAAAACCAATTTACATAAATAAATTTAAGATTTTTTTTAAATAAAAATTTCACATAATAATATTAATCACCAACTAAAAAAAAATATAAACCCAAGTATGCCACTAAAACAAATATATATAAACATATAAAATATTAACAATAATAAAAAAAATAATATAAGCGTAAACATTAAATCTATATAAATATTTAAAATAAAATATAAACATACAATATAAAAATTATTATTACAAACAAAATAACAAGTCATACCTTAAAACTCTTAAAATTTTTTCCTAAAACTACACAAGCAATTTTTTTTCTTCTCTCCAAAATTATAACATAAATAACTTTTTTTTTTCTCAAGCTTCACTTTTGTTTATTCAATTGGGACCATTTACTATATATATATAAAAGGATGAAAAAAAAAAAAGTTAGGGGTGAGTCCTGACTTGTTCCACCTTTTTCAGCTTTTTGGTTAAAATAATATAAAATTAAAAATATATCGGTGTTATTATTGTATCAGATGACCCTTAAAAAAATATTTTTCTTCATCATGATTATTGACGTATAATTAAGACTAATTTAAGGTGAACCCAAATTTACGATAAATAAAATATCAAAATTTAATATATTTTTGGAATTAATTTTTTAAGTGCTTTAACAAAAAACCCGAAGTATGGACATTATTATTATTATTCATATAAATTTCAATTATTTTATTTTCTTAACCTGCTGATATATAAAAAAGAAAGTAAACTATTAAAATAGACACTTTTATTTGTCTTATGTTACATTTTAGTCACTTATGTTTGAAATATTATGTTTTAGTCACTTACGTTATCATGTTGTAACATTTTAGTCATTGAGCGTTAATTGCCGTTAATGGTATAACGTTAAGCTAATGTGACACGTTAAATCATTATTTCAAACGAAAATTTTAAGTCAAATTATACAATTGATCCCTATATATATATTAAGCAATTTATATTTTTCTTTTACGTTAAAAGAGATGGAGAAGGGGAGAAAATAGTGAGAGAAGCAAAAGAGAATGAAAAAAAAAGAAGAAAAGTTAAAAGAACATAAAAGAAAAAAATTAAATTGCTTAAAATGAAAAATATGGGGATTAATTATACAATTTAACCTGAAATTTTTATTTTAAATGACAATTTAACATGTCACGTTAGCTCGCTGTTATACTATTAACGAAAGAGAATGAAAAAAAAAGAAGAAAAGTTAAAAGAACATAAAAGAAAAAAATTAAATCGCTTAAAATGAAAAATATGGGGATTAATTATACAATTTAACCTAAAATTTTTATTTTAAATGACAATTTAACATGTCACGTTAGCTCGCTGTTATACTATTAACGAAAATTAACGGCTCAGTGAATAAAATGTCACAACATGTTAACGTAAATGACTAAAACGTAATATTTCAAACATAAGTAACTAAAATATAACTCGAGAAAAATAAAAGTGGCTATTTAGCAGGTTACCCAAAAAATTGTAAAAAAAAAAGGGCTTAATTTTTGTTTATGATTGACATTGTTTTTAAGTGTGAACGCAAGAATGTCTGATTTTGTCGTAAAAAGAAAGGAAAATTTTGCTCGTTTCTACGCAGGATCGCTCGCAAAGGGTTGGTGGTCCCCAACCTCATAACAAAGCTTCTTGGCGAAGGATTGACTTGAAATAATCCAGTGTGCTCACGCTCATTTTAACCGGCTGTTCGATTATACGAGATTCCTTCTCAGTCGAAACGTGGCATACATGGGTAGGGATTTTATGGTAAATTGAGAATGCCCACTTTCAAAGCACCTTCCTTGTTAAGAATCTCTTCACATTCCCTACTCTTTGAGAATCTGTTTTTTCTTTTAGTTTCCACTTTAACCCTTTTCTCTTTTAGATAATCGCCCCAACATCCGTCTGCAGAACCGGAATTAAATAACATTAAAACCGTACTCTATTTAATTGTAATAAATAAATAAATAATCTACTGTGATGGAGCCCACCACAGCGTACTACCAACTGCTCAGAGATCATCGCATCAGCGCCGCCTCTTACTGGTTGCAGTGTAAAGAAATACACTTTTCTTTGTCGTTTCGTTTCCCCCCAATCGAATTGAGTGACACGCGTTAGATTTCTATTGGATGAATGAAAAAACAAAACGAGGAAGAGAAAGACATGGGGCATGGTTGTTCACTTGTTCGTCACAAGGGTGGAGGAAGTGATGTAGTGAAGCAAATTAAAATAATATATTAACTCGTGTTTGATTTAAATAATTGATTTGTTATTAGTCTGTAGCTGAAATAAATAAATGATTATTATTAAAAATTGTATTTATCTTTTTAAGAGAAAAAAATCGAGATAATTGCAATGATAATTAAATTAACAAATAAATATAATCTTATTTGAAATCAAAATTACTTAAATATGATTAGATTAATTCATCGAATCGAGTAAATAAAAATTAAAAAATATTAAATAGAATCACTCTGATTAAATTATTATAAAAATTATATTAATAATTAACGTTTAAATTCGTAATATATAAATATTAAAAACGATATTCAGTGATCATATATTCACATTGAAAATCAAATTATATCTCTATGGTTTGAAATCAATATATAATTAATAACAATTTTTTTAAAAAAGGAAAAAAAAAAGCAAAATAAACTGACGTCCGGACGCAACCCTCCAAATTCGTCACCCAATACGACTAAGGGCCAGTTCTGCATTGCTTTTCAAAAGTACTTCTGGCTCTAAAAGCACTTCTGGAAGAAAAGCTGTGTAGAACAAGCTGCTTTTGGCTAAAATTTTTAGAAAGCACTTCTGAAAATGAGAAGTTAAAATTTTTAGTTTTTCCTCTCCTAAAAGCACTTTTAGTGCTTAATTACTTTTTCACCCCTCCAATAACATAGTACTTTCCCTTTTTTTTCTTGGTACTTAATTACAAATGTGTTAAAATCATTAATTAAAAATAAAAAAATATTTTTTAAAATACTAATTACAAATATTTTATAGTTATATTTAAATATTTAAAATATAGTTTATATATTCTAATTAAATTTTATAAATAATTAATATTTATTGCTTAAAAATATTTAAAATTTATATTTTATATATTAAAATATTAATAAGAAGTTATAATAATTTTTTTATATTCTTACTAAAATATAATAATATTAACTAATTTAAATATTATTTAAATGCATATTTGTTATTTGATAATAACATGTCTAAAATGGACATTTATTTCTCAAAAGTACTTTTTGACAGCAATGCTAAACACTTAAATTTTAAACCAAACTTTTCAAAAGCACTTCTCAAAAGTACTTTTCCACAGCATTTTTCAAAAGTATTGCCAAACTAACCCTAAGGGCCGATTTTCGTCAAAGTTGACGTTGTGCAAAAGAATTGGACTGATCTGATAGTTTCCTCAATAATGAGGGCAGATTCGTCAACAAGAGATTATATACATAAAAATCCATACGATAATATACAAACAATGTTATAAAATAATATATAATAATATACGCAGTATTTTGCATAAATATATGCAAAAAATATATCATAAAAAATAAATAAAATTATGATGCTTATATATATATATATCATGCATTACATAAATATAAGTTATATATCTTTGATAAATTCAATATAGCAAGTTTATTTTGTAACTCGATAATTATAAATAAATCATACTTATATTGTATACAAGGGCGAATTTAGGGGCTTGCATAGGGTCTCGGCCCCTAAAATAGAAAATTGCTATTTAGATTTTCTATTTTTTCAAATTAAAATAAAATTACAGTTTGACCTACTTAAAATTAAAAAAAATTAATTTAATCTTTTAAAAATTATAAAGATATAGACTATAAAAAATTAAAATTTCATTTTGCCACTAAAAATTATTTTGGCTTTGCCCCTGGTTGTATATATTAATCATATCAACCTTACATCCATAAAAAGCAATATACATCATATACATACATCAAAATTACTATTTTTTATTATACTATATATTTCAAATAATAAAAAATAAAAAATAAAAAAATATTATGATTATCACAAATTTTATTTTAATTATAATTATTATGATTTTTTTTTAGATTTTTTAAAATTAATTATAATTATTTTAAATGTAAATTCAGTAATATAGTAAAAAATAAAAGATATTTTGGTAGGCTCCAAATTCGTGCTTATATATTATAGTTAAATAATATTTTATATAATTTTAAATTTAATATTTATTTACAAATTAACTGTTATGGAATGGTTTTATGAATTTCATATTTTTGTTATTTCTGTTTACTTTACTTCTGTTTTTATTTTAGCTATAAGGTGCGTTTTACGTATTAGTGAAACGATGTGTTTAGTCTATTGTATCTGTTACTTATTTTCCTTTTATGCTTGTAGTAGAAAGCCAAAAAAGGGTTATGATATTTTTGAAATCAGAATTATTCAGATATTCTACTTCTTTTCTTTCTCGATTTCTTTTCTTCTCTTCTCCGTTATTTCTTTATTTCCAGATTCGTTTTATGATAAAGGTATCAGAGCACATTTTTGATTCGCATGGCTATGGAGGGAGTGACTACAAGGATGCAGAAGGAACTTGGAATGATGCAGGGTGAACTTACTCAGCTGCAGGTTGAGTTTTCTCAGTTAGATGCACGGATCGACGTGCATTTGAAGGATCTTCAAGAGGGAATTAAATCTGAGGTACATTCTAAACTTCGGTCTGAACTCCATTCGATATTTGAAATGGAATGGTTTTATAAATTTCATATTTTTGTTATTTCTGTTTACTTTACTTCTGTTTTCATGTTAGCTATACGGTGCGTTTTACGTATTAGTGAAACGATATGTTTAGTCTATTGTATCTCTTACTTATTTTTCTTTTATACTTGTAGTGGAAAGCTAAAAAACGGTTATGATATTTTTGAAATCAGAATTATTCAGATATTCTTTTTCTTTTCTTTCTCGATTTCTTTTCTTCTCTTCTCTGTTATTTCTTCATTTCTAGATTCGTTTCGTGACATTAACACAAACAGGATAAAGAATAGAAAAAAGAGAGGATAAAAATGAAAAACAAAAGGGGTATTTTCTAAACAAAAAAGGCGTCAGTTCGGGTTTATTTTTTACACTTGAACCCGGCATGATTCACTAAAAAAGTGAGTCCATTTTTACACGTCCCCGAAGTCTGCGTCCTCATCTGCTTCTATTATAAAATGGGCCCATTCATTCCTATTCTCTCTCAATACTCAAGAGTGTAGTTTGTTTCATTTTTTTGCCCTTCTGTTTTGGAGTTATTGAAATTTTCATCTGTTTGCTTAGTTTCCCAAATTTCCGGCTATGTCTGGTCAAGGCGGTGGTGGACGTGGCAGTGGTCGGGGTAGTGGTGGACGTGGCCGGGGGCAGGGCCATGGTCGCGGTCAACCTTCACAGTCTTCCTCTCGCGGCGGCCGCGGCAGCGGCGGCGGCGGCGGTAGAGCAAGAGGCCGTGGATCATCTGGTTCTACTGCAACTTATAACCCCCCTCCACCTCAGATGGCTCCGGCTCAGCCACCTCCTCAAATGGCTGTAGCTCGGCCAGTTCCTCCATCGGTGGCCCCTTTTTCTCATCCTTCTTCAAGTTCTGGTGTAGGATCACTTTCCAGAGAGGTATCGGAGAAGCTTACAATGGAGCCGGTGGCTGTGACTACGGCGCCTCCTCTTCCTCCGTCGTCGTCAAAGGCGATTACGTTCCCGCCCAGACCGGGGTTCGGCACGGTCGGTACAAAATGTCTGGTTAGAGCCAACCATTTTCTCGTAGATGTTGCTAATGCCGATCTTCATCACTACGATGTAACTTTCTTTCTCGCATGTCTCCCCATTTGATTTTAAGCCTGTATTTTTTTCTCGACATTTTTGGCTTGTTGTTCTAATCGTTTTTTCTTTTATATATTTGTTATCTTTCTCTTTCTTTTTTGCTTGTATATCTCTGCTTCCTTCCTTTTGACCTTTCTATGGATTTAAGTTTTCAGTAATTACTTAACCGAGGGAAACCTTAACTGTTAATAGCTTGCTTAAACGAATTCCACTTGTTTAGATCATATTTTTTGAATTCTAATGTTTTCATTTTTCTGTTCGCTTATTCATTTACCTCGTTCATCCCTGATACTTGCATTTTCTCCTCCAATATTTTTATCGCTAGTTTTCCTTGTCATTTCTCTGCCTTGTTTTAATCGTTTTATATTTGGGTACTTCTTAGATCTCTGTTTTTTTTTTCTGACTTTACTCTACACTGAAGGTTTTAGTAGTTACTTTTCTTTAAAAAAACCCAAGGGAAAGTTTAACTGTTAATGATTTGCTTGACTGATTTGGACTTTTTGTTATTTATTATCTCGTTGAATTTTATATTCATTGGATTTTAATGTATATTTTCCTCTTCTGTTTTCTTATTTATTTACTTGTCTCTTTGTCCATCTCTGTTACTTGCATCTTCTTCTCGTCTCTTTTGATGGCCTTTGGCGCTAAATTGCTTATAGGTTAGTATAACGCCTGAGGTAACCGTAAAAAAGGTTAACCGAGCCATAATGAAGCAACTTATTGATGTATACAAAGAGTCGCATCTTGGACGTCGGTGTCCAGCTTATGATGGCCGGAAGAGTTTGTACACTGCTGGTCCTCTTCCCTTCGAGTCAAAGGAGCTTGTTATCAAGCTAACTGAGGAAGATCGCAGTGAAGGTTCATCTAGGCCTGCGCGGTAATATTATTGTATCCTATGATGGTCTCTTGACATTTTACATTTTATCCGATGTCATTATTGTTTACCTGTGATCTTTCTGGTTGCCTGTCATTGCAGGAAGGAGCGACAATTTAAGGTTGCAATCAAACTGGCCTCCAAGCCAGACCTTCATTATCTGAGGGAGTTTTTGAGCAGAAGGCGTTTTGAATGCCCTCAAGAAGTTATTCAAGTTCTGGATGTTGTTCTTAGATCTAAACCATCTCAGATGTAACTGCCTGTTGATTAATGTTAAACATTGCTTGCTGTTAAATTGCTGAAACCATTTTATATGACATCAAATTAATACATTTGAAACATCATTTGGCAGATATACTGAGGTGGGAAGGTCTTTTTTCCATACATCATTAGGTCCTAGAGGAGATCTTGGTAATGGAATAGAATACTGGTCTGGATATTATCAGAGTCTTCGACCCACTCAGATGGGTTTATCTCTTAATATTGGTAGGTACTTTGATCGCTCAGTTTATGTAGCCACTTTGTTCCTAATGTTTCAGTATGAAGATTTACTGGTTTTGCTTTGCAGATGTGTCTGCTCGATCATTCTATGAGCCAATTTTAGTTTCAGAGTTCGTTGCGAAACATTTCAGACGAATAAACCTGTCAAAGCCGCTGTCTGATCAAGATCGTATTAAAGTATTATTACACACTGTTTTCTTGCCCTACGTATATATTCAATTCAGTGTTTATTAATCAAACTTGCTGAATTTTTTTGCAATGCTTCTATTGCCGTATTTTTTAGGTGAAAAAGGCCTTGAAGGGAGTAAGAGTTAAGCTTATCTACATGAATTATGGCAAAACTTGCAAGATTAATGGAGTATCTAGAGACCCTATAAGCCAGTTGACGTGAGTTTGTTGTTATAATACTATACGTGCTCATAAATATTTTTAGTAAGCTACTTTTATGTGGCCTGTGTGGTAGAATTGTTTTTGGGTTATTTGTAGTCTTGTATTCACAACTTATCTAAGTTCCATCTTCAAATTGAGTTGGTTTTATTTTTTATTTTTTTGCAGTTGAAAGTTTTTAGTATTTGGCTTGGTTATGTCTTGTTCTAAAATATTTTTTATGCTTGTATATTTGTAAAATCTTGTGCTTATGGTATATTTGTCCCATTCTGTCTCATTATGTTTCTGTTCAATTTTTGGCTTTTTTAGATTTACTCTCGATGACAAGAGAACAAATGTCTCTGTGGTCAAGTATTTCCGTGAGAAATACAATGTTGTGCTTAAACATCCATCCTTGCCTGCACTTCAAAGTGGAAGTGAAGCTAGACCTGTCTACCTGCCAATGGAGGTTTTTACTTTATATCAAGATGATCTTGTTTTTGTTTTCTTTTTGTTTGTTACTGATTCTCTTGTATGATTTTGTTTTACAGCTTTGTCGTATCGTTGAGGGTCAGAGATACACAAAAAAACTAAATGAACAACAAGTGAGATCTCTGCTTAAAGCAACTTGTCAACGTCCGAACGTTAGGGAGGGGAATGTTACAAAGGTACTACAATTTTGGATGCTTATTATTTTTTAAATTTGTTGATGAGAATTGTGACTCATTTGGCATTTCATGTTTATGCAGATGGTCCAGATCAATAATTTTGAGGTGGAGGAGCTTGTTACTAAAGAATTTGGAATGCATGTACGGAGAGAACTGGCGTTGATTGATGCACGAGTTCTAAATCCTCCAGCGGTACTTATATGCCAATATGTTATATTTTCAAATATACTGTCTGTCTTATAGTAAGATTGATGTCTGTTTTGGTTGCTGCAGCTAAAGTATCACGATAGTGGACGTGACAAAATTGTTAATCCTAGTTGTGGGCAATGGAACATGATCAACAAGGTGATATTTTTTTTTCTTCCCCTCTTATTCTTTGAAGTGGGTATTATTTGTAAAATTTAAGGAATCAGACCTGTCTCTTCGGTCTCCTCTTGTTCCAGAGTTCTTGTTCATTTTTTCACTTCATTTTTAAGGTTCGCAGTGTCTCTTCTTTTGCAGTTTAGTGTAGCTATATGTCTTTTGGGAAAATTTTGCTAGGTTTTAAGGATCAACAATTTTTTTTGCAGAAAATGGTGAATGGGGGTAAAGTCGATTTCTGGACTTGTGTGAACTTCTCCTCAGAATATTGGAATATGTCAGAAGACTTCTGTGCGGAGCTGGTGAAAATGTGTAACAGCAAAGGAATGGTATGCTGTGTGGTTTTTTTAGTGTAGGTGGATGGTATATCTGTTATTACTTATCACTAGCTTGATTTCCCATTTTGTTACTCTAGGTGTTTCGCCAGACTCCTTCAATTGCAATGCGATCAGCTCGTTCTGATCGAATTGATCAGACTCTCATGGATGTATACAAAGAGTCTGCTGGCTTGAATAAGCCACTTCAGTTGTTGATAATTATCTTACCTGATCAGACTGGCTCTTACGGTAAGAAATTCTGATGTTTTGTAAATGGGTAATGCCTGGGGTTTCTTCGCGCGACTCAAATCTTTTTGCTTGCAGGAAAAATAAAGCGAATTTGTGAGACGGAGCTAGGTATTGTTTCACAATGTTGTAAGCCTGTGCAAGCTTCAAAGTTTAGCAACCAATATTTTGAAAATGTTGCTCTCAAGATCAATGCTAAGGTATATGTTTTGCCTCACTGGTGGTGATTTGATTAGTGTTTTCTTGTCTTGTTATCTTCTTAAATCATTAGAATTGTAAATTCTGTAGGTTGGGGGGCGAAATACTGTGCTGAATGATGCTATTTTAAGGAGAATTCCGCTTGTGACTGATGTCCCTACAATCATTTTTGGGGCAGATGTCACTCATCCGCCGCCTGGCGAAGACTCTAGTTCTTCTATAGCTGCAGTAAGCATATTCATTATTCTCTATCATCCCCATTTTGTTACTTGATCGTATTTAAGAGGTTATTGGCTGGCTGCAGGTCGTTGCTTCAATGGATTGGCCTGAGGTAACCAAGTATCGTGGAATCGTCTCTGCACAGACTCACCGGGTGGAAATAATCCAGGATCTTTATAAACAAACTAAGGATCCACAAAAGGGTTTAGTTGAGGGTGGAATGGTTAGGTAAGGAGATAGATTTATTTCAGGCTTAATTTTTTAGTTTCTTCTAGAAGTGTTCTACTTTCTTAACATTTCAAGTTCTTTGCAGGGAATTGCTTCTTGCTTTCTTCAAGTCGACAAGACAAAAGCCTTCTAGAATTATCTTCTATAGGTAATGTTTGCTTTTGACCATCCTAATCTATGTATATATTTCTAGCAGCAGTGCTGATATCTGATTTTTGATGTGTGGCAGAGATGGTGTTAGTGAAGGACAATTCAGCCAAGTTTTGCTTTATGAAATGGATGCTATTCGGAAGGTATTGAAATCACTGTATAATATCTATTATTGTTGGTTCACTGTATAATGGATGCAATGTTTTTTGGTGTTTGGGCCTTCTGACCCCTGCAGTTTTCTTCCTTCCAGGCTTGTTCCTCACTACAGGAAGGATATATGCCTCGGGTTACATTTGTTGTGGTTCAAAAGAGGCATCATACTCGCTTATTCCCTACTGATCGCAACAAAACTGATAGGAGTGGCAATATATTACCAGGTGATTTTAATCTTATAATAGGGATTTGATCGTATTCTCTTGATCTTCATTTTGTTAGCATATTTTAATGTAGCCCGTAACTTTCAGGTACTGTTGTGGATACTAGCATCTGTCATCCAACTGAGTTTGATTTTTATCTCAATAGTCATGCTGGAATCCAGGTAAAATGAGGCTTCCCTTGAAGTGTGATTGTTTTTATGTTAATTTTGTCCTATCTGATATTGATGTTGATGTGTAGGGGACAAGCAAGCCCACACATTACCACGTTTTGTTTGATGAAAATGGCTTCACTGCTGACATCTTGCAAGTGCTCACAAACAGTTTATGTTACACGTATGTGTCTACTTCTTTCTCTATAATCTTGAAATGGGGTGAATAAATAATGCTTTAGATCAGCACCTAGTAATTATATAATAATAATTTTACTTTTTGGACAGGTATGCGAGGTGTACCAAGTCTGTTTCCATAGGTTTGTGATGATGTTTTTTTGTCTTGTTAAAATTGTTGACTAAGGTTGGTTTTGACAGTGAATATTTGGATTATATGTTTGCAGTGCCTCCGGCATACTATGCTCACCTCGCTGCTTTTAGGGCACGCTATTATATTGAGGATGAGATGTCGGATAGTGGGTCTACTGGGGGAGGCCGAAAGCCGAAAGACAAGGTTGTAGAGGTTAGGCAGCTCCCCAGCATAAAGGATAATGTGAAGGAAGTGATGTTCTACATCTGATAAATTATATGTTTGGTTGATGGTGGAAAGTTGCTCAAGTATAGTTGCAGTTTGTGGATATTGGTTGGTACAGTTGTTTTGTTAGCAAATAGCTTTTTGTTGGAGGGTACAGCAGATGTTTTTACCAGAGACTGAAAAACAATTATCCCAATCATATATAAAATAAATTTACCTTTTCTAATTGAAACTTGTGGATTTTCGTACCTCAATGGGTGCCAACGCTGTTATATACTTCTTACTCCAATGCCACCTTTGATGATATAACAATAATTCATTGATGTTAAAAATTTATGAGAGGCCTTGGGAAAAATGTTACAATTAAGTATGCACATTTTGTGTATGAAAATTAACATTTATATAACGAAATCATTTTTAATATTTAAATATTGTAATTTTTATTGTATAAAAAGGTATTTAAGTCAATAACCTACATAATTTACGCCACTGAAAATTGTATGATGTAAGCATTAGAGTTTGGGTTTCAATCCCAAATCCCAAATTGTAAAAAAACAAACATACATAATTTACAGCACGTTTAGCATCATTCTTAGCCTGTTTTGCAAGTATAATAATAACCATTGTGGAGTCTTTTTTATTCCATTGGTCGACTTTGTAATTATTTAATTTAATTTTGGAGTTTTTGTTTGGTGGTTGAGCGAAGTGTTGTCTGAAGTTTGGATTATTATATTTGCACACACCGTTTGTGGATTATGAAAATTTTATAAATGTCATTTATTTTTAAGAAACATTCTTAAAAAGGATTTTTAGTATCATTCTTAAGTTTCTTTTAGATCACCAATTAAGATAAGTGTGATGGCCTTTTTGTTAGAGTTTTTAAATGTTCAGAATACAAATGGTAAGGTACGTTCGAAAATCCTCACTGCACCTCACCGCAACTCCAATTTTTTATCGGAGTTTAAAGCTCCAATGAATAAAAAATCAACCCTAATCAAATTTTTTTAATTTACAATTTTAATAAACATAGTAAATACAATTTTAATATTTTATTAAATGATTTTATAAATTTACATATTTTTAATAATTTCATAAAAGTGAAATAATTTTAAATTTTTTTTATTATATATAATTTCTAATCTAATGTTTTTAATTGTCATATTCTATTATTACCTCACCGTTATAATTACGTTTGAATCCAAATACACAACCCACCACTGTTTCACAATATCCAATACAATAATTAATTTCACTGCTACCGCTGTTTTTAATCTCAACGAAGATAAATGCATCGCCCATCCCAATTAAATCTCAGTCCACTTAGATTGTTTTTTACTTCGCTAAAGGTGGACAAACCATGCCATTAAAATTTTAATAGTTTAGGCTTAGTTTGGATTAGTGGTGCGTTTACTTTCGGTGATATTAAAAACAACAATGGCAGTGAGATTAGTTACTATAGCTATGAAATTGTATACTGTAGTAGTGAAATTAAGAATAGTGGTAGGATGTGTGTTTGGATTCAAACACAACTATAACAATGAAGTGTGAATAGAAAATGACTATTAAAGATATTAGATTTATGATTTCTCTCTCATTATATTTTTTTTCCCTCAAATTTTGTTGATGAATAAAAAATCTTCTTAAAATATCAAAGGAAAAGCTCTCATTTAATCCTCTCATCTGATTGTATGAAAATGGTTTTGTTCATTCATCAGCTATTCTGCTCTATCATTGCTTTTATCTGTTTCATTTTTTTTTCAATCTAAAACTAAAAAACAAGCACCATCTTTTCCATTCATGATGACACAGAAGGTTTCCATTCATGATGACACAGAAGGTGAAGAAAATTATCAAATTTGATTCATCAATGGGTATGGGTGGTTAACCAAAATAGAGAAGATAAAAAAGGAAGAAGCAATGTTTAAAATAAAAGTCATTTTCCTTTTTTTTTTTTTAAAATGGATGATTGAAAATTTTAAAAATAATTTTCATTATTTTCACCAAAATGTTTTGTAGAATTGAAAAAGATAAGAACAAGAGTTTTTTAACTTTAAATGAATTCATATCGGTTCAAATTCATATAAGCACAAAAAATATTTATTTTTCAACTTTTTTTTTCTAGTATTGAATCCAATATCCTGATTCGGATCCATATAAATACAAAATTTATTTTATTTTATTAAAAACATGCTTTTATTTCTATTTATCAAAATATTTTTTTTATTTTAAAAAAATAGAAAATGAAAATCATGTTTCTATTTACCAGTATTTCATAAATTAAACTGACTTTAATTGTTTAAAAAAAAAGAAAAAAAAGAAATTTTATTATTTTTTGGTGAAGTAGAAATTAGGAAAGGGAAGGGGATGCTTGCTATGGAAATTGGGATGGAAAAAAAGGAAGTTGTTATAGTTAATAAAGAAAAAAAAAAGATTTTTTTTGTATTCTTTATGTCCATTTTACTGTTTATGTCTGGGGTTCGTGGTTGTCCTTTTTAACAATGTATCTCCAACGTTTAAATCTATGTTTCTAATTAAGAATACAATGTGCCTTACAATTACATCCAACATTTGTTGGTAAAAAAAAAAAAGTGTAAAATTTATATGATATTTTAAAAACATATATATAATTTAATGGTAAAATTGTAATTTTTTTGAAGGATAATTTTAATATTGTAATTATATTTATTATTTATTATTGTAATTTTACATAAAAATTAATCTAATTAACTTATAACATTAACTCAGTTAAATGTTTTTTCTAAGTATAAAGTTATGTCACAAATATGATGTCAATGTGAAAGATCATGTAGAAAATATATTAATAAAAAGGTCAAATGAGGTTTTTCTTGAAATGATTAATTTGAACCTTTAAATATGTTGATTTAAACCTTATTACGCCAGCTCAATCAGATTTTTTTTTGAAACAACTCAAATAATATATGTGCGCACCAAATGGCTCCAAACTATAATTTTCATTCTAAATTAGTCTCTAAACTTTAAACTATCAATGTTATATCAATTAGGTTATTTTGTTACTAACATTGTTAATTTAACTATTAAATGACACATTAGATTTTATATAGCATAGTTTAAAATAGAACATTCAAGAAAAAAAATGAATGTTCTAAAAATATTAATTTTGATATTTTTTTAGCTTTCACCGAAATTTTATCATTCACTCTTTTTTTTTTCTTGAGTTTTATTTTATTTTTCATTTTTACTTTTTAAAATTATGCAATAACATTTTACTTTTTTAAAATTTCATTTTAAATTTAACTGTATAAAATTTTACAAAAAGAGTTATCCTTTATTAATTACTTAGAAGCAAAACAAATTGATACAAAATTAAAAGAAAAAAAGGAAGGGCTTAAAGTAACAAATGCAAGAAGGCTAGTATAAATTAAATTTACTGTCAAAAAAGAACATGTATGAATGTAATTTACACTACAGTCAATCACAGTAAACCCCTGAAACCTGTAATTTTACATGGCTGATGATGAAGATACACAGTGAGCAAAAAAAAAAAAAAAAAAGAAAAAAAAAGACAGCCGTGAAAATAACCTACCCATTGTTTTGCACATTGAGCAGCCGGCGGAATTCTTACAGGATATGCTACAAGAACAGTAGACCGGTAAGCATGATTATAGGCAGAAGTAAAGCTAGCATTCCCCGTATTTGATCCCGCGATGAACCATCATTGCTCATCTGCCCCGCGTTGACAAATTCAGTTCTTCCTGTGTTGATATTTGTTGAGACATTGACCGACATTGAACCTGATCTCAATACACAATGGAGCAGATTCAGAGTCGACATAAACTCGATGAGATAAAAATGGAAACGAGCATTGGTATTCCGAATTTTAACATCTTCCGCACTTATTGAATATGTCCTTTTAACAACGTGATGGTGGAAAAGTCGTTTTACAGGATTTAGGAGGTTGTTGAACTGGAGATTATTGGATAAATCTATTCTAGTGTATAATACGAAAGTTCATTTTGACACTTACAGTCATAGTTGGTCCATCCGATCCGTTGATTCACCAAATCATATACAAAGATTTTGTCTTTTAGAACAAGATCTGCAAAAGAAAAAGGAGGAATATTTATGGCTTACTACATCATGCAGGCAAAAATCATCCAGCTAAGTGACATATAAAGCATTAAAATTTCAAGCACAAAGCTAAGCTTAGGCCTATAAGTAACAAATTATCACTTTATAGAAAGCCCAGAATTCATGAAGTCTCCAAACAAGTATAACGTAATTGATCCGAACATTCTGTGTAGTGAAAATACCTCCTAAAATTGTTATCCTTTGACCCTGAATTTTCTGAAAGCCTATGCACCAACTTGCAGAACCACCCTGTAAATAAAAGTCAGCCGTTTTTCATTCAGAAATTCAGGATATGAAATAAAAACGACACAACATACAAAACAAGGAAGTCCGTTCAGACTGATGTTAGATTTTAGAGCTTGCCTCAATATACTTTCATTTTGGAATTGAAGCATGGGCTAATATGAGATTCAAACGGCTAAAAATACAAAATAGAAAATAAATAACAAAGAACCCCATCAAACTATTTTGTTCAAATGAAGAAAATCAGACAAGCTCTACCGTATAACAGGAAGAAAATATGATACAGTAGATAGAAATCTATGTATGCATGTCCAAAGCTTTAGATAACTTACGATAGAATTCTGCTGTACAAGATAGTCTTGCGGATTTAAAATCAAGGATGCACCACCAGCAAAGTTCAGACTAATTTGAGGGAATATGTCGTTGACACTAAACAGAATGTTAACATACTGTCAGTTACGAGTTACAATCATCAGTCACTGAAACGAACTGAAATAATATCAGTGGGGAGTCAACCTGGAGGTTATAAGGTAGCATTGATTTCCTTTGGAAAGAATAGGGCGCACGGTTTGTGAAACAGCATTTGTGATCTGCACAACAAGAGAATAGTTAATCACTAAACTCGTGATTCACAACTAATATCAGAAAACAAGCAAAACAAGTGAAAAGCATATATATATATATATATTTTTTTTTTAAATGATAGTTGATCTTCTTAGTGTTGGCCAAGTATTGGTCAAACCTAGCTTGAGACTTACAGCACTCATGAAAGCATCATAAGCTTCATCAGCTAGGTATGCTAAAGTTGTCCCGGAATCAACTATTGTTCCTTGGTTGTTTGATGTAGAAAACACTGATGGGTTTATTGATAAAACTTGTCCACCAACTGAAATGCTCCGCAGATCAAGATTATAGTGAGGCCTGAAATTTCGTGGTGCAAGGATGGTTAACCAAACAGCCAACGAAGCCTTATATTTTCCAACAGTCCCCAATATACATCCAACAAGCAGAAATGGTAGCATATCTATCTCATAAACCTATGTATGTAAGATTGCGTACCACATTATACAGAAAACAAATAAAAGAAAACATACTGTGATGGGACAAGCGGAGTGTAAACCATATTCGGCTCCAAAATCTCGCCAAAAACAAGTATACCCCCACCACTATTACTTCCTTTTAAGCAGTGGGAAAAAACTTTGGGAGTTATTCCCTGTGATGAAAGTTGAGAGATTACAGATAAACTCTGCTGCCCAAATCCAAATATTCCATCAACAGCTCTATCGGACTTTGTCAAGTCCCCGGTCTGCAACACGCTACACCTGTTTCACAATCCACAATTTAAGCCAACAAGTAACATCTTTCCAATCAAACAAATTGGAAACAACACGATTAGCATCGCGACGTTGATGAACTATTTAGCTCACCCGAACATAATGGGTGCTGTAGAATTAGTAATCACAGATCCTTCAAGAACTGAATTAAAATGCAACAAGTCCGCTACATAATAGCCTGATGTTCCACTACCATCTCCATACTGAAATGTGTAACTGCACTGATTACTCTGACCCGAACAGCCGGAATCCGATGATTGGAGACCTGCACTACATCTTTGGTCTGAACATGAGACCAATGAAGCTGTTGATGAGCTTCCAGGATCATACAAATTAAGCTGAATCTGTAAGAAGAGAAAAAATAAAATAGTTGCTCATTTCATTTTCTCTCAATCAATTACCAAATTGAAAATGAAAAAAATACAAGCAAAAGCGAATTTTACTTGAAGTCCACTAGATTGAGGACAACCATTGCAGGAATTGCACCCTATCCATAAAACATCACTTCCAGTATCAATCTGTACATAAAATTCCCTTGGAGGAGACCCTAATTGTACTTTTGTATAATATAACCTAAACACACACACAAAAAAAGAAATAAATCAGTAAATTAAAAGAAAAAGCAGCCAAAGCAAAGCATAAACAAAGAAAAAGGGAAAAAATTACTGTTGTAGTATACAATTAATGAACCCCAAAGTAAAAGAGACACTAAAAAACTTTAACAAAGTGAAGGACAGAGAAGAAGCTAATAAAAATGATAAATTTCATGTAAATAGTAAATACCCAACATTGAAAATTAGTCAGATATTTAATTTCTCAATCCAAATTTAGAAACCAATGATTCAAAACCAAGCCTAAATTCAAAAAAAAAGAAAAAAAAAAACCAAGAAAAGTGCATTAAAGAAAATTGATTGGAACTTATTTACCCAACGAGAAACGGATCATAGGTCCCCATAACAGGAAAATCCACAACGCCACCAGAAGAAGACTGCAACAACCTTCCGTGCCTGAGTCTATCTCGTTCTCTGAGTTGATTCAGCTCCAACTCATGACTCGCCAGAAGAATTTTTCTCTCCAGCTTCAAAGTTGCAGGAAAACTACCCATAACCACCGCAGCCTCAAAAAGCAAGGCCACTATCAAAATCCAGGTGGGAAAAACCGCCGCCATTTTCCCCTTGCTCTTCTCTTACAAAAGCTCTGGAGTAACTATCTATGTCTTTGGCTTTTTGTTCTTTTAACAAAATTATTTCCCTCTAAAATAAAACAAAAAAATATAAGAAATTTGGAAGTGGAAAAAAGGGTTTGTGGAAAACTAGAAAAGAAGAAGGAAGATAAATGGAAGAGAAGTACTTAGGAGAGATGAGAACATAGAGGATTCTATAGCTTGAGGGAAAGCTAAAATGAAAACACCAACACGACACAACAGGTTTTCAGCAAGACATGGATTACGTTACGTTGCAAATTTATATTAAAAAATATATATATAGGTTAATATGGAATATTTTCTTTTAATTTCTTAAAATTGCGTATGCATTAGTTGAAAAAAAAGTATAATTTTAAATTTAGCCCTCAATATTTACATATTTTATCAATTTAACTTTTTTTTTTTTTTTTTGTAACAAGCTCTTTTTTTTAGCTAAATGTAACCATTAATATAAGAGTATAAAAAGCCCTTAAACTTAAAAAAAATAATTAAGCACCTTTTTTTTCACTCAATTGAGTACTTAAACTGTTAAAAAGATCAAAAGGCCTTTTGATTGTAAATTTTTACAGTTAACCGTTAAAGTTAACTGCCCCTAATTTTTTTAGTTAGAGCCACCCATGTCACAACCGCTATGTCACATGTGACAAAAAAGTTACAAAAAAATAAAAATCAATAAACGTTATAAAAATTATTAAACTTTAATAAAAAATATAAAAAAATATTTAAAATTTACTAAAAATTAGAAAAAATATAAAAATCATAAAAAATATTAAAAATGTAAAGTTTTATAAAATAAAGTAAATTATAAAATGCATAAAAAGGGCCCTTTAACTATTAACTTTAATCGTTGATCGTTAAAGCTAATGATCCATAGTTTCTGGTATAATAATTTTTATAAATTTTTTATATTTCTTTACATTTTCTATATTTCCATATATTTTATAATTTTTTTACGATTTTTATGATTTTTATAAATTTTTTCTAATTTTTAAAAAAATAAAAATTTTTGTTTTTTATTAAAATATTGATTTTAATTTTTTTATCATTTTTTGCCACATGTCACGCTATGTTGTGGCACGTGATGGCTTTAACTAAAAAAATTAGGGGCGGTTAGCTTTAATGATCAAAGGGCCTTTTTAATGAATTTTGGCAATTGAGTGCAAAAAAAAGAGAGCAGGGGTTTAATTGCTTTTTTAAAAAAGTTTGAGGGCCTTTTTGATGTATTTTGACAGTTTAAGTGGTCAATTGAGTGTAAAAATAAGTAGGGGTTTAATTGCTTTGTTTAAAAAAATTTGAGGACTTTTTACACCCTTAAATATTAATCTTTCAAAAAGAGTCAAATAACTTTTTAATGTAATGCTAACTAAAAAAGATAAATTTTAATGATGTTGGTCAACAAATAGTTTAAAAATTATAAAAATATTCAAATTTTTAGTATGAAGTACACGTAAATTACTATATGGATTGTCATGTTTAAAAATGTAATGTTTTAATCTATATTTCCATTAAAAAAACAATTCAATCCATTTTGAAAAATTAATGATGAAATTGACTTGTTTTAAAAAATTGAAGGCTATATTTAATTAAAAAAAACTAAATTGATAAAAATGTAAAATTAAAAACTTAATTTGTGATTATGCCCCCCAAAAAGAGTATATGCATTCTATAGTGAAAAGGTAACTTATGGCGTGCTTGACTGCTTGCATTTGTAGCAAGTTGATTAAAGAAATGCTGCGGATTTTGTTTATTAGGTGAATTTAAAATATGAAACTAAATTTATATTTAATATTTATTCGTTAATAAAATGTATTATAATTGTTATGATGTATTTTATTAAAAGAGAAAGGATTATATAAAACTGTGATTTCACATCATCTTTATCTCTTTTTTCAATAGGAGAATGACAAATCCAATTTTTTCTTATTATTTTTAGTTGGATTTGAATTTTGTCAGGAGTAAAAAGTTCAAAATCAAGAGGAAAAATCTGATTTGTCATTCTCTTATTGGAAATGGATAGAGATGGCGTAGAATCACAGTTTCATACAATCCCTTCTCTTTATTAAAATATTATAAAAATAATTTTCTTATGAGTACGGAGGTCCATGACATTTAAACTTTTGTTTTATCAACTTTATGTTTAAATTAGAGGCGGATTTAGCAGGAGCTGGTAGGGGCCTCAGCCCTCCCAAAATGTAAAATTACTATTTAGACTCTTAAATTTTTTTAAAAATTTTAAATTAGTAAAAGTAAAATTACACTTTACCCCTCTAAAATTATAAAAATTTAATTTAATCACTTAAAAATTATAAATATATAGACTATAAAGAATTAAAATTTCATTCAGCCCCTAAAAATTTGTTTTGGCTTCGCCCCTAGTTTAAATGTGTAAAAGAAAAAATCAGGTTAAATTGCATTATTACGTACAGAGAGTTCATAAAATTTATTTAAAATAGTATAATTTAGAGTAAATTATACAATTAATCACTAAATTAAATGGGATAATCAAACTGCCTTTAGTGGAAACGGACTTCATCAAATGTCGGAGCATCAATTGAGTACAAAGAAGTACTTTAGCCTTTAAATAGGAATTAAAAGTTAAGATGTACCCTAATTGTGGTTAGTTTAACAAATTTCTCCATGATACAACAATACGTCAATAATTGCAGAATTTCATTGTCGTGAAAAGTATTAGAATAAAGGAAGTCAGAGTTTCCTTTGATTGAAGTTAGAGTTAGGTCGAAATCTTCGACTCAAATTCTAGCCAAAAAGAAGTCGGATGCTTTAATTTAGTGTTAAGTGCAAAGGAGGCTCCAAAAGTTCTAATTTTGAATTACAGGGAAATGGTTAAGGGTTTAAGACTATTTAGAGAATCAATTGATATATACCTCAATACTTACAAGGGTATTTATTTTAACAAAATATTAAAATATAATTATAACAAAATCTATTAACAGTAAAATTTTTAAAAATCAAGTGAGTATTTTTACTATGTTTATGGTACGGTAAGATATGCCCTTCTCTTGTGTAAAACAATAGAACATTAAAAAAAAAAAATTGGAAGTATTTATAAAAAAGGACCTCAACATCATCAATGCTTCTCTACGATAACAAATTTGGTGAGGAATTTAAATCTCACAATAGTTGTTGAGGTAGGCCTCCCAAAAAATGCATATTACAAAATAAGTTCCGAAATAAATTCTTTTACAATATTTTAATAAGAAAAATCCTCTAATATTGTTTTGCCTTCCTCTTTTAACATTAAACAATATTGTACGACATGAACATTGCTGGTAATGCAGGATGATATGAGTTCGAGTGCACTGGAGCGCATTATCTTCCTATTTATGAGGTGGAGAAGGACTATAAGTAATTCTAAACATTATATAAAATAATAGTCCATAAAGGAAGTTTATACTAAGCTAAAACAATAATAATTCAAATGTATACCAACCTTTCCTCTAGTTGAGATAACTTTAAAAAGCTTGTATAAATTAAAAAAAAAAAAAAGGGGTTGTGAAAAGAAATAAAGAAACTAGAGGACAAATTTGTTTTGAAGGATAGCTATGTTATAAGATTATGATTTATGAGTCATAAAAGCTTTGTAAAGCCACAATACAACAATCAAAATGAAAGAGAAATTGGACCATTATTGTTTTCTTTGCCCAAAATTTGTGGGCCAATTTTTGCTTTTACGACTTGATAAAAATCCAAAAAAAGAAAAAAGAAAAAAAGGACACTACTTATTTAAAAAGAAAAATACCAAAACTCTCAGGAAGTTAAATTTTTTTTATCATTTAATTTCCGAATTTGCATATTTCATTATGAATGCATTGTGACTTACCATCCTACTCAATTAATGACATTTTTAGTTAATATGTAAATTTATTTTATTATTTAATTTTATTAAAATTTTAAAATTAGTTTATATTAATGTTTTCATGATAATTTTTTAATTACATAATTTTTTATTAATTAAATAATAATTTAAGTTCAAATAATTCAAAATTAAAAAGTCAATTTAATTCAAATTAATTTTATGTGGATGTGGAGGTTGGATTTATTCACTATTTTTTGATAATCATAAGTCTTCTATTGAATGAACGAAGACTATTGATTTTGAAAAAATAATAATCCAATTTTAGAAATATTAATTTTCATTAAAGACAAAGGTGCTTTATTTTTTTTGAAAATGACTAATGCATCCCTATGTGTCTTTTTCTTTTGTATTGAATAGTGTGTATGGAAGAAATGAAAATGGAAGGACATGTTTGAGAATATATCAATAAAATGTAAAATGTATTTTCTTTTCAATTTTGGGTCTGAAATTCCATGGGAATAGTTGAGTTTGAATACTTGAATTCCGGTTTTTTTTTCCTTCAAAATTGATCTAAATAAATTTATTATTTACGAAAACGATTTAGATTCAAAATATTGTACAAAAATGACTTGTTTTTTACAGTTCATGTTGTTGCCGGCAATATCATCGCTGACACCACAATCCATATCCTATAATGATTGTCCAGTATATTAAAAAAAATGATTTTTTTGGTGTAGACACTGTGCTTGTGGCATCAGTATATATTTTTTCAAATACAATTTAAAAATACGGGTATTCCGTGATTATAAAAAAAAGAAAAAAAATTTAATAGGTGTCGATAACGAGAACGCTGGCATAAAAAAAGCACTGAAAAGTTTTCTTTTTTAAAATTTGAACCGGTGTTAGCAACGTGATGGCTGACACTTATTAAAATATTATTATTATTATAATCGCCGGATACTTGTATTTTTAAATTTTATTTGAAAAAAAACACATACCGGTGATGGCGAATACAATATCAAAAAAATCAATTTTTATAGACCGAGCAATTATTACTGGATGATAGAGGATGGTGCCGACGGTGAAATTATAGATAACAACATGAACAATAGAAAATAGGTGATTATTTAATGTCAATTTTGAAAAAAAACCTTGAATTTCTGAGGCAAAGGTTTTTTTTTTTTTCAAGTAGAGAAGGTGATTGTGAAATTTGAATATAGGATTTAAGGTCAATAATAACTTAAATTATGTAAATTAATGGCTTAATGATAAATTTGGCCACTAACGTTTATAAGGTTTGTCAAAATGACCCTAATTGTATTTTTGAGCTTTTCTTGGCCATAAACCTTTATTCTTTTTTTCAAATTATTTTTTTTAACAGATTTGATGAAAGTACCTTTAAAAAAGTAAATCGAAAAAAAAATGAAGGTTATTTTATTATTTCCTATATGTAATTATTTTATTGGGTTACCTAAGTAATAGATTACGTCTCATTAAAAATATTCCACATATGAAATTCTACATCATCCCGTTAACTTTTTTAATAGTACTTTCATCAAATCTGTTAAAAAAATAAATCGAAAAAAAATGAAGGTTGATGATAAAAAAAGCCCAAAAATACAGTTAGAATCATTTTCACAAAATTTATGATTAAGCCTAAATTAATTAGCATTTCAACATAATTAGCTTCATTACATACACGCTTAGCTCATGGCTATGACTAGAGAAGGTATACATTCATTGTTTAAAGTTGGAGTTTAACCTTTTATAAATTTCAACATTATAAAAATGAATAGACTGTCATATATTTTATATTATTTCTCTATGACTAACTCGGGGAGGGGATAATAGGTGTAATAAAAACTTGATTATGATTATTTTTAAAAAGAAAAAGAAGAAGAAGAAAAGCTTGATTATGATTGATTTGCTTGAAATTAATTCCATTTCCCAACATACGTATTCAATTATTTAATTTAACACGTCAAAGATGATGATATTTTGGAAGATTCTTCGTTGAATTTCTCCATGTCAATTGGTTGATTTTGTCAATTTCAATTATCATCATGATCTTCTGTATTATAGTATAGTCAATGGACTTTATATATATGACACATGTTAACTAAAATTAAACGTTGTTCATGGAAAGTAGGGCAGCTGAATATCAGGTCAAGTATTCAACTACAGTAAAATTTTTATTTATATATCAAACATAAATATTATAAAATGTTATTTTTCAAAATAAAGTATTTTATAGGATGTTTCGATATTTATGAGTGTCAAACTCGATTATTCAAACTAGCCAACTCTAATTAGGGTATTTATTTGTTCGATAGATCAACTAACACGTTTAAGTTTAAGAACTCGAGATCTATTAGTGTCGAGATCCTCATCTATAAATAAACTATCTTTTTCTTTTCTATTCTCAACGAAAATGAATTCTCAAACTCTATTTTGCCAAAAAAATAAAAATAAAAATAAAGTAGTTGTCATTTTCTACTTATTTTTCTAGAACAAGTGACCGCTTTAAGATTTGAACAATATCTAGCTCACCATGCTACCAATGTGGTAAAATTTCCTACTCAATTTTTTAATTTTGTTATCATGAATTATTTTTTAAGTTTTATGAAATTAAATATTATTTTTGTAATTTTGAGCAAGTAGATTAAATTGTTTATGCTTGATATAATGTAAGCTTCTCGAAGCTGAATGGATGCATCCAAGCACACTTGAAGAGTGCTAGATTAATTGCAATATATAAAAATGTTTGAAAAGATATGGGAATTGCTTTTCACCTTGCTGGAAAGATGGAGGCCGAAGATAAATACTTTCCATTTTTCATTCAGGGACATAACTATAACATTGGAAGATGTTGCTTTAATAATTGACCTTCCAATTGATGGGCATGTTGTAATTAGAGCTAGTGGCATCAATGTGGAGTACGTGTGTTATTAGTTGTTAGGTGTTGCATAATTTATGTATGGTACGAAATTAGATGGGAATCAGGTGAAATGCACATAGTTGAAGTGACTTTTCGTTCCTCTTCCCAACACATGCAACCGTGGATGAGATGGATTGATATGCCAGAGCTCAGGACTTTGGATAGTAGGAGAAATGTTGTTGCTAGACAAGTTAGGGATTAAGGTCCATTTCATGTATCTTCCTCTATTGTAGTCTTTGCAACATTCAGTTTGATGTCAACAACTCTGGCATATTTGTATAGAGTGTTTTGTAGAGCGACTTGGCATCATATCGATGAAATAAATGATTGTTATATGCTTATGCAAATTTGGAAATGGATACAAATGTCGTGGTTAGTGCTCATTCATCTTAGTCGAAGCTAAAAATATAATCATACGTAATATCTTAAAATGTATTAATGAACATATATTTATAAGTTTGTAAAAATATAATCGTACTTAATATCTTAAAATTTATTAACAACCATATATTTATAATTTTCAATTACATTCAATATTTGAAAATATTTAGGGCTTCCTTGGATCATACTTGTTATAAGGACCTACTTGGATGCAACAATAAATTGATCACCAAGCCGGTAGAGAGGTATGTTTGTTGATGTTATATTCATATTCAAATTCCATAGCGACTATTTCTATAAATATGGATATAATTGTATTTATTATAAATGCTTATAGTATTTGTGGATGTCATACTTGGATAATGTGACTTTTCTTGTTCTATCTATGACAACTTACGAGCACAAAGCATTATTTAAGGTGCAATGCCCACAATTTCTTTCTTTAGTGTAGAGTGGTAGGACATTGACTTGGTGAAATGATAGTTTGGGCTGGTGTAGGCTATCTTAGGTGACACACAATACATTGCAGGATAGATTTAAGGAGACGTGATAAGCATTGGAAGACGAAACATGCAAATTGAGTTGTGCTTTAGGAACAATGAACTCAACATTCCATCTATAGGGATATTATTAAGAATGGTAATTTCCGAGCTTTTGATGTATATATGTAATGGTTTATACAAATTAGTAAAGCATGGTTTTATGCGAAAGGTGATCGCGCATCGGCATTGTTCGTACATCAAGTAGAGAATTAGCACAAAATATCAAGAAATGAAAAGAGGCTTTTATTTCAAGTGTGATAGACCAATTGTAATATTTGTGTATTACAACGAAACACGAAGTATTCCAAGGATCGAACCCAATAGAGATTGGGTGATATAATGAATGGACAATGATTAAGCATGCAATTAGGAAGTTTATCTAACTAATGACTAAGTGGTATATTATGACGATCCATAAAATAAAGTTGAGTAAGCTAATTATACCTAAAATGACTAAATTGCATAAAAACCAAATATTAAAAAGTATTAATCCGATGAAATAAAGTGGTTGATTGATGTACATTTGCTAATTATCTCTCAGATTAAAGATCTAAATTGTTTAAAATCCTAATTGGTCCAATTTTACCTCTGGTCACCATTTTATCAAATTAGACGATTTAGTCTAATTTATCTCTTGACCTTACTAGACTAAAACGAGAAAGTCAAATTTGTTCACAATAGGATCTCCTCTCAGTCTCACCTATCTAAATGTTCCCTTAGAGTCGTCAATTCTAGGTTTTGAAGTTTATTCGATTTAATCTATTTTTTATGATTTAGTCTCTGAACCTAAAATTAATCATGCAACATTCCGATCAATTAATAACTATGAAGTTTAGTTCTTACCCAACGTCAAAGCACAAATCCCAACCAATTTCATGCTCAAATGGATCATTAAATAATCACAAAAGAGGTAACGATTAAAAAATGCTTAGTGAATCTTAAAGAGGCCCTTGATGGAAATGATGACAAGTAAGAATATTCCACAAATCCACAATCCAATTTAATATTTTGCAACTTTTGGTAACTAAAAATTTTAAATCTATTGAATACTTGGAATAAAAACTCAAAATAACATATAGATTATTGTATATTTTTGAACTATATAAAGAAGAAAATTACAACAAAATAAAGAAAATAGAAAATAAAGTCTATACTAGAAAAGGAAAAACCTAAGAATCTAAGGCTCCGTTTGTCTATACTAGAAAAGGAAAAACCTAAGAATCTAAGGCTCCGTTTGTTTGCCAGTAAAATATTTGACTTTTGGAAAATGATTTACTTTTCTGAAAATGATTTACTTTTCTAGTATTTAGTTGAATCTGTGTAAAATATTTTTTTGTTGTTTGCTAGATTCCCTGAAAATATTTCAAAAAAGCTATTTTAAACAAAACAAACATACATTTGAAATTTTCTTGTCTTTCAATTGTTAGCTAAGTTCACTTTCTTGAAAATATTTCAAAAAAACTACTTTTAAAAAAGCTATTTTAAATGAAACAAACATATATTTGAATTTTTCTTTTCATTTAATTGTTTAGCTAAATTCACTAAACAAAATGTGTAAACCAAACTACAACATTATGACTGAATTCACAAATTTTTACATGTACATATACATACGTAAATATAATCATGTTACACAAGGCACTTGTACAAGGAAAAGGGAAAAAAATTACAAAAATACTCATTTTTTTTATAATTGCCTTCCAAGCAAAATACCTAAGTTCGAATCCCAGCAAATGCAAGCAATTTTTTTTAAATCATTTAAAAAAACACTTACAGGAGCTTAGTTGAACAAAGCTAATAATTCCATTTTACAGCGAACTTCAATATACTTGTATTTTACAAAACCATACAACTTGTTTGATATCATAATATGAGAACACAACCCAAGCAAATACTAAGTGCTAGCTTTGTGATCTAAACCAAGTTTTTTATACATTAATAACACCCATTTCATGCTATATATAGCTCAACAAACCATGAAACACAATATTTACCAAAATTTATAAAGAACTTAAGGTGGTTTTATTATGTTTTTTCTAGAGGTGAAGCTGATGAAATCTCGAAGTAAGTTGGCCTTGGGGTTGAGGGGCAACCTACAAATTGGATTAGATCTTCCACAGCTAGCACTTGAAACTTAGGGGGTAAATTCAGTGCGATGTTGTCAACTCGGTGCTCATATATTTTACCCTTCTTGTCGAGTTTGTATTCAGAAGTGCCATCGAATCGACCACGACTCTCCCATAGGACTCGTGGAATGCCATGGATGGTCCAATAAACCATTACGACATTCTCCATTGGCTGCCATATGTCGAAACCTTTTTTTTTTGAAAGGTCGACTTTTATTTTAAAAATGAAAATGAGAGTCACCACCAATCACTTTTAGGAGGTGTGATTGAGTTACTTCATAATTTAATCGTTTTAATAAGATGTTTGATTTATTAAAACAATGTTTTTCGGTCTACAAAAATCCAGAAAACGGGTTCGGGAGTCGGTTACGCACGAGGAAGGATTAGCACCCTCATGACGCCCAAAATTGGTACCTAGTTGATTAATTAAAGTCTTGGTGTCGAAAATTGAAAACCTGAAAAGAATTTAAAAAGTATGATCCCTCTTTGTATCAATATTTTTGGCTTAAAAATGGCTTGAATAAATCGAAATAAACGTTAAAGGCCCTTTCATCTCGAGGTAACAAAATGTCACATCCCGTAAGTTAGGACACGACACCTTAAACCTTTGAGAATAAGCTTGCCTTTATTTTTATTTGAAGTCTTATGTATTTTAATTTTGAAAGGATATTCGGTTATTCAAGTTCAACGAGAAAATCGAAACCCAGTAAGTTAGGGTACGATTTTCTCGAATCTCCCGAATACCAAACATTGCCTATTTTTGAAAATTTGTTTTGAATAATAACAGGTGTAATATTTAAACGATGTGCATTTATCTTATTTGGATACAATACATTAATGGATAAATATATCTAAACTTAATGTATAGTATAATGATAAATGGAATAATATATATAATAGCTATATGGGTAGAATGATAGAATAAACAAGTAGAGGAATACTATAATAATACAAATGTAATTGTAATAATAATAACAATAATATTAATGATCAAATCATAATATTAACAAAATAAATAAGGTAATCTTAAAAATAAAGTAAAATGGAAAATGCATGATAATAAAAATAAGTAAACATGCCATGAAAATATCAAAAATAATAAAAGCAATAATATAACAAAAAAATAAAATAAAAAATGAAACAGTAATGACAATAGAGCAAAAATGTATAAATATGAACAATATAAATTTTAAAATAAAAAGTGAGACAATAATAAATAAATGAACAAATAAGTAAATAATAAAAAGAAAAATTCATGAAAAACTAAAATTGCAATAATAAATAGATAAATAAATAAGTAAATAATAACAAAATAAAAAAAAATCCCATGAAAAGGTTGAAATTAACTGAATAAAGGGTTAAATCAAAATTAAAACGAAATTACGCGTCTAAATCGCAATAAACAAATATTTAGATAAGGACTGAATCGAAACCAAAATGAGATTTAAGGGGATAAATTGTAAAATTATAAAAAAAAAGAATAAAAGACTAGAACCGAACGCACAAAAAAGAACGGGGATTAAATGGGAAATTATTCCCAGACATTTCCCCTAAACGCACCATTCTAAGAGGTTAAATGGTCGGAGGACCAAAATAAAAAAAAAATTAAGTGAATACATTTAAAAAGATAAAAAAAAGGAAAATAGGATTAGATTGAAAGGCCTTTAAAAAGCGGAAGGGCCGAAATCGTAAATAACCCATTTGTCCAAAACGCGCGGATCCTCTGAACGGGTCAGGTCAACGTGTGGATCTTAGGGGTGAAATGACGTCGTTTTAGGGCTACTATGGCCAGCCCTAAACGACGCCGTTTAATGGGCCTATAAAAGTCAATTTTTTTTAAAAAATATTCATTCTCTTCCCACCCTTTAAAAAAAAAAAAAACTAAAAACTCTCTCAAACTCTCTCACCCCCTTAGGCCAGGGTAACTCCTGCAGAGGCTCTGGTCATCGGAAGGTCGGCCACCGACGACGGCGCCGTCGTCCACGATGGCCGAAAAATAAAAATTTTTCCTTTTTTAGCCCTTCGCCTTCCCGAGCCTAGATTTGAGGGTAAGATACCCAAATAACCCACCAAAATTTTAAAAAAAAAAGAAAAAAAAAGAAAAAAAACCGAGGGATCCTTCAGTTTTTAGAGTTTTCTTTTTGAAAAAGGTCAGCTTTCATCGGAGGTGATGGCCTCGGCTACTCACGGCTATAGAACACGAATCATCAGGTATGTTTTTTAAGCCTTTTCCTTTTTATTTTATGCTTTATTTATAAAAATAAATTCGTAAAATAAAAAATCACCTTTGGAATTTTGAATTTTTTTTTCTCTGATTAATCTTTTTTGTGTCTGTAAAAATTACATTGATAATTTTGTGGCTTTTATAGTTGAAGAGATACAATATTTTTCTTTTTTTGCTTTTGTTTGCTACTGTTTAGCCACTGTTGCTTACATGGTCTCTGTTTCTGCTTCTGTGGTCCTTTTCTTTCTCCTTTCTTGTAGATGGCGGAGTCAAAGGAGGAGAAAAAAAACCAGACCTTTGCCATTTTGGTACAAAACGGCCAAGGCGCTAGGCTTCGGGCGGCGTGCACGCTGCGAAGGCACGAGGAGGGGGTACGGCGCATTAGGGTTTAGGTCTTTTTTTTTGAAAATTTTTTAAGTGTTTTGGGCTATGGGCTAAGGTTAATTTTGGGTTATATTGGGCTGTTGTAATTTGGGCTGATAGCTATTGTAAATGGACTTTGATACTTGGACTTGTTTATTTATTTTTGGTTTATTATTATTTGATGGGCCTGGGCAAATTGGGCTATTACACCATACACTGACAATGTCTATCCAAAGAGCTTTGAAAAATATCCTCCCATGGAATCGCAGTACCTAGAAGATTGACTTATAATTGTTGATTCCGATGAAAGTATTGAGAGGATCTTTGAATACAATGTCATCCCTAAATAGAGGAGAAGTAACTTTGTTAGAATATGGAGCATAAAGATGGACAGTATATGAGAAAATTAATCCTTCTGCATTTATAGAGGTGTCACATAGAAAAGCCCATAATCTATTTACATGAAAAAGGCAGCAGCATGCCTAAACCTAGTGGCATATGCTATTTATGCACATACGGCATAACTTTACCCAGTATTATTAAGACAAGCACCTAGGCATTGTGCCTTAGCATCAAACAAAAGCACCTGAAACCCCTTCAGGCCAGGTTCATTTAGTAGGCACAAGTTCGACACCCCTAGGCATGCACTTTTGTAAGGAAACACACACAAAAAAAAGAAAAACCATTTTGAAAAGGGATCCTTCTCAATATTAAAGTATACGACGATAGACACAGGACCAAAATAAATCATGCACACCAGCCAACAAAATTAAAAGAAAATTTAGCTTGTTCACTAAACAAATTTGACCAACTTTCAGAGTTTATTATCATAAGTATAAATCTTAAGCTTATTACACACACAAGCACGTACTCATCAAGACTAATAAATATACAAAAATGTACACACATGCATGTTGCACCTTATTTCACTCGAGCAAAAACGCTTTAGCGTTTCGTGCCTTAGTCAATTCAAGGGTTTGAACGTGTAGAGTGCACACCTTGCCCTTAACAAAACCACCTTTGCCATCCATCAATTTGTAAAACCAATCAAACATGGATACTATTAACAGAGTTCTCTATGTTCTAAGCTAAGAGCCAATACTTTCTTCCTTATACAAACACACACACACAAACAATCAACATTCAAACAAACAACCAACATTCAAAAACATTTAATTGCATAAAAAACATAAGCTTGGAATGAATTAGTACGCGTTATGCAAACAAATGTCATTACCTTTCTCTTTTTTTTTTCTTTTTTTTTAAATTTAACGATGAGAATTCAAAATCAGCAGATGAACAAGGAAGACTTTAAAAAATCAAATTTATTTTACAGAATTCTCAATTATTTACTCCATTGCAAAGAAATCAAATGCGGGAAAATTGAATTCGAACCTGTAAATATCAAAACTGAGCTCTCTGTAGAAGATGCCCGGGAACTCCTCTCTCAAGGTCCGAATAGCGTAACCCATATTAACGTAATAATCCTGCTTCTCCTATTCCTCTTTGCTGGGCTTCGATCCTTGCTTCACTGGAGCCAAAAATTGTACGTACAACCTCAAGTTTTGGCTCAAACCCGAAATCGTAGTGCCGGTATCTTTAACATCGACCCTAGCGTTGGTCATTGACCAAACTTTCTCATCGTCGTTCTTCGAAATCGCGCAACTCTTGAGGAATTTCGGGCGACGGGTAGGGTACCTGGAAAATTTGCTAAGAGATTGAAAAAAAAAGATAGATAGATAACAAAAATTAGAATGATCGAAGAGATAAAAATGGGTAGACTAGAGAGAATATAGAGGAGGGTACCTGGCAATGGCACTGATTTGCAACCCAAGTGGAAGGGGAAGGGGAAGTGGAAGAGGAAAGGGGAGAAGATTTAGTAGAGTGTTGGGATGTGAAGGGAAATAGATTGGAAAATGTCTTATCGAAAAAAAAGTGTAAGACATTTTCCCAAAAGAAGACGTCATTTTCTCGTGTTTTGGAAAAGCTTTTACAATGGGAATTTATTTTCCACCAAACAAACGGTGGAAAATGATGAAAATATTTTTCAGAAAAGGTTTTACAAGCAAACAAACGGAGCCTAAATGATTGAAGGAATAAAAAGATGATGATAGAAAATGAATGTCTCTTCTTCTCTAGCTTTTTGTGCCATAAAGAGGCTTTAAATAGTCTAATTTTTTAACTCCTAATAATGCCTTTAAAAGTTGTGGCTGACTTAAGCTTGTCAGGACCCAAAATTGCCTTTGCAGTTTTTTCACCCGTCAAACTTCAATATCGCAACACCTAGACTTTGCTGTCATGACGCCCATGGTAGTTAGGACGAAGGGGTCATGGGATGCTCTCGGTGTCGCGACACACCCTTGCTGATGTCACGATCAAGATAATAAGCCATTGGTTTCAATAACTTCATTTTTTGGGCTTTGAGTCACAACCTCAAGGGCTTTGAATCACTACGTCAAAGCTCAGTGTTGTGACACCCATGCTTTGTGTCACAACCTCCACAACAAGCTGCTTTCAAGTTGAGTTTTGGTGAAGTTCACTTCCTCGAAGTGACGGGAGATCAATGTTGCGACAAACAAGGATTGTGTTGCGATCCCCGCCACAATTGAAGTCCTCCTTGATGTTTGACCTTAATCATCTCCCTACACAAGCTCAAACCAATCATTAGACTCCTAATGACATAGTTTTGCCAATTTGGGTCTCAAAAGTGGTAACATATAAGAACATCTAGCATTAAAACTAAAATCTAGGAATTGATAAAAAAAGTATTAAAAAAGTTTGTAAACTACTTGAGACCAAGTTCATTAAGTACTCGGGAGAGCCTATTTTGACATATCAAAGTACAACAGATCAAACTCTCCTACACTTAAGTCATTGCTTGTTTTCAAGCAAACACTTAAGACACTAACACATGCAACTAAACAACCCTTAAGCGATGGTTAGACATGGTAATTGATCAATAGATATGTATAATGCAATCAATTCCTCTAACATACAACTTAAGAATGACGAATAGTAAACTCACAACTTTGAGAGTAAATCAAATTAGTTCACAAAATTACAGAGTGAATAGACATAAAGGCAATCATGTAAAACTGTCTTAGTTCATATTATTCCATCAAAATAATTTATGTAGATATGATGTATATACATAAGAAGGAATTTCATTTATTCATGTCTCAAAAATAAGTATTGCAAGTTAGGGATGTATAAACAGAGATGTTAAGGTCACATAGGAAATGAGTTTCATATCGAACGCATATTTTGGTCAAATTTAATTATCTAATAATATAAATTGATTGTAAATAATCATTGTTGTTCTAACAACGAATGTGACATCTTGTAGCTTGAATGATCTCCTATTGTTTAAATAGAATGGCTTTGAGATCGGCATAGTACTGCGCTATCCATCCTCTGATGATCTCCACCTCTGTTTGTCGTTGCTTCACCAGCCATTCTGGATCGCTTGCATTTTGCGCAAGTATATCCAAGCAATGAGATCCTGCATTTTATACATAATTTTCATTACCTTTCTTTTCCATTTTTCTATGCTAATTTTAATGGACTAATATATATATATATATATATATATATATATATATACTTACCATTTACAGTTTTCACAGCAAGAATACTTTCTGAAATATTTTCCAGAACCCTACAATAAATTTAAAAAATAACTTAAGAGATAAATTTTGACTTCTATTTTGTATACTAGACTTTTTTCATGTATGATTATTACCCGCCCCGACTGTAAGGATCTCGCAAACCATTTGAAAATATGATGTTGCTACCAAATCTTTGGAGAATAAGTTTTATATCCTGCAAAATTTTGCATTTTTAAATAATTGAGTTTTTATCAATAATAAAATACTAAAAAATAAGAGAAGAAATATGGTGAAGAAAATATTAAAAGTACATGGCCACCGTAGTAAGAAGTGACCCAATGAGGGCGAGGAGGAACACCAAAGATTGTCTTGCATTGTTGTATAAAGCTGTTTAGGTTGAACGGCTGAGGTTGGAATATCGTTCTGTTCCCGATACCTATGGGTATCACCATTTCACTGCATGTCTAAATATATATATATATGTCATAATATGATTTTAAATTTTTATACTAATTACTTCGTTTAAAATATTAATTTATATTTTTTATTAAAAACTTTTTAATACTGAATTATCTAATAATATCGTAAAAGTAAAAAAGACTAAAATGTAAAATTAAAGTTTATAGATTAAAATCATAATTTAACTCAAAAAAAAATAAAAATCAAGAGATGGATTGTTTAAAAAAAATCATATTTCTCATGATCGTGCTGTTTCATTGTTTATGGGTTGGGAGAGAGAAATAGCTTTAAGTATTTGTATCAAAAAGAACATATATAATTAAAATTAAAAAAAAAGGTTCATTTTCAATTTAATCGTCTTAATTAAACCTTAATTAAATAATCATTTATGAGGAACAGATAACAACTTCCAAACAAAGCAATAAACGTTGCCCCAAAGTTTGTTCTATATATATCTTGTTGGTTTTAGCATTGTCATATTCATGGCATTAATATTGTCAATATTATTTATTAATCTAAGAAATTAATTTATTTTAAAAATAATATTTTGAATTTTAACATCTAAAATATGTATTTATTTAATTTTTTCAAGGTTAGTCTTAGATAATATTTGGTGAAAAGAGTATGTGAATATATACCTGCCATCTCCATCCTACAGTTGTTTCGGATTCATTGGTTGGTGGATTAATATAGCAAGAACGATTCCCTCTATAAGCAACAACGCCTGCAAAAATCTTACTAAGAATATCTTGCTTTTCATTTGCTCCATTGATTCCTCTACATATCACTGTTACTGGATATCGTGGGGGGCTATCATATTGTGCTGCGTAGGCATACATATTCTTCAACGCGCTTTTTAGCTCTGAAGATTTGTTCAGAGGTCTAGTGGTCTAGTAACCAACAAAAGCAATTTATTGGTTGATTTGAGATTGCATAAATTACATGGATTAAATTTCGGGTTTTAATTGTACTTTGATAGAATTATATGCATGCTTTCAAATGGAATGGGGAAATTGGATGTTCATACTTGCAAGTTTTGAATATCATGCTGAGGGTAGAAAGACCATTGGGTTGGGAAGCAATTTTGTCGATTTCAGACCACGAATTTCGTATGGTTTGGTAGCAGGTCTCACTCGCTTCCTGTACATGATTTCCATATCACATTAAAATTGAATTCAGGAGGTGAAGAAAAATTAAGACGAAAGTTAAGCGTACTAAATACCCTAAAATCCTTAGTGACGACTGAATAGTAAGCTCCCATTGGTGTAATTTTGTCGAAGTAAAGAATTGGAGCTGATGAGGCCAAAGCTCCCAAAGCAACATGAGGATACTTTAAACGTAACCATGAAGCAAGCACTGTTTTCATTTCCATTGAAAAACAAAAATGATTACCAACAGTAACGGACAGGGGCGATAAAAAATTATACAATTTTAAGGGGTCCAAGTTCAAAAAATTTGGGCTAAAAGGTTAAGAATTTTACGATAATGATTGTACTTAACTTCCTCCATAGGATCCTCCAACAACGATGACCGGAGAATAAAAAGCACGAAGTTTGTTCTTGATATGCATGATGATTTCTGCATAGTCAGCTATAGCTTGTGCAGAGTTGAAATACCCCAAAGTGCTTGCATTTTTAAAGGCTTCTTCTCTTGATCCAAATGGTATTGATTTCCCATAGTATCGATGCTGATCAAGGTATATATATCGATAATCAATGTCATAGAAACTTGTTTTTCTTTTTTAATATAGTTTCAATTCTTTACCTCAATGTAGACGAGGAGAGCATTGAAGTTAACGGCATTATCATTGAGAAAACCGATTACGGTAAGAGAACTGTCGAGAGGCGCCTCCGCTCCGAGATAGGCTAAAATGGGCGTATTGTTGTTTGCTCCGCCCCAATACTTGAAATTCATGACGTATCTTTGTTGGAAAGTGGCGTAGCTTTGAGGTTGGTAGTTGAAGTGATCAAATGTTTGAGGGTAATAGAAAGTTTGAAGATCATCTGAAACTGCTGCCGAAGATAAAAGGTCAGGGTCTTCCATGATTATTCCTCTCGTCGGGCTAAGCCTCGGAATGTCGGTCCAGCCGGCAGCGATGCCAGTCGACGTAATTGAAAGAATCATAACCATGAATTGAACCCATTGGACTGGAAATTTAGGAGAATAGTTCATTGCTCTTAATTTATCTACGAAACAGCTGTATGATTTGTTAGGCTCTGTTTTTTTAACTTCGAAGGTTTTGGCAATGCCAGGGTCCAAACAACAATTACTCATATATATATATATAGTAATAAGGATTTTACTTAGTATTTTCCTCCCAAAAGAATGCTCACAAGAAAATGAGTACAAATAAGCATTTGTTTGCTCTAAAACTTTGTCCATCTTGCATGTTTCTTTTAAGAAAATGCAGTCTAGATTTAAATTATTATTATTTGAAGACAGTCTACATCACCATCGTTATCTATACTATTATTTAAATATGTGATTGAGTTAATATTACAAGTCAACTCCACATTAGATATTTTAAATAAATTTAATTATTACGAGAATTTTTTTATTTTTATTTATAAAATAAACAATAAAAAATTGCAATGGTTAATATTTGAACTTAACCATAATCATCTATAACTTTTTTTTATTTTACCTATAGCCTTATTTTAATATTCTTTTATATAATTTAATGTTATTACATAAATTGTTTCACCCCACATTCAAAGACGAATTTAGGGGAGTTGATAAAAATGAAGTAGAAAAACCTAGATTCGAAATGAACAAATTCAAACTCGAAAATGATCTTTCTGAATCTCGAAGAATGAGGGGTAAAGGAATTGATCGAGAAATATCTCTTGTTCTTATTATAAGATCGTGTGATTGGATCCGTAGATGTTTGGTAATTTTTTTTTCTTTTTTGAGAATAATCAAAAATGAAAAGTGTTCAATTGAAACATGGAAACCTGACTGAATTTGTCCTAGCTACTCTTCGGGACAGAGTAGAAGAAGGGAGGAGATTCTCGAATGAGTAAAAACACCCAATGACTCGAAAGAATTGAATGAGGAGCCGTATGAGGTGAAAATCTGACCCCACTAAAATTTGAAAACTTTCTTTAAAACCTTTTGAAGTTTTAAAATTTTTTATTTTGATATTATAATTAGTGTTTAAGAAAAGAACAAATTTGTGTTTGGCCCCAAAAAAGTTTTTAAATTTTTTTTAATTGGATTTCTTTTATAAAATATATAATTATTTATGATAAATTTAGTAACACTTTTAGTTTAATTTGGAAAACTAATACAAAGTAGTCCCTTAATATTAATTTGGTAAAAATAAAGTTTAGTAATTGTAACATCTAAGTATAAATGATATCTAAATATTAATTAGGTAAAAAATAAAGTTAAATAATTACAATATTTAATACAAATTAAGCATTTAATTTATTTTGTTTTTCCTAAATTTTAGTAATTAAGATTATCTCGAATTTAAAAATACTTAAAAGTAGGCTCTGCCCATAACATGTATATATCTCAGCCCCGTTATCAATAATTCTAACTTCGCCCTTCACACATTATTTTTATATATCAATAATGCCATTTATTGAATTGGTGTTTGTTACAGGCCAATTTTGGCCAACTATTATAAGGGCCTATTTAAATTAAACTTACCCCTAAACCCAATTACAATCCACTCACAGCCCAATAACTTTACAAATCCTTAACCCATTTACAAAAATCACAACCCAAACATTAGCCCCTTACCCAAAACAACCCAAGACCCAAATCAAAAAAAACACTCAGCAACCCTAACCCCTAAACCGACTCAGCCACCGCCCTTGTCACTTTCACCGCCCAAGTTGCCTGCAAACATTAAAATAGATTAGACAGGAAGCAAAAAAGAGAGAAATGTATGGCTATTTAAAAGCCAAATCCACAAAATTGTAAAGGGGGGGATTTTTCTTTGATAATACAAGAGAAATCAGATTTCAATAACAACACCAGCAATAGATTCAAATAACGAATAGCACAGTTCAAATACAAATAGGCAGAGGAAAACACGAAAAGAAAAGAAAAACCAAAAAAGGGAAATCGAAGGTGATTCCGTTGTTTTTCTTTGCTTCCTAAATCTGTTTTTCTTTCTATTTTTTTTTCTTCATTTCTAAACAGATATATAGATATATATTCGAAAATAAAAAAATAAAAAAATTTAAAAATTTTTACCTTTAAACCATCAGTCAGACGTGTAGGCTTTACTCCGCCCGACCTTTCTCTCTCTCTCCCTTCCTTTTCTCTCCCCTTCTTTTCTTCTTTTTTTTTCCTTTCTCCGTTTCAAATGAATCAAAAAAAAAAAATTTTGTATTATATAGGGACCAAAACGGTGCGTTTTGGTCCCTGCCTCATTATTAAACAAAACGGCGTCGTTTTAGAAAGCGGGTCGGGTCGACCCGACCCGCACCGGAAGGATCCGCGTGTTTTTAAGGCGGAAGGGCTATTTATGCATCGGCCCTTCCGCATTTTTCTGCATTCCACAATCGAGTTTTTGCTATTTCGATTTGGCCCCGAAAGTTGTTGCGTGTTTCAATTTGATCCCCCTTGCACAACAAGCTTTTTATGAGATGGGAAAATTTCTGTTTGGGTCCCCAATGTTTAGCGCGTTCGGATTAATCCTTATTCTGCTTTTTATTCTAAATTCACCCCAAAAGTTTCGATTTTAATTCTATTTCATCCCTTATCTTATTTTTCTTATTTTCTTCATTTTAATGTCATTTGTATTAATCATTACTTGTATTATTATTATTATTTTTTCCCATTTTATTATATTATTGTTGTTTTTATTATACTATTATTATACTTATTAATAACATTATTAGAATTAATATGTACTCACACTTAATATACTATGTATGTATTTTACTTTCAATATTATAATTTATTTATATTTTTGGTATATATTATTTCACGTACATATTTATCTACTATCTTTTATATATTCTCACGTATATATATATTCTTTATCGTGTACATACATCCTTTATTATTATTATTAGTATGTAAATACATTTTTCATGATTATAGTATTCCTAATATACATTACATATGTACTTTTAGTATTGTATTTTTATATATTATGTATACATACGTTTTGTACATACGATATTATTCGTATATATCATTATATATCATTACACTTATCATCTTTACTATTATAATTTATTATTCTATCTTAATACTATATTATGTATGTATTATTATACGTTATGTATATACGTTTTAATATATCATGTCTACATATATTATGTATATTAATTTACTCATGGTTTCATATTTTTTTTATTATTATATTTTTATTATATTTTCAAATATTTAAAATTATATTATCCATGTATGCCATTTTATTATGTATATATTTTAGCATTACAAATTATGTTTTACTATCTTAAGCGTTATTTCAAATATTATATACGGTATATCTTTAGCATTATCATTATCTATGTATATATGTTTTATGTAACTCACCCAAACTATCAATTTCTCACAGACGTATATTCACGTGTGTTATGTCTTGTATTTAGTACTATAATTTTATCTCGCATGTATTGTCTTTGTTTTTATATTACCGTCATATTAGTTACTTGCTTCCATATGTTCTTTGGTTTGTCATCATTTATTTATTTTTTTACTTTGCGTTGTTTTAGAGAGTTATTATTTTTGTTTTTTTAATACATAAGGCAACGTATTGGTTTAATACAAGATCACCGATTTCATCGCTATGTTGGGTGAACATCAATCGACTTGTGTTAAAATAATACGTCCTTCTCAAAAATTAAAACTTAAAACTTCTCATCATCTTTTTTGATAAGATAACGACTAAATTTTAATTTGAACTCGTATATTTGAAAATCAAGACAACATGTATTTATAAGATACCAATTTTGGGCGTCGCGAGGGTGCTAATACCTTCCTCGCGAATCCGACTCGAACCCTAATTTTTCTCGGCTTTTAAACGACCTAAATTTAGCCTTCCTTTTGTTTTAAAAATGAATCTGATAGGTGTCCGATCACACCTAGAAAAAAGGATCGGTGGCGACTCCTGGTTTGTTTTAAAGCCAAATTTGAATTTCTAAATTTCTAATAAATCGCCACAATTAGCGACCGAGACCAAAATTTTTACGTCGCTACAGCTGGCGACTCCACTGGGGACCCGGTTTTGAGAGTCGAGTCGAATTAAACACGTTTTGGCAAAATTTTCAAATTTCCTTGTTCAAAATAAATATTTGGTCGTGATCCGAAAATCTCATTTTCAAAAATTCATGCATTTGTATCGTGTTGTAAATGTTTCTTCTAACTTGTTATTTGTTTGTTTTTCAGTTTTTATGGTTTTAAGTCTGGTTTAGTTTCTTTAAATAAAACGTAAAGGTTTATGAGTTTTCCCCCACACACCGTGCACTTGCATTTTGCATAACATGAGTTCTAAACCCGGGCTCCGTCCGTTTAAGTGAAAGTAAACGCTACGCCTTCGTGAGTTAACTCGTCCCTCCACACAGGCTAGTGAATACTTTCGGGTTACATATGACTTATGCTTTCGTGAGTTAACTTGTCCCTCCGCATAGGCATAAGTAAATGTAATCCCTCGAATTGAACTCGTGAGCTTATGATGAGCTACGACCGAGGCTTCGTACTAGTCTTAGTAGACGGCACAGCATTTAACAAGTCCGTCAAGTACCTATCTAGAACCAAAACCGCATGTAACGAACCATACGAGCTATCCAATTAGAGCCATGCCGAACCTCTGTCCGCTTATAGTCACCAAAATAAGTACACGGGGAAGTGCTTTTTGCCTTTCATCTACACTGTCTATTTAAAAGAATTGGGTTGAGTAGTTTAGTTTGTTTCTCAAATTATATTTGTGTGGTGTTACTAACCAAGTTTGTTTGTTTTTATTTTTATTTTCATCAAGCATCATAGGCATCACGTTAGGAAGGTGTTGATTAAAGGATAGTTGCCAAAGAACGGGTTTCTGATGGAGGAGTCAATTACACAAATAATCGAGAAGAATGCCGTGGTTTGGGACTGGGCTCTAAAGACTCAGAGAGAAAAAGGGGACAGCCTAGTGGAAGGGTGTGTTGCCAATTTGCCCGAACATACAACTGTGAATGTCCGCCAAAATAACCTTGAGGATTTGGTGCGAGTCTGGAATCAATGGGATTCAGATACTAGGGGCATTTTCACCGAGAGGTATGGAGATATAGCTCACTTAATCACCATCCGTGTAGATGAACAGTTGATTCAAGCCATGGTTCGATTCTCGGGGCCCGCTTATCGCTGTTTTTACATTCAATCAAGAGGACATGACTCCAACCATAGAAGAGTATGTCGCTTTACTCGCATCGACAATGTGCAATTCGGCAAGATATACGTGAAGGAGCCTAAGCCATTGACCTTTAGGAAAAATTAGTAAGACCGATGCACATGACTGATGCATGGGCCGAGAAACAAATAAAAAGAAGAATGAAACCGTTTGCATTCCATGGTCCAAACCTACGAGAATCGGTTACGAGTCATCCGGACATATTGAAGAGAGTTAATCTATTCGCCTTGGCCATTTACTTGTTTGGTCATTTTCCGAGAGTTCTCGGACATATTGAGGTCGCAGATTTGATTTCTTCGAAGGCTAAAACAAGGAGTCAACCCCGCCCGATTATCTTAGCCGAGACATTCTGTGTCCTTGAGTACTTGTCGAAGGGTAGGAAAGGGACGATTTATCTGGTGTGCACAATTTGCTCAATGTTTGATTTTCAGTCATTTTTGGAAAGTAGAGCGCACTCCATTCCACATGTTTTCAAAAACATTCGCCCGCTAGAAGCTTACCTCAAGAAAGAATGGCCGAGAGAAGTCACCGAACAACATTGGGTATCGGGCTCTTCGTAATCTTCGCACGAGGATATAACGTAGAGAGCACCTGGATCCGTCCTTCAGTCCTGCTATACAAATGTGGAAGCCAAGATTGGGTACCTTTACTCGGATTATGGGGAGGAATTGGATATGCCCCGCTATTAGTCCAAAGGTAATTTTCTTCGCGACAATTTATACCCGCAACCGGAGGGCTAGTGCAGTCCGAGTTCGCTTTCATGGGTGAAGGATATATGAAGAAAGTCCGAGACACTGCAAAGTCTTGGAATGAAATTCATTTCATGGAATTAGCCTTGTATGCTGATACCCTTACCCAAGACTATGACATATGGAGAAAGCAACGGGTAAGTAGTCAGCAAATCTCATCAACAAATTGCGCCGCCCGTAACCCTTTTTGGAGGAAATGCCGTCCGAGTTGGACATCGCTAGACAAGAATTCGAGCGAGAAAAAGCTAAGATGTCTAGGGACCTCAGTACCCTTCAAGAAGAAAACTATCAGTTGAAGATTGAAGCTCAAGTTGAAAGGTCCAGAACTGAAAAAGTACAAAGGGAGGCCGAGATCGTGAGAAACGACTTAAGGGACCTTCATTTGGAAAACAAGAAATTAAGAAGCACTATAAAGAATAGTGGATTGGGCAAGTCAACAGCTGAGTGGAAAGAAGAAATTAGCAACATCAAAGGAGGAATGGAGTTTTGGAAGGAAAAGCAAAGAAAAAGAAGAAAAAAGGCGCACACATACTGCAATAGAGTTAAGAAGGAAGAATGCCGAGTATGAAATGGTGACCGCAGAATTTGCGAATAGTCAGTCTGAATATCAAGAATTAAAGAGGAGAGTACGAGATTTAGAAAATATGCTACAATCTCGTCAACAACAATTAGATGACCTCCTGAAGGCTCTAGAAGAAAAGAACGATCAATACGATAGGGACATGCACGCGTATGAAGGAACTCTCCAAGAAAGAGAAATGCAACTCAACTTCTTGATCAATGAAATTCTCCAAGCGGCTATGCAAGTTGTTCAATTATCAGATGAAGCCGAAGTTCTCAGTTGCCAATTCCCTCCGAGCCAAAGATCGAGTATATCAGAGTTTTTAGAGCAAGTGAAGAAACAAGGCAATGTGGCTAGGAAATTTGTGTAACTGTTGGAAAAATAAAAACTTTTGTAATCTACTCTTCTGATAAATGAAATGCCTACATATGGGGCTATCTTGAAATCAACACCAAATTCTTGCATATTTATTCACAACTAACATTTATGCATCATTTATTCTTTGGACATTCATTCATTCATATACCCATTCATTCATTCATCGCATGTGCATATCACCATAGTCATCCACCGAAACTAAAAGAACCGTATAACCCGCAGTTGCAAGACTTCAAGACTGGAATCACGAATTTATACAGAACGCGTCGACAAACTAGGGCAATGGAAGCTGAGTTCAATGAGAGAATCGAAAGGATGGAAAGGGCTCAAAAGGAATTACAAGAGCAATTGGCTAAATCGCAACAAGAAACGAGAGATCTAATGGTAAGATCTCGAGAGGATTCACTCGAGCAAAGAGATCAGATGGCCAAAATTATGGAGATGATGACAACTTTGGTCAAGGGAAAGGGACCCATGCAGAACCCCGATGTTATGGAACCTCAACCGAGAATTCACCACGATCAGGATCCACTCTATCCTCCGGGATTCACTCCACTACCCGCATATACAACACAGAGAGGGTATGCTCAAGAAGAACCCACAGGCTTGGAACATCGACCTATGCCACCTGCTCCACCCACTAATTTGGGGCAAGAAATATTCGCGTTGAACCCAGGGGCTAGTCCTGCAGATCCACTAGTTCCAGATCTGGACGACCCCGCAGAAGTAGCCAAATTGAAATTGGATAATCATGACGCGAAATATAGGAGTCTAGAGGAAAGACTCAAAGCAATAGAAGGCACTGAGGTCTTCTCCGCGCTAGGTGCCAAGGAACTCACCTCACTGCACTGATCTAATTTTGCCTCCAAGTTCAAGGCGCCTGATTTTGAGAAGTATGATGGGACTAGGTGCCCAAAAGCACATCTCATTATGTTCTCATTTAAAATGACTGGTTACGTGAATGATGATAAGTTACTTATACATTGCTTCCAAGACAGTCTAACTGGTCACTCTACGTTGGTACAACCAACTCAAAGAGGAAAACATTAGATCTTGGAAAGACTTGGCATCCGTGATTCTCATGCGAGCAATATAAGCATGTATCAGACATGGTGCCAGACCGGATGACCTTACAAATGATGGAGAAAAAGCCGTCCGAAACCTTTAGACAGTATGCGCAGAGATGGAGAGACGTCTCAGCCCAAGTGGAACCCCCACTAACAAAAACGGAGATAACCGTTCTCTTTATCAACACCTTAAAGGCACCGTTTTATGACAAATTAGTGGGAAGTGCCACGAAGGAGTTTGCAGATATTGTAATATCTGGTGAGCTCATAGAGAACGCCGTTAAGAGCGGTAGAATGGAAAGTTCAGAAGGTTCGAAAAGGGCAGTGCCTATGAAAAAGAAGGAACCAGAAACCCACATGGTCGGGATGGGAAACCGCTATGCCTCTAATTCATATCCTAACCAACCCCGACCCCGAAATTTTCCACCTCCAAATTTCTATTATCCTCCTCAAACCCCTTTCTACCAAACACCACCTCCTTCCTACCCCGTATACGCTATGAACAACCAAAGACCCGTCACCACTTTTTCACAAAACACTGCACCCGTTCAAAACCAACCCAGAAATGAGCCAAGACCGACAAGGCCTAATCCCGAGAGACCACAGTTTACTCCCATCCCTGTGTCATATGGGGAGCTTTACCCAAAGCTCTTGGAAAAACAACTAATCTCTCCCCACTACATGGCACCCCTTAAACCTCCATATCCAAAATGGTACGATCCAAACGCTAGTTGTGCATACCATGCGGGGAACCAGGGGCATTCTACCGAGAACTGTCTGGCTTTCAAAAGAAGAGTTCAAGGGCTCATCGATGCGGGTATTTTGAGATTTGATGGTACTAGTAGTACGGCCGAAAATCCATTCCCAAATCACACCGAAGGGAATGTGAGCGCAGTAGGAGAGGAGGATAAACGACAAAGTAGAAGATAAGTTTCTGAAGTGAGAACACCTCTGCAGAAAATCTGGGAGGCACTAGTTGAAAAAGGGTTGCTTTATCGTTTTAACGGAGTATTCGAAGGAAAGGATGCAAAGAGTCACAGTTTTTGTGAGTTCCATGGCATTGAAGGACACGACATTCAGTCCTGTAATGAATTCAGAAGATTATTGCAAAGTATGATGGATAACAAGGAGATCGGGATTTTGTGTAAAACCGAAGAGGCCGATAATGGAGAAATATGTGCCTCTGACAATCAATCATCAGGTCCCCCTTATAGCGCTGATCGGCCATTAGTGATTTACTATGACGCGAAGAAAGAGCCGGTGAAACCAAAGATGATCATTGAAATACCATCTCCTTTTCCTTACAAAAATGACAAGGCGGTACCTTGGAAATACGATGTCAACATCGTAACACCTGAAAGTGAAAAATCTGAAGCCGCAATTGGAAGTGTCGGGAAAGTGGGTCACTTCACCCGCAGTGGGAGATGCTATTCTAAAGAAGTTGAACCGGTAAAGAAAAGTAGCGACTTGAAACAAAAAGAGAAAGCAGTGATGCACGAAGTCGAAGCCGAGCAAGAAATTCCACCCGTACAAGAAACTAAAAAGCCTGTGAATGAGGAAGAAGCTCAGAATTCTTGAAGTTTATCAAGCACACAGTGAGTATAGTGTGGTGGAACAATTGAGCAAGCAACAACGCGAATCTCGTTCTATCTCTCTCTGTTAAATTGTGAGCTGCACCGGAATGCTTTATTGAAAGTGTTAAATCAAGCTTATGTGGCCAACAACATATCCGTTGAAAAGCTTGATAGGTGGGTAAACAATTTGAATGCGGACAATTTCATCTCTTTTAGTGATGATGAGATACCGCCAAATGGTAGAGGCTCGGTGAAAGCGCTGCATATATCACGACTCATCGCAAGGCAAGGGCTACATAATACCGAACGTGCTCATCGATAATGGGTCAAGATTAAATGTTATGCCATTGGCTACACTTTCCGAATCACCGATGGATTTGTCCTACTTAAGGCCCTGTCATTCCACGGTAAGGGCATTTGATGGGACAAGGCGTGAAGTCATGGGAAAGATTGAGATCCCTCTAGAAGTGGGCCCTTACATTTATGATGTCGAGTTCCAAGTCATGGACATTACGCCATCGTATAACTGCCTTTTGGGGAGACCCTGGATCCATTCTGCTGGAGCGGTCCCATCATCCCTCCACCAAAAAATAAAATTTATCATGGATGGCTGTCTGGTCACAGTTGAGGGTGAAGAAGATATTGTCGCGTCTATCTCTGCTGATGCGCCATATCTTGAAGTCAGCAAAGACGCAGTGGAGTGTTCCTTCCGATCCCTTGAATTTGTGAATGCCACTTTCGTTGCTGAGGGAAACAGAATCCCAGTACCGAGACTGTCGAGAAATACCAGAATGGGTGTCAAGTTGACTGTCGGAAGAGGAGCTCGAGCAAGAATAGGTTTAGGCAGACATCTGCAAGGAATAGTCAGTGCTTTAAAGCCAGTGCACCACAAGGCCCGATACGGTTTAGGGTTTCAGCCTGATATGTGTCAAAGAAGAAGACAGTGGAAGAAAGATTAAGAAAGAAGAATCGCAAGAACTTTGGGCCGAGAACCAGAATGGGAGCCCATAGAATACCCTCCTTTGTCAAAAACATTTTGCGTCATGGAATGATATACCCTGGACAAGACGATCCACGAAACATGCCGAGGATAATTGAAAGGGTTTTTGAATGTCGCATAAATGTCATTGACAAAGGGGGTGGTGCAAGTAAAGATGTCTCGAGGATACGCCTTGCCCTCCCGGGTTCCATGTTGAACAATTGACTTCCAAGAGCTTCTTGTAGTTTATAAGTCTTGAGTAATGCTAAACATTAACCTTCTATTGTGTCCTTAGATATGATAGAACTCTTTTGTAAAGCGTGCATTCGCTCTTTATCATCTAAATGAATATCAATGAAGATGCATTTTGTCATAATTTTTCGCATTATCGCTAATTCCATAATCATTTTCTCATCCCATAGCCCATCCTTACATTTGCCACATTCCATGCCACAACATTTTTGTTTGTTGTTTCCAATACTCGGATACCCCTCTATAGCTTCCTTTTCCATTCAACTTTTGGTGCTCGGATATCGATGACATGAACAAACTCATTCATGAGTCTTGAAATTGATTTTGAGAAGGTCGTTTGCTTAGAGGAATTTGAAGTCAAGAAAATGTCAAGATTATGTCTCGTCTCCTGAATTGTTAAGAATGGTGGAGCAAGAGGATAAACAGATTTTGCCTCATGAAGAATCTGTGGAAACAATAAATCTGGGCACTGAAGAAAGGAAACAAGAAGTGAAGATTGGGACTTCTATTTCAGAGAACACCGTGCATAATTTGATCGCTTTACTCATGAATACAAAGATGTTTTCGCATGGTCATACCAGACATGCCGTGCTAGATGAAGATTTAGTGGTTCATAAGCTCCCATTAAAGCCGAATGCAAGCCCATCCAAAGAAAAGTTAAGACGGATGAGACCCGAAATGCTGCTGAAAATAAAAGAGGAAGTCAAGAAGTAATTTGATGCTGGCTTCCTACAAGCCTCCAAATATCCAGAATGGGTGGCTAACATAGTCCCAGTACCAAAGAAGGATGGCAAAGTACGAATGTGTGTGGATATCGTGACTCGATCGAGCAAGCCCAAAAGATAATTTTTCCTTGCCACATATTGATACGTTGGTAGACAACACAAACAAAACATTCATTGTTTTCTTTCATGGATGGATTCTCGGGTATAATCAAATCAAGATGGCCCCTGAGGATATGGAGAAAACTACCTTCATAACAATGTGGGGAACGTTCTGCTACAAGGTGATGCCATTCGGATTAAAGAATGCTGGGGCAACATATCAGAGAGCTATGGTGACGTTATTCCATGACATGATGCATAAAGAAATAGAGGTCTATGTCGATGATATGATTGCTAAATCCCGAGGGGAAGAAGATCATATAGTGAACTTGAAGAAGTTGTTCGACAGGCTGAGAAAGTTCCAGTTAAAGCTCAATCCAGCCAAATGTACGTTTGGGGCTACCTCAGGAAAGTTGCTAGGCTTCATTGTCAGTGAAAGAGGTATCGAGGTTGATCCAGATAAAATAAAGGCCAGTCAAGAGTTGCCACCCTCGCGCACGCAAAAGGAAGTTAGAGGATTTTTAGGGAGATTAAACTACATCGCCCGATTTATCGCTCAACTTACCAACCAATGCGACCCAATCTTTCGACTTCTTCGAAAACATAACCCTGGAGAATGGAATGAGGAATGCCAGGTGGCCTTTGATAAGATAAAGCAATATTTATCTAGTCCTCCAGTGCTAGTGCCGCCAACCCCGGGAAGACCGTTGATTTTGTATTTGGCTGTGTTCGAAAATTCAATGGGTTGCGTATTGGGGCAACACGATGAGACAGGAAAGAAAGAAAAGGCGATCTACTACCTCAGCAAAAAGTTCACTGAATATGAGGCAAAGTATTCGTCCATTGAAAAATTTTGCTGCGCTCTGGTTTGGGTAGCTCGGAGACTCAGACAATACATGTTGTACCATACGACATGGTTGATTTCAAAGCTGGATCCGATAAAATACATGATGGAATCGCCGGCGCTATCAGGAAGAATGGCACGATGGCAGATCCTTCTTTCGGAATATGACATTGCCTATGTAAGTCAGAAGTCAATAAAAGGAAGCGCAATAGCCAACTTTCTAGCAACTCGAACGACAGAAGAATATGAGCCGCTAAGATTCGATTTCCCAGACGAAGACTTAATGTGCATCACAGAAATGAAATCCGAGTCATCAAAGGATAAGTCATGGAAGATGTGTTTTGATGGTGCGTCGAACGCTTTGGGACATGGAATCGGAGCAATCCTGGTATCACCAGACGGGAATCATTATCCATTCACTGCAAGACTGAATTTCTTCTGTACCAATAATATCGCAGAATATGAGGCCTGTATCATGGGGCTTCGTGCAGCTATTGAACGAAACATCGAGATCTTAGAGGTGTACGGGGACTCAGCTCTAGTGGTTTACCAGATCCGTGGAGAGTGGGAAGTGAGAGATCCAAAATTGATCAAGTACAGTGATTTAGTGGCCGAATTGATCAAGGAATTCAAAGAAATAACTTTTCATTACTTCCCACGAGAAGAAAACCAATTAGCTGATGCCCTGGCCACTTTGGCTTCAATGTTCAAAGCAAGTAAAGAAGCAGAAATAATGCCCCTCAAAATGAGCATATACGAAGTTCCTGCGCACTGTTGTAGCATTGAAAAAGAAGTAGACGGACGTCCATGGTTCCACGATATATTAGAATACATCAAGAATCAAAGGTATCCCGAACAAGCGAATGAGAATGACAAAAGAACAATCAGAAGAATGGCAATGGGATTTGTTCTTGACGGGGACATCCTGTACAAAAAAGGAAAGGATCAGGTGCTCTTGAGATGTGTGGATGATGCTGAAGCTAGAAAAATACTTGAAGAGGTCCATGAGGGAATCTGCGGAACACATGCCAATGGTTTCAATATGGCCAGAAAGATCATGAGACTTGGGTATTATTGGTTGACAATGGAAAATGACTGCATCAATTTTGCCAGAAAATGCCACAAATGTCAAATCTATGGCGATAAAATCCATGTAGCCCCTTCGCCCCTTTATGTTATGACTTCTCCGTGGCCTTTTTCTATGTGGGGCATGGATGTCATAGGGCCAATTTCTCCAAAAGCATCAAATGGACATCGATTCATTTTTGTGGTCATCGATTACTTCACAAAATGGATAAGCCGCCTGTTCGCTAATGTGACGAGAACTGCAGTTTGCGTGTTTTGAAAAAAAAAAATCATTTGCAGAGTGCACGGCTTGCTCGAAAGAATCATTTCGAGATAATGCCACAAATCGAACAATAAGATGATGAAAGAAGTGTACGAAAGCGATTCCAAATAAAGCATCATAATTCTTCTCCTTATCGCCCAAAGATGAACGGGTCGTTGAAGCAAACTAACAAGAACATTAAGAGGATCATTGGGAAAATGATCGAGACGTATAAAGATTGTACGAGAAACTTCCATTTGCTTTGTTTGCATATCGCACATCTGTGCGAACATCTACGGGAGCAACTCCTTTCTCTCTGGTCTATGGAATGGAAGCTGTGCTACCTATCGAGGTTGAGATCCCCTCTCTGCGAGTCTTAATGGAATCAAAGTTAGAAGAAGCAGAATGGGTTCGAGCTCGATATGATCAGTTGAACCTCATCGAAGAAAAGCATCTAAGGGCAATTTGTCACGGGCAGATGTACCAGAAAAGGATGATTGCGGCCCATGACAAGAGGGTACGGCCAAGAGAATTCTATGAAGGAGAACTCGTGCTGAGAAAGATTCTCCCAATACAAAAAGACCTGCGAGAAAAATGGGCACCAAATTGGGAAGGACCATACGTTATAAAGAAGGCATTCTCAGGAGGAGCTTTGATCCTTACCGAGATGGATGGCAAGGAGCTTCCGAATCCAGTGAACTCAGATGCGGTGAAGAAGTACTATGCTTGAAAAAAGAAAGTCAAGATGAAAACCCGAAAAAGGGCATCTTAAAAAAAAAAAAAAAAGAGGATCAGAGCGAAAACCCGAAAAGGGCGCTTTGATTAAACAAAAAAGATTAGGATGAAAACCCGAGAGGGCATTCTAATGAAGCAAACATTCGGCTTACAAGGCAAGATGTTTTAAACCATACGGCAAACAGTGAGACTACAGTATTTGAAGCATCTCTGAAAGATCAAAATCTTCTACGCAAGGAGCCAGACTCGAAAAGATTCCTGATTGAGGAACGTGGCAGAGTTCATGTGTTGAATATCTTGAGCATTTGTATCCGTTGAATATGATCTTTTCTTTCTTTTTGACATTTTTACTCTCATTGGTCAACTTCCTTTGTTTGCCACACTTGAAATAAATGAATACGAGATATCATTTTTGTCCCTACTTGACCTTTTGTTTCATGCATCTCATTATGTGTTTATTTACATGATAAATGGTGAAATGACATGCTCTAAACAAAAGAAATGTTAAGCATTACCTGTTTGAAAATTTGGTAAGCACAAGAGCCTCAAAGCAAGAATAAAGTTCAACCAGGGGCTAAAGAGTGATATCTGAGAAACGTTGATTACTTGTAAAGCCTAAAGGCGAGTACATGGCTTAAAGAGAAAGTCAAGAGCCGAAGTAATGAATGCAGATCCTCAACAATCGTGGCTAAAAGGACAAGCGACAAACATGCTTAAGGAGCACTGCATAATCATGTAGGCATGAAAGCATTTAAGACAAACATGTGCATATCATGATAACAACATGCATAGTATATACAGTACTCCAACAGAGCAAGAAATCTGGAATGAGAGTCGCATTGAATCAAGTGAAAAGACACCTGAGTTCTACCAAAGGACAGGTTTTGGTTTTGATGTTTTAATTCATGTTTTTCAAGAAAATCAACTCATATTGCGAGAGGTGAGTTGAGCCTCAAGACACGTTGAGGTAATTTCAATTTATGTTTTTCAAAGATCAACTCATATTGCGAGAGGTGAGTTGAGCCTTTAATTCCTGTTTTTCAAAATCCACTTTGCAAATTATCAACTCATATTGCGAGAAGTGAGTTGAGCCCTTTTAATTTCTGCTTTTAATTTCTATGTCTCAAAAATCAACTCATATTGCGAGAGGTGAGTTGAGCCTTAGGCCACATACTGAGGTATTTTCAATTTCTGCTTTTCAATTCCTGTTCTCAATTTATGTTTTCGAAAATCAACTCATATTGCGAGAGGTGAGTTGAGCCTCAAGACACGTTGAGGTAATTTCAGTTTATGTTTTCCAAAAATCAACTCATATTGCGAGAGGTGAGTTGAGCCTTAAGACACGTCGAGGTAATTTCAGTTTATGTTTTTCAAAGAATCAACTCATATTGCTAGAGGTGAGTTGAGCCTCAGGACCAGCTGAGGTATGCTAAATTTCTATTTTCAATTTATGTTTTTTTCAAAGATCAACTCATATTATAGAAGTGAGTTGAACCTTTAATTTTGTTTTTCAAATTTACTTTTCAAATTATCAACTCATATTGCGAGAGGTGAGTTGAGCCTTTTAAATCTCTCGCTTTTAATTTCTATGTTTCAAAAAAATCAACCCATATCGCGAGAAATGAGTTGAGCCTCAGTTCACATGCTGAGGTATTTTCAATTTTCATATTTTAATGTCAATTCATATTGTGAGAAATGAGTTGAACCCAGGATCACATGCCAAGCAAAAGATAAAGATCAAAGCTGATGGAAGACACCAGATTTGGTTGAAGTCACAGCAAAGAGAGAAGATCACAAATCTCATATTCTTGAAGTTACAATTGATCGAAGTTACAAGGCGCATATCAAAAAATGCAGTGGATTGAACCGAAGCTACAAGATATGATAAGACTGTTTGAGCAAGAAGAGTACCAATGAAGTCGAGATTCAACAAGATGGGGCAAAATTGGCCTTTCATTATGTCTTTACTTTATTCTCGTTACACGACAATGAGCAAAGAGGGGCAGCTGTTACAGGCCAATTTTGGCCAACTATTATAAGGGCCTATTTAAATTAAACTTACCCCTAAACCCAATTACAATCCACTCACACAATTTCAATAACTTTACAAATCCTTAACCCATTTACAAAAATCACAACCCAAACATTAGCCCCTTACCCAAAACAACCCAAGACCCAAATCAAAAAAAACACTCAAGAACCCTAACCCCTAAACCGACTCACACCACCGCCTTGTCACTTTCATCGCCCAAGTTGCTGCAAACATTAAAATAGATTAGACAGAAGCAAAAAGAGAGAAATGTATGGCTATTTAAAAGCCAAATCCACAAAATTGTAAAGGGGATTTTTCTTTGATAATACAAGAGAAATCGATTTCAATAACAACACCAAAGAATAGATTCAAATAACGAATAGCACAGTTCAAATACAAATAGGCAGAGGAAAACACGAAAAGAAAAGAAAAACCAAAAAAGGGAAATCGAAGGTGATTCCGTTGTTTTTCTTTGCTTCCTAAATCTGTTTTTCTTTCTATCTTTTTTTTTTCTTCATTTCTAAACAGATATATAGATATATATTCGAAAATAAAAAAATAAAAAAATTTAAAAATTTTTACCTTTCCGGCCACCGTGCAAAGTGGCTGGCGCCGGCGGCAGACGGCGGCGGGCGGCGGTCCGGTGACCGGACCGGTGACCGGCCCCTGGCCGGCCTTCCCTCTCTCTCTCCCCTTCCTTTTCTCTCCCCCTTCTTTTCTTCTTTTTTTTCCTTTCTCCGTTTCAAATGAATCAAAAAAAAAAATTTTGTATTATATAGGGACCAAAACGGTGCGTTTTGGTCCCTGCCTCATTATTAAACAAAACGGCGTCGTTTTAGAAAGCGGGTCGGGTCGACCCGACCCGCACCGGAAGGATCCGCGTGTTTTTTAAGGCGGAAGGGCTATTTGCGCAATCGGCCCTTCCGCATTTTTGCTGTTCCACAATCAGGTTTTTGCTATTTCTGATTTGGCCCTGAAAGTTGTTGCGTGTTTCAATTTGATCCCCTTGCGCTGCGCTGCGTTTTAGCAGATGGGAAAATTTCTGTTTGGGTCCCCCAATGTTTAGCGCGCGTTCGGATTAATCCCCTTATTCTGTTTTTATTCTAAATTCACCCCAAAAGTTTCGATTTTAATTCTATTTCGTCCCTTATCTTATTTTTTCTTATTTTCTTCATTTTAATATCATTTGTATTAATCATTACTTGTATTATTATTATTATTTTTTCCCATTTTATTATATTATTGTTGTTTTTTATTATACTATTATTATACTTATTAATAACATTATTAGAATTAATATGTACTCACACTTAATATACTATGTATGTATTTTACTTTCAATATTATAATTTATTTATATTTTTGGTATATATTATTTCACGTACATATTTATCTACTATCTTTTATATATTCTCACGTATATATATATTCTTTATCGTGTACATACATCCTTTATTATTATTATTAGTATGTAAATACATTTTTCATGATTATAGTATTCCTAATATACATTACATATGTACTTTTAGTATTGTATTTTTATATATTATGTATACATACGTTTTTGTACATACGATATTATTCAGTATATATCATTATATATCATTACATTTATCATCTTTACTATTATAATTTATTATTCTATCTTAATACTATATTATGTATGTATTATTATACGTTATGTATATACGTTTTAATATATCATGTCTACATATATTATGTATATTAATTTACTCATGGTTTCATATTTTTTTATTATTATATTTTTATTATATTTTCAAATATTTAAAATTATATTATCCATGTATGCCATTTTATTATGTATATATTTTAGCATTACAAATTATGTTTTACTATCTTAAGCGTTATTTCAAATATTATATACGGTATATCTTTAGCATTATCATTATCTATGTATATATGTTTTATGTAACTCACCCAAACTATCAATTTCAGCGCACATTATATTCACGTGTATTTGCGGTCTTGTATTTAGTACTATAATTTTATCTCGCATGTATTGTCTTTGTTTTTATATTACCGTCATATTCGTTACTTGCTTCCATATGTTCTTTGGTTCTGTCATTTATTTATTTTTTTACTTTGCGTTGTTTTAGAGAGTTATTATTTTTGTTTTTTTAACACATAAGGCAACGTATTGGTTTAATACAAGATCACCGATTTCATCGCTATGTTGGGTGAACATCAATCGACTTGTGTTAAAATAATACGTCCTCTCAAAAATTAAAACTTAAAACTTCTCATCATCTTTTTTGATAAGATAACGACTAAATTTTAATTTGAACTCGTATCTTTGAAAATCAAGACAACATGTATTTATAAGATACCAATTTTGGGCGTCGCGAGGGTGCTAATACCTTCCTCGCGCGTAACCGACTCCCGAACCCTAATTTTTCTCTGGCTTTTAAACGTAGACCTAAATTTAGCCTTCCTTTTGTTTTAAAAATGAATCTGATAGGTGTCCGATCACACCTAGAAAAAAGGATCGGTGGCGACTCCTGGTTTGTTTTAAAGCCAAATTTGAATTTCTAAATTTCTAATAAATCGCCACAATTAGCGACCGAGACCAAAATTTTTACGTCGCTACAGTGTTATAAGTAAACTCGGTATCAACTAAAAAAATGGCAATATCATTATAAAAAATTTGAGTGCATTTAATATTATCAATTTTTTTGTATTTATCTATTTAAATTTATTTTTTCATAATTTAAACTAATTTTTTTATTTTAATTTTGTGCATATTGCATATATGTTAGTTTCAAATATTACATTTCATTATTTATTGTATATTATTTTTAAACGCGTATATGCGTTCTAAATACATAGTTTCGACATGCATACGTGTGTGATAAAATTTCTTGTTATTATTATCGTTCAAGATGAAGTCTAAGGTTAATTGGATTTTTAGGTAAAATTCTATTATTAGTCTTTGTATTATGTGTAAGTTGTGGATTTAATCCAATTGAAGAGTAAGAAATTGGAGTTGATAGTGCTCCTGATTCTGCATCATATGAACCTATCCAAAACCTTGTAGCTGCTCAATGAGCCAATATTATTTCCTACGTTGAAAATTAGATAAATGCCATAAATTTTGAGCTACATCGACTTAACAAGGCCAAGGATGCTCTTAAGTTCCTACTAATTTAAAGCATGAATTTTTGACAAAAATGAAGGGGGAAGCAACAAACGAAAATGGGGAAGAAAGATGTTCACTTCCTTTTTCTTTTAACATAAAATTGAAGCTAACCCAAACGGCTAGCTAGAGAACTAAAAATTTGTGCTCTTTCTTGCCAAACTAATAACTCCACCGCCGGAGGTGGATTCTAGAAGACGTGTAAGCCCAAAAGAAGTCCCCAAGCCACCTTAATCATTGCATCCACTGCAGAGTTAGTATTCCGTGAGATGTGTTGCATGATGATTATTGATGGTCTATAAAACCAATAAACTATTTTTTGCTACTCTACTAATATGACCGCATTTCGGTGTGCATGTGTTAAGATTATGAATAAACACAAATAAAATTGTAATTATAGTTATAGCGGTGTACTACAAGCGTGACATGTCAGTTGTAATATTTTTAAGTGTTACAATAGAACACTTTGAGTGTTCTAATGATCGAACCCAACAGAGTGTCAAATTGGTAAATGTGTTTATCAAGTTAATTACAAGTTAAACAATTACTAATCTAATCGAGTTGGAAATATTAGTGTATCCGAAAAATTAATCTGAATAAACTAAATCTAAATTATCAATAAAACTAAGTAATCTAATTCAATTCTCCCTTGCCTTAGAACTATGCAAATTATCAAAGTGACGGTCAATTGATCCACTAATTGTTCACGAAGCTAATAAGCATGACATGAAAATATTGCTTGCCACTTCTAACTCAGATTCTCGTTTCGGTCTCATCCTAACTAGAAATTACCACCTAAGCTCTCTTCTCGGTCTTACCTAGGCACATAAATCTCCTTTCGGTCTCTCTACGTGGCAGATTCATAATGAAGTTCTAAATGATAGGATATTCTTTTGGTTTCACCTATCTCGATTTTCCATTAGAGGTGTCAATTCTAGTGTATAAAGCACTTTGATACAAATGAACAAATAATAAATCACAAGCACGAACATCAATTTAGACCAATAATTAATTTCATAATCAACCACTGACAAATTTAGCACATGATCAAGCTGAAATCCCACACAAACATTTTAATGAACACACGATAGACATAAACAATAAAAGACAAGAGTTTGAGAAAATGGTTATTAATAGATTGAAATCTGATGAAGCCCACAAGATTGATCATCTCCATTAGCAGAGTTCTCGACAAAAGAGAAGAAAATCTACAACTATGGAGAGAATTTTATGCCCCTTTTGAGAGAACTCTATGAGAATTAGAGTTTTGTTTTTTTGTTTTCTCTATGAGAGTTAGGACTTTGTATTTAAGGTTTTGGGTAATGTACGTTTAGTGCATTTAGATTTGTTTTTTTCATATTGTACTCTCGTTTGTTTACTCATTTAGTGAAAAGTCGAAGCCTCATTTTGTCTGTGGTTTTTATCCTCTTCGGATGAGTTTTCCACGTAAAATTTGTGTGTTCGATCTTCTCTACCTTTTCTGTTTCGTTGTTTATACAGATCGATCCCCAATAAACTAGTATCATAGCTTGGTTCGGATTCTGCAATAGACCCGTTTAGGGATGGCAACAATGAATTTTGATATCGAGAAGTCCGATAGAATCACATGTTTTAGATTGTAGCAATTTTGGATAAAGTAGAGTGATTAAAGCAAGGTTGGTCACAATGGGTGACAATAAAGTGGAGGGAGTTGATTTCCTCGACGTTTTCTCTCATATTGTGATGTGTATACACAATAAGGAATTTCATTTGTTCATGTCTCAAATAAGTATTGCAAGTTAGGGATATATAAACAGAAATGTTAAGGTCACATAGGAAATGAGTTTCATATCGAATGCATATTTTGGTCAAATTTAATTATCTAGTAATATAATTTGATTGTAAATGATCTTTGTTGCACCAACAATGAATGTGACATCCTGTAGCTCGAGCTCGAGAATTGAGTTAGGTATGGGGTGTTACAATTGGTGTCTTTACAGTGAGGAATGATTCTATTATTAGGTTAATTTACTCCCTTATTACAACATTGAGCCACTAGAGAATACTCCATTATTGTTGCATTTATCCAACATGTCCTTTCTTCCGATCTCAATAAGGGGATAACCATTACGATATGATTGAAAATTTGAATTTAGAAAATCTTAGTTATGCAGGATAGTATAAAATATAGTGGAAGAATGTTTTAAATTTTTTGTGACAAAAATAACAATTGTGATGAACTATTTATAAATTTTAGGATAGGGTCTCGTTAGGGTGTTTCATAGGACCTCAACACCCAAGGGTGACGAGGTCAATTTAAAATTTCATTTAAATAATCGTTTTAAGATTATGCTTTTCAATTTTTTTAAAAAATATTTACAAGTCTCTCTATACCCATGAATGATGAATTTTGTTTAAATATATCTACAACCATTAAAAAATTAAATTAAATTATTAAAATTTAAATAATTTACATAGATGTCGACATTCATTGATGTTGATATCCTTTAATCATACCATAATAATTATTCTAATTTCAATGTGATGTAAAAAACTTGATTGTGTAATATATATAACTAAAGTTGACACTCATAAATGTCAAAATAACATTTAGAAAAACATATTCTGAAAATTACATTTAAAAGAGATTTATTTTAGCCATTTTGTTTTCGTTTGGGTATCACATCATATTATAAAGAATTTCTTTTTAGTTTAAAATAAGATTAAATGTATTTAATTTCATCAATAAGCTATATACGTCTGTCAAACAAAAGAAGTCCAGCTCAATTTTATAAAATGCCTATTAATATAAACATATTGCGCTATTTACATAGTTTTTTTATTAATAAAAAATATAGATACTCCAATTAACTATTGGCAAAATGAAAAATATTTTATGTTGCTTAAACTCTTATTGATATAATTATCTCAATTTTTTCATCTTTCCACCAACCATTCTATTATTAGTTGGCAATAACAAAAATGGGCAAGGGATAATTGAAGGACAGGACAAATTCCGGTTGAGCTTAGCTGAACACCACCATTTTTTAATTTAATTTTTATAAATTATATGTTTATGCCCAAAATTCTGCAGATGCATGAACAAATGGGTTATTAGGAATTAAATTTTATTTTACTTAATTATTATTTACCTACACACCTTATAAGCTACAAAATTGTTCTAAGTGCATACAGTGTTGGAGACTTTGAGTGAAGGGTTATACTTTGTATATGACTTGGGCAACCTGCTATGCTTCTACCTTATTATATCAATCCAACTTAAACTTACACAGATGATTGTTATCGTATCTTAGTTTATTGGGTATATATTATTATGATGTTTTAGGAAATACATTAATGAATAATTATTTGATATGTTGGTTTATTGATGCATCATGAATCAATTAAAAATTTGACTAAAGTGCGTGCATCTATCAACTGATAATATAGCTACGGTGAACATAAATGTTGTTCTCACTGTTATAGGCTAATTTTGGGCCCATTTACATTAAACCCCATAAGCCCAATTATAAAACCCAAATACCCACAACCCATTACAGACCAAACCCAATACAAATTAAATTCAACTAACCCCCCAACTCATCACCCCAAATTACCCGGGCCCGAATACAAATAACCCAAAATCCCTAGCCCAAAGCCCAAATCAGAAAAAATGAAAAAGAAAAAAGAAACCCTAAAACTAACCCTAACCTACGCCAGTGCCGCAACCACCCTCCCCACTTGCCCCTGACATCGGCCTCCAACCGGTCACGTCCCCCACCGTCCGTGCCCATTCCCTGCACACAGTAGAGAGAAAGGACAGAAACTAATAGAAAATGAAATTGTAAGGCTATAAAAAGCCATGAAAACAAATGTAAAAGGGTTCTGATTTTTTTTCCTTCTTCGACATAAATCAAAAAATAGAAATGGTTTTCAAAGGCAACGATAAGTTTTTAATCTAGTTATCCAAAATCGTGGTTCAAGCATCAAAAAAGAAAAGAGCATAGTAAAAAGAAAAACAACAAAACAATCCAAACAGATTCGAGTCAGAAGCCAAAGGTGATTTTCTTATTTCTTGATATATTTCTCTTTTTACATTTATATATAGATAAATAACAAGAATAATATAAACAAAAAAAAAAAAAAAAGGGAAGAAATTATCTTTCGCCGCCATAGTGTTAGCAGTGCGCAAGAACACTGGTGGTCGGTGGCCCGCCCCGCCGAAATCCTCTCCTCTCCCCCTTTTTTTTTTCCTTTCCCTGATTTCAAATGAAATAATTTTTTTTTTTGGCTTTTATAGGGACCAAAACGGTGCGTTTTGGTCCCCCCCCCCCCAGTTTAATGAAAAACGACGTCGTTTTGGCCCCGGGTCGGGTCGACTCGACCCACTCCAGGCCAGGATCCGCGTGTTTTTGAGCGGAAGGGCAATTTGCGCATTTGGCCCTTCCGCTTTTTCAAGCTTTTGCAATTGGGTCATTTCTTCATTTTTAATTCGGCCTTGTGATTTTGCACGCTTTTCAATTTAGTCCTTGGCCAAGCGCAGCATTTTAACAGTTGGAAGTATTGCTGTTTTGGTCCCTTTATGTTTCTCGCGTGTTCAAATAAACCCTTTCTCTTCATTTTATTTTCAAATTCGCCTCAAAATTTTATTTTTGCTTCGAATTTAGTCCTTTTTCAGATTTAATTAGGCTTCTATATTATTTTTGCCTTTTTATATATTATTTATTATTTCATTTGTCATTATGTATATTATAATAATAATAATAATAATAATAATAATAATAATAATAATATTATTATTATTATTATTATTATTATCATGCGTTGTTATATATATATTTTTAATATATGTATGAATATATTTAGGTAATATTATCAATAATTATTATTATTATTCCTTATATATATTATTATGTATATTTTTAAATATGTATATATTTGTGATGTATTATTATTATTAATTTTAAAATGTATGTATTGTGTTTATATTTTAATACTACGTTATATATGTTTTTGTATTATGTATATATTTTAAATATTATATATTAAGTATTTCTAATATCCTTAGTATTTATACCCATGTATGTATATATCTATGTATCGTGTTAATAAATTCATTTTATTGTTATCGTTTCTAGTATGTATGTACATATCCTCTATGTGTTATATATATATTATGAATATTTCTAATACTACATGGTATATTTCTAATATTATTTGGTATATATGTACATACTTATGTAATGTATGAGTTTTTTACTATCATTTATAATATAGGTAAATTATATATACTTTATACATATTATATATATATATATATTTAATATCATTAGTTATATGTTCTTTATACTATTCCATGTATATATTTTGTATCATATTATGTATATATTCTTGAATACTATGATATATATGTATTTTTATTACCATATTATATATATTATTATTATATTCATTTTTATCCCTATTACATTTATAGGTAATATTAGTACATATATTTTATTATGTGTGTATATATATACTTTTTATATAGTATCATTCCCATAAATCATTGTATTATTTATTACACCTATTATTTTCATTATTATAATTTATTATCTTATTTTTATATTATTATGTATATATTTTTCATATATGTCATGTACATACGTTTTTTAATATCTATTTTCATATATCTATTATTTTGTATATACTTTAACATTATTAGTTATATATTCTTTTACTATCCTATGTATATATTTCAAATGCTATATGATGTATTTCTAACACTATTATTATATATATATATTTTACGTACATACTTTAAATACCATTATTATACGCATATGTATGTATATACACCGCTTCCATTTCATGTTTAATTCTCGTATTACATTTAATGTCACGTGCATTGTTATTGTCTTTAATATTATTGTCATATGTATTATGCGCCTTGATGTATGTCCAACTATTATCTTTCGTTTCCCGCCCATTTTTGTATATTGCCTCGTTGTTCACTATTTTAAATGTTTATTCATTTTATTTATTTTATTTATTTATTTCAATAAGCTAGGCAATATACCGATTTAACATTAAGTCGTCGATTTCATCGCTATGTTGGGTGAATATCAATCGACTCGTGTCAAAGCGGTATGTCCTTCTCAAAAATCAAAAATTGAAATTTCTCGTCTTTTCAATTGGATCACGATTAAATCTTATATTGAACCCGTATTTTTGAAAATCAAGACAACACATGTTTATAAGATACCAATTTTGGGCGTCGCGAGGGTGCTAATACCTTCCTCGCGCGTAACTGATTCCCGAACCCTAATTTTTCTCTGGATTTTCACATAGACCTAAATTCGGCCTTTATTTTAAAAAAGAAAATATAAATGTCTTTTAAAAAAGATGATTTATTAGGTGTCCGGTCACACCTAGGAGAAAGGATCGGTGGCAGCTCCCCCTTTTTTATAAAACCGAGATTTTATTTTCAGATTTTCAATAAATCGTCACAATTAGCGTCCAAGCTAAAATTTTACGTCGCTACCCCACGAAGACCAAAAATATAAGTAATTACCCTTTTTCTATTATTTAACCAATAAATTTGAATGATTGATTAAAAATTAAAATTAACTAAATTAATTAACTAACGAACACGACAAATAATAAATCAAGAAATAAACGATTAACAACCAAGAAGCAAAACAATACACATGAAATAATTCACCTAGATTTTATTTATCATTATCAATCTAAATTACGCAATTTCTTTACTTAGTATCTTGATCCGTAGAAATCCTTAAATTATGCTAATATCTCTTTCGAGAGTAAGAGCAATTGACTCTAGGTTGATTAATTGAAATTTCTCTTTAATTAAAACCCCTATTATCGCATTAACTCAGTATATGGATCCCCCTATTAGATTTGGCTCTGGTAGATTTATGTCGTCCTATTTTTAGGATTGCATGCAACTCCACTCAATTACGCAATATCTACACTTAAACAAGATTTATTCCTCCTTTGATTTAAGCACATCAAATATGGATCAATAATCTAGAAATATCAAACCAAGAATTAAGCACATATAATTGAGAATAAGGTTTAAGTATTTATTGCGTAAAATAAAAATCAAATGACAGAATCCATGATAGGGTTCATCTCCCTAGGTATTTAGAAAATTAGTTCATGCTTGCAAATAAAAACACCCCAGAGATGGTATAATTGAAAGAAATAAAGAAACTTATGATAATGTCCTAAGAAATCAACTGGGAGTCTTCAATCTTCACTGAAATCTACTTCAGAATCGACTTCAATGGTGTTTTTCGAGTTGGTTTCTTGAATATTCTATGACGGCTCACTACTCTCTTCTTATTTTTATCATATATACGTCTTATAATGCCACAAAAACCTAAAAATCATGTTTTTTCATTGTTTAGAGAGCAAATTCGCCCAATCTACACGGCCTGCCACATGGTTGTGTGGTAGCCTGTATGGCTCACACAGTTGTGTGGCCAGGCTGTGAAGAAGGGGTCAGCTCGTGTGACTCCTATAACTTGCTCTGATTTTTCGATTTTCCCTCATTTTGCTCCCAAATGCTCTTCTAAGTATACAAACATGATTTTGACAGATTAGGAGCATAAAATTCACAATTTAAATCGAATAATCACCCAAAAACGCATTAAGAATGGAATTAAAATATGTTACTTTTAGCACTTATCATTTATCAAATAATTATCCTTATATGATTATTTATAATAATAATGTAAGAGAAGATGGATATGGTTGATTCAATTTTTATATATCAATAATTAAATAAATCGACCAATCCATTAAAATTAAACTGAATCATCGACTCTATTGACAAAATTAAAATAACTGTAGTTTAGTTACATTTTCCAGGCTTAGTTTTTTTTTTAAACTTATTTATATTGTCGAAACCATCTTTAAATCGAGTTTTTGGAAAATGGGGATCGACTTTAAGAAAAACGAAAACGGGAGTCGCCACCAATCTTTTTATGTTATTGGATCACCTTATAAAATGTTTTGTTTTAAAACATTAATTTTGGTCTACAAAAGTCGAGAAAACGGATTCGGGAGTCGGTTACGTACGAGGAAGGGTTAGCACCCTCGTAACGCCCAAAAATTGGTACCTAATTGATTATCAAGTGTCTTTAATGTCGGAAATTTGAAAGTTTTAAGATGCAATCCTCTTTATAATATTTTAATTTTGAAAATTAAGGTTGACTTGTATCAAATGAATCACAATATTACATCCAATAAGTTAGGAAGTAATATTTTTAAGACATTCAAAGCTAAGCTAGCCCCTTTTGAAAATCCCTATCTCAAAACGACAAAACGCCATATCCAGTAAGTTAGGACACAACGCTTTGAAATTCCAAGACAGTTGTTCATATTTTGAAAACCTTAAAAACTTAGAAGGGTGCTTGACTATTCGAACTCAACGAGAAAGGTCGCAATCCAATAAGTTAGGACACTACCTTTCTCGAAGTTTCCAAATACCAAGCATTGCCTTTCTATTTTTGAAAACATTTGAATCTCGCTTTTAATTAATGCATGAAGAACTATATATATACATTATAATATATAATGTAGCATACTACAATAATAGATAGCTAAAACATGCATTTAAATAATATGATAGCAATAATATAAAGGTCCTATACTAGATACATACATAAATATAACAAATCTTAGTTACATAACAACATACACATTAAGATATACATAGCATATATTGAAGATGAATAAGCAAAATATACGAACATACAAAATAATAATTAAATAAAAAAAACGATGCATGATATACCATTAGACATATAAATATATATACAAAACAGATGTGATAATATATAAAAATAATAATAATGTGGTAACATATATATCAAACAAACAACACTTAATAATATTATGAAACTAGCATTTAATATATAAATGATATAAAATATAACAATATATAAAAAATTTAATACGTATTAAAATATAAAATATAGTGAGTGATTTTTTAAAAAAAATATACATAAAATATAAATTAAAGAACAATATTTAGTAATAAATTTCAAAATAAGTCATATATAATAATAAAATATAAATAGTATATGTAATAAAAGGTAAATTTTTATAGCATGTAATATAAAAGTATACAAGTTAAAAATATTTAATAATAATTTGCCAATTTTTAAAAATTATATAATAAGTAATTTAAGATAAATAATAATAATATATAAATATGAAATGATATATAAAAATAATATTTATACTAAAATAAAAGTAATATATATAAATTTTTTAAAATAAATAAATTTTAAAAATTTTAAAAAGAAATAAAAAGGACTAAAATTAAATTTAAAATAAAAAAATCAGAAGTTAATTTAAAAAAGAATTTGGGTCTAATCGAGATGCCCATTAAAATCCTAGGGACTCATTGGGAAATTTTCCCTTATCTCCAAAACGACGTCGTTCCTCAGAATGAAATTTAATAGCCAATTGGGACTAAATTAAAACAACTATAAAATATTAGGGCCGAATTAAAAATAAAATGAAATGAAATTATAAAATTTAATAAACCGGAAGGATCAATTGGGAAATTATCCCAATTTACAAAAAACACGCGGATCTCCCCGGGTAACCGGGTCAACGCGCGGATCCTCTTCCAAATACGGTGCCGTTTTAGTGCCTATCGAATCATGCAAAACGACACCATTTTCGTAGGGTTATATAAGCCAAAACTTAAGCCTACAATTCATTTTTCACCGGTCTTAAAAAAAAATGATTTGAAACTCTCTGCAGAGGGAAGTGAAGAGTCCCTGGCTTCGGCCTTCGGTCACAGGGCAACACATGTCCACGCACCACACGTGTCTCCGTGCATGACGGTCAGAAGGCTAAAAGCCTTCATTTCCCTCGGCAAATCTTAGGTTATTCCTTCTTTTTAAATATTATTAAATTTGTTTTTTTAAAAAAACATCGATTCGTATATTTGTCAGGAAATAAAATAACAGAACAGGAAATTTAAATCACCTTTTTAAAATGAACAAACGCTCCTTATTTCTTCTTGTAAATATATGTGTGTATCACTTTTCGTTTATCCCTATTCGATTTCTTGCGTTGTTCGCTGCTGTTTTCTTTCCTTTTTTGTAGGTACCAGCGAGGAGAGTAGACCACCGGCGTTGATTCGGCTGTAGATCACGGCGTGATACGAGGCCGTAGTCACAGCGTTGATTCGGGGCTAAAATCCCGGGGTGAGACGAACGGACACGAGTTGAAGAGGCGTGACTCTTGGACTGATTGCGGCGTGTTTCTTTTGGAAACCCTAGGGTTTCCAGATTCTGTTTAGGCGTTGGGCTTGGTTAATTTTGGGCCGTTTGAATTGGGTCAAAGGTGTACGTGTTGGGCTTCGGGTATATTTGGGTTACACGGGTATTGGTTATGCGGTTTGTTTAGGCTTGGGCCCCAATGCTTGGGCTTTGTAACCTGGACTGTTAAATAAGTATTTATTTATCCATTTATCTGTTTTGTCCTTTTAAAGCCCAGTCAAATTTGGGCTATTATATATATAATGGTAAAATTTATGATTATATAAATTTTGATTGATTTTGGGTCTTTAATCCTGTTGTTAGTTTTGGTCTACAATCCTTTGCTTTTACTATCTCAACTGGCACTCTACATATGATAAATATTATTACGTTAAACTTGGAAATGGTTTGTGGTTTCTTGCACAAACATTCTCTCTTTGCTATCAGTATTTAAACAACTTTTTCCTAAAAGTTATTAAGAGTTAATGCATGGTAAACAGAATGGATTCATCAGTCTTGATATCTATTATTTGGGGTTTTTACTCCTTAGGTTTTAATTTTAGTTTTAGGAGTGAATAATTGATTTAATTTTATAGTTTTAACTTTTAATTTTAATTTTTGGATTGGATTATTTGGGTATTTAATTAATTGAGTAATTTAGTTTGTATTTTGAAGTTGGATTGGGTTTGATTATTGAGTATGAAGTATTTAATTATTTGGGCTTGGATAGGGTGTAGATTAGAGTTTATTAATTAAAAAAAATTATCGAATAAAATTTAAAATCGAAAACTGACAAAATATATAAGTAAAAAAAATGTAGTATGTTAGTCTAAAAAAGTAGTTGATAACACAATTACTAATAAAAATAGACAAAAAAAAATTACTGCAATTTTATTTAATTGTTCTAATGCATATTTATTAGGCTATTCCCTTTTTAATATTTAACATATGCTACTAATCATAAATATTTTGGTCTTTGACCAAGTTCATCATCATTTGAATTTGAATTTGAGTTTGTATCCTTTAAGATAATCAACGTTTCCTTCTCCCATGTACTCTACTAAGTATGGATTGTCTCAATTCCACCCACGATTAAAGTAATGAAATATGCAACATATTAGTACGATTCAACCTTGTTTGTTTCTTTACGTTATACTAAGGTGATGTTGTTAATACGAGAAATATTATTTTAGCACAACAAATGACTTGTCAACCACATTTCGAAGCCTTTGAATATCTTAAATTAAAGAGTTTGCGAGTTGTTTATGGTGCTTATGTCTAACTCCATTTTATCAAATAGTATCATACCCCATGATATGATGTAAGAAAATATTTTCTCTTTGCATAATTAGCACCGACCTTATAATATTTAGGTTCACAGTCCAAAACACTACAGCTTTAATCATAAAAATTTATATAAACTTAATTTGAAGAAAAACTTATACTAGGTTATATCTTTTTTTATAATACGTAAATTAAATAAAAAAATTATATAGAACTTATAATTTATAACCTTTATAAAAAGTTTTATAAATTGCCCTAACTTTCAAAACATTCTTATAAATAATATATATATATTGCTATAACTTTAGCAAATTATTATTTTTATAAATAAGTTATGATAAAAAAGGACTTAATTCGCAATTTGGCCTCTAAAATATACATGCTTTCCCCCTTTGATACCTAATTTTTTATCCCATTTTGGTACTTAAAATATGCCTCCGTTATATTTTTCAGTCCATTTTTGTAACATTTTTCAATTACTATACATTATTTTGACTTTTTTAAAATTTATAATTATATATTTTTGAATTTTATAAATAGATTTTATTTTTAAACTTTTTTTAAAATTTTTTTATATTCTACATATGGTTTTTTATATATTTTTTAATCAATATAATATATAATTCTAAAAAAAAAAATTAAAAAGACACGTTGCATATTCTAATAGTTCCACATGACAGATCAACGGTCAGTCAAAGTCAAAAGTGTTTTTAATATTTAAATATTTAATATTATATTTTTTTCATTTTCATTTTCATTTTCATTTTAAATTAATTTAATATTTTAATTTTAAATAAAGTTAATTGCTAGGTGACATTTGTTTATTGGCCAAAGTTGCCTAACAGGTTGCTTTAATGTTGTTACAAGTTGGACCAAAAATATAAGAAATTGATACTTTAAGTACCACATAGGGCAAAAAAGTTTAAATACCAAAGTGGGAAAATAGGTATACTTTAGAGACTAAATTGTGAATTTAGCCTAAAAAATTATAACAATTTTTTATGAATAAATATATTATTTTTATAATATAAAGTATGGACACATAAATAAGTTATGTATGTACATAGTTATAAGTTTTAAAAAAGAAATATATTATAACACTTTCATAACATATAAACTATTTTTTATCATAACTTTAGAAATTTTTTAAGATTTAAATAATATAATTTTTTGTTATAACTTCATAAAATATACAAATTATTTTTATAATATAATTTTTTAGTATTTATAATATAAGAAAAAAATTTTATAAGCATCCCAAACACTCATACGTATTTATATTTATACACATCTTCATGCGTATAATATAATTTTTATAACTTGTATAAAAATATATTTTTATATTAAAATTAGATGTAATTACCTGCAATATTATTCTAATTTTTACCTTTCTCTAAAAATTAAAAAAATATAATTAAAATACTCCAATTATACTCTATTCGACAAAACCCACCAATTATAATATTCATACAAACACCACCAATTATAACAGCATACAAACATTTCACCCTTATATTATTACAAACATTAACGTCGAAATCTACCGACTACTTATTTGATTAGCCGACATTTTACTCATCCTAGACGAATTGAAGATGGGAGTGATTAATGACAGGTGGGCTTACTGTACTGAAAACATTATCTGCTTTGGTGGGCTTATAAATAATTGCTGCTATCTGTGTTCTTATTTGGGAATATTTTATGGGGTCCATAAATACAAAAACCCCTAACTGCCATCGGCCTCTTCTATTTTAAACCTTTGTTCAATTGGGTACAAATGAAGATTCCAACCAAATGCTTATGGTAAAGAGTTAGTATTATTGTTGAAAACAATGTGAATATCATAACGGCCACCCCCTGCAAATTCACCGCCAATTACTATCTCCATCCTTAATTCAAGTTTTTTATGAGATGCTTTGAAGATGATGGCCTCACACTAAACATGCATAAAGGAATCAATTTGAGTGGGGACTCCAATTCTGGGTGTAATTTGGGGCCAAAAGGAATCGATTCAGTGCCAAAATTATAGTATAGTGAAAAGAAGACAATCAAAATTTGAGACCATATAGGGGGCCTCAGGAAGCAACATTTGTCGGATTTGAGACCATGATTTTTAATATTGTATGGTAGCAAATGTGGCTGCATTTTCCTTTACATTTCGGATAAAGCTAAATTCACGAGCAGACAAAGAAGTTGCTTATTATATAGGGAATCGATTGAGTTTCTTGGGAAACTTACTTCAAAGTTGATGTCAAATATCTGTCAATTAAATGAATATCGAAATCAAGACAATGATATTGTAACGCCCTTGACTTATATATTTCTATTTCTTTGAATTATAACACAAAATATGTATTTGCTTCAGTAGTTAAGTGTTTTAAATGTGTGTGAGAGGTCTTGGGTTCAAGACATTTGCTATTTTTGATCCAAGCATTACCCTTCGTCAGTGGGCTTATATAAATTTGTTCGCTAATTCATATTAAAATAAGCTTGTTGGTTTGAGTGGTAAAAGAGTTAGTGTGTTGGAGGTCATGTGTTTGAATCTCTACGAAAACATGGATGTTAGTCTTTTTGCTCGGTTTCTTGATAGAGTCTTGATGGAGTGATAATACTTTAGAACGACATATTTTATGTGCTAATTGCATGATTATTTTGAGTATGATCCTACTCATTTGAATTATTTTTTGGTCTTTTATCTTTTAGGGACTAAATTGGAGGTAAGAGGAAATTTATATGAAAAAAGTACAAATTTGAAGATATAATAGGCCAACATGCAAAGAAAGAGAGAAGTGGTGCCAAAAATACAAATATGGAAGACCCAAGGACTAAAATGCAAAAGAAGAGATTTTATAGCACAAGACTCTATTTTAATTTCAATTATATTAGGATAATTATTAAAAATTTTTATTTAGATTTAATTTTAGGATTTAATTTAATTTATCTTTATTTATCTTTAATTTTATTTATTTATTTATTATTTATCTTTTAGAATTTTATTAGGAATAGACTAGGTTTTCTAGTACTATAAATAGGGGATGGAGTGGCACATATTTGACATCTCTTTTTCCTGTAAACACTCCCTCTCCCAAAAACTCTGTCTTTTTGTTTTCTTCATATTTTCTTCAATAAAAATCTCATTTATATTATATTTATTTCTTTCCCAAAAATCATGATCCACTAAACCAATCTAGCCGAAGGTTATCAAAATTCCCTAAAAAGGTTCATGAGGCTTAGAATCCGCTCTTAGCCTTCTCAACAGGGTATTCATTGCTTCTCTGCATTACGGGACTGACGCTTCCGTCCATGTCCCTTAATAGGTGGTCTTTTCAACTTGTGCAAGGAACGACCGCTTTGTATGTTTTGGGAAGGTTGCACAGTCGGTTCGTTGGCTTTCTAGGTCAGAGGTTGGCGAATCCAAGAGACAAAACAGCATGGTATTCACCGTTGGGAAGAGGTAATCTAGCAAAAGATAGTCTCACAAAAGCGATTATTGGCCAGAGTCAGGCTCCGCCAAATCTTAAGTCCAAATCCTTGGAGCTGGTAGTCGTAGGCGTCCTCTTCCACTATAACTGGCTTATCCTGCTCGAGAAGAGTTACTTAAAAAGCTAAGGATTAAACCTAAGGAGGAACGAGACAACCGGATGCTAGAATCTTGCCACATAAGAAACTTTCTCTTTTCCCAACTCTATTTATTTTTATATTCCCCATTTTAATTTCTGCAATTTATTTAGTTTCACAATTTCAATTCACTTTAAATTTTGTTTTTATTTTTCCAGATTCTTATTCTATTTTTTTATTTTTCAGGAACGCAGGTTTTCTTGGCCAAGAAATTGTCCAGGATTTTAAGAAACGAGTATTCGTACAATCCGGTCCCTGAGGATTCGACCTTACTTCCCCTTTACTATTATTTTTACTATTTTACAGGGAATAGGATATTTTTGGTGCTCTCAACGACGCATCATGGAGTCTTGATGGAGTTGGATTTTGAGAAATTGGATTATAGTGGGTTAGTGGGGGGAGTAAAATAAGGGGATTTGTGATATTATTTTATTTTTATATTTGTTTTTCGAAAAAAACATTTTTCTCTCTCTTCCAAAGAATTCTGCCGTCTCTACTCTCCCTTTTCGGTTTCTCTGCAAATATTTCTTCATCTTCATCTTTACTCTGATTCTGTCACTTTTGTTTTTGAACAAATCATCTTGTTTCGGCATTCTGATGATCCTTGTGCGTTTCTGGTAAGTGTGACTTTGGCTTTGTTAGTGAATCTGTTGGTTGATTAGTTTCATTTTGTGGCTTAGGAGAAGTTCAAGGGGCTAGAGGCTGCTAATCGGCATTCTTGTTGTACGAAATTTTTCGTTACTCGTTTGAAAGTAAGGATTCTGATGGAGTTAAGAGTTGCCTATTTCGTTGTAGTTCAGTTTTAATTGGTTTAAAACGTCTAATTTGGTGTTTTTGATGGTCAATATTAGGTACTGTTCGCTTCGGGAGTGCTTTTATGTCAAATTGATACTAGTTATGTACCAGAAACATGAAAAATTGAGTTTCGGCAAAAGCCAAAAACGGCCACTGTCGACGCCACACGGGCATATGGTAGGCCGTGTGCGAGACACGACCGTATGGTCAATGAAGGCATGGCCGTACACAGCACATGGCTGTATGGTGAGGTGAGTGTGATCATGTGGGCCACACGAGCTAGGCCAAGTTGGGTGTGTAGGCCCACACGGGCAGGTCACACTGGCATGTGGATTATTGGGTCAGGCCGTGTGGGCCACACGGGAAAAGGCCAATATGAGTGTGTGGGCCATATGGGCAAGTTACTTGGGCATGTGGGCCCATAATTTTAAAATTTCCCCTTGGGTTGCACGGGTCGCTCGGATCGACTGTGGGCCTATTGTAGGGTCGGTAAGAGCTATCAAACCCCTACTTGTATGCTATGATTTTCTGATAGATTTATCTGAGTTGGATGTTGTATGTATGCCTAATTGTACTGCTATATGTATAACTGCTATCTGTATTTAAGCATGTTGAGCATGTGTAATCTGTTACATCTGTATCTAATTTTTTGTATATGTTATTGGGGTGGGATTTGTACATGAAGAGAAAGTATACTGTTCGGCGTTGATCGCCCATATTCTGGTAGCCTGACTGCATATATTCTGATATGTGTCTTAATAGCACAATGTGGTGTGTAGGGATGAGTGAGTGTTTTTGACCCCACATGGTGTGGTGGGATGGTCGGAGATGGTGTGTAGAGGATGGGAGTAGGATTTATGCATGTCTGCTTCTGAAATCTGAATCTGGATCTGATTCTAAATCTGAAACTGTATCTGTTTTTGACTATGCATATAATTCCGTATGTTTGCATGCTTAATTTTGCTGGGTTACACACTGAGTTTTTGTAAACTCACATATGTTGTCTGTTTTTTCAGGTAATCCGCAAACTTAGGTAGATCGGTGAGACGGAGCCTCTCGGTGACCACGAGTTCATAAACTAGTTATGTTTACGGATTTTATTTTAAAGATTATTTCTGGATTTTTGTAACAATTGGACTCTCCGGACTTTTTGGCTGATTTTCTTTTGGATTTAGATTTTCGTTTTAGTATTTAATTTGCGACTGGCATCTAAAAACTATGGATGCTAATAAAACAAAGGTTTTCTAAAAATACGAACTAATTTCTTGAAGTACAACATTTTCATAAGCTTCCTCTATAAAACACATATTATGGCTAATTAGTTAGTTGAATAAACATTTGACAATGGATAAAGGTAAATAAGAGTTTTAAAACTGGAACGGTTTTAACGTGTAGAGTTCGATATCAAAACTCATTTTTTGTGACATCCCCTGATTTGGCCATAACGTCTAGGTCGGGTTTAGAGTGTTACAGATATATTTGAATGGTTGATGATCCATTTTATTTTATTTTTGGTTTTTTTAAAAATTAAAATCTAATTGAGTGCAAACTTCTTGTAAATTTTAAGAAAACACCTCAAACTTACTACATTTATACTCAATTTATTTCATTTTATTTTAATTCGGTATTAAGCAATTTAAGTTTCGTGTGTTTCAACTGTTTTAGTGTATTTTGATTTATTTTTAGCTAATATTGAGCTATAACCATTGTATCTCAACCCATAGAGTTACATACAAGATTTTAATACTTTAAATAAAATTTTTAATTTTTTTAATTTTTATAATTACATTTAAGAATAAAATATAATAATTTAATTAAGGTATTGAAGTTAATTAATAAATTTAGAATTTATATATGTCGAAACCATTTTTTTTAAAAAAGGATGTTTGAAAAACGAGGATCGTCTTTAAGAAAAACAAAAACGGGAGTCGCCACCAACCTTTTTAGGTGTGATTGGATCACATTATAAAATATTTTGGTCTACGAAAATTAAGAAAATAGGTTCCGGAGTCGGTTACGTACGAGGAAGGATTAGCACCCTCGCAACGCCCAAAATTGGTACCAAATTGAATAGATTTCTGTCTTAATGTCAACAATTTGAAAGGATTTAAAAATAGGATCCTTTTTTTTAAAACCGGAATTATTTAAGTTGAGAAATCGAGATTCCTTAGCTCCGAAAGAATACAAACATCACATCCAACATGATAGGACACGATATCCTTAAACTCTCGTAACTGAAATCATCTCGTGATTTACAAAATCTATTTAGAAGGATACTTTAGGCATTTAGACAAACGGGAAATCGCAACCCAGCATGTTAGAGCACTATTTTCCCGAATTCCTAAATACTAAAAACATTGCCTCATTTAAAAAAAAAAAAAACTTTTGGACAATATGAAATATAAGTTTTTTGAACAATGATACGTTTAACATTTCATATAATATAGAAAATGATAAATAACGGCATAAATTATAATACACATCACATTTCATGCAAATTTAACCATGAATAACATAAATATACATACGTTGACATTTTCATGCAGAAATAGAATATATCAATAGGAATTACAATATAGTTCATGCAAATAAAAGAAACAAATAAAATAACAACTAATTTATGTGATAACATATTAAAATGACACTTAAAAATGGGCGTAAAAATATAAAAATCCTAAAAATTTTAAATACAATCAAGATTAAATAAGACAAAAAATACTCAAAACTATATATAAATAATAAAGGAAGAGAATTTTTTTTAAAAAAAAAGAAAAAAGAAAAATGGTTAGCATATGATATGATATGACAAATTAATATGTATATATTTGTAAAAAATGATAATATATTGAGTGGAAATAAAATATTGTTAAAATATTAAATGTTTAATATATATAATATGACTTTTAATAATAGTTTATGAATTTTAACATTATTCGTAATAATATAAAGTAATTCAATAAATAATATATAAAATAATATAAAATACAATGTAATATGATAATATAGTATGGATTTTCAAAAAGATATGGTAAAATAAACAAGATATAGTAAAATATATAACATATAGTATAATATAAATATAAATAATATGTAATAATATATAAAAATATATAATAATATGATGGATAACAAAAATAACATATACTGTTTTATTTAACTAACATTAAAATATATAAGGTATAAAAATAAATGAATAAATAAAAAGGGTTAGATTGAATCTAAATAAAATTCTAGGGTTAATTTTAAAACAATAAAATGAATTTGGACCCCATTGAAACACGTGCTAAAATGCAAGGGACTCACTGAGCAATTTACCCTAATCCCAAAACGACACCGTTTCTCTAGAGCTGATTCTAAAAGGATGCTAGGATTAAATAGAAATAAATGTAAAAGATTGGGGCTAAATTAAAATAAAAAATAAAATGAAATCTAAAAGTTTAAAAACACAGAAGGGTCAATTGGGCAATTAGCCCATTTGAAAAAACACGCGGATCCTCCCCGGGTCTTCGGGTCAACACGGGGATCTAAGCCCTGAAACGACGTCGTTTTGTGCTTATCGAGTTAAGCCAAAACGACAACATTTCGCTAGGGCTATATAAGCCAATATTTCAGCCTAAACTCATTTTTGTCCTGTGCTTTTTAAAAAAAAAACTAAAAGAAACCTCTGAATAGAGGATTGAGGGGGTAGCCCTCGGAGCTCAGTCGAGCATCGTCCTCAGGCTCCCACGCGCCCATGCGCCGTCCTCGGCCCCGCCTTCTACGGCGGTCGGAAACTGAAAAATCTTCGCGTTTCGAAGCAAATCAAGAGGTGAAGTTTCTCCCCTTTATTTTAGTTGTGCTTGAGCATTTAAAAAAGATAAAAGATCACCTTTTTTGCTTCTCGTAAAACTGCTTGATAGTTTTATTTATTTTTGTGTTTGTAGCCAAAAAAAATAATCATCCCTATTACATTGTTTGATTTGGGCTTTTATAGCCTCTTCTACAAATAATTACACTTTCGGGAAAGAAATCTTCGATTTCTTTCCATATTCGTTTTACTCTTGCTGTGTTTCTTTCTATATTTGTTCCTTGTCTGTTGCGATTTCTTTCCTTTGTTTGCAGGTGAGCACAAGGAATCTGGCGATGACAAAGGCCTGTCGATGGTCTAACAGAGGCGCGAATCTCGCCATGACTCAGAGCTTGGAATCGTGGCTTTGATGGGGGTAGCTGGAACGGCAGCAATCGAAGGGTCGTGAGGCTTGACTTCTGGAACCCTCTGTTTGCGGCGCGAGAAGAAAGAAGGCAGAAACCCTAGGGTTTCCTGCCTTGGTGTAATAGTTTGGGCCAATTGGGCCACTTAAATTTTGTAATTGGGTCAGGGATTTTAGGGGCTGATAGGTTGTTTGGTATATGTTGTGGGCTTCGGGTATACTTGGGTCACACGGGCACTGGTCTGTTTAGGCTTGGGTAGTAACAGTGGGTTGGGTCACGGGTTTTGTAATGGATTTTGGACCTGCTTTTGTACATGGACTGTTTAAATAAGCATTTATTTATTTATTTTTGTATTTCTGTTTTGGTTTTAAAGCCTGGTTAAATTTGGGCTATTACAATATATATGCACACAATGGTATATTTTTACATATATAATTTATAAACAATATTTATCAATAAATTAGAAAAACACCTCCGCATGTATCAATACTAAAATAAAACGTTACACCTATCGGTATAATATGGCAACATTAATTTATATTCCTCGTTTTAATAAAGCCGTCACATATTGACTTTTGATGGTAAAGAAAATTATTTTTGATTTATTTTTATTTAAAATGTTTTATTGGTAAAAAAAATTGAAGAAATACATTTTAAATTTTTTGTCAATTTTAAATATTTTTTTATAAAATTTAATTAATTAAAATTGTTGGCATACCAAGTTGCAAACTTCAATTATAACTCTCAATGGAAATTATTTTTGCTTGGGTTTGTTTATTTTTTTAATTGACAATTTTTGATTAATTTTGTGCAATATTTTAAGTGATTATCTGCAGCAAATTACTAGTGTTCTAATAGACGACTATCTATTGAAGGCATGTTGTAGAGTATTATGTGTGGAACAAAGAGAGTATACTGTTGTTCATTGAGATCAACATTTGTGAGTATAATTGTTTGATAATCACTACAATTAAGTTGGATTTAAATCATCTCTTGTAAAATAAAGATTATAGTGGTTTATCTTTTGAGAATATTTTGTAGGTGTAGAATTGTGTTCAAAAAAATCTCTTATATTATTATTTTTTTACTTAAGTAACTCAATAAAACAACTTATTTAATAACTTCAAGACTTTTAATAGGTGTTAAAGCTAGACATCGGACGAATTTGGCGAGAACCTTTGGTTAGTTTCTAAAACATGGAAGGAAGCTCAATCAATTTTCAAGCCACCTAAACTCAATTGCTCAAACAATGCTTACTGTACAGCAAATATGAGGACCTTTAACAAGTTTTCGATGAGAAAGTATGGAACGCAATCTTAAATGGTTGGAAATCTCCATTCAGTGAGTGTCGAGACCATTTTTAAATCGAGTTTTGAAAAATGAGAATCGACTTTAAGAAAAATGAAAACGGGAGTCGCCACCAATCTTTTTAGGTGTGATTGGATCACCAATAAAATATTTAAAATCGTTAGTTTTGGTCTACGAAATTAAGAAAACGAGTTCAGGAGTCGGTTACGAACGAGGAAGGGCTAGTACCCTCGTAACGCCCAAAAATTTGTACCTAATTGATTATCAAGTGTCTTTGATGTCGGATATTTGAAAGTTTTCAGATGCAATCCTCTTTTAATATTTTTGACTTTGAAGATTAGGGTTCACTTATTTTAAATGAATCAAAATATTACATCCAATAAGTTAGGACACAATATTTTTAAGATATTTGACGCCAAGTTAGCCTTGTTGGAAATCCTTATCTCGAAACGACAAAACGCCATATCCAGTAAGTTAGGATACAACGCCTTGAAATTCTGAGATAGTTTCTTGCACTTTGAAAACCTTAAAAGCTTAGAAGGGTGCTTGATTATTTGAACTTAACGAGAAAAGTTGCAACCCAATAAGTTAGGGCATTACTTTTATCGAAATTTCCAAACACCAAGTATTGCCTTTATTTTTATAAAACTTTTAAATATTGTTTTAAATGACCTTTTAGAGTGACAATTCTGTATTACGAAACATAGATATTCAAATAGCGCATATTACAAAGTATTATAACATTTTATACAAATGCAATCACTATATAGAGGGTAAAACGGAATAATAAAAATAATCATGCTAAGCAAATGAGAATATACCCAAAAGAAAACATAATAAATGCACTAATTATACAATATATATATATATATATCATAAATAAAGCATTAAATAATATATAAAAAAAAATGGTAAAATATTAATGTGCAAAATATGTATGAGTAAAAATAGATAACATGCATAAAAAATGAATAAATAGAATTTATAAAATATAAAATATACAATCCAATAATTTAATGTACACATGAATAGATTAATAAATGAAATGATGCATATAATACAATATATCAATGTACATATATATAAAAATATGCATTTGAAAATAAATTATAAAAGTCTGAGATATTACATAGCTTATACATGCAATGAGATAATTATGCTAAAGCGAAAATAGACTAATATATAACATTAGCGAATAAAATATAGAATAAACCATAACAAATTGTAACATATAAGAACCTAGAAGTGAATACAAAATCATAATAAAATAAAGACAAAATAACAATAGAAAAGGAATGGGGTATTTTAAATCTCAAATCGATGTTATAATAACAAAGGGTAAAAGGAAAACAATTTTAAGATAAGTATATAAAAATGTATTTTAAATAAAAACTTAAGGTTTTTTTAAAAATGTATAATAATTTAAACGTAATTTTATAAAACATGACATATCTATTTTAAAAAATGAACAATACAAAATTTAATAAATAAATGAAATTTACAATGTGCAAATTTTAAACCAATACATAATAGATAATAAAATATATGTGTAATAAAATAATTAAAAATTTAATAAAAAGATAATAATAAAAACTAAGTTAAAATACAAATAAAAAAGAAAGGATTAAATCTAAATCTTTACAGAATTTTAGGGATAATTTAAAGAAATTTAAAAAAACGAATTTGGGATCTTTTTGAAACGCATTTTAAAGACGGGGGGCTCATTGAGAAATTTTCCTATTCCGAAACGGCAGCGTTCCGTCTCCTGCATTTAAATGGACTAAGGGATCGAATTGAAACCAAAACCTTATTACCGGGCTAAATTTAAAAAACAAGAAAATGTTTAAGGACATAATTACAAGAATCCAGAAATGCGGAAGGGCCTAAATGGAAACTATCCCTTTTAACAGAAACACGCGGATCCTCCCCGGGTCGGGTCACACGCGTGCAGGTTATCCTTTAAATGGTACCGTTTTAGGGCTATTAAGATTAGCCCTAAACGGCGTCGTTTCGGGAAGGTATAAAAGTCAATTTTTTAAAGAAAAATTTCATTCTTTCACTTCTCCTCAAAGAAAATCTGAAAACCCTCCCTTTTTCCTCTCTGGCAAAGCGAACTCCGGCCAACCCCCGATGGTTACTCCGTCGCACGCGCCACCATACGCGCCACTGCTTGCCGCGGTCAGAAGGCCAAAAGCCCTCCTTTTTTTTTTTGGCGTTTCACAGGTAGCCCCTTTCCTTCCTTATTTTTTGAAATATTTTATGTATATATATATAAAATTATTCAAATGCTTCGATACTGGAAAAAAAAAGAAATAAAAGATACAAAAATATATCAAAAACGAGAATCACCTCTATTCTGTGATTAACAATGTTCTTTTTATTAGATATATGTGTGTATCCTCTTGTCTATCCCTTTATTTTTACATCGTCTGGTTTTTATAACCAATTAAAAATCTAGAAAAATTCCTCTTGCCATATTTGCTATTTCTTTCTTTCCTTTTGCAGGTCAATGGCATGAATCAAGGTGACAGTAAGGGAGCTGATAACGGCTCGATGCGAGGCCTGTGGATGCTTGCGGCGCTGAAAGGTGAAGAAACCCTAGGGTTCTTGACTTAGGTTTAATCATTTGGGCTTTTGGGATGCAGCTTATTGGGTCTTGGTCTGTAATGTAACGGGTTGGGTCTGATTTAGGCTAACAGGGTAATGAGTCTGATAAGTTTGGGGTTGTTTGGATTTGGGCTTCGGGTGTATTTGGGTTGTAGTTGTAATGGGTCACTGTAATGGGCTATGGGTTAGTTTAGGGTCTATTGGGCCGGTTATTTATTGTGTTTTGTAAATTGGACTATTAAAAACTTTTATTATTATTCCCTTTTTTTCCTGATAATTTGGACTATGCCTTGGCTTCCAATGGGCCGGGCAAAATTGAGGTATTACACTGAGGTTAACGGTGTTTCAACTCCCACATTTGAAATCACTTGGATATCTGAAGAGGATAATGCAGCTAGATATAACTCAAAGGCTCTAAATGCAATATTCAATAGAGTAGACCTCGGGTGTTTAGAAGAACTTACAACTGTATCTTTGCTCCCAAACTTAATCTGATAAGCATAATCTAGCTATGTGATCAAGGAGGGTGCAAGAATATTTGATAACTATTACAAATTTGTGGAGCCAATATATCAAACCTTAAATTCTGGTTGAATGTCTTGGAGATGTATGCTTTAGAGGCTCGTTGGTTAGATAGAATGTTGTTCGTGGTTTGCCCAAGTTAGGAGGAGCAATTCATAAGTTTTTCAGTGAACGTTTGAAAGAGAAACAACAACATGAGTCACATCCTTGGTTGTAATTTGTCTAAGGAGCTACTCTTTTAGAGTTTTATACATGGATTTAAAGACATGAAATCATCCTAAGTAATAATTATAACGAATCCAATCTTACCCCAGACATGAATTTGTGATGTTATATTTAGGGCTGGTTTATTGTGCTTCTAAAAAGCATTTTTTGAAGAAAAAGTGTTTTTCCCTCAAATTATTTACTGAACAAACTCCGGTTTAACTTAAAAAGTCTGTTGTCTTATTAGTCTCATGAAATCAAGCCCAAAGATAGTCAGGCATTGTCATATGCTATCTATCCAAACAACTTAAGAAGGCCACACATCTGTTTGAGTCTGCCTTTTGGCACGAATCTCTCTATCTGCCTTTTGGCACGAATTTTTTTCTTTTGCTTTCTTTTTTGTATTTCACTGTTTCTGATTTGTCCTTTATTCTATACCCCAGTTTTGTCTTCTTTTCTTCCATTGGTTACGAGGTTAACTTGAAGCTTTGTCATGAAGGAGGAGTTAGCCAACTTGACTTTGTTGGATGAAGAGGAGGAGGCGTTTTAAGAAGATCTAGTGGTGGTGGATCGAAATTATTAGTTTTGCTTGGTGGGGCGCTATCTAACAGAAAATCTTGTTATTTTCCTTCTTTACGAAATACTATGGCGGATCTCTAGCATCCAATTGGAGAGATTTGCATCACGGACTTAGGAGACAAACGGTATCTGTTCCAATTTTTTAATGATGTTGATGTCCAAAGGGTAGTTTCTGTTCATGAATTACCTTTAGGTCTAATGACTGAAACTATGGCCAAATAGTTTGGGGATTTTTTAGGAAAATTCATTGATCATGATACCTCCTTGGGGTTTCAAACATACATGCGCATTCGTGTTCGTTTTGATGTCACTGCACCATTGAAACGTAAGAAGAAGATTCAGTTTGGGAAAATTATAACTGCTTATTCTTAATTTAGGTACAAGAAGTTAAGTCTGTTCTGCTTCATTTGTGGAAAATTGGGGCATAGTGAGATTTTTTGTCCCTTTCGTCTTAAAATAGAGCCATCAAAAATTATTTTTGGCTGGGATTTGTCACTGCGTGCGGTACCGAGACGTCGGAGTATGGTGGTAAGCAGGTGGTTACGTGAAGCTGATGGGTCACAGTGTCTTGATGATAATATAGAAAGTTTCAGACAAGGCAATAATTTTAGTATTGCGAGAGATCCTGGGCTGAATTTTGGGCGAGATTTTAGGAATCAAGTATCAAATCTAAATTTAATTCCAATGGGATCAAATCAACAGTTTCCCGTTAATGAGCAGAGTAATTGGCGTAATAGGGGCAAGGATATTTCAAATATGGATAGATTGGCCAATGGGCCTATGGACCTGGTCTTGGTGGAGGAAAATGATTCAATAGCTGCGATGGAAGGAAAAAAATGGCAGAGAACTGTGGAAGATGGTAATAATATAGGAAGTCCCTTTGAATTAACGGCTAGCTCTGGTGAGCAGAGCAGCTGAGCAGTATGAAAATTTTAAGTTGAAACGTTCGTGGTTTGGGGAGACCACGAACTATTAAAAGGCTCAAGAACAAGTTAAGAGCCGTTAGTCCCCGAATTTTATTTTTTTATGGAAACAAAATTAAGCGAGAAAAAAATAGAGATGGTAAGGTTGCAGTGTGGTTTTGAGAATGGAATTGAGATTGGGGCAATAGGAATAAAAGGAGGGCTGTCTTTGGGGTGGAAAGATAATTCGTTGATGAGGCTTAAGAGCTTTTCCTCTTTTCATATTGATGTTGAGGTCAATGATAGTGAATGTGGTGAAGTTTGGCGGTTAACGGGTTTCTATGGGAATCCGGATAGTAGGAGTAAAAATGAGTCTTGAAATTTGCTTCGACAACTAAGTCACGATTGTAGTGTTCCTTGGGTGGTGCTGGGTGATTTCAACGAAATTATAAATTCTTTTGAAAAAAAGGTGGCAGATTTCAATCGGCGCGTCAAATGAAGGACTTCCGAATGGCGTTAGAGGATTGCAGCCTTAACGACTTGGGATTTGTTAGACGGTAGTTTACATGGAAAAGAGGAAGGGTTTTTGCTACAAATATAAGGGAGCGTCTAGATCGTGGAGTAGCGACGTTGAGTTGGGTGAACCTGCTCCCAAACTATCAGGTAGAGCATTTAAGTCATTCCTTTTCTAATCATTGTCCCATTCTCTTGGACACTATGAGAATGGGATGGAATAATTATGGTAAAACTGATAACCTGTTTCGTTTTGAAGCCAAGTGGTGTTTGGAAAATTCATTTGATGAGGTGATTAGGAAATGGTGGGCTGACTCTTCAGGAAGTGTGCCATGGAAACTTGAGGCGTTGGGTCATCAGTTACAGGAATGGAGTAGGTCCAAGGCTAGAGATGATAAAAAGGTTCGCATGGTTCTAGAAGAACGATTAAATTGCCTCTATAGTCAAGAACCGTCTGATGAGATATTGGCTGAAATCACGGATGTCCAATTAGATCTTAATTTGGAGGCTGATAAGGAAGAACTTTTTTGGGAGCAACGTGCTCTTGTTAACTGGCTGAAGAATGGAGATCGGAACACTAACTACTTTCATAAGGTAGCAGTTCAACGTCAGTTTCGTGGCCGCATCTCTGAACTAGAGGATGAGAATGGTAGAAGCTTTTCTTCGACTAATTTGTTAAAGCTTGCTTCGGATTATTTCATTCATCTTTTTTCGGCTTCTGATATGGGTTTGGACGAGCATGTATTCAGTTTAGTGGAAAAAAGAGTCACTGATAGTATGAATGAGAACTTGATTATGCAATTCACTGAGGAAGAGATTGTCAATGCTGTCAAGTCAATGGCGCCACTGAAAGCCCCTGGAGTCAATAATTTTCCTGCTATATTTTTCCAACAGTACTGGCATATTATTGGGGCAGATATATCCCTTTATTGTCTATCTATTCTGAATGGTGAAACTGAACTAGGAGAAATAAATAAAACTCATATTGTTTTGATTCCAAAGGTTGAAAAACCTAAAAACCTATCACAGTTCAGACCCATAAGCTTGTGTAATGTTGTTTCCAAAATTATCGCGAAGGTCTTGGTGATGCGTATGAGTGCAATTTTGGGGAACTGTATTAATGAAGCTCAAGGAGCTTTTATCCTTGGAAGGCTTATTTCGGATAATGTGCTTATAGCTTATGAGGTTCTTCATTCGCTTAAAATGAAAAAGAGGTGCAAGAAAGGGAATTTTGCGCTTAAACTCAATATGAGTAAAGCATATGATCGTGTTGAATGGGATTTTTTGGCAGAGATGATGAAACAGATGGGTTTTCATGCTGATTGGATCTTACCTATTATGAGATGCGGTTGTTCTGTCTCTTACTCTGTGAGTCTTAGTGGTGCTAGTGGTGCATGGTTTTCTCCTTCGAGAGAGTTACGACAGGGAGATCCCCTGAGCCCTTATCTTTTTCTAATTTGTGCTGAAGGATTTTCTACTCTTATTAAGGAAGCTGCACAAACATGTTTGATGACAGGTGCACCAATTGGTAGGGAAAGGTTTTCAGTTAATCACCTATTTTTTGCTGACGATTGCATTATTTTTGGAGATGCTACGAGTGAAGGATCTAGAGCGGTTCGTGATGTTATTCGAGAATACGAATTGGTTTCAGGGAAGCGGATGAATTTTGACAAGTCCCTTATTTATTTTGGGGCCAACGTGGAATCTAGTGTTAAAGAGGACATAACCAACTTGTTAGGGGTCCGAGTGGCTTCTAATCTTGAGAAATACTTAGGATTGCCCATGATGGTGGGTCAGAGAAAAACATTGGCTTTTGCTAACTTTTCTGATCGGTTTAGAAAGCACGTTAAAGCGTGGAGTTTGCGCTATTTGTCAATGGGAGGAAAGGAGGTTTTCGTCAAGTCGATTTTGCAGGCCATACCGCTCTATGTTATGCAATGTTTCCTTTTGCCGAAGTCTTTATGTCGAAAGCTTGAAGGCATAATGAACAAATTCTGGTAGACTAGTAATAAATCTGCGAAAGGCATACATTGGAGCAGATGGGAGCATTTATGTAAACCGAAATACGTTGGTGGAATGGGTTTTAAAGATTTATTTTTGTTTAATAAGGCTTTAATTGCAAAGCAGGTTTGGCGCATTCTTTTCCAGCTTAATTGTTTGTTAGCCAAAGTTTTAAAAGCTCATTATTATCCTTTCACAGATATATTATCAGCAAAAGTAGGTTCTTACCCCTCGTTTACCTGGAGAAGCATTTGCAGTGCTCGGAAGTTGATTGCGGATGGGATGTTATGGCGGGTTGGTAATGGTGCTCGCATCAACATTTGGTATGATCCTTGGCTGCCTGGAAAGGGAAACAATAGAATTTTAGATCAAACAATTGAGCCCAATTGCACTTGTGTGTATCAACTAATTGAACATGAGACTAGTACCTAGAACAAGGAGCTGATTTGCAGTATGTTTGATGATGATACAACAGCTCGTATTTTTTCTATTCCTCTTCCGGGGAGTAACTCAGAAGACTTGTTGGTTTGGAAATTTGAAGGCTCGGGGGAATATACAGTGAAAAGCAGGTATCGGGTTTTAGCTACAGAGCACCCCTCTGAGATACTACTTTCAACTCGACTAATGTTGATTTGAGTACAATGATTTTTACAAGTCTTTGTGGGCTTTGCACATTCCAGAAAAAATTAAAATACATTTTTGGAGGCTGTTTAACAATTTTTTGCGACATTTTTGCAATCTAGCACAAAGATCTCTGAGTGTTGACATCACCTACCCGCTGTGTAAGGATGCTCCGGAGGACGCTGATCACTTGATGTGGTCTTGTGGTATTCTTCAGTGTGTATGGGCATCTTTAGACATCAAGGTTCTGTCGTTTGGAGATTTGATGTGTTGTAAGGAACGTTTTGTTAAAACCTTCTCTGCAGCAAGAGAACAGCAAAAGCATTTCATTTGTGATAGCCATATGGAGTCTATGGTATCAAAGAAATAAACTGATACATGAAGGGGTAAAGTTCTCTCTTCAGGAGGTTCTGGGGTTTATTAAAGGATATGAACAAGAGCTTAGACTTATCCATGCGAATCATAGCCTGTCTTCTAGGCCTCAGATAAAAGATATTTGGAGACCACCAGATTCTGATGTTATTAAGTTTAATTTTGATGTGGATTTTCATAGCCCAGTTCGACTCGCTATTACAGCAGTTGTAGCCAGAGATTCAACAGGAGAAATTAGAGGGGCGGAAACTTATCTTTTCAAACATGTTGTTGATGCTTTTGTGGTTGAAGCGAGGGCATACGAAAGGGCATTAATTTTGGCAGGTTCGATGGGCTTCCGGAGAATAGTTGTGGAGGGTGATTCTCTGATGATTATCAAAAGGATCAAGAAAAAAGAGACGGATAAATTGATTATTTGGTCGATTATTCACCACATCAGTATTCTGGAAAATCAGTTTGATAAGGTTACATACCATTTTGTGCCCCGTATGGCTAATGAAGTGGCTCACTTGTTGGCACTGGAAGGTCGAAGAAGTAAGTTTTTTGGTGACTGGGTTGATAGAGTGCCTGATGTGGTGGAGGTGAGGGCGATGAAGGATGTTTTGGATTGGAACCAGAGTTACCATAGTCCCCCTTGATGCGCTTTGAATAATGGAGAAATCTCCAGATCAGATTCAAAGCTCCTGTTCTTCTTCTTTACTAATCTTTTTTCTCTCTCAGATGTTGAAGAAGATGGTCGGCTGATATTGCTTGAATGATTTTGCTGCTTGGCTTTGGGCGTTTCTTTTTCTTGTTGAGTTTGATTGTCCCTAGGTGCTTTTATTATTTTGTTTATGTTGACAGCTGCGTTATTTTCTTTGTTGTTTGTCGTTTCATGTTACTGTACCTTTAGTTGGTTTTGTGTGCTTTCTTTGTTTCTATCTCTTGTTGTCTTTGAGTTTTCTCAGTCTTTTTGCCTTGAGCCTTGTGCCAATAAATATCGGTCATATTCAAAAAAAAAAAGTCTGCTGTCTTCAGTTGAAAAAAATTAAAAATTTTAATTTTTTCTAGGCCAAAAGTGCTTTTGGCTAATTAATTACCTTTTTGTCCTAATCAATTTTCACGGTAACAATTTCTTCTTCTCTCTTTTTTTTATTTTATTTTCCTTCTATTTTTTTCCATTTTCAAGATCTTCAAGATCTTAAAAAAATATTTTTAAAAATAATACAACTATGTTAATATCTAATTACAAATATTTAATGATTATATTTAAATATTTAAAATATAGTTTATATATTCTAATTAAAATTTATAAATAATTAATATTAATTACTTAGAAATATGTAAAAAATAATATTTCATATATTAAAATATTAACAATAAGTTATAATATATTATTTTTTATATTCTTGCTAAAATATCATAATATTAACTAATTTGAACATTATTTAAATGCATATTTGTTACTTTATAATACAATGTTTAAAACGGACATTTTTCAAAAACAATGCTAAACTAGCCCTTAATAAGCTAAAGAAGATCATAGGAACATAGAGAAAGGATCCATATGTATCCATTTTTTTAAATTAGATCCATGTGAATACATTTAAACATTAGAAGAGAAGCCTCAAGTCTGGCTATTAATTATTAAAGAGAAGCAAATTGATTCAATTTCCATCGTGGAAATTAACTAATTAATTAAGTAAACTATTCCTATTGTTTAAATAGAATGGCTTTGAGATCAGTATAGTACTGAGCTATCCATCCTTTGATGATCTCCACCTCTGTTTGTCGTTGCTTCACCAGCCATTCTGGATCGCTTGCATTTTGTGCAAGTATATCCAAGCAATGAGATCCTGCATTTTATACATAATTTTCATTACCTTTCTCTTCCATTTTTCTATACTAATTTTAATGGACTAATATATATATATATATATATATATATATATATATATACTTACCATTTACAGTTTTTACAGCAAGAATACTTTCTGAAATATTTTCCAGAACCCTACAATAAATTTAAAAAATAACTTAAGAGATAAAATTTGACTTCTATTTTGTATACGAGACCTTTTTTATGTATAATTATTACCCGCCCCGACTGTAAGGATCTCGCAAACCATTTGAAAATATGATGTTGCTACCAAATCTCTGGAGAATAAGTTTTATATCCTGCAAAATTTTGCATTTTTAAATAATAAGAGTAAATAATTGAGGTTTTTCAATAATAAAATATTAAAAAAAAAGTATGGTAAAGAAACTATTAAAAGTACATGGCCACCGTAGTAAGAAGTGACCCAATGAGGGCTAGGAGGAACACCAAAGATTGTCTTGCATTGTTGTATAAAGCTGTTTAAGTCGAACGGCTTAGTTTGGAACATCGTCCTGTTCCCGATGCCTATGGGTATCACCATTTCACTGCATGTCTATATATATATATGTCATAATATGATTTTAAATTTTTATACTAATTACTTCGGTCAAAATATTAATTAGATTTTTTATTAAAAAAACATTTTTAATACTGAATTATCTAATAATATCGTAAAAGTAAAAAAAAAGACTAAAATGTTAAATTAATGTTTGTAGATTAAAATCATAGTTTAACTAAAAAAATGAAGAGATGGATTGTTTAAAAAAATCGTACTCCTCATGATCGTGCTGTTTCCTCGTTTTCGTCATTAAGGTCAATTGTGTGGCCAAGATGACTTTTTCTTTCATTAATTAATTTGGAATGAAAATTTATTTTTGAAAAAGATGAAAACTTATTGGGAGACAAGGAGCTCTTCAACATTGTAAGTGTAGTCTAGGACGAATATTTTTTCAAAAAAAATATATTCTAATTTCACATTTGGGTCATTTTTTCTAAGGTTTACATATAAAAAAAAAATCATTTTGTCGACTGAGTGTTAGCTAGATTAATATGGGCATTGTTAGCAATATAAGAAGATGTGTGTTCGAGTATGTTGAAGCACATTATCCTCTTATTTATGAGTTAGGAGAGGAGATAAATAATTCTAGACATTTGTGTAAAAAAGAATATATATAATTAAAACTTAAAAAAAAAGGATCGTTTTCGATTTAACCGTATTAATTAAACCTCAATTAAATAATCATTTATAAGGAACAGATAACTACCAAACAAAGCAATAAACGTTCCCCCAAAGTTTGTTCTATATATCTTGTTGGTTTTAGCATTGTCATATTCATGGCATTAATATCGTCAATATTATTTATTAATCTAAGAAATTAATTTTTTTAAAAAAATAATAATATTTCGAATTTTAACATCTAAAATATGATATTTATTTAATTTTTCTAAGGTTAGTCTTAGATAATATTTGGTGAAAATAGTATGTGAATATATACCTGCCATCTCCATCCTACAGTTGTGTCGGATTCATTAGTTGGTGGATTAATATAGCAAGAACGATTCCCTTTATAAGCAACAACACCTGCAAAAATCTTACTAAGAACATCTTGCGTTTCATTTGCTGCATCGATTCCTCTACATACCACCGTTACTGGATATCGTGGGGGACTATCATATTGTGCTGCTAAGGCCTATATATTCTTCAACGCGCTTTTTAGCTCTGAAGATTTGTTCAGAGGTCTAGTAACCAACAAAAGCAATTAATTGGTTGATTTAAGATTGCATAAATTACATGGATTAAATTTCGGGTTTTAATTGTACTTTGATAGAATTATATGCATGCTTTCAAATGGAATGGGGGAATTGGAAGTTCATACTTGCAAGTTTTGAATATCATGCTGAGGTTTGAAAGACCATTGGGTTCGGAAGCAATATTGTCGATTACAGACCACGAATTTCGTATGGTTTGGTAGCAGGTCTCACTCGCTTCCTGTACATGATTTCCATATCACATTAAAATTGAATTCAGGAGGTGAAGAAAAATTAAGACGAAAGTTAAGCGTAATAAATACCCTAAAATCCTTAGTGACGACTGAATAGTAAGCTCCACTTGGTGTAATTTTGTCGAAGTAAAGAATTGGAGCTGATGAGGCCAAAGCTCCCAAAGCAACATGAGGATACTTTAAACGTAACCATGAAGCAAGCACTGTTTTCATTTCCATTGAAAAGCAAAAATGATTACCAACAGTAACGGACAGGGGCGAACAAAAATTATACAACTTTAAGGGGTCCAAGTTCAAAAAATTTGGGCTAAAAGATTAAGAATTTTACGATAATGATTGTACTTACTTCCTCCATAGGATCCTCCAACAACGATGACCGGAGAATAAAAAGCACGAAGTTTGTTCTTGATATGCATGATGATTTCTGCATAGTCAGCTATAGCTTGTGCAGAGTTGAAATACCCCAAAGTGCTTGCATTTTTAAAGGCTTCTTCTCTTGATCCAAATGGTATTGATTTCCCATAGTATCGATGCTGATCAAGGTATATATATCGATAATCAATGTCATAGAAACTTGTTTTTCTTTTTTAATATAGTTTCAATTCTTTACCTCAATGTAGACGAGGAGAGCATTGAAGCTGACGGCATTATCATTGAGAAAACCGATTACGGCAAGAGAACTATCGAGAGGTGCCTCCTCTCCGAGATAGGCTAAAATTGGCGCACTGTTGTTTGCTCCGCCCCAAAACTTAAAATTCATGACGTATCTTTGCTGGAAAGTGGCGTAGCTTTGTGGTTGGTAATTGAAGTGATCAAGTGTTTGAGGGTAATAGAAAGTTTGAAGATCATCTGAAACTGCTGCAGAAGATAAAAGGTCAGGGTGTTCCATGGTTATTCCTCTCGTCGGACTAAGCCTCGGAATGTCAGTCAGGCCGGCAGCGATGCCAGTCGACGTAATCGAAAGAATCATAACCATGAATTGAACCCATTGGACTGGAAATTTAGGAGAATAGTTCATTGCTCTTAATTTATCTACGAAACGGTAGTATGATTTGTTAGGCTCTGTTTTTTTAGCTTCGAAGGTTTTGGCAATGCCAGGGTCCAAACAACAATTACTCGTATATATATATAGTGATAAGGATTTTACTTGGTATTTTCCTCCCAAAAGAATGCTCACAAGAAAATGAGTAGAAATAAGAATTTGTTTGCTCTAAAACTTTGACCATCTTGCGTATGTGAAGCATGTTTTTTTTAAAGAAAATGCTGTCTAGATTTAAATTATTATTAATTGAAGATACAGTTTACATCACTATCATTATCTATACTATTATTTAACTGAATTGGTATTACAAGTTAACTCGACATTAACTCAATTAAAAGAATTATTAAAATATCTTTATATATATTAAATAAATTTAATTATTACGAGGATATTTTTTTTTCTTATTTTAAAATAAACGTTAATATTTGAACTTAACCGCAAGCATCTATAAATTTTTCTTTTACCTATTCAACTGAAGCCTTATTTTAATATTCTTTTATATAATTTAATGTTATTGCATAAATTATTTCAGCCCATTCAAAGACGAATTTAGGAGAGTTGGTAAAAATGAAGTAGAAGAATTTAGATTCCAAATGAACAAATTCAAACTTTAAAAGAATCTTTCTGATTCTCGAAGAATGAGGGCAAAGGGATTGATTAAGAAAGATCTCTTGTTCTTATTATAAGATCGTGTGATTGAATTTGCAGATGTTTGGTAAAAAAAAACTTCTCTATTAAGAATAATAAAAAATGGAAAGTGTTCAATTGGAACATGAAAACGTACTCTTCGAGACAGAGTGGAAGGAGGGAGGAGATTATTGAATGAGGAAAAAGACCCAATGACTCCAAAAGAATTGAACGAGGAGTCGTATGAGGTGAAAATTTGACCCCACTAAAATTTGAAAATTTTCTTTAAAACTTTTGAAGTTTTAAAATTTTTTATTTTGACATTATAATTAGTGTTTAAGAAAAGAACAAATTTGTGTTTGGCCCCAAAAAAGTTTTTAAATTTTTTTTAATTGGATTTCTTTTATAAAATATATAATTTTTTATGATAAATATAGTAACACTTTTAGTTTAATTTGGTAAACTAATACAAAGTAGTCCCTAAATATAATTTGGTAAAAATAAAGTTTAGTAATTGTAACATCTAAGTATAAATGGTATCTAAATATTAATTAGGTAAAAAATAAAGTTAAATAATTATAATATTTAATACAAATTAAGCATTTAATTTATTTTGCTTTTCCTAAATTTTAGTAATTAAGATTATTTTAAATTTGAAAATACTTAAAAATAGGCTCCGCCCGTAACATGTATAAATCTTGGCCCCCCTTGTCAACAATTCTAGCTTCGCTCTTCCCACATTATTTGTATATATCGTAATGCCATTGATTGAATTGGTGTTACAAGTAACCTCAGCATCAACAAAAAAAATAGTAATACCATTATAAACAATTGTTGTGCATTTAATTTTAGCAATTTGTTGTATTTATCTATTTAAATTTCCTTTCTTATAATTTAAACTAATTTTTTTAATTTTAATTATGTACATATTGCATATATCTTAGTTTCAAACATTACATTTCATTATTTATTGTATATTATTTTTAAACGCACATATGTGTTCTAAATACGTAGTTTCCACATGCATACGTGTGTGATAAAATTTCTTGTTATTATTATCGTTCTAGATGAAGTCTAAGGTTAAATTGGATTTTTAGGTCAAATTTTATTATTAATCTTTATATTATGAGTAAGTTGTGGATTTAATCCGAGCAAGAAATTGGAGTTGATAGTGCTCTTGATTTTGCATCATATGAACCTGTCCAAAACCTTGCAGCTGCTCAATGAGCCAATATTATTTCCTATGTTGAAAAACAAATAAATGCCATAAATGCTAAGCTACATCGACTTAACAAGGCCAAGGATGCTCTTAAGTTCCTACTAATTTAAAATATGAATTTTTGAAAAAAATGAGGGGTATAGAACAGGGGAAGCAACAAACAGAAATAGGGAAGAAAGATGTTCACTTCTTTTTTCTTTTAACATAAAATTGAAGCTAACCTAAATGGCTAGCCAGAGAACTAAAAATTTGTGCTATTTCTTGCCAAACTAATAACTCCACCGCCGGAGGTGGATTCTGGAAGACGTGTAAGCCCAAAGGAAGTCCCCAAGCCACCTTAATCATTGCATCCGCTACAGAATTAGTATTCCTTGAGATGTGTTGCATGATGATTATTGATGGTCTATAAAACCAATAAACTATTTTTTGCTACTCTACTAATATGACCGCATTTCGGTGTGCGTGCGTTACGATTATGGATAAACACAAATACAATTGTAACTATAGTTATAGCGGTGTATTACAAGCGTGACAGGTCAGTTGTAATATTTATAAGTGTTACAATAAAACACTTTGAGTATTCTAATGATTGAACCCAAGAGAGTGTCAAATTGGTAAATATGTTTATCAAGTTAATTACAGGTTAAATAATTACTAATCTAATCGAGTTGGAAATATTAGTGCATCCGAAAAAATAATCTGAATAAACTAAATCTAAATTATCAACAAAAGTAAGTAATCTAATTCAATTCTCCCTTGCCTTAGAACTATACAAATTGTCAAAACGATAGTCAATTGATCCACTAATTGTTCACTAAGCTAATAAGCATGACATGAAAATATTGCTTGCCACTCCTAACTCGGATTCTCCTTTTGGTGTCATCCTAATTAGAAATTACCACCTAAGCTCTTCTCTCGGTCTTACCTAGGCATATAAATCTCCTTTCAGTCTCTTTACGTGGCATATTTATAATGAAGTTCTAAATGATAGGATATTCTTTTGGTTTCACCTATATCGATATTCCACTAGAGGTGTCAATTCTAGTGTATACAACACTTTGATACAAATGAACAAATAATAAATCACAAGCACGGACATTAATTTAGACCAATAATTAATTTCATAATCAACCACTGAAAAATTTAGCACATGACCAAACTTAAATCCTACACAAAATTTTAATGAACACACGATAGACATAAACTATAAAAGACAAGAGTTTCAGAAAATGTTTATTAATAGATTGAAATCCGATGAAGCCCACAAATTTGATCATCTCCATTAGCAGAAGAGAAGAAAATCTACAACTATGGAGAGAATTTTATGCCTCTTTTGAGAGTACTTTATGAGAATTAGGGTTTTGTTTTCTTATTTTCTCTATTAGAGTTAGGACTTTGTATTCATGGTTTGGGTAATATACGTTTAGTACATTTAGATTTGTTTTCTCCATATTGTACTCTCGTTTGTTTACTCATTTAGTGAAAAGTTAAAGCCTCATTTTGTCTGTGGTTTTTATCCTCTTCGGATGAGTTTTCCACGTAAAATTTATGTGTCTGATCTTCTCTATCTTTTCTATTTCGTTGTTTATACAGATCGATTCCCAATAAACTAGTATCAGAGCTTGGTTTGGATTCCATAATAGACCCGTTCAGGGATGGCGATAATGAATTTTGATATCGAGAAGTTTTATAAAATCACATATTTCAGATTGTAGCAGTTTTGGATAAAACAGAGTGTTTAAAGCAAGGTTGGTCGTAATGGGTGACAATCAAGTAGAGGGAGTTGATTTCCTTGACGTTTTCTCTCCTATTGTGAAACACACGTCTATTCGTGTGTCATTGGCCTTTGTTGCATTATACAACCTTGATTTAAAGACTAAGAGTCTTTCGATTTTCAAGTTCGAGAATGATTTGGGCTTGGTTGACATTCTGCAAAGATCGAGTTAGACCCTTGACGGGGCTTAGAGAAGAAGGTATGGTAAATACAAGTTAATTTGGAGATTTGTAGGGGTGTACCTCGCATTTACCGGACAATTTGCAGGCACTTAACAAAGACATATGCGAAATAGGCACAACATCATGACGTGGAGGACATTGACATTGTGATGAGGGGCGACGACACAATGAGGGACATCATGATGATGCGACAAGTTCTCCAATTAACGGAGAGGGTGATATTATGACGGGCAAGCTTTGGACATCACAACGACACAACGTATTCCTCAAGTAATACAATCACGTTTTGGCATCCAAGTAGGGCTTCTTCTCCCAATCAAACTTTGATTACTTTAGGGATATTTTAGTCATTTTAGCCCGTTAAACTTAGCCTATTTAAAGGGGCTTTGTATCCTTATTTCGATGAGGCAATTGAAGATGTAGTACTACAGGGCTTTTCTTTTAGTATGCAAGATATAATCACAAATGAGTTCTGGTGAGAGTTTTCGTAGTAACTATAGAGAGAATTTTATATGCCTTTTGAGAGAACTCTATGAGGATTAAGATTTTGTTTTCTGATTTGTTCTATGAGAGTTAGGGCTTTGTATTTGGGGTTTTGGGTAATGTACGTTTAGTAAATTTAGATTTGTTTTCTTCATATTGTACTCTCATTTGTTTTCTATGTAAAATTTGTGTGTTCGATCTTCTCTACCTTTTCTATTTCGTTGTTTATACGGGTCGATTCCCAATAGAAAAAAGCTTATGTACCAAATTAGGAAAAATGTCAAAGTTCAAGTACCAAATTAGACAAAAAAAAAAAAGCTTAGATAGCAAATTAAAAAAAAAAGGTCAAATCCAAGTGCTAAATATTATATTAAATCTTCTTTTCTTTTCACTTCTTTTTCATTTTACCAATAGTAGCTATTCTTTCTTTTATCTTTTTATTAGTTTAGACTTTGAGTTTTCTTGCTAGTTTTAACTGCACAAAATATAAATCAATTACACATTATTACAACTAGTGTAATATTTTGCATAATTACACAATTTTCTAGAACATTATTTTAAAAAAATATTTCTCAATTACATAAATTATTATATTTTTTGTGATATTTTGTGTAATTATATAAAATATTACTAAATTACATAAATAATTACAACATTTATAGTGTTTTGAATAAATACATAAAATATTATCTAATTACATAAATTACTACAAATCTAATATTAGCTAATATGAATTTCACAAAACATTATCAAATTATATAAATTATTACGACTTTTATAATATTTTATGCAACATTATAGCATATAAAAACTCATATAAGGAGTTTTTCTTTAGAATTTTCCTACTTTATATTATTAAGTTGAATTGCGAATATATATTTAGACCTGTACACGGGTCCGCTGAAAAGTGAGAGGGTGTGGGTAAAAATACAGGCCTCAAAATGGATTTGGACAAAAAAAATAAGACCCGTTTAAAAAAGGACCGAGCCTCGGTAAGGCTTTTTTGGCCCAGCCCGAAAATGCAAAAAAAATTATTATTTTTTCTTCCTGTTTTGTTTTTACTTTTTTTTTGCTATTTTGTTGTTATTTTTTTACTATTTTGCTACTATTTTACTATTATGTTGCTACTATTTTGTTGTTATTGTTTGAATATTGTATAACTCTTATTTTATTGTTAATTTTGTTACTATTTTAGAGGCATTTGCTTGTTAAGTTATACCTATCTGAGTGTTATTTAAGTATACATATTTTTTAAATTTATTTTCAATTTATTGAAAAACATTTATTTTAAATTTTTTAATATTTTTAATGTATTATATTTAAAATATATATAACAAATAATATAAAAATTTTAATATGGATGAATTGAATCCGAATTTTAACACTTTTATCTAAGTTAAATTTACACAAAATGTTAAACCTATTTCTCAAGCTGAACCCGAACCTAACAAATGAATCTAAAATTTTAACCTGCCCAATCCCGCATCTCAACTCCTCTATGTATATCTCAATATCTTCCCAAATCTTAACAAACATTTTCCCACTTTTTTTTCCATTTTGTTTTCCTTTTCAGTGTCGATAATTGATTCTCATTGTTTGGATTTAAATGTCAAAACAAATTATTAAAGAAAAGTCAAAATAATCTGATTTGACACTCATTGATGTTCTACCTAATTAAAGTAATTACTTCCTGCATTAATCGTCATCAAATTGAACAATCACATGGCTTAAGGCTATCATTTTGAGTTGAAATATCGATCATTTTCTCGTCTGCTCTCGAGATAGCAAATATACTTATATATTTTTGTTACAATAATTGATTTTTATATGAAATTTACCATTATTTCTATTAGTTTAGTTGAACTTCCAAATGAGAGCAGGTCTTTTTTTTTATTTATTTACTAAATTTAAAATTTTATTTAAGCAACATTGAGCTACATACTACTTAATCAAATCAGCATTGATTACATTTAATGCCTTCCACTACCATGTGTCCCATGTTTCTTCTATATTTATTTTATTTTTTACTAGATATTTACTGCCTTATAAAACTTCATTAAGAAAATGTATAAGATAATTGAATAGGTATGTGTGAAAATGTATAAGATAATTGAATAGGTATGTGTGAAAGAAAAGAAAAAATCGATTGATTTATAGATTTATTAGCATTAATTCTTGGATTGGGACAAAAATTTGCTCGTCTGCTGTAACCAAAAAAAATGTGCTTGGCCATCATTAGCCAATGGCCATGGATATTTTTGGTCCAAAATGTAGGGCGAATGGAATTTCACAGCGTATGAGTCTAGGGAACTTAATGCGACAAAAAGCATGACTTATTAAGTCAATATATGTATCACATTATTAAGAAAGTTCGAATAATCAGGTTTGTATAATTTTCTTGTGGAAAAAATAGATCACGGAAACTCGTTATGGAATCGAAACAAGAGATCTTATCATAAGAAAATTCTAATTGCTCAATTTTTTTAAATTAATTTTTTGCTTTGGTACTATCGGTTTTGATCATCCGGTTAGTTGTTGATGGTGGTTTCTTCAATATATATATATATATATATATATTGTAGTTTTTTGTTTTTAGTTTTAGTTTATATATTATCATGGTTTTTTTAATAATTTTGTGGTTTTAGGTTGTTCACATTTTTCATAATTTTTATTTTGTTCACTCTGTTTTCTTTGAAATTATATGTAATTTTATTAAGAACTGTTTTCGAAAGGTTTTATTATGATAGATTATAATGATGATGATAGATTCAAGATGATGAGGAGAATGATTGGCCATCTGAGACTTGTTTTTTTATGCTTCACTGATGTGGTGGATCTCTTGAGGCTTTTGGCAAATTTTTCATGGTTGATAGTGTTCATTATCATATTGATTTGATGATGGTGAGGCTAATATGCAAATTTCAACAATTTAATCAAGTTTATGCATCTCTGGGTTGTTTTTAAATTATTTCAGGGTTGCAGTCAATTTGTTATTCTCTCTTTTTTTTTTAGATTACTTTACAGACATTTATGCATTAGTTTTTATATTGTTGTTGTTCATGATTCCTACTAATAATAGTATTTTCTTAAAAAAATTATAGATAATTCTTATTTCAATTTTTTGAAAAGAATAAAAATATGAAAAAATGTTGTGGTTGAAAAATTAGACAACTAATTTTAGAGAATGAAAATTAAAATATAGGAAAATTAGGAAAAAATTATTGTTTAAAAAAATTTGAAAATTGAATAATTGGAAACAATAATTGAAGATTTTATTGTTTAAAAAAAGGCTTAATGCACATTTAGTCCCTAAAGTATATTGTTTATCCTACTTTAATCCTTAAAGTGCTTTTTGACCTACTTCCTTCCCTAATGTTATCAAACATTTCCATTTCGGTCCCTAATGTTATCAAATGATCTCAATTTGATCCTTTGGATGTAAAAAAAATCGACTAGGATATCCAATCAATCATAAATCGCATGTGTCATATGCTAATGTCACAATGACATCATCATAGAAAAAAACTGAAATCTTTTAAAATTTTACAAAAATATTAAAAACATGTTAGAATTTTGAAAAATGTAAAAAAAAATTTAAAAAAATTATTAGGAATTGTAAAAGATTGTAAAAAGTTATTAAAAATTTTAAAAAATAGTAAAATTTTTTGTATCTTGAAATAAAATATATATTCGTCAATCACATTTAAATACTACAAATTTGATATAATTTTTATTTAGTTAAAATACAATCAACTTTTTAATTTTTATATCAAATTTTTAATATTTTAAATACATAAAATTTGAATATGTTCTAGTGTTATTGTCAACATGTTTATTTAACTCAACTCCCTATTTAATGACCGGAGCAAATTCACTAGAGTATACCTTTCCCCACTTTAATTGAATTATTATTATCAATTATTTCTCAACATTTCTTTTTTTTTTTTTTTAAAAGTTGGTCCAAACATACTATCATATTTGCATTATTCAAAATAGAATCTTGTTTTTATTTAACAACTATATTTTTTAAATTTTAAAAAATAAAGAATGAAAACTATTTTGTAAAAATAAAATAAAATTGATATGTCTCTTATTTCAATTATTATGAAATTGTCTCTTTTTTTTTTTTTTTTAAGTTTTTAGAAGTTTAAAGAAAAAATTCAAGGTATAATGATTTGTTTAGCCTTTTAATTTTATAAAAATATTAGACATTCATTTAATTTTTTGCCTCTTTTAACCCTTAAACTTATATTGTTTGTCAAATCACCCTAAAATATATATAAAAAAAGTTTGACGCCAATTCATTTTTTTGACGTGGCATACACATGGATTGCCATGTCAGTACCACGTTAGCAATTAATTGATTTTAATTTTTTTAAAAATAATTAAAATATTAATTAATTAATAACATAATATGCACATGGATTGTCATATAGATTCAACATCAACAAAGTTAACAGATGTTAACTTTTCTATCAATTTTGACGATAATTTGACAAACGATTTAAGTTAAAGGACTAAAAGAGACAAAAAAAAATAAATGAAGAGTTTTTTTTATTAACATAATCTCATTATAAGTTCTTATCATATCTGCTCTTTTTGATGCAATACCTAGAACTACCCATAACCTCTCCCCAACCCTTAAATAGGAAGATAATGCATTTTAGTGCATTCAAACCCATATTCTTATCATAAGTTCTTATCGTAATGTGTTTTTAACCCCACATGATGTGATGGGATGGTTGGAGTTGGTGTGTAGAGGATGGGGGTAGGATTTTGGCATATTTGCTATCTGAATCTAAATCTGATATCTGATATCTGAATCTGAAACTGAGTTTGTATCTGTTTCTGATTATGTATATGATGTTGTTTGACTGCATGCTTAATTCTGTTGGGTTACACACTGAGTTTACGTAAACTCACATCTGTTTGTCTATTTTGTCAGGTAATCCATAGACTTAGGAGGATCGATGTGGTAGCGACTCAATAGGTAATCCAATATTTTTGGATAAATTGGGGAAGTATGTGGTACACCGAGTCTCCGGCGCCGATTCTGTAAGTATTTCTAATTTTTTTATAGAAATTGTACTGAGTAGTTAGAGACTGAAACCCTTGGAAACAATTCTGAACTTCTGATTATTGCATAAAACATCTGCTAATAAATACTAAAACTGATGCATAAAATTTTTAATGTAGAGAAAACTCAAAATATACAATGAACGCTTGTGGAACTCGCAGATGTGGTATTCGAGGCCGTGATAGAGCCCGTAGGGAGGCTCAAGCTGAGTTTTCCTCTCTGGGCAGTATACTGAACTTGGATACGAGTGAGACACCAGTTTCGCCTGCTATTGAGACTGGGTCTTAGAGTCGCTCGGCTGGAGATGACGCACTATCCCAACCCATGTTGAGAATTTTGGAGAGGGTCGCTGGACCCCATTCGAGCTGGGGGTCGAGAGTCGGTAACTGAACGACTCCGGTCCAATGGTGTTGAGTTGTTTAAGGGTGTCACTAGAGCCGCCCCTAATGTGGCCGAGTATTGGTTGGAGGCCATTGAAAGGATCATGAATGATCTAGACTTTACTCTTGAGTAGAAACTGAAGGGTGCAATCTCTTTGCTTAGCGATGAGGCTTATTAGTGGTGGTTGACAATTAAAGAGGGTACTCAGCCTGATCGTCTAAGTTGGGATTTCTTTAAGACTACCTTTTAAAGCAAATATATGGAAGTGAGCTATGTGGATGCTCATAGGCACGAGTATGAGGCCGAGCTGCTACGCTCGAGGCATGGTGACGACTGAGTATGAAAAGTGCGTCCGATTTGAGGATAGCCTAAGGGATAATCTGAGGGTGCTGATTGCTTCACAGAGGAAGCAAGAGTTTGCGGTTCTTATTGAGAAGGCGAATATCACTGAGGATGTTAAGCGTGTGGAGCGCCAAAATAAGAACTGTGAGAGAGGCAAGAATAAGAGGGATTCAGAGCCCTCTAGTTCTGTTTAAAGGTCTAAGAAAATGCCAGACCTAATGGGCCTATTAGAGTGGGGCCCCTTGTTACTCCTATTGGGTTGCAGCCATGCAGTGATTGTGGTAGGCGCCATCCGAGTGAGTGTTGGAGGATGATAGGGGTTTGTTTAAGGTGTGGGTCATTAGAGCACCGTATTCGAGAGTGTCCACAGAGGGCTGATCAGATGCAAGCTTCGGGACCAGGTTTTGCACAGCCTCATAGGGTAGTTCAGCAGCTACCTAGGGGCCATGGACAGGCTAGGGGTGGTAATGGTATGGGTCGTGGGCAGAGAGCATCGGACAAATGTGCTGGTCAGAATGAGGCGAGGCAACCTACACTGGTTTGTGTTGCACGATGCCGAGAGGATGGAGATACTCCTGATGTCATCACTGGTACGTTCTTTATATTTGATGTGCCTTATACTGCTTTGATAGACATAGGTTTTACTCACTCCTATATAGCTAGTACTGTATCTGAAAACTTGGGGATTCCTGTTGAGAGTACTTCTAGTGAGATTACTATACTAAGTCCGTTAGGGCAGTCTATTTAGGTTAGTAAACTTTATAGGGATGTTTCGTTAGTAGTATAAGGGTCTATCTTCCTGACAAATCTAATTGAACTTCCGTTTGGGAAGTTCGATTTAATTCTGGGTATGGACTGATTGGTTGAGCACCGAGTCAGTTTGGACTGCGCGTTTAAGAGGGTCGTTCTGAGGACCAAGGATGATATGGAGGTGGTGCTAATTGGTGAACGTTGAGACTATTTGTCCAATGTGATCTCCGTTCTTGTGGCTAAAAAGCTGGTTCAAAAAAGGTGTGAAGCGTACTTGGCTTACTTCAGTGTTTATGATTCTGGGGACTCTTCTGTTGGGGATATCAGAACAGTGGGAGATTTACCTCCGAATCGAGAAGCTAAGTTTGAAATTGAGCTTCTACTGTGTACAGTTCCGGTATCTATCGCTCCATAACGAATGGCACCGAAGGAGCTTACAGAGCTTAAGGCACAGCTGTAAGAACTTCTAGAACATGGTTTCATCCGTCTTAGTGTGTAACACCCCTCACCCGTATCCAACGCTAGGACAGGGTTCGAGGCGTTACCGGACTTAAACATTCACAACATGCAAAACCGGGCCACAGAGTTTTTGTCCAAAATTAAAACATCTTAAACACATACATATCGTCCCTTATACATGCCTTCGAAGCCTATAACATACATTGGGGTGATTCGGGACTAAACCAAGAACTTTGAAAATATATGGGCAACTTAACTAATTTTCTTGCTTCAGAGAGTCACACGCCCGTGTATCTATCCGTGTGGACAATTTCAAGGCTATTTTCCAAGCCAATTGTCACCCTTAATTACCTACATACACTTATATATCCACAATCAAGATACAAGCACGACATTCTCACAACAACACATAACATTTTACCAACCATGCATGGCACACAAGCATATTCACATCACCAATATTAGACATAACATGAATAGTAAGATTTATAAGTCAAAATCATTAGCTCACTAAAGACCAATATATTTGGCCAAATTATAATAACACATGTTATAAAACTAGATCCCTATACATGCCACTCACTTGATAATTCTAGCATATGTGTTTATACTCTCAAGGTGCTGGCTTGATAGTGTAATGCTGTCTCTGACGATCTCCAACCCTGAGCTAACCTGACAACACTAAGAGAAATGGAAATGAGGGGTAAGCGTTACACTTAGTAAGCTCGCATGAAAATAATAAGCAATTTACTAGCATGTTTTCCATAGTAAAACTATCCCAATTGTACATTTACACATGTTCTGGTTAAGTTGTTTTCTTGAGTCACGGTCACTAAATCATTTATATCTGGAGTTACGGAACTCCAAATTAAGATCTGTAAATTTTCCCAGAAACTAAACTCATATATCTTTCCACCATAAATTTTTAGAATTTTTGGTTCAGCCAATAAGTACAGTTTATTAATCAAAATCTCCCCTGTTTTGCTATTTGACAGCTTCGACCTTTCTTCACTAAAATTTATTTATCTCATAGTAGAGACTTGGATAATGTTCACGTCTCTTTCTCCTGAAATTAGACTTATTAAAGATTTTATTCACATGATTTATAACTCATAATTATTTTTGTACAATTTCAAGTGATTTTCCCAAGTCAAAACAGGAGATTTTGAATTCATTTTGAATCTATCTCACAAGAATTCAAATATCTCATAATACAAAATTATTTTGCTTACACCATTTCCTTTATTTGAAACTAGGCTCATTAAGCTTTAATTTAATATATTATTCAGCCTCTAATTCGACTTCCACCATTTATGGTGATTTTTCAAATTCTATCTACTACTGCTGTTCAACACTATTTTGGTGCAAAAATCACAATAGCTATCATAATTCCATTGTCACATTGATCATGGACTCATTATTTCATAAATCTCATATTCAATTACACAATGTAGGTTAACATGATATTGCAACACAATTCATAATCATAAGCATGAGGATGATTCATCTTTCAAATCTTTTCACTTGTTCATCATGTATACACATATATATGCATGAATTCACTTACTCATCATTTATCACATTTCAATAAGGCATCACTTATGAGTATAATGTACGTACCTGTACATATCCATAGCATCTCAATTAACTTTACCTTTATCACCACGCCCCTCATGGGACTTTCATCGCATTATTCATTATAATACCCGTTGAATTTCCGATGGACCTTTCCTTTTCCAGTTCTACAATCGAGGTGTACGTTTCTTTCCGAGTGATACACACAAAGTATACCTTTCCTTTTCATATGGTATACACAAAGTATACCTTTCCTTTTCAAATGGTATGCACAAAGTATACATTTCCTTTCCAAATTCGATAGCCGAAGCTATCCTTTTTCATATTTGATAGCCAAAGCTATCCCTTTTCACATTTGATAGCCAAAGCTATCCCTTTTCACATTCGATAGCCGAAGCTATCCCTTTTCACATTCGATAGCCAAAGCTACCACTATTCACTGATCAGGTAGTTAGAGCTACCACTTTTCACTAATCAGGTAACCGAAGCTACTACTTTTCACTTATCAGGTAGTTGAAGCTACCACTTTTCACTGATCAGGTAGCCGAAGCTACCACTTTTCACATTGTACACACAAGACGTACATTTCCTTCTCATAATGAAATTAAAAGATTATCCTTTAGGGACAACCTTTATTGCAACATATGCAAGATCTCATATTCTCGGTAATCACCTATTTCTTTTAAATATCATATCCCATCAAATTTCTATTAGCATCAAATTCAATACAATTATAGCAAATTATATTTCATGTATATCAATAATATCATGAATAATAGGCTTATTAAATCACGCGAACTTACCTTGGATCCAGAAATGGCAATTTACCATTCTAGTCCATAACCTTGTATTTTCCCGATTTAAGCCCAGATCTCGATTTCCTTGATCTATAATATCTCATTTATCCTAATAATTAGTCACAATATTCATATGGGTCTAAAAATAATTTTTTTACAAATTTGTATTTTGACCCCTAAACTTTTGCATATTTGCACTTTTGCCCCAAGGTTCAGAAATTAAACTTCTTCCTATTTTCCTTATGTTTTATGACATGCTGATCATTTTTCCCTTCTATGGCAACATAAAATTCTCACTCTAACATGTACTTATGAACATTAGGTATTTTTACCGATTATATCATTTTACTCATTTTCACGTAAAATTGCTTAGCAAAAGTTAACACAATTTCAAGCTTTATATTCTACCATTAAACATCAAAATACATGCATATCATTAATGGGTAAATTTTTAAACATAAATCCTAGCTCAAAATAATGGTAGAAATGAGCAGATTATGTTGCCGGGATTTTAAAAATACATAAAACATTAAAAACGGAGCTCGGAATCACTTAATATTAAGCTTAGAAGCTTGGCCAAACCCTAAAAATGGCTGCTGTTGGTACATTCTACTGTAGCAAGAAGAAAGGGACACATTTGGGGTTTAAAATTTGTCTTTTAATTCATTTTACAACTAATTGACCAAAATGCCATTTTTACTATTCTTTCAAAATTTACCCAACCAAGGCCATTTTTGTCCAAAAAGTTATAAAAGGGTTTAATTATCATTTAAGAACCTACCTTTTAAAATTTCATGACAATTAGACACCTCTAACATATAAAACTCAACTTTTGCACTTTTTACAATGTAGTCCTTTTTTCTAAATTGAGTGCCCAAACGTCGAAATTTTCGAACAAAATTTTCACAAAATCATTCCGTCAAATCGTAGACCATAAAAATCGGGATGTTACATAGTGTGTCTCTATGGGGGGCGCCAGTTCTATTTGTTAAGAAGAATGATGGGACCATGAAGATGTGCATCGATTATCGGTAGTTGAATAAGTTGACTGTGAAGAATAAGTATCCACTTCTGAGGATCGATGACTTATTTGATCAGTTTCAAAGGGCCTCGGTGTTTTCGAAGATTGATCTTCCTTCTAGTTATCATCAGTTGAGGGTTAAGGAGGTGGATGTTCATAAGACTACATTTAGGACTCGTTATGGACATTACGAGTTCCTAGTTATGCCTTTTGGTCTGATGAATGCTCCGGCTGCATTCATGGATCTGATGAGCTGAGTCTGTCAGCTGTATCTGGATTAGTTCGTCGTGGTCTTCATCGATGATATTCTGGTGTACTCTAAGTCTGAGGATGAACATGATGAACATCTTAGTGTAGTGCTTCAGATTCTACGTGAGAAACAATTTTACGTCAAGTTGAGCAAGTGTGAGTTCTGGTTGCGTGAAGTAACTTTTATAGGGCATGTGGTTTCTGCAGAGGGGATCCGTGTTGATCCAAGGAAGATAGAGGCTGTGCTGGATTGGAAACAGCCTAAGAACTTATCTGAAATCCGTAGCTTTCTGGGTTTGATGGGATATTATCGGCAGTTTGTCAAGAGGTTTTCTCTGATTGCAGCTCCCTTAACTAAGCTTTAGTGTAAGGGTGTTCCATTTGTCTGGACTGATGCGCAACAATCGAGCTTCGAGAAGCTCAAGTCTGCTCTGACTCAGGCTCCTGTTCTAATACAACCTGAATTTGGTAAAGAGTTTGTGGTTTACAGTGATGCATCGTATGTTAGTTTGAGATGTGTATTGATACAATATGAGAAGGTTGTGGCTTATGCGTCCCATCAGCTAAAGTCACACGAAGGGAACTTTTCGACGCATGATCTCGAGTTGGTTGCTGTGGTCTTTGCATTGAAAATCTAGAGGCATTATCTGTATGGTGAGAGGTGTATCATCTACACTAATCATAAGAGCTTCAAGTATCTCCTTACTTAGAAGGAGTTGAATCTTAGACAGCGTCGATGGATTGAGCTGCTCAAAGATTATGACTGCACGATAGAGTATTATCCTGGTAAGACCAATATGGTGGCCGATGCTCTAAGTCGTAGGGTAATGACAGATTTGAGAGTGATGTTTGCTCGACTTAGTCTGTTTGATGATGAGAGTCTATTAGCCAAGTTGCAAGTTAAGCCGACTTGGATTGATCAAATTCGAGTTAAGTAGTTGGGGGATAAGTCTCTGGGATTGCAGTTTCACCAGGTTAAGAGTGGAAACACTTTGGATTTTAGGTTGAATAATGATGGTGTGCTATGTTTTCGAGGACAAATCTGTGTACCGAATGATTTTGATTTGATGCAGTCAATTCTGAAGGAGGCGCATAGTAGCCATTATGCTATGCATCCTGGTGGTAATAATATGTATCGGGATCTCCGTAAGTTGTACCGAGATCCTCGTTTCACATCTTGATTTTGGAATAAGTTGCATGAGGCTCTGGGTTTGAGGTTGGACTTCAGTACTGCATTTCATCCTCAGACCGATGGTCAATCTTAAAGGGTGATTCAGATACTGAAGGACATGCTTCAAAGTTGCATGATTGATTTCTGAGATAGTTCGGGGGATTATTTACCTCTAGCTGAGTTTGCCTACAATAACAGTTTCCAGTCTAGCATTCAGATGGCACCTTATGAGGCGTTATATGGTTGTAAGTGTCATACTATGCTATGTTGGACTGAGTTTGGTGAAGGTTGGGTTTTGGGTCCTGAATTGGTTTTTGAGACTGAAGACAAGGTTAGACTGATTCGGGATCATCTGAAGGCAGCTTCTGATAGACAGAAATCATATGCAGATTTGAAGAGGTATGATATTGGGTACTTTGTGGAGGACTTCGTCTTTCTTAAGGTTTCTCATAGAAGAAAGTTTTGAGATTCGGTCGAAAGGGCAAGTTGAGCTTTAGGTTTATTGGATCGTATCAGATTCTGAAGCATGTGGGACCGGTCGCTTATCAGTTGGAGCTACCACCAGAGTTAGACCGTATCCATGATATCTTTCATGTTTCAATGTTAAAACGGTATCGCTCGGATCCATCTCATGTTGTCTCCGTTGAGGAAATTAAGGTTAGACCAGACTTGACTTTTGAAGAGGAGTCGGTTCAGATTCTGGTCGAGATGTTAAAGTTCTAAGAAGGAAGTCTATTCCTTTAATGAAGGTTCTATGATGGTGGAATCATGGTACTGAGGAGGCCACGAGGGAACATGAGGACTCGATGCATCAGCAACTTCCTCATCTGTTCTAATCAGACAAATTTCGAGGTCGAAATTTCTTTTAAGGGGTAGAATTGTAACGCCCCAATTAATTTATTTCTGCTTCTGTAAAATCTGACACAACTGTGTCTCTGCTTCAGTGGTTTAGTGTTCTGGATGTGTGTGTGAGGTTTTAGGTTCAAATATCATCTTTGGCAATTTTTGTTATTTTTGGATCCAAGCTTTATCCTTGCGAATGAGCTTATTTTAAATTGCTTGTAAACTTATATCAGAATGAGCCTGCTGGTTCGAGTGGTAAGGGAATTGGTGAGTTGGAGGTCTTGTGTTTGAATCCCTACGTCAGCATGGATATTGATTTTTTTGCTCTGCTATGTGAGAGAGTTTCGGTTGAATTAGAATTCTGAGAAGTCATTGTTTGTGATATAGTGGAGATAGATTTGAGGGACTGTGGATATCTTTTATTTTATTTCTTTTTTTTCAAAAATTTCTCTCTTCCGAAATTCCCAAAAAGAATCTGACGTTAATTCCTTTTCTCTTTTTGCTCATTGTCATTTTCTCCTTCCTCTCATTGCCGATGATTTTGTTCTATTTTCCTATATATGGTTGAACTCCTGTATCTCGTTATCTCGGTACTTTTGTGTGTTATCGGTAAGTGTGGTAGATGCGTCTCTTGCTTTGGTTATTAAAACAGTGGTTAATGGAGTTCGTTTTGTGATTAGGAGAAGATCAATGTGCTGAGGTTTTCCAATCGACGCCTTAATTGTGTAAAATCATCGTCACTCATCCTAAGGTAAATATTTTGGTCGATTTAAGGGTTGTTCATCACAGTATAGTTCCATTTAATATCGTTTTAAGTGTTTAATTCGGGGTTTAATTGGAAAATTTTAGGTGCTAGCGGTCTCGGGAGTGTTTTGACATTGAAATTGATACCAGGTGTGTACTCAAAATGCAAAAAAATGAGCTTCGACGAAAGCCAAAAACCCTACTATCGATGCCACACGGGCGTGTGGTCACCCATATAGTTGGCTGTGTGTGAGACACGATCATGTGGTCGACGAAGGGATGGTCGTGCACAAGACACGGCCGTGTGGTGGCCAGAGTGTGGAAGTGTGGGCCACACGGGCTAGGCTAAGTTGGGCGTGTGGGCCCACACGGGCGTGTGGATTTTGGGCCAAGCTGTGTGGGCCCACACGAGTATATGGGCCCATAATTCTGATAATTTCCCTAGGGTTGCACGGGTCGCTTCGATCGACTGTGGGCCTACTTGTAGGGTCAATAAGGGCTAACTAAACCCTAGTTTGTATACTAAGACGTCCTGATAGACTGATTTGAGTAGTGTATTAAATGTATGCCTACCTGTACTGTTATTTGTATATAAGCATGTTGATCATGTGTAAACTGTTATACTATATCTGATAATTCTGTACCTTTGACTGGGGTGAGATCTGTATATGTATGGAGGAAGTGTTCTGTTCGGCGTATATCGCCTATTTTCTAGCAGCTTGGCTGCATGTTATTTGATATGTGCCTTAAAGGCACGATGTGGTGTGTAGGGATGGGTGGGTGTTTTTAACCCCACATGGTGTGATGGGATGGTCGGAGTTGGTGTGTAGAGGATGGGGGTAAGATTTTGACATATTTGCTATCTGAATCTAAATCTAATATCTGAATCTGAGCCTGAAACTGAGTTTGTATTTGTTTCTGATTATGTATATGATGTTGTTTGAGTGTATGCTTAATTTTGTTTGGTTACACACTAAGTTTACGTAAACTCGCATTTGTTTGTCTGTTTTGTTAGGTAATCCATAGACTTAGGCAGATCGGTGCGGCAGAGACTCAGCGGTGACCACTAGACCGTAAAATATTAAAACTTAATTACTTATGGTTTATTTGTGATTTTGGATTATATTTGGGAGTTTGTGATTCTAGGACTCTCTAGACTTTATGGTTTTATTATTGTTGGTTTTGGATTTATAAGTTGTTAATGCATGCTTAAGCAAAACGCTTTTCTCTAAAAATGACAATTTATACGCAAACAAAGGATTTTCTAAAACACGCCTGCATTTTCAAAATACAACTGTTTTAAGGCTTCTGCTGTAATAAGTTTTAGCAAATGAACAAACTAATTGGTGTTCTTAGTAAATTTATAAATGTATGCGAATTTTGAATGTTTATGGTTTATTAAGTCAACACCGTTTTCAAAACCCATTTCTTGTGACATCACCAGATTCGACCATAACGTCTAGGCCAGGTTTGGGGTGTTACAACAATCTTTATTGTTCGCGTGCAATCCTTTCCATGAACTTATATATATGCACACAAGGGTATATTTGTACATATATAATTTATAAACAATATTTACCAATAAGTTAGAAGAACACCTACGTATGTATCAATACTGAAATAAAACATTACACCTATTAGTAATATGACAACATTAATTTATATTCCCCGTTACAATAAAGCCGTCACATATTGACTTTTGATGGTAAAGAAAATTATTTTTGATTTATTTTTATTTAAAATTTATTACTGATAAAAAATTTGAAGAAATATATTTTAAAGATTTTGTCAATTTTAAATATTTTTTATAAAATTTAATTAATTAAAATTGTTGGCATACCAAGTTGCAAACCTCAATTATAATTATCAATGGCAATTATTTTTGCTTGGGTTTGTTTATTTTTTAATTGATAATTTTTTATTAATTTTGTGCAATATTTTAAGTGATTATCTGCAGCAAATTACTAGTATTCTAATAGATGACTATCTATTGAAGGCATGTTGTAGAGTATTACGTGTGGAACTAAGAGACTATACTGTTGTTCATTGAGATCAACATTTGTGAATATAATTGTTTTGTAATCAAACAATTTTAATAGGTTCAACTAAGTGAAAAGTCTTAAAGAATGTAATTTTTATTGTAATTGTACGACAATGACACTATAATTTTTGTGAATGAGGTTGGATTTAAATATTTTTTGCAAAATAAAGATTATAGTGATTTATCTTTTGAGAATACTTTGTAGATGTAGAATTGTGTTCAAATTGCATAAAAAAATCTCTTATATTATTATTTTTTTATTTTTCTAAGGCTAAGTCAATAAAATAACTTATTCAATAACTTCAAGACTATTAATAGGTGTTAAAGTAGACATCAATGAATTTAGTGAGAACCTTTGGTTAATTGCTAAAACATGGAAGGAAGCTCGATTGATCTTCAGGCCACCTAGACTCAATTGCTCAAATAATGCTTACTGTATAGCAAATATGAGGACCTTTAAAAAGTCATCGATGATAAAGTGTAGAATGCAATCTTAAATGGTTGGAAATCTCTATTCACTGAGGTTAATGGTGTTTCAACTCCCAAACTTGAAATCACTTGGAACCTGAAGAGGATAATGCAGCTAGATATAACTCAAAGGCTCTAAATGTAATATTCAATAAAATAGACCTCGGGTGTTTAGAAGAGCTTACAACTATATCTTTGCTCCCAAACCTAATCTGATAAGTATAATCTAGCTATGTGATCAACGAGGGGGCGAGAACATTTGATAACTATTACAGATTTGTGGAGCCAATACATCAAACCTTGAATTGTGGGTTGAATACCTTGGAGATGTACGCTTTATAGGCTCGTTGATTAGATAGAATGTTGTTCGTGGTTTGCCCAAGTTAGGGGAGCAATTCATAAGTTGTGCAGTGAACTTTTGAAAGAGAAACAACAACATGAGTCACATCCTTGGTTGTAATTTGTCTAAGAAACTAGTCTTTTAAAGTTTTATACATGGATTTAAAGACATGAAATCAGCATAAGTAATAATTATAACGAATTTAATCTTACCCCATACATGAATTTGTGATGTTATATTTAGGGCTCGTTTTCCTATGCTTCTAAAAACCACTTTTTGAATAAAAAGAGCTTTTTTTCAAAAAAATATTTACTGAACAAACTCTAGTTCAACTTAAAAAGTCCATTTAAAAAGTATTTTTTCTTCGGTTGAAACAGTTAAAAATTTTAACTTTTTCTAGGTCAAAAGTGCTTTTGGCTAATTAATTACCTTTTTATCCTCATTAATTTTCACTGTAACAATTTCTTCTTCTCTCTGGTTATTTTTAATTCTCCTTCTATTTTCTTCCATTTTCTGGATATGGTTGATTCAATTTTTATAAATCAATAATTAAATAAATCGACTAATCCATTGATACTAAACCGAATCATCGACTCTATTGACAAAATCAAAATAATTGTAGTTTAGTTCTGTAACACCCTAAAATTGGCTTAGAAGTTTAGACCGAATCCCAGATGTCAGATTGATCACCGAAGTGATCGTAGGTAATTTTTTTTTTTTTTTACAAAACAAGTTGTCACATCGAATCAGAACATTTAATCATTTAAAATATAGATAGTAAAGTTACCGTTAAGTTTAGTAAATATATAACCGGAATAAAAATGAATAAAACTTAAAACGAAACTTGTACCTCAGTTTTATAAAACCTTACATTTCAAAACTGAATAACAAAGTAGAAACTAAAAACATAAACTGATAATTTATTTTCCACTGAGACTACCCAAGACCTCTGCATACTGAGTCTAGCGTCAATATTCGGAAATGTACCTGAAAAGGAAACACTAAGAAGGGGTGAGCTACTCGAGCTCAGCGTGAGTTCGTATCGAAACTAAAAACAGAATCACAGAATTTTAATTCTATAGTGCAACAGATTTACAGATATACACAGAGTCAGAAGGAAATTTGGAGCTAACGTCCCAATAGAACATATCACCCAAACACATCCATATCACTCACAGACGGATAGAAACAGTCAGATAGTCTAACACCCAGAACACACAAATAGATGCGTGTGAAATGCAGTTAAGTAATATAACTCACCCATCCAGCCAACACCTCTCCGTCCTTTGATCACACCCCACAAAAGCTGTTTAAGCTCATCCAACCAGAACACACCACATAGGACCTCGAGGGCCCATCTAACCCAACACTCTATATATGTGGACTAAGCCATTCAGATATTAATACGCAATGTAGTGGCGTATGTGTTTATCTGATGCAATGTCAGTAATCATTGTACAAACATGTTCTGATTTTAAGCGCGAGTTAGATAATAGTATGCAACAAAGTTGATGTACGTACGATACAGTGCGGTAAACCGCTGTACGAATAAGCTTGCAGTTAAACTGCTAGATCAAAATAGATACAGTCTTCCTTCTCTTCACAACCCAATCCAAAATACTTTATGCAAGTGCATGTATGCATTCAATCTCACAGAACGGTTACATATTAACAGACAGTCAAACAGAACAGATAAGCACACACACACCAAGCTAACCAGGTTCAGAGTCAAACATCTCACACATCAATTACAAACAACACTTAAGCCACAACCCAAATCGGAGTCTTAACTACCCTTACTTAAGCTTAGCCAAGGGTTGAAGCACACAGATACAATTTCAAATCAGAAGCACACACAAAACCAAAATAAGTGTCTTAGAACCACACGCCCGTGTGCTCTGGCCATGTGGAAATGCCTAGGCCGTGTGGAAGGTCAAAGCCTGTGTGAAGAGGGGTGCACGGCCGTGTGGCTGAGGTGTGTCCATGGGAACAGGTCATATAACTCTCTGTCTAATTGTACCAAAATAGGGTACAGGGCAGACATAGCCGTGTGAGGGTCTCACACGCCCGTGTACTCACCAGACACGACCATGTATCCAAAACACACGCCCATGTGGGATCTTTAAATCCCCAAATTAGCAACACGGCCAGTGGCCAGGCCATGTGACACCAAATCACTAAAACCCTACTCTCAAACCCACACTCCTCTGTGCCCGAGGGACACGATCGTGTGAAAATCGACAAAATCCCCAAATCGGCCACACCGCCGTGTAGCCAAGCTGTGTGTCGCCTAAATCAACCCGAAAACCCTAATTTTCAAAAGCACACAGCCATGTGTATCGGCACACGGCCGTGTGTATCGGCACACGGCCGTGTGTATCGGTACACGCCCGTGTGGCCACACGTGTGGTCACGAAACCACCCTAAAACATCATCGAAAAACGTGCTTTCAACCACGAAGCACTCTCCAGTCGTCCATAGTTCGAAAATACGCCAAAAGGTGCAAATTCTAAGCATTAGACAACGATACGACAACAGAATTAACATGTTTGCGGACACTCACACACGATGTCGACTTTTCATAAAGTCGAAAAAGAATTCGCATATAAAATAGAAGAAGATACGAAACCCACACCTAATTCGACGCCGAAGGTGCAAAATTCTTCGAAATAAGCGCAATGAAAACCGCCTCCCAAGTGAAAGAAAGAAAAATCAAAGAAAAAACAAAAAACCAAATAAAAATAAAAAGAAAAGAGAAGCCAAGAGAGAGGAAAAAAGTCCAGAAACAACGACAACAACAACAACAACAACAACAACAACAACAACAACAACAACAACAACAACAACAATAATAATAATAATAAAAGAATAGAAATAAATAATTAAAATAAATAAAACAAAATAAGTAGAAATTATTAACTTAAACAAAACTAAATTACACAAATATGTTTTCCCGAAATGCACACACGGACTCAAACCCAGGACCTTGTGGCATACTAACACTCACTAATCCACCAGACCAACAGACCCATTCTAACATTTAAACGCGCCACTAGATACAATAGCGCAACCTTCTCACTGACCCTACCCACAAATCCCAAAAACTTCTAACCCCAAAATTCGAGGTGTTACAAGTTCGATTTTCCAGGTTTAGTTTTTTTTTTTTTGGAACTAACTTATATAATGGTAAAATTTATGATTATATAAGTTTTGATTGATTTTGGATCTTTAATCCTGTTGTTAGTTTTGGTCTAAAATCCTTTGCATTTTTATCTTCACTGGCACTCTACATATGATAAATATTACTACATTAAACTTGGAATTGGTTTGTGGCTTCTTGCACAAACATTCTCTCTTTGCTATCGGTATTTAAACAACTTTTTCCTAAAAATTATTAAGAGTTAATGCATGGTAAACAGAATGGATTCATCAGTCTTGATATCTATTATTTGGGGTTTTTAATCCTTAGGTTTTAATTTTAGTTTTAGGAGTGAATAATTAATTTAATTTTATAGTTTTAACTTTTAATTTTAATTTTTGGATTGGATTATTTGGGTATTTAATTAATTGAGTAATTTAGTTTGTATTTTGAAGTTGGATTGGGTTTGATACAGTTATTGGATTTGATTATTGAGTATGAAGTATTTAATTATTTGGGCTTGGGTAGGGTATAGATTAGAGTTTATTAATTAAAAAATTTAATCGAATAAAATTTAAAACCGAAAACTAATAGAATATATAGGCAGAAAAATGTATTATGTTAGTCTAAAAAAGTAGTTGATAACACAATTATTAATAAAAATAGGTAAAAAACATTATATGCAATTCTATTTAATTGTTCTAATGCATATTTGTTAGGTTATTCACTTTTCAATATTTAACATATGCTACTTATCATAAATAATTTGGTCTTTGACCAAGTTAATGATCATTTGAATTTGAATTTGTATCCTTTAAGATAATCAAGGTTTCCTTCTCCCATGTACTCTACTGAGTATGGATTATCTCAATTTCACTTACGATTAAAGTTATGAAATATGCAACATACTAGTACGATTCAACCTTGTTTGTTTCTTTATGTTATACTAAGGTGATGTTATTAATACGAGAAATTTTATTTTAACACAACAAATGTCTTGTCAACCACATTTCGAAGCCTTTGAATATCTTAAATTTTAGAGTTTGGGAGTTGTTTATGGTGCTTATGTCTAATACCATTTTATCAAATAGTATCATACCCCATGATATGATGTAACATTTTCTCTTTGCATAATTAGCACCGACCTTATAATATTTGGGTTCACAATCCAAAACGCTGTAGCTTTAATAATAAAAACTTACATAAACTTAATTTGAAGAAAAACTTATACTAGGTTTAGGTCATATCCCTTTTTATAATACGTAAATTAAATAAAAAATTTATATAGAACTTATAATATATAACCTTTACAAAAAGTTTTATAAATTGTCCAAACTTTCAAAACATTTCTTATAAATAATATATATTTTTTGCTATAACTTTAGCAAGTTATTTTTTTTATAAATAAGATGATAAAAAAAAAAGGACTTAATTCACGATTTGGCCTCTAAAATATACATGCTTTCCCCCTTTGATACCTAATTTTTATATCCCATTTTGACACCTAAAGTATGTTTATGTTATATTTTTCAGTCCATTTTTGTCATATTTTTCAATTTCTATACATTATTTTGACTTTTTTTAAATTTATAATTATATATTTTTGAATTTTATGAATATATTTTATTTTTAAACTTTTTTTAAATTTTTTTTATATTCTACATATGGTTTTTTTTATGTATTTTTTAATCAATATAATATATAATTCTAAAGAAAAAATTTAAAAAGACATGTTGCATGTTCTAATAGTTCCACATAACCGATCAACGATTGGTCAAAATCAAAAGTGTTTTTAATATTTAAATATTTACTATTATAAATTTTTATTTTTATTTTTAATTTAATATTTTTATTTTAAATAAAGTTAATTGCCAGGTGACATTTTTTTTATTGGCCAACGTTGCCTAACAGGTTATTCTAATGTTACAAATTGGACCAAAAATAGAGGAAATTGATACTTTAAGTATCACCTTGGGGCAAAAAAGTTTAGGTACCAAAGTGAGAAAATAGGTATACTTTAGAGACTAAATCGTGAATTAAGCCTAAAAAAACTATAACAATTTTTTATGAATAAGTATATTATTTTTATAATATAAAGTATGGACACATAAATAAATTATGTGTATACATAGTCATAAGTTTTAATAAAGAAATATAATATAACACTTTATAACATATAAATTATTTTTTATCATAACTTTAGAAATTTTTTAAGATTTAAATAATATAATTTTTTAATATTTATAATATAAGAATACAAATTTCATAAGCATCCTAAACACTCATACGTATACATGTTTATACACGTGTTCATGATTATAATATAAGTCTTATAACCTGTATAAAAATAAATTTTTAAATTTAAACTTGAGTGTAATTACCTGCAATATTATTTTAACCGATTCAACGAAACCCACCGATTATAATAGTGATACAAACATTTCACCCTTGTATTATTACAAACATTTACGTCGAAATCTACCTACTACTTATTTGATTAACCGACATTTTACTCATTCTAGACGAATCGTAGATGGGAGTGATTAATGACTGGTGGGCTTAGTGTACTGAAAACATTGTCTGCTTTGGTGGGCTTATAAATAATTGCTGCTATCTGTGTTCTTATTTGGGAATATTTTATGGGGCCCATAAATACAAAAACCCCTAACTGCCATCGGCCTCTTCTATTTTAAACCTTTGTTCAATTGGGTACAAATGAAGATTCCAACCAAATGCTTATGGTAAAGAGTTAGTATAATTGTTGAAAACAGTGTGGATATCATAACGGCCACCCCCTGCAAATTCACCGCCAATCACTATCTCCATCCTTAATTCAAGTTTTCTTATGAGATGCTTTGAAGATGATGGCCTCACACTAAACATGCATAAAGGAATCAATTTGAGTGGGGACTCCAATTCTGGGTGTAATTTGGGGCCAAAAGGAATCGATTCAGTGCCAAAATTATAGTATAGTAAAAAGAAGACAATCAAAATTTGAGGCTAAACAATACTTATTGATCGAAAGACCATATAGGGGGCCTCAGGAAGCAACATTTGTATTGTATGGTAGCAAATGTAGCTGCATTTTCCTTCACATTTCGGATAAAGCTAAATTCATGAGCAGACAAAGAAGTTGCTTATTATATAGGGAATCGATTGAGTTTCTTGGGAGACTTACTTCAAAGTTGATGTCAATTAAACGAATATCGAAATCAAGACAATGATATATTTGAATGCTTGATGATCCACTTTATTTTATTTTTTGGTTTTTTTTTTTTTTACAAATTAAAGTTGCCATCTAATTGAGGGCAAACTTTTTAGTTGTAAATTTCAAGAAAGCACCTCAAACGTAATACGTATATACTTAATTTATTTCATTTTATTTTAATTCAGTATTGAGTAATTTAAATTTCGTGTTTCAACAATTTTAGTATATTTTGATTTGTTTTAGCTAGTATTGAGCTATAACCATTGTGTATCAACTCATACAGTTAGATACAAGATTTTAATACTTTAAATAAATTTTTAATATTTTTTATTTTTATAATTACATTTAAGAATAAAATAAAATCATTTAATTAAGATATTGAACTTAATTAATAAATTTAAAATTTATATTTGCACACAGGGGTATATTTGTACATATATATAATTTATAAACAATATTTATTAATAAATTAGAAAAACACCTCTGTATATATCAATACTGAAATAAAAATTACATCTATCAGTATAATATGACAACGTTAATTTGTATTCCTCGTTTCAATAAAGCCGTCACATATTGACTTTTGATGGTAAAAAAAATTATTTTTGATTTATTTTTATTTAAAATTTATTACTGATAAAAAATTTTAAGAAATATATTTTAAAAATTTTGTTAATTTTAAATATTTTTTTATAAAATTTAATTAATTAAAATTGTTGGCATACCAGGTTGCAAACCTCAATTGTAACTCTCAATGACAATTATTTTTGCTTGGATTTGTTTATTTTTAATTGACAATTTTTGATTAATTTTGTGCAATATTTGAAGTGATTATCTGCATCAAATTACTAGTATTCTAATAGACGACTATCTATTGAAGGCATGTTGTAGAGTATTATGTGTGGAACTAAGAGAGTATACTGTTGTTCATTGAGATGAACATCTGTAAGTATAATCGTTTTGTAATCAAACAATTTTAATAGGTTCAACTAAGTGAAAAGTCTAAATGAATGTAACTTTTTATTGTAATTGTATCGCAATGAGACTATAATTTTTGTGAATGAGGTTGGATTTAAATCATCTTTTGTAAAATAAAGATTATAGTGATTTATCTTTTGAGAATACTTTGTTTAAATTGCGTAAAAAATCTCTTATATTATTATTATTTTTTACTTTTCTAAGGTTAAGTCAATAAAATAACTTATTCAATAACTTCAAGACTGTTAATAGGTGTTAAAGTAGACATCAACGAATTTAGTGAGAACCTTTGGCTAATTGCTAAAACATGGAAGGAAGCTTCATCGATCTTCAAGCCACCTAAACTCAATTGCTCAAACAATGCATACTGTACAACAAATATGAGGACCTTTAAAAAGTCATCGATGAGAAAGTATGGAACGCAATTTTAAATGGTTGGAAATCTCCATTCATTGAGGTTAATGGTGTTTCAACTCCCAAACTTGAAATCACTTGGAACCTGAAGAGGATAATGCAGCTAGATATAGCTCAAAGGCTCTAAATGCAATATTCAATAGAGTAGGCCTCGGGTGTTTAGAAGAACTTACAACTGTATCTTTGCTCCTAAACGTAATCTGATAAGCATATTGTAGCTATGTGATCAAGGAGGGCGCAAGAACATTTGATAACTATTATAGATAGGTGGAGGCAATACATCAAACCTTGAATTGTGGGTTGAATGTCTCGGAGATGTACGCTTAAGAGGCTTGTAGAGGTTGGTTAGATAGAATTTTGTTTGTGGTTTGCCCAAGTTAAGAGAGCAATTCTTAAGTTGTGCAGTGAACGTTTGAAAGAGAAACAACAACATGAGTCACATCCTTGGCTGTAATTTGTCTAAGGAACTAGTCTTTTAGAGTTTTACACATGGATCTAAAGGACATTAAATCATCGTAAGTAATAAATATAATGAATCCAATCTTACCTTGGACGTGAATTTGTGATGTTATATTTAGGACTTGTTTACTTGTGCTCCCAAAAAGCACTTTTCATCCAAAAAGTAATTTTCTCTTAAATTATTTACTGAACAAACTCTAGTTTAACCTAAAAAGCCCGTTTAAAAAGTCTTTTTTCTTCAGTTGAAAAAGTTTAAATTTTTAACTTTTTCTAGGTCAAAAGTACTTTTGGCTAATTAATCACCTTTTTGTCCTCATCATTTTTCAATGTAACAATTTCTTGTTCATTTCTTCTTCTCTCTGGTTCTTTTTTATTTTCCTTCTATTTTCTTCCATTTTTAAGATCTTCAAGTTGTTAAAAAAATATTTTTAAAAATAATACAACTGTGTTAATATCTAATTACAAATATTTAACGATTACATTTAAATATTTAAAATATAGTTTATATATTCTAATTAAATTTTATAAATAACTAATATTAATTACTTAGAAATATTTAAAATTAATATTTTTATATATTAAAATATTAACAATACGTTATAATACATTATTTTTTATATTCTTGCTACAATATCATAATATTAATTAATTTGAACATCATTTAAATGCATATTTGTTACTTTATAATACAATATCCAAAAAGAACATTTTATTTTTCAAAAGCATTTTTTGACGACTATGCTAAACACTCAAATCTTAAATTAAACTTTTTAAATTTCAAAAGTAATTCTCGAAAGTACTTTTCCATTGCACTTTTTAAAAACACTTTTTAAAAACAATGCTAAACTAGTCTAAAGAAGATCATAGGAACATAGAGAAAGGATCCATATGTATACATTTTTTTTAATTGGATCCATATGAATACATTTAAACACTAATAAGAGAAGCCTTAAGTCTGGCTATTAATTATTAAATACAAGCAAATTGATTAAATTTCCATCTTGGAAATTAAGAAATTAATTAACTACACTATTCCTATTGTTTAAATAGAATGGCTTTGAGATCAGCATAGTACTGAGCTATCCATCCTCTGATGATCTTCACCTCTGTTTGTCGTTGCTTCACCAGCCATTCTGGATCGCTTGCATCTTGTGCAAGTATATCCAAGCAATGAGATCCTGCATTTTATACATAATTTTCATTACTTTTCTCTTCCATTTTTCTATACTAATTTTAATGGACTAATATATATATATATACACACTTACCATTTACAGTTTTTACAGCAAGAATACTTTCTGAAATATTTTCCAGAACCCTACAATAAATTTAAAAAATAACTTAAGAGATAAAATTTGACTTCTATTTTGTATACTAGACTTTTTTCATGTATAATTATTACCCGCCCCGACTGTAAGGATCTCGCAAACCATTTGAAAATATGATGTTGCTACCAAATCTTTGGAGAATAAGTTTTATATCCTGCAAAATTTTGCATTTTTAAATAATTGAGGTTTTATCAATAATAAAATACTAAAAAATAAGAGAAGAAATATGGTGAAGAAAATATTAAAAGTACATGGCCACCGTAGTAAGAAGTGACCCAATGAGGGCGAGGAGGAACACCAAAGATTGTCTTGCATTGTTGTATAAAACTGTTTAGGTCGAACGGCTCAGGTTGGAACATCGTCCTGTTCCCGATGCCTATAGGTATCACCATTTCACTGCATGTCTAAATATATATATATATATATATATATATATATATATATATATATATATATATATATATCATAATATGATTTTAAATTTTTATATTAATTACTACTGTTAAAATATTAAATTAGATTTTTTATTATAAAAACATTTTTAATACTCAATTATCTAATAATATCTTAAAAGTAAAAAAAGACTAAAATGTTAAACTAAAGTTTATAGATTAAAATCATAATTTAACTAAAGTTTATAGATTAAAATCATAATTTAACTCGAAAAATAAAATAAAAAGAAGAGATGGATTGTTCAAAAAAAATCATACTCATGATCATGCTGTTTCGTCGTTTTCGTCATTAAGGTCAATTGTGTGGCCAAGATGACTTTTCTTTTTCATTAATTAATTTGGAATGAAAATTTATTTTTGAAAAAAATGAAAAATTATGGGGATACAAGGAGTTCTTCAACATTGTAAGTGTAGTTTAGGACGAATAGTTTTTCAAAAAAATATATTCTAAATTCACATGGGTCATTTTCTCTAAGTTTTACATATAAAAAAGTTATTTTGTCGACTGAGTGTTAGCTCGATTGGTATGGACATTATTGTTAATGTAAGAGGACGTGTGTTCAAGTGCGCTGAAACATATTATCTTTCTATTTATGAGTTGAGAGGGGAAATAAATAATTCTAGACATTTATATAAAAAAAAGCATATATGATTAAAATTTAAATAAATAAAAAATGTCATTTTCAATTTAGCCATATTAATTAAAACTCAATGAAATAATCATTTATAAGGAACAGATAACAACTACCAAACAAAGCAATAAACGTTGCCCCAAAGTTTGTTCTATATATCTTGTTGGTTTTAACATTGTCATATTCATGGAATTAATATTGTCAATATTATTTATTAATCTAAGAAATTAATTTATTTTAAAAATAATATTTCAAATTTTAACATCTAAAATATGTATTTATTTAATTTTTCTAAGGTTAGTCTTAGATGATATTTGGTGAAAAGAGTATGTGAATATATACCTGCCATCTCCATCCTACAGTTGTTTCGGATTCATTGGTTGGTGGATTAATATAGCAAGAACGATTCCCTTTATAAGCAACAACGCCTGCAAAAATCTTACTAAGAATATCTTGCTTTTCATTTGCTCCATCGATTCCTCTACATACCACCGTTACTGGATATCGTGGGGGGCTATCATATTGGGCTGCTGAGGCATACATATTCTCCAATGCGTTTTTTAGCTCCGAAGATTTGTTTAGAGGTCTAGTAACCAACAAAAGTAATTAATTGGTTTATTTGAGATTGCATAAATTACATGAATTAAATTTCGGGTTTTAATTGTACTTTGGTAGAATTATATGCATGCTTTCAAATGGAATGGGGGAATTGGATGTTCATACTTGCAAGTTTTGAATATCATGCTGAGGGTTGAAAGACCATTGGGTTGGGAAGCAATTTTGTCGATTACAGACCACGAATTTCGTATGGTTTGGTAGCAGCTCTCACTCGCTTCCTGTACATGATTTCCTTATCACATTAAAATTGAATTCACGAGGTGAAGAAAAATTAAGACGAAAGTTAAGGGTAATAAATACCCTAAAATCCTTAGTGACGACTGAAAAGTAAGCTCCCCTTGGTGTAATTTTGTCGAAGTAAAGAATTGGAGCTGATGAGGCCAAAGCTCCCAAAGCAATATGAGGATACTTTAAACGTAACCATGAAGCAAGCACTGTTTTCATTTCCATTGAAAAACAAAAATGATTACCAACAGTAACGGACAGGGGCGACCAAAAATTATACAATTTTAAGGGGTCCAAGTTCAAAAAATTTGGGCTAAAAGATTAAGAATTTTGCTATAATGATTGTACTTACTTCCTCCATAGGATCCTCCAACAACGATGACCGGAGAATAAAAAGCACGAAGTTTGTTCTTGATATGCATGATGATTTCTGCATAGTCAGCTATAGCTTGTGCAGAGTGGAAATACCCCAAAGTGCTTGCATTTTTAAAGGCTTCTTCTCTTGATCCAAATGGTATTGATTTCCCATAGTATCGATGCTGATCAAGGTATATATATCGATAATCAATGTCATAGAAACTTGTTTTTCTTTTTTTAATATAGTTTCAATTCTTTACCTCAATGTAGACGAGGAGAGCATTGAAGCTGACGGCATTATCATTGAGAAAACCGATTACGGTAAGATCGTCGTCGAGAGGCCCCTCCGCTCCGAGATAGGCTAAAACCGGCGCACTCTTCTTTGCTCCGCCCCAATATTTGAAATTCATGACGTATCTTTGTTGGAAAGTGGCGTAGCTTTGAGGTTGGTAGTTGAAGTGATCAAGTGTTTGAGGGTAATAGAAAGTTTGAAGATCATCTGAAACTGCTGCCGAAGATAAAAGGTCAGGGTCTTCTATGATTATTCCTCTCGTCGGACTAAGCCTCGGAATGTCGGTCCGGCCGGCAGCGATGCCAGTCGACGTAATTGAAAGAATCATAACCATGAATTGAACCCATTGGACTGGAAATTTAGGAGAATAGTTCATTGCTCTTGTTTTATCTACGAAACAGTAGTATGATTTGTTAGGGTCCAAACAACAATTGCTCATATATATATCGTAATACGGATTTTACTTAGTATTTCCTCCCAAAAGAATGCTCACAAGAAAATGAGTAGAAATAAGAATTTGTTTGCTCTAAAACTTTGACCATCTTGTCTACGTGAAGCATGTTTCTTTTAAGAAATTGCAGTGTAGATTTAAATTATTATTTGAAGGTATAGTCTACATCACCATCATTCTCTTTACTATTATTTAAAATTATTTAAATATGTGATTGAGTTGCTATTACAAATCAATTCACATTAATTCAATTAAAAGAATTAGTAAAAAATCTTTATATATTTTAAATAAATTTAATTATTACAAGGATATTCTTTATTTTTTTTCTTATTTTTAAAATAAATAATAAAAAATTGCAAAGGTTAATATTTGAACTTAACTACAAGCATCTATAATTTATTTTTTTTTTACCTATTGAACTGAATACTTATTTTGATATTCTTTTATATAATTTAATGTTATTAAATAAATTGTTTCACTCAACCTTTAAAGACGAATTTAGGGGAGTTGTTAGGGCCCTAATCCCCTCTAAAATTTGAAAACTTTCTTTAAAATATTTTAATTTTTTTTATTTTGATATTATAATTAATTTTTAAGAAAAGAACAAATTTGTGTTTGCCCCAAAAAAGTTTTTAAATTTTTTTTAATTGGATTTCTTTTATAAAATATATAATTTTTTAAAATAAATTTAGTAATACTTTTAGTTTAATTTGGTAAACTAATACAAAGTAGTACCTAAATATTAATTTGGTTAAAATAAAGTTTAGTAATTGTAACATCTAAGTACAAATGGTATCTAAATATTAAATAGGTAAAAAATAAAGTTAAATAATTATAATATTTAATACAAATTAAGCATTTAATTTATTTTGCTTTTCCTAAATTTTTGTAATTAAGGTTATCTCGGATTTAAAAATACTTAAACGTAAGCTCCGCCCGTAGCATGTATATATCTCGGCCCCCCTTATCAACAATTCTAGCTTCGCCCTTCCCCCATTATTTGTATATATCAATAATGGCCTTGATTGAATTGGTGTTACAAGTAAACTCGGCATCAACTAAAAAAATGGCAATACCATTATAAACAACTGGAGTGCATTTAATATTATCAATTTGTTGTATTTATCTATTTAAATTTCCTTTTTCATAATTTAAACTTGTCGAGACCATTTTTAAAATCGAGTTTTGGGAAAATGGGAATCGACTTTAAAGAAACGAAAACAGGAGTCGCCACCAATCTTTTTAGGTGTGATTGGATCACCTTTAAAACATTTTGTTTTAAAATCGTTGGTTTGGGTCTACGAAATCAAAAGAATGGGTTCGGGAATCGGTTACGTACGAGGAAGGGTTAGCACCCTCGTAACACCCAAAAATTGGTACCTAATTGATTATCAAAATGTCTTTAATGTTGGAAATTAAAAATTTTAAGATGTAATCCTCTTTAAAGTATTTGAAAATTTGGGTTCACTTGTATCAAAGTATTGATTATAAGTTAGCCTTTTAGAAATCTCTATCTCGAAACAGTAAAATGCTACATCCAGTAAGTTAGGACATATCACTTTGCAATTCTAAGACAGTCACTTATATTTTGAAAACCTTTAAAAACTTAGAAGGGTACTTGACTATTCGAACTTAACGAGAAAAGTTGCAACCCAATAAGTTAGGGCACTACTTTTTCGAAATTTCCAAACACCAAGCATTGCCTTTATATTTTTTGAAAATTTTGGAGCCTTGTCTTTTTTAAAGATGATGTGTGGAGAATTGTATTTCATTATAAGTCATAATAATATATTATTGTACTAGGTAGATAAAAAATGAATACTTCAATAAAAAATAATACGTATAAAGCAAAAAACGCAAACAAAGATATATATATATATAGCATGTATTGAAAATGAATAAACAAAGTATATAAACATACGAAACAATATTTAAATGATGCATGATATAAAAGAAACATAATCAAATAATGTATGATATACAAATCGAATAAATATAGTGTCAAAAAAATAAACTTAACACATACATGATACATACAATATAAAACATATAGAAGAACTAATAAAAAGGGAGTAATTGATTGCTAACAAAATATACATACAATTAAAAACAAGACATTTCATAACCATTTTAAAATAATATTTAATAGATAATATAATATATAATAAAAGAATAATAATTATATGTTAATATATTGGTTTAGGAGTATGTAAGAGATTTCATAATATAACAATATTAGTTTAAAATGAAATAATATATGGTAAATAAATAAATAATTAATAAAAATATGTATATAGTATGAGTTAAAAATATGATTTAATAATAATAGTTTACATTTTTTAAAATAATATATATAATATAAACATAAATAATATAATTAGCGATACAAGATATACATAAAATAAAATAAAAATATAATAAATATTATATAATAAAATGTAATATAAATATATAAGAAATATAATAGATATAATATAAAATAACATGTAAAAATATATATAAATAATTAATAAATATATAATATATATGAATATATAATAATATAATAATATAATAATAATTTGAGGAAAATAATATGTAATAGTAATACATATAAAAATAACACTTTTAATAATTTTAAAGTATAAAAGTAAAATTAAAAATAAATCCAATATTAATAAAAAATATATAGAAATAAAAAAATAGGACTAAATTTAAAGTTTTGTAAAATTACGGAGCAAATTTAAGAAGCTAAAACTGAATTAAAGTCCGATTTGAAACACACAAAATTAGAGGGACTCACTGGGCAAATTGCCCTATTCCCAAAACGACAGCGTTTAGACCTTGGACTCAAAGCAGCTACTGTAGGGACTAAATCAAAATTGAGGCAAAACAATAGGGTAAAATCATAAATAAAACATAATGTAATTATAATCACAAAAAGAGTGAAAGGACTGATTGCATAATTAATCCATTTTGCAAAAACGCGCGGATTCTCCCTGGGTAATCGGGTCAACGCGCGGATCCTTGGGGTCACAAAACGTTGCCGTTTTGTCAAAGCTATAAAAGCCAACTCTTCAGCCTTGAATTCATTTGAAACCCGAATTTAGGAAAAAAAAAAAAGAAAATCTCTCTAGAAAAGAAAGAAAGGCAGGGAGCTCCGGGCTCTGGCCTCCGTTGGCCACGCTTCACCCATGCTCCCACTGCGCCACCCTAAAGAACACCGTATACGGTGGCTAGGGTTCGAAAAACCTCTCCTTTCTCACGCCATCCGTCAGGTAATCCTTTCCTTTTATTTTTTAAAGTTATTTTTGTGTATATATATATATATATATATATATATATATATATATATATGCTTCTACACTGAAAACAGAGAGATGAAAGACAAAAATATAAAACAAAAATCACCTTTGAAACTGTTTGTATCTATTTTTTTATTTCTGTATGCGTATTTTTTTGAACCCCCCCGTTTACAAGTGAAATGAAAGGCTTTATAGCCTTGGTCCTTTACATATTTTAGGAAATAAATCCATGATTTCTGCAGTGATTTTCCTGCCATTTCCTGCTCTGTTTTCGTGTATATGCTGTTTGCTTCCTTTTCTTGCAGGGTCCTCGCAGATCCCGGCAATAGTCGTGCTGTTCGTGGCGCGATTCGGGGCCAGATAGAAGGACGACCAACGATCAGGGCATCGATGGGCATTGAAGGCGCGTCAATAGCGCATTGATGGCCTCGATTTTGGGAAGTCGGACAGCTGTTTCCCGAAACTTCCAGAATCCTTTGCGGCGCGAGGAGAGGGCTAGGGTTTCCAACCGTAGCCAAATGCTTCTAATTTTGGGCCTCTGAGAGTTTGGGTTTAATTGGGCCATTTTGGGTCTGGGTTAGTTCAGGGGTATTGGGCCCGGCTAGTTCAATGTATTTGGGCAAGATGTAAACGGGCTTAGCTGAATTGTTTTGGTTTTGGGCCCATGATTTGGGCTTTGTAACCTGGACTGTTTAAATAAACATTTGTTATTTATTTTTTCATTTTGGTTTTGGGTTTCAAAGCTCGGACGAATTTGGGCTCTTACAAAACTAATTTTTTATTTTAATTTTGTACATATTGCATATATGTTAGCTTCAAATATTACATTTTATTATTTATTGTATATTATTTTTAAACGCGTATATGCGTTCTAAATACATAGTTTCCACATGCATACATGTGTGATAAAATTTCTTGTTTTATTATTGTTCAAGATGAAGTATAAGGTTAAATTGGATTTTTAGGTCAAATTCTATTATTAGTCTTCGTATTAGATGTAAGTTGTGGATTTAATCCAATTGAAGAGTAAGAAATTGGAGTTGATAGTGCTCTTGATTTTGCATCATATGAACCTGTCCACAACCGTGCAGCTGCTGAATGAGCCATATTATTTCCTACATTGAAAATAAGATAAATGCCATAAATGCTGAGCTACATCGACTTAACAAAGCCAAAGATGCTTTTAAGTTCCTACTAATTTAAAATATGATTTTTTGACAAAAATGAGGGGTATAGAACAAGGGAAGCAACAAACAGAAATAGGGAAGAAAGATGTTCACTTCCTTTTTCTTTTAACATAAAATTAAAGCTAACCCAAACGGCTAGCCAGAGAACTAAAAATTTGTGCTCCTTTCTTGCCAAACTAATAACTCCACCTCCAAAGGTGGATTTTAGAAGACATGTAAGCACAAAAGAAGTCTCCAAGCCACCTTAATCATTGCATTCGCTGCAGAGTTTGTATTTCATAAGATGTGTTGCATGATGATTATTGATGGTCTATAAAACCAATAAACTATCTTTTGCTACTCTACTAATATGACCGCATTTTGGTGTGCGTGCATTATGATTATGAATAAACATAAATACAATTGCAACTATAGTTATAGCGGTGTATTGTAAGCGTGACAGGTCAGTTGTAATATTTATAAGTGTTACAATAGAACACTTTGAGTATTCCAATGATTGAACCCAAGAGAATGTCAAATTGGTAAATGTGTTTATCAAGTTAATTACAAGTTAAACAATTACTAATCTAATCACGTTGGAAATATTAGTGCATCTGAAAAATTAATCTGAATAAACTAAATCTAAATTATCAACAAAATTAAGTAATTTATTTCAATTCTCCCTTGCTTTATAACTATGCAAATTATCAAAGCGATGGTCAATTGATCCACTAATTGTTCACTAAGCTAATAAGCATGACATGAAAATATTGCTTGCCACTCTTAACTCGGATTCTCCTTTCGGTCTCATCCTAACTAGAAATTACCACCTAAGCTCTCCTCTCTGTCTTACTTAGGCACATAAATCTCCTTTTGGTCTTTCTACGTGGCACATTCATAATGAAGTTCTAAATGATAGGATATTCTTTCAGTTTCACCTATCTCAATTTTCCACTAGAGGTGTCAATTCTAGTGTATATAGCACTTTGATACAAATGAACAAATAATAAATCACAAGCACTAACATCAATTTAGACCAATAATTAATTTCATAATCAACTACTGACAAATTTAGCACATGACCAAACTTAAATCCCACACAAACATTTTGCCGAACACATGATAGACATAAAATATAAAAGACAAGAGTTTGAGAAAATGTTTATTAATAGATTGAAATCCGATGAAACCCACAAGCTTGATCATCTCCATTAGCAGAGTTATCGACAAAAAAGAAGAAAATCTACAACTATAGAGAGAATTTTATGCCCCTTTTGAGAGAACTCTATGAGAATTAGGGTTTTATTTTCTTGTTTTCTCTATGAGAGTTAGGGCTTTGTATTCAAGGTTTTGGGTAATGTACGTTTAGTACATTTAGGTTTATTTTCTCCATTTATATCCTCGTTTGTTTACTCATTTAGTGAAAGTCGAAGCCTCCTTTTCTCTGTGGTTTTTATCCTCTTCGGAGGAGTTTTCCACGTAAAATTTGTGTGTTCGATCTTCTCTACCTTTTCTATCTCATTGTTTATACAGATTGATCCCCAATAAACTAGTATCAGAGCTTGGTTCAGATTCTGCAATCGACCCGTTCAGGGATGGCGACAATGAATTTTGATATCGAGAAGTTCGATAGAATCACATATTTCAGATTGTAGCAATTTTGGATAAAACAGAGTGTTTAAAGCAATGTTGATCGTAATGTGTGACAATCAAGTTGAGGGAGTTGATTTCCTTGACGTTTTCTCTCCTATTGTGAAACACACGTCTATTCGTGTGTCATTGGCCTTTGTTGCATTATACAACCTTGATTTAAAGACTAAGAGTCTTTCGATTTTCAAGTTCGAGAATGATTTGGGCTTGGTTGACATTCTGCAAAGATCGAGTTAGACCCTTGACGGGGCTTAGAGAAGAAGGTATGGTAAATACAAGTTAATTTGGAGATTTGTAGGGGTGTACCTCGCATTTACCGGACAATTTGCAGGCACTTAACAAAGACATATGCGAAATAGGCACAACATCATGACGTGGAGGACATTGACATTGTGATGAGGGGCGACGACACAATGAGGGACATCATGATGATGCGACAAGTTCTCCAATTAACGGAGAGGGTGATATTATGACGGGCAAGCTTTGGACATCACAACGACACAACGTATTCCTCAAGTAATACAATCACGTTTTGGCATCCAAGTAGGGCTTCTTCTCCCAATCAAACTTTGATTACTTTAGGGATATTTTAGTCATTTTAGCCCGTTAAACTTAGCCTATTTAAAGGGGCTTTGTATCCTTATTTCGATGAGGCAATTGAAGATGTAGTACTACAGGGCTTTTCTTTTAGGGCGGCAAGATATAATCACAAATGAGTTCTGGTGAGAGTTTTCGTAGTAACTATAGAGAGAATTTTATATGCCTTTTGAGAGAACTCTATGAGGATTAAGATTTTGTTTTCTGATTTGTTCTATGAGAGTTAGGGCTTTGTATTTGGGGTTTTGGGTAATGTACGTTTAGTAAATTTAGATTTGTTTTCTTCATATTGTACTCTCATTTGTTTTCTATGTAAAATTTGTGTGTTCGATCTTCTCTACCTTTTCTATTTCGTTGTTTATACGGGTCGATTCCCAATAGAAAAAAGCTTATGTACCAAATTAGGAAAAATGTCAAAGTTCAAGTACCAAATTAGACAAAAAAAAAAAAAAAAGCTTAGATAGCAAATTAAAAAAAAAAAGGTCAAATCCAAGTGCTAAATATTATATTAAATCTTCTTTTCTTTTCACTTCTTTTTCATTTTACCAATAGTAGCTATTCTTTCTTTTATCTTTTTATTAGTTTAGACTTTGAGTTTTCTTGCTAGTTTTAACTGCACAAAATATAAATCAATTACACATTATTACAACTAGTGTAATATTTTGCATAATTACACAATTTTCTAGAACATTATTTTAAAAAATATTTCTCAATTACATAAATTATTATATTTTTGTGATATTTTGTGTAATTATATAAAATATTACTAAATTACATAAATAATTACAACATTTATAGTGTTTTGAATAAATACATAAAATATTATCTAATTACATAAATTACTACAAATCTAATATTAGCTAATATGAATTTCACAAAACATTATCAAATTATATAAATTATTACGACTTTTATAATATTTTATGCAACATTATAGCATATAAAAACTCATATAAGGAGTTTTTCTTTAGAATTTTCCTACTTTATATTATTAAGTTGAATTATGAATATATATTTAGACTGTACACGGGTCACTGAAAAGTGAGAGGGTGTGGGTAAAAATACAGGCCTCAAAATGGATTTGGACAAAAAAATAAGACCCGTTTAAAAAAGGACCGAGCCTCGGTAAGGCTTTTTTGGCCCAGACCGAAAATGCAAAAAAAATTATTATTTTTTCTTCCTGTTTTGTTTTTACTTTTTTTTTGCTATTTTGTTGTTATTTTTTTACTATTTTGCTACTATTTTACTATTATGTTGCTACTATTTTGTTGTTATTGTTTGAATATTGTATAACTCTTATTTTATTGTTAATTTTGTTACTATTTTAGAGGCATTTGCTTGTTAAGTTATACCTATCTGAGTGTTATTTAAGTATACATATTTTTTAAATTTATTTTCAATTTATTGAAAAACATTTATTTTAAATTTTTTAATATTTTTAATGTATTATATTTAAAATATATATAACAAATAATATAAAAAATTTTAATATGGACGGACTGAATCCGAATTTTAACACTTTTATCTAAGTTAAATTTACACAAAATGTTAAACCTATTTCTCAAGCTGAACCCGAACCTAACAAATGAATCTAAAATTTTAACCTGCCCAATCCCGCATCTCAACTCCTCTATGTATATCTCAATATCTTCCCAAATCTTAACAAACATTTTCCCACTTTTTTTTCCATTTTGTTTTCCTTTTCAGTGTCGATAATTGATTCTCATTGTTTGGATTTAAATGTCAAAACAAATTATTAAAGAAAAGTCAAAATAATCTGATTTGACACTCATTGATGTTCTACCTAATTAAAGTAATTACTTCCTGCATTAATCGTCATCAAATTGAACAATCACATGGCTTAAGGCTATCATTTTGAGTTGAAATATCGATCATTTTCTCGTCTGCTCTCGAGATAGCAAATATACTTATATATTTTTGTTACAATAATTGATTTTTATATGAAATTTACCATTATTTCTATTAGTTTAGTTGAACTTCCAAATGAGAGCAGGTCTTTTTTTATTTATTTACTAAATTTAAAATTTTATTTAAGCAACATTGAGCTACATACTACTTAATCAAATCAGCATTGATTACATTTAATGCCTTCCACTACCATGTGTCCCATGTTTCTTCTATATTTATTTTATTTTTTACTAGATATTTACTGCCTTATAAAACTTCATTAAGAAAATGTATAAGATAATTGAATAGGTATGTGTGAAAATGTATAAGATAATTGAATAGGTATGTGTGAAAGAAAAGAAAAAATCGATTGATTTATAGATTTATTAGCATTAATTCTTGGATTGGGACAAAAATTTGCTCGTCTGCTGTAACCAAAAAAAATGTGCTTGGCCATCATTAGCCAATGGCCATGGATATTTTTGGTCCAAAATGTAGGGCGAATGGAATTTCACAGCGTATGAGTCTAGGGAACTTAATGCGACAAAAAGCATGACTTATTAAGTCAATATATGTATCACATTATTAAGAAAGTTCGAATAATCAGGTTTGTATAATTTTCTTGTGGAAAAAATAGATCACGGAAACTCGTTATGGAATCGAAACAAGAGATCTTATCATAAGAAAATTCTAATTGCTCAATTTTTTTAAATTAATTTTTTGCTTTGGTACTATCGGTTTTGATCATCCGGTTAGTTGTTGATGGTGGTTTCTTCAATATATATATATATATATATATTGTAGTTTTTTGTTTTTAGTTTTAGTTTATATATTATCATGGTTTTTTTAATAATTTTGTGGTTTTAGGTTGTTCACATTTTTCATAATTTTTATTTTGTTCACTCTGTTTTCTTTGAAATTATATGTAATTTTATTAAGAACTGTTTTCGAAAGGTTTTATTATGATAGATTATAATGATGATGATAGATTCAAGATGATGAGGAGAATGATTGGCCATCTGAGACTTGTTTTTTTATGCTTCACTGATGTGGTGGATCTCTTGAGGCTTTTGGCAAATTTTTCATGGTTGATAGTGTTCATTATCATATTGATTTGATTATCATATCACATTATTAAGAAAGTTCGAATAATCAGGTTTGTATAATTTTCTTGTGGAAAAAATAGATCATGGAAACTCGTTATGGAATCGAAACAAGAGATCTTATCATAAGAAAATTCTAATTGCTCAACTTTTTTAATTAATTTTTTGCTTTGGTAGTATCGGTGTCGATCATTGGTTAGTTGTTGATAGTGGTTTCTTCAATATTCTTTCTTGTAGTTTTATTTTGTTTTTAGTTTATATTATCATGGTTTTCTCAATAGTTTTGTGGTTTTATGTTGTTCATAGTTTTGTGCTTTTATTTGGTTCACATTTTTCATAATTTTTGTTTTGTTTACTCTGTTTTTTTTGAAATCATATATAGTTTTATTAGGAATTATTCTCAAAAGGTTTTATTATGATAGATTATAATGATAATGATAGATTCAAGATGATGAGAAGAATGATAGGCTATCTGAGACTTGGTTTTTTGTGCTTCATTGATGTGGTGGATCTCTTGATGCTTTTGACAATTTTTTCTTAGTGGATAGTGTTCATTATCATATTGATTTGATGATGGTGAGGCTAGGATGCAAATTTCAACAATTTAATCAAGTTTATGCATCTCTGGGTTGTTTCTAAATTTATTCATTGTTGCTGGCAATTTGTTATTCTCTCTTTTCTTTAGATTACTTTACAGACATTTATGCATTAGTTTTTATATTGTTGTTGTTCATGATTTCTACTAATAATAGTATTTTCTTAAAAAAAAATTATAGACATTTTGTACATTTTATGTTTAATTCGGTTTATTTCTAAATTGATTCCTGCTAAATTAGTGATTTTATGTTTTAATCTTGTCAGGGTTGCAATTGAGACACTAAGAGACAAAAACAAGTAGAAAAGGACCAAATTGAAACACAATCAATGAAATGGGGCCAAATAAAAAATGTGGAGAAAGCTAAGGACTCATCAGATTTTTTGACTTTGTAAAAGCCAAAAATAGAAAAAAAATTATTTTATTTTATTTTATTTTTTAATTTTATGTTAAATTAGTTTAGGCTAAAATTATTAAATTCTATGTATATAAATAGGGCATGAATGTTCTTAGGAAAGACACATCTAATTCTACATTCTGATTTCATTTTGGAATTGAATAGAATTAATTTCTTTTTTGTCTTTGAATTTTGGCGTAAGCATGCTGCTGTTTGGCTTCCAATTTATGTTTGTTCTTTCAAAATTGGTCCAATTGCTCTCCAAGTTCCTTTCTTTCCCATTCTTCACCATAATCATCAACCCACCTTTCAAAGTTTACAAAGCATGAATAATTTCATGCTTCACTAAATTCAATCTTAGCTTTAGGCCGGTGTTCTTTCCAGTCGGGAATCGTGAGATACGTTTTCATGCTAAATATCCTTCCAATCGGTATTCATTTTTTTCCTAAGTATCGGGATAGACAAATCATCCCTTTAAGTTAAACTCGATTTCAACTCAAAGTGCACATTGGGTTGGAGTCGTGTTTGCTGACAGTTGGAGAAATGAGTCGGCCGTGCTGTATTTGGATCTCCGAGAACAAATCAAGGAAGAAGTGATCGAGTTTAAACGACCCACGTGGTTGAGCCTGTTGATTCAAGTTGGGTTCTTTAGAGCGCAAGGCTGCTGAAATCTTGAATCGGGAACGCATGTATCTCGGTTAGATAATTGTTAAGGATTGGTTTGCAAGTTGTACAGAGACCAGCTATGAGAGGAAGAATTGGTGATTAGGACATTCTTAACTGTTACAACCAGCTTATCGTTTGGAGGAAAAGATTAATTTTCAAGGATCGATTGTTAATCTGGAATCTATCGAGTCTAGGGCTAAGGCTTATTATCTTTGTTTACAAAAATCTGAATTTATTTCTCGATTTAAATCTATTTCCAATATTAATTAATTGTTTATTTACGCTAATTCAATTATTTACTTTCCAAACATTTTTTTCAAAACCCCTGATTTATTTGTTTATTTTTTTCGCAGGTTCGTTTGGAGTCGTGGGCACGACTTTTGCCATGACTTTTGACACGACAAACATTCTATTCATAAGTTAAACGCAGAAGTTGATTATAAAATCCAATCCCTGTGGACTCGACCCTACTACCACTCTTTACTATTATTTAGAGTTATTTTTGTAGGAATTATTTTTGGTGGTTTCGACGCCCATCAAATTTTGGTGTCGTTGCTTGGGATTGGAGATATTTTCTAATTTTTATTTGTTTACCTTATGACCAGATCAGAACCGAGAACTCTAGAGTTTGAACCAGAAATTAAGAAATTGGCCCGACAACTGCGGAAAGAAGTAATTCGACGTGGTAAACGGCCAAATCCTAGATTTGAAACCATATCATACACCTAGGAAATTTTCTCGTTCGAAGAACCAAACGAGATGGTTGAACAGACGATACGCCAACTTGCAGTGGCACCAAATGAACAACAACCCTTATGTATAGCCTATCCTGTGAGAGGAATGTCGTTCGAGTTAAAGTCGGGTTTGATTCATCTACTACCCACTTTTATTGGATTACAAAACAAAAATCCGTACACCCACCTTAAAGTGTTCCATATGGTGTGCACAAGCATGAAGCCTTAGGGAGTAACCGAAGACCAAATCAAACTTTGTGCTTTTCTTTTCTCACTAGTCGACTCTACTAGAGAGTGACTATTTTATTTACCCTCGAGATCTATCAACACATGGTCTAACATGTCTCGTTTGTTTCTTGACAGGTTCTTCCCTATAGCTCAAGCGGCTGAACTAAGGAGGGATATCGTAGGAATCTGTCAGAAGGAGACTGAATTGTTCTACGATTACTGGGAGCGATACAAAAAGTTGTGTGCAAGTTGCCCATTACATGGACTGACTGAACAGTCACTCTTTTAGTATTTCTATGAGGGATTGCTCCTAATTGAAATGAAAATGATAGATGCTGCAAGGTGAGGGGCACTAGTTAATATGACTCCTCAGAGAGCACGTGAGTTGATTTCAACAATGGCTGCTAACTCTGAACAATTTCGACCAGCCACAGAGCCCACAAGACAGGTTCATGGGTTAATTTTTTTATCCCTAGAAGATAAAATTGATAAACTAACGTTGTTCAAACTTTACTCACAGATAAAACGGGCCCAGTACGGTTGTGCCAAATTTGCGGTAAACCAGATCATCCAACGAACTCATGTCTGATTTTACATGAGGATTCGACAGAATAAGTAAATATTGTCGGGAACTTGGCAAGGCCGCCCTAAAGGCGATATGACCCCTACTTGAACTCGTATAATGTAGGGTGGAAAGATCAACCGAATCTAAGTTATGGGTCGAATAGTTCAATCAACACCAACAAAGGTCGTCTTAGAATCAACAGTTACCACCCCCAAAGTCATCTTTGGAAGCCATAGTAGAAAGACTAGCCAATAGTACTAAGAAATTTCAACAAAAAATTGACATGCATTTGCAGGAGTTGGATAAGCAAGTGAGCAAACTCGCACTCACGGTTAGCCGTTTGAGGAGTGGAAAGGTTTTAGAGCTCTTACCTGGTACGAGTCGCGCCCACGACTCTAGTCAAGATAAGGAGAAACTTGACACATAAGCTCCAGTAGAGTCAGCACCACAAAAATCATTTGCAGTACCACCTCCGTTTTCTGGAAGACTTGTCCAGTGCAAGAAAGAGCGAGAAGAGAAGGAGATCATCGACACCTTTCGAAAGATAGAAATCAACATACCTCTTCTCAATGCGATTAAGCAGATTCCACGATACGTAAAATTGTTAAAAGAGTTATGCACGAGTAAAAGGAAACTCTTGGAAAATGAAAAGGTAACTGTTGAAGAAAATGTCTCCGCTATTCTGCAAAGGAAAATACCACCCAAATGTAAGGACCAAGGTATGTTTTTCATATCTTGTAAAATAGGTAGTATCGGTATTAAAAAAGTAATGTGTGACTTTGACGTACGTAGTGGGATACTCACTATGGAATTCGATAGGAAAGTGGTGAAATTTAGTGTCTATGAGGCCATGAACAACCCTAGCATGATTTCTAATGTTTCTAATATTGATATAATCGATCCTTTAATTGAATTACATTTAGAATATCATGACGAGGATGAATTACAAACTGTTCTTTACAGAAGTCTAGACTTTGATGCCATAGAGGAACTAGAGGAATTGATAACCTTTGAAGAATTTGCTCACGAAACAGTGGCTCATATGGAGGCACCACAATTATGGAGAAATCTAGGTAAATTTCTTGAATTAACTCCTTCACAAACTAAGCTTTTACCATCTATTTTGCAGGCTCCAGAGTTGGAACTCAAACCACTTTTGGACTATTTAAAGTACGCTTTTCTCGACAAAGGAAATACTTTACCAGTAATAATCTCGAGTAAACTCCCGAAGGTAGAAAAGGAAAACTTGGTACGAGTTTTGAGAGATTACAAAGAGGTAATTGGATGGACGATAGCCAACATTAAGGGGTTGAGCCCCTCGACTTGCATGCACAAAATTCAAGTTGTGGATAATGTCACTCCCAAAAGGGAGGTTCAAAGGCGTCCCAATCCTCCCGTGATGAAAGTAGTAAGGAAAGAAGTTTAAAAGTTACTTGATGCTATGATGATCTATCCCATTTCTGACAGTAATTGGGTCAGCCCAATCCATGTAGTACTTAAAAAAATGGCATAACCATAATTGAGAATTCGACAGGTGAGATGGTTCCCACTCGGGTCAAAAACGGGTGGAGAATCTGCATTGATTACAGGAAGTTGAATTCTTTAACTCGAAAAGATCATTTTTCATTTCCTTTTATTGACCAGATGTTAGAACATTTAGCTGGGAAGAACGTTTAGCTGGGAAGTCTAATTATTGTTGTCTTGACGGTTACTCAGGGTTTTTTTAAATTCCAGTGACACTAGAGGATCAAGAGAAGATGATGTTTACATGTCCATTTGACACGTTCGCTTACATACGGATGCCATTCGGACTTTGCAACACACCGACCACGTTTCAGAGGTGCATGGTAAGTATATTTTCTGACTATGTCGAGAAAATAAATTAGGTGTTCACGGATGACTTTACTGTGTATTGTGAGTCTTTTGAGGTATGTTTGTCAAATCTTGCAAAGATTTTAGAAATATGCTTAGAATTTAATCTTGTTTTAAATTATGAGAAATGTCATTTTATGGTAGATAAATGATTAGTTCTAGGTCATATCATTTCTGCTGAGGGAATTTCTGTCGATAAAGTAAAAATTAACATCATTAACTCGCTGCCATACCCCACAACTGTGATGGAGATTCGTTCTTTCCTTGGTCATATAGGTTTTTACATATGATTAATTAAAGACTTTTCAAAAATTGCACAACCACTTTGTAATCTCTTGCAGAAGGATAAGGAGTTCGAGTTTGACTAATCATGCAAAGATGCATTCGACACACTCAAACATAAACTTATTTTAGTACCCATCGGTCAACCACCAAATTGGAATTATCCTTTCGAGATAATGTGTGACGCAAGTAACCATAGCATAGAAGCAGTCTTTGGGCAAAGAATTGAAAAAGAACCACACGTTAACTCTATTGCGTCTAAGACTTTGGATGCTGCATAAAGTAATTACTCAACTACTGAAAAAGAGTTTCTAGCTATAATTTTTTCTTTGGAAAAATTTTGTTCGTATTTATTAGGGACTAAGATTGTTGTTTTCTCTAATAATGCAGCTCTTAAATATCTGATCGAGAAAAAAGAAGCAAAATCGAGGCTTATAATGTTGATATTACTTTTGCAGGAGTTTGATATTGAAATAAAGGATAAAAAAGGACGTAAAAATTTGGTAGCTGACTATTTGAGCCAAATACCTCTATCGAAGGATGTCACACTACTTAAAGACAATTTTTCGGATGAAAGTCTGCTTGCTAGTCAGACAATTTTTCCTTGGTACACAAACATGGTGAATTACTTTGCTACAGGTATAGTCTCTTCTAACTTATCGTGAGCTGAAAAAGATAAGATCAAACGTGAATCGCGATATTATATTTTGGACAACCCCTACCTTTGGAAACATTGTTTTGACCAAGTAATTCGACGATGCGTTGCAGAAACGGAGGTAAAATTGATTCTATCTTTTTGTCATTCTTATGCATGTGGTGGACATTTTGGCCCTAAACAAATTGTGCATAAAGTACTTGAATGTGAACTATATTGGCCACATATTTTTCGAGATGCATATTTGTTCTATAAAACATTTGAAAAGTGTCAAAGGGTGGGATACTTGAGCCAGAAAAAAGAAATGCCTCTAGCCCCTGTACATATCTATGAAATATTTGATATATATATATATGGCATAGATTTTATGAGACATTTTGTCTCGTCATATGGTAACGTCTATATTTTACTTACAATTGACTGTGTGTCGAAGTAAGTGGAAGCAAAAGCCACTCGTCATGCTGATGCCAAAACGGTAGTCGATTTTCTAAAGTGTTATATTTTTTCGAGATTTGGCAGACCGCGAGCATTGATTAGCGATCGGGGAATGCATTTTTGTAATAAGGTAATTGACACACTTTTGAAAAAATACAGGGTAGTCCAACGAGTTGTTACGGCTTTTCACCCTCAATTAAACGGTCAAGCGGAAGTGTCGAATCAAGAAATCAAGTTGATTTTGGAGATAACCATTAAGTCAGATAGGAAAGATTGAAGTTTGCAACTAAATGATGCACTGTGGGCATACCGTACAGCTTATAAAGAACCTATAGGTATGTCTCCTTATCAGCTAATTTTTGGTAAACCATGTCATCTTCCTGTTGAGCTAGAACATAAAGCATTCTGGGCGATCAAGCAATGCAACATGGAATTGGAAGCTACAGGTAAGCATCGTAAGTTATATATTCAAAAACTTTAAGAAATTCGACGAGAAGCATATGAAAGTGCCCAAATTTATAAGGATAAGGTCAAAGCATACCATGACCAAAAGATAACCTGTAGACAATTTATGGTAGGGCAGAAAGTATTACTTTATGACCTTACATTGAGAATTTTTGCAAGTAAGCTTCGGACTAAGTGGTTAGAGCCTTTTGTTATTACTCACGTGTTTCTACATAGTGTAGTCGAGGTTAAAAGCGAAGAATCCGAAAAAGTTTTCAAGGTCAACGGACAGCGATTAAAGCCTTTCTATGAAAATTTTCAAGCCCACTTGGTTAAGGAATTAGTCCTCAAAGAGCCGATTAAATAAAATTTTTAGTTCGTCGAGCTAACGACGTTAAACAAAAGTGTTTTTTGGGAGGCAACCCAAATTTATTTTCATTTATTTAATTTTGAGTTTTAGTAAGATTTAGATTGTAAATAAATAATTTTTTATTCAATCCAGTTAATTTGATATTTTTAAGAACGTAATGGAGGTTATAAATTTTTTCAAAAATCAAATAATGATGGTGGCGTGGGCACGACATGCTAAATGGTGACAATTATTTACCTACAAATAAAAAAACTCAATATCCCTAACCTTCATAAAACCCCAAAACCCAAATTCAATAAACACCCACCAACCCATTTAACCCAGCTACCCCATACCAAAATACCAACCCAACCACACAATAAACCCAAAATAAGCCTAATACCCAAACAAGCCAAAAAAAAAAAAAAAGAGAAAGAAATTGGGCCGAATGGCCTACCAGCCCAAAAAAAGAAAAAAAAGAAATGGACAGGAAGGCCCAACCAAAAAAAGAAAAAAAAAAGAAAAAAAGAAAAATCAAACACCCAAAATCCTTAAAAATTCTCAGACCCTTTTTCTCTTCATCTTCTTCAAAACAAAAAAAAAACCTAACCTCACACCAAACCAACGCCGCCTTTGTCGCCGCCTCCATCATCGTTCGTCATTACCCCAACATTGTCGCGCCATCGCTGACCCTACCAGTCGCCGTCCCCACTTCTTTCGGCCTTTTCAACAAGCCAAAAACATCACCAACACTCAATTTTCTTTTTCTTTTTCCTTTTTTCTCCTCTAACCGAAACCTTCATTCATCGTCTGACGGCTTTCCTCACCCACGCGATGCACTCTTGACCAATTGAAACCCTCATTCTCACAGCACCATCGCTCCTCCCTTCCCCAAACACTATCTCTTCTATTTTTTTTCTCTTTTTTTTCTCCATCACTAAACAATCAAACCTCCCCTCTCACCACATTAACCAACACCATACCCAGAATCCCCACCGTCACCCTTAAAAAAATCAGCCCAAACCAGGCCATGACCTTCTGCCGTCGCCATCACCGCTGTTTGTCGCCGCTACCACCGTAGCGAGCGAAACTGTTTATTCGTGACGCCTATACGGAATCCATGGGTCGAACTTAGAACCAAATGGCTGAAAATATTTCGGCTTCACTCAATCGAAGTCGACATCGATTTTCAGCGCCTCAAGTCGTCGATATAACCGATAATGACTCAGAACCTTCTCCACCTCCTCCAAGACGAACGGTCACTCTAATGAGAACCCATCTTCAACGAAGCCTGACTTCGGTTGAAACAAAACATTTAGACAGTAGCTTCGTTACTCCCGAAAGGTCGATTCCTAATCCTCAACCTATTTTACCTTTACTAACATATTATGCTAGTCCATCAACTACGAATGAGCATGTCTTTCAACACCAAACACGATCGTCCACCACTCGAGCCCGTCGACGACCGAACATGAGTCAACGACACCCCCACATAGCAGTACTAATGCTGCTGGAAATTCAAGTCCGCCCGACTCGCCTAACGAATATGTTTGACCATCACGAAACGGTCAACGTAATAGACGAGGTTGTGCAAACACTATTCCTACCAAAGGACGATTACGAGGGTTTTTAGACTTTTCGACTTTAGAGCATCACGCAAAATATGAAAACATCCGACAATGTCTGCTCCCGGCCTGTAAGCAAATCGATCTTTCCACTCTTGATATGTTAAATATACGTGATGTTGTAATTGGCTATTTTGATGCTATTGGTTGGAAGTCATTTGCAAATATTTCATGTAATGCATATTATGAGTTGATTTATGAATTCTACACCACATTTAGCTTCAATATTAATGCATTGCAAACTGTTGAAACACGAAGCATTATCTGTTTTTGTTTACTTGGTAAGGATTTTCGAATGTCGATTTCTGAATTTAACAGTGCCGTGGGTTTCATCGACCTTGACAATATTCAATCTGATTCCTATAATACTGCTCTGTTAGATATACCAAGTAACTTTAATGCTCAAGATGTTTATTGTACTTTAACTCATTCTAATCAATTTTATAATTTGAAAACCGCAAAAGACTTATTGGTGCATGAACCTGCTTTAAGATATGTTCACTGATTTTTATTCTTTTAGTTTTTCAGGTCGAAATGATTCGTCCTCTGTCCTAACTAGAACTAAATTATCATTTTTTTTGTGGTGTATGCATTCTGGATTTAAAGTTAATGTAGGATATTGGTTTGCACGAAACTTTCATGTTGTTTTACGATGTAATCGTCCACTAATACTGGGGTCATATATTACGAATTTAACCTCTAGACTTTTTCCTTCTGAAATTGATTTCTCGTCCTTAACATGTGCATATAGTATGGACAACCTAGATAAATATTGTTTGGGTTGTAACGCCCCAAATTTTATGTTTCTGCTTTTGCTATTAACTGACACAATTGTGTATTTGTTTCAATGGTTAAGTGTTCTGGGTATGTGTATGTGATCCCAAGTTCAAGCCTCACCTTGAGCAATTTTGGTTACTTTAGAATTAAGCCTTATACTAATTCAGCAGGCTTACATTCAATTACTTGTTAATTCATATCAGAATGGACCTACTGGTCTGGTGGTTAGGTGGAGTGTTGGGGTGCTAAAGGTCTTGTGTTCGAATCCCTGCATTAGCAAAAGAGGGTTTTATTTTTGTTCGTTTCACTGTGAGAGTTTCGATTGTACTGAAAGACTGAAAGTGGGTGGTTAGGATGTGAATTAGTGGGGAGTTATCAAAATATTTTTATTTTGATTTTATTTTCAAAATCTGTTTTTCTCTCTGCTGGAATAAAAACATGATGTTTCTTTCTTTTCCTTCCACTATTGTCCCCTTTTCTTTTTTCGTCATCATCATACTGTTGTTCTCCGAATTTTTACTTCACTGTTTGCAGTGTTGTTCGCTTGGGTAAGTGGTGGTGTTTCTTTTTTGGCTTGAGTAAGAAGTGTTTTTATTATCGTTAGAAACAGTTTTTCTTTTTGGTATGGTGACGAAATTTGTGTTTTGGGTAGCAGCAAATCGGGAAGGTCGTGGCATTACTCTCACTGAATCGTAGTCAACCGTTCAGGTGCTGGGGTAAGTGGAGAACTTGTCATTTTGTAATTTTGGTTTATCGTGTATTAAGACTGAGTTTGGGATTTTGGGTTGTCGATTATAGGTTTTGGTGGTCTTTGGTTTGGTTTGACAATGACACAAGGTGTGTACCCAAAAACACAAAAAACGAGGTTTTGAAAAAAGCCAAAAACCATTCTGTCGACGCCACACTGCCGTGTGGTAGGCCATGTGCCATAACACAGGTGTGTGATCGACGAGGCCAGGCTGTGCACACTAGACACGGCCGTGTGATGACTAGGTGGGCCGTGTGCGACACACAGGCTGGACTAATTTGAGTCGTATGGGCCACACGGGCGTGTGGGATTCTGGGCCAGGCCGTATGATCCACACGGCCAAGGCCAATTTAGGCCGTTTGGGCCATACAGGCAAGCCACATGGGTGTGTGAGCCCATTTTATTGAAATGTTTTCTAAGGTTGCACGAGTTGCTCAAGTCAACTGTGAACCTATTGTAGAGTCAGTAAGCACTACTTAGACCCCTAAATGTATGAACTGATTATATGAAGTATGTACTGAGCATGACAGATATATGCATAAATGTTGAACTGTATGCGTACTGGGAATACTGTGATAGCATGTCATTCATTGTATGTCGCATTGTATTGGGTTGGGATGATATTGTTGGAGGAAGTGTACTGAAAGGATTTTTAAGCCTAATATACTGGCAGCTCAGCTGCAAATTTCTGTTTATGTGCCGCATTCGATACTAACTAGAGTGTAGGGATGGGTGGGTTGATTTAATCCCCACATGCAGTGTAGGGTTGGACGAAGATAGTGTGTAGAGGCTGGTTGGGTAGGACTTTGTTACTGAGTACTGCATGATTACTTCTGATACTGTGATGGGCTTAAACCCTACTATTTATTGTACACTGTACTGAGATGGGCTAAGGCCCAAACTTTTACTGATACTGAAAAGGGCTTAGGCATAGGACTGTTTTAGCTGTGCATCATGATTTGCTATTGTTTGTTTTATGTGGGATTATACACTGAGTTTACATAAACGCACCCTTTTGTTTAAATGTGCACAGGTAATCCCCAGACTTGAGGGATTGGTGCAGTAGAGGACTCGACGGTGGCCACACGTATTTAAACTATTTAACTTCAGCTTTGATGTTTAGTTCCCAATTATTTTCTGGGTTAATTTTTTATGTAAATTTGACTTTTGGACTGTTTGAATTTATGTTGGATTTTAAACTGTTTATGAGTTTTTAAACCGCAAAATTCAATGAATAAACGATTTTCTCTGAAATAAAAGGGGTTTTTTCCTAAAGTGGACGAATTGACCTGATTAACTCAGTTTTCATAAATTAAATGATTTCTTAGGCTTCTGGCAACGAATTGAGTTTTAAAGTAGTTGCTTAAGTAAGAAAATGATTTTGAAGATAACCAAATGGAAACGGTTTTATCGTAACAACGTAGTTTCAACACGCTATCATGTGATATCGCCAGATTCAGCCGTAACGTCTAGGTCGGGTTTGGGGTGTTACTTGGATTCTATGGGTTTTCTTGATTACACCCCTATTGCGTGTTATTTTGTTCCTTCAGGTACACGGACTACTCACGGAAATATGGTTTCTTGCCAATGCCCACACTTCAATACTGGGGAGCAGGAGGAGCAACCTCTATCTGTGGAGGCACGTTTAACCTGAATCGAAGCTCGACTTGGAACAATGGAAACCCAAGTCTCCACAATCCTCGACATCCTACAAAGTCGTTACCCCCAACACCGACAACATCGTTAAAAGACACATGGGGAGTATTCTTAACTTTTCTTTTTACTTGTTATTTGGGCTGCTGTCTTTTATTTCATATGAAACATGCTTGAGGACAAGCATAGATTAAGTGGGGGTTGAAATGGTAAGTAAATGGTAAATATGCATGATTTTTGCTGCATGTCTCTCTTTTGCATATGTTCAATCTTATATTAGAATTATTCGATAGTTTATTCTAACATTGAGCCTCTAATCTCATTACTTAGTCAATTTGGACAATTGGGCAAATTAGTCAATTTGGACAATTGGGCAAATTTTGAATTAAAGTGTTCAAGTATCTAGATTAATCGATATTTGTGTTTTAAGGTTGATATATGTAACTAGATTTTTCATATAAATTGATTGTTTGGAAAAAAAACTATTTGCTTGTACATAAATAAATAAATAAAATGAAAAAAATAAATAAATAAAGGCTCAAGTTATGAGTGAAAGTTTCGAAAATGTGACCGAATTTAGTAACCAGGGTAAGGTGTTTGGGTTGTCATATTATCTCGCGTAAAAAGGTTCAAGTGACAAATCGATAATTTGCAAACATTCCGCTAACAAAGCCTTCAAAAAAAATAAAAATAATAAAAAAAAACTATTGGAATTGAGTAACTGGGATAGGGTACTTGGGTTGTCATCCTAGTTCACATAAAAAGGTTTGACCATGTCTAAAAAAAAATTAGTTAATTAATAATACCTTGCAAATTTTGGATTCAAACTCAATTTAGTGAAATGATTTAGTTCACATATTTCAGTTTTACGACACTTGTTGGTCAAACTATATATTCTGAGCATTTATTTACTTTTTCCTATGTTGTTTGCATTGATCATGGATGCGGAGAAAAGGCTCGATTTTTAATAAATTTTAGAATAATTTCTATTGTTTGAAGGAACAATATGCTTGAGGACAAGCATGAGCTAAGTAGGAGGGATTTGATAACATGTTAATTTGTATGACATTTTGTGTTTAATTCGATTTATTTCTAAATTGATCCCTGCTAAATTAGTGCTTTTGTGTTTTAATCTTGTCAGGGATGCAATTGAGACACTAAGAGATAAAAACAGGCAAAAAAGGGCCAAATTGAAACACAACCAATGAAATGAGGCCAAATAAAATATGTGGAGAAAGCCAAGGACTCATCAGATTTTTTAACTTTGGAAAAGCCAAAAATAGAAAAAAAATATTATTTTATTTTTTATTTATTTGTTTTTTAATTTTATGTTAAATTATTTTAGGCTAAAATTAGTAAATTCTATATATATAAGTAGGGCATTAATGTTCTTAGGAAAGACACATCCAATTCTACATTTTGATTTCACTTTAGAATTGAATAGAAGTAATTTCTTTTTTGTCTTTCAATTTTGGCATAAGCATTCCGCTGCTTGGTTTCCAATTCTTGTTTGTTCTTTCAAAATTGGTCCAATTGCTCTCCAAATACCTTTCTTTCCCATTCTTCACCGTAATCATCAACCCACCTTTCAAAGTTTACAAAGCATGAATAATTTCATGCTTCACTAAATTCCATCTTAGGTTTAGGCCGGTGTTCTTTCCAGTAGGAAATCGTGAGATACATATTCTTGCTAAATATCCTTCCAATCGGTATTCATTTTTTTCCTAAGTATCGGGATAGACAAAATATACCTTAAAGTTAAACTCGATTTCAACTTAAAGTGCACGTTGGGTTGGAGTCGTGTTTGCTGACAGTTGGAGAAATGAGTCAGTCGTGCTGTATTTGGATCTCCGAGAACAAATCAAGGAAGAAGTAATTGGGTTTAAACGACCCACACGATTGAGGCCGTTAATTCGAGTTGAGTTCTTCAAAGCGCAAGGCTGCCGAAATCTTGACTTGGGAACATGTATATCTCGGTTAGATAATCGGTAAAGATTGGCTTGCAGGTCATACCGAGACCAGCTACGAGAAGAAGAATTGGTGGTTAGGACGTTCTTAACTGCTATAACCAACTTATCTTTTGGAGGAGATGATTAATTTTCAATGATCGATTTTTAATCTGGAATCTACCGAGTCTAGGGCTAAGGCTTATTATTTCTGTTTACAAAAATCTGAATTTATTTCTCGATTTAAATCTATTTTCAATATTAATTAATTGTTTATTTACGCTGATTCAATTATTTACTTTCTAAACTTTTTTTTTTCAAAACCCCCTGATTTATTTGTTTATTTTTTTTCTCAAGTTCGTTTAGAGTCGTGGGCACGGCTTTTGCCACAACTTTCAACACGACAAACATTTTGTTCACAAGTTAAACGCAAAAGTTGATTATAACATCCAATCCCTATGGACTCGACCCTACTACCACTCTTTACTACTATTTAAAGTTATTTTTGTAGGAATTATTTTTAGTGGTTTTGACGCCTATCAGTTTTTATTTAACAACTATACTTTTTTAAATTTTAAAAAACAAAGAATGAAAATTATTTTTTAAAAATAAAATAAAATTGATATGTCTCTTATTTCAATTATTATGAAATTGTCTTCTTCTTTTTTTTCTTTTTAGAAGTTTTTAAAAAAATTCAAGGTATAATGATTTATTTAGCCTTTAACTTTATAAAAAAAATTAGTCATTCATTTAATTTTCTGCTTCTTTTAACCCTTAAGCTTGTATTGTTTGTCAAATCACCCTAAAATAGATGATAATAAAAAAGTTGACGCCTATTCATTTTGTTGACGTGGCATACACATGGATTGTCATGTCACTGCCACGTTAGCAATTAATTAATTTTTTTAAAATTTTTAAAATAATTAAAATATTAATTAATTGATAACATAATATGCACATGGATTGTCATATAGATTCAACATCAACAAAGTTGGCAAATGTTAACTTTTCTATCAATTTTGACGATAATTTGACAAACAATGTAAGTTAAAGGACTAAAAGAGACAAAAGAAATTAAATGAACAGTTTTTTTTAACATAATCTCATTATAAGTTTTTTTCATATCTTTTTTTTTTATACGATACCTATAACTACCCATAACCCCTCCCCAACCCTTAAATAGGAGGATAATGCGTTTTAGCGCATTCAAATCCACATTCTCCTGCATTGGCAACAATGTCGATATCAATCAAGCTAATACTCAATTGACAAAATTAAATAAAGAATTAAAATAACTTTTTTAATAAAGTTGAAAGGCCAAATAAGTCATAGCAAAATTTAAAGATTCAAAACTAGATCACAAATTATATGTGAACTGAATCAAATGTGAAATAACAAAAAAAGATTATATTGAAAATGTTTAGTTGACCCCTTTTAAGTTGATACATGAACAGTCTCTTAAGCAATAAAAAATTTTAAAAAAAAAAAAAAACACGAAATACACATGGGAATTTCATACAAATTACAACTCTTTTCTATGTTTCCCATACATAGATTACGACCATCTTGATGCTTTGCTTCAACGTTTATAAAAAGTCGAAATAAAGGAAGTTGATGATTTGGTAATTTGAATGTGGACTAACTTTTATAATTCCTTTCAAACGATGATAGCTCATTTCATGCCCACAATCCCACCAATCGTTCATTTGCATGCGTAAGCTGTGAATTGTTCATTTAAATTTCCAACTTTTCTTTTTCTTCGGAAACAAACAGAAAAGTCGCTTACGTTTAGGAAAGTGGAAAAAATATTCTTTGAAGGCAATCTTTGTTGTTCGCGTGCAATCTTTTCCATGAATTCGTTTTGGGTTTATACTTATAATTTCTCCAGCAGTGTGATGGGATGAACGCGGGTCCAGAATCATTACAAAATTTACGTATGGTAACTTCAGAAAACATATCTTTTTCAAGTTCTATTTTCCCTTAATACATAATTCTTATGTCGTCATACGTACGTATGCATGAAATTTGTATAGTTTTCATATGGAACGTGTACATATATAATATCATTTCCATATATAAATTCAACTCGGCAAGTTTACTTGTTTTGGAAGTCAATGGCATTAGCATACTTGTTAGAACTCGATATGTTGGTTGGACCAGTTAGATCGAAAACATGTTAATATATTGATTCGGATAAATGGTTGAATAAGTTTTAAATCGTTTTAAAGCAAACAATTTAAACCAGTTAAATCAAATTTTTTTTTTAATTTTACTATATATTTTAAATTTTTACAAAATTTTAATATTTATTTAATTAAAATCAAATCGCTAGTTGAACTAACCTAAACAATCAAATCGGAAATCAATGGTTTGATTGGTTTGACCACGAGTCCGATCTTAAAAACCTTGGGTATTAGTTAGGTTTAAACATACCATTACATATGGGACATGGAGTGAGTTGGGTTCTGTAGATGGTAAACTGCAAAACAAGAGTGAGTTAGGATTTTGAAATGCTCTCTGATGCTTAAGTCAATGTCTAACTAAAGGGAATATAAGGTTGAATGTGATGAAGAGAATTAAAAGAAGTATGTGGTCGTATTTGTGGTGAGAATAAAACTTAGTATTTATAGTTGATTTGTGAGTTGCCCAAATGCCACAATTGATTACGCCACGACGTACGAACACCAATTAGAGAATCAACACAAATTTTCTAAAATTAAAACGGCTTAATTGCAAGTGTGACAAGTCAGTTGTAATATTTTTGTGTTACAATTAAACGTAGAGTATTCTGAGGATCGAACCCAAGAGAGATCGGGTGATAAAGTGACTAACAATGAAAATGCATGAAATTGAGAAGTCTAGCTAGCTACTCACTAAGTATTATAGTATGACAAATCATCATCATAAATTAATTACACTAACTTATATCTAGGAGGACTAATTTGCAAAACAAACCAAAGTGCACAAATATCAATTCAATGGGCTAAAGTGGTCGTTTGACTTCCATATTGGTAGTCAATTCTTGGATTAGGGATCTAAATTGGTCCAATTTTACCTTTCAGTCACCATTTTACCCAATTAGATGATTTAGTTTGATTTATTTCTCAGTCTCACCAAATTAAATCAGGACAATCAAATTGGTTCTCAATAGCCTCTCCTCTCGGTCTTACCTATCTAAGTGTTCACCTAGAGACGCCTATCCTAGGTTTTAAAGTCTATTCAATTTAGTCCAATTTTTATGATTTAGTCTTTAACCTAAAAACTAACCATTTTACATTTCCATCAACCAACCACCATAAGATTAGGTGACTACCTATTATCAACATACAAACATTAGTAAAGTTCATGATAATTAAATGATTCATTAAAGAAAGTATAAAAAATAATGTTGAGAAAATCTTAGTGACTCTTGATGGAGTCTTTGTGGAAGACAATAGCAACATCAATCGTGATGAAAGCACAACCAAAGTTGAGATTTTAACACTTTTACAAGTTCACAAAGTTGAAATCTATTAGATGTTTTAAAGAGAAATCAAAATACAAGAAAGAGTTTTTGTATCTAATTGCAAAAAAGTTAAAGCTACAGAAAAACTAAAGAACTAACAACTATCAACTAACTAAGCTAAGAAAGGAAAGAACTCTAAACCTAAAAATGATGAAGAGAATAAAATAGAAGCTAAAAAGATGATAAAATGTGGTTCCTTTATGTTTGGCATCAAAAGTTCCTTTAATACAAACAAATTACAACCCTAAAGTTTGACAAAAATGCCTTTGAAGTGTATGAGTTGATTTCAGTTAGTGTTGGACACAAAATTACCCCTACAGTATTTTTCACCCTGTCAGACTTCATTGTCATGATACCCATGCATTAGTGTCGCGACACCCTCGACAGTGGCACAATGTTGGCTTTGGGGGTTCTCAATGTCACGACACAAGCTAGTTGGTGTTGTGACATCCTCGACAATGGCCCTAGCTCCTTCAGTTCAACATCAGCAGTGAAGTTGCAATCTCAGGCTCTGTGTTACAACACACCTAGTGCCGCGACATCCTCGACAAACTGCTCTAGGTTGGTTTCTCATTAAAGTTTTGGTCTTATGAAGTTATGGAGGCTTAGTGTCGCAAGATCCTGGCATTAGTGTCTTGACACCCACTACAGATGCAATTTTCCTCAAGGTTTGGCAGTAGTTGTCTTCTTACACAAACTCAAATACACCATTAAACCCCTAATGACACCATTTTGCCAATTTGGGTTTCAAAAGGATTAGAACTAAAGAAAAACAATCATTAATACTAACAACTAAAAATCAACAAAAAGCATAGAATAAACTCATAAATTGCTTGAGAAAAAACTCATCAAGTATTCTAAAGAGCCTAATTTGAAGTATCAAATTACGACAGATCAACAATTGACGACCTAGATATGTTATTGTAGCGATCCTTAGTTGAGGTAACAACCTTGGTCATTAAGAGTTGTTAGCATCTCTTTCTCATGTGAACTTATTGAATAGTGTAGAATCTTCGTATGTTATAGAAGGAGCATTTATGTGCAATGTGACAATGGTTAACACTAGTGTACAGGTTCTTTAAGCCTTTGCAAAGTTTTTGTATCCAATATTAGTGGTGGAGAATGGTATCACACGGTTTGAACCGGTGTCAAACGAATATTTGACAAGAGTTTTAATCACTGCCCTATATAAGTCAAAACTGTAAAGTTTTAAGCTCTATGAGCTTTTGCTTTATTCTGAGTCGGAGCTTTTTTGGGCTCTATCTAGGCTATTAAATGGATATTTTCTATTTTTAGTGGGTATTACAATAGTCCCCTTTTGGTATAATACATGTTATAAAATGGCATGTCAAAGACCAATTAATATGAGCAAAATATACTGGTAAGTGAGTAAATTGAGGATGTTGACCCAGAATTTTAATTGCACCCTTTAGGGGATTTTTTTGCTCAAGAAGCTAGAGTATACGTATAAGCTTTGTGTCTAGAATATTTTTCTAGAAGCCAATTTATGTGGCGTAATAGTATCATTTGAAGGATCTTTTTAAATACATTGAGGGATTTTGGTTGTTAAGAGCTATTAGTATCGCTTTGTTTGGAATCTGTTTATGTTATAGGAAGAGTGTTTTGTGTGCCACATGTAAGAGGTTCTTTTAAGTCATTGTAATGTTTTAAATTATGTCAACTTTTGTTTTATTTTGAGTTACAGCTCTTTTCGGTCCAAACTCCACTATTAAATAGATAGTCCATTTTTAATGGGAATAAAACTTTATATTATTCACTCTTAATTTTAAAAAAATTTATCATTTACCATATGTTTTTATTTATTTGGCTATTTTTATTTATTTATCTCAATAAAGTAATTATTTGATTATAATTTTAAAAACTAGTAATATGAAATTATCTATAAATATTTTTTACGAATTATATACTATTATACAAGAGTTTTTCTTAAACTTATAGTTACATTGGTTATAAAAGGCACAATGGTAACTTTTTATGATGAAATATCATTTTCTCATGCACGTGTTGTTAGCCAAAAAAAAGAAAAGTTATATTCTACTTATTCATCATTCTACTATGCCTAAATTAATAGGTTTATTCTTTTTGTTTTAATTTTTAAAATTTCAATCCTGATTAAATTATTTAAATTATGTCATTTTTCAAATTTTATACTGTAAATATATTATTTCATGTGTTATCATGTCAACTTATTATTTTTACATAATATTACAAAAAAAATCAATTAATGAGACTTAAATTTCAAAAAGTATAAGAACTATCAATGATACAATTGGAGAACATGTATTAAGTCTACAATTTTATGCATTATACATAAATAATAGCATAGTTTAACTAAATAAACTGATAAATATAAAGATTAAAATTGACAAATATAAAAAATATAAAAACTGAAATTAACTATATTAAAATACATATATTAATTAATTAATTAATTAATTAATAGCAAATTTTGAAAAATAAAGAAAATTTGTCGTAGGTCAGAAAGCTACAATTAAGTGAAACAACATATCATCATATCAGTCATATTTTGATATAATGAAAATTTGTAAGTTTATAAATAAAGAACATATCTTCAATAAAATGTATGTTTATCATTATATATAGATGCCATGATGAGTTTCCACATAATTTATTTTTATGATCTGTCATTCTTTATATAAATGAAAAATTGTAACTTTATAAATAGGATTAATATGTTTTTTAGATTGGAGAATTAATATATTTTTAGTTTTATATAACAATGAGAGATATACAAGAAATATAAACGTAATAAAATTGTTATTCTATTCACTGCACAGATGAGATTATAATGCTCTCAAGGGTTTTTCAGTTAAATCAAAATTAAAAAATTAAAAAAAATACATAGGTTAAAGTATTATAGAAATCTTGTATTTTGGTTTTTATTGAGAGTTAAATGTTTATTTTTAAAAAAATATAGTCTGCTTTCGAAGCACGTTTTGTTTGTTTTAGTAACATGTTTTATTTTTCATTTGCTTTTATGTTTTTTTTTCTTCTAGATTAGTGGAATATTTCGATCACTAGCGAAGGAGATGGAGAATGTGTTAGCAAATTTGCATATTGATGATGGTGAGGAGGAAGCGTGGCAGATTAATTTGGATTTTATGGATAGGATATTCAAATCCCAGATTTTATGGATAGGATGAACTTAAATCTTGGAATTAACTTAGCAGGTAATTCCATCAGGGAATGGAGACCGGCAAAGTAATGAATCAAATATACCATTTTAATAAATAATCTGATCAGCATACCATATACCATTTGAGTTATTAATTTTTAATTTTTAATTTTTTTTATTATTGGATTAAAAAGGGCCAAAAAGAACATATCTCTTTATCTACGACATCGGCAATGTATCAAAAACAGATTGTGATAGAGGTCAAGCTCTCGCTGCAAATCGTAGCATATTATTTCATTAAAAACTTTAAACGAGTGCAAGATACACTACATAAATCATCAACCGCCAAAAAGGATTAATTACACTTTCCAATAATTACATGGATGAGGATCTATATAATACAAAAGTTGCCATTAATTGAGGCACAACAGCATTCAAGAGAACAAGAGAAAGAAAGAAAGAATCATGAATGTCGACAGGCAGGAGCAAAAGGTAAGCAAAACCTAAACCACGACCCAAAAAAATTTTGCGAGCAAAAAGCACGCACACCCACACACGACACGCACATATAAAGGCATGCAAACCAAACTTAACTCGTCGCTGTAGTACATAGAATACATCGCATCCGAGGACCACCAGCCTCGCTACCATTGTCATCCTCCTGCTCGTCCTCATACTCATACTCATATAACCCCTCAGAGGGACCTCCAGTCCCCTTTTTGTTGGTGCTATTAGTTTCAGTAGATTCCATCAAGCAAGTCGTGTGATAAGCATGGCAGCAAAAGAACACGACGACTGATACGTTTTGTATCGAGAAAGGATCAAAACACATGCAACATCTGCCACCTCCCCTTGTTTTAGATTTAACCTCCATGTTTCTTACACTAGGTGTTATGACTTGAGAAGCTCTACTGGCATCCCTCTTCGATCGTGCATCATCTTCTTCATTACTCAAGCAAACTGCTCGTTTCGCTTCATTGTAGTATTTTATCGACAGGTTAACACAATCAGCCTGTATATTTCACATTTACACCAAATGTCAGGTTTCTCAAAAAAAGAATTTCTAGTATTACAACAATTTGCTAAGAGTAAGAGGAACAGTAGTACCTTGAGTATATCGTTGCAACCATGTCTGAGAGAAGTTTCAGTTCTGTAATCAGTAATAATTTTGACTAGACGATCCCTCAGCCTAAAAATAAAATAGATGATTGAGTCAAATTAAACTGAAATACATTCAGTAAGCAGATAAGGTGATTCAGCTTAGATCTCAGCAATTTTAAGTTCCAAGTTTTATGCATCCAATAAGATGCTCCTTATGGAATGCCTGGGGACATGAATTAAGGTCAAAATCATGAAAGATCGGGGTACAACAGTAGTAGAATTATACTGCAGTCGTTCAGTGACCTTCAGTTTTCTGATTCATTTTCTCTTTCTTGGTTTGCATAAAGAAATAGTTTAGCAACATAAAAATTGATGATAGAACAGATTTCATTATGGTTTATTAAGAAAAATCATGAGATGCCAGGCATATTTGGAGGCATAAAAAGGACAATTAAATGAAATATTACTAGAAGATATATAGTTGGCATCACATACATGGAATATGGGACAGATCAGTACGGCAGCATGAATATCTATAAAAAGGCTCACTTAAAGACAATTATTGTGTTGCAACACAAGCAACTGATGATATATAAAGAAAGTATGCAAAACCTCAGGCTTTTCTTCCTAAATTTGGCACCAAATGCTTAACCAACAATAAAGTCAGTTTATTAAACAACAGCTCCAACTAAATTTGAGCTTGATCCAAGTATGAATTACAGCATTGTCAGTTAACTATCAGATAAATGCCGTTCTTGATGGTGGACTTCCATCACAGTGAACCCTCTAAGTTTTTTCCTTTCTCCCTTTTTAATTTTCTTTTCCTTTTTTCTTTTTAAACTGAGAAACCTCTATAATATTGTAGATGAAAATTACTTGGAAATAGAAAATTCTGCTCAACTGCAATTCACAAACTTCCCTTGAGAAAAAGAGAATACTAACCGAGGTATCTCTAGGCCATTGGGCACCATATTTACAATATAGAGAGGATCAAGATTGCCAACAGTGTGTTCCAATAGGACGCCCACCTGCCAATCAGTGAGAGACAGCTAAGAAAAAGAGAAATACGGCTAATCATTAGACAACATCTCCATATTTCCGGTCTGCATTTTCCATCATTACCATTTCTGGTTTATGGAGGCATTGATGAATTAGTTCTTCCCAAAGATCGTCATCATGCTGCATGGTCACAAATTCTACAGCCTGTAGATAATAAATAGACCCTTATTGTTAGTACCAATCCTTCCAAGGAACAACAGCAAGAGCATTTTTTGAACAAAATAGAAACTCAGGAACAAGAGCTGAAAGCGGCAGAAGCTCCAACTGAAAACAACCAACGTACCTCTTCTATATCTCCTAATTCATTTATGATGACAGCAAGAGCTTGTTTTGAATTCCCCATTCTTCCAAGGATGAATACTTGCTCCCTTAAAAGATCTCTTCTGTCACAGATCTCATATGCCTGAAGTTGAAATTCAGCAGTGTCATTTTGGAATGTTATGATGCCATTATTACATAACAACTACTATTTAGACTATCCAAACCTTCTCCAATGTGTAATGTTGACTACTGCGAAGAAAAGGGAGTAGCATCTTTGGCTCATACTCAACATAAAGCTCCACCTATCACAGCAAGAAAAGGACAACACATAGTCAGAAATGCAATTAACATGAGAAGCTCCTTGCCCACATGCCATATCCAGTAAACAGCCACAAGTATTGAGTTAGACAAGAGCATGCTCACAGGCAATAACTAAGCTGTTGACAAGGCATCAAATGTAGCACAAAAATAACAAGAAACATCAACTGACCGGAAAGAATTCCAAGGTTGTTAATATCATACTCAACAGGTCATTCATTTTCCTAAGAAAAAGGGGTACATATTGGTGCCAGTTGTTTCAATATATCGTTTTCAGGGTTTTCAATGTTATATATAACAACCTAAAATATATACCTAAATACAGAATATCACTAACAGTCAGAAACATTTAAGATTTACATCATTTATAGATCCAAATACCTTTAAACACCAATTAAATGAATTCACTATATAACATATAAACAGAACGTAACATCCAACAAACGTATTAAAACTAAAGAAAATCATGCATATCACTTATTCTTTTATCAGAAAGTTAAGGGAAAAAAGAGAGAAATTTTGGAACCCATAAAAACTGTTTAAAATACAGCTGACATGGCCGGCCTTATGTAGTCAAAACCATGTAATTTTGGAACCTAATGCCAATTCGTTTCTTCAAACATTGACCACACACAGACAAGGTGAAAAGCATTTGACCTCCACAGAAATGTATGAAATCTAGAAAGTAACAATGAACATAAAAAATTGAAATTTTGAAGGTAACTGATGCCTACAATATTTACATAAAAGCTATTAAAACACTAATGTAGCTGTCTTATCCATACCTGCATATCATGAAAATCCTTGCCAGCATGTGGGTTTACTTCAAACAAGGAATGCAGATATAAATGCAAGAAATATCTCGAATCACACTTATTTCTAGTATTCAGAAGCTGCGAAACAACTTCAGATGGTGCAATTAAGTCCCTATTTTGGATCAACAAATTAACCGCTTGCTTACAATCAACCATCATCACCTGCACAACCTGCATCATGCACATAGTATTTTTGGCATTAAAAATTATATTTTGTTGGTATCATTCAATGTTAAGAAAGGAAATAAGAGAAAATTTCTTTTTTAATTATATTTTGCTCTTCTTTCCCCCACAGCTCTATTGAATAGAAAGAGCTAATTTCTGCCCCTATAATTTTGGTTGCATTGTGAAATGTATCCATCTAATGTAAATAAAAGTGTCAACCTAAGTGGTGAAATATTGTAATTTGTAAAGAATCAGTTTCAGAATTTACCATACTGGCCTCATATGAACAGGTATTGACATTCTCTAAAACAATAATTTTTAAGAAAGCAATGTATCCCATAATAATACCTTTTCACGAATAGAATCATGCAAGTTGTGCTTTTCAATGAAGTCAAATATATCTGGCTTCATGAGCTGAAATCACAGGCAAGTTACATCAACAAAGAAGCAAAGAAATGTCCAACAAGAGAATGGATGAAAACCTATTTTCCATAAGCAATTTGTATCATACATAATTTTAAGGTTGAAAAAATAAATTAGTCTGAGCACAAATACATTAAAATACTTACATCAGCATACAGTGAAAAAGCTTTCTCATACTGCCCATTAATAACATACAACTCTGCAAGTGCCTATCAAGAAAAAAGGATAGGATCATTCAACATATGTAGCATCAACAGATTCAATTCACATCAGACATTTAGAAACAGACTTATGAACCTCTTTAAGGGCATCAGTCATTGACGAAGTATTTAGCTGGGGCTCAATTGCAGAAATGACAGGCAATGCGGAATAAATGACACGTGGCCATGATTTAACAGTTGACAAAAGATCCTTATGAACTGATGGATTTGTTGCCAGAGCCACAAGAGCAACCTGCAGCATATCAAACAGGTGGTTTTCATTCCAAGTTTGACAAATGAAAAACTATAAAAGAAGACTACATGTACATTAGCAGACAATTGCCGTCCTGACGAACCTCATAAACAGTATCACGCAGCCTGGGGTTTTCTGTTGGCATATATGGAACCAATACAGGAAGCTGACGGAGATGAGCAAAATGGAATACCCATCTGTCAAAGCAATTGCATTTGATTAACAGGAAATGCATAGAAAGAGTTGCATATAATGATTTTCAGTACCTTTCCCAAGCTGTAGCAGATCCTCGCAACAATTTAGGACACAAGGATGCAGCCTCAGCATATTTCCTTTCCACAATCAAATGATCAAGGTATCTAGATCCCACCTACACATAAGGTGAACAGAAATGAAGAAAGCAACAACTAACTTTAAGAATTACATACATAAAGAAATAGCAATTACTTAGTGCAACAAGAGGAATCAGCAAGAAGAGATATAATTTTTACCATACATCAAAGCTAAAATGCATTCACTTGCAGCAAGAATCTTTTAAATAATGCAAGGGTTATATATTAAGCCAGTAAATTTACATGGTAAGTCATCTCAATTATCAAGCCATTACAAATACATTATATCAAAGTAAAAAAAGAAGAAAAATACTTCATCAAGAAGTTCACTTCGTCCCTGCCCAGCCTCAACTGCTGCTAAAGCTTTTTCATGCCATCCATGTTGAAGAAGCCATGAAATGTGATCCTCAGCATCCCTAAAGTGTCAAAAATGCATAGGTTGAAAATCAAGAAGAATTTGCAAGAATAATTTTAAAAAGTACCGCATAATATATCAGACAAATTTAATAAAACAACACAAAAACAAAGTATTATTACAAGACGTCAAAGACCATATTAGGAGAATCTTAACACCAAAATTCAAACACACCTCTCTATGTCTCTCAAAACACAACACATAATATGCATTTAATGGCAACTTACAGCAGTTATTCACTATTATAAACCTTTTGCATGTTCTATAAGAATTTGCAACATAATTGTTCATCTTAAGAAAATTTAAAAGTATTTATTTGACTATTATAACTGTTTTGCCCGGCTGCAAATCTATAATAGTACTAGAGATACCTTAAATCAAGCCCAATGGAAGCTTGTAAATTTGGCATCAGCTTAAAGGGATATGATACATCAACAGATGTACTTATAGTCCCAAGACAGAAAGCAAATTCGAAGTATAAAAGTCATAGTGCAAAAATTAATATCCAGGAAGAGAGTTATTCAGAAAATCCAAATCCATTTAGGGCAAATAAGCAACCGGAGCCAAATCGACAGAGCTACATTTCATAACAATTAAGTATATATTACTGCATGTTACTACAGAAACCACAATCCTTTTCTCAATTTTTCTTTTTTATGAAAAGCAATATTTATCTTTCAGAAGCAACAAAAATAGGAAGAATTGGAAGTAACCTAGGTTTTGCTATGACAACATCCTTTGGCGATACAATATAGTATATTGGTTCATCACCAGCAGCCCACTGTCCACCGGCATAACTGCTGCCTACATTCATATGAGAAGAGCACTATAACTATTGACTGAAAATTCTGTCTAATAACCATAACATCAAAAACAGAGATATCAACCTGAGAAGGGAGCATGAGCCAAGGAATAGTCCTTTGCTTTGTAGTGCTCAAAGCCATGTACAGGTAGAGCATCAGTTGCCAATTCATCATTGTTCCAAGACACTATACGTACCTCTGGTCTCTGTGCATTTCCCTGCTACAATGGATTATACATGGGCAATTGGAATTTATTATAACAAGGATGGCATAGCAACCACAGCCATAGCTTCTGTCAAGCATAGTATCATACCATCCAGAAATATTGGCAATTTTGTATTAATGGGAGCTGGTGATGCACCAAAGATAGCATATAAAAAACTCAAAATAGGGGGTGTAAACCATGACAAGAACTTGGTTTTTTTCGTAACTGAAAAGGACACATACCTGTCTTGATGGCATTGCACTGCTAAATTCCTTCTCTCCATCTTCACTAGGAATATAGGCTAGAACAACCAAAGCATCAGCAAAAGGCGCAATCCCTGATATATAATAGCTAGTTTGAAACGATGCCACAATATCTACTTGGTTCGTGTTAGACATAACACGCTTATATGTTCCATTTGTTCCCTTGTTCAGATTTGTTCTTATTGCAGCAATTTTAACAGAATTACCCCAGCCAATCACCAATAAAGTATCATCCTGAATAGATTCAGACAATGAGCAACAGGAAAAAATGATCGAACAACCTATGCATCACAAAGGCCCAGGCCTAGGAGAAGTGAAAACTTCAAAAGAATGAATAATAACAAATAACATTGCAGTTTAGACAACATAAGAAAGTTTGGAACAACTTCAAGACATTTTCCATTTTAATCTTTTGACTCATCCTGAATAGGTTCAGACAATGAGCAATGGCAAACAACCTATGCTTCACAAAGACTAGGGCCTAGGAGAAGTGAAAACTTCAAAAGAACAAAAAATATTGCAAATGATATTGCAGTTGTTTAGACAACATAAGAAAGCCTGGAACAACCTCAGATATTTTCTATTTTAATCATTTGACTAACCTGCCAAACTAAATGAGGAAGCAAGATTTCAGGATGAGGAGTCCCTCTTGGTCTTTCTATAAATGTAATCCGCTGATCATTTGCAGCATCATAAACTTTTACTCCCGCATCATTAGCCCAAGCAATGAGACTCGTTCTCCATTTCACTGCATGGATTGGACCTTCACCTGAGTGCAAAACCTAAAAACACATTAAAATAGACAACATTCAGAATTCATGAACATCTCAATTTTCAAATAAATTAAAGTCAGGCAAGTATCACGAACCTGATCCTTATAGCCAAGCCACTTTTTGGTATTAAAATACAAGTGACCAGCTAAACCACCAGTTACAAATCTCCTAGATGTTTTTCTTGCATAATCAGGGTCAAGTGCAATGGCTTTCATAGGACGATGATACTCAAATTTCATTTTCTCGTCAGTGAAAAGACTATTTAGTACAACAGAGCCATCATCTGAACAGCTTCCAATATATTCACCTTCGATATCAAAACTAAGGTCATTCACTGCAGCTGAATGAGCAGCAAATTCCTTAACCTAGAAAACAGCAGAACACAAGTTTAATATAACAAAATACATTTTCCCTTCTGAAAACTAATTAATAACTGAAAGCAGCAAAAAGTTTAACTTAACTAACTTATTCGAAATTACTTGCTTATCCAAAAAAAAAAAAAAAAACATTCATTCAAAAATCGAATTATAAGAAAAAGAATGCTGGAACCCAAAAACATAAAAAATAAAATGAGAAATTAAGAATTGAAACGAAACATAAGATCTAAAGTGCTGAAATGAGATAAAATTTCACCTGATTTCCCAAAAAGTCGAGGATATGAACGGTTCCATCGTGCGTTCCGAGTGCGATCATGCGTTCGGCGACGGAGATACAGGAGGCGGCCTCGCCTGAGAGCAGGGAAGGGATGCTACCTCCCATTCTTTGATACTTAAGCCTGGGCTCCTCTTCGTCCTCCTCCGCTTCTTCTTCTTCATCATCATCTACATCTTCGTCTTCTTCTTCTTCTCTCTCGTCGTCTCCTTCGACGCCGTTTTCGGATGGGAAGGGAGACATTTGCAGGGTTCCTGGAATTGAGAAAGGAAAGGGAAGGATCTGAGTCGGGTTTTGGATTTGGTTTTGGTTTGGTTTAATCTTAAGTTAATAAAATCAGTTAATCTGAATTATTTATTAGCTAGGCAACAAAAGCACGGTGACGAATGTTGGGTATGCGTGCCATCCGTCATGTTACTCTGTTTTTCTTTTTCTGATTTTCTCTTTTTTGTTTGGGATTTTCCATATGGATGGACCCTGATTAATATAAAATATAGATGTGTTGAATTGGTTAACAAATTTAAATTAGTATTAATTAAATTAATTTTTAATTAATTATTGAATTAATTAAATTTTTTTTGTTAAAATAAGTATAAAACATATCAAAAATTAACCGAATTTAATATATGTAAAATGTATATAAAAAATATAAATTTTCGGTTATTAACCGATTTTGAATCGAATTAACTGTTAACTGAACTTCCAAAAGATTATTAACCGATCCCGACCAAATTAATTTAGTTAACCGATAGATTAACTGAATTAATCTGATTCAGTTAATTAAATCGGTTTTACTCGAAATTTGCACACCCCTATTATTCTCTATATAACAATCCCATATTGTAAAGCAAAAACAATATTTGAAATATAAATCATATTTTAAAATTAAAATTTAAAATATATTATTAATATTATTAATTTGTTAGATTTAGATTTTGTTTTTAATAAAATTTTATAAATATAACTTCATTTATTAAAAATTATTTCTATTTTATAAAATACTATTAATATATTTTTATATAAAATTTAAACATTTTATTGAAATAGTATCTTAACTAAAATTTATTATGTTTATTTCGTTTAGAACTAAAATTAATTTTATTAAAATTTAAGATGAAAAGGTTGTTATAAAGAACTAATTTAGTTAATAATTCACTTTATATTTTATGGCTATAGTTGTAATAGCCCTTTTTTAGTCAAATCGAAACAATAGTTTTGGAACTCCAAATCCGAAGTTGAAATATGTATTTTATTATATTGAGGTCTAAAGTATGATAGTATGATTGTGTGAAAATTTCGTTAAGAAATTTTATCGTTTGAATGCCCAATTTGATAAAAATGACTAAATCGCGTAAAGTGCAAAAGTGGTGTTCTAATAGCTAAAGGTGTCTAATAGCTATGGAACCTTAAATTAGAGGTCCTTATGTTGTAATTAAACCATTTTTAATATGAGTGGACATTCTTGGACATGATTAAATGAATTTTAATAATTTATAACAAAGGTTAAATAACTAAATTAATAATTAAAGTAAATTAAAATAAACAAAAACAATGTATCATCTTCCTAATTGTCATCTTCCACTAAAAATTCATATTGGAGAAGTCATAGCTAGAGATTGAAGCTTCGGTCACTTGCTTAGCTTGCATGTAAGTGAAATTTCATCCGTTTTTAATAATTTTTATGTTTTTGGAGTCGTTGTAACTTAATTTAACTAGCTTAGGGACTAATTTGCAAAATTTTTAAAGGCTTAAGGTTTTTCCATTGATGAATATGTGTGTATTTTGATGTTTGATGATAGAAAATGAATGGTTGTTGTTAGATAAACAACATTTGTTAAGTGATTTTTGACAAAATTGCTAATAAGGATTAAATTGAGAAACGTGAAAAATTCATGGTTAAATTGTGAAATAAATAAAAAATATGGGCTGCTATGTTAATAAGGGAAATTCAGCTAGCATGAGTAGGGACCTAATTGCATGAATTTGTATTTTTATGAGCTAGGGACTAATTTGTAAATATGTTGAAATATTATGGGCAAAAGTGTAATTTTGTCATAATATGATTTTTGGGCTAAATTGAATAGAATGATAATTGAATAAGTTAAATTTGATATTATATAGATGAAAAAATAAAGTTCAGATCTAGATCGGGGGAAAAACAAAGTATTGGACTAGTCGATCCATATCATCGTTTTTGCGATCGAGGTAAGTTAGTATGTTAATAAGCATTAATATAATTGTATTTTAAAAGCTTCATTATTGAATTAATTGTGAATATAACCTTACGGATATATTCAACAAAGATTCAACAATGTGAAATCCTGGTTGAACCTTAAGAATATGTTAGGATACGAATGACATGTCATTAGGGCTTATGTGTTTGGGTGCTGGTCCGTACGTCCTACCGGTGGCTGAGTTATCTGGCATGTGTTGTGAATTCTCGTCAGCTTGTGTGAGCAACACCGTGTAGCTACATCATAACCGTCAGCTTGTGTGAGCAGACCCATTGATAGCTCGAGAGTGAGCATTATATGAGATATGAGATTGAGATAGCTTCGATTATGTATTTGGCACTTAGGGTGCGAGATTCTCGAGTATCCGATATTATTCCGAATGGTTCAATGGGTATATCAAGGATATGGATGAGTATGAGATTGATACGAGTTGATACAGATATGTACATGAATCATACAAGCATTGAATCGAAGAAACTTGTGAATTTCATATCTAACCTTATGAATGAATATGTGATAGGTTTGTGGATCAATATGAGTTATATTATGATATGTTTAATTGCTTAAATTGTGTATATATGGTAAGTTGAGTTTATTACTATACGAACTTACTAAGCTTTATAGGCTACTCTGTTTACTTTTTCGTGTTTTATAGTGATTATCGAAGCTTGCTTGGATTTGGGAGTCGTCGAAGATCTCATCAAACTATCAAGCTTTCATTTTGGTACTTTTGAACTTATATATTTAGTTATGTGGCATGTATAGGAGTTGTGGTGAATTTGGTCTATAGTTTGGTAATGGATTTAGCCATTTAATTTGGCTTGTAAATTATGAATGTGTAGTTATGAATATAGCCATGTGAGTTGGCTTTTTTTGGGCATGCTTGGTGATGTATATATATATGTGCAAATGGCATTTTGGTATGTTGTGTATAATGGTTAAGTTAATGCTTGTTGTGAATTGGTATTTTAAGTACCAAATGGTTGAAATTTGAGATTGATATGCTTGTGGTTTTAGGTAAAATAATGCATAATTGAAAGTGATCAATTAGGTGATTTTGAGATGTGAAATTGGTATGAAATAGAATGGATAATTGTGATTCTTGTGGGTCTTGTGGTTGTTAATATTGAGATGGCATGAATTAGACTTGTTTGAATGCCTATTTATGCCATGTTATATGACATTTGAATTGTGTAGGTGAATGCAAATTTGGGTGAGCAAGATGGCTTGGTAAATAACCTATTTTTTTCCACACGGACATGTGTCTCAGCTGTGTGTGACACGCGGTCAGGTGACATGGCCGCATGTCCCCTGGTGTTTAATTAGAAACCAAGTCAGTATGCTTCACACGGCCTAGCACACGGGCATGTGACTTGGCCGTGTGGCATAAGTTAGTAAACCCTACAGTTTTGGCACGGCCTAGCGCATGGCTTGGCACATAGGCGTATGAGGCCATTTCGAAGGGTACATGGGCTTGTCACACGGACGTGTGGTTGGCTGTATGACCCAAGTCAGAGAGTTAGACGGGTTCGGGCACGAGCTGGGATATGGTCATGTGATCCCATTTCGAATGTCCATACGGCCTGTGACATGGGCGTGTCTTTGGCCGTGTGAAAAACACAGCTGGGCCACACAGGTGTGTACCCCCTGTATTTTATAAAATTTTCTATGTTTTCCAAAAAAATTTACTGAGTTATTAGTTTAGTCTCGAACCACTTCTAATGCATGATTTGGGCCTCGTAGGCTCGTATTAGGGACGATGTGATTGATTATGAATGATTTATATTTGGAAATGGAAATTGTATGTGAATTGTATGATTATTTATGAAATAAGTCTGGTAATGCTTTGTAACCCTATTCTGGTGACGGATACGGGTTAAGGGTGTTACAATAGCTATTACAGATGAAAAGTTGTTATAGAGAATAAAAATAAAACATAAAAGAAATAAATTCTACAATAAACTTGATTGTTATTGTTGTGATTGATCTCATGTCTCTTTTCGATGGCACAACCATTACCATAAACAATAAAGTTGTCCCCAACGCAAAATATAAACTCTAATTCAAACAAAATCAATTAATGCATAATGCCTTACTAGCCTGAGTTGATCCTACCATAACTTTCACACTTTGTATGCAAACAAATCACATACATGCATTTTAAGTTTTCGCAACCATCTGCAAGTCATTACAAAAGGCTCGAAGGCCATTATAGAATATCTTTGAGAGATCCATACAATTGCAGATGAACTTGCAACTATCGATTCTCCAATAATTGATGAAAATTTGGTTGTAAAAATCCTAAGTGGTCTTGATCTCGAGTATGATTCTATCACAGCAGCTATTTAGGCTCAAAATGAAGCCAATTCATAGAAGAGCTATTTGGTAAGCTTATTAATTATGAGATATTCCTTCAAAACTCTACTCTTTTAGAAACCAACAATTTCCATTACTATCACCAATGCTTAAAGGTCCACTCCCAGTTCATCTTTGTTTCACCTTAAAAATAGACAAAATCAATCACAACAATAACAACCATGGTATTCATAGTAGAACCGCCTTTCATCGCAATGGCATCCCTCTTAGCAACAACCCCCTAAGATTTAATGTTAACTATGTGATCGCTATGGCTAAACTGCTTAGGTTTGCAGATCTAGATCTCATAACGGTCAAGAAGCAAAGGTTAACTTTGCATTGAACAAGATGCCTAACATCATCATGGATCTTCAACACTAGTGCAGCCTATCATATCACAGATGATCCTCAAAATTTCTAACTTGCAGAAAATTACCCAAGCACGGAAGAAGCCTATGTGGGGGATGGTAATATGGCTCCAATTACACAAATAATTTTTACTAAATTAAATGCATTAAACTTATCTTTTACACTTTCTATGCATCGCCTATTAAGCAAAATCTTATTTCAATTTCACAATTTTGTCAACAAAATTTAATGTCTATTGATTTTTTTTCCTTTTCATTTTTGTATGAAGGATTTGAATACATGAACTCTAATGGTGTGCAACCGGAGTAAAGATAGGCTTTATGTTTTTTAGAGATGTCAATTTTTTTTAAAATATTTTTCTTTTTGAAAATATTTTCTCTAAAATTAAGAAAAAGAAATCCAAATATTGATTGGGATTTTAGTTCCTTATCTAAAAGTCTCCCTTCAACAATATCTAGCTCCAATATCAATTTCTCTCTATTTGTTTCGCTAGATATTCCCAATCTCATCCTCATTCCTTCAAGCACACAAACTTTAGAAAAACACCAAACTTCATCAGCTCTTGTAGCGCATAGAAAAAGTTCTTCAAATTTAGGTATTTCACACTCAAATTTAAACTTTTCTTCTTCCCATCAATCTCTCAACCCTACCTATGAAACTCACCCATCTTTGCTACAAACTTCTATTATCACCTATTCTTGATGAAATAAAACCAACCTATTTTTTCCTACATCTATTCACTGTTCATCTATTCAAGCTACTATATCTCATCTCATTTCTGCCACTCAAACTTATTTACCTTCAACCTCAAATCCTATCTTAACATGCTAACACCAAACCCTTACCATGTCGTTAGCCAATCCACCAGCTCAAAATATCTGGCAACCTGAACTATCTCCACTAGTTATCATTCTCTCTACCCAGCCAAATTGTGTCATCACTTGTTTTCAAAACCAAACTTTCAAGCCTAAAAAAGTTTTTGATTTTCTAGCACGCCTTTATCACATACCCACCTCTTTTAAACAAGCTACTAAGTATCCATACTGACAAGCATCTATACAAAAGGAGTTTGATTCCTTAATAAGCAATGAAACCTGAACCCTTGTTCCCCGAGATTCAAATACTAATGTAATTTACTATAAGTGGATTTTTAGAATCAAGTAGAAATTAGATGGGTCAATTAAGAATTACAAAGCTCGACTTGTTGCAAAAGGGTACACTCAACAGGAAGGTGTGGACTATTATTCTAGTTTTAGTCTTGTCATTAAACCTACAACCATTTGCCTTGTACTATTAATTGTTGTTCAAAATCAGTTGTCATTATAGTAGATTGATGTAAGCAATGCCTTACTACAAGGCTATCTTGATGAGCCGGTTTATACGTGGCAACCACTGGGTTTTGAAGACCTAAATCATCTTAACTATGTTTGTTAGTTAAAAAGGCGATATATAGACACAAGCAAGCACATCAAAAATAGAACAAAGAACTCACAAAATTTTTATTGAAAATTGGCGTCAAACAATCTGCTTGTGATACATCATTATTTATCCGTAATGAATCTAGTACTTTTTTTTAATTTATCTATTTGTTTATGTCGATGTCATTCTCATGACTAGCAGTAATTTAAAAGTTGCTCGATAGGTTATTACTTCTATTTTACAAAAAAAATTCATTTAAAGAACTTGGTTCATTAAATTTTTTTCTTGGGATTGAAGTAATACCAACTACAGATGGCCTATTTTTATTTCAAAGTAAATACATCCAAGATATCTTAAATGACATAAGGATGTAAGATAGTGAAAGGGCTCTTACTCCTATAGGCTTATTGTAACACCCTAAACCCGGCCTAGACGTTATGGCCAAATCTGTCGATGTCATATGGAATGGGATTGGAAAACGAGTTTTTCAAATTAAAACCGTTTTAGTTATTTAACCTATATCTTAATTCGGAGTAAAATGTAAGTTCTTTGTTATGTCTAAAATCGTATCTTTTTAGCGGAAGCTTTGGAACCGTTTATTTTTGGAAAACCATTCGTGTTGAGGGAAACCTTTGTTTTTAGTAAAAATCGAATTTTTACCGTCTAGCCATAATAAAACTGTAAAGCAGTTAAAAATTCAAATTTTAAAAACTAATCAGTCTAAAGTCCCAAAATTACACAACAATACCCAAAAATAATGTAAATTCAAAAACTGAATTAAAGCAGTACGAAACCGTGGTGGTCACCTTCGAGTCCTCTGCCGCACTGATCCATTTAAGACTGGGGATTACCTGTACAGATCAACCGAAAAAAGATGACTTTTCATAAACTCAGTGTGTAATGCCCACAGAAAACATGCATACAAATACACATCAGAATATAGTCAAATACAATCTGGGCCTAAGCCCATTACAGATTCAGTTTGGGCCTTAGCCCAATTAGATACAACCTCAGATATAAATTAGGGCCTCGGCCCATTTTAGATACAGTATGCTGTAACAAAAACCAGAAATCAGAATCCTACCCACCAGCCTCTACACACCATCTCTGACTATTCCTACACACCATGTGGGGTTTAAAACACCCACCAACCCCTACACACCGTGCTGTATCATAATGCGGCACACAATCAGAAATTTGTATGAGCTGCCAGATAACCGGCTTAAAAGCCTTTCAGAACACTTCCTCAAAATATCATCAACCCACTCCGGTGCAATGCAACATACAAGAGATGTCATGCTATTATGCAGTTAACAGTCCATACATTCAGATCAGTATACATGCTCAGTTCAGATATCATACAGACAGTTCACACAATTAGGGGTCTAAGTAATGCTTACCGACCCTATAGTAGGTTCACAGACGACTTGGGCGACCCGTGCAACCTTAGGAAACTTTTCAGACACATGGGCTCACAAGCCCATGTGGCCTGCCCGCGTGGGCCTACACACCCGTGTGGACCCACACGCCCGTTTGGTCTACACGGTCTAATTTAGTCTAGCCCGTATGTCGCACACGGCCTACTTGGGCATCATACGGTCATGTCGTGCGCGCACATCTTGGCTCGTCGATCACACGGTCGTGTCCCTGCACACAGCCTACCACACAGGCGACCACACGCCCGTGTGACGCTGACAGAATGCTTTTTCAGCTTTTACCGAATCTCGTTTTCTACGTTATCAAGTACACACCTGTTTCGATTTTGTAGCACACGCAACTCCAACACCATCAGAACCTACATTTGACCAATGAATCACTAATTTAGTCACTTATATCCATACTCAAACAAAAACACACGAGATGATCAAATACTAAACTAACAAAAACGTTACCTTCGGTCGAACAATGGGGATTTCACACACTTGAAACGTCAATTAAAGATCTCCAACCCTTTGATTGTTTCTTAAACACCTAACAAACGCTTCTTAACACTTGACCAAACCTAATTAAAGTTTAGCCAAACTAAACTTACAGAATGCGTGTAGCCCACAAAGCACAACAGTATTGAAAGAAAAGAATCAGAAAAGGAAAAGATAAGGGAAAAATCAGGAGGAAATTTAGCAGCGAGAGAGAAGCACCAACGCCAAAAAGAAAGGGAAAAAAAGTTTTTTTGGGGGAAAAAGAAAGTGAACAAAAATCTATCAGATTACTTCCCACTACTTACCACACACAAAATCCCTAATATCTCTCCCTCAATTCCCACTACACAACCACTACTCAGAATCCCAGTTCAGCACAACTTTAACCGAAATTAGGAGCAAAAATACTATCCCTTGCCTACACAGAGATTCGAACACAGGACCTCCAACACACCAACACTTTGCTTAACCACTAGACCAGTAGGCCCATTCTGACATGTTTTTATAAATAATTGAATAAAAGTCTACTGAATAGAGATAGGGCTTTATTAATAAAATACCAAAATTTAACCCAAGTAAGGCTTGAGCTTAAGACCTCACAAACACACCCAGAACACATAACCACTGAAGCAGATACACATTTATGCCACAATTTCACAAAACCAATATATAAAAATTTGGGGTGTTACACTTATCTCACCATTACAAGTCAATCCAACATAAAAGAGTGCGACACTTACGACCATACAGAGCCTTATAATGTGCAATCTGGATGCTAGACTAGTAAATATTATTATAAGTGAATTCTGCTAATGGCAGATGCTCCTCCCAACTGCCTCGGAAGTCAATAACATAGCTCCTCAACATATCCTCTAGTATTTGAATCACCCTCTCAGATTGACCATCTGCCTGAGAACGGAAAGCAGTACTGAAGTCCAACATTGAACCCAGAGCCTTATGAAGCTTTTTCCAGAACCAAGACGTGAAGCGAGGATCCCTATCAGAAATGATCGAGACAGGTACCCCATGTAATCTCACTATTTTCGAAATGTAGAGCTTAGCCAATTTCTGAAGAGAAAAGTCTGTCCTGACAAGGATGATGTGAGCAGACTTGGTTAACCGATCCACAATGACCCAGCCAAAATCCTTCTTATTGGGTGTTAAAGGTAACCCACTAACGAAGTCCATCGTTACTCGCTTCTATTTCCACAACGGGATCTTAACCGACTGCAGCAAATTAGAAGGTAACTGATACTCATCCTTAACTTGTTGACAAGTTAAACAGCGAGTAACAAAGTTGGTAACCTCATTCTTCAACCTTGGCCATCAGTATAACTCTCGAAGATCTCTATACATCTTATTTCCGCTTGGATGCATAGCGTAGGGACTACTATATGCCTCCCTCAGAATCGACTGTCTTAAATTCTCATCATTTGGTACATAAATCCTACCGCGAAAACAAAGTATTTCATTACTGTTTACCCTAAAAGCAGTACCACCATTCTCAACCTAACGAAAACGCAACTCAAGGGACTTATCCACCAATTGTTTACCTCGAATCTGATCCATCTATGTTGGTTTAACCTGAAGTTTCGCTAACAAACTTCAATCGTCGAAAAGGTTAAGTCGAGCGAACATTGCTCTTAGATCAGTTATGGCACTACGGCTCAATGCGTCAGCAACCACATTGACTTTGCCAGGATGGTACTCAATGGTACAATCATAATCCTTAAGTAACTCTACCCATCTACGCTGCTTAATATTCAATTTCTTCTGAGTGAGGAGATACTTGAGGCTCTTATGATCAGTGTAGATAATACACTTCTCACTGTACAGATAGTGCCTCCAGATTTTCAAAGCGAAAACTACGGCAGCCAATTCTAGATCATGCGTCAGATAGTTCACTTCATGAGTTTTGAGTTGACGAGATGCATATGCTACCACCTTACCATCCTGCATCAACACACAACCCAAACTGACATGTGATGCAACACTGTATACCATAAAGTCTTTACCATGCTCAGGTTGTATCAGAACATGAGCCTAAGTTAAAACCATCTTAAACTTCTCGAAGCTCTCTTACTGTGTATCAATCTACACAAAAGGAACTCCCTTACGCAGAAACCTAGTCAACGGAGCTGCGATCAAGGAGAACCCATTTACAAAGCCCCGATAGTAACCTGTCAACCCTAGAAAGCTGCAGATCTCAGACACATTATTTAGCCATTTCTAATCCAACATCGCCTCAATCTTACAAGGATCGACTCATATCCCCTTAGCAGCAACTGCATGTCTTAAAAATGTTACTTCCTGTAGCTAGAACTCACACTTGCTGAACTTCGCATACAACTATTTTTCACGAAGAGTCTGTAGTACCAATCTAAGATGCCCATCGTGCTCGTATTTAGTCTTTGAATACACCAAGATATCATCGATGAATATCACCACAAACTGATCCAAAAAGGGCTGGAACACTCGATTCATCAAGTTCATAAATGTCGCTAGTGCATTAGTCAAACCAAAGGGCATAACTAGGAACTCGTAGTGTCTATATCGAGTCCTAAATGCCCTCTTATGCACATCCACCTCTTTAACCCTCAATTGATGATAACCTGAATGTAGATCAATCTTGAAAAACATAGAAGCCCCTCTGAACTGGTCGAATAAATCATCAATCCTTGGAAGTGGATACTTATTCTTGAACTTTAGCTTGTTCAGCTGTCGGTAGTCGATACACATCCTCATTGTCCAATCTTTTTTTTTCACAACAACACAGGTACTCCCCACAGAGACACACTAGGACAAATGAACCCACAATCCAATAGTTCCTAAATTTGAGTCTTAAGCTCCGTAAGCTCCTTCGGTGCCATTCTGTAGGGGGCGATAGACACCGGAGCTGTACTAAGAATAAGTTCGATCCCAAATTCTACTTCTCGGTTTGGAGACAAACCCAGTAGCTCCTTAGGAAAGATATCCGAAAAATCTTTTACAGTTCTAATGTCCTTTACAGAAGAATCCCCAGAATCAGAAACACTTACATAGGTCAGATATGCCTCACATCCTTTCCAGACCAACTTTTTCGTCACCAATGCAGAAATCACATTAGTCAAAAAATCCTGACGTCCTCCAATCACAACTCCCTCGTCGTCCTCCTCGGTTCTCAAAATGACCCTCTTAGTCGTATAGTCTAAACTTACACGGTGCTTGACTAACCAGTTCATCCTCAAAATTAAATCGAACTCCCCGAACGGAAGCTCCATAAGATCAGCCAAAAATACTGCCCCTTGGACCTTTAACGGAACGTCTCTATACAGTTTGCTAACTCGAATAGATTGCCCCAAAGGACTCATAACAGTTACCTCACTAGAAGTATTCTCAACTGAAATCCCTAAAGTTTCAGACACAGTGCTAGCTACATAGGAGTGTGTAGAACCTATGTCTATTAATGCCAGATAAGGTATATCATAAATTAAAAACGTACCCATGATGACGTCTGGAGCATCTCTGTCCTCACATCAAAGAGCAGTATAAACAAGAGCGGGCTGCCTCGCCTTAGTCTACCCAGCACCTCTGCCCAGTGCTTTCTGTCCATGGCCCATGTCGTTACCACCCCTAGCCTGACCACGACCCCTAGGTGGCTGCTGAACTACCCTCTAGGGCTGCGTGGTACCAGAACTCGAAGCTTGCACCTGATCGACCCTCAACGGACACTCTCAAACACGATGCTCAGTAGACCCACATCTTAAACATGCCCCAGTCGTCCTCCAACATTCACCCGGATGGCGTCTACCACAATACCCATAAAGTAAGATCCAAGTAGGTAGAATAGGGGGCCTAACTTTAGCTGGCCTATCAGATCTGACCTTTTTCTTAGGCCTCAGCACAAAACTCGAGGGCTTCAAATCCCTTTTGTTCTTACCCCTCTCCCTATCTCTGTTTTGGCGCTCTGTGCGCTTTAGCTCTTCAGCAATCTTCTCCTTCTCCACCAAAATTGAGAATTTTCGCTCCCTCTACAGAGCTATCAATACCCTCAGACTATCCCCGATGCCATCCTCGAAACGAAAACATTTTTCATATTCAGTCGCCACCATACCTCACGCATAGCGGCTCAATCTCAAAAACTCGGCGTCATACTTGGCCACTGATCGGTCATCTTGTGTGAGATTCAAAAACTCACGCCTCCTAGCATCCATGTAGCTGGCTCTTACATATTTTTCTTGAAATGCAGACTTATAGAAATCCCAAGTCAAGAGATCTAGCTGAGTCCCTTCCTTAACGGTCAGCCACCACTGATATGCTTCATTGCGAAGCAAAAAAAAACAAGACCTTTCAGTTTCTGCTCGGGGATAAAATCAAAATCGTCCATAATTCTTTTAGTGGCCTCCATCTAGTACTAGGCCACGTTAAGGGCGACTCCAGTGACACTCTTAAATAGCTCAACCCCGTTAGACCGGAGTCATTCTGTAACCAACCCTCGGCCCCCAGATCCAGTATTGGGCCCAGCAACCCTCTCCAATATCCTCAGCATAGCCTAGGACAATGCGTCATCCCCAGCCATGCGATCTTGAGACCCAGTCTCAGTCGCAGGTGAAACTGGTGTTTCACTCATGTTTAAATTCGGTATACTGCCCAGTGATGAGGACTCAGCTCGAGCCCCTCTACGGCCTCTACATTAGCCTCTCGTACCCCATCCACGGATACTTCGTGCGCTCATTCGTAGATTTGAAGTTTATCTGTATTAACAATTTTATGAATCAGTTACAGTTTCTATATTTATTAACAGATATTTTATGCAAAATGGTATCATAAATTTAAAGTTTGTTATCGCAAATCGCAGTCTCTTATCAGCTTTCCCTACAGTCTCAGAACACTCTAACTATAGTGTTTTCATAGTATACTACCTATAGTAGTTCAAAATATACTAATAATATTTTCAAATAAAACTTATCAAAGTTTCAAAAACACTTACAGGATCGGCGGCGGAGACTTGGTGTACCACATACCCAGTCAAATTATTTAAAACCATTTGTAAATCAATTCTTTGAAACCAAACTTTTTAAAACCCAAATCCACAGTCGAGTTTTGTAACCTTGCTCTAATACCACTAAATGTAACACCCCAAACCCAGCCTAGATGTTATGGCCGAATCTGTCGATGTCACATGGAATGGGATTGAAAAATGAGTTTTTCAAATTAAAACCGTTCTAGTTATTTAACCTTTATCTTAATTCGGAGTAAAATGCATGTTCTTTGTTATGTCTAAAATCGTATCTTTTTAGCGGAAGCTTTAAGAACGTTTATTTTTGGAAAACTGTTCGTGTTGAGGGAAACCTTTATTTTTAACAAAAATTAAGTTTTTACAGTCTAGCCGTAATAAAATCGTAAAGTAGTTAAAAATCTAGAATTCAAAAACCAATCAGTCCAAAGTCCCAAAATTACATAACAATACCAAAAAATAATGTAAATTCAAAAACTGAATTAAAGCAGTACGAAACAGTGGTGGTCACCGTCGAGTCCTCCGCTGCACCGATCCATCTAAGACAGGGGATTACCTGTACAGATCAACAGAAAAAAGGGTGAGTTTTCGTAAACTCAGTGTGTAATCCCCACAGAAAACATGCATATAGATACACATCAGAATACAATCAAATATAGTTTGGGCCTAAGCCCATTACAGATTCAGTTTAGGCTTTAACCCAATAAGATACAGTCTCAAATATAAATTAGGGCCTCAACCCATCTCAGATATAGTATGCGGTAACAGAAATTAAAAATCAGAATCCTACCCACCAGCCTCTACACACCATCTCTGACCATCCCTACACACCATGTGGGATTTAAAACACCCACCCATCCCTACACACCATGTTGTACCGAAATACGGCACACAATCAGAAATTTACAGTTGAGCTGCCAGATAACCAGCTTAAGAGCCTTTCAGAACACTTCCTCCAAATATTATCAACCCACCCCGATGTAATGCAACATACAAGAGATGTCATGCTATTATGCAGTTAATAGTCCATACATTCAGATCAGCATACATGCTCAGTTCAGATATCATACAGACAGTTCAAACAATTAGGGGTCTAAGTAATGCTTACCGACTCTATATGCAATACCCTGAAAATTTTTACAGTAAGATATTATCCTTAATTTAGTAAAATAAGAAAATAAAGTGACAAGAAGAGGAAAATTGATTTATGTCACTGGGAAGTATATTATGACATATTGATTCAAGAAAGGACTAAATTGTAAAAGTGAGAAAAGTTTTGTGGCCCAAGAGTAAATACTCAAAATTTGAGGGATTAAAGTGTAAAAATGAAAAAGTTGAAGGACTAATAGTGCAAATATTTTTAGGGTGGGATAATCTAGAAACCAAGGAAAATTGATGAATTAGGACCAAATTGAATAGGTGAAGAATTATGAGGGACTAAATTACAATTTTACCAAATTAAGTGATGACTCAAGAATGGAATTTTAAAATATCACAAAGGGCAAAATGGTCAATTGGAAGAGAGAGAAATCTAGAAAGTAATGATGATATTGGTGATATTTTATAATTATTTAATTATTTAATTAGATAATTATTATTTATTTAATATTTTAATAAGATATTTTATTATTTTATTTAGCCTATATATATATGTGTGTGTGTGGAAAAAATATACACACCATCATCCATCTTTTCCATGCACTAACGTGAGAGGAAGAGAGAAAGAAAGAAAGTTTGCTTTCTTTACAATTTGGTCATTCTACCAAAAATTCACCATTTTCACCCAAAAATCAAAAAAATTTCCATAGCTACCAAGAGAGAAAAACGTTGAGGAGACTATGGGAAGTTAGAATATCAAGTTGGATTCAAGAAATAGAAGCTGAAGAAGAGAGAAAATCAAAGATGAAGATTGAAATCAATAGAACAAGGTAAGTACATCAAGATTTTAATATATTTTTAAGTTTGTTATTATTGAGAAAGTATGGAAATAATGTTATAGTAGAGTTTCCTTACATATGGTCCTATGTTCTTGTTATGTTAGTGAAGAGAAAATAGGAGAAAGTGATGGAAAATATTGTAGAGAAGGGGAATAAGAGTGTTATAAACTTGGTAAACAACCTTTTTCACTAAAACAGTTTTGGACAGCAGCATTAGTCTAATTTTGAAAAATCACCAAAAATTGTATAAATCGAATTATAGGATGAAAAAAATATGAAATTAAATTTTATTAAGTCTAGTTAATTGTAAATTGTGAGATATAACAAATTTAGTTAGACAAGGTCAGAATGATTTCGGGTTCCCCTGTTCTGACTTTGGAAAATCATCAAAAATTGGATAAAAATAATTAGGCTCTTAAAGTTTGAAATCCTGAATGAGTCTATTTTCAATAGAAATAAACGAGAACATCATCCGAATCCTGTACAATGAGATAATTAATTTTTGGTAAAGAAGGGTCGGAACTGTCAGACAGCAGAATAAGGGTAACTTTAAAGAATAAACTGTACTTATTGGCTAAACCAAAAATTTTGAAAATTTTATGGTAAAAATATATATGAGTCTAGTTTCAGGAAAAATTAACGGATCTTAATTTGGAGTTCTATAACTTCAGATATAAATAATTCAGTGACTATGACACAGATAGACAGCTTGAATATTCATAAAAGTAAATAATAAAAATTATAGATAATGTTACTTACAAGTGTGTTATATACATTAAGGATGTGGAATGGAGAGGAGGAGGAGGAAAAAATATGTATGAATATTCATCTAGCATGGCTAATTTGCATGTTTTAGGCTCAGAGACTAAATTGAATAAAAGTAAAATTTTATGAGCAATTTTATAAAAATGTCAGAAATGACCAAATTGCATGAAATGAATTATTTTATTATTTAAATTACAAAATTTAATGAAATTATTAATTTAGTTCAAGATCGAGGGAAAACATGTTTTAGGGATTAAATTGAAAAGTGTTGAAATTATGGAAAAATTCTGATATTTTATAGAATTCATGGACTTTTTTCGATATGTATGATAAGAATAGCTGGAAATAAGGATTAAATTGCAAGAATTTTATTTTCCTGACCCTAAGGATGAAATCGTCATTAATTAAAAGTTTAGGGGCAAAATGGTAATTTTACCTAGAGCATTAATTAAATGCATTAGAATATGAAATGAATGAAAATGATGATCAAATTTATTTATAAAGATCCGGGACTCAAATATGAGACTTGATCGTGGAAAAGAAAAGATATCGGATTAATGAAATTATAAACACTAACAATCAATGAGGTAAGTTTGTGTAACTTGAACTGTATTTTTAAATACTTGAAATATGTGGTTTTGTGATGAAAATATGATTTGAATGTTCAATTCATGATAATTTATGAAATATTGATAATACTCGATATAAATTGAAAATAAATCCCGGTTGAATGGAATGGAATTCATGATTATACTTGTGAATTGTATTTTTGTCATGCATATGAAATTGATATGGATATATTTGATAATGCCCGATAAAATGATAAATCCCGTTGAACAAAGAAAAATCGATGTATGTAAGTTTCCCGAATCGGTTGTAGTTCTGCATATGTTACAGACACACTATAGCTCGAAAGAGCGTCCCGATTTTAGCCTTCTCGAGCTCCCAGTTATATAGTTCTTGCAAGCTTCTCGTTTTAGCTCTTCGGAGCGTCCCGATAGGTTGTGATCCGCATGTGTTGTGGACACACCGTAGCTCTTAAGAGCGTCCCGATATATGGCTCTTCGTGAGCTTCCCAATAGGCTCTTTGTGAGCTTCCCGATAGTTCTCGCTTGAACTTCCCGATATATGGCTATTTGGAGCTTCCCGATAGGCTCTTCGTGAGCTTCCTGATATGGTTCTTTGTGAACTACCTGATTTCGGTTTTATTGAGCTTCCTGTTATAGTCCGGATTAGCTTCCCGATATTACTCTTTATGAGCTTCCCGTTAAATAGCTCTAGACGGTAAAAAGGATCTAGCCCAGACGGGTGATCCTATCCTGATATAGCCCTCCCGAAGAATATGTGTAAAATGGATTTAGCTCATACGAGTAATCCGAATTAGGGTCTGAATTTAGCCTGGACTGGTAATTCAAATCCAGGCTCATTGGAGTATTTGTCGTTGCAGGGGTTTAGCCTGGACTGGTAATCCCGCTGCAAGGTTGAGGTTCCCGGGAGTGTACTCTCTGAAATGGACATGTGCACACATGAATATGAATTGACGGACTTGGATTTGTACACTAAAAGTGTACCTCTGAAAATCTATCGAAATTTCAAGGAATTCAACGGGATAAATATGAGAAATGAAAGAACATGAAAATTATGGAATTAATGAGCTCATTAATCATTTATCTTTATATTGAATTTATATAATGATTTGTACATGTTATATGGACACATGGTGTGGAAAGTATATGATGCATGAAATATTGATATAATGAAATGAATGATTTATGTTATTAAAGAAACGATAAGAGAATGATATGTATCTTGACATGTACATATGGGATTATCTTTTATATGTTAATATAAGGAAAATATGTAAGTTAAGACAAGTATTAAATTCAAATATGACATGTTGAGAAAATAAGAATTTATAGGAAATATGTGTAAGTACACTAACAAGTGTTGTTGTTGATGCTTAGGCAAGTGCCAAGCTATTGATTGAATGATAATATATTTATTGATACATTGAATCGGTAACTATTTTTGTTGAAATTTTAAAAGTGATCTGCAAATGGTAGTAATGCTCCAAAACCCTGTTCCAGCGGCGGATATGGATTATGGGTGTTACACTATAGTAGGTTCACAGTCGACTTGGGCGCCGCGTGCAACCTTAAGAAACTTTTCAGAAACATAGGCTCACATACTCATGTGGCTTGCCCGTGTGGGCCCACACGGCCCAAATTGGTCTTGGTCGTATGGGTCAAACTGCCTGGCCCAGAATTCCACACGCCCTTGTAGCCCACACGGTCCAATTCAATCTAGCCCGTGTGTTGCACACGGCCTACTTGGCTATCACATGGTCATGTCGTATGCTCACGGCCTGGCTCATCGATTACACGGCCGTGTCCCTCCATATGGCCTACCACACGGGTGACCATACGTTCGTGTAGTGTCGACAGAATGTTTTTTTGACTTTCGGTGAATCTCGTTTTCTGCATTATTGAGTACAAACCTGTTTTGATTTTGCATCACACGCAACTCCAACACCACCAGAATCTATATTTGACCAATGAATCACCAATTTAGTCACTTATATCCATACTCAAACGAAAACACACGAGATGACCAATCACTAAACTAACAAAAACGTTACCTTCTATCGAATAATGAGGATTTCGCACACTTGAAACGTCAATTAAAGATTTCGAGCCCTTTGATTGTCTCCTAAACACCAAACGTACCCTTTTTAACACTTGACCAAACCTAATTAAAGTTTAGCCAAACTAAACTTACCAAATGCGTATAGTCCACAAAGCACAACGGGATTGAAAGAAAAGAATCAGAAAAGGAAAAGATGATGGAAAAATCAAGAGGAATTTGGCAGCAAGAGGGAAGCACCAACGCCGAAAAGAAAGGGAAAAAGAGTCTTTTTTGGGGAAAAAGAAAGTGAACAGAAATCTATCAGATTACTTCCCACTACTTACCACACACAAAATCCCTAATATCTCTCCCTAAATTCCCATTACATAACCATTACTCAGAACCCGAGTTCAGTACAACTATAGCCGAAATTAGGAGCAAAAATACTATCCCTTACCTATACAGAGATTCAAACACTGGACCTCTAGCACACCAACACTCTGCTTAACCACTAGACCAGCAGGCTCATTCTAACATGTTTTCATAAATAATTGAATAAAAGTTTACTGAACAGAGATATGAATTTATTCATAAAATACCAAAAATTAACCCAAGTAAGGCTTGAGCTTGGGACCTCACACACACACCCAAAACATATAACCACTAAAGCAGATGCACATTTATGCCACAATTTCACGAAACCAATATATAAATTTTGGGGGCGTTACATTTATCTCACAATTACAAGTTTCAAGATGAGTCTGACCCTACTTGTGACATTCCATACTCGACCTAATTGTCAAATTCTAAAGTGTGACATCATATTACGTTACTGAAGCAACTCAGACTAACTCATTTCATTTATTACGAATTTAATTTGAAATTTGCAATAATATCAAATTAATCATTATTCATTACCACATATATGCATTATAAATTTTGAAATCTTTAATTATTGAATCTTAGAGTTACATGAGTTCAAACTCAGATTAGACTTGAATCCAACTCAAAATACCAAAATTTAGTAATGTGTTTCGAGACTGATAAACCGTAATTTATATATATATTTACCCCATGCTTGACATATTTATGAATGATTTTTCCTTGGTTTTAGTGAATTTGATGCTCCTAATCCTTTAATTTCATGTTTTATACTTAGGTGAGCATAGAAAGGTGAAAATAGCAAGAAACGGGCCAAAAAAGGACCAAATGGGCTTAAAATAGTGTTTCACACAGCCTAAGCACTTCCATACGGGTGATCCACACGCCCGTGTGAGTTACACGGGAAGGCCACATGCCTGTGTGACATGGCCGTGTCAACTAAAAATTAATTCAATATTACACATGGCTTAAGCACCTTCACACGGGCGTGGCACATGGCCGTGTCCCTGTCGAGCCCAAGTCTAATTCTATTTGAAAAAGGCTTATTTTGGGTTATTTTGGGCATTCCAAAGTTTATATAAACACCCTAGAAGAGGATTGGAGGGGACACGCGGAGCAGAACGCAGAAAAAACTCGAAGAAAGCCATTGGAATCAACTCGGAAGCAGGATTACATCAAGACTGAAGATCTCCATTCAATTTCTAGCAAAGTTTCTGGGTTTTTTTATGTTTTGTTATTTCCCCAATTTTGAGATGTTTTCCCCCAGTATTATGAACTAAACTCCCTAAATACCTAAGGGAGATGAAACCTAAGACGAATCTTATTAATATCTAAATTATATGGTAAATACTTGCTCTTATTCTTAATTATGTGTTCTTGATTCTTGTTTTAATATTTGAGGATATTAATCCAAGTTTGATATGCTTATTCAGTGGAGCAAAAATCCCTGTTTAAGAGTAGATCTAGCATAATTACGCAGAGTTGAATTCAATCCTAGACATAAGACGACGTAAATCTGCCAGATTAGAGTCAAATCTAATAAGGAAATCCATAGATCGAGTTAATGCGACGATAGGGGTTTTAATTTGAAAGAGATTTCAATTAATCAACCTAGAGTCAGTTGTTTTTAGTTTCTTTGGAGATATTAACATAAATCAGAGATTTCTATGGAATAAGTCAAGTGAATAAATCGTCTGATTCAGAAGTAATAAGTGAAGTCTAGGTGGATTTTTCCTTGGGTATTGTTTTCCCCATCGGTTTTCCTAAAGTCTGTTCCAACTTTTATCTCTGTCACGTTAATTAGTTAATTAGGTTAGTTAAATTTTAGGTTAAAACAATTCCTCTTTATTTTTAGGCTAAATAATAGAAAGGTAGTAATTACTAATACTTTTAGTCCTCGTGGATACGATATTTTCGGTCTCACCAGAACTATACTATGTTCGATAGGTGCGCTTGCCTTAGTCGAATTTTTAGTTAGTTTAACGACCATCAAGTTTTTGGCGCCATTACTGGGAATTAAGATATTAGGAACACTTAATTTTTATTACTTTAGCAATTAATTTTTTATTTTTGTTTTTATTTTTTATTTACTAAATTCTCTTTTGTTTTCTTCTGATAGGTTTTCATAGTTTATGACTAGAATAAACCCGTCGGGACCTTTACTTTTTGATAGTGAGATTGAAAGCACAGCTTGTAGAAATAGAAGAGAAATAAGGTGAAGCCTACAATACACAGAGGAAGGGCAAAAGGACAATATCCATACTACAAACGAGGAGATGACTGATAATCAGAATCATCCGCTACCTTCTGCGATTGTTGCAAATCCAGTAGAACAGAATCCTACCTGGCGTACTATGTATGATTATGCTAAACCTAATTTAATAGAAACTGAATCGAGTATAGTTAGACCTGCTGTTGCTGCAAATAATTTTGAACTGAAAGCTAACACAATTCAAATGATACAATAGTTTGTTCAGTTTGATGGTTTGCAGGACGAGGATCCAAACACTAATTTAGCAAATTTTTTGGTACTCTGCGACACTTTTAAGATCAATGGCATTTCTGATGATGCCATTCGCCTTCGGTTATTTCCCTTTTCATTGAGAAATAAGGCTGAACAGTGGTTGAACTCGTTACCACGAGGGTCAATCACTACTTGGGAACAAATGACCGAAGAATTTCTACTTAAATATTTTCCACCAGCTAAAACTGCTAAACTAAGGAATGATATTTCTTCTTTTGTGCAGATGGATTTAGAAACACTCTACGATGCATGGGAGAGATATAAGGACCTACTGAGAAGGTGCTCTCACAATGGGTTACCTCTATGGCTGCAAGTTTAGACCTTTTACAATGGTGTGGACCCTTCAACTAGGTAACTTATCGATGCAGCCGCCGGTGGAACGTTAAATAACAAAACACTTGAAGAGGCTTATGAATTTATTGAAGAAATGTCATTGAATAAATATCAATGGCAAGTCATGAGAATAAAGCCGACAAAAGCTGCTGGTGTTTTCAACCTCGATGTAGTTACTATACTATTTAACCAGGTAGAACTTTTAAATAAAAAGATTGATGGTTTGTATGGTTCTACTCAGGTACATCCAGTGATGAGGTGTGATTCAAATATAGAAGGAGCACACAACACAGATTATCCATCCTTCAACCCTAGCACTGATGAGGAATAAGTCTAATATATGGGTAATAATTCTAGACCTCAAAATAACCCATACAGTAACACTTATAATGCAGGTTGGAGGAACCATCCCAATTTCTCGTGGGGTGGTCAAGTAAATAAAAGACCACAACATCCTCCGGGTTTTCAATAACCACCTTACCAACAGGAAAAGAAGCCGAACCTTGAGGAGATGCTAACGAAATTCATAGCGGTACCCGAAACACGTTTCCAAAACACCGAGACAGCTCTAAAAAATCAGCAAACATCAATTCAAGGGCTCGAGAATCAAATAGGCCAGTTGACAAAGATGATCTTCGAATGACCACAAGGTGGCTTGCCGAGTAATACTGAAACTAACCCAAGAGAGTAACTTAATACAATTACTGTTCGAGATGAAGAAGGGTTTGTTGAAACAGAACTAGAATCGAGGCAAGGATTTGTGGTAAGTGAAGGTAAGGATAAGGTGGGCCAAAGTGAGCAAAAACTGGTAAGTAGAGAATGTAAACCTCGTGTGCCATACCCCAGTGCGACAAGGAAAGACCACACAGACGAACAATTTGGTAAATTCCTTAAATTATTAAAGAAATTACACATTAACTTACCGTTTATTGAAGCTCTTCGGTAGATGCCAAACGCAGTGAAATTTTTAAAGGAGCTTTTAGCAAAAAAGCGGAAGTTGGATGATGCGTTGCATGTGGAGTTGAATGCAGATTGCTCAGCCTTTCTACAGAATAAGTTACCCAACAAGTTGAAAGATCCAGGGAGTTTAAATATTCCTTATTTAATTGGTAGTCTAAATGATAACATGCATTGGCTGATTTAGGGGCAAGCATCAGTGTCATGCCCTATAAAATGTTTAAACAACTAAGTCTTGGGAAACCCAAACAAAATAGGATGAGCATTCAGTTAGCAGATAAAACCATTAGATTTCCTAGGGGTATCGTTGAAGATGTACTTGTCAAAATCGATAAATTTATATTCCCAATTGATTTTGTTGTTCTAGACATGGAAGAGGATAGTGACATGCCTTTAATTTTGGGACGACCCTTTTTAGCAACTGCTAGAACTATCATTGACGTTGGCACAAGTGAATTGATACTTCGTGTAGGTGATGACATGATTAAACTCCAAGCTCGTGATTCTGCTATAATATCTAGTAATCGAGATAATTGTTTAAGTTCTGATAATTTGAGTAATGGTACAACTCAAACTTCTTTGCTGGAGTCCCTTAGGAAGAACGTGATGGAGCCGCATTCCAATCCATGCCTCAAAAATAGAGCAACTCAAAAAGAACGAAGGCTTCAGATCGACGAACTAGATGAATGGCGAACACATGTCAAGGAGAAACTGAAAGCACACGAAAAACCAAAGCGACACCACGATGAGCGCAGGGATGAGACACAGTAAATTAATGTTGGGGATAAAGTATTGTTAGATGAAAAAGACCCCCGAATTGCTACTTCAAAGCTTAATACAAACGGAGCGACTCTTTTCACGGTACTTAATGTTCTCCCATACGGTACAGTCAAGGTAAATCATTCTCAATTCGGCACTTTTAAGGTAAATATTACTCGACTTAAACTTTATGTGGATAATAGAATTAATAGTGATAAGGAGGAGTCTTGACTCCATGATCCGTCGTAATCATACGAAGTTGAGGTAAGTCGAGCTTAGACTCTAAATAAGTGCTTCTCGGGAGGCAACCCAAGCACTAACACCACTAACTAGGTTATTTTAGCTATTTTTAACATTTTTTGTGCAGGTATAGTGGCCAACACAGCCTGGACACAAGGGCATGTCCTTGGTCGTACGGAAACAGGGGTACAAAAGCCCTAAATATCGAGCCACACAGCCGTGCGACACGGGTGTCTCCTAGGCCTGTGAAAACTGGAGTTAAACTTTCAAATTTTAAACAAGTCAGGGAGCCACACGGGCATAGCACACGCCCGTGTGTTCAGACACACAGGCGTGCGGGATACCATACGGGAGTGGGAGAAGCGAACCATATCGCACACGGTCATCCGATACGACCGTGTAAACCACACGGGCGTGTCCCTAGACCGTGTGACCATTGGGCATTCAAAATTTATGATAAACACGAGCTAAAAGCGAGCCACACGGGCGTGTGACACGGCCGTGTGGCCAAACACAGGTCTCACACGGTCGTGCCCTTTAAAACCCCCAACCCTACCTTTGTTTTCTCTTTCTTCTTCTTCATCTCCCTCCCCCAAACCCTAGCCTCCGCTCCCTCAAAACCCTCCCCCACGAATGTACCCGCCCACCACTAGCCCGACCACCCCCTTCTTCCCCCTCTCCCACCCATCTCGTGCACACACACACAACCCCTAGCCCCGCGCCTCATCCCTCACACCACCCAACCTGTACACACACCCAGTCCCCCCAACCAGCTCTTACTCACCCTCACCCTCACCCTCCAACCGTGCGACCAAAACCCCCACAGCAGTATCCCTCTTTTCCCCCCTCGCTCACCTTCATTCGATTCACCGCCATCCACCTACCATCGGTCTCTTTCTTGTCCCTCATATTTTCTTTTATTTTATTGCATTCTTATTCATTTCTTCATTTTCTTTATTTATTTCGTTATTTGGTTATTTTATTTATTTATTATTTATTCTCTTGATGTTATTTTACTGCTATTCCTAGTTTGATATTTCATTTTCCATTTTAGTAGTATTTGAAACTTTCCTCCTTTATTTGTCAAAATCAGGTTGGATGGAATCTTTCCCATAATTGCTTTCGACTCTATTATACATTCTAATTTCTATTCAAGTCTTGCTACTACTTTTATGTTATTTTTATTGCCAGTTTGTTTCTTCATTTTTATTTAGGATCATTATTAATTTTAGTTACTCTTGCTAGGGTACTATTTGGTAGCTGGCATTTGAATTCATATTTTTTTTACGATTTTGTCTAAAGCATTGAGCTAAACTGGGGTGTTTATTAGGACCTTGCATATTATGTCGATTCGTTAACTTGATTTATTTTCCTTTACTTCTGTAGAGACACTATGACGAACACACGAGGCAAGAAGATCGCAGTCCCCGTTTTGAAAAAGCGGAAGAAGCCCGGCTCGACCTCCTCAGAGAGCGCATTGTCGAGGCTCGCCACCCCTATCTCCTATTTCAAGTGGGCCACCATGAGGACTTATACCAGTTACATCGAGCTCGACCACTTGGTTTGGGCCGATGCATTGATTGGCCGTCTTTGGAGCAGATCTGACTCGCCAATGACGTAGGTGCTGTTATCGTACCACTCTATGGGATCGATTTTTTGCTATCATTGAGCCCACCTACACGGAGCTCACTTTGGAGTTTAATGCTACCTTTTCGGCCCAGCAAGTCATGGCGGTCCATGACGAGCCCAACACTATTTCTTTCCGCCTCGGTGGCTTGATGCAACACATGAGCGTCCCAGAATTCGGCACTGCTATGGGCCTTTATACAGAGGAGTTCATGTCTGCCGAGAACTTTTTCCAGCTTCATTGACACATTCATCATTCTCCTTTATGCTGTTGGACCGATCTCATAGGTGGCCATACTACATATGACGCGAGTCGCTCAAAGGCGACTTCTCTCCCTCTAGTCTTACGGTACATCCACGCCCTCCTAGCTCATACTTTAACTAGTCGAAGAGAGAGAACCGATGTCGTCAGCATTCATGACGCCTATTTTCTTTGGAGCATGGCCTACAGCCATATTATCGATTTGGCATACTTTGTCGCACTACCATTCTGCCATCAGATTGAACGATATAAGAGGGGCCTCCTTTGCTTAGGCCCTTACGTGACTCGCATCGCTCGATACTTCGGTCTACTTAACACACCGGAACAGTCCTCAACGCTTACTTTAACCGGCCATATGTCCTCTCAGGGCATCTCGAGTATGACACATATGAGGATGATTGAGCGATGACGTGGAGTGGATCCTCCTCAATACTGCTTGTTGCATTTTGACGCCTAGGATGATGATGACGACATTACTGATGATGTCCCTCCCCTTCACGAGGATCCACCATAACCTCCACCATCGAGTCACCGCCATGCTCCTTCTACTACCAGTTTCCGAGGAGTGTCATTCGAGGAGTTCACTGATTTCCGTCAATACTATGCTCGGAGGTTCGACAGTCTTGATGCGAGGTTCAACAGTATCAATGAGACTTTGTGATAGATTCGCGAGCACCTCTATATCGCTCCTCCAGCACCACCGGCTCACGACACCGAGGATGAGGACCTTTGAGCCCGTTTATTCATTTTTATTTTTATTTTTATCTTTCTTTTATTTATTTCTAAGACTTATGTTTTTATATTTTGAACTAAGTTTTTCTTAATGGTTATTATCGAGTAAACCTTAATTCCCTTCCACAGTGGTGTTTATTTTCTTATTAGTAACTCAGAATCATGCCTTTCATTGGTCATATCTACAAATCCAGCCTTCGCTATTCCAAGGATTCCATCCAAAAATTCCGGGCAATTTTGCTTCTATCCCTCTCTTGATATTATGCTTATATTGCTATTATATATCTTTGTACATTGAGGACAATGTACATCTTAAGTGTGGGTAGGGGTGTGCAAAATTCGGGTAAAACCGAAAAAATTCAGTTAACCTACCGAATTAGGTTAATCGGTCGGTTAATCAAATTAATTCAGTCGAGGGTCGGTTAATAATTTTTTGAGTTTTCAGTTAACGGTTAATTTGGTTCGAAACCGGTCGGTTAATCGAATTTTTTCGGTTAACCGAAAAAATTAATAAATAAAATTATAATATATAAATAGCCCACTATTCACTCAAACCCAATCCAATATAAACCCAAATACTCAATCTAATATATATTAATCTAAGTACCCAACCCAACTCAATTACCCAACCAATCATAAAAATTACAAATAATTTAATAAATAGAAATAAAAATCTAAAACTAAAAATAAAAATAAAAAACATATAATTTTATACAAATAATTCGGTTAATTTGGGTAATTTGGTTAATTTGATTAATTCGGTTAATTTTATACTTATTTTAACCAAAAATTAAAAAAATATAATTTTCGGTTAATTCGGTTAACCGACAAAATTTGGGGTCGGTTAATTTTTTAGAAAAAAATTCGGTTCGATTAACGGTTAAAAATTTTGAAGGGTCGGTTAATTTGGTTAATGATATTTCGGTCGGTTAATCGAATGAACACCCCTAAGTGTGGGGAGGTTATTTACATGATCATCAGAAAGTCTCTGAAGTTTTATCTTGTTCTCGAATAATTTACTCATATCATTATTAGAGTGAATTCTGATTGATTTATGATTTTTATTGATATGTTTTGAATTAAATTATAGGTAATTGTGCATTGATTGTTTAAACTTTGAGACATTAGAGAATCAAGCATGGTAAATTGACTTTTGAGAATTAAAATTACTAGGATATTTCCCTGAATTTAGGTATTATCTTGAAGTTTTGAATTCGTAGGATTGACATCAAAACCCATAATTTTCATGAGATTTTGAGCCTTTTGGAGCATATATCTTTCTTGTTCACTTATTTTATTGGTTATAAGTGTGTCAACACTGATTTGTTATTCTAGAACTTGCTTCGATTATGCATGTCAAGACCACACCATTGATTTGATATACGAAAATGATAAAGGCACTTAGGTTTTAACCCACTTACCCACAAAAGGCCTACCCATATAATTGACCCCTAGTGAACTCCTTTGGGCCTTAACTTTTATTTTGTGATTTTTCCGTTAATAATAACCTACTACTTAACCCTTTTTGATTCATTAAGAATTTCTCCCTTTTCATTGACTCCTTTTTATCGGGATTTGATTTAATTAGTTACCTAACTATTTTCGTTCATTACAGTTACTGAATTCTTCCCTATGATGTATTCTCCTTACTCTTATTCTTAAAAAAAAATTTATATTCACAATTGTTTATTGTTATAAAAAGCTTGGTTAAGTAAAGCTATATTATTGAGAAAAAGCTCACATCAATTGCTTTAAATAGTTCGAATTCTTGCACTTTCTTGTAATTCAGCAATTTGCTTCATTCTTCTAAGTTTGGTAATTTACTTAAATTAATCTCGATTCTAACCCTCTTTTTTAGTCTTTATCCACACCTTTAACCCAAGCCCCATTACAACCCTGTTGAAGACTTTTTGATTTGTGTGTCATCTCATTTATAGTGGGGGAGATTTGATTTTCATGCAAGCCTATGGTAATAACTTTTCATGTTTGGCTATTGAGTGCTTAATTATCGAACCATAAATATTTTGAGTGATTTGAGTGAATCATTAGTGAGGATGTCAACCTTTGTTAATTTGGAATTAAAGATAACTACTTAAAGGAAGAGGGATGCCTATGATTTTATGATTAAAATGCTCAACTTTGATTGTTTGAAATTTTAATGTTCTTTTAGTTTAATTTTCAATGTATGACTGCTTCTGGATTATTTTGAAACATTATTTATGAGAATTATGAGTTGAGAAGAATTTATTTTGATTATGAGTTGAGGATTTTGCTTGAGGACAAGCAAATGCTTAAGTATGGGGATAGTTGATAAATCATAATTTATACATATTTTTACACCATGCTTGGCATATTTATGAATGATTTTTTCTTGGTTTTAGTGAATTTGATGCTCCTAATCCTTTAATTTCATATTTTATACTTAGGTGAGCATAGGAAGGCGAAAAGAGCAAGAAACGGGCCAAAAATGGACCAAATGGGCTTAAAAAGTGTTTCACACGGCTTAAGCACTTCCACACGGGTGATCTACACGCTCCTGTGAGTCACACGGGAAGGCCACACGCCCGTGTGACATGGCCGTGTCGACTAAAAATCAACTCAGTATTACACACGGCTTGAGCACCTTCACACGGGTGTGGCACACGACCGTGTCCCTGTCAAGCCCAAGTCTAATTCTACTCGGAAAAGGTTTATTTTGGGCATTCGAAAGCCTATATAAACACCCTATAAAAGGATTAGAGGGGACACGAAGAGCAGAACGCAGAAAAGACTCGAAGAAAGCCATTAGAATTAGCTCGGAAGCAGGATTACATCAAAACTGAAGATCTCCATTCAATTCTAGCGAAGTTTCTGGGTTTCTTTATGTTTTGTTATTTCCCCAATTTTGAGATGTTTTCCCCCAGTATTATGAACTAAACTCCCTAAATACCTAAGGGAGATGAAACCTAAGACGAATCTTATTAATATTTGAATTATATGATAAATACTTGCTCTTATTCTTAATTATGTGTTCTTGATTCTTGTTTTAATATTTGAGGATATTAATCCAAGTTTGATATGCTTATTCAGTGGAGCAAAAGTCCCTGTTTAAGAGTAGATCTAGCATAATTAAGCAGGGTTGAATGCAATCCTAGACATAGGACGACGTAAATCTGCTGGATTAGAGTCAAACCTAATAGGGAAATCCATAGATCGAGTTAATGAGATGATAGAGGTTTTAATTAGAAAGAGATTTCAATAAATCAACCTAGAGTCAGTTGTTTTTAGTCTCAATGGAGATATTAACATAAATCAAGGATTTCTACGGAATAAGTCAAGTGAATAAATCGTCTGATTCAGAAGTAATAAGTGAAGTCTATGTGGATTCTTCCTTGGGTATTGTTTTCCCCATCGGTTTTCCTAAAGTCTGTTCCAACTTTTACCTCTGTCACGTTAATTAGTTAATTAGGTTAGTTTTTAGGTTAAAACAATTCCTCTTTATTTTTAGGCTAAATAATAGAAAGATAGTAATTACTAATACTTTTAGTCCTCGTGGATACGATATTTCCGGTCTCACCAGAACTATACTACTATTTGATAGGTGCACTTGCCTTAGTCGAATTTTTAGTTAGTTTAACGACCATCAAAGACAATGGAATCTTGTCTTAAAATTGATCTTCCTTATTTACTATTTATGCTTCGAAGTAATTATGTCTTGAGACATAAGGCTAATGTCTCAATACTAAGCATTTCATGTCTTGATACCAGTCTCAAGACATGCCTCCCCTATTTTTTTTAATTTTAGCTTCGATGTTAAGATGTCTCGAGACAAGGTATTTGTCTCGATATCTAAAACAAGGAAAATCTAATTTAGGTTTAATTTTTATTGGTCTAGAGACCATGATTTACATGTTTCGAGACCTACCTGTCAACATGTCTCAAGACTTCTACACATACATGCATGATCTGGTCATTTTTGTTCATAGTGTCTCAAGACATGACCAAAGTGTCTCGAGACTAACACACTAAATGGTCCAAAATGCAATATCACAAGCATGAAAATTATGCATAATGGTCTTTTAAATCATGGTTTTATTATACCTCACTATTGCATAATCATTTAACTTATGAAACCATATTCTAACCACTTATGGTCATGGCATTAAAGCATCAATTTATCTCAAATATGATAGGATAGTAAAACAAGCTAAAACATACTTTTAACCAACCAAATTAAGCATATAAGTTCACCACATTACCAACACATCCACCATAAAGTATTCATAACTTAAAACATTATAAAGACTTTCAAAATACTCACAAAAGACCTAGGTACATGTCATACATAAACTAATCAAAACAAGATTATTATGAGGATTGGTTGAGCTAAGAGTTAGAGATTTGGATGCTGATGGATTTCCAACCTCCTCGAACACTTATATGAAGCCTGTGCATGAAAACAAACAAATCCATAAGTTGAGTATTGTATACTTAGTGGTACTAACATAATTTGAATTCATATCATAAAACTATTAAGATAATAAGCATATAACTAATACATTAAATCAAAGTATTAATAATCTAATGACATCATTTCATTACATCAATTTCATTAACCAAATTTATTTCATAATCAATTCAACATGATTGTTACAACATATTAAGCTTAGAATGACCTTATAAATAGGATCATAATAGTATTCAATTATTAGGATCAGAACGACAATTTATCAACAAATCAGATTAACTTGTCATTTTTCAGAATCATGATAGAATATTAAACTTTTATTTTTACCGCTATTAACTAGATGTAGACACAAGTACAATTACGCAAATTTAACCCCTAACACTCCAAAATAAGTACCAAGTGTTGATTTGGCATAAATGCACTGGTCCCTTTAACACTCTATAGAGTGAATTGCACCGTAGGGCTAGAATGCTCCCACCAATAGCATATACGAATCCTATGGCATGTCAACTCTACCCTGACTATGTCTAGCATCGTTTAATAGGACGATTACGAAAATTAATATAGTAGTTACAAGTAATATAGTTTGTATTATCAAATCACCATATATCATTTTTCTCATAATCATTCTCTAACATAAATTGCATAAACACATATTATGCCACTTACTTCTCATCAAGATAGCATAATAATCAAACATCACAATATCGTAGTGGATTTTGTATATACTTACCTATCAATTTACCATTTATACTACCATTTATACTAAAATCTGACATGGAATAGTCAAACACATTCATCGTGCCATTATCACTACAATTCAATAAGCTTAGCTACTTAATTAAATTCACAAAAAAGAAAATTTTTTTATGAAAGTACAAATCGATATCGCTAATCCTCGACGGCTTTAGCATTCCCTTTATCTATTGACAGACCAACTTCATCTTTAACTACGTACAACAAATCTGATTGTAAACATGATATTAGTTTCACACAATCACAAGGAAACACATCAATTGAACATAAATTACATCTTATTTAGTTTAGTCCCTATAAGCCTTAATAGTCAAAATGTTCGTATCTTTCGATATTTAATATCAAATCAAAATCCAATTTCATATTCTTTCATTAAAAACCCCAAGCTTTCAATCTATAACATATTTTTTAACAGCTTACATTGTATTCAATTTAGTTCCTAATGCCATAAAATTAACTATCAAGCTTAGTTAAATTTCTAATCAAATCCAACACTTTTCACCACTTTCTAACTTAGTCCTAACATATTCTGAACTCATAATTCATAAATTTATCTCTACCAAGTTTAATCTCATCAATTATCCATTAATAGCAACTTGTGTTTAACTTAGCAATTTGGAAATCTAAAACATGGGTATGTGAGACTAAGCTTAGATGATCAAATATATGTAAAAATCACAAAGAAAAGGCTTAATTGCCTTATTCAATTTGATGCCCGAATGGTTGTGGAAACTTAGAATTTCTTTCTTTCTTTTTCTTAAACTTGGATGACAATTTGGGAAAGAAGAATGAATATTCTCTTCTCTCTCCCACTCACTTGTTATATATACTTGGATTAATAGAATAATTAAACTTAAATAAGACACTAATCTTGATTAACTAAATGAATTATCATTATTTATTTTACATAGTGGAAATGGATTGAGTGGATTGTTCCATCCACTAACTCATGAAACATTAATGGTTAAATAATCATTATATCTTTTGCATAATTACTAATTACACCCTCAAGCATTTTTTAAATTAAAACTTAACTACAATTGCACTTTTGCAATTTAGTCCTTGTACTATAATTAACGACTTCCTCGATTTAATAATTCGATAATTCTATAATATATTATTGTACTAAATACATAAGCTCTTCTATCCATCATTTTACTGACTCGATTTATGGAATTCGACTTTGAAATCGCATTTTTTAATACTAGTCAAAATTGGGTCATTACACTACTAATGCCACTATATATCGAAGAACTATTGGTACACTCCAATATCTTTCATTTACAAGACTTTATATTTGTCTGATGTGAACAAACTTTCTTAGTTTGTGCATGCTCCATCATTCATACATTGGAAAGCAATGAAACACACTCTTTGATACTTGAAACAAACCTCCAGCTATGGTTTTCGATTCATTCGTCATTTGGATCCAAATCTTTATATGTGCTTAGATGCAGATTGGGCAAGTAATCATACTAATCGTAATTCAACAACTGGTTTTATTCTTTATTTTGGTCCAAACCTAATAAGTTGGTCCTCAAAGAAACAACCTACCATTGCCCAGTCCTCCACTAAAGCTAAATATTGAGAAATCACAATTGTTACCTCTAAAACTCTTTGTTATGAAATTGACAAAAGAGCTCAACTTTCCACTATCTCATCCTCTGAAAACATTTTGTGGCAATCAAGGTGCAATATCTCACAGTCAAAACCTAGTTTTGCATAGCAAAATAAAACATTTTAAGGTGGATTTACATTTCATTCATGATCATGTTCAAAAAAAAATTTGGATGCCACCCACATTTCTACGACTGATCAAATTGATGACACATTTACCAAAGCACTACCTAAAATTGCCATCATGCATAACTTCAACAAGCTAGGTGTTGCTCTACAACCTCAAACTTGAGGGGGCATACTGGCTAACCAAGTAGTGTGGCACCTAGACTTCTTTTTAAAATTTGAATTTATTTAAAGTAAATTCTCTTATTTAGAAGCTTTGTTAATAGTTTATGTGTATAAATAAATGCTCATTTCATGAGTAAAACACAACTCACTTTCATCTTTTTCATAAGCTTCTTTATTTCTTTATTAATACTATTTGTGAATTTTTTATTCCACTGGTAGTGAATTGAATGTATATATATTGAGGATAGTTAAAGGCATATTAATTACATCTTTGAGGATTAATTTTAGGTAGGGATAGCATCTCTCATCCTTGACCTTGATTTTATTTAAAATTTTAATATTTGAATTCAATCAAAAAAAATCTCTAACTTTTAGTCGATTCTTTTTAAAACATTAAATAATTTTAATATTTTAATTCTTACAAAATTAAATAAAATATACATCATAAAATCAAATGAAAATTAAAAATGCCTAACTAAACTATATTTTAAAAGTTAAAATGTTATAAAATTTTACAAAAGCTAAAAATGATTAAAATATATAAAAATTAGTTATAAAATTACAAAAGGGGTATTAGGGTAAAAAAATTTTGGGCATGGTAGTGCTAATTTCATCAAAATCTGTCCCCAACCTAAACCCGAAAAAACATATTTGAAAACCCTCCCATCCTTGCCTCAAACTTAACATTTAGGGGTAAAAAATCCATCCTTATAAGTCAAATCTGGGTTTTTTGTCCTCCTTAATTTTAAGTTAAAAATTTCAAATTATTTTATTGAAGTAGCTTTTAGAATGAAATACAAATCTTAATTTTTATTATACACTTCAAACATCATAAAGCATAATTTATTTGGATGAGAAACATTTCATCCCCTTCAAACATCATAAAGCATAATTTATTTGGACAAGAAACATTTCATTCTTTTTAACCAATTAGTATCAATTGTATTCAAATGAAACCACTATTCAATGTACAAACTTCTAATCAAGAAAAATAGTCAAGCTATACTGAAAATTTACATAGGGCAATGAGATATTACAACTTCATAATTAGACTAGACAAATGCTATCACTTCAATGAGGACACGGAAGATCATCCTTATTGAGAATGAGCGTCATCGAGGATGGACGTTTGTTAACCTAGCCTTCAAGCTCTAATCTATCCTTGTAGCATTTTACTAGCAAATGAACAACTTTTTTAGAAAAATCTTCTGACAAGAGAAATACAAACTTGTGCACATTTCTTCTTCAAGCAATCAAAGTTATCCAAAATAGGACTAATACTCTATTTTCTATTAGAAAGCTACTTTTTAAATTCCTCCACTATCATGTTAGAATTACATCCCAATAACAGATGTTAAAAACAATTTCGTATAGCAATGCATCTTCCACATAAACCTATTTCTTTCTTCAATCATCACTGCCTTCAAAACATACCTTTCCACAACCCAATGTCCCCTCTTTTGATAGGCTTTTTGTATGCACCATCACAATTAATTTTGACCTACCTTTCCTTAGGCAGAGATCAACTTACTTGATCCACCCTAGCAGCCTTAGTTGCCTAAACCTGATTTTAGGTGCTTTCTCTTTCATATTCAAGATTTCATTCATGGACTTCTTAAGCCTACTTATAGTTCCAATTACATTCAATTCTTTAGTAACATGAACAAATTCACACCTCCCTTACCCTATGTACAAGCAAACTATAGCCATATTAATTTTATCACATATTATTGCTCTTTACTGTTGGTATTATAAAATGCACCATATTATCCTTCACAACCCTTAATCCATGTCATCCTTCAAACCAAACACCACTTGTAGGATCACACCTCAAAATCATATGCTCAACATCTTTTTCTTCTTCTATATTGCAAATTGGGCAAATAAAACTATTAGATATTTTTGTTTTGAAGAGCTCATTAATAGTAAGAGAGTTAGTGCACAACCTCCAAACAATGTGCTTGATTTTGTTAGGCATATTAAGACTCCACAATATCCTCCATATCATTCTATCAACCAACTCAAAATTAGAATGACCTGGTTCCACCTTGTCTAGTATTTTCTTTTTCATAATCAAAATTTATAACCTCATCTAACACTCACCTAATCAATTTATTAATCAATAGCTCATTGAGTTCATGTTGGCTATTATATATTAATTTAGATAATGTGGAAGAGTTGTTAATATAAAGGTAGTTTGCTTTTTTAATTTGCTTAAAAGTACTTAATTGATATTTGGACTTTTTTTTTACCTAATTGGTACTTGGAACTTGTATTTTGTCACTCAGGTTGGTACCTCCACATTAACGCTGTTAGTTTGTGCTGACATGGTATTGATGGCCAATCCTATAGTGGCACGTGGTAGCCTCTCAATATGACATGTGGATGACATAAACTAAAATAAATTAAAATCAATAAAAATATAAATTAATTTAAAAAGTATAATATTTTGGACAAGTTCAGGTACCAATTAGGTATTTTTAGACAAGTTCAATAGGCAAACTACATGTTAACCCTCAAAAAATTAACGTTGTTAACAAATTGGGTAATGTGTACGACAGAATATAAATTCAGGTACCAATTAAGTCTTCGTTTGTTTCACTGAAAATGGCTTCTAGAAAATGATTTGTGGAAAATGACTAATGACTTACAGCTAATATTTTTTGGTGTTTGGATGAATTTGTGTAAAATATTTTCTGTTGTATGACAAATTTCCTGAAAATATTTCATAAAAATTATTTTCAATGAAACAAACGTACATTTGAGATTTATTATAAGTAGTGAATTGATTACAAAGTCATGTTAAGGTGAAATTATAGTAAATAATGAATCTTCATGATGTTAAGGATTAAATTGTAAACTTTATGAAATATATAATTGAAACAAGAAAAGTTACATGCACGAAAATTTGTTATGTAAAATAAGATATTATAATGAATTATTTGATTAAAGTGCTTATATGGTGAAAAAATTACATGGAAATAGGTACTAAATTGAAAAAAGTAAAAAAAAAGTTTAACTGTGAAACAATTTAATATGTGAATAAGGAAATTATGATAAAAGTTTAAATAAAAGTTTAATGAATGTGTTATGAGACGATGAAATATGCATAAAGTATTGTAAAAGTGAAATTGTGGAAAAATATGGATTTTTTATGATGGCAAGGACTAATTGTAACTTGAGAAAATATGTGGATGAAATAATAGAAGTGAAATACATAGAAATTTGATATGTGAAACAAGATACTGAAATAAATTATGTGATTAAAGTGTAACAAGAAAGAAAATTGGTTTAATATGATTAATTAGTGAATGTTGAACTTTTATGACAAAAATGGGCTAAATTGAAAATTTATGAAAGTTTATAAGAAAATATTTGATAAGTGAAAAATGTAGTAGAGAGTGTAACATCCCGATGCTTTGACCCGATGCTCGGGTCAAGTATGGAGGTATTATAGTGAATAGAGCCTTATCAGTTTGAAAAATGTCTTATGGAAAAAAAAATTAGTAAGACATTTTACAGGAATATAAAAAACTTTTTAGATATCATTTAAGTACTTTTGGACAAATTCAAAAAATAAAATACATATTATCGTTAATATAATTATAGGTGGTTTATAAATATGATTTGATTTTTTTATAAAAATGTGCCTTACTAAAAACAATTACTCTTCAAAGGCAAAAAGTAATAAATAAATAAATAATGCACAGTCATTGATTAATAAATATGATTGAATTTGATGTACTATACTCCATCGCATAGAGACATGGGAAGTTTAAATATTGGACAAAAGCATAGAGACATGATGCATGTACTCCATTGGAATGGAAAGTTCAAAGAACATGCCCCCACCCAATTGCTCGTGACCTTTGCCAAAGCTTTGGCTGCTGTCTAGTGGCTTGTAGTGTCAAAGCACTTTATTTGTTGGCCTATCTATTTCTGTCATGTTTTCACTTTGAAACACTTTGTTTTAAAGCTTTCAATATTAATGGCAGCTATTTGACATTCGCTACATCGTTAAAACCTTTTATAGATTTTATAAATACTTAATCATAAATTTAGTTATTAACAATTACATGTTTTGTTAAAATAGTCTAAATTGTATTTTTGAGTATTTTTTTATCATCAATCTTTATTCTTTTTTTCAAATTAACTTTTTAATAGATTTGATGAAAGTACTGTTAAAAAAATTAACAGAATGACATGGAATTTTATATATGAAATATTTTTAATAAAATCTAATTTATTTCTTAGATAACCTAACATAGTAATTACATTAGAAAATAAAAAAAATAAGTAAATCATGAAGTTAAAAAAATAAATCTTAATTTAAAAAAATAAACGTAATTATCTAAAAAAAGTTTCAAAATGAATGCACACATTCAGTATTTCAGTTTGATTTATTAATTATCTTTTTGAAACCTTTTAGTAAACAAATGTATGAATTCATTTTGAAACCTTTTTCTAGATAATACGTTTATTTTCTTTAAATTAAAATTTATTTTTTTTAATTTCATGTATGATTTATTTATTTTATTATTTTTCACATGTAATTATCTTATTGGGTTACCTATGTAATAAATTACACTTTATTAAAAATATTCCACATCATCCCCCCTAATTTTTTTAACGGTACTTTCATCAAATCTTTTAGAAAAAACAGTTTGAAAAAAAAAACAAATATTGAGGGCCAAAAAAGGCTCAAAAATACAATTAGAACTATATTAACAAAACATGTAAACGTTAGTGGCCAAATTTATCATTAAGCCTTTTATAAAAGACATTATGACCTACAAAATAAACACAAACTTTTAAAGGTTAGTTGTCACATCTCAAAATTTGGGTTAGAAAAAATTAAGTTAGTAAACTAGAAGTTTTCTTGTTCCAGCTTTTAAAGTTATGTTTCAGCAATTATGGAAAAAAGGAGTTATTGGTTCTTGTGGTTAAGAGTTAGTGAGTTCATCTTTGGAACACAAGTTCGGTTCCCTCGCATCATTCTTATTCAGTTGAGCTTTGAGTGCCGCCCCAAGCATTGTGTCTCTCTCCATTGTTGTGTCATCACTTTGCCTATTATTTTTGCTGCCATTTTTCCAACCATATTACTAATATTTTTAATCATCAAGCCCTAAAACCCTCCTTTGTGTCTCCCAAAATTAGCCTCTTCTTGATGCCATTAGACCTCCATTGTCGCCCTTCTCCTCCACTCATAATGGTGCCTGTTTGTTCCATTTTCCCTCTCCTTTCTTTTTCTTCTGTTGTCAATTATTGCTGATGTTTTTACAGCCAATTTATTACTGTTTCCAGCCTCTAAAAGTCATCCCCATTGCTGCCGAAAATCCTTCCTTATGCCAATCCTAAATCGATCCCTTTGTTGCTGCCGTTGGAAGCGTTGCTACCCTTGGAGCACCATTGTTTTGGCTGTTGTTTTTCTTTCCATTTGTTGCACATCCTTCTTGTCATTTTTGTCATTTTTTCTTTGTTTAGACAGCCCATCACCTTGTTGTTTTAGTGCGCTTTCGATTTCGTTTAAATCATCGTCACAGATCTAGTCTTCGAGAAGCGTAAGTGTTATTTTTCGGTTAAATATTGTGTCATTTTTCTCCTCTATTATGTTATATTTTGGCCGATTTTCATTAGCTTCATATGAGTTTTATGATTTTTATGTTGAAGGATCAAATCTAAACTCCTCTGGTCAGCAATGACGACAAACCTCATTCACATTTTGGTTTAGTAGCGAAAAAGTGTAAGTTGATCTACCGAAGTTGGATCCAAAGTGTCGCTTATGTTGTATTGATTGGCCGAACCCCATAAAGGTGTTTTAGGCTGATTCTAACCTTGACTTGTCCATGTGTGTGTTTAAATTCGTTCGTTTTGAGTCGTGGGAAATTGCGGATTCACAATTGGCGCTGCGGACTTGCGTAATTTAGGTGTGGGACTTAGTTAAATGCAAATTATGTATGTGAGTACTTCTTGTCTGATTTGGCCAAATGTTAAAGGCCCTATTTATGATCGCCTGAATGTGAAATTGTCATATGTGATTGGCAGATGGTTTGTCATTATTAAGGTTGATCATTTGTGTTTGTGACATGCACTGCATTGTATATTATGAAAGTTGTTAATATTCATTAGATGCGCGTATAACATGAAACTCTCTGTGGCACTGCTTGAATTGAATATTAAATATGCCCTGACTGTATTGTACGTTGTCTGTTTGTTACATACAATTGATGCCATTGATTGATTGATTAAAAGTGTGCAAGTCATACACTGAAATTGTTATCGAAAGCACGTTAAACATGCCATTATTCTGCACTATAACTATTTTTGACATGTACGATTGTGTTTCAGTCATGGCATATCATATTTCATTGCATGAGAATTGGGATTGATGGATGACAGAAGAGTTTTATGGAGTTTTTGTAGCATTTAAAGTCCGCAATATTGTTGTTAGTGCACTGCATCGGAGTATTGTAGGATGTATTGGATATTGGTGGCTTGACCACATCATTGATAGCATCATCTGCATCTTATTGGCAACTTGTTTGCATTATTGGTGGTTTACCGCAATTTGTTATTAACAATTTATCTGCATATCTGGTCGCTCGTCTACATTACCGATAGCTTGTCTACAAACTATTATTAGTGGTTTATCCACACTAAGCTATAGCTCCTAACTATTTTGGTGAATTAGTAGACGGGTTCTGAGGAACTCGTTGTGTGTAGCTGATGGATGGGTAAAACCTTATTGTATTGTCATTCTTGAGTATGCTTATGCATAACGATTGAAGGAATCATGATTTTGTGAATTCTGTGGACTACTTTGATTACTGATAATCTCTTAGCTTTTGTTCTCAATTGTTAAATGAGCTTCTTGCATGATTTGTAAGTTTTACATACTTTGTTTGTCTTTGATTAAGACTCACACTGACTTTTTAAGCTCATCTTGTTAGTTTTACATTTTTTAGGTAGTCCGCAAGGTTAAGGCTCAAATTCAGCAATTTGGAGGTCTCATCTCAATTTTTATTAAATCATTTTTTTATTTTTTATTTAATTGGTTTGTAATAATTAATTTTTATGAATTATGGCATGAGTTTAGATTTTGGGATATATTTAGTTATCGCATGCATGAACGTTAAGAATTGGATAAGTTAAATAACTGACTATATTAATAATTGGTCATTAAAGTTAGTAATTATGGTTTTATTAACAAATTGTGAACACTGATTTTTCCACTACAAAACTGGATTTTTGGAAACTTTGAATAACAAATAATGGTTAAATATGTAATATGTTTTTATATTTAATGTGAATTTTTAATTGGAATTTTAATTGAATTTGGCAAAAAGAAATGCCCACTGTGATTTTTCGAAAAATGAGCGAATACTTTGAAAATAAGTTTATGAGAGTTCACTTGATTCTTCTAGGCCATTTCGACAGCCGATGTGACCTTCAAAATCTGGTCATAACTTTTGGGCCAGGCTGGGGAGGTTATATTAATTTCATTGGTGATTTTAAATTATTTGTTATCTTAATTTGTTTATGTGCTCAAAATGAAAATTTAATGGAAGTGTTAGTATGTATTGGTCACTACGATTTAACATCACAAAAAACTATGCAAACAAAATAGAAATAACACAGAGGTTTGTTTACGCAGTTTGATTTCCCTACGTCTATAGAGCCTAGCTCAGTGAGTAATTTCACTATCTTATCACAAATACAACAAGTGAATTATACTCTATCACTCCCCAAGTATTGAGATCTCACCTTTGTACCTAAAGACTAGAACACTCACCTCCAAATCCTTCCCTTAAAAACTTAGGCAGCAAACACTTCACCAACATTTTGCACTCTCTTACAAAAACGCTCCTCAATGAACAAATTAGAATGCACTCAATAAGCTCTCATCACATAACCTAGACAAGCCTCAAAGGATATATCAATTTTGGCTTGCTAACATAGAATCTAGTTGAATACAAAGTAACTCATTAAAAATAACTAATACATCAAGAATAATCAAAACAAAATCACTTGAAGATATGCTCTCTAAAATCAACAGCACTATCTCAATCAAGTCTTCACATTCAAAGGATTTAATTGATTCACTCGAATCCAATCTTCAAACTTCAAGTATTGGTTTCCTTAGATAGACCAAAGTATCTTGAAAATAATAGCACATAACCAAGTTCAAAGAACCAAATAAAGCAAGTTTTAAACCACTTCAGTGATAGTCTGCAATTGACACTACCAAGTGCTACTCAACTATTTTTCTCTCATTTTGCCTCAACAGAAATTTAAATCAATTGTTTTAATTTTTGAAATGTTTCTATTTTATTCAAAAATAAGGTGTTGTTTCAATAAGATTTTTCTATTAGTTTAATCTTCATCAATTTAAATGTAAAATTTAGATCTTAATTTATAATTTAATCCATAACTTAGAAATTTATGCCAACTTTAAATATTAAATTTATTAAATATCATCATTTAAAAATAAATATATAAAGAAATTCAATTTAAAGTTTTTTTTATCACTATTTTAATTATAGAGTTTTTATTTGGGTAATTTAATGATTCCAATTGAATTAATTTCATATTCTAGTCACTTAAACAAGAATGACTAAATTAATAAAAAAAATATAACCAAAAACATGCAAAAACTTGATTATCCAAATAGTATACCTTTCTTTTATTATTATTTATAAAAGGGAAATTTAGATAAAAGAAAGAAAGTGGGAGGAAATGAGTTCATAAGTCTAGGATTTGGCTCCCGAGTTTGGTTGGGTTGTATCATGTCTTTTAGATTTTTTGAATTGTTTATAAAAATTTTATTTGATTCAGCATGATTCTGGATTGTTTCATATTAATTTTAGATTTTGAGGTTTAATTTGGACTTTATTTTGATCAAATGGGGTTGTTTTATAATTTTTGAATATTAATTGATAAATTTTAAAAATTTTCATAAATATTTCTATAAAAACCATAAAATTTTAAGTAAATAAAAAATAATCAATAACTATTATGTAATATATTGAAAAATATTTTTTTTATAAAATACTGTTATGTTACTTTTATTATTTTAAATATAAAACATTTATCTTTTTATAATTAAAAATAAAATTTAATTATAAAATAAATAAAGAATAGAAAGCAGTTTTTTAATTTATAAAATATAACCACCCAAATAGTATCATTTCAGATCGATTTTTAATCTCTAGTATTTTCTAAATCCACCCCCAGGACTTGAAAAACTGTGAAGGCGGTCTAGTTCATACTTGGGTCAAGGCAGTTGATTTAACAAAACGACTTTATTGCCATTTAAGCATTTGGGGTAGAGTAGCTTACTTTCTTTTTGTACCATCCCTTTCTTTTAACTTTTCTTTATCCCTACAGGAACAGAAAAGATCCATACCATATTGTGGAAAAGGAAAAGGCCTTTCTAATGCCTCCAAGGGCCTTGCATCTCATATTTTTTCTTTTCTTAATTAACCATAATGACACCAGTTTTATTATCAAATTTGTTGCCAAATTATTTCTTTATGCAAACTAAGATGATGAATCAGAAAACTGAGTCACCAGATCAATGCATGCAGTGATTGTTGTAATACTTGAAATTCTGATTTGAGAAACCCGACATTGGTGTAAATGTGATATATATATACACAGGCTGATTGTGTTAATACGTTGGTTAAATACTACAATGAAGCGAAACGAGCAGTTTGCTTGAGCAATGAAGAAGATGATGCTCGATCTAAGAGGGATGCAAATAGAGCTTCACAAAACAAGGGGAAAAATGGAGGTTAAGTCTAAAACAAGGGGAGGTGGAAAAATGTTGCATGTGTTTTGATCCTTTCTCGATACAAAATGCATCAGTCATCGTGTTCTTTTGCTGCCATGCTTATCACACGACTTGTTTGATGGATTCTACTGAAACTAATAGCACCAACAAAAAAGGGACTGGAGTCACCTCTGAGGGGTTATATGAGTACGAGTACGATGAGGAGGATGACAATGGTAGCGAGGCCAGAGGTCCTCGGATGCGATGTATTCTATGTACTACAGTTACGAGTTAAATTTGGTTTGCATGCCTTTATATGTGCGTGTGGTGTTTGGGTGTGCGTGCTTTTTGCTCGCAAATTTTTTTCCGGTCGTGGTTTAGGTTTTGCTTACCTTGTGCTCCTGCCTGTTGACATTCATGATTCTTTCTTTCTTTCTTTTGCCCCCTTCTTCTTATTCTCTTGAAGGCTGTTGTGCCTCAATCAGTGGCAACTTTTGTATTAGACAGATTCTCATCCATGTAACTATTGGAAAGTGTAATTAATCCTTTTTGGCGGTTGATGGTTTATGTAGTGTATCTTGCACTCTAAACAAAGTTTTCAATGACATAATATGCTATGATTTGCAGCGAGAGCTTGACCACTATCACAATCCGTTTTTCATACACTGAGAAAGTTGTGGATAAAAAGATCATTGTTGGCACGAGTTGGATCAAAGCTTAGGGTAATTTTTTATTATTTTGGTTGACTTTTGTTGATACATCTTTGCTTCTCGCTTTAAAGGTCTGCTTCTATAGCTAGAGGTATTTATGTCATTAATTACTATTAGTATATGAACCTTATTCATGGTTGGGACGTATATCATCGTTAGAATACTTGGAAAAAAGTTGATGATATGATTATATATTAAAGGAGAATTGAGTATACCTTATGTATATTTGTATTCAATATTTATTTTATAGTGTTATTTTTGTCATTGACTAACTCTTTCGCTCCGGCTTCTCTTTGAAAAGATAGACGGTTGATAAAATATGTGCTTCATTCTCATAAACGGGATCAAACTTCTAAACACATTGTTAAGAAATAAAGTGAACAATCTCCACACCTCGACTCCTTATTACCATACGTGTTTTAGCTGTACTTTGCATCTGGGATCTTTAATTAGGAACATGAAAATAGAGAATACCAAGTATAGCATGCATTTAGGGTAAAATGGGCGCTGCTAAAGCATTAATGATTAGTGAAGCTCAGTTGATATTGGATTCATCGATGCCTGAAAGTTCCTCCGAAAAGGAAAGAGTGAGAAATCTTATAATCACATCACATCCCTTTCTTAACTTGTTGTTGTTGGATTGTCAACAGTACCTTTTTCTTAAAGTGTAGGTGTTTAGCCAGCATTGTGGAGACTTGGATTCCATTTGTGTTAGAGTTAAGCATCCATTTGAACCCAACTGCAGCTGAGCATTAAAAAAAGGGAGAACCAGTTAAGCCCTTGAGCAAGAGGGAAATAGCAACTTTATACATTGGTATTCTGGACTGGGCTTGGGATTACCCTTAGATTCTAAAGGGTGACTACAGTCTTCGTGAGTAATATCACATCGTCCTTTTGGGAGGTTCAGAAGGATTGTCGATATCTTTATCCTTGTAAAAAGGAGTAGGTTGGGGAAGAGAAAGGGTTTGGTTCAATTTGAGTTTTTTTTCCAGGTAAACAGAGCAGTGATAAACCTTAATGGCCATAAACACAGAGTTCAAGGTTACTAACTAGGCCTATTGATGATGGGCCATCAGACCCAAAGAAAACCATATTGGAATTGAGGTTTGAATCCAAGTCGATTACTAGATTCAAAACTGCAGAAATGGTTGGCAGTGAAGAAGGTGAGAACATTAGTCGAAATTGAATCTGGGGATAGATATATATATTATTGGAATTAGCTGAGATTGAGTTTGGCAAATAATGGGTAGGGAGGCGGAACAAAAAGGAATTTCCAGAAACGGCTTGTTTATCTTATTCTATTTTACTGAGCTTTCTTTCTTATCCTGATTTTTGCTCACTTGCCATTTTACTCTTAGGAATTACTTGTGTTATGCATGCTTTCTTATTGATTTTTTTTATTTGTTGCTTCTGTGAGCATTAGTTGTTTTTTTTTTTTTTTTGTATTCATGTTAAAATTGGGTCAAATCAACTGATTGAATCGATCAGATTAGAAATCGACATACTTGAAAGTTCAACTATCCCACCAAACCAAAAAATATTCAGAGCACTAATAACCAATTGAATCAGGTAAAGAAACCAAGTTCATCAAGCTTCATCTTCCTATGCTGCTTTCATCAGGCTCCAAAAATTTATATATTATTATTAATTTAAAATTAGGATTAAATTGAAATAATTTATAATGTTGAGGGTTAATTCTTTTAAAATTATGATCAAATTGACGTAATATGTAAAAATTAAGGTCTAAATTATGTCAAACGCTTAACAAGAATAGACCAAAAACGAATTTGATTAGTTAGGTAATTATTTTGAAAATTTTAAAAGTTAAGCAACTAAGAAAAAACTTAAACATGGTTAGAATGACTTATAATGTGATTTACCAAAAATTTATACAGAAGCTTCTATGCTATACAAAATTCATGCATACGCACATATGACGACATAAGGATTATAAATTAAGAGAAAATAAAAGTTGAAAAAATACACGCAATTTCATATACATATTCTGAAGCTGCTATCACAGGATAAATTTTACAATGATTCTGGTCCCCTCCGGCCCTCCCCCATCATTTCATCATCTCGCTCGTGAATGAGATAAATGGAGACAATCAAGTATAAACCCAAAACCATTTCGCTGAAAAAGATTGTGTGCTTCAAAGAATATACTTTCAAGTTTTCTACGTAAGCAACCCAATGTAAACATAATTCCATTTTATATATTTGTATAATTTTTTAAATGATTTATAATTTAATTTAGCTATAAATTATATAAAATTTTAAATCAATTGGACATTTTTGGATATTATTATTTTTAATATATACTTATGGTTGAAATTTCTTTTATCGAATAAATAGTTATAGCTTTATAACTTTTTTAAAACTCGACTTATATAATCTAAGTTTAATAAAATATGAAATATAAAAATAAAGTAAAATAAATATAAATGTATAAAAAGTTTTGCAATTATGTAAAACTAAGTTAATTTTACACTAATGAAAGTTAATTCCTCTTCCGTATAATACGCATATTACGCATGCAGATGAGCAATAGTTGGGATTGTGGGCATGAAATGAGATACGCGTCCTCGTAGCTAGCGTTGTTGGGAAGGAATTATAAAAGTTTGTCCACCATAAAATTACCAAATCATCAGCTTCCTTTATTTCAACTTTTTTTTTAAAGTTAAAAGCAAAGCATCATGATGGTGGTTATCAATATACAAAAATCATAAAAAAGAATTTTAATTTTGTTATGCCCCTACTCAAAAAGGACACATGGCACCTTAAGGAGACATTTGAGAGACTTCATGGATGGCCTTCTACTTATTTTCTGACCTACAACACTTGGTATATTTTTCACCTAAGTATCCGGACAATCCTTCACTGCCTGGCTAGTCACTGGGTGACCTAACACCCAAACGTCTCATCCTCCAAGCCACCCGCTTTTAGTGGGTGCACACTCATCTTTAGGAGGGGACCATCGAAGGGCCACTAAACGTAACAATCTTATACTACTTCAGCCAAGGGAATGCCAAAGAGGTCCAACGGCCTTGCCACCAGGCCGATCACATGATCACCATGTTCCATATTTGTCGGTGACATGGTCTCAATGAATACAAGACCTCCTCATCTATAAATACCATGATGAAAAAGGGATTGAACTTTAAGCCTTTCAATAACCTTAAGCACTCCCAGCACTTAGTACCCTCAAGCCTCCTTGCCTTACCTCCTTTCTCCGACTCTCCACCAGTTTAGGTGACACTACCCTCCTTGCTCCACCACCTTCTCCTACTTGTCTACTCCCTTGTTGACACTTATATCAACAAATTTATATAAAATTGCAATGTGTATTTTATAGGTCTAATCCTGAATTTCATCTTTTTTTATGAAAATCCAAAAGTTAGTTCTTTTACATTAATTTGTTAGAATTTGGATATTGTACTTTGCGAAACATGAGAAGTTAATCAAATTGGATAACATTGTCAAACCTTCTAGTTAAATCACTAACTTGAAAATAAGCAATTCAATAATTTATATGCAAAAAATTAAAAAAAAAATCAATATTTCAACAATTTATATACATGTTATACCCTTATGCCTAGTCACCTCCCATGCCCACTTGAATACCTCTTTCACATAACCATGCCATGGCATTGCAGATGCGTTTATGAAAAAAATATTACCAGGATACCGCCAAGGGTAACTATTACAACAAATCGAATCTCATTAATATTTCCAACTTCCCATGCTCACCAATCCCTAAGGTGGTCACATCCGACTCAAAACCTAATCTAGGCCTAAGTTGGACTGTAATACCCCTCACCCGTCCCAATGATCGGTACAAATGGGGGATGCCAACAGAGCATGTACAAGTAAAAAATCTCAAATTTATTTAAGATTTAAAAGTTTAGAATATTTTTATAAAATAATTAAAATATGTTTTAAACAAATTGAAAATTTTAAAAATAATTTAAAATTATTTAGAATTGGTTTGGAGTTTACTAGAACTCAAAACGGTCCCTAAAAGGTCAAAATGACTTAAAAGAGTGTAGGACTAAAATAAGCCGTGAAGTCGCAACATTGGGACATACGAAGTCGCGATGTGACTTGCTATGTGGTGATGTCATGATGTTGGTCCCCGAAGTCATGACGTCACTCACTGAGTGTTACCAAAACACTTCAACATCACTGTAAAGCATATCCCAAACCTTACCATATCATTGCAACATAATAATGTCATTAAAAATCAAAACTTAAACTCATTTAAGCTTAGTAACTTAGCATGAACACATCCAAAATAAAAGATGCATATTTTGTTTAAGAAAAACAAAAAAACGGCTCAAGTTCATCATTTAACTTTACAATTGTTGACTAATCTAAGTCTTTGTATACATCTCAATAATCCAATACAAATGGTATTTAAACACTTCAATTACAACTTTAAAAGCTAAATGGATGATGCAATGCTCCAAATCCAACTATAACACTCCATACCCAACCCGATCGCCAGGTCCAAGCTACGGGATGCCACATTCGTTGCTGGAGCAACTACAATCAAATACAATTCAATTTCATAGCTAAGACATATTATTTAGTTCAAAACATCATTACAATATAATATATAATCATATCTTAGTCGTATACGAGTTTATGAAAGCTCTTTTAATAACTCAAGATCGAATTAGGACTAAAATGTAAAAATTTCAAACTATCGAGTTGACGTTGCGACTTTGGGGGTTTAAGGTCGTGATGCAACTCACCAACTTGTCCTCGTTGTGACATTGCGAGCTTGACGTCGCGACGTCACTCACTGTTTCCAAAAAGGTCCATATGGTACCAATTCAGAACACTTAAAACAATTGCATATTTGATTCATTTCAACTAATATGCCAGCTCCAGTCACACAAAATAAGCCATATCCCAAGTTTAATTTAACATTTACAATCAAAACTTCTAAATTGACCATTTACCATATCAAGCTGACTCAAAACCTAGGTACATGTCGTTTATTGAAGACAAAAGGGACTATACAAACATTGCTAAGTTGAAGGCTGCATATTGGATGTTGATTCACTTCTTGGAACTTTGAGATCCACCTATACTTGCGCAGGGAATAAATGAATCATACGCTGAGCGGTAAAGCTTAGTGGTACTTTTATGATTTAAGACAGTATAACAATAGCTTTAACCTTATAAATACAACTCATTCATGATTCATTCGATTCAAATATATAGGGAAATTTTTTTGATAGTAGATTTTTTTATACATGCTAAAAAATGCTTATTTTTATTTATAATTCATTCTAATTCTTATATTAAATATTATATATGTTAGTGTAAGTTATAACTGCTTGCTACACCACCACGTGTAACTTAAGGAAAAGTTGATAGGACATATAACTTATCTTATCTGTTAGCATGTTTGACCAACATATCTTGATTATTTACTTATTTATTATTGGGGATTTTGAGTAGCAGATCACAATATTATAATTGGAAAGGAGAATGGATCAAGTAAGATTAGTTTTCATGAATCCTAGTGTATTCTACTTATTAAAGAGATAATGATTTTAATAAAGTCAAGCAAAGACTCTTTTGCAGACATTCAATGTGATCATGTTTCTTTATATGAAGATATGGCTTACTATAACATTTAGCACCAGAACTTGACAATTTTTCTCAATTTGGTGCCTAAGCTTTTTTTTTTTTTTGTCCAATTCAACACATGAACTTGATACTTTTTTCCTAATCTGGTACTTGAGTTTTTTTTTATCTAATTTGGTACCTAAACTTGACACTTTGTCTTAATTTGATACCTAAACTTTTTTATCCAATTTGGTACCTAAACTTGTCAAATGTTATGCAAAGTACCTTAAAACACCCAAGGTGTTAATTATTTTTATGAGCAACAAAAATAGCTAATGTATAACTGATATGTGGCAGATGACATCGAATTTAATGGCAAGAATGATTACATTTATTTGGATTTTCCTCTGTTCTGTTAAACAATATGCTCGAATTTTACTTTTCTTTGGAGTTGAGACTTCTTTGATTGTTAATAGTAGGAATGATTCAAGAGGGACTGCATACTTAAAACATGACATGGTATTCACAAAGCCCTCAATTCCATAAAAATCGTTAGTATTAAAGGAAATCCATGATCAAAACTTGTATTTTGACCTATGCTTAACAAATGGATGTTGAAGAAGAAAACAAGAGTTTTAAAAACCCAAAATAAAATAGATTCATTATATTAAATTTTAAAAAAATGAAATAAATTAAATAAATTAAATTGAAAGTAATTGAACATAAAAAAAAAGCAAAAAAAAAATCCGTGTAAGTTGTCACATGTTGATCATTCAATGGTTATTTTTGCTACCTCATTAAAAAATAACAATGTTAATATATTGGAGTAGTTTTAGCTTGACAAGTTTAGATACCAAATTGGACCCAAAAGGCTTAGGTACCAAATTAGGAAAAGTGTCAAGTTCAAGTGCGCTAAATTGGATAAAAAAGTTTAGGCATCATATTAGGAAAAAAGTGTGAAGTTTAAGTATCAAACTAAAAAAATAAAAAGAAAAGCTTAGGTACCAAATTAAGAAAATGTGTGCAACTTAGGTACAAATGTTATATTAAGCCATGAATATATGTGTTTTCCTTAGAAGACTACATCAAGAAGATCTTTGCCACTTTATTCCATGTTGGCCTATATCGAAGGCTATTTTTAGGAGATAATGATTAGCACCGATTGTACTTTATCAAGTCAATAAACATCTTAATTAAGTGAAGACTTGTAATTACTTTTATGCATGAGATTGAGAGAGTATTTATATGTTCTTGTGAGGAACTTGTTTTTAATACGAAGTTGTTGTAAGCAAGTTGTTTGTGTTGTTCAATTTGCAACTAAGCTTTCAAGGGAAAATGTCTTAGTCGGAGTGATCCAGATTATGTATAGGAGTGAGGTTGCAACTCAATGAGTGAGTTGGATTTAAATCACGTCTTGTAATTGTTGATTTATAGTGGATGATTACTTTTTGGGCAAGACGTAAGAAGTTCTCGAATGCCATGAACAATTTTTTGTGTTTATCTCTAATTTATATTAGTAGTTACTTCATCTCATTACAATTGAATAAATATCTGACGGACAAAATCTATGAACTTCAATATATATAAGACCAAAATCAATTATTCTAACAAATGCTTGTTGGGTTGAGTGATAAGGAACGCAATGCCCCTTAAATATAGTTTAAGCAGGGGATTAATTAGAAAGTTTTTTTGAAAGAGAGGGTTTGAATTATAGATTTTTGAAAGGGCTAAAATGTAATTTTATCACCATCTTATCATAAAAAATTACAATTTCTATAGGGATTAAATAATAAAAAATTTTCATTTTTGGAGGGACCAAAATTAAATTTTGAATTTTAAAGAGTCCAAATGCAATTTTACCATTTGATTAACGTAAATTTCAGTATTTTTGAAAGGGGCTAAATAAATAACTTTCCATTTTGGGGTCAAAACATATGCTTGCTCCCTAACGCCTAGAGGTGTTCATGGGTCGGGTCAGGTCGGGTCGAGTTCGGTTCGGGCCTAAGCATGATATTAACATGCTTTATGCTTGCCCAAGCCCGGTTTGATCGAATATATGGGCCTAAAATTTTCCCTAAACCCATCCATATTTGTAAAAGACTAACCCAAGCCTATTTTAGGCAGCCATATAATTTTTTAATTTTTAAAAAATATTTTTTATTTTATTTTAATATTTAATAATATTTATATTTTTTTATTTATTGAAAGTTTTAATATAGTTATCTTAACATTACTTTAATGTTTATATTAGAGTAGTATTATATATTTAGTACAAATTTATTTTTTTATGTGTTCTAAATTACATAATATATAAAAATAACATAATATAAAGTATTATAAACTTAAAAAGGGATCGAGTCGGACTAGGACCTTGAATGTTCAAATCTGAGCCCGACCCATATTTTAAACAGGCTTAATATTTTTGCCTAAACTTTCTTAAATTTCGAACAAACCTTTAAATCTATACGGATAACTTAACCCATGAACCGGTCTACTAGCACCACCTATAAATCTAAGGTTGGAGTCTTGTCAATATTTAAAAATTCAAGCCCATTCAATTTTAAATTTAATCAAATTGGATATAACTACCAAATACAAAACATCTCACATAAAAAAATCAATTACTATAACAAAAATATTCATACGAATAGTATTTTCCTTATTTTATATTTGCTATCTGGAGAGCGCATGAGAAGATGGTCAAATATTTCAACCAAAATGATGGTCTTGAGATTATTCAATTTCATAACAATTAATGCAGGAAGTAATTACTTTAATTACCACATCAATGAGCGTTACATCAAAGTTTTAATTTTGACATTTAAATCCAAACAATGAGAATCAATTCCCAAAACTGAAAAGGCCATTTTTTTTTTTTTGGGAGGGGGATAGTGGGAAAATGTTGGTAAAAATTTGGGAAGATATACTTGATCATGTAAAATATGTCCAAGTTTCTTTTTCTTTTTTCTTTTTTTTTGAAAAATATCTCTGAGTTAAGGAAAATCAAAGAAGAAATAGGTCCTATCGTTAAAAACAAAATAATATATTTCATCAATATTTATACGTTAAATTTTAAGTTTTTTTAATCATACCATTGGTTGAAGTGAAATTATAAAGAATGTTGTTTCATTGTTATAATAGTGTTTATTAAGGTAGATACTTAAATGCACAAGAGACATTTATAAATTTGGCGAATCACCTCTATCTTCAACCTCTTATTTAGTATTGAGTACATTAACAAGTCTTAATGGATAAAACTATGGTAGAGTCTCCTGTATTATGACTCAGATTGCGTTTGGCTCCATTTATTTAAAATGGGCAAATTAACCCTTTTTTTGTTAGATATAAGAAAAAATTGGTTCTTTCTATTAAAAAAATTATCCATTTCTACTATTAAAATTCGGTGTGTTTGACGGAATAACTAGATAGTTATACGTGAAATGTCACGAGTAGCTCATATTGATGTACAGGGACCAATTTTTAATAGGAGAAATGTATGAAAATTTTAACAGAAGGATTAGTTTGCTCTTTGATCTAACCTGCAGAGGCTAATTTGCTTATTGTTTGAGTAGGGGGCAAAATTTAATCTGACTCTTAGTACAATGACCTCAATGGTGCTTTTACTATCTCAGTACAAGCACTAAATTCAATTCAACCAATCCAAGGATTTTTGTGCCCTTAGTCTAGCATACTTTTAGCAAATTCTCTCAGCACTTTAACATCTCCTATTAAAGGTTATGGAACAAATCAAAGGTTGATAATAAGCTCTCAAATGTACCATTATAACGCTCCTAAGAGAATTGAAATGTGCTCTCTCAATTCCTACAAGAACAAAGGATTATACATGAATTACCCTCCTTGAAATGGGGTTTAAATTGTTGAAAGGTCAATCCTTATCATACAATATTAATCATATATTCTTTTCTATCAATCTCCTTTAATTAAGGAAAGTATAAATCTCGTTAGTATTAATATAACACCCCCAACCTGGCCTATGAGTTTTGGCTAAGTCAAAGGCATTACATTGATCATCGAGCCAGTACTCAGCCATCGTAGGAGCGACTCTAGTACCGCCCCTGAACAATTTGGCGTTGTTCACTTGGAGCCATTCAGTAACTGACCCTCAAACTCCAGGCACAGTGCGGGTCTCAGCGACCCTCTCCAGAACTCGCAACATCGCTTGGGATATGGGGTCGTCCTCAACTGGCGTAGTCTGAGACCCTATCTCAGTAGTGGGAGTACCAACGATCTCGTTGGTCTCCAAAACAGGTATGCTACCCGTGGAGGATGACTCAACTCGAGCTCCCCTACGACGCCCCTGTCGCCCACGCTACCCTCATCCATGACTTCCTTATGAACTCATACTTTTCAGTGTCTACAATGTCAAAAACGCATAGATCAATCCATATTCCTATAACAGTTCATTTCAGAATGCAAAATTAACCTACAGAATTAGTTATCACTGTACAATATGCACGTAACACATTAGAAGGGATACTTTTAGGCGACGTCGAAGACTCGGTCATTTACTGAGCTTAGTTATTTAGCTCAAGTCATAAAATACTTTATTTTTAAACACCTTGTATTAAACAAAGGCCCAATTACACAGTCCGAGTGTTGATGAACCTGCCTCTAATACCGCTAAATGTAACACTCTAAACCCGGCCTAGATGGGAAGGCTAAGTTTAGAATGTCACATTGTCTTACCAGAACACAGTCATACTTAAATCATTATTAAGTTATAAAAACATCCAATATCCGAAACAGAGTCAAATCTTAAAGTTAAAAAAACGAAGTTAAAACATAGATTCACATACACATATAAGTCCAATTGATGACCGAGGCCCACCTCCGTTGGCCGCTTATTCCTGAGAGTCCTTTTAAATTCATTCAAGTAGTTAGTGTGTTACAATGTAGAACTTAACTTAAATATACAAGCCTATGTATAAGAAATCAGATATTAATGATTATTCATATAACAATTCGGTTTCCTCAAACAGATCAACAACCTAAATGGATACAAACACAATAGTCCTGATACGTAGCAGATTAATACAGATACACGTATAGCACAAAAATGATTAAGTGCACATGACACACAGTACAGATACAAATGCAATTTCCTATTTTATCTGCTACACACCATCTCTACCCAACCTACACACCAATAAGTATATAATAAACATCCATCCCTACACACCTTATAGTGCCGGTGACACGTTGTAGTGTTTACAGTCTCACTACTAGATCAGATAATATCATGGGTGGTTTGACCATCAATTCATTACAGAGTACTTCCTTCAAACCAAACTCCTCCCCCATGCAGATACAGAGCATATGATAGATATCAATATGTATTTCAAATGCAGATACTATCACACGTTCCAGTATAACAGTGTATAAATAGAACTAGTTTATAGTTACAATAAAGTAGATCATACAACTTAATATATTGATACCTATCTTACAGACAGTCTACACTCATCCCGTACAATAATTACGGTATTACCAAAGTTGGCGATTTGAGCTCATACACCCAAACGGTGGCTGGTCTCACTCCACATGGCCTGGCACAAGGTTGTGTGGTCACTCATGTGCCCTATTTATCAATTAATGAGTCACGCGGCCTGGGCATGTGCCCGTGTGCTAGCCAATGTGCCTCACATGGCTCAGCACACGCCCGTGTTCCCTGCCTGTGTGACTCCAAATCTGAACTCAAGGAGTTACATAGCCTAGACAAACGTACATGTATATTGTCTATGTGACTCCAAATCCTAACTTAAGAAGTTACATGGCCTGGACACACGCTCGTATGTCTTGCCTGTGTGACCCTGCACATCGCTTCTTACACATGGTCTAACACACGCCCGTGTGACCCTAAATTCAAACTCAGTGAGTTACATGGTCTACCACACAAGCTTTTATATGGTGGTGTGACCCATATGGCATGTACACACACCTGTATGCCATTGACAAACCCCATTTCTGACGGAGAAAAATACAGAGAAAGGAAGGGTTTCAGTACCTACCTGCTGAAAATTTAACGTAGAAGCAGCAGAGAACACTCTGAAACCTAAAAACAACCAAAAATTGTCTAGTTATACAATTTAATTAAACTTACAAGACTAATTAAACAATCAATCGAACATGTCGAAAACCTCAACGCAAACCCCAAACTCAAAACAACTGTGACCTTCTCACAATATGACAATTTTACGAGCCTAAGGCGCTTGGGGAATAGTTTTCCTCGAGACCTTCTCCTAACGAGCACCAATTGAACATTTGGACAAAAATCAAGTAATTTACTTAGGAAACCAATTTTGACAAAAAATGAACGACAACGAACGTTAGCAGAATTTTAACACAGCAATTATCGAATTGACTTCCAGTAAAAGAACAACAGAAAATAAAACTCTTTCGACCACAGTAGCAAAATTTAACAAGCAGAATTTGAGAACTAGGTGACAAAAATTAAAACAAAGAAAAAGAAAATAAAATAAAACGATTGAGGGAAGAAGAGAGTTACATTAACGTAAAAATAAAAAAATAAGAATTTATTTCAATATCAAAACTAACTAATCCCGTGAAGTAACAAAAACATATCTCTGCTTTCCTTACACAAGGACTCGAACTCAAGACCAAAAAGCAAATAGAAACTTAACCATTAAACCAATAGACTCATTCTTGACACAAATTGTCACTGAATTCAACTTAAACAAAGAATCCTAAGCTAAGGGTTTAAGTAAGGAACTTAACAAAATTCCAAAATTTATACGACTCGAACCTTAGATCTCAGGTGAGCAAACAAAACATACAACCACTGAAGCAGACCCATATTTATTGACACAACTTATTAATGAAAACTCAAATTTTGGGGTGTTACAGAGTTAATAAGCTAAACAATCTCAAACCTAAGATATAAAAGTAAGAAATAATTAATAATTGCAACCCTAAAAATGATTAAGGAAAACTTTTAATGGAAACTTTAAAAAAAAAATTCTAGTCCGAGATTCCTCCGATGTCGTATCGAGTTTGAGTTCCCTGCGTTATCTGAGAGGTAAGGAAAAAGAGGGAGTCAGCTTATGATTGCTCAGTGTGAGTCTAATTTTTAAACCACTACATATGATCGTACAAACAGTAAAACATTCAATTTTATAGCAACATAACAATTAAGCGTAATGTAAGGGACATTCAGTAAATCAGTGCATATACAGGTTATGTTCATGATATAATGCAATTTTAGTTTTAAGTTCCCACCCATCCATCCTATCTTCCCTCAAGCATCGCTCCACACACCAAAACACATATAAAAAATTGACCATCCTGGATTTCTCGGTGACGATGATCGTTCACTTGTCATCCGTGACGATGACTTTTACAATAATAACTTACCATCTAGGTTGCTTGATTTTGATGGCTTTTTAAACTATCATCCCGGTTTACCCAGTATCGATGACATTGCCGTCTACTTCATGTAGTACTGACTTTCAGTGTGGACTTAAATTACTACTTTCTCTTATGAAGCTCCTCCGTCCTCCATACCCAATTTCATGTAACCATGTATATAAATTTAGCATGTCATGCTACTTATCAATCAATAATCGATTACAATGCTTATCAAGCACAATTTCCTTTTAATACGATGTATGAAATTTCATACTAACAATCATTAGCATGTATTTATGCAATTAATTCATATCAATTGCACACATCCAATTACTTTATGTAAACTAAAACAATTTCAAAAATAGAGTTTCTTCATGCGAATTAACATTGCGATATTAACATGTTTAGTTCGGCTAACACATATATAACAAGTTCTCATGTAGGGTTCGCCCATATGACTGGCTGCGCGCGTGCGCGTTAAAACAATAAAATTATAAGACTATTTTAAAGCCCAGTTTTACTGCAAGCGTACAGACTAGTTGTAATATTTGTGGTGTTATAATGGAAAACCGGAGTATTCCAAGGATCAAACCAAAGGAGTTGGTGATTCAACAATTTCTATTAAAAAATGTATACAAGAAAGGAGTTTAGCTAGCTACTTACTAATTACTGTCGAAACCATTTTTAAATCGGGTTTTGGAAAATGGCAATCGACTTTAAAAACGAAAACGGGAGTCTCCACCAATCTTTTTAGGTGTGATTGGATCACCTCTAAAACATTTTTGTTTTAAAATCATTAGTTTTGGTCTACGAAATAAAAAAAGAACGGGTTTGGGAGTCGGTTACGTACGAGGAAGGGTTAGCACCCTCGTAACGCCCAAAAATTGGTACCTAATTAATTATCAAATGTCTTTAAGGTCGAAAATTAGAAATTTTAAGATGCAATCCTCTTTAAAATATTTTTGATTTTGAAAATTGGAGCTCATTCGTATCAAAATATTGACATTAAGTTTTAGTCTTTTGGAAATCCCTATCTCGAAACAACAAAACTCCACATCCAGTAAGTTAGGACATATTGCTTTGAAATTCCAAGACAGTTGCTTATATTTTGAAAACCTTTTAAAAAATTTAGAAGGGTACTTGATTATTCGATCTAAACAAGAAGAGTCGCAACCCAATAAGTTAGGGCACTATTTTCTCGAAATTTCCAAACATCAAGCATTGCCTTTATATTTTTTTTTTGAAAAATTTGGAGCCCCTCTTTTTTTTAAAAAAAAATGATGTGTGGGGAATTATGTTGCATTATAAATCATACATAATAATATATTATTGTAAGAGGTAAATAATACATGCATTTATATAAAGTAATGATAACAATATAAAGATCGTACATTAGAGACATACATATAAAAATACTATATACATATATGGCAAATATTAACAATATGCATAGAAATATATATAGCATGTATTGAGAATGAATAAACATGCAAACATACGAAATAATAAAAAAAAGCAATAATCAAATAATGTATGATATACAAATAGAAGAAACATAATGTCAATATGCATGTTTACAAAAAATAACATATAATAATGATAATAAAAATAACATTTAACACATACATGATACGTACAAGATAAAAAATATCTAAAGAACTAATATGAAAAAACGATTGATTGCTAACAATATATATATAATTAAAGATAAGATTTTTCATAACAATTTTAAAATAGTAATATATATAATATATAATATATAATAACAAGAATATTTACAAAAGAATAATAATTATATGGTAATATATTGGTTTTAAGAGTATGTAAGAGAATTCATAATTTAAAATGAAATAATATATAATAAATAAATAATTAATTAATAATGAAATGTGTATATAATATGAATTTAAAATATGATTTAATAATAATAATTTACAAATTCTAAATAATATATATATGACATAAATAATATAATTGGTAATATGTGATATATAATATATATAAAAAATAAGTAATATAAAAATAAAACATAATAAATATTATATAATAAAACATGTGGGAAATAAGAAATATAATAAAAATAATGAAATTTTATGTGTAAAAATAATATGTATAAATAATAATAAATATATAATATATGTGAAAATATAACAATATATATATAATGATATAAAATAATAATTTGAGAATAATAAATAATAATAATACATATAATAAAAATAACACTCATAATAAAATAATCTTATAATGTATAATATAGAAGTAAAATTAGAATAATATATATATATATATATATATATAGATGATAAAATAAGTATAGGACTAAATTTAAAGTTTAGCAAAATTACGGGGCAAATTTTGAAAGGAATAGAATTGAATTAAAGCACTATTTAAAAAGCGCGCAAAATCCAAAGGGCTCACTGGGCAAATTGCCCTATTCCCAAAACGGCGACGTTTTCCAGAATACAATTTAATAGCCATCGGGACTCAATTAAAACTAAAACAAAATAATAGGGCCCAATCATAAATAAATTAAGGTGAAATGATAAACTAAAAAGGGTAGAAGGACCGATCGGGTAATTAACCCAATTCCAAAAAACGCGCGGATCCTCCTCGGGTAATCGGGTCAACGCGCGGATCTTGGGGGTCTAAAAACGGCACCGTTTTATCAAGGCTATCAAGCCAATCTCTCAGTTTTAAAATCATTTGAAACTTGAGTTTTAAAAAAAACTTAAAATTTTCTCTGAAAGAGAGAGGGAGGAGAGGAGCTCCGGGCCTTGGCCTCCGTAGGTCACGCTCCATCACGCTCCCACGCGCCGTCGTCGTCTCCACCACGCACGGTGGTCAGAGGTTAAAAACCTCCTCTTTCAACGCCGATTAAAGGTATCACTTCCTTTTTCATATTTGCAGTATATATGTGTACATATATTTAAAAAGTTTCACCTTTGTATATTCGATCGGTTGAGATGTTTGCAGTGTATATATGCGCGAGAATAAATCTTTGGCTAAAACTATATTTTTATTGATTATCTCCGTGTATTTTTTGAACGTAAGTTTTTACAAGTGAAATGAAAGGCTTTATAGCCTTGGTCCCTTACATATTCTGGGAAAGAAATCCATGACTTCTTTCCATTTCGTGTCTACTGTGATTTTCCTGCCATTTCCTGCTCTATTTTTTCGTGTATCTACTGTTTGCTTCCTTTTCTTGCAGATTCCCCGAAGATCTCGGCGGTGGTCGTGGTGTTCGTGGCGCGATTCAGGGCTAGATAGAAGGACGACCGATGATCGGGGCACCGATGGGCATTGAAGGCCCTTGGGATAGCGCATTGATGGCCTCGATTTTAGGAAGTCGAATAGCTGTTCCCCAAAACTTCCAGAATCCCTTGCGGCGCGATGAGAAAGAGAGATAGGGTTTCTAACCCTATCTGAGAGTCATTTGGGCCTTTTTGGGCTACCTTGTAATTGGGTTAAGGTATTAGGGTTTGTATTGGGTCTGTAGGTTTAAATTGGGCTACGGGTGTATTTGGGTACATAGGTTTAGGTACCTGGGTTTGTGTTTGGGCTAATTTGGCGTATCTGGGGTAGGATGTAAGCAGTTTAGCTGAATTGTTTTGGTTTTGGGCCTACGGTTTGGGCTTTGTAACCTGGACTATTTAAATAAATAAACATTTGTTTATTATTTTTTTAATTTTGGTTTTTGGCTTGGACGAATTTGGGCTCTTACAATTACTATAATACGACAAACCATTAATGAAGTTAATTAAAACTAATTACTTATCTAAGACAAAAAAAAAGACTAAATTGTAAAGAACACAAAACTAAGAAATTATTCAATAAATAACTAATGGTGGTTGGTTGGTTTTCATATGGTTCACCGGTCCTTGAACAAGGGACTTAAATCGCTTAAATTACTAAGTGGCTCCATTTTATCTTCCGATCTCAATTTTATTGACTTAGTTCTATTCAATTTAGTTAAATTTATTACGATTTAGTCCTTGGTCTAAAGATTTCAGTTTGCCCACATCTCTATCAACCAACCCCCTAGGGTTAGTTACCCATTACCTTATTAAAGCTAACAAATATGAAAGAAACAACTAAGATATCCATAAGCATCAAACTCAAGAAAATAAAGATAAAAGATTGGATTTTTAATGGAGAAAACTAAAAGCAAAGTGAAGATGAACAACTAGCATCAAGGTAAGAAACAAGAAACATTAAAGGTAGAATGTTTAACAACTAAAACTAAAGAAAACTAAAATAACATTAAGCAAAGATTAAAGAGTGATTACAAGAAAGTTTAAAGTCTTTAACATGTAAATAAAACTAAATTGAAACAAAAACTAACTTACTAATAACTATGAAACTAAGTAAAACTAGAAAGAAACATAAACTAAAACCCTAGAACTATAGATAAGAAAACTACCTTGCTCCTAAGCTAAAAGATAAAATAAACCCTAAAACTAAAAAGCTTTTTAACTTAAAACTACAACCTCTTCTTGTTCTCAGCCAAAAATGGCTTTAAATAGCTGATTACAACCTAATTTTTAGTGACCAAAATGCCCCTAGATGTTGTATTTTGGTTAGTGTTGGTGTTGGAAAAAAACTATCCCCTACAGTCATTTTTCTCCACATCAGATAGCAATATCGCGATACCCACAATAGTTTACAAGTGGGGGTCCTTTGGGGTGGATATCGCGATACCCAAGGGTAGGTATTGCAACACCACTGTAGATGGATCTTTTTCTTCTTCATTTCAGACCTCCGTAGGCTTCTAATTTTCTTTCAATAAGTCAACCCATATGAACCTTGAGAAACCATCAACGCAAATAGAAACATATATTTTCCCTTAAAGCTCTAAGCTTGTTCACAACATATGATCGATGAAAAGCTTGTTCACCAAAAGCTTGTTCACTATATTCTTTTGGTTCTGTCTCTAAGCTTGTTGCAACTTTGGGCATAACAACTTTTGATCTAACAATGAAAACAACATAATTGATTACATGTTCTTTATGTTCTCCTTCCCCATTCCAACATCCTTGTCAGTCCAAGTAACGTTAAGGACTTTATGTTCTTAAGAGTATTTACTCATTCTATATGAATGTGACCAAATATCTCACATTTATGGCATGAGGTTCTATACTTTTTCTCTTCAGACTCTTCTATTATAACCCTATTTTAAGTAATTAAGAATCTTATAATCCCTTTGTTTTTTTTTCCTTACAAATCAACCACTATATGCATTTTTATTCTTCTTATAAAACTTTCTAAATGCTTTGTTGAAGTTTTTTTTATGAAAAGTTCCAATTGTTCTCATAGCTTTTCTATTGAAGCAAATGTTGGAATATCTATAACAACAATAGTTTATCATTAAATCAAATATTTTTTTTATTTTTTCATTTTCCCTTTTATTTTTTCTCGTATTCATTTCAAAGGTTTGTAATGAGCCAATCAATGCATCCACCCTTATGGTGAAGATGTCTTTGACTTCAATTATCATTGTAACTTTTATGATAAAAAAATTTTGGTAAGAATCTTATCACCTTTTGAACCAGCTTGACCTCAGAATACACCTCATAAAAGCATAACCTTTATTATTAATGTCCCATAATTTTGCATAAAATTTAGAAATATTTCATCACCTAGATATGTGAATTTGTGACATTTATGTTTTGACTTCTTAAGTCCTTTCAAGAGTCATGCTTCTGTATTCGAAACACATTAAAACTTGCTTGGATTCTTGAGAATCTACTCTATTGAATATTACATTGAGTGCCTTGGAGTTGAAGTTTGTTATTTTTTCTTCATTTATTGTTTGAGCTTCCTCAGATATAGCAAGTTATGGGTCATATGCATTGGTTGTAGTAGCGAGTTCCCAGCTTGCCAAGATTGCATGTTATGCTTTGTTATTAATAGCCTAAATGAAAACTCTCAAACAAGCCTTTTGATATGAATAATTTGAGTCATCCAATAGAGGTGGTCATGAGATAGAGTTTCCTTCTATTGTGGAATTAATGACTACCTGCTAAGCATAAGATCACACCAAGTATGTTTGGTGGTAAGCTCTGATACCAATTAAAAATATCTAACTAAAATGATATTAAAAGGAATGTTATATTGATATTTATAACAATACTTCTAACTATGTAAAACAAGCAGAAAGTAGAAACTTAAATGCACCAAAGATGTTTACATAATTCAATGAACCACCTACATCTATAGGGCCTTATTGAGTTGAATCCACTAACATGCCAAAGAATTTTTAATCTTAGTCTTACTCATTGTTAATGAATTCTTTGAGCACTTTAGCCTCTCCTACTAAAGGTTATGGAACAAGTCAATGGTTGATAACAACTTCTCAAATGTACCAAAATAAGGATCCTAGATGAACTAAAATATGCTCTCTCAATTTGTACAACAACTGATTATATTGTTATAAAATAAAGAGAGATGGGGAGAATAAAGAACAAAAAAAATATTAAAGTAACAAAGAATGTACTTTATTGATCAAAAGGGGTGGTTACAGTACTTCATCAGAGTCTCTATTTATAGGTATAAGAAGTATAAAAGAAGTAGAGATTTAATTCTAATAACTATTAGAATTTAAAGTATACCAAAACTTTATCTTGATCATGATGGACATCCACTTAATAAGATATTCATAAGATATCTATTGGTAGATAATCTGCCTTATTAAAACCTTATTATGAAAAACCCTGTAGGATAAAAACCTAATAAGAGAAAAAGAGTACACTATCTATAATACGCATAATATGTTACCTCATTAAAAATCTTACCAAGAAAACCCAATGGGACAAAACCTCAGTTAAGGGAAAAAGAGTACAATGCGTATTTACTCCCCCTCATGAAAACATCACATATTTTCTCATATTTCACGTATTCAATCTTGAATACTAGTTTTTTAAATGACTATTTGAATGTATTTGATCAGCATTTATATTACCATTCTTTTAAAAATCATGAGTGAGGGAAAATTTTAGGAAATATATTTTGATCTCTTCAGGAGATTCAACAATAATCATAACAAACTTTAATCATGATTATTATATAAGAACATAAATAGTTATTTTGGATCATTTTATAATCCTCCTTCAACTACTCAAATTTACCACATATGTTCAAATTATTTCAATTCATATAAATGAATAATTTCCCGAGAATTTCAATATGCCTCTAGCATTCTAAATCCTTCAAGGATTTTAATATAAACTTTACTATATATTGATTTATAAAGGTTGTAACAACAACCATTAGACGTAAGTTAAATCTTTTATGAATTGTCAATTTAATAATATATCTAATGGTTATTACATCCACCACAAAAGAATATTATATCTTTTCATAATCAATATTAGTACTCAGCAAAAAACTTTATATTTTTATTCTGCTTTTGCAAAACTACTTCATTTGCACCCTCATTGGCTTTATACCTTTAGATATTTGGACTACTGGTCCAAAAACTCCTCGAATTTAATTGTACTTGAGTTGCGTCTTTCTATTTTGATCAATTTATTCCATATCTATATTTCTCAATAGGTTTATTTAAGATCCTCCTTTTATTTCATTATTTCAATAATAATATTGCATGCAAAACTATTGTTGACCACTTTTATTACTCGGTTCCCCATTTTCTCTAATTGACATAACTTATCGAGATCTCTTATTTTTATTATTTTAAAATTTAGTTTCCGGTACTTAAATCACTTCTGAATTTTTACTTATTAGTTATGTCTTAGATCTCTTCTGGAGCATCCGCCTCCACTATATGACCATCTAGAAGAATTTTTCATCTTTGGAACCGATCAATCTATATAACATTTGGTTATTTTTATTATTTTGTAAATACATCTAATAGTTAATTTGTAATGAGTTATCCTTATTGAACTTCTGGTTCAAATTACTCTCCCACTAACTCATTATAAGTTATTATTTCTCCCCCCTAATATTGGGAAAACTAACAACTCATGTCATAATTAAATCTCGAATTAATAGCTCAAAAATATTATAAGGAGACTCATATAAATATATATTCCCAATATCTTATTATAAACCATCTTTGTGCGTTGTGGTGGAGCAGTTGGAACATATACCGCACATCCAAAAATTTTAAGATGGGAAATACTTGGCTCTTGACCAAAAATAAATTGTAATAGGGAGTATTTATAATTTATTGGCTTGATGCGTACAACATGTAAATCAATACAATCTCATTTTGAAATAGAAAGTTGTGTTCTCATAAGTAATGATTTAGCTATTAGTTGGAGGCATTTGATAAACAATTCAGTTAAATGATTTTGTGTGTGAACATGAGCTACAGGATGTTCAACTTTTATCCCAATTGACATGCAATAATCATTGAAAACTTGGGATGTAAACTAACCAACATTAGCAAGATGAATTGTTTTATTGTATAATCTGAAATTAATCATTTAAACAAGCAATCTCGCAAACGACAGGTTGCGAGTTGATAACGCATGTGATTATTTTGTAGATGCATCTACCAAAATCATATAATATCAAAACCATCCACAGGGTGGATGAATGGGCTCATATTCATTTTAGAAATGCAAGACATTAAATCTCAACTTTAGCTAGTGAGTTTCTAAGAACCAATTTTTATTGAGAACAAGCAACAAGTGAGAATTCTTTAAATTAAAGAATCTTCTGGTTCTTTAATGGATGTCCATATGAATTCTCAATTAATTTTCACATCATATACGATCCACAATAGTCTAACTGGTCACGCCAAGTAGTAAACGCATTTGTATTAGTAAACTTCTGATTTACTTTAACATGTGTTTCAATTGTAATAAATTGTAACAAATTGATAATTTTATTGTCATTCTTTTTTATTTTGTATCCACATTAAATACTATTGTGACATTTACTACTAGAAATGTCTAAATCACTGTGAATTCTATAATGCCACTAAGTTAATAAATATAATTTCCAAATAGTTATATGCAGTACTCACTTCAGGGAATATGCCAAAACCTTCAAATGCCAAAAATCTATTAATAGCAAACTTTGAGAGTGGATCTTATTCTGAATACTGTAGAGTTATACTCACCGTTTTTAAAAAATAATTGAAACTTTAGAAGCATCCAACCATAATAAGCTTTAGATAGAATTATCATATTCTGTTGCTCATGAGTAGATCTTTCACAGTCAAATATTTTGCTTTCAACCCTTTAATAGGGATGATGACGAAAGAATATCATAAATATGATAAATTAATAACTCAATCCCCTTTTTTTATTCATATGAAATAGAATCTTTTCCTTATTCACAATCTCAATATGAGATCCATTACAAATAACTTTTAAAAGTAATGCATTAACCATCACAAACTTTGTGCTTTTTAGATAGTGATATATTAGGTCTTTTGGAGCTTTCAACTAATTTTGTACTATCAAATATTGGAATAATATTTGTTTGTTTCAATACCAAATAAGATAAATATTTTCTATCTATAATGATAGAATTCATTCCTACATTTTCATATCCTTCCTCAAAGAATATTAACAGAAACAAAATATTTGGGCATACGCCACATATGTGGCCAATAATATTTCATATCACATATTGATAACATAAGTTATCTTTACCCTTTAAAGAGTTATCTTGAGAACTCTCACTGTTTTCTTATTTATTACTATGCCCACTTTTAGTGGTTCATTAGTATATCTTTTATTTTCTTTATGTTTACATTCACTTTGAGGAATGCAATAAATCTAGTAGGACAGACTTATAAACATCCCAATAGATTCTTTATTTCATAATTACCATCGCAAACATTTGTGAGATTTCAAATCAAAATCTATCTATGCATGTTGTCATGATTAGTCTCTAATTATAATAAATAATAAATAAAACATAGTAAAATATACCTGAAGATCTTTAACATCATCGTTATCACTAGAAGGTATGAGATAGTTAGAAAATATTCTTGATTTCATATGGATAACGATATCAAGTCTTTCACCATCCTTAAGAACAAAAAATAAAATAAGTTAATCAAAACAATGATAACATATAATGAAAGAAGAATGAAAAACAATAATCAGATATGAAATATTAAATAAAAGAAACTTCCTGTAAAAACTTTGCATCTTGCCGTCAAAGAAATTGAAAATCATGGAGGATAAATTTGATCGTCGATAAAAAGAACTATCACTTTGAGTAAGATCGTGCTGATAACGTGTTATAAAATAAAGAGAGATGGGGAGAATAAAGAATAAAGAAAATATTAAAGTAACAGAGAATGTACTTTATTGATCAAAATGGGTGGTTACAATGCTTCATCAGAGTTTCTATTTATAGGCATAAGAAGTATAAAAGAAGTAGAGATATAATTCTAATAACTATTAGAATTCAAAGTATACCAAAACTTTATCTTAATCATGATGGACATCCACTTAATAAGATATTCATAACATTATTATATAACTTTCGACTATGATGTAGTATATTGATACAATCATTCTGTTTAAAAATCGGAATTAGATTACAAAAAGGTCAACCCTTATACTTCAATATCAATTCCTTTATATATTTTATCAATTTCCTTTAATTAAGAAAAATAAGCACATAAATATTAGAGTCCAAATTATATATTTTATTTTACATAAAAACTCTATTTTTGCAATCACTAAAATAAAAAATAAAAAACCAAAAATAATTACAAGTGAAAATATCTAACTTGTTAAAGTAAAAAATTTAATTAATCTCTAGCTTATCTTGTTAATTTGTTATTTTCATATAATACTTACACACAAAAAATCATGTCATTTTAGTTAATAGATTTAATGACTATCATATTAAAATATCAAAATTCAAAAATTATAAAAATTAAAATTAACCGAATTGAAGAATAGAGACTAAATTCGCAACTTATACATGTTGCAGGCCAATATTCGGCCATTTATTACAAAACCAGACCCCAAATGGATGACCCAAACCCATCAACAGCCCATAACACACTAACCCAATAACCAACTTATCCAAACTAACCCTAGGCCCAAAACTAAAAGAAACAACAGAAACCCTAGCCACTAGCCTTCCCACTTGCTTCTGCCACCACCGACCCTTGACTTACCCCCACCTGCCTTTTGACATCAGCACCGCCCACTTGCCTCTGCCACCTACCCCAAGGTCACCTCCACCGCCGTTCACCTGCAAGGAAGAGACAAAAATAATAAAAAATGCTTGTAAATGGCTATAAAAGCCGATTAAAATGCTTTGTAAAGGGGTTCGGCATTTTTACATCAATAGACTTAAATACAAAACAGAGATCTTAACAGTACCAACAGGAGGAGAATATACCAAAAGCAGTGATTTAAATATCCAAAAAGCAGTGAATCGGAAACGAAATACAAACTATCAAAAAAACCAAGGTGATTTTTTAGTTTATCTTTCTAATCGGATTTTATTTTTTATTTTTATTTTTTTTTCTCTCTTAACTCCCTGTTTATACATACATACATATTTAAAAAATATATAAAAAATATAAAAAAAATAAATTTTACCTCTCCATTGTAGTGCATGCGCTTGCACGCCAAGTGATGGGCATGGTCCGGTGACCGGACCGGTGACCGGCCGACGACCGGGGCCTGGCCGGATTCCCTCCTCTCCCCTCTCCTTTCTCCCCTCCTCTTTTCTCTCTTCTTTTTTTTTCTTCCCCCCCAACACAAATGAATTTTTTAAAAATTTTTTGACTTATATAGGGCGTTTTGGACCCCCCTGATTAATAGAGAAACGACGCCGTTTTGGACGCGGGTCGGGTCGACCCGACCCGCACCGGAAGGATCCGCGTGTTTTTTAAAGCGGAAGGGCTATTTGCGCAATCAGCCCTTCCGCTTTTCTGAGACTTTGTAATTAAATCTTTCACGTTTTGTAATTTTACCCTAAAAGTTTACGCCGTTTTCAATCTGGTCCCCCACTGGTGCGCACCGTTTTATATGCTATTTGGAAAATTGCTACTGTAAGCCCTCCGTCGTTCCAGGCGCATACAAATAGATCCCTTTTCCTTTAATTTTTTAAAAAATTAGCCCTAAACTTTGTTTTTTTAATTCGATTTAGTCCCCTTTGTTATATTACTGCGTTTTTTTGTTAAAATTATTTGTTCCTTCACTTTTTGTTATTCATTATTATTAATTATAATCTTTATATTTTCATTATATTTACCATATTTTATGTAAGTTGTAGTGTATATTGTATTGTGTACATATATGTGTATATATTTAGTATTTATATATTTACGAAACACTATTATTATACTTTTGAAATATTGTCAATAGTTTTTTTTATTTTTTTTATATACGTATATATTATGTACATTTACTAACATTATACTTTTATACATATATTTCAGACTTTATGTATATTAAGTATTTCTTATGTAATTACTATATATTTATGTATCGTACGAGCATTTTATCATTTCAAACATGTATATCGTATGTATTTATATGTCATTTTTATTATTTAATATTTTTACTATTAGTTGCATATTTTGATGTGACTTTGGGTACATTTTTAATAACTATCATGCACCTATCTTTATGTCATTTTTATTATTATTAACCTTAATGCATGTTTTACGTATGTATATATACTACGTATATCCTAAATATTATATGTAAGTATTCGTATTATAGTGTTGTTAGTTACATATTTTCGTACTATATTATTTTATTAGTTTTGCTATTATTAGCATTAGCTTAGTTTCAATTAAATAATCTAACATGTATATATATTTACACGCATACTCTCTTTTATATACATTTTTTATCACATGTGTATATGCATTTTACTATATTAGTTAGTCTTTTTCCTTATTTTATATATATATTTTTCAAATGTTAGATATAGTATATTTATGATTCTTTTACTATATATATTTTATGCATACGCTTTTAATAATATTATTATGTATAGATATTCGTTGTTTTATTTCACGTTTAATATTATCATTATTTACGTATAATATCGCATGTATAATTATTGTTTTTAATAATATCATCGTTGTTATTATTTATTTTAGCATATACCTGGCACTTTTATTTTTATTCGCTTTGCATTGTTTCAAAACCCCCATCCGTGTTTTCTAATTAATTTCAATAATCAAGGCAATATACCGATTTAACATTAAGTCATCGAATTTCATCGCTATGTTGGATGGAATTTGTCGGCTCGTGTCAAAACGGTATATCCTTCTCAAAAACCGGAATAAATCAAAATTTCTTGTTTTTTTTAAATCACGACTAAATTTTATATTGAACTCGTATTTTTGGAAAATTGAGACATCACATGTTTATAAGATACCAATTTTGGGCGTCGCGAGGGTGCTAATACCTTCCTCGTGCGTAACCGACTCCCGGACCCTAATTTTTCTCTGGACTTTAAAGTAGACCTAAACTCGGCCTTCGTTTTTAAAGGAAAATCTAATAGGTGTCTGATCACACCTAAGAAAAGGATCGGTGGCGACTCCCTTTTATTTCAAAATCGAACTTCAGTTTTTAAACTTTTTCACTAAATCGCCCCAATTAGCGACCCGAAACCAAACAAATTTTTGCGTCGCTACAATACATATTACGGAAATAATATAAATTTAACTTAATTAATTTAATTACTACTACTTGAAGGAGGACTTAAATTTCAAAATAAAAAAATAACTAAAATTAACAAAATTAAAATATAAGAATTAAATTTACAATGCATAAAATTCCAACTTAGCCCTAAACATAATATAATAAAATCATCTATACTGCAATTTTTTTTTTTTTAAATGGTAACTCATTTTCTTGTAAACTTCTTCTTCTTTTTTTTTTTTTTTTGCAAGAAAAACCCTAAATAAATTCCTTATTACCATATATATTTCAGCAATAGTTGTCTTGGACCCTGGCATTGGTAGAAGCTTCGAAGCTCAAAAAAAGCCTAACAAATCATACTACTGTTATGTAAATTATATTGAGAGCAATGAACTATCCTCCTAAATTTCCAGTCCAATGGCTTCTATTCATGGTTATGGTTCTTTCAATTTTGTTGATCGGCATCTCCGCTGGACGGACCGACATTCCGAGGCTTAGCCCTACGAGAGGAGTAATCATTGAACACCCTGATTTTCTATCGTCTGCAATAGTCTCAGATGATCTTCAAACTTTTTATTACCCTCAAACACTTGATCACTTCAACTACCAACCTCAAAGCTACGCCACTTTCCAACAAAGATACGTCATGAATTCCAAGTATTGGGGCGGAGCAAAGAAAAGTGCGCCGGTTTTAGCCTATCTCGGAGCGGAGGGGCCTCTCGACGAAGATCTTACCTTAATCGGTTTTCTCAATGATAATGCCGTCCGCTTCAATGCTCTCCTCGTCTACATTGAGGTAAATAATTGAAAATATATATTTAAAAAAAAAAAAAGAAAAAGACTTTCGCTGACATTGAGTATGGATATATTTACTTTCATCAGCATCGATACTATGGGAAATCAATACCATTTGGATCAAGAGAAGAAGCCTTTAAAAATGCAAGCACTTTGGGGTATTTCAACTCTGCACAAGCTATAGCTGACTATGCAGAAATCATCATGCATATCAAGAACAAACTTCGTGCTTTTTATTCTCCGGTCATCGTTGTTGGAGGATCCTATGGAGGAAGTAAGTACAATGGTTATCGTAAAATTCTTAACCTTTTAGCCCAAATTGTTTGAACTTGGACCCCTTAAAATTGTATAATTTTTGGTCGCCCCTGTCCGTTACTGTTGGTAATCATTTTTGTTTTTCAATGGAAATGAAAACAGTGCTTGCTTCATGGTTACGTTTAAAGTATCCTCATGTTGCTTTGGGAGCTTTGGCCTCATCAGCTCCAATTCTTTACTTCGACAAAATTACACCCAGGGGAGCTTACTTTTCAGTCGTCACTAAGGATTTTAGGGTATTTATTACGCTTAACTTTCGTCTTAATTTTTCTTCACCTCCTGAATTCAATTTTGATGTGATATGGAAATCATGTACAGGAAGCGAGTGAGAGCTGCTACCAAACCATAAGAAATTCATGGTCTGTAATCGACAGAATTGCTTCCCAACCCAATGGTCTTTCAACCCTCAGCATGATATTCAAAACTTGCAAGTATGGACATCCAATTCCCCCATTCCATTTCAATACATTCATTTTTATATTTAAAAGCATGCATATAATTATACCAAAGTACAATTGAAAACCGAAAAATAATTTTGAATAATCTCAAATGGAGAATTAATTTTGAGTAATTAATTGATATTTTGGGTTACAAGACCTTTGAAGAGTTCGTCAGAGCTGAAAAATGAGTTGGAGAATATGTATGCCGTAGTAGCACAATATGATAGCCCTCCATGGTATCCGGTAACGGTGGTATGTGGAGGAATCGATGGAGCAAATGAAAAGCAAAATATTCTTGACAAGATTTTTGCAGGCGTTGTTGCTTACAAGGGGAATCGTTCTTGCTATATTAATCCACCAACCAATGAATCCGAAACATATGTTAAGTGGAGATGGCAGGTAATATACATGTACTTTTTTGGCAAATCATACTTACATTCTATTAAACTTGAATTCATATACCAAAACTTATTTGACACATTAGTTAGAGCTCTTGAAACATTTTCATCTCTTTCTCCTTCCCACGATATTATAAGGATAAAAAACCCCCAAATATATCATCTTTTTTAGGTTTTGATAGGTAATTAACAATTACCATTATTTTTGGCCCGAACCCTTAAACTAATTAATAAATGACATTAACAATACTAATGCCATGAATATTACAATGCTAAAACCGAATATATATATATATATATATATATAACCAACTTTGGGGCTACATTTATTGCTTTGTTTGGTAGTTTTTACTTATTTAATTGAATTTTAATTAAGATGCAAAATGATATTTTTTTATGAGTATTTGGTACATCAATGTTTATTTTTTTTAAATATATTTTTTTATATTTTTATAGAGTTTAAAACTCATAATTTACCAAATACTTTCCTTTCTTTTTATATAAGAAAATGATCTTTTCCCATGTATAAAATGACTTGAAAATAAATTTAGAATATGTTTTCAAGAAAATTTATTCGCCCTAAACTGCACTTCCTTGTCTCCCAATAAATCGTCATCTTTTTCAAAAATAAAATTTCATTCCAATTTAAGTAATCAATAAATCATCTTTAAAAAATTGTTGATGACTACACAATTAACCTTAATAACGATATCGACGGAGCAACAGCACCACGACCATCAAAATTATTATTGCTTTATATGTCCCAGAATTGTTTATTAAATATTTATCTAATTTTTTATATAATGTCTATTTCTATCCTTTTATCATTTCAAACCTCTAAATTATAAAATATATATATATTTAAATATATTCAAACTCATGTTTTATTTATTGTTACACTAATAATGTATGGTTCAATCAAAATTTTTTTAATATTTGAATCAATAATTGGGATATAATGTTTTTTTGAACAATCTATCACTCCATTTTTTATTTTAAGTCCAATTATGATTTGATTTCTCTACTAGACTTGTTCATGAGTTGGGCAACTCGCCTGGTTTAATAGGCTTGACTTGACTTTAGGCAAGGCTTGAAGATTTTTTGAGTTTTTTGGGTCGTCTTGACTCAATTTGAACTTAATTTAAACAATAAAAGAATATTTAAAATTTAATTATAAAGTATTCAATGTAAAACATATTTTAATATTTTACTAATTTTTTAATAGTGAAATGAGCTCTTTTTTCTTTTTCTACTTTTTTTTACTAATCAAGCTAAAAATGAGCTTGGATTTGAAAAAAATAAATTGGAATCGAGATGAAACCAACCCACCCCATGGACAGGTCTACTCTCTACTATGTTTAAATTTGAAATTTAATTTTTCCACTTTAATTTGGTATAGTGATTTTTCTTTGTTTCTGTAAAATCATTAGATAGTTCAAATGATTAACATTAGTTAAAATATTTACATGGAATTTTTTATAATTAGAGTTGGTGTTTTTAGAAAAAAATTCAGGTGCTTTAACCATAATAGTTAGTGATAATTATTTAGATTAAGTAATTATAGTTTATATATCAAATTAAAGTAAAGATATTAAAATTTAAATCATATATATTATCTTACAATATCTTAAGTTAACTGTTAATGTAGACGACTTATGACAATTTTTTTTTAATTTATGAATATCAACTTAATTAAAATATAATTGTAAAAATTTTAATAAAATAAGAAAAATCATAATTTTATACGTAATGATTTATGTTATTAAGTTAAGTTTTAAAGTTTTTATTATATTATGATATTATACGATATTCATTGAGTACTATATTACGTCATTTTAAAAAACCTATTATATTAAACATATTACCAATTAAGCATAAGTTTATACAATATTTATAATAAAATAAGATAAAACCATAAAGGTTTACGTTTTTTTTAAAGAACAAAGCTTTATGTTATTAAATTAAGTTTTAAAGTTTTATTATATTACGATATTATACAATATTAATTAAGCATAAAATTATACAACATCTAAACAGTTGTTGTGTCATCAACTATAACATATTTTAATAAGATAAATCATAAATTTAAATATAAATATATTGTGGTGTGTAATTCAGACATGCAGTGAAATGGTGATACCCATAGGTATCGGGAAAAGGACGATGTTCCAACCTGAGCCATTCAACCTAAACAACTTTATACAAGAATGCAAGTCACTCTATGGCGTTCCTCCTCGCCCTCATTGGGTCACTTCTTACTACGGTGGCCATGTACTTTCAATATTTTCTTCACTATTTTTCCTTTTTCTTACACTTATTTTACTATACATAAATCTTTAATTTTTACTCTTATTATTTTTAAATGCAAAATTTTGCAGGATATAAAACTTATTCTCCACAGATTTGGTAGCAACATCATTTTTTCAAATGGATTGCGAGATCCCTACAGTCGGGGCGGGTAATTGTTACGAAAAATACTTAAATAAAAATGTTATATTTATACTCAAGTTTTCAATATTTTTTAAATAATATCTTAAATTCGAATCGTGTAAATAGGTAAAACAAAATTGAAAAAGTTTTATTTTTTTTTTTTTTAATTTAAAGATCCGACTTAATTTGACACTAAATTGAGACCCATATGAAAACTCAAGACTAAAAAAGTGGGGACAAAAAGAAAAGTCAAATTTATATCTAATATTATTATATTTTAATTTAATGTAGGGTTTTGGAAAACATTTCGGAAAGTATTCTTGCCGTACATACTGTAAATGGTAAGCATAACTATATATATATCTCCATAAAAAAGAATGAAAAGATGATGATAATAATGTATAAAATGCAGGATCTCATTGCTTGGATATACTTCCAGAAATGGAAAGCGATCCAGAATGGTTGGTGAAGCAACGAGAAACAGAGGTGAAGATTATAAAAGGATGGATGGCTCAGTACTACGCTGATCTCAAAGCCATTCAAATTAAACCATAGGATTTAATTAATTAGTTTCCCAGATGGAAATTAAATCAATTTGCTTCTCTCTATTAATTAATTACCCAGACTTGCTCTTCTCTTATCACTGTGTATCCTTTCTCCATGTTGCGTTTATTTCACTATGGGTTCAAATCACAAATGATATATGTACCATGTCTAAATCACACTACGATTAGCAATAATGTGAAATTGGAGAAGTGTTGATTGGGATTTCCTGGAATTTGTTTGGGTGAAGATGGGTTGGGTTTTGTACCTCATCCCTTTCTAAGTCTGTACTGGTTAATGGATCTTCGACGAAAAGCCTTCAATAGGGGTATTAAAGTTAGCAATTTGGGCCAATATGCAGACGATTGGATTGTTTTTTACGAGGCGGATGAAGCACAAATCAGAGCATTAATGACTGTCTGAAATCTGGTAATCAAAAACTGTGAATAGAGAGGCTTGAATATGACACGTCATTACTTTCGCCTCATGATTTTGCAACTCCATAATTAATTTATTCAACATTGTTCTATAAAGTAATAGCATGTAGGGGTGAGTCCGTAATTTCTCTCAATTATATAATGTTGGGCTTTAGACTTGGGTTTAGGAACAGGTTAGACATGTTTTATAAAGTAATGGTACATAGGGGTTAGTTGAATTCAATTCGGCCGATTTTTATTTTTTTGATTTTTTAAATTCTCCGAGATAATTCAATTTAATTCAATTCGGTTTCATTTTTTTATTTTTTTATTTATAGAAAAAATTATAAGAGTTCTAGTTATACACAAGAAAACAAAATGACAATATTTTAATAGAAAATACATGTAATCCTAATAGGATTATTAGGTGGGCAACGCACACCTCTTTGTAGAAACTTTGTGTGTTGCCCATCACACATTAGATGAGCTTATTGTACCTATCTCATATATTGGGTACAATTATATATGTTATTTAGACATTTAACCAACTCATATAATTTATTCACCATCAATAATCAATTTTCTATTCCTAAAATATTGTTTATTTATAATAAAATTAATTAACTTACTCAATTAAATTATTTTATCAATCCGATTATTATTTTGTTAAAGTCATAACAATTTTATCATACTAGAATCTATGAGTAAATAAATTTAATTGTCTTATTAAATAGAACTGCGATGACTAATTAGTTTAATTTATATTTTGAATTTCAATTTTTTATTTACAACCAATTAAACAATAATTCGAATAAAATAATTTAATCTCTAAGTTATCTCTTATTCATAACGAGAGAACGCATTTATTGTGGATAAATGATACATGCGATCTATTTTTCTAATTTGTTATTTTCATTTATTCATTGTATCGGTTTCAAACGTAAACCTAAAAGTTGTAACGAGCTAGCAGAGGATCCTATTCAATATATATAATTAGGGCTAAAATAATTTGTAATTAAGGCTTAGTTTGGATGGGCGGTGTGTTTACCTCCGGTGTAGCGGTGAGATTAGTTACTGTAGCGGTGAGATTGGATACTGTAGAGGTAATATTAGAAACAATGGTGAAGTGCATGTTTGAATTCAAATGCAGCTGTAGCGATGAGGTGAGAATAAAAAATGACTATTAAGGACATTAGATTAGAACTGATATATAATAGAAGTTTTTAAAATTATTTTAGTTTTATAAAATTATTAAAATATGTGAATTTATAAATTCATTTAATAAAATATTAAAATGTATCTTCCAATATTTAATTATAAATATTTTAATGAATTATTTAATCAATTTAAATTATTTATTAGATAAAATGATAATTATTTTTAATTTTTTATAGTTAAATATTCTTTTATAACAATGATAAATATTATTTTCACAAATAGTAACATTATATTTGGATCAAATTTTGAAGTATCTAAACGGATGATTTTTAATAATAAAAAATATAGTAACATAAGACATAACATAAGACATAACAAGTTTCATAAGAAGTTAAAGGATGAAGGTTGTCCTCTCATTCATGTGGTTTGTTGCATTCTTACATCCTCATTTAAATGATTTAAGTTTATTCATAACTATTTGTCTTGAAACTTACTAGTCAAATTAGTAGGTATTTGTTTTCCTTATATTATCTTAGTCCATGATAAAAAGAGAAGAAAGTTTAAAGAGGTTTTCTAACTTTGATATTATGCAATTTTTGCCCTAATTATGCAAAATTTTTAGAGTATTAGTATAGAAAATATATTGGAAATTTGTTTTTGAGCGTACAAACTTGAAGATAACACTATGAAGAGTGCAAATAAGTAAAGATAATTGAAAGCCAAATAAAATGAATGAAAAAAAGAGGAAGCGTTATTTAGTTTTTGAAAATGTTTTCCATTTTCTATCTCAATTATTAGTTTAAATTTGGAAATCTTTGCTTTGCAATTTTCAATGGTATTGAATCACTACTATAAATGGCATAAACTTTGTAAGAGCCCAAATTTGTCCGGGCCTTAAAAAACCAAGCAAAAAAATAAATAAATAAATATTTTAAAAGTCCATTCAAAAATAAAGTCCAGATTACAAAGCCCAAACAGTAGGCCCAAATACAAAAGACCTTACCCAGTTACATTACCCAACAGGCCCAAACCTAAACTAGACTCAAAACAACTAAGCCCAAAACCTAAAATTTCCAGCTAGGGTTTCCAACCCTAACTCTGCCCCCTCGCGCCGCAACTGCATCTAGAAGATTCAGGGAGTGTCTGTCTGGCTCCCGAATCAAGGCCACCAACAATCACCAAACGTTCCATCTACCCCCATCAACGCCGTGTTTCCCGGCCTCGAATCTGGCCGCAGTTGAAGCCAAATGAAAGCAGATTAGCACCAGCTCCTTCGTCATCAGGGCCTAATCATCCTGGCTCCCTGATTTCCTCGTGAAGATAGCTGCAAGATGAAAAAGCAACAGCAGAAAACGCGACAATAGAAATAAGGAAAGAAATCGCAGATTTCTTTCGAAGGCTGTAAATCCTTTACATCAGGCTATAAAAGCCAAATACTTTCATTGTAAATCGGGAGGTTTTCAGGAACATATACACAGATTCAATAAAAATCTTTATTTTTACATACGAATACAAAGCAGAGTATTACCGTTGATCGAGATACATAAAGGTGAAATATTTTAAATATACGTACATATATACTGCAAATATTGAAAGGGGAAAGCGATACCTTTAATACACATTGAAAAGGGGAGTTTTTTTAAAACCTCTGACCACCGTGTGCGGTGGAGGTGACGGAGGCGCGTGAGTGCATGCAAATTAGCCTTGTAATTTTATTTAAATTCAATTTTAACCCTTTCTTTTCATTTTATTTTCTTTATATAATTTATTTATTTTAAAAAATATACATATATTATTACTAAAATACTATCTATATATTTATAAAACTTTTATTTATTATACATTGTTTATTTATACATATATTTATATTTTATTATATAACATTTATTATTTTTATATTACTTATTTCTTTTATATATCGTATATTATATTATTTATATTTTGTTATTCATTTTAAAATTTTAAAATTATTGTTTTTACTCATATTATATACATTATTGATTATTTATTTATTTATTTATTATATAATTTTAAATATATATTTTTATATAATTATTTTATAATTGTTTATATATTTACTTTTATTGTTATATATTATATTTTTTTAGTGGATATATTTTTATTTTATAAACCTCATATCATATATTATATATTGTATATGGTATTATTTTAAAATTATCATTAATTATCATACTTTTATTTATAAGTATATTTTATTAACATTAATTCATTTTTTTTATTTCATATATTATGTGTTATATGTTACTATTTGATGTTACACTTCATGCATATTGACATTATATTTGTATATCATATATTATTTGATTATTGCTTTTTGATATCATGCATTATTTAATTATTATTTTGTATGTTTGTATGTTGATTCTTTCTCAATTCATACCATATATAACTTTGTATGTATATTGTTAATGTTTGCTATATATTATTTTTATATGTATGTGTTTAATGCACAATCTTTATGTTATTCATTACTTTGTTTAAATGCATATATTATTTACCTACTACAATAATATGTTGTTATGTATGATCTATAATGTAATAAAATTCTCCACCCATCATCTTTAAAGAGATAAGGCTCCAAAATCTTCAAAAAAATATAAAGGCAATGCTTGGTGTTTGAAAATTTCGAAAAAGTAGTGCCCTAACTTATTGGGTTGCAACTTTTCTCGTTAAGTTCGAATAGTCAAGTACCCTTCTAAGTTTTAAAGTTTTTCAAAACATAAGTGACTGTCTTGGAACTGCAAAATGATATGTCCTAACTTATTGGATGTAGCATTTTGTTGTTTCGAGATAGGGATTTCTCAAAAGACTAACTTATAGTCAATACATTGATATAAGTAAACCCAAATTTCAAATATTAAAAAAGGATTGCATCTTAAAACTTTTAATTTCCGACATTAAAGACATTTTGATAATCAATTAGGTACCAATTTTTGGGCGCATTTAGGCGCTAACCCTTCCTCAAACGTGAATCGACTCCCGAACCCATTCTTTTGATTTCGTAGACCAAAACCAACGATTTAAAACAAATGTTTTAAAGGTGATCCAATCACACCTAAAAAGATTGGTGGCGACTCCCGTTTTCTTTTTTTTTCTTAAAGTCGATTCCCATTTTCCAAAACCTGATTTTAAAAATGGTCTCGACAAACTTCTAACTACGTTCAAAATCCTTGGTTTTTGGATTTTCAAATATTTCTTTTTTTTATCTTTCCATTTTTGCTACATTTAATTGAAGTATTTTTTTTTAACATATTTTGGTATATGCACTAGCAATAAATTAACTTTGCTCGGTATTTTTTAGCCACTCTCCTGACTTGTTTTGAGCAAAAGGAAGGGGATTCTTTTACTTATTTTAAAGTGATAATTATTTTACAAGAGTTTTACTCACCCTTCTAATTTCAAATATAAACTTATACTAATTATTCTTTATCTTTTGACTAACTATTTTAATACTTATGTGATAATTAGGTGATATGCTATGTTAAATACACTAGATAACCAAATGAGGCATTAAAGTGTTAATGAGAATAGGAAACGGACAATGTTTTCTATACCTAAGGATTGTTGAATAGGTATATCATTCTTGCATATCAAATAGAAGTATGATAATTGTTTTAGGGTTTACTAAACTTTTGGTTACTTGTGCTTTAGGATATGGTATTTCGCAAGTCTATCTTAAATGAATTTGTGGTGAAGATGAATCTAGAAATGCCACATATAATAAAATACCATTCATTCAGGAGGAGTGCTTCCCCTTTTCGTGTCTACTTTAGTTTTCCATGGTGCGACTAATAAAGGGGAAACTAGTAGAAATAAGGAGGCTGAACAATTAGCTGCACATGTTATCATACAATCACTTCTTGGTATCTTTCTTCTCCTACTTAAAAAAATTCAAACATATATATGTGCGTGCACACGTGTAAACATACCCTGATTTTAAGCCACTAATTAGCTTGATAAGTGCTCATCTCATTGTTGGATCATTAATGTAGCTGATGATAGGTATGAGACTATTGTTTCAGAGATCATAAAATCCAAAGCTAAACTTTATGATCCCTTGAATAAAGCTAAGGATTCTAGTTTTGACAATACACCTGTTGGGGCAAACAGACTGAATCATAATAATACAAACGTTGAAACTATTATAGTCACTAACCATGTGCCAAATACTATACACCTAAGCTCTAAAGTGAAACATCCACGCCTTGAGTTCAAGACTTTAAAATCAAGAGAAGGTACTAATTGTAGGTCATGAGTTCATGATTGCAGGCACAATTTGAAGATCAATGCAATCAGTACCTTATCTTAATTTTGGAGTCAGTTTAAGTAAACAATTTAAAAACAAGAATGATTTTAAAATTTCATGCCAAGTTGGAGTTAAATAGCTATAGTATTGATTCCATAAGAATTAGATTTAAAATCGATTCAAAATCTTAAAACATAATTAGAGTTTTTTTTAAAGAAATTTACGATCTAGTTAATAACATTGGACATGACTAAAATTATAAATTAGAAAAATTTATACATTTTATTTATTATGAATTATTAACATATGATACTATTAAACATTAATAGTTTTGTGGAGAATGGCGGTGGAGAATGGAATTGTGACAACAGTTTTCGTTTATAATATTCCATCTTCTCTGTATTAGAAAGGCTTGCGGGCATTATTTAGATACCATGGAGATGTTGTTGATGTTTTCATCCCTTCAGAAAGGTGTAGAAATGGTAATAGTTTTGGTTTTGTGAGATTCAATAATGAAAGGGATGCACAAAGGGCGATATTGAGGTTAAATGGTTTCTACTTACTGGGAAAGAGAATCGGGGTGAAAATGGCTAGACATAATGGAAAAAGAAAGATTTGGAGGAATGATCCAGGTCAAAAGGTTCAGGAACAGATTGTAGAAATAGTTCAAGAAGTTAAGAGTGAAGAAAGACTCAAAAATAATGCAAGAGGAGTTAAGAATACTGAGAAAAGAATAGTGCAACGTCATGTTGAGGATGAACTGTTATGGAATTTACAGAAATGCCTAGTATGTAAATTGAATTCGATATGTGATTCAAAAAGTCTCAATGATCGAATAGCAAAATTCGGTCTTGGGGAAATAATTGTAAGAAGGATTCAAGAAAGACATTTTTTGGTTGAAATACTGGATGAAGAGCTGATGGATTTGTTAAGGCAAACTGAATGGTCATATTTGAAAGATTTTTTCATTAAAATTAAGCCATGGTCGGAGAAATTGAAGATAAAGAAGAGGGTGACTTGGATCGAAGTATCAGGAGTTCTATTGCATTGTTGGAACTACTAAACATTTAATCGAGTTGCTGGTTTATGGGGGAAGCTAGTGCCTGTAGGTGGAAATTTAACAGAAGTCCATAATTTCAAAAAAATAGAGTTACCGATATCTTTATCTCAATCGAATATGGTTGATGAATTAGTTAGTATGGAAGTTGGTGATGATTTCTTCCCGATCAGAGTAAGGGAAAGGGGACTGATAGAGATGAAAGACGATAATTTTATCTGGAAGGCTAGATGGAAGAAAAATGAAGGAGACAGCAATTTGGAGTCTGGATCGATGGCGAGAACAAGGCCGGAGATTCCTTCGGAGGGAAGAGAAAGCGTCAAGTCTGGAGAATTAATGGACACCAATCTTGAAAATAGGAACATTATTAATGATTGTCAGAACATGTTGGAATTGGTAATCGAGGAGACTGAGCCATAATATGTTTCCAAAGAAATGAAAAAGGGAACAGCAGATGAAGCGGATAAAGGATTAGAAAAGGCTTTGAAGGATGTAAGGGATATGGGCTTGGATATTGTAGAGGATACTTTAGAATATCGTAAAGCTGGGAGAATAGATAATGGATCGAACATGGATGTGGGCTGTAGAGGAGCTGAAATGTAACACCCCAAACCCGGCCTGGACGTTATGGCCGAATCTGACGTGTCACACGTATTTTAAAAATCCATGTTTCGTTTCATTATCTAAAACCGCCTAATCTTTGGCTAACCAAAGTGAATGGAGGTGGGCACCGGTAGTTATCCAAAAAGCAGGAGGTGAGCCATGAAAGCTGCTTAAGTACCAAGCTCCCGAATAGATCCAATCCTAGACATGCCCACAACCATTGCCACACTTTGGTAAACGAGTTGTAATCTTCTTTAAGTGGTTATCTTTGTTAAACCAATTATGTGTGACGTTGTGTTATTTTAAAAATAGGTATCGTTTTGAAAACGCGTCCTAAGTCTAGCCTATTTATTTATTATCACCAAACTAAACAAAATAATCCGTAAAAGAAAAGAAATAAAGTTAAAGTTAGAATGGCCTTGTTACAACCCAAAAATAGATGATAAATAAAGTAAACTTAGTGAAAACCCATTACTTATTCAAAAGCCCAAAAGCGATCACAGTGGCCACTCTGAATCCCCCTTCGGCTCCAAGTCCCCAAGTCAAGGCTCACCTGTAAAGATAAGAAAGAAAGGGGGTGAGTTTGGAAAACTCGGTGTGCAACAAGCCCTTTCAGAGCCCAAAACAATATCGAAACTATCGGGCCTAAGCCCAAATTTAATTATCACATATACTAGACCGAAGTCTTTTCATTATTCATAACACTGGGCCGTAGCCTTTTTCATTATTCATATCACTGGGCCGAAGCCTTTATTAATCATATCACTGGGCCGAAGCCTTTATTGTAAACGGTATGGCCCATAGGATCATTTCATCATCACATGTAATAATAATGCATGAATGCAACCCATTTGGGGAGACTACTCAACCCACCATCCGCTACTCTCCACCCGTACCAACCAAGCTCTCCATGTGGGGAATAACTCAACCCACCTAACCAAACTCTCCACTGGCAGCATAGCTGCTTTATCATATAACTAGAGGCCTAGCCTCTTTTAATAACTGGGCATAAGCCCTTTTAATAACTGGGGCATAAGCACTTTTAATAACTGGGGCATAAGCCCTTTTACACTTCCTCCATCCATATATAAAACCCAACCCAATGCATTTATGAATACATCATGTGCATATCATATATATCATGTGCATGTCATACATATCATGTGCATATCATACATATCATGTGCATGTCATATCAATCATGTGTATCATAATCTCATATATCAAAATCATAACTGAATCCTAGGGGTATAATGGTCATTTTTATCTAGGGGCAAAATAGTCATTTCCATATTATAAGGGTAATTACGTAATTTTACCAATATTAGGGATTTTCCATGCTCATAATATGTTACTAACTATTCATTTGTTTGAAACTGGCCCATTTTTAGCGAAACCGAGTTATTGGGCCAAAACCCCTAATGGGCCCTACTTAGCCAATTTAGTCATCTAAGCCCATTTATCTTATATTCCATAATGGTATTATCAGTCTCAACGTGCAATTTAATAGGTTTTCATTTTCTACCGAATTTACCCAAATGGGCCCGGAAGCCCATTGGGCCCGATTTTAGCCCCTCGAGGCCCAACTTACCGTAACGCAAAAAAATTATGCCATTACCTGTTTCAACGATCCCGATCATCAAACTTAACGTATCTACCTAACCTATGAGCTTTTGCATACTCACAAGTCCTCAAGATGCCAGAATTTCGGCATTTCGGCTTTTCGGCATTTATTGAGTTAAGCCACAAAATTGGGTTTATTACACACCTGTTTGGCGATAGTCCTCCACGAGATCTCCTACACAATTTCTCCTATAAACCACCATTAATAAAACAACTTCCATTAATGACCCAAAACACCATCCAACTTATATTAATACCTCCTCATTCGGCCACTATCCAAAATAGCCTTTAAAAACCTTACCTTGCCGATACCGATTGACTAGATCTAGCCACTCCAGAGATTCAAACCGACTTCAGCCGTCACTACGCCTTGCTGCTCCTTCACTATAGAAATCATAAAATTATTAAAAGAATAATCCCATGAGCCTAAACCCATATTCGGCCACCTCCCTAAAACATAGGGGTTTCGGCCCTTGTTAATAGCCCTAAATGAGATTGCTTAAGATTTGAGCACTTACCACCGTCTCCTCTTCTTGAATCCGTCTAGCCTTAGAAGATAAGGGAGTTGATCACCAACAAGTAAGAAAAAGAAGGAAGATGGTTGTTGGTAAACAAAAATTGGTACCACCTTGACTTCACAGTTTTTCGGCTTTTCGCAGTAACACGGCAAAAGTAAAGATGAAGGAATGATTTAATGGATGAAGGGAGGGAAAAGTGGGCTGGTTTGGAAGATAAAGAAGAAAGAAAAGATGGAAGAAGAGATGGTAGATTCGGCTGTCAGAGAAAAAGAGAGAGCACTAGCCAAAAAGGGAAAAACGGCACAACAATTCCCTATGTGCCGAAATTCTAATCCCAAATAACCCTTGCCGAAATCCCCTCTCTAGCTTCCCCTATTCGGCCAACTCCTATCCTCATCTCAAATACCTAAAAACTCTCCCCTTATCACTCCTTAAATCATGCATTTGACCGAATCCAAACTCTTCTTTAGCAGAATCCACATGGACTCCACCACCTACCCTTCCTGCACTAAAAATAAATGCATCTATTTGCCAACACAGAGAATCGATCCCATGTCTTCCCAAACCACTTACACGCCATCCTTATAGCTCCCTAGTGGTGTCACTTAGCCACTTTACTAGAGGCTCTTTTGTGATGCATTTTACCCATAACTCTATATAAGGGCCACCCAGCCAGGACCCCTAACTCTTAAATCCGAAATTCAAAAATTCAACCGGGTTTTTGGCCAACATATGGGCCTTCCATAAGCCCATTCACCTACTCAAAATATTAATTTACATCCAACTACAAAATTTCAGAATTTTGCCAAAATATTGAGAACCGCGAATTAACCGGAAATCAGGATGTTACAACTCTACCCTCCTTAAAGAAATTTCGGCCTCGAAATTTTACCTTATTCGAAAAGTTGAGGGTACTGTTGACGCATCGCCTCCTCAGTCTCCCAAGTAGCTTCTTCTTTGCCATGGTTTCTCCAAAGTACTTTCACTAGTGGAACTGTTTTCCTTCTCAACACCTTGACGTCACGATCAAGTATTTGCATAGGTTCCTCTTCGAAAGTCAAATCCGACTGTATGTCAATTTCTGCTACTGGCAGGACATGAGTTGGGTCAGATCGATACCGCATCAGCATGGATACATGGAAAACGTCATGGATACGATGCAGTTCCGGTGGTAATTCCAGCTGATAAGCCAGTGGTCCAATCCGCTTAACAATTCGATAAGGCCCAATAAACCGTGGGCTCAACTTACCCTTCTTACCAAACCTTAAAATCTTCTTCCAAGGTGAAACTTTCAAAAAGACCATGTCCCCTACAGCATATTCTACGTCCTTACGTTTCAAATTGGCGTAAGACTTTTGTCGATCTGTTGCCTCCTTTAACCGATTTCTAATCACCTTAATCTTGTCCTCAGTATCTGCCACCAACTCTGGCCCAAGTACTTGTCTACCCCCCAATTCTGTCCAACAAGTAGGCGAACGACATTTTTGCCCATATAGTGCCTCATAAGGAGCCATCCGAATACTTACTTGATAACTGTTGTTATACGCGAATTCTGCCAACGGTAAATAATCCTCCCAGCTGCCCCTAAACTCAATAACACAACCCCTCAACATGTCTTCCAAAACCTGAATAATCCTTTCTGACTGTCCATCTGTTTGAGGGTGAAAAGCCGTACTGAAATCTAATCGTGTTCCCAACGCCTCATGTAACTTTTGCCAAAACTGAGATGTAAACCTTGGGTCTCGGTCAGAAATTATTGACACTGGTACCCCATGCAACCGTACTATCTCTGCCACATATAACTTGGCCAACTTTTGGAGTGAGTAATCGGTTCGAACAGGTATGAAATGAGCAGACTTCGTCAGCCTATCCACAATTACCCAAACCGAGTCCTTCTTAGATGGTGTCAATGGCAACCCACTTACAAATTCCATGGTTACCCTTTCCCACTTCCAAAGTGGTATCTTTACTGGCTGTAACAATCCTGAAGGTAGTTGATGCTCCGCCTTTACTTGTTGACACGTTAAACATTTTCTCACAAATTCAGTCACTTCTCGCTTAAGCCCAGGCCACCAATATAGCTCTCGTAAGTCTCGATACAACTTGCTTCCCCCTGGATGCATCACATAAGGTCCACCATGCGCCTCTTTTAAAATCATCATCCTCAACTCAGAGTTCTTCGGTATATACATTCTTCCTCGAAAACAGAGAACCCCATCGCTATTTAGTCCAAAATCTGAATTCTCGCCTTTCTCAACTTGCTGAAACCGAGAAACCAATGACTCATCCATCAACTGTTGCCTCTTAATCTGCTCTACCTAAGTCGGTCTTACTTGCAACTCTGCCAATAAGCTTCCATCATCATACAAGCTTAGGCGAGCAAACATCGCCTTCAACTCTGCCACCGTTCTACGACTTAACGCATCAGCCACAACATTTGCCTTACCTGGATGATATTCAATCGAACAGTCGTAGTCTTTTAACAGCTCGATCCACCTTCGTTGTCTAAGATTCAGCTCTTTTTGAGTTAGCAAGTACTTAAGACTCTTATGATCCGTGTAAATAATGCATCTCTCTCCATACAAGTAGTGCCTCCATATCTTAAGTGCGAAAATCACCGCTACCAACTCCAAGTCATGAGTAGGATAATTCAGCTCATGAGGCTTAAGTTGTCGTGAAGCATAAGCGACCACTTTGCTCTCTTGCATCAACACACAGCCCAAACCTACATGTGATGCATCACTATACACAGTGAAATCTTTGCCAGATTCTGGCTAAATCAACACCGGTGCCTCAGTCAGAACTTTCTTTAACTTTTCAAAAGCCTCTTGCTGCTTATTTGTCCAAACGAACGGTGCTCCTTTCCTTATAAGTTTCGTTAATGGCGCTGCCAACACAGAAAATCCTTCTACAAACCTTCTATAATATCCTGCCAACCCCAGAAAGCTTCGAATTTCTGTTATCGACCTCGGTGGCTTCCACTCCAAAATCGCCTCAATCTTCCTAGGGTCAACCTTAATCCCTTCTGCAGACACAACATGCCCTAAGAAGGTTACTTCATTCAGCCAGAACTCGCACTTACTAAACTTTGCATAAAGTTGCTTTTCCCTTAGCACTTGTAGCATAATCCGCAAATGCTCATCATGCTTCTCTTCTGTTTGCGAGTACACCAAGATATCATCAATAAAAACAATAACAAACCGATCCAAATATGGCTGAAACACTCGATTCATCAAATCCATGAATACTGCCGGTGCGTTAGTTAAGCCAAAGGGCATAACCAAAAACTCGTAATGACCATATCGAGTTCTGAATGTCGTCTTATGGATATCCTCCTTTTTGACCTCAACCGATGGTGGTACCCTGATCGAAGGTCAATCTTGGAGAACACTGCAGCTCCTTTCAATTGATCAAACAGATCGTCGATCCTTGGTAACGGATACTTGTTCTTGATTGTTAGTTTGTTCAACTGGCGATAATCAATACACATTCACATGGTCCCATCTTTCTTCTTTACGAACAATACTGGGGCACCCCATGGAGAAATACTGGGTCTTATAAACCTCTATCCAGCAGTTCTTGAATCGAGCTTTCAGTTCCACCAACTCTTTTGGTGCCATCCTATAAGGTGCAATGGACACGGAGCGTTCGGGCAACAAGTCGATTCCAAACTCGACTTCTCGTTCGAGGTAGTCGGGGAAGTTCCTCGGAAATACATCTTGGAACTCCTTAATGGTCCTAACTGACTCCACGGTCATCACTGCAGGTTCAGCTTGACTCACAAATGCCAAAAATGTCTCACAACCTTTCCGAATCAACTTCTCTGCCCTTAAAGCCGAAACAACATTAGACAAGTAATTCATTCGCTCCCCAATGACCATTATCTCCTCATCTTTAGCAGTTCTTAGCACCATCCTCTTAACAGCACAATCCAGCGTCGCCCTATGCTTAGTCAGCCAGTCCATCCCCAAAATAATAACAAACTCTCGAAATGGTAACTCCATCAAATCCCCTACAAAGATCTCACATTGCGTCTCCAAAGGTACTTTCTTAAAGAGTTTATCCACCCTAACCGAGTGTCCCAAAGGGCTTATGACCGATACCCCACTTACAGACTCTTCAGGAAGCACACCCAATACCCCAGATACATCGCAAGCAACATACGAGTGGGTAGAACCCACATCAATCAAAGCAGTATAAGGCTTGCTATGAATGAGGAACGTACCAGTTATAACATCAGGAGCGTCACCTTCCTCACGACGTCGTGCAGCATAAACCAACGCCGGCTGTCGAGCCTCAACTTGTCCAGCACCCCCGCCAGGTGCCCCACGTCCTCGTCCATTACCATTGCCACATCTACCTTGCCCACGGCCCCTCTGTGGCGGTGGTCCCCCTCTTTGTGGTTGAACTCCTCTTTGCTCCGCCGCTTGATCCTGAGCTGCTCTCCGAGGACAATCTCTAAACTTATGCTCTTTGGACCCACATCGAAAACACGCTCCAGTACGTTTCCAACATTCCCCCATATGTGCTCTACCACAGTCCTTGCACACCTGCGGTTTAAAAGTATTCCCCGGAGCTGGCTCCTCCACTCTAGCTCTTTTAGCATTTCTATCTGCGATACACAGAGGTCTAGAATCTTTTACGAATGCAGGTCGATCCTCTCACGATTCCGCTGTTCCGTCTGTTTTACTTCCTCGGCTATCTTGGCCTTTTCCACTAGTGCAGCGAAGTCACGTTCCCTTTGTGGAGCTATCAGCACTCTAAGCTCATCGCGGAGACCATCCTCGAATTGAACGCTGCGCTCATATTCAGTCGCAACTATCCCGCTAGCATATCGACTCAGCCTCAAGAATTCTGCCTCATACTGCGCTGTGGTCTTATTACCCTGAGCCAAATTCAGAAATTCTTTTCGGCGGGCATCCACATAACTCGCTCCAACATACCTCCCCTTAAAAGCAGACTTGAATAGCTCCCAAGTCACACGTTCGATCGGAGTACTCTCCCTTACTGTGATCCACCACTGGTATGCCTCATCTCTTAACAATGACACAGCTCCTTTCAGCTTTTGCTCTACTGAGCAATCGAGGTCGTCCATAATCCGCTCTGTCGCCTCTAACCAATACTCAGCCACGCTTGGGGCTACTCCAGATACGCCCCTAAAAACCTCTTCTCCGTTAGCCCGAAGTCGCTCGGAGATAGATCCTTTGTTCACTGTCCCAGTGCTAGCTCCAACAACCCTTTCTAGGACCCTTAACATCGCTTGGGACAAAGCATCGTCCCCCGCAGCCCGATCATATGACCCAGTCTCCGTTGTCTGTGGCACAAATGTCTCCTCAGCTGGCCTATGCCTTGAGGATGAAGATTCAGCTTGCGCTCTTCCATGACCACGTCCACGTCCACGTCCGCGGCCTCGTCCACGCGTTCCCCTTGTACTAATATCGAATTTTCTGATTACGAATTTTATGAAATTAGTCAATTGTTTCGGTTTCTTTTTAAGAGATGTCTTATGGAAATATGGTAATTCAGGGATTTATTTTCGCGAAAAAGTAGCCTAGCTACAGTCCCAATCCTACCATTTTACAGTTCTACCCTAACCACAATATCATAGTAGGGCCTCAGTTTAACATTTTATCTCAATTTACCAACATAAAAGTAAGGGTACTTACAGACTTGGTGTCGGGGATTGATCATACATCTTTCTTCAAACCATTCAGAATTAAAACATACTTTTGGTCAAAAATTTCCAAAACTAATTTATAACATCTCCGTTTTAAAATTTCTGATTTTAAACCCATTAAAAGAACAGCAAAATTTGAACATCTTTGAAAAAAAATCTGCCGTTTCAAAAAATACCCTTCTTAGGCTTAAGTTTTCTTAAAAAATTTTCGAACCCGATCCACAGCCGAGTTGTTGCTACCTGGCTCTGATACCACTAAATGTAACACCCCAAACCCGGCCTGGACGTTATGGCTGAATCTGACGTGTCACACGTATTTTAAAAATCCATGTTTCGTTTCATTATCTAAAAACCGCCTAATCTTTGGCTAACCAAAGTGAATAGAGGTGGGGCACCGGTAGGTATCCAAAGCAGAGGAGGTGAGCCATGAAGGCTGCTTAAGTACCAAGCTCCCGAATAGATCCAATCCTAGACATGCCCACAACCATTGCCACACTTTGGTAAACGAGTTGTAATCTTCTTTAAGTGGTTATCTTTGTTAAACCAATTATGTGTGACGTTGTGTTATTTTAAAAATAGGTATCGTTTTGAAAACGCGTCCTAAGTCTAGCCCATTTATTTATTATCAGCCAAACAAAACAAAATAATCCAGAAAAGAAAAGAAATAAAGTTAAAGTTAGAATGGCCTTGTTACAACCCAAAAATAGATGATAAATAAAGTAAACTTAGTGAAAACCCATTACTTATTCAAAAGCCCAAAGGCGATCACAGTGGCCACTCTGAATCCCCCTCCGGCTCTAAGTCCCCAAGTCAAGGCTCACTTGTAAAGATAAGAAAGAAAGGGGGGTGAGTTTGGAAAACTCAGTGTACAACAAGCCCCTTTCAGAGCCCAAAACAATATCAGCTTATTGGGCCTAAGCCCAAATTTAATTATCACATATACTGGGCCGTAGCCTTTTTGCCATATTCATGTCCTTTGGGTAGAAGCCTTTTCATTATTCATATCCTTCGGGCGAAGCCTTTATTAATCATATCTGGTAGAAGCCTTTATTATAAGCGGGTATGGCCCATAGGCTCATTTCATCATCACATGTAATAATAATGCATGAATGCAACCCATTTGGGGAGACTACTCAACCCACCATCCGCTACTCTCCACCCGTACCAACCAAGCTCTTCATGTGGGGAATAACTCAACCCACCCAACCAAACTCTCCTTTGGCGGCAAGATAGCCGCTTTATCATATCTTGGAGGCCTAGCCTCTTTTAATAACTGGGCATAAGCCCTTTTAATAACTGGGGCATAAGCCCTTTTACACTTCCTCCATCCATATATAAAACCCAACCCAATGCATTTATGAATACATCATGTGCATATCATATATATCATGTGCATGTCATACATATCATGTGCATATCATACATATCATGTGCATGTCATATCAATCATGTGTATCATAATCTCATATATCAAAATCATAACTGAATCCTAGGGGTATAATGGTCATTTTTATCTAGGGGCAAAATAGTCATTTCCATATTATAAGGGTAATTACGTAATTTTACCAATATTAGGGATTTTCCATGCTCATAATATGTTACTAACTATTCATTTGTTTGAACAGCGTTTCTGGCCCATTTTTAGCGAAATCGAGTTATTGGGCCAAAAACCCCTAATGGGCCCTACTTAGCCAATTTAGTCATCTAAGCCCATTTATCTTATATTTCATAATGGTATTATCAGTCTCAACGTGCAATTTAATAGGTTTTCATTTTCTACCGAATTTACCCAAATGGGCCCGGAAGCCCATTGGGCCCGATTTTAGCCCCTCGAAGCCCAACTTACCGTAACGCAAAAAAATTATGCCATTACCTGTTTCAATGATCCCAATCATCAAACTTAACGTATCTACCTAACCTATGAGCTTTTGCATACTCACAAGTCCTCAAGATGCCAGAATTTCGGCATTTCGGCTTTTCGGCATTTATTGAGTTAAGCCACAAAATTGGGTTTATTACACACCTGTTTGGCGATAGTCCTCCACGAGATCTCCTACACGATTTCTCCTATAAACCACCATTAATAAAACAACTTCCATTAATGACCCAAAACACCATCCAACTTATATTAATACCTCCTCATTCGGCCACTATCCAAAATAGCCTTTAAAAACCTTACCTTGCCGATATCGATTGACTAGATCTAGCCACTCCAGAGATTCAAACCGACTTCAGCCGTCACTACGCCTTGCTGCTCCTTCACTATAGAAATCATAAAATTATTAAAAGAATAATCCCATGAGCCTAAACCCATATTCGGCCACCTCCCTAAAACATAGGGGTTTCGGCCCTTGTTAATAGCCCTAAATGAGATTGCTTAAGATTTGAGCACTTACCACCGTCTCCTCTTCTTGAATCCGTCTAGCCTTAGAAGATAAGGGAGTTGATCACCGACAAGTAAGAAAAAGAAGGAAGATGGTTGTTGGTAAACAAAAATCGGTACCACATTGACTTCACAGTTTTTCGGCTTTTCGCAGTAACACGGTAAAAGTAAAGATGAAGGAATGATTTAATGGATGAAGGAAGGGAAAAGTGGGCTGGTTTGGAAGATAAAGAAGAAAGAAAAGATGGAAGAAGAGATGGTAGATTCAGCTCTCAGAGAAAAAGAGAGAGCACTAGCCAAAAAGGGAAAAACGGCACAACAATTCCCTATGTGCCGAAATTCTAATCCCAAATAACCCTTGCTGAAATCCCCTCTCTAGCTTCCCCTATTCGGCCAACTCCTATCCTCATCTCAAATCCCTAAAAACTCTCCCCTTATCACTCCTTAAATCATGCATTTGACCAAATCCAAACTCTTCTTTAGCAGAATCCACATGGACTCCACCACCTACCCTTCCTGCACTAAAAATAAATGCATCTATTTGCCAACACAGGGAATCGATCCCATGTCTTCCCAAACCACTTACACGCTATCCTTATAGCTCCTTAGTGGCGTCACTTAGCCACTTTACTAGAGGCTCTTTTGTGATGCATTTTACCCATAACTCTATATAAGAGCCACCTAGCCAGGACCCCTAATTCTTAAATCCGAAATTCAAAAATTCAACCGGGTTTTTGGCCAACATATGGGCCTTCCATAAGCCCATTCACCTACTCAAAATATTAATTTACATCCAACTACAAAATTTCAGAATTGTGCCAAAATATTGAGAACCGCGAATTAACCGGAAATCAGGATGTTACATGAAAAATCTAAATTAGTAGAAAATTTAAGTCCAGTGGAAGGCAACATTAACAGTCAGCTTCCATAAGAATAGGTTACAGGAGTTCACTAAACAACCATCTATACAGCTTCTAGTGTATCAAACTGTTAATGAGGGATCAATGCTTGCACCCCAGCTTCGGTCTAGTGTGTTAGTTGATAGTGTAACATGTACTCCTGAGGCCACCTTTTCAAAGAGAAAAGCACCCGACCAGGATGGCGCTAAACATACACTATAGTGTATACCAAAGAAGTTAAAGGATGAAGGTTGTCCTCTCATTCTTGTGGTTTGTTGCATTTTTACATCTTCATTTAAATGTTTTAAGTTTATTCATAACTATTTGTCTTGAAACTTACTAGTCAAATTGGTAGGTATTTGTTTTCCTTTTATTATCTTAGTCCATGATAAAAAGAGGACAAAGTTTAAAGAGGTTTTCTAACTTTGATATTATGCAATTTTTACCTTAATTATGCGAAATTTTTAGCGTTTTAGTATTCTTTTTCTATTTAGTAGAAAATATATTGGAAATTTGTTTTCGAGTGTACAAACTTGAAGATAACACTATGAAGAGTACAAATAAGTAAAGATTATTGAAAGCCAAATAAAATGAATGAAAAAAAGAGGAAGAGTTGTTTAGTTTTTGAAAATGTTTTCCATTTTCTATCTCAATTATCAATTTAAATTTGAAAATCTTTTCTTTGCAATTTTCAATGGTATTGAACCCCTACTATAAATGGCATAAACTTCTAACTACGTTCAAAATCCTTGGTTTTTGGATTTTCAGATATTTCCTTTTTTTATCTTTCCATTTTTGCTACATTTAGTTAAAGTATTTTTTTTCAACATATTTTGGTGTATGAGTTAGCAATAAATTAACTTTTCTCGGTAATTTTTAGCCACTCTCCTAACTTGTTTTAGCAAAGGGAAGGGAATTCTTTTACTTATTTTGAAGTGATATTTATTTTACAAGAGTTTTAGTCACCCTTCTAATTTCAAATATAAACTTATACTGATTATTCTTTATTTTTTGACTAACTATTTTAATACTTATGTGATAATTAGGTGATTTGTTATATTAAATACACTAAATGACTAAATGAGGCATTAAAGTGTTAATGAGAATAGGAAATGGAAAATGTTTTCTATAACTAAGGATTGTTAAATAGGTATATCATACTTGCATATCAAATAGAAGTATGATAACTATTTTAGGGTTTACTAAACTTTTGGTTGCTTGTGCTTTAGGATATGGTATTTCGCAAGTCTATCTTAAATGAATTTATGGTGAAGATGAATCTAGAAATGCCAACATATAATAAAATACCATTCATTTAGGAGGAGTGCTTCCCTTTTTCGTGTCTACTTTAGTTTTTAATTGTGCGACTAATAAAGGGGAAACTAGTAGAAATAAGGAGGCTGAAGAATTAGCTGCACGTGTTATCATACAATCACTTCTTAGTATCTTTCTTCTCCTACTTAAAAAAAATTCAAACATATATATGTGCGTGCACACGTGTAAACATACCCTGTAACACCCCAAACCCGGCCCAGATGTTATGGTCGAATTTGACGTGCCACATAGAAGTTTAAAAATCCATGTTTCGTTTTATTATCTAAAAACCGACTATTGATGGGCTAACCAGAGTGAATGGAGGCTGGGCACCAGGTAGGTATCCGAAACAGAGGAGGTGAGCCATGAAGGCTGCTTAAGTACCAAGCTCTTGATTGGATCCAATCCTAAACATGCCCACCAACATTGCCACACTTTGGTAAACGAGTTGAAGTTAATTTAAGTAGTTATCTTTGTTATTCCAATTATGTGTGCCGTAGTGTTATTTTGAAAACAAGTATCATTTGGAAAACGCGTCATAAGACTAGCCCAATTATTATCAACTAGTTTATATAAAATAATCCCAGAAAAGAAAAGAAATAAAGTTAAAGTTAAAATGGCCTTATTACAACCCATAAATAGATAATAAATAAAGTAAACTTAGTGAAAACCAAATACTTATTCAAAAGCCCCAAAGCGATCTCCGTGGCCACTCTGAATCCCCTTCGGCTCCAAGTCCCTAAATTAAGGCTCACCTGTAAAGATAAGAAAGAAAGGGGGGTGAGTTTGGAAACTCAGTGTGCAATAAGCCCCTTTCAGAGCCCAAAACAATATCAGCCTGCTGGACCTAAGCCCAAATCCAATCTCAACATATACTGGGCCGAAGCCTTTTCATATTTCATAACACTGGGCCGAAGCCTTTACTGTAAACGGTATGGCCCATAAGCCCATTTCGATTTCACATGTATTATTAATGCATGAATACAAGCCCATTTGGGGAGACTACTCGACCCACCATCCGCTACTCTTCACCCGTACCAACCAAGCTCTCTATGTGGGGAATAACTCAACCCACTCAACCATAACTATCCACTGGCAGCATAGCTGCTTTATCATATAACTGGAGGCCTAGCCTCTTTTAATAACTGGGGCATAAGCCCTTTTCAATAAACTGGGGCATAAGCCCTTTTCAATAACTGGGGCATAAGCCCTTTTTGCACTTCCTCCATCCATATAAAAACCCAACCCAATGCATTTATGAATACATCATGTGCATATCATACATATCATGTGCATATCATATCAATCATGTATATCAAAATCTCATATATCAAATTCATAACTAAACCCTAGGGGTATAATGGTTATTTTTACCTAGGGGCAAAATAGTCATTTTTATATTATAAGGGTAATTCCGTAATTTTACCAAATATTAGGGTTTCCATGCTCATTATCAGTTACTAACTATTCATTTGTTTGAACAGCGTTTCTGTCCCATTTTTAGCGAAACCGAGTTATTGGGCCTAAAACCTCTAATGGGCCCTACTTAGCCGATTTTGTCATCTAGGCCCATTTAGCCTATATTCTATAATGTTGTTACCAGTCTTAATGCGCAATTTAACAGGTTTTCATTTTCTACCAATTTTACCCAAATGGGCCCGAAAGCCCAATGGGCCCAATTTCAGCCCCTCGAGGCCCAACTTACCGTAATGCCAAAAATCGAACTCTTACCTGTTCCAACGATATCGATCATCAACTTAGCGAATCTAACTAATTAATGAGCGTTCGCTTGCTCACAAGTTCTCAAAATGCCAAAACTTCAACATTTTGGCTTTTCGGTAAATATCGAGTTAAGCTACGAAAGAAGGTTCGCTACACACCTGTTTTGTGACGTTCGCTAACAAAGTCTCCTACGACAACTTACAATTAATCACCATCATTCTTAGTTTACAGTTCATGCTTAATCAAACCCAACATCCACCTTACCATATTCGGCCAAAGAACCCCTAATAGCCATAAATCACTTACCTTTGCAAGGTCCTTTGATTCGATCCAAGTTTATCCAAACCAATACTCCAAGCCTTGCTGCTCCTCCAAAATTTTCTATATCACCAACATACATTCATAATCAAATCCGTCAACCACACAGTCCAAGTCAGTCACTTGCCCACAATGGCAAAACAGTCATTTAACACCCTAAGGGCAAAATGATAATTTTACCCACAAGGGTATCTCGGTAATTCTACCCTACAGGGTATTTCAGTAATTCTAACCTACAAGGGTATTTCGATAATTCTACCCTACAGGGGTATTTCGATAATTCTACCCTATAGGGGTATTTCGGTAACTCTACAAACTAGGGGTATTTTGGTAATTTTGTAAACTAGGGGTATTTTGGTAATTTTATAAATTAAGGGTAAAATGGTAATTCTATAAATCGGGGGTACTTTGGTAGTTTACAGGTCGAGGGTATTTCAGTAATTTGGTGAACTAAAGTATTCTAAACAGATATAACAATAAGAGTGGGCCTAAAACCCTCTCTCGGCCCAAATGGGCCCACATGCTCGTGTGGCCCTTTTAGCCCAAATCTAGCCACAGATACGAGATTCACCTAGCCTAGTCCAATATTTACTACACAATCAAACAACTTATCCAATTGGGCCCGTAGGCCCATTGGGCCTACATGGCCCATTTCGGCCCATCGCGGCCCGAAGTAGCCATCCTACAGCTAGAGTAGTGAGAAACACACACCCGATAGGAGACTGGAGTTAATCCACGCTTCTAGCACTCTTAGCCGACGCCCAACCCAAATGAGCACGCCATAAAACGAAAGGGATCAGCCAAGAAAGGTACATTTACTCTCCTCATGGTTCACTCTATTTAAAGCCAGCTTCACATCCACTCTTATGTTAGCTTCCCGATGTGGGATCCCTCCATCATCAGAGTTTAAATTCAACACTAACTCTTGCCGCCCCCTATTAGCAAAATAAATGCTCTTTGCTTACCATGAGTTTCGAACCCTGGACTTCCTTGCCAACTCCATGACGCCGCATTCCTGCCTCTTATGTGGCGCTACTTTGCCACTAGACCACAAGGCTTTTTGTGTCACAACTTCTCCAACAATATTCTTAAGGCCTACCTACTACACCCAGGGTTTGATTCACCTTAAACCAAAATTTTTGCTAGAGTCCAGGTTTGAACCCAAGACTTCTCCAACACTTCTCAGCACACTTAACCACTAAAACAAGCCTTCATTAATGAAATTTACATACACAACAAAATATTATAAACTGCCTTCAACCGCTCCTATGCTCAAGGCCCAAAACTTCTAGGCCCAAATTCAGGGTGTTACATACCCTGATTTTAAGCCACTTATTAGCTTGATAAGTGCTCATCTTATTGTTAGATCATTAATGCAGCTGATGATAGGTATGAGACTATTGTTTCAGAGATCATAAAATCCAAAGCTAAACTTTATGATGCCTTCAATAAAGCTAAGGATTCTAGCTTTAACAATACACCTGTTGGGGCAAACAGACGGAATCATAATAATACAAACGTTGAAACTATTACAGTCACTAACCATGTTTCAAATACTATACACCTAAGCTCTAGAGCAAAACATCCACGTCTTGAGTTCAAGACTCCAAAATCAGGAGAAGGTATTGATTGTAGGTCATGAGTTCATGACTACAGGCACAATTGGAAGATCAATGCAATCAGTACCTTCTCCTAATTTTGGAGTCAGTTTAAGTTAACAATTTAAAAACAAGAATGATTTTAAATTTTCATGTCAAGCTGGAGTTACATAGCTATAGTATTGATTCCATAAGAATTAGATTTAAAATCGATTCAAAATCTTAAAACATAATTAGAGTTTTTTTTATAGAAATTTATGAGCTAGTTAATAACATTGGACATGACTAAAATTGTAAATTAGAAAAATTTATACATTTTATTTATTATGAATTATTAACATATGATACTATTAAACATTAATAGTTTTGTGGAGAATGGTGGTGGAGAATAGAATCGTGACAACAATTTTCGTTTATAATATTCCATCTTCTATGCATTGGAAAGGCTTGTGGGCATCATTTGGATACCATGGAGGTGTTGTTGATGCTTTTATCCCTTCAAAAAGGTGTAGAAATGGTAATAGTTTTGGTTTTGTGAGATTCAATAATGAAAGGGATGCACAAAGGGCGATATTGAGGTTAAATGGTTTCTACTTACTGGGAAAGAGAATCGGGGTGAAAATGGCTAGACATAATAGAAAAAAAAAGATTTGGAGGAATGATCCAGGTTAAAAGGTTGAGGAACAGATTGTAGAAATAGTTCAAGAAGTAAAAAGTGAAGAAATAATGCAAGAGGAGTTAAGAATACTGAGAAAAGAATAATGCAAAGTCATGTTGAGGATGAACTGTTATGGAATTTACAGAAATGCCTGCTGTGTGAATCAAATTCGATATGTGATTCAAAAAGTCTCAATGATCGAATAGCAAAATTCGATCTTGGGGAAATAATTGTAAAAGGATTAAAGGAAGACATTTTTTTGTTGAAATATCGGATGAAGAACTGATGGATTTGTTAAGGCAAACTGAATGGTCATATTTGAAAGATTTTTTTTATTAAAATTGAGCCATAGTCAGAGAAATTAAAGATAAAGGAGAGGGTGACTTGGATCAAAGTATCAGGAGTTCCATTGCATTGTTGGAACTACGAAACATTTAATCGAGTTGCTGAGTTATGGGGGAAGCTGGTGCCTGTAGGCGAAAATTTAACAAAATTCCATATTTTTGAAAAAATAAAGCTACTAATATCTTTATCTCAATCGAATATGGTTGATGAATTAGTTAGTATGGAAATTAGTGATGATTTCTTCCCAATCAGAGTAAATGAAAGGGGACTGATAAAGATGAAAGACGACAATTTTATTTGTAAGGCTAGATGGAAGAAAAATGAAGAAAACATCATTTTGGAGTTTGGATCAATGGCGAGAACAAGGCCGGAGATTCTTTCGAAGGGAAGAGAAAGCGTCAAGTCTGGAGAATTAATGGACACCAATCTTTAAAATGGGAACATTATTAATGATTGTCAGAACATGTTGGAATTAGTAATCGAAGAGACTGAGCCAGAGTATGTTTCCAAAGAAATGAAAAAGGGAACAGCAGATGAAGCGGATAAAGCATTGGAAAAGGCTTTGAAGGATGTAAGGGATATGGGCTTGGATATTGTAGAAGATACTTTAGAATATCCTAAAGCCGAGAGAATGGATAATGGATCGAACATGGATGTGGGCTGTAGGGGAGCTGGAAAATCTAAATCAGTAGAAAATTTAAATCCAGTGGAAAGCAACATTAACAGTCAAGAAAATGCAACAGTTAGAGGTGATTTTTGGGAATCAAATATGGAATTAGAAGGAGAACTGAACCAGGTGCTTCTTCGTAGAAAAAAGAAAGAAAGGTTTGAACAAGAAGATTCGATCAATGTATGAAATTCAAAACAGTTTCTTAACGTCAAAAGAGAGAAAGAAGAGAGACAGAGCCCTGCATAAGGAAAAAGGAAGGGGATATCGTAAGGATAATGAGAGGGTTGTTAATTTATCCCTTTCAGATTCGAATTTAAGAAACAGAATGAGGGTACTTCTTAGGGAAGCAAATAATACTTGGGCAATCGGAAAGAAATTGGGGTTCAGTGTTCATGGTAATGAAGAAGATATAATCGAAGAAATTATGATAGCAGATATTTAGTAATATGCCTTTCGAAGTCACTACAAGAGAGGCGATCAGGTTTTTGAGGCAAATATTGGGAGAAGAAAAACTCGATCAGTATTTGGTGTAGGTGAAGGATGGTGATTCAGGGGATGTTTGGGTTTTTGGTGCATCAAAGGAGATTCAAGATTGCAAAATTTAAGAAATGTCGATAGAATGGAGAGAATTTTGGTAAATGTAATAGATGATTGTACAGCAATATGGAAAGATTTGGAGCTGTTGAGAAGGGTGTTAGGCATTGATTTGTCAACGTTGTTTTGGGAAGTTTCATGGAATGGTAATTGTTATTTTGTTGTTGAATTCTCAAGGATTTATTGTTAGGCAAAAATCGAAAGAGGAGGTGTGTGAAAATTTAAAAGAAAAGGTGGTTTTAGTGTAGTATAGTGGGATTTTTTTTATATGTATAATGCTTGATATGATGCAGTTTTGTTTACTGGAGATTTTTTGGTGATTTTGTCCGAATAGGAGATGGATTGTTTTAATTATTTCAAAATTGATGATTCATTTTGGTTGGTCTTCTCTTCATGGATGTTTTATGTTCAATATATGTAGGTTTGCAAATGAGGATTATGATGGATTGATTGGTGGACTAGGCCAGTGATTTGTTGTGTGGGTGGAGGATCGACGTGGACTCGGGTATTGTTTAGGATTCTTATTCTTAGGTTGGATTCAATTTAATGTTGCAGGGGCTGGTTGGAGTGTGTTTGTGGCTTGTAGAGGAGGGTTGTGGGAAGATAAGGGGGTGGTTTTGGTTTATTTTCAAGTTGGTTGTACAGTGGAGATATTGTAAAGGATGGTTCTAATGGCAATCAAAATGGCTGCAGTGATGGTATTGAATTGATTCGGAAGGGGATGGTTATGGCAAGAGGCCGAGAGTGGAATTGATGCCTCATATCAAGGCAAGATTGGAATGTTGGTAGACTTGGCCAAAGCAAGATTGGCGAGAAATTCATTATTTTGAGCATATTGGTAACTTTGTTTTGGTTTTGTTGTTGTGCTCTATTTTGGCATTGTTTGACTGCTGTTATTTTCTTGTTGGAATTGGTATGAGTTGGGAGATCTCAACGCCTTTTCTTGTAATCAATTTACTGAGAAAAAAAAACATATAAGACTATTTATGATAAGAAATATTAATTTCTTTTCCTATAAATAATTCAAGTAAAAAAGAAAGAAAGAAGTCTTACCCTTTCAAATTTATATAGCAGAGCAGTGGCATTTACTCCTTTAGCTAGCAGCAATATTTTATATGTTCCAGAATATATATATATATATATATATATATATACTTTTTATATGATGCTGTACCTATAATTGTATGAATAGTATTGAGTGCAAAATGCTTCAATGTATTCAATATAGGTGAGGAGTTTACATAATATAGAAGGATTTTTATTATTTTTACATAATATAGCAGCAATATTATTTTTGGGAAAGAAAATTAATAGAGGAAGGGAAGGATAGGGTTGAGAAAAAAAATTGAAAAACTGAAAACCGATTCAAATTAAGGTGTATGGACAATTTATGAAATGCAAGTTTAAAATCACGGTTATCCGAAATCGAATAGAATTCTATTTTTATTTAATATATAATTAATTCTAATTGTTTATATTATAAAAATAAATGTTTTATATTTAAAATAGTGAAAATAATTCAAAATTTCTTGAAATTTTTTTTAAATATTTATAAAAAATATTTGAAATTGGGTCAAATAAAATTCAAAACTCATAAAATAAATTTTATTTTATCAAAATTAATCTAAAAATTTAAAAATTAACATACAAAAATTGAAAACTAAACTGAACGACGTGTAGGGAACGGCAAGGGGCTATACTAAATGTTGGGTTGGCCTGTTGGGGTGTTAGATTGCGTGCAGAATATAGTTATTTTGTTGTTTCTTGTCATTTTTGCCTTGCAGTGAAGACCCTCTCAGAGTCTCCCCTAACGCCCTTTCTCTTATCTCTAGGGATTTGGGTATATTTCTTAGGACCCGGTCAAAAGCACAATGCACTGCACAGTCTAAGATTTACTCTGTCAAAGTTCATGATCCCAACATATATATAGGAATTTTAGCTTCTTGTATCAGTGCACCATGCATGCATATATATAGAACCAAGTTAATTGCTTTAATACATATATATAATTTAGATTTAAATCTATGTAAAGTTATAAGTTAATATAAATTCTCAAAAAATTATAATTTAATTTTCGCTTATATCATAAATATCTAAAAATCAATTTTTTTATGTCAAAGGAATTCACTTATTTTCTTTTCTTTTTTTTTTTCCTCTCCTGTAAATGATAATTACAACTTGGAGCAGAGCAACATAATAGCATCAATAATCTACCTGCTTCTGTTTAATAATTGCTTTACGTGTAGTCTCTCAGCTTCTGAACTACTAATTCTGAAGATAAGCCAATCCCTCTGTTTCCTTGTCGTTTTTACCCTTTTTTATTATTTTTCATTGTTATTGAAATGTCAATAAATCCCATCAATTCTTTCTTTCTTTCTTGTTTTGGGGTTATGAAGTTGATGCAGCTGGGGATTGCGTGATTGCCGCAGCCATGTTTAAAGCTACACAGGGTTGCTCAACAGGCACCTGCACTCAATAATTCATTAAATTTTAATTATTAGTCTTAATAATAATATTAACATCCTTAAATTCACCTCCATAATGCATATATCTTCTAATGCATATATCTTCTAATGCCTTTTTACAGCAATAAATGGCTAATTTTTATTTTATTTTAGGATATATATACATATATAAATTGTCAGATAAGACATATCGATTGACTGACAGTGTCCAGTGCTTTGTCTTTCCTTCACCATAAATTTTTCATTGACTAATTTCATTTTATTATATACATATATTGACATTCTGCAACCATTTTTTTCTTTAGATCAATTTTTTTATATATATATGATGAGTCTATGACCTTTTTTCTCCCTCTAATAATAGCATGCATGATGATCATATATATATGAAGGTGATGGATGGAGACATGACAATCATAGTATTTCTTGAGATTGAAAAGATGAGGTTATTGATAAATAATGATTTAGAAGACTTACAAAGTGTCCAGCCCCAAGAATCCAGTAAAATTGCAGGTTTTTGTATGATTTGATGAACCCTTTGGTGGCTTGATCCTCTTTACAGTAAAGAGGATTTCGATCCTTGCTTAAAAACTCTTTCAATCCTTCCCACCTAAAGACATTAATACATAAATATATATATATGAATTATATAACTCCAAGAGTCCATATGTTTATATAATCCTCATTTGTTCCCAATGTCAAATATTGCATATATTCAAATATTAAAAAGGCTTAAGTTTTTTTTAATGCATGTGCTCCAACATATAATTACTGAGTGTAGATGTCTAAATTACTTAATCTTAAACCTTATAAATGCATAACCTTAGAATTTGCTAATAGAAGTAATTAAAGAAAGAAACAGATAAAATGCATTAAAGGTAGGTGTGTTTTTGGAGGGCCAATAAGGCATAGATAGAAAGGGAAAATAAGAGTCATACTTGAGCTTATCAAGCCAAGCTTCAGTTCCCTTTGTTGCACATATCACATCAAGCTGCAATAACCCATCCATCCAACAATACCATCATTAATTAATGGTAAAAATTCAAACCACAAAAAGAAACCCTAAACAACAGGTAAAAGCTGCCCTAAATTCAGCACTTCATGGAATTATTTTGGGTAGCATTTGACTCAAATAGCAGTAAAAGTAGCATATTATAAGTTAGTTTGACTTAAAGGAAAAAAGATATTTAGGGTGTAAAAAGTTGTTTATGGTAGCTGAGAAAGTTTGGAACAGTCTTACCTGCCCACTGTATATAGTGACATTTACTCCTTTTGCAAGGAGTTCATCAACCTGAAGGGGAAAAAATCAACAAAATATAGAAATTAGAGACACTTAACATCCCTCTTGAAGTCAAACGAGAAACACAAGCAAAAGGTCAAGATTAATTTAGTTTAAGCAATTTTAACTACTGGTTGTTAAAAAACTTTTTAACTTTTTACCTCAGCAATTCTTGGCCTCATAAAATCACCTGACAAATATGAAAAAACAAAGTCTGACTGCCCTCCCCATCTGTTAAAACACATGAATATTGGTGCTTTTGGATCAAAATGTTAAAAGAGTACATTTGCAGAAATTATATTTCAAAAAACAGAGGAATTAAAATCCTTACGTGACATTATCAGGGATGATCTTAAGCTTCTTCTTGATGACCCCATTCATCAAAGTATCAAGATCAGGTCCATCATTGCCTGGTGAAACCCTTAAGGAACTCAAATATCTTGAGTATCTATTGACTGAAAAAACTCCATTGGAAAATGCTGAAGTTGTTAAAGCTACAGGTCCCATCCCTGAATCCAGAAGAAAATTGTAGAAATCCTGCAAATTTACTCAAAATTAGGGGGAGAAAAAAAAGAAACAATTTTTGTGGCCAAATGTGATAAAAAGAAATGAAAAATTAGCATACCACTGAATTGCTGTTGGCACCAATTACAGATTCAAGTCGACTCCATGTGTCAGTTGCATCAGTATATTGACCATCTTTGAGTTGCTGGCTGATCTTCTCAGCTAGACTGGTTTTTCCAAATGGGATTTTATCAGATAACACAAATACATTTGCTTTTTGGCAAAAGAAAAAGGGAAAAAAATAAAAAATCTGTAGACCTGTTTGATTTTTCCAAGCCATTGTTATCTAGCCTTGAAACATCCTTAAGAAGAGGCCCCCAAGAAAACTGTAATCATAGCCATATTTTAAATAATACCCAAATGCAGGCATTGAATTCTGCAAATTTCCCTGGGAATTTAACAATTTACATGAAGATACTTACTGCAAAATCCTCTGGTGAGATCCAGCTATTCCCCAAGGCAACTCCTACATTTGTTTTAAGACAAATTATTTGGTGGATTATTAATGGCAACAAAGGGGTGTTTGGTGTTTACCTCCAAGTTTGAGCTTCAATTTACCAGCATCAATGGCATTTAGAATTGATAATCCGGCAGTGACAGCAAATTTTCCTCCATAAGACTCTGCCACAATGTACAATGGACTCTTTTGGAGGCTTTCATTTCTATTAAATAATTGCATCAACAAAGTAGTTAAATCACTTGCTGCTTCATTATCAGTTTTCACCAACATCTCTGTATCTTCCACATAGCTGTACCCTGTTCCAACTGGGTTGTCCTATATCGCATTAAAATCATTAAATTTGCGATAAAAGAAAAAGACACACATCTTCTTTTTTTTTCTTTGTGAATTATGGATGACTAACCACAAATAAAAGATCAGCTTTTTTCAACCAAGTGGTATTCCTTGGCTTCAAATCCGTATTTAATGGCCCAATCTCCTCAAAATTTCCAATTCCAACTCCTGAGGCACCCTTTAGAAAAACACAATTTCAGATTACAGAACATGAAGAAAAAAAAAAGAGTCAAAACTATTCTCTGAATATTTTATTCATATAGATTACTTACAGGTCCACCTTGCAACCAAAGAATGATTGGCCATGGCTTTGAAGGCTGTTCAACTCTGTAAGAACTTCTGTAAAGCCACCAAAACATATGTGCCTCTATTTATAATATTAAAAAAAAAACAAAACAATTCAGATTGAATTACATTAAGCCAAAATGAATGAGGATTATGCAAATTATGAAGGTAATTATTTTGTTTCTTACTTGGTCTGACTTCAACATAACCCCATACTTCTTCTGATTCACCTTGGGATTTAACAGCTCTGGAGATTCCTCCATGGAACAAACAAGAAAAAGAGAAGAAAACCAAGAGAAGAAGAAAATGGAAATTTCCCATTTTTTCGGTTAAAATGGAAAGTTTGCAGATAACCCACTTTACAGTTCTCAGCTTTGAAGCAAAGGGTGTGAGGTAAATCAGGCTATATATAACCATCCAATCTCACAGGGTGATAGGATATGAACTTTTTGTATCTGTCATAGAATAAAAACAATATTACTATGTGAAAACTTCAAAGGCTGCTATTTCTGTCTATGGAATTTTTAAAAAAAAAATTGTTGATTTGAAATCTAAATTCAGTTTCAATTACAGCCTGCAGTGCAGGGCCAAAAAAGTTTTCTTTTAAAATATTAATTTAATTTACATTATACCATACTCTTTTAATTTAATATTAGAAAAGAGTGATTAATGCAATAATGAGATTCTTTCATAGTTTCACATGGTGAGGAAATATTTTTGGAGGACCAAAACTAATTTTAATCTTTTTTATCTTTTACTTAAAGAAGAAGCACATTAACTTCAAAGGAATTTATTAAAGAAGTGATGGGCCTATAAATGGATGTGTGATTGAGTGCAGGAAGGTAGCCAGCCATGTTCTTGTTTGTTTGTTTGTCTTCTGCTGTAATGAAATAGACTCTTCGATAAGTTATTAAGTTTAAAAAATATATGGAAGTTCTGCTTTTTTTTTTTTTTTTTTTTTTTATCTTTTGTTATCTCAGCCATTTTTGTAGGGATATGGGATAAGACTCCAAAGAAACAATCAAAGTACTGACCCTTCTTTCTTCTTTCACACAGGTTTCATTCAAGAATCAAAGCTCCCATAAAACATTGGAAACTTGAGATTTTTATTGGGTCAAATTTTACAGACAGAAAATTTTTTTAATGTCAAATTAAATTATATATTTTTATAAGAGTTAAAATGAAATTTAATAGTTTATATATTTATAATTTTTAAAAAATTAAATTAATTAAAATATAATTTTATATTTTACTTTATTAATTCTTATAAATTTTAAAAAGAAATTTTAGGCGAAACCACATCGGACGGGCTCCCCCTCCCCACGCCACCCGACCACTATACTATGAGTTTTTGATAGATTCAATCCTTCTACTATTATAATTTGATTATTTCTGATCTGTGTGAATTTTAGTTACGATGCCGACTTGCTTACATTAATTTCGTCAACTAATGTTTAAAATATATGGTGATGGAGCGCATGCGTTTTGGTTTGTTTTTTTTTTTTTTTTTTTTTTTTTTTTTTTTTTTTTACAATTTGATAAATATTTTACATCTTTCTTTCACATTCAAAAAATATGTTTAGTCTTTTTTTAAAAAAAAAAACAAAAAATATGTTTAACTAAAAAAAGGTTTCAGTGTATTACATATTTTAAAAAATAAACCATGTCAAATTATTTAAAAAAATTAATGGATAATCGATAAAAATACCATAAAACCCTTCGTTTTATATCTTAGATTGTAATTTAGCTCCTTTATTGAGAAAATAAATAAATTAGTCTATGTATATTAGATAAGTAAGCATAACAACTCGTCGCTAACATGTGGTATTTATATATAAGGTATAATAAAAAATTTAACCCTCAACAATTATACATTTATTCAATTTAATCTATATTGTTTTATTGGAGTAAATTAGAAATCTTTACAACTAATACGGCTAAAGGGTCAAAAATGCCTTAGTAACATATTTTTTTTAAAAAAATCAATTAAGCCCTTTTAAAGTTTGAAAAATTATTAAAAAAATCATAAAAATTATAAACAAATTTTATAAAAAAATGTTATAAAAAATTTCAAATTATACTTTTTAATTAAAAATAACAATACCAACTCAATAAAAGAGTAAGGGTCAAATTGAATAAGTTTGTAAAAGTTGAGGGCTAAATTTGTTATTAACTCCAAATTTTAACAGAAGAACTATTTTGTTCACTCATCTAACATACAAGGGCTAATTTTCTCTTCTTTTTTTTTTTTTTTTTTAGTAGAGAGACTAAAATACAATCCAGAATATAGTACAAGAGATTTTATGGTACTTTTACCATAGGACTTAAAATGTATATTTCAAAGAGTAAAAAGATGAGAAGTAATCAAATTGTAGTAGAATGACTAAATACTTAAAAGAAAAAATAATATGTTACAGGGACCTTTTTGAAGAATTTGACCATTTTATTACAAATTTTTAATTTATTGATGATGTTTAGAAAAAAAAAAGGTAGCGTTGCAGTTTGGGATCCACATTTGGGTCCCTTCACAGATCACATTGCTAAACTTAGCTGTAAACAATGGAATTTGGGGTGGATATTTTGACAAGCTGTTCTCAGATTTTATAATATCATACTTATCAATCATCGAGATAATAAAACAAGTATTAATTGCTTAATGTGTGATCAATTATAATTTAAGTTTTAAAACTTTCAGGAAATTAATATAAGAAAAACCTTAACCAATATGATATATGCATATATTTATGAGCTTTTCATCGAGAATTTTGTTTTCTCTTTTACCATTATTGGAGGAAAAAGAGGAGAACAAATGGAGGAGATGGGCTGGCATGCTGGACAACAACAAATAAAGCTTAAAAGTCGCCCATGTACTGAATTGTGGGGATATGGACATTGAAGATGATAAGAGTAATCATAAATTCCAAAAACATCTTTCTTTCAAATTGAAATAGATTTTAACTTGATTAGGCTCAATTATGGTAAAAGTATCATGGAGATCCTTATACCAGGAGTTAAATTGTATTTCATCTTCTCTATTAAAAAAATAGATAAACTAGTCCTTATACATTAGATTAAAGAGTAAATTGGTCATTTATGTTAAAATTTCCATTCGCTTATACTGTTAAAAACTGATGTGGTTAACAAAATAATCAAATAATGACATATGTTGTGCCGTGTGTACCTTATGTTAATGTACAATGATAAATTTTTAACAACAAAAAAATAGATAAATTTTTTAACAAAAAGAATCAATTTACTTTTTGATCTAACATATAGGAGTTAATTTACTTTTTTTAAAATAAATGAATAAAATGTAATTTAACTCCTAATACATGAAGCTCTATAATATTTTTACCCTTTAATTACAGTCTTATTAATTTTTTCTCAACTCAACTCAATGCAATAATAATAATTATTATTATAATAATTATCCCACAAATAAAAATCTAAAACTTCACATAATAAAATTCGAGTTTGAATCTGGACTCAAAAGGGAAATGAAATTTTATATATTGTACTTAGTTTCAAAGCCTTGAATTTATCATCAAAGATTGAAAAAAAAAAACAAAACAATGCTTAAATTTCCACGATTAAAGACCCAATATTGTCCTTTGCTATTGCTAAGAAGTTTTCTTTGGAATTTATTTATTGCTGAAACTGCCACTTTTTGCAAGAAGTCAAAACTACAAACACGTCTTTGCTTTATTTTATTCTCCGCTATAATTATATTAAGTTTTGATTAAATTTAAATTTGAGTAAAATGAAAGAAAACTCATTTAACTCATTATATTTGAATTTAAAATTTTATTTTAAAAAAAATTGAACCTCATTGATTTTAAAAATATAAAGAAAAACAAAAGGAGAAGCCAAAAATCCTTTTTATTCTTAATAAATAATGCAAAAAACTTATGTTTCTATAGATTTGTAATGGCTGTAATGTTAATATAATTTTATTAACTATTTTTTCCCCAAAAACTTAAGTCTTTAACTCTTCTTTTCATAATTTGATTTTTCATGCAAAATTAATAATTTAATAACTTATCCAACTTATCAAATTATTTTTTTTTAAAAATACTAATTAAAATATTAATTTTTAACAATATTGTTGTGGCAACCTGTTTAATAGTCCATGTCTATTGCATGCCAATGTGGCATTAATTGTCTTACATCTCACATCAATAAATAATTTTAAAAATATAAAATATTTTAAAAAAATTCAAAATTTACAAAATTATAAATTATTAAGAAAAATTAGCATGAACTATACGTAAATTGCCATGTGGGCTACCATGTTTAGAAATTGCCGTAATGTCAAATTTAACACTCAATGTTTGCATATTTTTGTCAATTTGGTTGATATTCTTTATTTTTAATTAAAATTGACTCTCGCCCTTTTACAAAAAGCCAAAGGGAGAGTCAAATTTAATCATAAACTTTTTAAAAAGAGTCAAATTGTTATTTTTTAATGGAAATATTGATTGAAACGTTAAATTTTAAACATGACAGCTCACATGACAATTCACATGTATTTCACGCTATTTTTACAAACTTTTTATATTTTTTTTTATCTTTTGAACATTTGTATAATATTAAATTATTTAATGACATGGCATATAAGATATATTGTGCCTTGTCAATATGAAGTATACATAAACCGTCACACATATTATCATGTCAACATCGTTAAAAAATAATATTTTAGTCAACATTTTTGCTTTGTTTTTTTTAAAAGCGATTTTACTATTTTTGAAAGGTTAATGACCAAATTTAACTCAAAAAATATAAGGACCAAATTGATAAAATATGTAAATTTTAAGGGCTAATTTTGGTATTATGCATTAGAAGTTTACCAATATTTCTGTTAAAAAAAGGAAAAACAACAATTTGACTCTTTCTAAAAGGCTTATGGTCAAATTTGAGTCTTTTTTAAAATATTGAAGACTAAATTTAGCTATAAAAAAAAAGAACCAAATTGATAAAGATGTAAACGTTAATGATCAAATTTATCATCATACATTTAAATTATATTAAAATGTTAAAAAAAAAGTAATTGAATTTTTTCTATTAATTTAAAATTTTAAAATCATGATCCCTTCGAGATTCCCCCCCCCCCCCCCCCTACAATTTAGTATTTACATTAAAGAGCTTCGAGGAAAGAAAATGTGACCTTAAATGGAAAAATTGAAGATGTATTTAGCATGAGAGGTAATAATTATCTGACACGATTTGTTTCTTTTAAAATTTATATGTCACATTCACCTAAAACAGAATGAATATTGTCTTTCCTTTTTTAACAAAAAATAATTAAAATTGCTTACTAATCCTTTTTCAAAGTACTGAAAATAAAATCCACATTTTAGTCCTCATAAAGGTCTGATTTGTAAGCGATAAGATTTCCATTTTTGTAGCAAAATTTGGCTTTATAAGGTTGGTCATGGGGTATGAATATCATCTTCAAACACATAATTAATATTACCATTAAAATTAAGATAATTATTTAGTAAAGGTTAAACTAATAAAATAGTCGCTTTTATTTACCCCAAGTTACATTTTAGTCACTTATATTTTATTTTAGTCACTTACGTTATCGCGTTGTAACATTTTTGTTACTGAGTTGTTAACCGTGTAACGGTAAGCTGACGTGACACGTTAAATCATCATTTCAAACAAAAATTTTAGGTTAATTTATACAATCGGTCCTCATATTTTTTTGTTTTGAGCAATTTATTTTTTTCTTTTATGTTCTTTTAACTTTCCTTTTTTTTTTCTTTTTTTGCATTCTCTTATGCTTCTCTCTCTGTTTTACTCCCTTCTCCATTTCTTTTACGTAGTTTTTCTATGTTTTTCATTTGTTGAAACTAATCCCTATACTTTTATTTCTTTGAACAATTTAATTTTTTCGAGTGAGGCGAGCTTGTAGACTAATTTTAACAAATGAAAAACATAGAAAAACTACATTAAAAGAAATGAAGAAGAGAGGAAAACAGAGGGAGGAGCAGAAGAGAATGGAAAATAAAAAAAAAGTTAAAAGAACATAAAAAAGAATTAAATTGCTCAAAATGAAATAAATATACGGACCAATTGAATAATTTAACCTAAAATTTTTGTTTGAAATGATGATTTAACGTGTCACGTCAGCTTTCCGTTACACCATTAATAACAATTAACGGTTCAGTAAATAAAATGTTACAACACAATAACGTAAGTGACTAAAACGTAACATTTCAAACATAAGTAACTAAAATGTAATCTGAGACAAACAAAAGTGACTATTTTGGTAGTTTACCCTTTACTAAATTATTGTAGAATTTTTTAACTTCACAAGTAGAATTAAGAAGTTATTATACGTTGTTAGTTAATATTATAAAATAATAATAAATAAATGAATATATAACTACTTTTTAATCTCATTTGTAAAATTAAAAATCTCCATCGTGAATGGATCATATAATAATTCTTAAAATTAATATTAGAAATATTATCAAACGCATATGTATGTGAAAATCATAAATTTGGAACACAATATGTGTTTAAATAACACATGAAATCTATACGATATTAAAATAAAGAAATAGATTAACTTGTAAGTAAAACAAATTTAAACATAGAAATACATCAAATTAATATTACTAAATGATTACAGTTATGTATCATGGTGTTATCATCAATCCTTAGTTGGTGTTGAGTTAATTTGTGATATCATCTCAATCAACAACATTATTATTAATTATACAATTGATGGAGATAATAAAATGTGCATAATAAAATTAAAATGTATAAATGTATTAATATGAAACATTCGTTGAGCGGTAGATTTAATGTTTTACTAATTCAATTGGCATGGGTTCAAATCTTATTATTATTGAATAAAAATATTAATGTACCGTCAAATAATATATTTTATTTTAAATGTGAAGTGATATTAAAGTAGTTTCCCTTATTAAGTTGGCAGAGGCGAATCTAGGGGAGGCTGGCAAGGCCTCGGTCCATTTTAGCCCTTTAAAATTTTAAACTAGTAAATGTAAAATTGCACTTTAGCTCCTTAAAAATGATAAAATTTTGATTTAATTCTTTAAAAATTAAATTTTTATTATAATAAAAATTATAATTTAATTTCGGCCCCCTAAAAAGATTTTCTGACTTCGCCCCTGTAAGTTGAGATGCGGTTGATGAGTGACACCAACTCGGTAAAAGGTTTTATAAATAGTATAGATACTAAAAAAAAAAAATCCTGACACATTGTTTAAATAAATCTTTGTACTTTTCTTTTAATAACTAGATAAGTCTTTATTTTATAATTTTTATTTATAAAAAATTTTAATTTATCTATATCTATAACTTATTTAAAATTCATAATAATAATATAAAAATACGAGTTTGGAAACTTTTAAACTGATCAATATAGCCTTTATTGTTTATATATTACTGAATTTGTTATTTTAAATATTTTTATTATTTATAAGATTTATCATACTTATAAATAAAAAATTTAATTTTTACTAAATTATTTGGTTAAATAAATCTACTTGATAAAAAAATTACTATACTTATAAATAAGAAATCTAATTCTATTAAAAAAATTATAAAATGAATTTATATAGGATACTAAATAAAATTTAAATTTTATATTAAATTACTTTATATGCATTAAATATATTTAAATTATTATGTTTCAATTAACAAAAAAAGAAAATAGCAAGAATTATACTAATTTTATTTTAAATAGAAAATTTTTATTATTTATAAAATAAGTAATTATATATATAATTTTATAAATTTTACATTTATATAATGTAATCTAATATATTATAATTATATTAGTTATTTATTAAATACTAATTGTTATGGTCAATTTATTGGATATTAAGAAAAGAGAAATTTTGAATTGTGAAGAGCTTAATTTACAATATATCATTTTTTTTTTATACTTTGTACAAATGGTTTAATAATGATTAGGAAATTCTTATTACAACTATATTTGAATGATGAAAATAATTTATATACGTTAATTATATTAATTAATTATTATTTTAAATAATATTACTTTGTATTAATTATATGAGGTAAAACTATAATCTACATAGAATATGGTAAAAATGTTTTACTTAAGATTTGATTTTTTATATAATATTTGAAATGTTAAATGAATTAATATCTTTTAATTATGTTTAATAATTCAAATGACTAATATCACTTTTGATAAACATATTATTTTGCATATTTTTGTGTTTAATTTGGTTTTTTGTTGAATTGAATCTTGCTAATTAAGTGCCTTTATGATCTAATCTTGTCAGGGATGCAATCGGTCGAAAACAAGCTAAAAGGGGCCAAATTAAAAGACAATCATTAATTTGGGGCCAAATCAAAAAGATGGAGAAAGCCAAGGAGTTATCAAATTTTGTTGACTTTGTAAAAAGCCAAAAATAAGAAGATATTATTTTATTTTATTTTTATTTTTATTTATTAAATTGTCAACTAACACGACTCCAACCCAACGTGCACTTTTTAACTTGTAATCGAGTTAACCTTAAAGGATGAGTTGTCAATCCCGATATTTAGAAAAAGAATAAATACCGATTGGACAGATTTTAGCACGAATCCATATCTCACGATTCCCGACCGGAAAGAACGCCGGCCTAAAGCTAAGATGAAATTTAGTGTAGCATGAAATTATTCATGCTTAAAGATTGTGGAAGATGATGGTATTTGTATGAAAGGTGATAGAACTTGAGAAGGAAAAGTATTTGAAAAGAGAATTAGACCAACTTTGTAAAAGCAAGACAAAAGTAATTCAATTCCCAATTGAAGTAGAAAAAGGCAAAGAGGAAAATACAACTCCAAAGTGAAGTAGGAATACAAAATGAATGGATGATTTTCAAAGAACAAAATATCATTATTTATATACATGGGGTTTACTAAAAATAGCCTAATTAATTTAATAAATTAAAATAAAATAAAAATAATATCTTCTTATTATTGGCTTTTTACAAAGTCAACAAAATTTGATAACTCCTTGGCTTTCTCCATCTTTTTTATTTGGCCCCAATTTAATGATTGTCTTTCAATTTGGCCCTTTTTAGCTTGTTTTCGACCGATTGCATCCCTGACAAGATTAGATCATAAAAGCACTTAATTAACAGAGTTCAATTCAACAATAAACCAAATTAAACACAAAAAATATGCAAATTAATATGTTTATCAACTTTACATTAATACAATAATTAAAAATACATTATTTTAAAAAAAATTAAAATTTAAAATTACATGCAATGTGTATGACATTAAAAATCTCTATCTTTAAAATATAAAATGAATAAAAATACTGAAATTAAATATTCATAATTTCATGCCTCAAAAACTTTGTTTATAACTTGAATATTTAAGCTTCTCCTAGATTTTTCCTAAATTATTATTATTATTATAAGTAAAAATGAGATAACACGATTTGAATCTATATTAAACGTGTGTTTGACAAAAATTTTAATTACTATTTTGTACAAGTCAAGACTACTATTATTAGTTAAAATCAAGGGATTTCACGAATAAAAACCGGAGAATGAAGATCTATTTGATTACAAAGGAAAAAAAGTATAAAGAATTGTCAATAAATTTTTTATCTAGTAGCAAGAGTATTATATTGTAGACATGAAATATTGGTTCAATCCGAAATAACTCTATTCCTTCCCCAATTATAATATATTTATTTATTAATTTATTTACTTTAAAAAAATGTTAAACTAGTACAAATTTTTTAAATATATTAGTCTAACATTAAAAACTATTTGAGTTACCTATTAGGTTAAAGTTTAAGTTTAATTGGTGTCGGTATCATTATAGATTTTTAAAGGGTGTAGATTCAAGTAAATTTAGATGGATTAAATTTTTTTATGGGAGAGTTATTAATTATGGGTTTAAAGATAATTTAGAATATATATGTAATTATATTAGTTTTAATACGTTCAGTTATTACAAGCAATGATTTAATAACTAACTCAATAATTAAATTAAATAATTAATTAAGAGAATTCATACATTTTACATAAACTCTTTCTGGAATAATTTAATTAATTAATTAATTAGCATAAATTATATTAAATTGGTAATGTTTAATGTCCCACCTGATGTAGTTTGATAATGTCCCATTACCAAACACTTTGCATCATCATCATAGGAGTGGTTGTTGGTGATCGTAAATTACCTGCGTGTAAAGTGAACCCAATCTTTACACAAAGAAAGAAATAGTTTGATTTGATTAGTAAATGCTACATTATTCGCAGCTTAAATAATTATTGGATAAATGTATTTATTAAGTAGAAGTACATTTATCTTTCTTACAAAAAAATTGTTTTGATTTTAATGATCTCGCACAAATATTTTAATATTTTGGAATTAACATCACTAATGAGTAAATGTATTTTTATAGTCGGATGGTCTATCTGACTCGATAGACCTAGCTTGACTCAAATCGAAATTGAGTAAAAAAATTTAATTTTAAGTAGTCTTACATTACTTGAATTTAAATTAAATAATTTTAAAAAATATTTCATTTAAATATTAATATTAAAAGTATATTATTATCATTTAACATAGTAAAATTGAGTATGTGGATGGATTGAATGGGTAGATTCAATCTCATAACCTAAATTCTTTTTAAAAAAAGGGGACTGTGACCCTCCAACTAAAAACTCTTGATCAAAGCAGAAGGATGTATACACCTAAAAAGTGATCCAAAATTCTAGAGCAAAAGCATATAAATTTAAGTTGGACCACTCAATTAGGTGAATAAAGGTAGCCTGTAATGAGGAGTTTTTAAAGTTTGGTTGAAGCTTTAAAACGTGACAATAGGTCACATCTCAACCACAAAGTCTTAGAAGTTAAAATTAACATAAGAGCATTTACAGCTAAATTCAGCCTTTTAACATTTCAATAATCTTTATCTTCTGAGGGTGGTTCTGGCTGCAGCAGTCACCACCTCCTAATTAGTTACTCTCACAATTTCACATCCTCAATTGAAGTTGATTGAGACAAGGGGGATTCAAAGAAGGAAACAGTGCCTATATATATTTATTGAATACTGGTCTAATCAGAGGACATAAAAATGAAGATAAGATGAAAAGGCCTTCACTAGAAATTAGAATGATCCATACACAATATTCTCCACTACTTGTGATTATGGTCATAGATATATATATTATTTCTTATTTGAATTTGAAAATTCAATTAGATGAATTTAAACTTAAATTTAACTCAATTTAATTTGATTATAATAAATCGGGATGAAAAAGAACTCCTTAATTTTATCAATAAATAATGCATGTAACGCCCTGAATAATTTATTTATGTTTCTGTTAATATCTAATATAAATATCTATCTGCTTCAGTGATTAAATGTTTTGGGTGTATGTGTGAGGTTTTGGGTTCAATTTCCATTTTTGGCAAAATTTTATTATTTTAGATCCAAGCCCTAGGGTGTTAATTTTTGTTCCGGTTGTCTGTTACTGGTTTGGTGGAGTTTCTGATAATTGTCATTATTTTTTTCTGTCTCCTCTCTGACGTTTTTGTGCCCTTTTCCCTGTCAAATTTTCCTCTCCCAATCGCAGTGTCTTACTGTTCGTCCTGTCGTACGCTTTTGAAGGTAAGGGTTGTCGTGGTGTTATGGGAGTTTTCTTTTGTTCCTTTGCTTCTATTGATGTTCGAGTTAATCTGATAAACCGTTTTTGGTAGGTGCTCTTCGGGAAAACCAAGAACCTTCGGTGGTGTAGTGAAGTTTCAAGGCTGCTGTTGTCAAGGGTAAGCTTTTGAATCATTTAAGTGTAGTTTTTTGTTGTGTTTTCGGGTTGTGGCCAAGATGTGCTTCGGTTGGATTTGAGAATTAAAGTAATTGTGGGTGTTTTTGTTGTCGATTTTAGGTGCTTTTCGTTTTGGGGGTGTGAATTCTTCTAAAACCGTACCAGATGTGTACCCTAAACACGAAAAAATCGAGTTTCAGCGAAAGCTAAAAAAACATTCTGTTGACGCCACACGAGCTTGGAGAAGAGTTTGTTATCTCTACTAATCTGTTTTTAAGTATATGACATGTGTCGAAACCATTTTTTTTTGGAAATGAGAATCGACTTTTTGAAAACAAAACATGGAGTCGCCACCAATCTTTGGTTTAGGTGTGATTGGCTCACTGATAAAACATTTTATTCCATTTAAGTCAATTTTGGCCTACATAATTTTGAGAAAACGGGTTCGGGAGCCGATTACGTATGAGGAAGGATTAGCACGCTCACTACGCCCAAAATTGGTACCAAATTGATTAAATACTGTCCTTATGTCTGAGGTTTGAAACTATTTTGAAATATGATTCTTTTTTTTAGAAAAAATTGAATAGCTCAAGTTGGTCGTCAAAATTCTCTTGTCTCGAAGGAATGCAGTATCATATCCAACACGATAGGACACGATACTTTATTCCTTTGAGAACACGATAAATCTTGGCTTCCAAAATTTGTACCCCGAAAATTACAAAAGGATGTCCAATTATCTAGTCCAACGAAAAGAACCGAAACCCAGCACGGTAGAGCACGATTCTTCGAATTTTCAAACATTGAACATTGCTTTGTTTTAGGATTTAGAAAATATGAGTGAAATTCTAAAGGGACGTCCGATTATTTTGAACAAACAGAAAATTGCAACCCAGCATGATAGGGCACAATTCTCCGAATTGCCAAGCATCGAACATCTCCTTTGTTCTAAAGAAAATTTTTAAAGACATGAGTGAAATACTGAAGGAATATTCAATTGTTTCGAACAAATAGGAAATTGCAACCTAGCACGGTAGGGCACGATTCCTCGAATTGCGAAACATCGAATATTGCCTTCGTTTTTAGGAATTTTTAAACAAATAATTATAAAAGCAGCTTGAAATGCACTAATTTGACTTAAAATAAAATGGAATAATTAATTTTAAAGAGTTAGAAATTATAAAGTGATATTTGTTAACTGGAAAGGAAATAAAAACACGAGATAATATACATGTATGAGATACTATGATGGATGAATGGAGATAATATGATTCGTTTAATCAACTAACAAGATAACAATCAAATTCCACCAATCTAAAAATATTATCAATTTCCTAATCATGGATGAAGAATAATCAATATGATGGCAATACAAAACGAAAATAACATACCACAATAAGACATATAACCTAATATAACACATTCAAATGCAAAACAAAATGAAAGTTAAAGAAAAATATGTACACATGTATAAGACAAATTTAAAAGGATGAATACATAATATATATTATATGAATTGTTAAACTAGAAACTTTTTGCAGAAACAAAATAGAGGTATACATGTGACCATTAAAATATGTATTATGGAAAGAATATTTAAATCGAATGATATACGAAGTGTTAAAGAATATTGGTTTAAAATTGACAACTTATGCATAATAAAGGAAAATAAATAAAAAATATGCAAAGGTAATACAAATATATAATAATTTTAAGAATATATTAAATTTTACAAATTATGGATATATATATATGTAAATAAATTTAGAATAAAAGGAATACGCATACAAAATTAAATTAGTTTTATCATAAGTTATATAAGACTTAGAAACATACTTATATATGTACAAAGAAAACTATAGGTATAAAATACATGACTTGATAGATTCAATATATATGTACTAATATTTTCATGTACGGATAATAATAATTTAAATAATGTATAAAACACGTGATTTACTTTTAATCAACAAATATATATATTAAAATACGTAAAACAAAAATAATTATATGTATGAAATAATATAGGGTTAATAATACACATAGAATAAAGTTAATTCTATTTCAAGGTATATACATGATAATGCATAAAACACATACATAAAATAATGTGCAAAATGTGAAACTACAATTACTCAAATTACAATGAATAAATAAAAAAATGATGCATATAGGAGTTTCAAAATAAATACTACGTATGATAGTTAAAAAATAATATGAATAAAATGTTTTAAATTGATAATAATGTAAAATACATGATATGTTCAAAAGTAATTACAATGATTAATAATAATAATGTAAATAAATACAAAAAATAACAAAAAAAGAAGAATATATATATATATATATATATATATATATATAACCTGACAGAATCAATATAAAATTAATTAGCTTAATAATATGATAATAGCAATAATAATAATAATATATTAATAATGAAGTAAAGCATGATAACAACACATTGATAGAAACGATAATAATATATTAATAATAAGAACAATGGAAAATGATGATGAAACGAAAATAATAAACTAAGGGATAATAATAATATTAATAATAATGCAAATAGTAATGCAAATTCCCAAGGGATATAGCAACAAAAATAATAAAAGAACAAACGTAATAATAATAGCCAACAATAAGCATGAAAATAAGATATAGTTATAGTGATAATAATGTTAAATTAGTTGATAAAATAATAAAAAGTGAAAAGGGACCAATTTGAACTCAAAATATGAATTTGGGGCAAATCTGAACTAAAAATAATAGAAAAGAACCTATTCGAATATGCAACAGCGAGGGAGGACCAGATGGGTAATAAACTCGTCCCCCAAAAACGCACCGTTCGGTCAGGGACCAAGATGAAACAATAATGAAATTCTTGGGGTGAAATTAAAAGATAAAAAAAAGAATGGGACTACATCGAAACCGGCCTCAAAAGCGGAGGGACTGAGGGCGGAAATAGACCTTCAGTCCAAAAACACGGGGATCCTAGGCGGTTTTCGGGTCAGAGTTTGGGTCAAGTGATTAAACGACGCCGTTTTGGGTATTGAATGTTTGCCCCAAAACGACGCCGTACCAGGGGGCTATAAAGGCAAAATTTTTTTGTGAATTTTCATTTCTTCTGAGTTTTAGAAAAAAAAAAAAGGAGGGGAAGGGGATTTTTTTCTCTAGGGAAGACCAAGAATCGGCCAAGGGATTCGTTCACTCCCCACCATGGCTCATGAGGACTCACATGATATCTGGCGTGTGAAGGAACCCAAAATCAGCCCTTTCGATCCCTTTTCTTTCCTTCTACCTTTTTTCTTTTTAAAAGACCCCAAAAAAGATTTTAAAGATTGTTTTTGTTATGGAAATAAGCGAGAAACAACTTGTAGGAACCCGACAGCCTCGATCGCCTTTCGAACCCTCGACGGAACCCTGTGGGTTCCTAGGTGTTCAACTATCGGCAGTGTTCAACGTGGGAAAGGTAAATCGACAGGTATGACTTCAAAATCCTATTTATTATTATTACTACTTTAAAACAGGACTAAAAAGAAGGAAAAGAAAAGAAAATGCACAACCTTTTTAGAGCTTGAATCTGGTTTTTTTCGAAATTTTATATTTTCTTTTCGATTTCTTGTATGCGTGTCTCCGTAAAAAAAGTTACATTTTCTCTTTGGTTATATATAGCCGAATACATAATATTATCCTCTTTTTGCTTCTGTTATCTACCTTTGCATGTTATTGTTTCCATTCTCTCCCTTTTTTCCTTGATCTATTTGTAGGCTAGGGGTCAACAACGGTGACAGAGGAGTTGGTGGAGGTAGACAGTATGGGCGATGAGACAAGTGCCGCTAGGGTTTTTCTTTTCCCTTTTTTTTATTATTGGTTTGGGCTAGGGCTTGGGTTTGCTTGTAATTGGGTTTAGGGGTTATAAAACGGGCTGGGCAAATTGGGCTTGTAACAGCTGCCCCTCTTTGCTCGTTGTCGTGTAATGAGAACAGAGCAAAGACTTTTAAGAAAGACCAATTTTGCCCGGTCCCGCCAAGTCTTGACTTTTTGGTGCCTCTCTTTTTTTTTTAGGTAGCCTCGTTCAACCCACTGCATCTTGTCGCTTTGCTATGCTCTATCACTCCATTGCAACTTCAAGGAGATAGGGTTTGTTTTGATCTGCTCTACTGCGACTTCAGATAGATGAGATCTGTGATTTATAGCTTCAATCTGTTCCACTGCAACTTCAGGGAAATAAGATTTGCTATCTTTAGTCTACTCCACTGCAACTTCAGGGAGATAGGGTTTGTTTTGATCTGCTCTACTGCAACTTCAGAGAGATGAGATCTGTAATTTATAGCTTCAATCTGTTCCACTGCAACTTCAGGGAAATAAGATTTGCTATCTTTAGTCTGCTCTACTGCAACTTCAGGGAGATAAGGTTTGTTTTGATATGCTCTAATGCAACTTCAGAGAGATGAGATCTGTGGTTTATAGCTTTAATCTGTTCCACTGCAACTTCAGGGAAATAAGATTTGCTATCTTTAGTCTACTCCACTGCAACTTCAGGGAGATAAGGTTTGTGACTTCAATTTACTCCGCTGAAACTTCAAGGAGATCTGTTATGACTTCGAGCCGCTCCAATGCCATTTCAGGGAAAAGAGACCCGTTGAAACTTCAAAGAGATCTGTTGTGGCTTCTGGCCGCTCCAAGACCATTTCAGGGGGAAGTGATTGGTAATTCAGCCTGTTACCCTACTACTTAGGGGGTTAAGGCTCACTGTCTTCGACCTGTTCCACTACTGCTTAGGGAGACAAGATCTGTAATTTTCAGACGTTGCTACACCATCCTCTAGGGGTATGATCTGTAGAATCGGTTTCAAATACCTATGCTTATGCCAAATAATTAGGATGCTATGATCGAAATGAATCAGAATGCTCCTAACTAGGTATGTCATGAATGATCTATGAATGCATGAGTGCGATATGTTATGAGAATGATCCCTTTTTTAATGTTTGGGTTGCTAATGCTTTTTGTTCATCAAGGTTCTGTCACTGAAACTGTATCCTGTCTTCTTGTTCATCTTAGATTTTGGACGGAAATTCTGAAGTGGTAGTCCCAATTTAACTCTTCTTTCTCAAATATTTCCAATCCTTGGGTTTGGTTAGTTCTAAATAATAGTCCTGTTTCAGGTTCCTATATTATTTAGAAACTTTCAGAGTAATATGCAGAACTTCTTTTTGCAAAAGTGTCATTAGTCCATTAGTCGTTATTTCAGTGCAAAAATGCTTGAGAAAGATCGTAACAATGGACAGAACTGAAATTTATCAGAAACAAAATTTGAAAGGAATAGATTAATCACAGAACATAAACATTGCTGGAAGATAAAATAAACAAAAGGAAAATAGGTGCCCCTAAATATCGTAGCATGAACTTCCCTGTATGAACTTCTTGAAAGCCCTTTTTTGGGTCTACGTTCATGGTCACCAATCGGCCTTCCGTTATAAATTTGATCTTTTGATGTAATAACGATGGCATTGCCCCTATCGAGTGAATCCATGGCCTTCCCAACAAACAATTGTAAGAGGGCTTGATGTCCATAACTAAAAAATCTATCTCATATGTGCTTGGACCGATTAAGAGGGGTATTTCAATCCTCCCTATTACCTTCTTTTCAGTGCCATCAAATGCCCTCACTACATTTTGGCACGTCTTCATATGGGAACTATCCACAGGCAACCTATTCAGTGTGGATAGGGGTAGGACGTTTAGTGCCGATCCATTATCAATCAATACCCCCGGTAATGTGAATCCCTTACAGCGGGTGGTGATATGTAGCACTTTTGTTGACCCCATTCCCCCCGACGGTATTTCATCATCATTGAAAAATATGAAATTATCGGCGCTTATATTATTAGCAAGACGGTCCAGCTTATTGACAGAGATGTCATTCGCGACGTAGGTCTCGTTTAGTACCTTCATTAACGCGTTCCGATGTGTCTCCGAACTGATAAGTAAGGCTAGCACTGAGATACGAGCCGGCTGCTTATATAGCTATTCTACAATGCTATATTCGCTGTGCTTTAAGAACTTTAAAAATTCTTTAGCCTCCTTTTCAGTCACCGGCTCATTGACTGGTTATTCAGATCTGATTGTCTTCTCCTTCCTTCGCTCATCTATTGGGGTCTTTTTTTTGAGAATTTCGGTTCTTGTACCCGCGAGATCATAACGTCTCCCACTGCGTGTATAAAAACCTATATATTGATTCTCTTGTGAAGCCCTAACCGGGCTTTCTTTCCCCGGAATTGTCACGTTGCAGTCGTAGTTCCAAGGGACCTTTTTGTCATCCTTGTATGGGAAGGATACCGGCTTCTGAATTATGACTCTCGGCGCCATTTGTACTCCTTCTTCATTGTTCCTCGGTCGCGAAATTATCACCAGAGGATGATTCACTTTCTGGACCCCTTCTGTTATTCCTTCTTCTGAGGCGTAAACCTCTCCTTCTTCTGATCCTTTAATTTCTTCATAAAATTCCATCTCTTTATTGTCCATAAAATTTTGTACTATGGACCTGAACTCGCTACACTCTTGGATGTCATGGTTCTCATTGGCGTGAAACTTACAGTATTTCCCTTTCTCTCTGGGCTTTTCCTTTGAATGTTGTGCGATCAAACCTCCATTGACAATTTGTTCCCAAACCCAACTCAATGGGGTTTTTACTTCTGCCACATCGACCTTGATTCTTTTGCTCCCACTCTTGACTATCGTGTTTACCCCTTTATTAGCATGATCGGGCAACGGATTTCTTGCTACATTGGAAAATGATGAAAATAAGATAATAATAATAAACTAAAAACAATGGAAAATGATGATGAAACGATAATAATAAACTAATGGATAATAATAATACTAATAATAATATAAATAATAATGCAAATTCCCAAGGGATATAGTAACAAAAATAATAAAAGAACAAACGTAATAATAATAGCCAATAATAAGCATGAAAATAAGATATAGTTATAGTGATAATAATGTTAAATTAGTTAATAAAATAATAAAAAGTGAAAAGGGACCAATTTGAACTCAAAATAGAAATTTGGGGCAAATCGAAACAAAAAATAATAGAAAAGAACCTATTCGAATATGCAACAGCGAGGGAGGACCAGATGGGTAATAAACCCGTCCCCCAAAAACGCACCGTTCGATCAGGGACCAAGATGAAACAATAATGAAATTCCTGGGGTGAAATTAAAAAATAAAAAAAAGAATGGGACTACATCGAAACCGGCCTCAAAATCGGAGGGACTGAGGGCGCAAATAGACCTTCAGTCCAAAAACACGTGGATCCTAGGCGGTTTTCGGGTCGAAGTTCGGGTCAAGTGATTAAACGACGCCGTTTTGAGTTTTGAATGTTTGCCCCAAAACGACGCCGTACCAGGGGGCTATAAAGGCAAAAAAAAATTGTGAATTTTCATTTCTTCCGAGTTTTAGAAAAAAAAAGGAAGGGAAGGGGATTTTTTTCTCTAGGGAAGACCAAGAATTGGCCAAGGGATTCGGTCACTCCCCGCCGTGGCTCCGCCGTATACGGCGGCCGAAGGAGCCCAAAAGCAGCCCTTTCGATCCCTTTTCTTTCCTTCTTCTTTTTTTCTTTTTAAAAGACCCCAAAAAAGATTTTAAAGATTGTTTTTGTTATGGAAATAAGCGAGAAACAACTTGTAGGAACTCAACAGCCTCGATCGCCTTTCGAACCCTCGACGGAACCCCGTGAGTTCCTAGGTGTTCAACTATTGGCAGTGTTCAACGTGGGAAAGGTAAACCGACAGGTATGACTTCAAAATCCTATTTGTTATTATTACTACTTTAAAACAGGACTAAAAATAAGGAAAAGAAAAGAAAATGCACAACCTTTTTAGAGCTTGAATCCAGTTTTTTTCGAAATTTTATATTTTCTTTTCGATTTTTTGTATGCGTGTCTCCGTAAAAAAAGTTACATTTTCTCTTTGGCTATATATAGCCGAATACATAATATTATCCTCTTTTTGCTTCTGTTATCTGCCTTTGCATGTTATTGTTTCCATTCTCTCCCTTTTTTCTTGATCTGTTTGCAGGCTAGGGGTCAACGGCGGTGACAGAGGAGTTGGTGGAGGCAAACAGTATGGGCGATGGGACAAGTGCGGCTAGGGTTTTTCTTTTCCCTTTTTTTTTTATTATTGGTTTGGGCTAGGGTTTGGTTTGCTTGTGTTTGGGTTTAGGGGTTATAAAACGGGCCGGGCAAATTGGGCTTGTAACAATATGTATCTAGATGAATATTTATGTAAGTAAATAGGGAATTAATTGATTCCCACACTTAAGTTTGATGTGTTTTGGTTATTAATATAAGGTGTTATTTGGTATATGAGTTATGATTTGTGTCTGGAATGATTATAAATGATTTTGGTATGGTTTGGACGTGTTTGAAAATGGAATTTTTAAGTCCCTTATCCCAGGTCTGAAGACATTTGAAGTGTGTCTGAGACATACAAACTTCGAAGTTAAAAATCTATAGTAACTAAGCCATGTATGTCTCGAGACAAAATGTCTCGAGACAGAAAGGATTTTGTCTCGAAACATACACTTACTTGTCTCGAGATGGGAACAACATTGAAGCTAAACTTCTACAGTGCCATGGCAATGTCTCAAGCATACGAACCTGCAACTGAAAATTTTTATTTAAATTGAATAAGGCCTAAAATAAATTTTCTATGCAACTAATCTTTATTAATAGCCTAATTATGTTTTTAAAAGTGTAATAAGTTCTTGAAATCATTATTAAAAGTTAAGTTTAAAAGTATTTAAAATCATAAATGTATGTGTAACATTCATTGCTGAAGTTCACTCATGTAAGAGGTGTTACAATCATGCATAAATAAAACATCATAAATGAGCTTTAAATGTGTTAGGCTTTCTATAGCTACTGCTCATTTAACTTTTGTTGGAATACTAAGTACTTCCAATTCTGACGTTGGAGATAACTATTCTATCAAGTTCTCTGAAGAGATCTTGATCATTTGTCATGTGATTTGTGCAAATGTTATATGCAAGCTAGCTCTCATAAGTCCTTTTACTTTCAAAGCATGTTACAACAAACATTTTCGCCTCTTGGTATTTCTTAACTGTTGCACTGGTTTCCCCTATTGCTGTTGAGTTCTACGAATCTTCTCCACATATCTTTGCCTACTGCATTTGTTGCATTTCACATCTGGTCTTCACCAACATTTATGCTGAAGATGATTTGTTTTTTTTTTACAATGAGGATAGGATAGATAAATTCCATTTGTCTCATTGTTGGTGTTACTTGGCTTCTTATGAGTCTTTTTATTTTTTTTTTCTATTTTATAGCTTTCATTTGTCTGTGTATTGGCTTGAAATGCTACTTCTACAAAATTTTCTTGCCTCATGAGCCTCATTTGTTCTGAAGCCTAGAAAGTAGCTAGTAGCTCTGCCAAGGTAATACTTGATATATCTTTTGAATTCTCCAATGAAGAAATTATAGCTTCATACTTTTTAGGAAGAGTAACCAAAATATTTTCAACAATTCTTCTATTAGGAAATTCTTTACCTAACAATCTCACCTTGTCTGCAATTGTAAGCAGTTCAACGTAGTCATTTGCTACTTCAAACTCTTTCATTCTGTTCACTTATAATTTTTAAACCAAGTCCATCAATTGCATGTTCTTGATTCTTTCATTCCCTTCATATTCTTTTTTAAGAAACTCCCTAAGTTTCTGTAGCGGATTCAATTACATGATTCTTGTGAGAATTGATAGTGAAACTATATAAAATAAGCATGCCTTGACTTTAGCCTTCCTCGCCTTCTTCTTATGATTCTCCATCTGTGCAACTGTTGGATTGGTTGGATGTTATGGATCGAGTCATCGTACGATTTGTAGGAAAATTGTTTGGATCAGTAGGGCTTTCCCCCTTGTTTTTGTTTCTTTATGCGAGTACCCTATGGTGAATGTGTGAAACTCTTCAAGGGAGTCACTTATCTTAGACTCATTCGAGAAAGTCTTAAATCTCTTAAAATTGAACTAATATCCCACAAACTATATTTCTCCAAAATTGGCCTCTTAAATAGAGGTTACATAGTTCAAATAAAACACTTACTAAAGTAATTAAAAGCAAATACTACTAAGTAAAGACTCCTAATGATATAAAATACTCGTAAATAAAATCTTCTAATACTTCTAATGAAATAATAAATTGATCTCCTACTAATAATTAATTAATTGATGTCTAACTTTACTCTGCTCCAAGAAAAAGAGCTTGTTCGCAAGCTCGAGATTGAATAGCTCATGCATTTTTTTGGCTCGTAATTGCATGCAAGGATATGTTAGTTCCTTTATGCTTCTTTGTTTTCGCACAACACCGTCAAGATCTTTGATTTCCATCCAAATACTCTTTTTAATTGGTTCCTGAACGAGTATGATTTGTTATATGTAGCAAAGACCCTTTTGTTTTTGTTCTGTCACCTTTGCATGAGTTAACGTTTTAACATTAAGGGTTGTTCTTATTAAACCTGAACTTATTGTTGACATCCCATCACACCTAAATTTGTTTTTAGCAATAGAAGAGGGAGTTGTCACTACCATGTTGGTATCTTTAGTACTCAAGCTTGTCTAGTGCCACAATTCTCTTAGCATGCTTATCATTCTTACTAGCTGTTACTTCTTTGTAAAGGCTCGTGCCAAATTCATTACCTGAACAAGGTTTGGAGGATTTTGCATATCTACATCAAGCATAATTAAGCCCATTAATCCTGCGGTAAACTAGTTGATGAGGAATTGAATAATCATCCTCCAGTGCTTGTCAGGCATCAAGAGCTTGCAAGTAAAAAGTATCCTGACAACCGATGTTTGGTAATATTCTCTATTGAAGACTAGTATTGTGATTGTGAAGCTTGTTTCTTCCATTTTACATAGGTCCTTCAAGATCAAAAGTGCATAATTAACTCAACAACAAAATTTAAAAATTAGAAAAATTTAAATTATTCTAAAAATCTTACTTATTGCAATTGTATATTGTCGAAACCATTTTTATGAAAAACGGGGATCGACTTTGGTTTTGAAAAACGAAAATGAATTCGCCACCAATCTTTTTTGTTTAGGTGTGATTGGACGACCAAGAAATTTTGTTATTTTAATAAAACGTTTCTATTTACTGAAACAACGATTTTGGCCTACGCAATTTGAGAAAACGGGTACGGGAGTCGGTTACATACGAGGAAGGATTAGCACCCTCGTAATGCCCAAAATTGGTACCTAATTGATTACTTAATGTCTTAATGTCGAAATTTAAAAACTCAGAAAGAATTTAGAACACGATCCCTCTTTTTATTAATGTTAATTTTGCAAAGATGTTTAGATAAATTGATGCAGATGTTAAAGGTCTTCTCGTCTCGAAGTAACAAAATGTCACATCCAATACGTTAGGACACAACACTTTAAACCTTCGAGAGTAAGCCGATCTTTCGATTTTTAAAGCCCATGCATTTTAATTTTAAAAGGATATTCGATTATTTTGGTTAAACTAGAAAATTTGAAACCCAGTAAGTTAGGGCACATTTTCTCGAATTTCCAAGCATCAAACATTGCCTTGTTTAGAATTTAGAAAATATGAGTGAAATTCTAAAGGAATACTTGATTATTTTGAACAAAGGAAAATCAAAACCCAGCACGATAGGGCACTATTTCCCGAGTTTCCAAATATCAAACATTGCCTTCGTTTTATAAAATCAACTCAAAATACCTTAATTTGACTTAAAAGAAAGTGGGATCATTGATCTTGGATTAATAAGTTGAAAATTACAATGCGACAATTGCGAATGAAAGTCGAATAAACATGGAAATATATATGGGTAACGAACTCTATTAATGAATGAAAATAGTATATAAAAAAACGAGTTAACATTCACACAATAGCAATGAGCTCACATCCAAACAATAATAATCAAAATGAAAACTAAAAGTATAGCTAATTAGAGAAACAAATCAGAACAAAACTATAACAAGTTGTCAAACATAGATAAATAAAATTAAGATAGTAACACAAAAGACTAATGGGCAACATAAAATAACAATACATGAAATAATATGAAAATAAAAACACATATAACATACATTATTTAAATACCAACATAAATAATCAAAAGACAAATGAATTAAAATAATATAAAAATAAATAATATAACAAGATTTAAAATGAATAATAAATGAAACCAATTGAAGTAAAAAAGGTTTAAAACAAATAATATATATAAAATAATAATAAAAAAATAATATATGAAATGATGAATTTAAAACTATTCGCAAAAACAAACTAGATATATATACATAATTATTAAAATATGTGTTGTAAAATGAATATTTTTAAAGCGAATAATATACAAAGTGTTGAAGACTATTGGTTTAAAATTGACAATTTACAAATAATAAAGTAAAATGCAAATTATGTATAAAATATAAGAAGATAGTAAAAATATACAATAAAATATAATCTTAGGAACATGATAGATTTACGAATCATATATATATATATATATATATAAATAAGTTTAGAAATATAAAAATTATCATGGACATGTACACAAGATTAAAATATTTTACTATATATATATAAATATGTATAAAAGTGTTTAAAGACATTAAAATAATATGATATAAAGAGGAAATTTAAAACAATAATTTTATAATCACAGAAATGAATTTTAAGATAATAATTTAGCCATTAAAACAATATATGTATAAATATACATAAAATATTTAAATGAGATGTTATACTAAATGCGTAAATAATATAATAAAAAGAACTCCAAAATGGTTATTCAAATAAAACGAAAAAAACAAAATTATTAAAATAGGTTAACCCATATATAAGAATATTAAATGAATTTTAGAATAATAAACATTTCAAATAGAAAACTCAATATGAATATTTAAGTAAAACTTTATACATAATGTAAAATAATATAAAAATTTCAAAATAATGATTCATTTAAACCAAAAAAAAATTATTAAAGCAATTTCAACACATAAAAAATATATTAAATGAGCCTCCTCAAAAATAATGAATCATATAAATAAAAAACCTAATTGAAATAAACTTAAAATGAAAGGGATAATTTATAAATTTTTGGAATTGAACAGAGGACTAACGCATAATACTCGTAAATGCCAAGGGACTGAAGTTGGAAATAATCCTGGTCCCAAAACGCATGGCTTAAGCGTAATGAATTGAAGTGATATCCTAATTCCAGTGCAATTTAAAAAAACAAATAAAGTATGAATAGGGCCTAACTCAAAATTAGTGCGAAGGAAAAGAGCCATGTGCGCAAATTCCCCAACTCGAACATAGGCACACGGACTTTTACCCCTTGGAACGGCACCATTTTTAATAAAGGATTTAAAACCTTTTTCCTTTCTTTCTTTTTCAAATGCAGCCATTCTTTTAACAAAACCAACGACCCCAAAATCAATGCTAGGGTTTCCTTTAGCGACCACCGAACCCACTCTTCAATTTCGATTCGACGGTGCAAGAGCAGAGATCCGATCTTGCCGACAAAGATTTTCCATGGAAATTAGGTAAATTAATCTTTTTCTTTTTCTTCTTTTTTAAAAAACTCAAATCATGCATTATTCTATTTTAAAAAAAAGCAGAAATCCAAAAGAAACAAACATTCGACCCTTGCCTCGAATCTCTTTATTTTTGAGATATTTGGGCATTCATCGGTGTCGATTCACGTACTAAAAAAAATCGAACCAAAAGAAAATAAATCAACCGAGAAGAAAAATTTTGAAATCACCTTTTTTATTTTGATTATTTTTTCTCTATTCTGTGTGCGTTTAAGATACAATGTTTTCTTTTTCTTCTTTTTTTGTATTTCAAAAATCCCCCCTCCTTTTACATTCGGTTCTTCCCTCGGCTTATATAGCCGAATACATAGAAAATATTTCTGCTCTCTTCTATTGTTTGTTGTTTTTTTGCTCTGTTTCTCGCGCTGCGTGCTTCTCTTTTGTTTTTGGTACGCGTCGGAGTAGGTGAGCAGAGGCGATGGGGACAGGCGTCTGTTCGGGTGCAAAATGCGCTAACACCACGTGGGGAGGAGGCACGGCGCTAGCATAGGAACCCTAGGGTTTCTTCTTTTTCATTTTGTTTGGGCTGTATTTTGGGCTTTCGGGTTTAGTGGGTCAGTAATGGGTTGAGTCATTTTGTTTGTTCATTGGGTCTCATTGTAATATTTAGACTCTTGTGGACTTTGTTTTATTTTTATTTTTTTTGTTTTGGGATTGATTTTTGGTTGTTGGGCCCGGACGGATTTGGCCCATTACAACTGCCCCTCTTTGCTCATTGTCGTGTAATGAGAATGGAGCAAAGACTTTAAAATTGGCCAAATCTATCTGGTCTTGCAGGATCTTGACTTCTCTTGGCACTTCTTATCTTCGAGTAGCTTCAATACGCTCCATTGTAACTTCAGGGAGATAAAACTTGACATCTTCAGTCTGCCCCACTGCAACTTCAGGGAGATAAGGTTAATGACTTCAATCTGCTCCACTGCAACTTCAGGGAGATAAGATTTGCCATCTTCAGTCCGCCCCACTGCAACTTCAGGGAGATAAGACTTGTAACGTCAACCTGCTCCACTGCAACTTTAGGAAGATAAGGGTTTTAACTTCAACCTACTCCACTGCAACTTCAGGGAGATAAGGTTAATTTATATCTGCTCTATTGCAACTTCAGAGAGATAAGATCTGTAATTCAGCTCCAATCTGTTCCACTGCAACTTCAGAGAAATGAGATTGGATATCTTCAGTCTGCTCCACTGCAATTTCAGGGAGATAAGACTAGTGACTTCAACCTGCTCCACTGCAACTTCAGGGAGATAAGGTTAATGGCTTCGATCTGCTCCACTGCAACTTTAGGGAGATAAGATTCGCCATCTTCAGTCTGTTCCACTGCAACTTCAGGGAGATAAGACTTGTAATTTCAACCTGCTCCACTGCATCTTCAGGGAGATAAGGTTAATGGCTTCGATCTGCTCCACTGTAACTGCTCTACTGCATCTTCAGGGAGATAAGGTTAATGGCTTCAATCTGCTCCACTGCAACTTAAGGGAGATAAAATTCGCCATCTTCAGTCTGTTCCACTGTAACTTCAGGGAGATAAGACTTATATTTCAATCTGCTCCACTGCATCTTCAGGGAGATAAGGTTAATGGATTCGATCTGCTCCACTGTAACTTCAGGGAGATAAGATTCGCCATCTTCAGTCTTCAATCAATCTTGCTATACCATTTTCTGAGGGACATGATCTGTAGAATTGGTTTCATGTATTTATGCTTATGTCAAATGATTAGGATGCTATGATCGAAATGAATCAAATGCTCCTAACTAGATGTGTTATGAATGTGTCAAATAATTAGGATTCTATTATCGAAATGAATCAAATGCTCCTAATTAGATGTGTTATGAATGGTATATGAGTGAAAATGATCCCTTTAAAAAGGCTTAAGGTATCATCGCTCATTGTTCGTCAAGATATTATCACTGACGTATTGCGCTGCCATCTTGTTCAGCTGGTATTCTTGCCAGAAAAGTCCAAGAAATAATCACATTTTGCTCAGTAAGCTTGCCCCGCTGTAATTTCAGAGTCCCTTCCACTATACCTTCTGGGACATAAAGTTTGTGCCTTCCACTTGCTATACCATTTTCTGAGGGACATGATCTGTAGAATTGGTTTCATGTATTTATGCTTATGTCAAATGATTAGGATGCTATGATCGAAATGAATCAAATGCTCCTAACTAGATGTGTTATGAATGTGTCAAATAATTAGGATGCTATTATCGAAATGAATCAAATGCTCCTAATTAGATGTGTTATGAATGGTATATGAATGAAAATAATCCCTTTAAAAAGGCTTAAGGTATCATCGCTCATTGTTCGTCAAGACATTATCACTGACGTATTGCGCTGCCATCTTGTTCGGCTAGTATTTTTGCCAGAAAAGTCCAAGAAATAACCACATTTTGCTCAGTAAGCTTGCCCTGCTGTAATTTCAGAGTCCCTTCCACTGTACCTTTTGGGACGTAAAGTTTGTGCCTTCCACTGCAATTTCAGAGGAACAAAATTTGGTTTCTTCCATCCATCCTGTTGCAACTCAAAGGTACAGGATCTGTATTATCTTCAATTAGTTTGATCTGTTACGCTATTCCCTGGGTGTAATGACCAGATGTATATGCCTGATATTTGCATGAATACAGTGTATCATTTTTTTTTCCCGAGAATAATCTCATTGCTCGTTCTTTTTCGGGATTATAACACTAATGTAATTTCTTTTTGCTCAACCAATATTTTTTTGACAGGAAACCCAAGGAGATAACTTCAATTTGGGCTTAAATATTTCCAACCCTTGGGCTTGGTGAGTTCTGAATAATAGTCCTATTTCAGGCTCCTGTACTATTTAGAAGCTTCTAAAATAATGTGCAGAACTTCTTTCGTGAAAGTATTATTGGTCCATTAATCGTTATTTTAACTCAAAATGCTAGAAAAAGATCTAAATAATGGACAAGAAGGAAATTGATTGGGAGCATAGCTCAAAATGAGTAAATTAATCAAAGATTGCAAATGTAATAAGGAGGAAATTAACTCAAAATGAATAAGTTAATCAAATATAGCAATGCAATAAGGAGGAAATTTATCGGGACATATCTTGAAAAGAATAAGGTAATCAAAGATAACAAATTCAAAATGGGCGAAATGGAAGCCAGGTGCCCCAGATATCGCAGCTTGAGCTTCTCTATACCAACTTCTTGAGGACCTTTCTGAGCTCAATATGTGTTTAGGGGATCTGGAGTACTTTGTCGATGCCCCAAGACGTATCATACTTCTTCATTGTTAATTCAGGCATAGCAAGACTGCTGTATGCCCCATTTTGATCCAAATTTGAGCCGCCCTTTTTGGGTTTTCAACTCGAATCCCCTTTGGTCTCAAGGCGCCCTTTGCGGGTTTTTGCCATGGCCTCTCCTTTTTTCTTTTCTTGCTTTCTTTTTATTTTTTTGATCCCTTTGCGGGTTTTCACCTTGGCCTCTTTCTTTTTAAGTAGAATACTCATTGACTGGATTTGAAGTCACCGGGTTGGGTAAATCTTTGCCATCAACGCTCCTCCAGAATGGGCCCTTTTTACTACATAAAGTCCTTCCCAAATTGACATCCACTTGCCTCTGAAGTCCTTTTGTATAGCAAGGGTCTTCTTTAATATCAATTTTTCCCTCATGGAACTTTCTAGGATGAACTTCTCCATGGTAAGCTCACAACCATTGGACCATGACAGATGGCTTTTAACCTCCTTTCTTCAAATTCAACTGATCATATCGGGATTGGATCCATTTTGCCTTATCCAACTTCAACTCTGTCAAGACTCAGAGACAAGAAATCTCTTCTTTAGTACCATTTTTATCCCATAGACTAATGAAATATGCTGCTCCAGCGAAGGTGTTCGCCAACGTTCGATGAACATATATTGTAAATGATGACTTCTTATGCCAATCTTTACAAGTCTCAGTTATCTTTCCATGATCCCTCCTTTTTTTTTTTTTTAGGATTTGATTATTGGCATATGAAGTGACTCTCACCCTCTTGGCGAAGTAATTGATACCTGCTAGGAGCTTTCGACGAGATCGGCCCAATAACCTCCATGCCCCACATAAAAAAAATTTATGAAGAAATGAATGAAGCACATAAGTCTTGTCTTCCTTTGTCTGGCATTTATGGCATAACTGATATAATTCCCTTCTACGATGGACCGGCAGAACCCAAATCTCATAATTAGCCTGACCATTATAAAACCATTAGCATATGCTGTTCAAACACCTTGTAGCATCCTCACGTCTTAGTAACCTAAGCGTATCTTGATGCTATCATGTGAAAACATCTTTGATTTCTTGGAATGACTCAATGATGTCTCGTTTTGTCTTTGTGGTGATGCAGACTCTAATGTTTGCCTCTTTCTCTTGTCCTAGGCCTACTGTCCACTGACTTTTTGTAAGAGAGGATCTGTTTTCATCTTACTCTACCATCCTTAACAAATCAGGAGATATGCTACAATCTCTGTCATCTTCCAAGTCCTGAGATCCCTCAAGACACATATCTCGCTCAAAAAGAGATTCTGGGTCAGTAGCAACGTCGCTCATATCGTTGATATTTGGGGACCTATTAAAGGCAGATGCCAAAGAGTAAATGATTCTAAGGATGATTATTTGTACGGCATGATCATGAATGAAGAATAAATGAATGTTTGAAAGAAAGTCCAGAAAATAAAAGAATCTATGAACAATTATTTGTATAGTATGAAATAAAAGAATATTTACTCAAAAAAGATGCATTTTATTGAAATAAAGACTTAGAACACAAGCCTATTTCACAAAAGGATTCTTATTACTTCTAGGCTTAAAGCAATAAGCGTGTTTTGAATATTACTCTAGATTAGCTCTAAAAATAAAGGGATCTCTTCCACAGTTCTATTGTTCCAAACACTCCCAAGTAAGCAAAAGTTCGGAGACTTTTATTCCTCAGTTCCCTCTTCGGATATATCATTCAGATTCCCCGATGTTCCTTTCAGGCCCTTGACTTGTTCAAGGCATTGCAACTCTTTTGTCCCCACTTTTAAATCGCATGTACTGCATTGTCGAAGCGATTTAGTTCTAAGGAATCATCAAACTTCACCACTCCCATTTCAATGAACCTTTCGATCAACTTCTTAAATGTAGTACAATTTTCGATTGAGTGTCCGTTATTCCTGCGTGGTACTCGCATTGAGCATTCTCATTGTACTATTTTGGGAACGGAGGTTGCACAGGTTCTGAGTAAAACGGAGACACCACATGCACATCAAAGAGATTTTGATACAACTCCTTATATAACATTGGGATCGGTGTAAACTGGAGCCTTTCTGTATTCGGCCTCGAGTTAGATTCTTGCCTCGAAGAGCCTTGGTAGCTGGTGGTTACAATCTTCGGTTGGCCTATGTTGAGCAATTTGGAAGGTATGCTCACGATGTTCACTTCATTTTCGCTATTTCTCGGGGTTGACCTTTTAGTGCTTTCTCCCGCATCTATCTTCCCACTCCTGATTGCGTTTTCAATCATCTCGCCGGACATTACTATATCTGAGAAGCTCATGGTAACGCTTCCCAACATATGAGTAATGAATGGGGCTTTCAGAGTGTTGACGAAAAGCATCGTAGTTTCTTTCTCCATAAGAGGTGGTTGGACTTGCGTCGCTACCTCTCTCCACCTTTGGGCATATTGCCTGAAGCTCTCAACTTGTTCTTTTCCATATTCTGTAGTGTAATTTTACCGGGCGCCATGTTTGTCACGTGGCCATATTGCTTTATGAAAGCTTGTGCCAAGTCCTTCCATGAATGAATTTTGGCACGGCTCAGTTGGTTGTACCATTTGGCCGCTGACCCAATCAGACTATCTTGGAAGCAATGAATTAAAAGTTGATTATTATCAACGTAACCTGTCATTTTTCGGCAGAACATCGTGATATGAGCTTCAGGACAGCTAGTCCCATTATATTTTTTGAATTTTGGAACCTTGAATTTTGACGGGAGTACTAAATCTGGGACCAAGCTGAGATCTTTGGCGTCAACCCCGCGATGGTAATCAGCATTCTCTATCGCTCTAAGTTTTTCTTCCAACCACTTGTATCGATCTTCAAGTTGTCTTGGTAGTTCAACCTTTGCTTTTTCTGCCATTTCGTTTAAATCAGGAACTTCATGATTGGTTGGACTGTTCTTTGGGTTGGAACCTGAGCCCGTCGGGTAGTTTATGGGTGCTGAGGTATCAGTCTGACGTTGTTGTGATCTGATAGCAATAGGTGCATCTTACGAACATGTTTGATTATTTATCGAGGTGAAACCCGAAGGGTACAGGGGTTCCTCGTTGTCCTCCCCAACATTGATCATGGAGTTTTTTCTTTTTCCTAACCCTTTAGCCAGTAATTGGGACAACTGACTCACCATATTCCTTTGGGACTCTAACATTTGGTCCCTCATGTCTTGCTGGATCGTCGTCAGTTGCTCTTGCATTTGTAGTTGTAACTGGTCTTACATTTCTTTTTGAAGTTGTTCCAGTCTTTCCAATCTTTGATCCATATCTTTTGTCCTTTTCTTTGTACCGTAAAGATGCCTACTTGCTTGACTTTTATCGGTTTCCAGGTTAACTAAAATAATTTTACCTAATTAGGGTTCTTTTGGGGAAATTCCAATGCAAATAATGCAATGCAAATGCAAATGTATGGAATGAATGCAAAAGAAAGGAATGCGTTGATTCTGAATTCAATTTCATTAGAACAACTTTTCTAAAAAACAAATTCCTTTACATAAAACGGATTACATATACGGTCTTTCTCTCATATTCCAAGCGAAGACACCTATTTTCTTCTTCATATCCGGATGTTATGGTCGAGTCTTGCGAATTTTCTAAAATATGTCCCCGTTAACTCCTTTTGTTTGATCCAGGCTACGACTCGTTGCTCACTTATCCCCGTGATACTCGTTGGCTCCTTTAAGAAAGTCAAGACATGACGGCTCTCGAATAATCCTTGTCGGTTTTGATCCTCGGGCAATGAAGCAAAGTCGTGTATTTCTTCATGGGCTATCAGCCTTTTTTCATTGTGTTTACTTGGACCATATTTAGATAACCGTGTTATAATCCACTTTATCAAGAAATTCGTTTTCTTATGGCAAACTGTTCTATTAAGCAATCAAATATGAATCAACACCTCCTTTCTATGATGATGTAATGCAATGCAGTTATAAACAAAATAAAAACAAAATAAAACACGTTAGTACAGGGGAAATAAACAAAATAGAGTACCTACCTGGGTGACCACTAGGGGTTTGGAGTAGCTCTACCTAGGGTAAGCTCCTAGGTCTCTCTATATGTAGCTCGGTTCTAGAGTAAGGGTACCCGAACCAGCAGATTCCTCGATCTTCACTCATTATAGGCTCATATGGATCGAGTTCAGTTCGGGGGAATACATTTCTCTATGACCATGCGGAGATGAAAATCTCACGAAATCATAGGTACGGATGTATCCCGGAAGCAGTCGACTATCCCATGCGGAGGTGAAAACCTCACGAAGGCATAGCTTCTCACTCCCACTTAAAAGGTATGACCACAGCGGTCATGCAATGCAATGTACGAGGATATATGCATAAGAAAAACTCGAAATAATAAAGAAAATAGGAAAAATAATGAAAGCCGTAAGAAAAACGGATAAAATGCAATGAAGGGATCGTAAGTTTAAAACGAATTTTCAAATTTTGACAAAGGACAAAAATTAATCAATTTATGGCTCGACTCTCAAAGTCCCCAGTGGAGTCGCCAAGCTGTCGAAACCATTTTTATGAAAAACAGGGATCGACTTTGGTTTTGAAAAACGAAAATGAAGTCGCCACCAATCTTTTTTGTTTAGGTGTGATTGGACCACCAAGAAATTTAGTTATTTTAATAAAACATTTCGATTTACTGAAACAACGATTTTGGTCCACGCAATTTGAGAAAACGGGTTCGGGAGTCGGTTACATACGAGGAAGGATTAGCACCCTCGTAATGCCCAAAATTGGTACCTAATTGATTAGTTAATGTCTTAATGTCGAAATTTAAAAACTCGGAAAGAATTTAGAAAACAATCCCTCTTTCTATTAATGTTAATTTTGCAAAGATGTTTAGATAAACCGATGCAGATGTTAGAGGTCTTCTCGTCTCGAAGTAACAAAATGTCACATCCAACACGTTAGGACACAACACTTTAAACCTTCAAGAGTAAGCCGATCTTTCGATTTTTAAAGCCCATGCATTTTAATTTTAGAAGGATATTTGATTATTTTGGTTAAACTAGAAAAATTGAAACCCAGTAAGTTATGGCACGTTTTCTCAAATTTCCAAGCATCAAACATTGCCTTGTTTAGAATTTAGAAAATATGAGTGAAATTCTAAAGGAATACTTGATTATTTTGAACAAAGGAAAATCAAAACCCAGCATGATAGGGCACTATTTCCCGAGTTTCCAAATATCAAACATTGCCTTCGTTTTATAAAATCAACTCAAAATACCTTAATTTGACTTAAAAGAAAGTGGGATCATTGATCTTGGATTAATAAGTTGAAAATTACAATGCGACAATTGCGAATGAAAGTCGAATAAACATGGAAATATATACGGGTAACGAACTCTATTAATGAATGAAAATAGTATATAAAAAAACGAGTTAACATTCACACAATAGCAATGAGCTCACATCCAAACAATAATAATCAAAATGAAAACTAAAAGTATAGCTAATTAGAGAAACAAATCAGAACAAAACTATAACAAGTTGTCAAACATAGATAAATAAAATTAAGATAGTAACACAAAAGACTAATGGACAACATAAAATAACAATACATGAAATAATATGAAAATAAAAACACATATAACATACATTATTTAAATACCAACATAAATAATCAAAAGACAAATGAATTAAAATAATATAAAAATAAATAATATAACAAGATTTAAAATGAATAATAAATGAAACCAATTGAAGTAAAAAAGGTTTAAAACAAATAACATATATAAAATAATAATAATAAAATAATATATGAAATGATGAATTTAAAACTATTCGCAAAAACAAACTAGATATATATACATAATTATTAAAAGATGTGTTGTAAAATGAATATTTTTAAAGCGAATAATATACAAAGTGTTGAAGACTATTGGTTTAAAATTGATAATTTACAAATAATAAAGGAAAATGCAAATTATGTATAAAATATAAGAAGATAGTAAAAATATACAATAAAATATAATCTTAGGAACATGATAGATTTACGAATCATATATATATATATATATATATATATATATATATATATAAGTTTAGAAATATAAAAATTATCATGGACATGCACACAAGATTAAAATATTTTAATGTATATATATAAATATGTATAAAAGTGTTTAAAGACATTAAAATAATATGATATAAAGAGGAAATTTAAAACAATAATTTTATAATCACAGAAATGAATTTTAAGATAATAATTTAGCCATTAAAACAATATATGTATAAATATACATAAAATATTTAAATGAGATGTTATACTAAATGCGTAAATAATATAATAAAAAGAACTCCAAAATGGTTATTCAAATAAAACGAAAAAAACAAAATTATTAAAATAGGTTAACCCATATATAAGAATATTAAATGAATTTTAGAATAATAAACATTTCAAATAGAAAGCTCAATATGAATATTTAAGTAAAACTTTATACATAATGTAAAATAATATAAAAATTTCAAAATAATGATTCATTTAAACAAAAAAAAAATTATTAAAGCAGTTTCAACACATAAAAAATATATTAAATGAGCCTCCTCAAAAATAATGAATCATATAAATAAAAAACCTAATTGAAATAAACTTAAAATGAAAGGGAAAATTTATAAATTTTTGGAATTGAACGGAGGACTAACGCATAATACTCGTAAATGCCAAGGGACTGAAGTTGGAAATAATCCTGGTCCCAAAACGCATGGCTTAAGCGTGGGCTGAATTGAAGTGATATCCTAATTCCAGGTGCAATTTAAAAAAACAAATAAAGTATGAATAGGGCCTAATTCAAAATTAGTGCGAAGGAAAAGGGCCATGTGCGCAAATTCCCCAACTCGAACATAGGCACACGGACTTTTACCCCTTGGAACGGCACCATTTTTAATAAAGGATTTAAAACCTTTTTCCTTTCTTTCTTTTTTCAAATGCAACCATTCTTTTAACAAAAACCAACAGCCCCCAAAATCAATCTACTAGGGTTTCCTTTAGCAGCCACCGAACCCACTCTTCAATTCGACGGTCGACGGTGGAAGAGCAGAGATCCTATCTTGCCGACAAAGATTTTCCATGGAAATTAGGTAAATTAATCTTTTTCTTTTTCTTCTTTTTTAAAAAACTCAAATCATGCATTATTCTCTTTTAAAAAAAAGCAAAAATCCAAAAGAAACAAACATTCGACCCTTGCCTCGAATCTCTTTATTTTTGAGATATTTGGGTATTCATCGGTGTCGATTCACGTACTAAAAAAAATCGAACCAAAAGAAAATAAATCAACCGAGAAGAAAAATTTTGAAATCACCTTTGTTATTTTGATTTTTTTTTTCTATTCTGTGTGCGTTTAAGATACAATGTTTTTTTTTTTCTCCCTTTTTTGTATTTCAAAAATCCCCCCTCCTTTTACATTCGGTTCTTCCCTCAGCTTATATAGCCAAATACATAGAAAATATTTCCTGCTCTCTTCTATTGTTTGTTGTTTTTTTGCTCTGTTTCCTTCTGCTATGCGTGCTTCTCCTTTGTTTTGCAGGTAACGTCGGAGTAGGTGAGCAGAGGCGATGGGACGGGCATCTGTTCGGGCGCAAAATGCGCTGACACCACGTGGGGGAGGGAGGCACGGCGCCTAGCATAGGAACCCTAGGGTTTCTTCTTTTTTCATTTTGTTTGGGCTGTGCATTTTGGGCTTTTGGGTTTAGTGGGTTGTAATGGGTTGAGTCTGTTTTGTTTGTTCATTGGGTCTGCTATAATATTTAGACTCTTGTGGACTTTGTTTTGTTTTATTTTTTTTGTTTTGGGATTGATTTTTGGTTGTTGGGCCCGGACGGATTTGGCCCATTACATATATATTTGACTAATTTCGACAAATTATAAGGCATGAGTTTCAACTCATCTAACCCAAACCCGAAATAAAGTGAACATGAAACAATCCAAATCCTAAATGATCTAAACAAATAAATCCACATAGAGTTATTCAAGGGTCACATAGCTCGTCTGTTCTAGACTTCTAGTAGGCCCTACCAAATTTAGTCTAAGCTTGAATAAAAATGTTTCGATCTTGAAACAACTCAATTTAATTTCAATTTAAATGATATCAAATATTTTTAATTTTAAATTTAAATTTAAGTATAAAAATATATCAATATAAAATATATATTTGATTTTTTATTAACATTTTAAACAATGAAGTGAGCTTTTCGGCCATCCTGGAATTAGCCTGAGCTTGGATGTTTTCTCCTTTCTTTTTTTTCCTTTTTTCTTTTTTGGAATTAGATCACGAATATTAGTCCCACCCATAAACTCTAGACCCTAATCTAAACTCTAGACCCTAATCTAAAATAATCTGAACACCAAAACAACTCAATCTTATAATTAATTCAAATGAAAAAAACTAAAATATTTTAAAATTTAAATTAACCTAATCTGATTCAAAATTAACTTGACCGATCCAATCAACAAATCTATCAAAAACCATCTCTAATTACTTACCCTAGAACTCATGTCACCCACCCTATGGGTTAAAAAATATCATTTTTCGAAATAATAGTATGCATTAAAAAAATTATACTATGATAAAACTAAATTATTTTTAAGTTAATAGGCATTTTAATAATTATTATTTATTATTAGAGATAAAAAAATATCAGCTCCAAATGACATTGTATCTTTAATAGGAATTATTTATTATTATAAAAAGAATTGATGGGTAGTTTTTTCTAAGAATATATGACATCAAACTTAATTAATAATTATGTTATAATAAAATATTGGGGGTGCAGCGAAGTTTGGGAAGATTGGAGCCCAAAATATAAATTTATGGTAGGATAATAATAATATCACTTGTGATTCCTAAACTGTCATTAAGCTCTTAATCACATAGTAACCGTCTTTTAACAGTTAATGACAATTGATAACCCAAGGAAACCAGAAACCTCTACATCCAAAATTCTAGTGTTATCACTAGAAGCCTCTACATGGAAATAAAGTTACTTTCTCTTTTCTTTTTGAATTTTATACCATTCCCCTTATTCAACCTTCTTTCTCTTAATAAAAATCCCCACATTATTTTTATATAAGTTATGTTGAAGTTATATTTTATAATGCTTAATTTTTCTGGTAGTAATTTAATATATAAACGTTGTAATTTGTCGATTAATATCATTGTATTTATATTCTGATAATCAGTTACTCAACAATTTATATGTTAAAGAATTGAAAAGAAAATTAGTTTAACTTTATAAAAAAATTTAACAGGTTTACCAATAACTAAACTAATTAAATTTAACTAATTTCATTATTTTTCTAGAAAAAAGAAATTCAAAATTAAACACTAATAATAACACTTCTTTTACTAACAAAAATTACCCAACAACGAGGTAGTGGGTGGCAAATGGCAATGGTTTCACTTTTTACCTCCCACGTAGAGAATTGAATTTTGCAACAACTCGAGGAAGTGACACTTGCCATCCCACATGTCACTCTATAGCCATGTCTAATACTGGTTATAAATCTGTTTCATTGTAATCCATTACACTTTTGAATTGGATAAGAGTGAAAAGAAACGAATATTGCAGGAAAAATGGCTCCCAAACGTCGAGCAAAAGTTGTAGTGAGGTCTACTAAGAAAATCGTTAAGGAAACTGTTCAAGTAGCTGTGATTGATAAAACAGAGGGAGACAACAATGGTGATCAACAACAGCTGGATACGGTTCCTTTGGAAGACATAGAAGAGGTAGAAGAAAGGGTAATCACTGAAATTCCCATACAAGGGTCAACTGAAGACAAAGCAGAAAAAGAACCCCACAAAGTGGAAGCTCCAGGCGAAAAAAACAGAGTGCAAGGAGAAGAGAAAACAGAGCCAGTTCATGAGGAAGAAGAACCGAGGAAAGAAGAGAAGAAAGGAAAGAGAAAGAGAGGGAAGAAGAAAGAATTGGTGGGGCATGAAGGGTACAAGACGTACGTTTTCAGGGTACTGAAACAGGTTCATCCTGGAATGGCGATTTCATCCAAGGCAATGTCGGTGATCAACAGCTTGATGAACGACATGTTCGAGAAGATTACGAACGAGGCAACCAAGCTCTCACAGTACACGGATAGGAAGACACTGTCTTCGAGGGAGATTCAAGGGGCAGTGAGATTGGTTTTGCCAGGGGAGCTTGGCAAACATGCTGTGGCTGAAGGAAGTAAAGCTGTCACTAACTATGCTTCCTACGATATAAAACGCTCCAAATTGGTTTAGTTTTTCTAGGATGTATTACTAGATTTTAGGTAGGTTTTGATGTTCCTTGTTGTTGCCACCTTTGAATTTTGTTTTGTACTATAATTAAAAGGAGGTTGTATTTGTATTTGTATGCAAGTTTGATTTAGGTTTTCTAGGCTGTCTTAGTGGACATGTTTTCTACAACTATCATGTAACAAGTTCTTCATTTTCATGGTTTGCTTTAAATGTTTTTTCTATTATTATATATTTTTACATTATATATGATAATTAACAATTATTTTGATGTATTAAAAACCACAGCTTCTGCATTATTTTCAAGGAATGTTGGACTTAAAAGAAAGCAATATCAACCATCAGACCGAAGTTTGTGTAATGTTTGGGACACAGTATAATGATCAATCCACCTCTCCGATTGATGAACATTTATGAGGACACATGATAAGATTTCGACACATATTAACAGACACAAATTAACGCTATAACCATACAAAAAAGTCAAAATTTTTTAAAATATACAATTACATCTTATTATACGTTTTCAATAGTTGTAACATATTTTTTTTCACAAAACGGTCTTGACAGTTGGGCAACAGGAGCTTTCCCCAAGGACAAAATCTAATAAAAATGTACAACCTACAAGATTAAAAGGAATATTACCAAATTTTATATAAATTAAAAATAGTTTAAATATGATTATAATAAAATAAACATAGAACATTTCAAGATAAAATAAATATAGAACAATTTAGATTCTAATTATATAATAAAATAGAATACATAATTGTCTACCATAACTGTCTTCACTATCAAAAAAAGTATTCAAATCTTGACTGCAAAATATTTATCCGGATTAATGATACTAAAATAATGATTTTATATTTATAATTAAAAAAATAAAAATTAGCTCTATGTAAACTAATTTCTTAGTGAAAAATAATGATTATAAGAAATATTTATTTAAAAAATAAGATATTTATAATTAAAAAAGTACAGAAAATTATGAAAAGAGAGAAATAACTAATATAAAAAAAAAGTTAAAAGACTAAAACTGAGATGGATAAATATATTTATGAAATATTCACATAAAAAAATAAATGTTAATGTAATTTTGATTGAAATGATGAATGAAAATATTAAAAATTATGAGGTTTTGGGTTCAAATCTTATTATGTAATATATTTTTTAATTTTATATAAAAATATAAAAAGACAAAAAGAGGATCTGACAATATATTTATTACTTTTTATAATTATGTGATATTTGATAATTTTCTACTTGAGTTGAAACTTAATTAATACTTAACACCAACTCAATAAGTTATTTAATATAAAATATACATGCTAACAATCATATTTCAAAAGAAAAGTAAATTAAATTTTAAGTGATGTCTTGTTACAACCAAAAAGAAAAGAAGAAAATAAGGCTTTGTCGACATAATTTTTTTTCGCCTATCCTTTTTACCAATTTAGCAATACAATTTTATAGTTATTTTTAATTAAAAACAACATAATAATATTATCTTATGCAATTTCAATTACTTATGAAAAAATTTTCTTTTTTTATTTTTTTTATTTGTAAAATCTTACTTCTATAAAATTAACAAAAACATCTTAGTACTTAACGTATAGCTTCAATTAATTAATTGATAATTTTATTATTATATTTAAATGTTAAACTAAAAAATGTTGAAAAACTATATTTTGTAATTTTAACTAAACATTAAAAATTAAAATTTTAACTAATAGCTATTTAAAAAACTATATTTATTTTCAAATATAACATGTAAATTAAGCTAAAATTTAAGTAATACATATTAAAATACTATTTTTTTAAATATAAAAAATTTATTAAGTATTTTTCTTATACATAATTTTCAAAATACCAAATTAGAATAAATAATAAATGTTAATATTATTTTAACATTGTTCTATCACCCCTTCAGGGACATCCTATAAAATTGGAACATTGTTCTATTAAAATATAATATTTACATAATCTTATTCGTAATTATACATATATAATTACAAAAAAGTAAATTAAATATTATCATAAAACATTTTATAATGCATAAATGAACTACATTAGTATATGCTAATGCTCATTTAAAAGTTTTACAATGAAAGTTTATTAATTTTAAATTAACATTATATGTTTATATAATAATTGTAAATAATGATTTTTTGTTTTTTCTCTTAAATTTTTAAATAATATATCATCATTATTTGGCTTTGAATATATTATCACAAATAATAATTAATTAAGTTTATTTTAAATATTAAGTTTTTCATTCTAAACTTCTATGGATCATAATACAAATTACAAAGAATTTAAAAATATTATTTTGTAACAAGTTTTAAAAAATAAATATAAATTATTTTAATTAAATATGCAACCAAACTCGGAATAAGAAACTAATTTTACTATTAAATTGGTGTCACTTGATTAAACACTTATCCTTATTTGATATGTTTAATCAAAATTTGATCCTTTTTTTCTATTGAATTTGGTTTGTTTTTTAATAGTAGATGACACATTATTCTAATTTGATAAGTCTACCATAATCCATAATAATATTGTTTTTACTTTGGTATTATTTTACTAAGTGACTTGCTTATTTTAGAATTGATGTCATTAAGTTACACCAAATTCAGCCAGAAACTTTATAGCAGCAGAAATAGATTGATAATGCATTAGAAGATTGGATTTTCTGTTTCAATCATATTCATACCTAATCATGGCAATGATCTCAGAAAGGGGAAAGAGAAAGGAGAAAGATAAAAAAGAAAAATAAGATACCTGGAGTGATCCTGAAGCAAAAGCTGATGAGAGATTCTATAATTGTTTCTTTTTCTTTTGTTCTTTTTATTGGATTGAGTAAGCACGGACGACCTCAATTACCGGTGCACGACACATTGGACACTTGGCTCCACTTTGGACCAATTCGTTGCCACATTTAAAGCAAGCGCACATGTGCCCACATCTGTAATAATAATAATAATATGGCAGGTACAGATATCATAACAAATGTTAAATAAGGCCTGAAATCTTGTATGTAATTGGAGGACGAACTTCATGAGATTTACCTGTATAGTAGTGAATCGATATTGCCTTTGGAGCATATACAACAGAGCCCTTTCCTGACATTATCCCAATTGTGGGCATCCTTGGACGAGCTGTCATCAATCATTCCTGTGCAGCAGAATATCGTGATGGATAATGAACAAACCGGACAAATTATAAGTGTACAACTAACAAATTACAGTGTGAAAAAACATATTGTTAGGACATTAAAAATATAGTAGCTTATACCCTGGTGCCAGAATCTTATTCCTCTTGATCCTCAAATGGGACTAATTAGGATAAGTAGTGCTGCTTGAGGGTTATAAAAGTAATCAAAGAGAAATAGTGCCACTTGTAAGAGATCAAGGAGAGATAAAGAGAAGAGGGAATCACTTTCCGGGATAATCCCGAAGGCAGAATTACCCGATTGAGCAGATATGATAGGAAAGAAGAAACAAACCTCGTGAACCAGCTGAACGGTTGAGGGCAGCAGAGACTTCTTGTCTTATTGATCGCTGTAAGTCGAGTTGCATTTCCATGCAGGCCCCAAGCATCCTCTGCATGCCATTCATCCTTTGCTGCAGTCTTGCCATGTCAAACCTCAAATCATTAACGATATCCCACTCCTGCACCAAATTAGCAACACGGTTCAATTAAAATGGAGACCAAATGAGTTAGATAGGTCAATCTGAATTCATCCATTCTGCAAGCTTGCTGAAACTTAAGTTCACCAACAAGGCATGATTATTATGAGATCACTACATTAGCAATATCAAGCAACAATTTTAAATTCAACAAACAAATAAAAAGAAACAATATGGTACAAGAAATATTGGATTTTGACAATGAGAGTAGTGATTAAACCCCTTGTTTGGAACTCCAATGACCAGGGTTTGAACCCTGTTGAATCTCCCTCCCCAATTTGTAATGTACCAAATAAAAAAAAAAAATTGGATTTGGTTAGAAAAATCTACTAACAAATTAGGATAGTAGAGCGATCAACTTTTCAAAAGATAACCAGAACAGAAGAAAGTTGTGGGCAAGAAGAAGAGATGTACGTACAATTCCAAACTGCTGATGCACATCATGTGGAACCCAATTATAATGGTATAAATCCTGGTCCCAAAGTGGTTGCATATATGTCATCCTGGGTGAAGGAAGAGCAAGTGGAGGAACCTCGACATTCCCTTGACCCTCATTCCGGTCCCTGGTATGCCATTCTATGTATTGTTCTACAGAAGCAGGAGTGTATGGCAACCTAGGTGAAGGAAGAGCAAGTGGAGGAACCTCAGCATCTCCCTGACCCTCACTCTGAGCCCTGCTTTGCTGTTCGACATCTTGTTCAACTGAAGCAGGAGTAGCAGATGTTTCATTTAGCTCCAAGTCAATATAGAGATGATTTCGCCTTTCCCTAAATGATTGCATCAACTGGTCAAGACTCTCACGGAAACCACTATGAAGAAGAGTAGAAACACTTCTCCTACAATATTAAAAATAGGTTGTATTAGTAAAACAACTGGTCAACACTCAGGTCTGAGTGTCACTGTGAGATACAGTTATGCGTCTAACAAGGGTATGTTTAGCCTTTTCTAAATTTTCCTATGCATTTGTATGGTCTTTAGAGGAACATATCCCATACTGATGTCTGAATATGTATCAAAGACAGGTTTCGGATAGAGGTGCTTCAAGAAAAATGAGAAGTTAGAGCAAAGTAGAACCAACAGTTACAGAATTATACCTATCTAACAGTTCCCTGAGCTCCATACTCTCTACATTATCTTCAGGAAAATAAAATGCGTCTGCTCTCTCACCGGGTTCTTGATCATAAGACCATTGCAACCAATTCCGTGTTGTCTCAAGCAAGCTACCATCGTCATTCCCACCATCTTCATGGTGCATGCCAGAGGCTTCTTCATTATGACCATCCATCGATACATTATACTCAGCACTAGCTTCCTGCCACACTGCATCTTCATTTTCCTGATCATCCTCCTGCAGTTGTTCAACTTGAGAAGCAGATTCTTGCCCATCAATATATTGAACTAGATTCAGTTCTAAATTTTCTACGACATTAATTAACCCAAAGGTCCCACTCTCGCCATCTTGGGGAAAATGTTCATGAGATGCTTCACCAATTTCTTTTATGTTACAATGTTCTCGAGCTTCATTCTGTGAAGTTTCAAGGGATGACTCACTAGCATTAGTTTCTTTCCAGTCCCCATCCAGGACTTGTCCAGTAACATCTCCGCTTTGGTCCTGCCAACTTACATCTTCAACAACATCAGCCACTAAATCAGTTATACCATCCAAAACACTCTGGTTGCCAGTTTTCTTGTTCTCACGTTCAGATTGTCCATTTAAAATATCTATGACTTCAGTTGAATCATCAACATGGTTTTGTTCTGTTCTGTTACCCTTAGTGTCAGAGTTAGATGGTGTATCGCAATATTTACTGCTTGCAGGACCACAACCAGAATTATCCAATCTGGAGAAAAAACCTTCCCTGAAAAAAGGCACGGTTTGCAAAATGTTACTGCCAAATGGTGAAAATAACATCATATAATTCAGATGAACAAGGAATCGTAAACTTATTATCTAGTTCAATGACCATCTTTGTGAACTTCCTGCATCAAGAATCAAAATGTCCTGACATTGTCATTGATAAGGGACCTCTCACATGACAAGTAAATTTGAGTTTTTTGAGTCAAATCAATAGAAGCCGCATTATTTTAAGCTTCTGTGAAAACATCCAAACTAAATTAGAGGTCTAAAGTCCTTGTCTTAAACTCAAGAATCTAAATCCAGCTTTAGATTTTCATGAATAGTCAGGTGAAAATGGAAATAATAAGACTAGAGCTACATTGCTCTGCTTGAGAAGCTGGCAGCACAACTTCCGCTTGCTTAAAGTTTATCTCAAATTAAGTTCCATAAAAAAATGCTTACAGAAAAACGAGTGGAATTCTTTCAGTACCTTAGACCAGATACGGTCTGTTTTTGTCTTAATAGGCCTAATTCACTGGCTGCTATGGAGGTAGATTTGTCACCAGCAACCCTTCTGTCATTTCTCAAGAATCTACCTCTCAACAATGACTGCAAAAAGAAAACACGATATGGAAAAAAGGAATTACAGTAAAACCAGTCCATGTTCGGTAATGTAAAAATCAAGATGATGGAACATTAAAGATCGGATCTTTATGCCCTTGATCTAAAGATACCAAGCTAAACTAAACTATGGTTGCTTTCAAATAAATCACACATACAGAAGATCCATAAACATTTTAAAAATTTTGACAGCCTTTAGTAGCCAATAACAACAGACATCTAATAGCCTAATTCTTTTCAGAACTATAAATCTATGAACCATTTAATTTCCAGAACAAGCTACAAGCTAATTGCGGTAACATCAACAACAATAAGAAGATAAAAGGGCAAGCAGTTGTTGAAACAGTCATGCTAGTATTACTTTTTTCATTAAACATCTACTCTCGTTAGTATGATATATGGACTTTCTCTTTTCCATATACATCTCATAATTGCAAAGTAGCTACTTTCAAGAAATTTAAGGGGAAAGTATAACCAACACATCTAATACTGTTGTTAGAACATGAAATACACTTAAAAGATGACTTTTAAGCTACTGGGGCAATTGAGGCAACTAGCAGTCCCATTGCATGAACAATATTAGCTTTGTGATTGACACCAGTCCAATAGCTCTCAAAATCAAGCAAAACAATTTCAATTACCAACAAGAATCTATAAGACCAAACAACCAAGTTATCATCTACCTTACAGTGTTTTTCTGTCTTCGTTTATGTTTGAAATTCTGGAAGAACATGCACAAAATGAAAAGATATAAAGACAATAGCCAGCCACCAAAGAAAAAATGGCAATACTTTTAAAGCATCTAGTATACCTGAATGCGTTTGCGATGGGCAAAATTTGATACAGCCCGAAGCTCCAGCAACCCCTGAACCTCTGTTTGCCTTTCTCCCGCAGCCTTTTTAAGCATATCAAGCAGTGCCTGTCGGCCACATAATTTCCGAATGCCCCTATGCACATGCTCAGTTCGGTCTTCATTCTGGTTAATCTCCAATCCATCAAGAACATGTTCAATATCAACACCAGCATCAGCTGCTTGCTCTTCTCTACTCTGAATACAAGCACCTCTCTGCTGACTGTTCATCTGCACACACTCCCTTATAGGTCTGATTCTCTCCTGCTCAGTTTCACCAAGCAACTGGGCCCTTGAACTGTTATTTCTACGGGAAACATTAGATGTACGTTCCCTACCACCACTGTTCATCCACTCCCGAAAGATTTGCCTTACCCTTTCCCTTTCAACTTCCCCCAAATCAGATGAGTGTTCACAATTAAAATTACTTGAATCCGCATTCCCACTCCGTGACCTGAACCGATCTTGGGACCATTGTCCAAACTCATTCACACTTGTGCTCATATCCTCTGAAACAACAATATGTTCGTCATTTTGGCTGTCAGAATCAGTCATCGAGAGGTCATCAGTCCTTTTTTGGAGCATTCTTTTACTTCCTCTCTCTTGAGCGTGACTCACCACATGCTCATCCTCTAGTTCCCGCCACATCTGCAAGATTGAGGATGCCCGGGTGCTACCATTTTCCCGCCTTCTTAATCTTGATGGTTGAGACTGAGACTCTCTTGGAAAAGAATTTTCGAGCACAGAAACATTGTGTAGACCAGCAATAGCCATACTGCTGCAATGTCTAAACTACCAAACTTTTTGTACCCACAGCTTTAAATGCTTGGAAGGATAATCAATACTTCCATAAACACTTAAATCTAGAAAATCTCGTCCTCATTGACCTTAATCAGCATTTGCATCAACACTATCAATCTTCAGAGCAAACACACACATAAAGAACAACTAGGAATCTTAGTTTTTCTTTTCCTAACTTATTTTCATAAAACAATTGTAACACTTAATACTCATTCAACTTCCTCAATGTCACGTCTCACCTAGATAAAATAAGGAAGAAAATAGAATTAAAGAAAGCATAAACTATTTACAACAAATTCCACCAAACACGATAAGAAACTATAATCTTAATTGACTTACTGGAAAAAAATAATCCCGTGTTTGGCCACTGAGAAAATGTAGAAAGATAATAATAAAAATCAAAATCTCAATTTTAACAGTCTCACGCCAAAAAAATAAAAATACAGGCGAGCAGACACACACGCATACACACAAATTAACCTTTTCCAATTTCTTAGAAATTCAAATCTAACGTTCTCTTCTTCTTTCTTTTCTCAAAATTCTCAGCAACCAAACAAGAAAAGTAACATTGCCAAACTACATTAAAAAAAAAAAACTGAAGATCCGAACAACAACAAAACACAATACACGCCACCAATTAAAGAGCGAAAAAAGAAAAAAAGAACGTACCGTAGAAGCTTGAGCTCTTTGATTTTCGAAGGAAACGAAATCCAAAGAGAAACAGAAAGAGAAAGAACTGGAGAGAAATAGAGGGAAGAAGAGATTTTTTTGTGAATAATAGGAGAAAAATGGGGACACGTAAATATTTTTATTTTTAATTGGCTATTTTTGTTAACGGACCCTTATGGTCCGTTTATAGTGGGGCTAATTATGAAAGATTCCAAATTTTGGATTTAACATTTTATGAATTTGGAATTTCTTTCACGAATTCGCTGTTTGGGGTTGAAATTTCAAAATAAAGGTCTGGGAAGGGTAATTGCGGAATTTGAACTAGCGAGGGAGAAATGAGGATGACCGGTAATTTCGCGGCGTTAACGGCAATTCAAACACCCTACTTCTTTTAAAAGGTTTTGTTATCCAGTTCTTTTTCTAATTACATATGATAATTTTAGATATAATTTAATTATTTTATAAAAATAATTTAAATATTTTTAAATGCAAACTCAATTAAATAATAATAAAAATTATCATAACAACATTTTTGTCTTTTTATATTTTTATATAAAATTGGTTGTAACTAATGTCTCATTTTTTTTATATAAATATATTTTTACTCACAACACGAGTGTTCTTATGATGAGATTAAAAACACACATCTATATTTTAAATATATTTTCACGTGTATATGCATGTGATAAAATTTCTATATTAATAATACTATTGATTGAGTTGGTGTCACAAGTTCGACACAAACTTAAGATTGATGATAACACCATGATAAACAATTGTAGTGCATTTAGTTTTCTTAATACGATATATTTGCAAGTTTAAATTTCATTTTCCCCACCATTTATTTTTTTTTAAGATCGTACATATTTAATGTATTATTATTAATCAATTTTAAACCATATATTTTATTATTTATTGTATGTTATTTTTAAACAAGCATATTTATTCTATATACATGATTTCCACACATATTCAAAAAAATATTATTTTAAATATAACTAGAATTTGTGATTATTGAAATAAATCCTTAAATTTTTTTATCTAAATAAATCCCTTTTTTAAACTATACTCATAAAAGCCCTTAATTTTAATTACTTGGCATTATTTGATGACATGTTAAATTAAAAAATTACATGGAAATTAATTGTTGATTTGGCTGGACAGATAAGTAAAAATAATATTTTCTTATTTTTTTCTTATTTTATTTTAAAATAAATTTTATTATGGTTGAAGAAAATCATTAAATTAAATTTTATTATATGCAGCATATATGATGACCAGCCAAAATGTTAAATATATGATAAGAATATTTGTACATGAATGACAGAAGTGATAGTTTTCAAGTTGATCTTGAGATGCTATCTCTTGTTATTATAGAAGACTATGTTGGAGAATTGGGGTGTGTTGATAAGCCATTTAGTGATAGTTTTCAAGTTGATCTTGAGATGCTATCTCTTGTTATTATAGAAGACTATGTTGGAGAATTGGGGTGTGTTGATAAGCCATTTATTTATCTTAGCATACCTACCGTGGCCTGTACTTACAGCTTCATGTTGGTTAATGATGATTCTAGGTAACTGATTTGATAAATGTTTTGGTTAAATGTGGCATTGTAGATCTGTATTATTGATGTTCCTGAGTTGTTGGATGACAACCCTTTAGTCCCTAGAGGTGAAAACTAAGGAGGCGATGTAGATGGTTGAAAAAATGAGTCTAGCAAGGCTGATATTGATGTTAACAATGTTGAAATTGAACTTGTAAGGCATGAAGATAGTGTAAATATTGTCGAAAATATTGGTGAGAGAGTATATGAGGATGATGATGAAGAAGATGATATGCGAGTAGTACAGAATCAGGAGATGCTTTATCATTTGATGTTGAGTTTTTGAGTGAAAATGAAGATGAGGAGATTCGAGGAATAAAAAAAAAAGAACCAATACAAACAGTAAAAAAGTTACACAGGAGATGATTTTGAGGACTTTAACTCTCCAAAATGTTATCGTGAATAATGGTATTGAAACTGACAGATTCAAAGGTCTTTTGAGGGTTAGTAATAGTGTTGTGAATGAGGATTTTAGTAAAGATTATGTGATTGAGTACATTAAATTTAGCAATAGTTGGATGACTATTAATGTAATTAGACTCGATCAAGAGAATTATGAGTTACGGGAATTTCGAACATTAAGGTTCTAAGAGGTTAATTTTAGACTATGCATATTATGTTTTAATTCCATGTTTTTCTATGTTGAATGTGTGAAACTAACATTGTTTCCATAATTGTATTATCGAATGTAGCTAAAGATGAAATTGGAACCATGGGAGACAAAGGGAAGTAAAATGCGATCACTGAATGACGACTTTGGTTTGTGCTAGCATAATTTGTTTTCCTTACATAAATTTATTAAGTATCTAGGCTTAAGAAATTACTATGATAACTTGATGATATATGTGTATATGGGATGTTAACTGGATATGACAGCTTCAAAGTGATATATATGATATTATGATATGGAATGATGTTGGTTGAACTGTTATGACGGAAATATATGAATGATGCACGTTATGATGTTATACAATCTTTAAAACGTCCTATTAACAGTGGCAAACATAATTTGAGTATAGTTTGCATGCCAATTACGGTCTATTATGTGTGTGGAGTCTTATGGAGGGATATGATTCGATGCCTTCGAGGTCTATACTTATGTATACCTTGGTATGTTGGATGGTTATGCATTTATGAGCCTATTGGTGTATTGGATGGACATGCTCTTACAACTTCACTGATGTGCAGGATGGGTACATGCTCTTAAACTTCTAATCTACACCACAGAAGTTTGTGAACAATGTTTTAGATTTAGCATTAACAAGGCGTTCTTCATTGGTTATCTATTGAATCTCGGGCTTAGTCACTCTTCCATCTTCAGTGTCCATTATAGGTGGCTCCCATTCTGTGAGGATTGAATATCAAGCTTTTTCACCAATAGATTTGATATAGGATTTCATGTAAGTCGTCTAATGAGGATAGTGACCAATCACCAACGTTAGGGATCGAAAGGTAGATAATCCTTCCATAGCTAGTGATTAGCAACATCAAGAATCTACACTATTATGTTAAGTGGGAGGCTCTGATACTAATTGTTGATCAGAAAGAAGTAATCGATTAATAAGCTAAATATAAAGACAAGTGACTGCAGAAGTTGGCACTTCTCCAAGCAATACGAAAACACAAAGTAGACGGGGGACAACAAAGTTTGTTTACACAATTCGGTTTCCCTACACCTGTAGAGCCTAAATCAGTGAGAAAAACCCACCATCTCCAAACAACTACAATTAGTGATCATAAATTTATCACACCCTAATATAATTCCTCACTCTTCTACCTTTGAAGACTAGACATCTCGCCACTAAATTCTTCCCCTGAAAACTTAGTTTGTAAAACTACAACTCAAAGGTTTTACAATCTTAAATGTACTCTCTCAAATAATTTTCCTCACTTAAACAGATAAGTACTCTCAATTGTTCAGCGTACATCAACCTATACAAGCCTCTCAATTATATAGAATTTTTCAAGACTTACTAACATAATGAAAATCTATCACAATCTCTATTAAATAACAACTAAACTAGTTGAATACAATATAATAATAACAAATAAGGTAAATAAGGACTATTGGAATATGTCTTCAATGTTTTGATCCAATCCAAATTCCTTGATTTAAGAGATTTGATATACTCGATTTGATATGATCCGATACTCCAAATAAATTCTCCAAGTGATGATTTTTATTAATGGGCTAGATATAATCCACAATCTCGGCTTAGCCCAAAGATATAATTCAATAAATTGTCAATCTCTTAAATATGAAAATTTGTTATTTGTCACGGTGGTAAAGGAAGTGGGCACTTCCTTAAACACATCCCAATCATTCTATATTTTTCAACAATATTGTTGCTGTTGTTGTACGTTGTTCATGTTGTGTAGGTCTAGATTGTTGGTAATCAAATTGAGTATAAGACTCAAAGTTATGACAATATTCAATCATCTTTATTTTGCTATGTCAAATCAATTCCTACAAATGCAATTTAGATAAATTATAAAGTAATTAAAATTTCGAAAGTAACCATTTTAAAAGTTTTAAAATTGATCAAGAAAATTTAAATATAATAAAGTTACCTGTCATGTAATTTCCCATTTTATAATTTTATTTCTATTTTTCAACACCAGATTCCTTACTTCAAGAGTCTATGATGGTTTACAAACTTTCTTCATGTTTACTCAATAACATTAATAAATAACACATTATAAAAAAAAAAAGGTAAATTTTAAAAAAGAAAGGCCAATGGAATGCTTTCTTTTGTAAATATGGCTACCTACTCCACATAGGTGAGATGAGTCGTGACGATTTTAATAAATATCGTCGGAATGTAAAAAAATTTAATCAACTTTCGAAATAAAATTCACATCCAATTAAATATTTTTTATTTATTAAAATAATTAATTAAATTATTTCGTTAGCATTTTCATCATCGATCATGTTGATCATCAACATAAATTAACAAACCAATTAAATGGTGAAACATGATAGTTTCTGGTTTAATCTAATTTTTTCTCATAAAAATGATTAAAAAATATAAAAATTAGAAGAAAAAAAACAAAAACAATTAAATATAATATTAAATATTAAAAATATTAAAATTAATATAAACTTATTAAAATTATAAAAAATTATATTAAAACTTATAAATATTATAAAAAATAAAAAATCTAATAAATTATAAAAAAATTATAAAATTAATAAAACTTATTTAAAATTAAAAAATGTGTTAGAATTCTTAAAAAATATTAAAGTTGATATAAACTTATAAAAATTATAAAAAAATCATAAATACTTGAACTGAACCGATTAGCCCGAAATCTGTAAGAGTACTGGTCCGAGGAAAGCCATTAGACCGGTTAACTTGAGAACTAGGCGGTTGAAATGATTTTTTATTTTTTAATATTTTTATCAAACCAAAATTTTGTTATCCAACGATTAGCATATGTTAGAATGAAATTCTAACCAAGATTTTCAGAACCAGACCGATGGTCGAACCGATCAGACCATCGATTTGCCAGTTCGACTGATTTGTCTGGTTCAATTAAATAAAACATTAAAAAGTATAAAATATAAACAAAAAAATAAAAATATCGATTCAACCATTCCAGGTCAACCGGTCTAATGGCTTTCTCTGGACCGATACCCTTGCCGATTTCGATCTAATCGGTCCAACCAACTAATCCGATGTAGTTCAAATTTTTATGATTCTTTTAAAAGTTTATATCAATTTTAATACTTTTTATGATTTTTTTAGAATTTTAATATGTTTTTATAAAATTTTAAATATTTTATATATGTTTTATTAATTTATTTTTTTATAATTTATTAGATTCTTTTATATTTTTTATAAAATTAATAAGTTGATATCAATTTTCATCTTTTTAAATATCTAATCATTTTTATATTTTTGATAATTTTTTATTTTACGATTTTATCTATATTTTTTACGATTTTTTAATAATTTTATGGGAAAAATATTATATTAAACCATAAGCCGTCGCGTCACTATTTGATTGGTTTGTTAATTTATTTTAACGATCAACGTGGTCAATGACGAAAACCTTTAACAGAGGGGCTTAATTAATTATTTTAGTTCATGGTAGAACTTAATTGAATACAAATTTAATACAATTGATTATTTTAATTAACGGTATTAACTTAATTAGGTGTGATATATATATATATATATTAAGGATAACCAATAGGGACTGTTATCAACAAAGAATTTAAACACATTTTTTGTCCAACCACCTCCAAGTGGTTTGAATTACTGCAAAATAATTCAATTTTTTTCTTACAATGACGAGGTGTATACCGGTTAATACATTTAATTTTGCATTTTGTGTGAGCAAGTAAAAAGAAAAACAATTTTCACAAAGGACAAAATGGCAACATTAGAACACAAATTAGCCATGTAAAAAATGGGAAAAAAACCAGACAAAACAAAACTAGAGTTCTACTTCACATGGTACATTCTCAAAATGTCTAGACCAAGAAAAGTGCAGTTTCACCGAGGGACACACAATTTTTAGAGTACGATGTTTCGACTTCCACATACCTACCTTGAATCGAACCCTCGACTTGTAATGAACGTCAACTTCGATCTCTCCAGATGATTTTTCACCCCCGAGGTCCTTATACGTCGATGGCGACAGTGCCAAATTTTGAGCCACGAGCTTGGATTCTACTCGAGCCGTGTCCCTATGAGGTTGATGGAAAGGATCGATTGTATCAAACGCGAGAGTTTGATCTTTGTACGACACCACAGACTCCATGGAGTCATAGTAGACGGAAGTTTTGGTATTGGGATTATATGCCATGAGCACAAAATCAAAGGTGGCATTGATATGGTTATTGTTGAGGTTGAAATGTTGGAGTGAACCATTTTCAAGGGTGTAAACCAACCTTTTAGGCCTAATGACTAACCAAGTGATCAGGACGGCTAGACCAACAAGAACAATAAGGGTTAGCAAGCAAACGGCGACACATCTTACTAGGTTAAAATGCTTAACTGGCTGTTGTGTAGCTTGTGCTGTATTACCAGCCATTTTTGAGGGACAGTTATGATTTGGATGCTTGCTACCTGTTTTATACAGGATAAAAAGTTGGCGAATATTTTGCCTAATCAACTTCTTCAATACATATACAAAGCCGAAGGGAATTCTGAATGTTTTTTCTTTTTTATTTTCCCTATTGTCTTTGTTCTTTATTGATTCCCTTGGAGGGCTTTAAGGTTTCTTGAATGGAACTCAAGACAGATTCATTTTATGTTCTTTTCTTCTCCTTCAAATGATGCAAGATTCATTGCTGTACTCACTCCTTGCATCTTAGGCCAAGCTAGCTCAAGCCTGCAGCTGGGGTAATATCCCAATAGAATTTATATTTGATACACTGCATCATTAAAAATTTTAAAACTAAATTCACCTAATTTTATTTTTAAGCATTTGTTATCATTTTGTTAACATACATTATAATATATGTATATATATAGCAAACATTAACCCATATATATATACTAATTTGCTTTTAGACTTTGGACCAACGATGAGTGGAAGAATAAACTTTTATATAAAGCATAAATTTGAAGTCTTAACTGGCTTTGCTTGTAAGGTAGAGAGATAATTGTTAAAAAAAGAAAGAAAAAAAAAACTAAATTGCTTATGTGGAGAAGCTTAAGTGATTATAGATGTTTACTTTCAGTAAGGTACGCTTAATTTTTTTTTTATCTCACGTTACAGTATTGTAACACCCCAAACACAGCCTAGAAGTCATGACCGGATATTAAGGAATTACGTTAACATGTTTAAAATCCTTTGCTTCAATCAAACTAAAAACGCGTTTCGAAAATATAAAATTTCGCAAAAACTTTCACAAATGCCTAGAAAAATCTAATTTCGGAAACGCTTAACTTAATCCCAAAATCTGAGTTCAAAATCATGTTTGAAAATAAGTATTTTGACAAATCATTTCTAGTTTTAAGGAAAATACTCGTTGAAGCCGTCTGTTTATTTACAGAAAAACTTTTTAGGGATTATCTAATTTGCAACGGAAAACTTTTAGAGTTTTAATTTTGAAAACCGAATTTTAAATTTAACTTGTGAGGTTTTGTTGTATCACGTTCGCAAATATCAATATTGACGAATTAAACAGAAACCAAAACAAAGCCCAAAAATAAATTACAATTCCTAAAAGACCAAAATAAATTATTACAAAAATCACCATTTTTTTTAATTTAACTGATTAAACCATCCGAGCTCCCGCACGTCGTCCGATTCTAATTTACTGATTACCTAAAACGTCAGTAATAAGACAAAGGGGGTGAGCTATAAAGCTCAATGTATAACTAAACCTAAACAGAGATCATACATAACACAATATACAAATCAGAGTTTCACAGATAATTTCGTGACGCACAAGCAAATAGAACTGAGAATGCATGATTATGCCAATGCAGAATTTTTAGAAAACCAAAATGCAGAGTTTTTTCAGAAAACTTCCTACCCAACTCAACTACACACCAAAATAGAGTTCTCCAGAACTCGTCCAACCAAATCATGCCAACAGATAATTGTGGACATTACCACCAGAATTGCAGTTAAAACTGTCAAATCAGAATATATGTGGTCGATCCACTATATTGCAGTCAAGCTACCAGAACAGAAATGTGGACAAACTACCAGATTAGACAGATCATTAAACTGCCATAACTTCCTCCTTATAAAATCATCCCAACCCCAAGCATGTGATATGACACACAGAATAGAATCAGAACAATGGCAAGCTTAACATGCAATCAAATATGGCGATTTCAAAAATTTATCTAGTATTAAGAGATCAAATTAATAGAAACAAAATCGTGTCATAATATCAAAAAACATGAGTGTCAGAATATCACATATTCCATTATCACACAACCGATCTAACAATCATAGAATACAAGTCAAAGGATTTACCTTAGTTACAGAATCGGTAAACATATTAGTACTTCTCAATCATCATTTAATCATGATTCAAAACATATATTAATCATAATTGATTAACGTTTAAACATAAATAATTAATGCACAGCTTTTACTTGTTAAAAACTCACACTACTTACAATATCATACTTAACATATATCTTATTAACATTCATACATAATTTATATTTTATGCTAACAAAATATCCAAGAATCGTGATTTATGGCGTATCCTACGGACCCAACAAGAAGCCCATATTCGACTCATACATCGAATACGGCTCTAGGGAACCTTTTCAATTTTTGGGCTCACACAGACCAATTGGCCCAGACCGTGTGACTCACATGGTCTAGCACACTAGCACACAGCAAGGTCTATCTATTTTATTAGAATAGATATCTTTGCTTCGGAACAAAACAATTAGAATAGAATTAGGCTCGGTCAACTGGAATGTGTATTATCCATATATTATCCATATAGGGGATCCTCCAGTTGAGAAGATCCATCGACCTGAGACGAAGAGAAAGGTCTATCTATTTTATTTAGTTATTCAGTTAAACCAATGATTCGTTATTGGAGCAGATAGCAACAACCATTTCATCCGACATGCGTATTTTTTTATTTTCCAATGGATTTACATCTTTCATTAATGGAAATTTTTTGATGTAGTGAGTAATAGCTCTGGTTGTTCATTGTTCAAGAATTCTTGTTTAGGCGATTCATACCATCCATACATAGTGTTTTGATCTAAGATTTCAATTCTTCCATGTTTCAAAGAAGAGCATATTGTTTCATGGAGCTAAGGTCCAAAATATGGAAGAAACAGTGTTTCCACAACTCTACCACCCACCAATTCCTGCTCCGCTTAATCCCTATTTCATGACCACATATCTTTCAAAGCTAAGTAATGGGAAACCTTTCTCCTCTTACATGAATCCAATTTTCATTTCATCCGGGAAAAGCCATCTTTTTCTCAACAATGTCTTTGTCATTTGATCCAATAGCCTTCGTTAGATATAGAAATGATTTGATAAATACCGATAACTCTCGGATGGAGTATTAGAACGGAAAAATCCATTAGATAATGAACTATTGGTTCTAAGCCATCTCTCGCGATGAATCAATAATTCAAGTGCTTTTCTTATGTATTCTTGATAAACCAAGCGCTTATATATAGATGTAGGAGGATCTGTTTGGGAAGTAAGAAGCCCCTTTGACATCTCTTCATCTGCAAAGAATTCTCGGTGTGAAAACACAGAGACAAATGGCTGATCTTTGAATAGGAAAAAGAGTGGATCCGCAGGATCCCAAATGAATTGGCTTATTCAAAAAAGCCTTGTTCTTTGGAAGATCTATCTCGTGCCTGCATCGCATGGTTCCACTCTGCAAGAACGCCGAATCATTCTCTTGAAGCTCATCCTTTTCATCATAAATGATCCGCTTGCCCCGAAATGACCCGGCCCAATAGGGAAATCCCAATTCATTTGGCCTGTGTGGCGTCGACAGTCTCAATTTTCAACTTTTGTCATTTTTTGTTTTCTCAGATTTTCGTTATACACCTAGTTGTTTTTCGATGCTGATTTAACAAACGCAATTCCAGCACCCTAAAACGTCATCCAAAACAAATCAATGAACAATGATATACCAAATTCAAACACTGAATTCAGCCTTAACATCAGATAACAGTCCCTTCAAAGCATTTGATTGCTTACCACGCTTGCAACAGCATTTCCTAAAACTCATTATACGCTGAATAAGTAAATACTAAAACAATCCTCACCTACAAGAGGCCATTAACGATCAAAACAGAACTAAAGATGCATTAGAACCACCCATCTTACACAAAACCAGAAAAATAAATAACATACTACGGGAAAATAAAAAGAAAAGAACATGAATGTCACTTACATAATGATGAACTCACTAACTCTCGTTCAAAACGCACAGCATAAGGGTTAGCAGAAAAATAAAGTCTCCATAATAATAATTGGAAACAAAATAAAGAAGAGAGGGAATTTTTGCAGAGATCAAAATAGAGAAAAGAAGATGGAATATTTTGTGAAAAGAAAAGGTCAAATTAATTTCAACAACAGTAGAAAACTAAGGTGAAAAATAAAATGTGGGAAAAAGTGGGGAACATGAAAGAGAAATTAGGAGATAATTCTTTTTTTTTAAACACAAGACCAAAAAATAAATTGACACCTTACCACTGAATTAATACACCCATTCTTATCATTAATTGAGCGAAAATAATACTTAAGCTATAAGCACAAAGATAGGTGTTTGGGCAAAAATTAACAAAATTCATGGAACAATATTTGAACCCAGAATTTCACACACACAAGTACAACACTTAACCATTAAACCAAATTAATTTTCTTTAACATAGTTTTACAATCCAATTTCTTCTAACCCGATTTTCAGGATGCGACAAGTATTGCTACAATATTTAATCTCACCATCACCGTTGTTTTTTCACTAATTGAAGGAAAATGCACTGCCCATCCATTTGGAGTAGATTATTTTATATTAATTAATGATATATTTGGGTGATCATGTCAACATAAATATAATAATATTTTTAGAGTGTGTTTTGGTGAAAGATTTTAAGTATTTTTTATTTTTAATAAAATTTTAAAAATAAATTTACGTATTTGGATAAACATAATAGATAATTTTTAACATTTCAAAGAGATTTCAAAAATAGTTTTGAGTAATTCAAATTCTCAATTGAAATTATCACCATAAAATAAGAAAAAATTAACTTTAAAATTCAGTTTTTTATTTTTATATTATATTATTAAAAATATTTATATATTTTTACAAATTTAATGATATTCTTATTGCATATTTTTATATTATTTATTTTTAATATTATTTTTTAAATTATGCTGTCATTAGAATTTTAAAATTCATTATTCAAACAAACCCTTAATTCTCCGCTTGAATTTGGATTTCAATTATTATGTAAATGATAAGAATAAAATAGACAACTAGTTAAAATTCAACAAAATATATATTAGAAAAGTATAAGAACATGTTTTATCAAATTGTTTACTACTCAATTTATACTATTTCTGAAATACTACTTTCCAAACATTAATTAAAATTTTTCATATATTTAAACTATCATTAGAATATTATATCCTCGTACTCAAATTTTCATATTAAAAAACTCATATTGGTATCTAAATAAGCATTAAAAACGAATATATAGAAGAAGAAGAAGAAAAGATAATTCAAGAAAAACAAAATCGCTAAAGAAAATCTGATACCCATGATCACGGCTTAAGTTTCAAATACAAATACTTTGGTGAAAATGAGGGGTATAACATATTAAAAGTAGCACCAAAACTGATAAATTTAGAAGGTAATGAATTTTGGGACAGGGACTTAAAGTTCTTAACTTCTTTTATGATTCTAGCTTCACCTCTAAGCAAGTCCCAAGCAACCCCCGTTAGTTAAGTATTGGATCGTGGTTACACGAGGCATTTTTTCGAATGAACAAAATCGTGACCTTCAAAAACAATAATACCCCATCATGAAGATAATCCGATAATCCTTAATCCTAGATGTCAAAACCATTTTTTAATATTTTGGAAAAACGGGAATCGAATTTAAAACGAAAATAGAGTCGCCACCAATCCTTTTTGTTTAGGTGTGATCGGGTCACCTTTTGATCGATCATTTTAATAAAGCATTTTGGTTTACTAAAACAACGTTTTGGTCTAAGAAAAACTAGAAAACGGATCCGGGAGTCGGTTACGCGCGAGGAAGAATTAGCACCCTCTCAACGCCTAAAATTGATACCGCATTGATCAATTAATGTCCCAATGTTGAAAATTTGAAAAAGATTTTAAAATACAATTCCTTTAAAAATGTTTGGATAACTTGAATTGGATATTGAGATTCTCTCGTTCAGAAGGAATAAAATATCATATCCAGCACGGTAGGATATAACATTTCGAACCTTCGAAACAAGATTATCTCATGATTTCCAAAACTCATGCATTTGAAATTTTAAAAGGATATTTGGCTATTTGGTCAAACGGTAAATCGAAACCCAGCACGGTAAGGCACGATTTCTCGAGTTTTCAAACACGAAATATTGCCTCATTTTAATTTAAGAAAACATGGATGAAATTTCAAAAAGATGTTCCGTATTTTAGTTGAACAAAAAATCGAAACCCAGCACGATAGGGCACAATTTCTCGAACTTCCAAACACGAAATAGTTCATTATGTTGAGAGGATTCAAGTTAACAATGATAAAAAAAACCAAGTCAAAATACTTGTTTGGTTTGTTTGGAGATAAAAGACAATTGATATTGAGTGAATATGAGAATTGGAAACATGATACAATAACAAGGAATAAAAAACATAATTACATGCATGAAACAATAATATGTGAATACAATATGAAAACTAAAAATGACACACAATACACAAAACAATATGAAAATTAGGAGTCAATGCGTTATAAACAATTCAAAGACTATCGAATATATAAAAATTTATAAAAGGACGACACATGCTAGGGTTTGAGATAGTTTACATATTAAGGAATAAGTACATAATATATAAATGACAACTAAAATATTATGAATGAAAAAGTTGGAAGTAAATAATGTGCAAAATATTTCAAAAAAGAACAAATCATAGCTATTTAAAGTGGATAATATACATGTAAATAAAAAAAATGAAAATAATATATATAATGTGGCCATAGTACATAAAAGAATTTGTAATAAAAGAGAAAATAATTATATTTTGAAAGAATAAACTATATAAATAATAGATTTGAAAAGAATATATATATTCAACAGATTTAAAAGAATTTATATAAATAAAATAACGTAGAATTAATAATGTATATAAAATAAAACTAATTTCATCATATGTATAATAATAATGTATAAAAATATTTTAATTAAATATTATACAAGAATTTAGAATAATACTACATAAAATAGAATTTTAAAATAACACTTTACAATTTAAATAAAGTAAAATTATTAAAGTAACCCAAAATGTATGTTTAAATAAATTTTTAAAAAGTTGAATGCTAAATAAATTAAAGAAATAATGAATTATACATACTGAAATGGAAATAAACTCAATTGAAATGAAATTAAACTAAAATGGACAATTAATAAATAAAATAAGTTGTTGAAACCAAAATCAGGACCCAAATGTAGCGCGCGCAAATTCACAAGGACGGAAAAAGCAAATAAACCATGCCCCAAAACAATTCGTTTTAGCGCGGACTGAAATGAGTAGACGTGCAAATTCCTGGGACAATTTAAAAAAACAAGGAAAATATAAACAGGTTTTAATTACAAGTCAGCGCCAAAATGGAGGACTCAATGCGCAAATCCCCCACTTTGAGCCAAAATGCGTGGGTCCAGCACCAAACGGTGCTGTTTTATTTTGCTTACTTATCCCAAAATTTGTTTTAAAAATATTTTCAACCCCTAATCTTAAAAAACCCTAAACTCTCTCTTCTCCCTCACTTTCCCTTTGCTTCTAGCCGAAAAAAGGCTAATACCAAGCCTTCAATTGCCCGTTTGTAACCATCAAAGCAAGTCCCTCCAACGGTGTGAGCACGACGCGTGGTAAGCCTCTTCTCCTCTCTCCGATCCTTCGTACGTGCTGTGGATCCAAATGGAAAAGAGAAAAAAAAAGGAAAAAATAGAACAAATTTGCAGTAAATAATCACCTTAGAAATATTCTTGGTTGCTTTTCTACCGATTTTCGTGTGTATTTTGTATTATATTTCGTATTCTATTTCTTTCGAAAAGAAGGGAAAAAGAAAAAAGTCCTTTTACAAATAAAATTCGAAGGCTTTATAGCCAAAATACAAGCGGTTTCTTGCTGTTTCTTTGCTCACGTCACAGGTCACGAAGATGTGGAGAAAGAACGGAAGTGGGGCATGCTACACGCGAGCTAGGGCGAACGTGCGAGTGGAGTGCGTGGACTGCTGGTGGCTGCGTTCGTGCTACAAATGGAAACTCCAAAAACCTGGGCCTATCGTGTTTGTTTAATTTGGGTCTATATTTTGGGGCTAAAATTGTATTTCGGGCTAGCACTTCAAAATTTGTAATGGACTATTTAATTCATACGGTCCGGGCAAAATTTGGGCCTTACACTAGACATGTATGATCCGATGTTCTTGTTCTAGTCCCCGCTATGGTGATCAAAATTTGCCTAAATTTTAGGTCAAAATTGAGGTTTGCGCCATCATTTGGATGGAACTTTCTACTTGGTATCTTCCCTTTGCCCCTTCTTTTGCAATAACAATGAGAAAACAATACATATACTTTAGCTAAAGCACTAATGGAGACAAAGTAAAAATCCAAATCCAAGCAAAGTATTTTTTGGAGGCAAAGCATATTATGTCGAGACCATTTTTAAATCGAGTTTTTGAAAAATGGGAATCAACTTTAAGAAAAACAAAAATGGAAGTCGCCACCAATCTTTTTAGGTGTGATTGGGTCACCTTTAAAACATTTTTGTTTTAAATCATCGGTTTTGGTCTACGAAATCAAAAGAACGGGTTCGGGAGTCGGTTACATACGACGAAGGGTTAGCACCCTCGTAACGCCCAAAAATTGGTACCAAATTGATTATCAAATGTCTTTAAGGTCGGAATTTAGAAATTTTAAGATGCAATCCTCTTTGAAATATTTTTGATTTTGAAAATTGGAGTTCACTCGTATCAAAATATTGATACTGAGTTAGCCTTTTGGAAATCCCTATCTCGAAACAATAAAACGTCACATCCAGTAAGTTAGGACATATTGCTTTGAAATTCCAAGACAGTCGCTTACATTTTGAAAACCTTTAAAAACTTAGAAGGGTACTTGATTATTCGAACTCAACGAGAAGAGTCCCAACCCAATAAGTTAGGGCACTACTTTCTCGAATTTCCAAACATCAAGCATTGCCTTTTTGTATTTTTGAAAACTTTGGTGCCCCTTTTTTTAAAAGTGATGTGTGGGGAATTATATTGCATTATAAATCATACATAATAACATATTATTGTAGTAGGTAAATAATACATACATTTAACCAAAGCAATGGTAACAATATAAAGATCGTGCATTAGATACATACATATAAAAATAATACATATATAGCATGTATTAACGATATGCATACAAAGATGTATATAGCATGTATTAAGAATGAATAAACATACAAACATACAAAGTAATAATTAAATAATGCATGATATACAAAAAAGAGTAATATAATATCAATGTACATGTTCATGAAATGTAATATCAAATAATAGATAAAATAACATTTAACACATGGTATATACAAAATAAAATAAAATGAAATGAATTATTATTAACAAAATATATATAACACAAGTAAAGACCTAAAAAATAATTTCAAAATAGTATTTGCTATATAATATATAATAACAAAATATTTATAATAATTATATGTAAAATATATTGGGTTTTAAAAAATATATAAATAGAAGTATGTAAAAGAATATAAAAATATCATTTAAAATAAAATAATACATAATAAATAATTAATAGTTTGATATATAATATGAGTAAAAATAATAATTTAATTTACAAATTTTGAGAATTTAAATAATATAATAAATAATATAAATAATGTAATAGGTATTATATGATATACATAAAAAAATAATATAGAATATAGAATAAAAATGAAAATATATAGATGTTATAAAATAAAATATTCTTTAAATATATATAGGAAACAAGAAATATAATAGATATAATATAGAATAATGAAAATTTATATGAAAAATGATATGTATAAATAATTAACATATAATACAAATAAAAATATAATAATAATATATATAAAAATAATGATGTAAAATAATTTGAAAAATATTAGATAATATGAAGAATAATAATTTATATATACAATAAAATAATCTTATAGTATATAATATAAACAATGAGGATAAGAATAAATATCAATATATATATAAAATATATATATATATATAGAATAAATATAGGACTAAATTTAAAATTCAGCAAAATGACAGGGCGAATTTCAAAGAAACAAAACTGGATTAAGGCCCTATTTAAAACGCGCGTAAAATTAGAGGGACTCACTGGGCAAATTGCCCTATTCCCAAAACGGCCACGTTTCCCAGAATATAATTTAACAACTGTCAGGACCAAATTAAAACTAAAATAAAATAATAGGGCCAAATCATAAATAAAATAAAATTTAATTGTAAATACAAAAGGGGTAGAAGGACCGATTGGGAAATTAACCCAATTTTAAAAATGCGCGGATCCTCCCCGGGTAATCAGGTCAATGCGCGGATCCTAGGGGTCACAAAACGTCGCCGTTTCGTTCAAGCTATATAAGCTACCTTCTCAGCTTAAAATTCATTTAAACCCCGATTTTTTTTAAAAAAAACTAAAAAACTCTCTCTGAAAGAGAGAGAGGAAGGGAACTCCGGGCTCTGGCCTTCGTAGGCCACACTCCGGCCCACGTGCCCACGCGCCGCCCTAAGGGCCACCGTATACGGAGATCGAAGGGTTTAAAAACCCTCATCTTTTCAGATCCAAAACAGGTAGTTCTTCTCCTTTTTAAATACCCTTAGTATTTTGCTAAACAGTTCATATATATGCGCTAAAATAAAGAACAAGTCACTCGGTTATCACCTTTGAAACTGTTTGTATTCGCTCTTTTATTATTTCAGATCTGTGTTTCACATAAGGGTTACAATGGGGCTTTTTATAGCCACTGATTTGTTACATAAGGAAAGAAATCTCTGATTTCTTTCTATTTCTTGTCTATTGTATCTTTGACCATGATCTACTGAGATTCCTTTGTTTTAGCTTCTTGCTTTATTTGTTCGCATCTGCTGTGTTTCCTTTTCTATTTTGCAGGTACCCCGACGATCTTAGCGTTAACGGTGGTAACAAGGCCAGAGGGGAGGCCTGAGATCACGGTGTTAGACGGTCACGAGAGGGACGAACGTCCTTGATCTAGGGAGTTGAACCGACGCTCCCCAAGCTTCGAGAAGCTGCATTGTGGCTTTGTAGGAGAGAGCTAGGTTAGAAACCCTAGCCGATGATTTTAGGTTTTGGGGCCTCGAGAGTTTGGGTCAATTGGACCCCTTTTAATTGAGTCTTGGTCTCAGAATGTAACGGGTTAGGACTAACGGGTAATGGGTCCGATAAGTTTGGGCTATTTAGACTTGGGCTTTGTAAAAGGACTTTTTAAATAAATAAACATTTGTTATTTTTAATCTTGGTTTTCAGCCGGTCAAATTTGGGCTATTACAGCTGCCCCTCTTTGCTTATTGCTGTGTAACAGGAATCAAGCAAAGACTTATAAAAGACCAAATTTGACCAGCCCTATCAAATCATGATATTTCATTTTTTTATGACTGTCATGTTGATATCTTTGATCTGCTCACTGCCGAACATAGAGATGTCGAATTTGCCTATTCAATTTGTAGGGATGCCAAATCAACTTGAATCTGTTTGAGAATGTTTGAGAGTCATATCTGCCATGTCCTCGATTTGTCCCTTGTAAGCACAAGGATGCCAAACCATCTTTGATTTATTTGAGAACATTTGAGAGTCATATCTGCCATGTCCTCGATTTGTCCCTTGTAAGCACAAGGATGCCAAACCATCTTAAGTTTGTTTGAGAACATTTGAGAGTTATATCTGCCATGTCCTCGATTTGTCCATTGTAAGCACAAGGATGCCAAACCATCTTGAGTCTGTTTGAGAACATTTGAGAGTCATATCTGCCATGTCCTCGATTTATTCCTTGTAAACACAAGAATGTCAAATCATCTTGGATCTTGCTTCAGTATAAATATCTGAATGTTAGATCTACTATGTGTCTGCTCTCCGTCGAAATGGAGATGTCAAACTTCAATTTGTTCTCTGACAATACAGAGACGACAAATCATCTTGGATCTATTTTGAGAACATCTGAGGGTTAAATCTGCTATGTCCTCGATTTGTTTCTTGTAAATACAAGAATGCCAAATCATCTTGGATCTGCTCCAGTCTAATCGTTTGAAGGTCAGATCTGCCATGCTGCGACCTATTACCCTATTGTTTAGGAGATTAAAGCACGCCATCTTTGATCACCTGTAGAATGATTATGCCTGATAATTAGGATGCTATGCTCAAAGCGAATTGAATGTCCCTAATTATGATGCAAAGTGCTGTGAATATGACCCCTATTCTAGGCGCCACTATTTGTCTTTTCTTTTCACTTTTGCTCAACCTGTAGGCCTTTCTCCAATGCTACGATCTACTGAGGATGTCTATTAGAATTGAATCATTGGTTTTGTCCGTTTTCCTTTTGGACTGGAAGAAAGAAATTCCTCGAGTTCTTTCATCCCTTACTTACGTGAATTTCTCGAACAATTATCCTGTTTTAGTTTCTTGCATTATCTAGAAATTCCAAAGTAATGTGCAAAACTTCGTTTGTGAAAATATTTTAGCTCATCTATCATTATTTCAATGCAACATACTTAAAGAACGATGGAAAATGAATAAATCCTTAAGAGTAATGAATTGTCAACAATACTGAGAAAATAAATCTGATAGCATATCTTTAAGAAGAAATAGAATCTAAAGATAGCAAACAGGATAAAATTAGATGCTCTAAATATTACCGCTTGAGCGTCTATACATTAGCTCCATGAAATCTTTCTCGAGTTCAACATGTGTCTAAAAGGTCCAAAGTACTTTGTTGATGCCCTAATGTACACTGTGCCTCACTCTTTGCCAAGTAAGATATAACAAGATTGTTGTATGCCTTCAAAATTTGAGCTGCCCTTTCGGGTTTTCAACTCAAAACCCCTTTAGTCACAAGGCGCCCTTTGCGGGTTTTCACCTTGGCCTCTCCATTTATTTTTTTTGTGAAAATTCAAGGCGCCCTTTGCAGGTTTTCACCTTGGATTTTCTTCTCCTTTAGACAAAGTACTTTTTGACTGAGTCTGAGTTCACTGGATTGGGTATGCTCTTTCTATCCATTTCTATCAAAATCAATGCACCGCCAGAAAAAGCCTTCTTCACGACGTATGGCCCCTCCCAATTTGGCATTCATTTTCCTCTAAAGTCCTTCTAAATGGGAAGGATTTTCTTTAGCACAAGGTCCCCCTCATGGAATTCCCTTGGACGAACCTTTTTATCATAAGCTCGCATCATATGCTTCTGGTACATCTGACCATGTTGGATAGCTTTCAGCCTCTTTTCCTCAATCAAGTTTAGCTGGTCATATCGGGACTGAACCTATTCAGCTTCATCTAACCTTATCTCTATTAAAATTCGGAGAGAAGGTATTTCTACTTCAATAGGTAACACTGCTTCCATCCCGTAAACTAACGAGAACGGGGTTGCCCCAGTAGAAGTTCTGAAAGATGTTCGATTGGCCAAGAGTGCAAACGGTAGCTTTTCATGCCAATCCCTATAAGTCTCAGTCATCTTTCCCACTATTTTCTTAATGTTCTTATTGGCAGCCTCCACTGCCCCATTCATCTTTGGACGATAGGGTGAAGAGTTGTGATGTTTGATCTTGAACTGGTCGCAAACCTCTGCTATCGTTTTGTTGTTCAAATTCAATGCACCGTTGGATATGATCCTCTCAGGCATTCCATACCGACAAATGATTTCCATCTTCAAAAATCGACTTACAGCTGACTTAGTAACATTTGCGTAAGAAGCAGCCTCTACCCATTTTATAAAGTAGTCAATCACCACGAAGATAAACCGATGTCCATTCGAAGCTTTTGGCGATATTGGTCCGATGACATCCATGCCCCACATGGAAAAGGGCCATGGAGAAGTCATGACATGTAAAGGTGAAGGTGGTACATGAATTTTGTCCCCATAAATCTGACACTAATGGCATTTTTTGGCATAGTTGATGCAGTCTCCTTCTATGGTGGCCCAATAATAACCAAACCTCATGATTTGTCTGGCCATCATGAACCCATTTGCATGCATCCCACATACACCTTCATGAACTTCTTCTAAAATCAGCTTAGCCTCCACAGCATCAACACATCTCAAAAGTACTTGGTATTTCCTTCTCTTGTACAGAACATCCCCGTCTAAGACATATTCACAAGCTAACCTTCTCAAAGTTCATTTGTCATTTTCGGTTGCCTGCTCTGGATATTTACGCTCTCTTACATAGCGCAATATATCCTGATACTAAGGATTATCATCATTTTCTTCCTCTTCAAGGTTACAACAGCTAGCTGGAGCTTCATAGACACTCATTTGAATTGGTCTTATCTCTTCCTCTTTATTTGCTTTAATCATTGAGGCCAAGGTTGCTAGAGCATCTGCCATTTGATTTTCGTCTCGTGGGAGATAATTAAATGTGATATCATCAAACTCCTCAAGTAACCCCGAAAATACCTTTCGATAATTGATCAATTTAGGGTCCCTTGTCTCCCATTCACCTCTAAGCTGGTAAATTACCAAATCTGAATCTCCATATACTTCTAGGGTTTTTATACCTCGCCCTATGGCTGCTTGAAGTCCCATGATGTATGCTTCATACTCAGCCATATTATTCGTGCAATCAAAGTCCAACTTGCACGTGAATGGGTAGTGATCACCATTAGGGGATACCAAGACTGCCCTAATTCCATTCCCAACTGCATTAGAAGCCCCATCAAAATTAAGCTTCCACGGAGAATCTTCGGTCATTGCTATACACATTAATTCCTCATTTGGAAAATCAAAGTTCAATGGCTTATAATCCTCTAGAGCTCTACTAGCCAAGAAATCAGCTACCGCACTTCCTTTTATAGCCTTCTGACTTACATAGACTATATCAAACTCTGAAAGCAAAATTTTCCATCTCGCTATTCTCCCATTTAGAGCTGCTGACTCCATCATGTACTTCAATGGATCCAGCTTGGAAATGAGTCAAGTGGTATGGTATAGCATATACTGTCTTAATCTCCGAGTGGTCCAAATTAGCGCGCAACATCACTTTTCAATTGGTGAATATCTCATTTCACAGTCAGTGATTTTTTTACTAAGATAATAAATTGCCTTCTCCTTTTTCCCCGACTCGTCATGTTGACCAAGTACATATCCCATAGAATTACTGAACACTGACAAGTACAGTATTAATAGTTTATCTGGACAAGGTGGAGATAACACTAGAGCATTCAACAAATACTGTTTGACCTTCTCAAAAGCATTCTGGCATTCTTCATCCCAAGTACCTTGATTGTGTTTTCTGAGGAGGCGAAAGATAGGATCACATTTCTCAGTCAATTGTGAAATGAACTGAGCGATGTAATTCAACCTTCCTAGGAATCCTCGAACTTCCTTCTGAGTATGTGGCGGAGGTAACTCCCGTATGGTTCTGACCTTGTCTGAGTCAACTTCAATTCCTTTTTCACTGACTACGAAGCCTAATAACTTTTCCGATCTTGTTCCAAAGGTGCACTTTGCTGGATTGAGCTTCAATTGAAACTTTTTCAACCTTAAGAACAATTTTCTTAAGACCTCAATGTGTTCTTTTTCTGTTCGTGACTTAGCGATCATATCATCAACGTATACCTCAATATCCTTATGCATCATATCGTAGAACAAGTTTACCATGGCTCGTTGGTATGTTGCCCCTGCGTTCTTCAGTCCAAATGGCATTACTTTGTAACAAAAGGTGCCCCACAATGTTATGAAAGTAGTTTTATCCATATCCTCTGGATGCATCTTTATCTGATTGTATCCTGAGAAGCCATCCATGAAAGAGAACAACAAATATCCTGCTGCGTTGTCTACTAAAGTGTCAATGTGTGGCAGAGGAAAATTATCCTTTGGGCTTGCTTTGTTTAGATCTCTGTAATCAACACACATTCGTACCTTCCCGTCCTTCTTAGAAACAGGCACAATGTTAGATACCCACTTGGAGTACTTCACTTCTTGCAAGAATCCTGCATCAAACTGCTTCTTGACTTCGTCCTTTATTTTCAGAACAATATCTGGCCGCATTCTCCGCAACTTCTGTTGGACTGGTTTGCAATCTTGTCTTATAGGGAGACGATGTACTATAATGTCGGTACTCAATCCAGGTATGTCCTGATAAGACCATGCAAAAATATCCTTGAATTCCTGAAGCAACTCAATCAAGCCACGCCTTGTGTCCTTGGTGATCAGTGTTCCAATTTTCACTTTCTTCCCTTCCTCTAGGGCTATATTCTCTATTGCCTCTTTCTCATGTGGCATGATTTGTTTCTCCTCCTATTTTACCATTCTTAACAGATCGAGAGACATGTCACCATCTTTGACATCTTCAAAATCCTGAGGTTCTTTTAAACACATATCGCACTCGAAAGGAACTCTGAATCTGTAGTATCGTTGCCCGTGTCATTGATATCTAGAGATCTATGATAGGCACACAAAAGAATATACAAGGAATAAACGAATTCAAGAATGATTATTTACATGAAATGAAAATTTATAAAGAATGTCAAAGGTCAAAAGAATCAGAATGAAAGAATATTTACCCGGATTAATAATAAAAGTATGTTTTATTGAAAATAAAAATGTCTGAACATGAGCCCGCTTCTCAAAAGAAATCTCATTACTCCTAGGCTTTAGAGCAATAAGAGTGTTCTGAATATTACTCCGTAAAATTCCTAAAGATTACAGGAAGTTCTTCTGCAGTCCAATTGTTTAAAGAACTTCCTGATTAGTAAGGGCGAATGCCCTCAAGGTTTTTTTGTTCAATCTCTTCCTCATGTATACATTGATGGGATGATTTTCATTTCCAAACACCCCCTTCTCCGGGTAAGCTATCCCTCCTGACACAAAAGTCGGGGATATGTAAGGGAACATCGTTAATTCCCATTCAACTTCTTCTTCACTTAGCCGTGACCCTCTTCTCTCTCTCTCTTTTCTTTTCTTTTTTAATAACTTTAACTAATTAGGGACTTTTTATAATTTAAATGCATATGATGCGATGTGATGTAATGCAAATGCATGAATGCAAAAAGGTATCGATCTCGACTCAATTTCATTTAGAAAACTTTATTTAGAAAAAGAATATCTTTACATATGAATGGATTACAAATACGCCTTTGTCCTATGGCCCAAAGTTTTAACTCAACAAAGCTAACTCTTAACAATGATCTGACTGTAGCTTGTATTTCGTGCTCAATGTATCAGCGTGTACCTTCATGGTCCGTAAATGATCTACTACCATCCCGAATTTGAGCTATGGCTTCACCCATGAGATAGTCCCTACATCTATGGACACCTCTTCCAATGCCTGTGAAGTTGTTCTGATTATCTTGAAAGAAAGATTGGCAAACAAGTGGGCATTCTTGCTTAACATGCTACCTTAAAATGATATCCAACACTTTTAGTGTTTCTTGAGAGCTTTCAGATTCCTATCCACGCAAAGCATTTTGAAATGCTTACATGGGTATCTTCTCAGCATAGTTAATCTCTACTTTAAAGGTCTTTTAAATGATATGGACTTCTTTAATCTCATTCTTTTGCATCCATTTTGACAGATCATCAGGGCTTGTATTTCCATTATCTCTGATAAGTGCAACATAGTAAACTCATGCTTGTTGTTTAGTTCTACAATAAATAAGCCTTTTACCATCATAGAAACAATTCTTCCCACCCAACTCACCTTCGTAGGTTCATGCATTCTATCAATCACTTTCCTTCCAACACTCTTACCATCGACCATCTTCCTATGAAAGAGAAATGTTGTAATGGTGGAAATGTCCATCAATACTCTTCTTGTTCACCTTAAAATGATTGGTGAGTATATTACCTTTTGCCTTGCAGCACGCCTTGCCATAGAGTGTCGAACAATCTTCTTCGTATCCAATTCTGCTTTGATTGGAAACAACATTAAGACGCACCAGTGGCGAAAGAGGCAGAAATTCCAAGACTGCCCATTTTCCCTCCTGCTCTTTCCATTTTAGCTCACTCCCTATCCCCATGATCAACTTCCTCATAAAAGTTGGAATACGGTCAGCCTTTGAGTAAACTTGAATCATAGGACAATGCCACAAAACTGAATATTCCTCCACCACGGATACCATATCGGCTTTTCCAAACGTCAAGAAACTGTATACAAGATTCCAATACTGAGTGATGGCCCGAAACAAATTCTCATCTATTTCTAAGTCTAGCAAGTACTGCGAGTCCCCATGGTTGTTGTAGAACAACTGCTTGGCTTTGATACCCCATTGATCCTATATTTCCTTTAACTCATGCTGATTATCCTGTGTGACGCTTATACGAATGTAGTCTGACAGCTTTGACACATATCCCATGGCTAGACTATTTTCCTTTACTAACTGAGTTTGCTCTTGACCATATATGGACGTTAACGTTGCCCTCCACTCTATCAAGAAGTCCGTTCTCCATAATAAAACTCTCTAACTTAGAAACTGACCATGAATCGATACCTTTGTAAATGCAAAATGTCATGCAAACAAAAGAAAAGAAATAGTCAGTATCACATGATATCAATAAATCTCAACAATAATTTATAAGGGTAATATCTAAAGTTTAACTCTAACTAAGTTGGGCTCTTACAGTTTTTTCTATATGAGGTTGGTTCTAAATTTTTAGGTATCTGAACCAGCAGATTCCTCGATCCTCACCCATTTTAGGCTCATTTAAATCGAGTTTAGTTCAGGGGAATACATTTCCCTATGGCTACACGGAGATGAAAATCTCACGAAACCATAGGTACGGATATATCCCGAAAGTGATCCACTATCCTGCAAGGAGGCGAAAATCTCACGAAGGCGTAGCTTCTCACTCCCACTTAAGGGTGTGACCACAACGGTCATGCAAATGCAATGCGTATTAGAATATAGCAACACATGCAATAATACAAACACATGTAATGCAAAGAGGATTAAATTTTAAAATTTTTAATTTTCGACATTAAGACAAGAGATAATCAATTACACGCCTTGACTCTCTTAAACGTCCCCAGCGGAGTTGCCAAGCTGTCGAGACCATTTTTAAATCGAGTTTTTAGAAAATGGGAATCGACTTTAAGAAAAACAAAAACGGGAGTCGCCACCAATCTTTTTAGGTGTGATTGGGTCACCTTTAAAACATTTTTGTTTTAAAATCATTGGTTTTGGTCTACGAAATCAAAAGAACGGGTTCAGGAGTCGGTTACATACGAGGAAGGGTTAGCACCCTCGTAACGCCCAAAAATTGGTACCAAATTGATTATCAAATGTCTTTAAGGTCGGAATTTAGAAATTTTAAGATGCAATCCTTTTGAAATATTTTCGATTTTGAAAATTGGAGTTCACTCGTATCAAAATATTGATACTGAGTTAGCCTTTTGAAAATCCCTATCTCGAAACAACAAAACGCCACATCCAGTAAGTTAGGACATATTGCTTTGAAATTCCAAGACAGTCGCTTACATTTTGAAAACATTTAAAAACTTAGAAGGGTACTTGATTATTCGAACTCAATGAGAAGAGTCCCAACCCAATAAGTTAGGGCACTACTTTCTCGAATTTCCAAACATCAAGCATTGCCTTTTTGTATTTTTGAAAACTTTGGTGCCCCTTTTTTTAAAAGTGATGTGTGGAGAATTATATTGCATTATAAATCATACATAATAACATATTATTGTAGTAGGTAAATAATACATACATTTAAACAAAGTAATGGTAACAATATAAAGATTGTGCATTAGATACATACATATAAAAATAATACATATATAGCATGTATTAACGATATGCATACAAAGATGTATATAGCATGTATTAAGAATGAATAAACATACAAACATACAAAGTAATAATTAAATAATGCATGATATACAAAAAAGAGTAATATAATATCAATGTACATGTTCATGAAATGTAATATCAAATAATAGATAAAATAACATTTAACACATGGTATATACAAAATAAAATAAAATGAAATAAATTATTATTAAAAAAATATATATAACACAAGTAAAGACCCAAAAAATAATTTTAAAATAGTATTTTCTATATAATATATAATAACAAAATATTTATAATAATTATATGTAAAATATATTGGGTTTTAAAAAATATATAAATAGAAGTATGTAAAAGAATATAAAAATATCATTTAAAATAAAATAATACATAATAAATAATTAATAGTTTGATATATAATATGAGTAAAAATATAATTTAATTTACAAATTTTGAGAATTTAAATAATATAATGAATAATATAAATAATGTAATAGGTATTATATGATATACACAAAAAAATAATATAGAATATAGAATAAAAATGAAAATATATAGATGTTATAAAATAAAATATTCTTTAAATATATATAGGAAACAAGAAATATAATAGATATAATATAGAATAATGAAAGTTTATATGAAAAAATGATATGTATAAATAATTAACATATAATACAAATAAAAATATAATAATAATATATATATAAATAATGATGTAAAATAATTTGAAAAATATTAGATAATATGAAGAATAAAAATTTATATATACAATAAAATAATCTTATAGTATATAATATAAACAATAAGGATAAAAATAAATATCAATATATATAATAAAATATATATATAATAAATATAGGACTAAATTTAAAATTCAGCAAAATGACAGGGCGAATTTCAAAGAAACAAAACTGGATTAAGGCCCTATTTAAAACGCGCGTAAAATTAGAGGGACTCACTGGGCAAATTGCCCTATTCCCAAAACGGCCACGTTTCCCAGAATATAATTTAACAACTGTCAGGACCAAATTAAAACTAAAATAAAATAATAGGGCCAAATCATAAATAAAATAAAATTTAATTGTAAATACAAAACGGGTAGAAGGACCGATTGGGAAATTAACCCAATTTTAAAAATGCGCGGATCCTCCCCGGGTAATCGGGTCAACGCGCAGATCCTGGGGGTCACAAAACGTCGCCGTTTCGTTCAAGCTATATAAGCTACCTTCTTAGCTTAAAATTCATTTGAACCCTGATTTTTTTAAAAAAAAACTAAAAAATTCTCTCTGAAAGAGAGAGAGGAAGGGAGCTCCGAGCTCTGGCCTTCGTAGGCCACACTCCGGCCCACGCGCCCACGCGCAGCCCTAAGGGCCACCGTATACGGAGATCGGAAGGTTTAAAAACCCTCATCTTTTCAGATCCAAAACAGGTAGTTCTTCTCCTTTTTAAATACCCTTAGTGTTTTGCTAAACAGTTCATATATATACGCTAAAATAAAGAACAAGTCACTCGGTTATCACCTTTGAAACTGTTTGTATTTGCTCTTTTATTCCTGCATCTGTGTGTTTCGTTACAAGGGTTACAAAGGGGCTTTTTATAGCCATTGATTTGTTACCTAAGGAAAGAAATCTCCGAATTCTTTCTATTTCTTGTCTACTGTATCTTTGACCATGATCTGCTGAGATTCCTTTGTTTTAGCTTCTTGCTTTATTTGTTCGCATCTGCTGTGTTTCCTTTTCCATTTTGCAGGTACCCTGACGATCTTGGCGTTAACAGTGGTAACAAGGCCAGAGGGGAGGCCTGAGATCACGATGCTAGACGGTCGCGAGAGGGACGAATGCATTGATGGCGCGTCAGTGTGCATTGATGGCCTTGATCTGGGGAGTTGAACCGACGCTCCCCGAAGCTTCCAGAAGCTGTTGCGGCGCTGTAGGGAGAGAGCTAGGTTTAGAAACCCTAGCTGATGATTTTAGGTTTTGGGCCTCTGAGAGTTTGGGTCAATTGGGCCCCTTTTTAATTGAGTCTTGGTCTGTAATGTAACGGGTTAGGACTAACGGGGTAATGGGTCTGATAAGTTTGGGCTATTTAGACTTGGGCTTTGTAAAAGGACTTTTTAAATAAATAAACATTTGTTATTTTTAATCTTAGTTTTCAGCTCGATCAAATTTGGGCTATTACATATTATAATTAATCTTATAATATAATTTTAAATGTCATATTTATTCATTATTTTTCAAATAAATTTATAATTATAATAATATAATTCGAGGAGTAACAAACATAAATTAATATTATAATGAATAATTAGACTAAAAAATCAGAATTTACCTAGGGGAATCACCAAAAGTAGAGCCAAGCCTCTATTTTTTTATAATTTAGTAAAAAAAATTTAACTCCACAAATATAATTGAGATTTATTATGTATCATTAAATTGTCCAAGATAAATTAAATTAATTTAGCATGCTCAATATCTATATTTTATTTTTTAAATCTTTGACTGAATTGATATCACAATTATAAGTTAATCGGACACCAATTCAATCGAAAAAATTACTAAAATACCATTTCATATTTAATATAAGTTATATTCTTACTATAGTACTTTTGTTTTCTTTATATTTATAATACAACCATTAAAAATATTGCATATGGTAAGATTACCTTAAACATTTACAAGACTTTATCTTTACTGCTTCAACTAATGGTTTTTTTTATATATATTTTGTACATTTTAAAATTATTGCACAAACTTTTTCAACCACATTATTTTGTGATATGTTAATATATACTTATTAGAATAGTTATAATGATTGAAGTTTTCAAAAATATAATAAAGGTAATGGTATTAGGTATAAATTGTTTTAGGTTAAATTATGACTGTGATCCTCATACTATATTTAAATTTATGATTAGTATCTACACTTTAATTCAATCTAATTTGGTCCATATACTTTTATAGTATCATTAGTTTGTCCAAATAGTTAATATCATTATCTATTCAAGTTAAATTGTTGAGGCAGATTTTTCTTAAAAATATACATTTTAATGAGATAATTTATTTTTTTTGTGTTTGTGAAAAAAAAATAAAAATAAAAAATAAAAATAAAGAACACAAAATTTTACGTGGAAACCCTTTCGGGAAAAAAACCACGGGTAGAGGAGAAGAAAATTTACTATGTCGAAAATTTGAATCAATACAAAAGTAATAGACTATGTCTATTTATAGGCTTGTAAAGCCATATTCTAGTAGGATTGAAACACCTTATCCTAGTAAATATAAAATAGATGGAGTTTAATAAGGTTTAAAAAACCTTATTCTAAAATAAAATAAAAGAAGTCTAGTTCTATATGGATTTTACTTTTATTTTATTTTCCATCGTATTTTATTTAAATAAGAATTAGGGTCACTTAATTCTAACAATCTCCACCTTGACACAAATTCTCAATGAACAAGTTCTTAATCGCGAACAAGTTCTCCACCTCTTCCATAAAACCCCTTAAGGGTTTAACTTCAACAATGAACACCAACCAAGTCTAAGCAATGCTCAAACTTGGTTATAGGAAGTGACTTGGTCATCATATCTGCAGGATTTTCATGAGTACTAATTTTGCTCACAACAATATCACCACGAGCAATAATATCACGAACAAAATGATACCAAACATCAATGTGTTTTGTTCTCTCATGAAACATTTGATCTTTTGTAAGAAAGATGGTACTCTGACTGTCACAAAATATCTGTCTTTGATTTGAAGGTCTTCATTTAGTTCACTAAAGAGTCCCTTCAACCAAATAGCTTCTTTACAAGCCTCAGAATCGCCATGTACTCAAACTTCGGTGGTAGACAAAGCGATCGTAGTTTGCAAAGTGGCTTTCCAACTTATTGCACAACCTCCGATTGTAAAGACATAACTTTGTGAGAGATCTTCTTCTATCAAGGTCTCCAGCCAAAATCAGCATCAACGTGCCCAATAACTCCATCTTGATTCTTCCAAACTGTAAGCAAACATCGATAGTACCTCGTAAGTATCTTAAAATCCATGAATCGCTTTCCGGTGTTCTTTACCGGGATTCGCCATATATCTCGCTAATCGCATCGATCGATTGCATATGATAAATGCGGACGTGAACAAACCATAGCATACATGAGAGATCCCATTGCACTAGAGTATGGAACATGTGACATGTACTCAATCTCATCATCGATTGTGGAGACAAAGCCGATGAAAGTCTAAAATGGGTTTTGCTAAAGGAGTACTAACAGCTTAGCACTCGCATATTGAACTCGCAAAGAAGTTTCTCAATGTACCCCTTCCGACTTAGGTACAATTTACTTGTTTTTCTATCTCTAAGAATCTCCATACCAAGTATCTTCTTTGCTGGTCCCAAATCTTCCATTTCAAATTCTTCACTTAGTTGGGCTTTGACCTTTCTTATCTCTCTTTTTGTCTTTTGTTGCTATCAACATGTCATCAACGTAAAGAAGTAGATACACAAAAGAACCATCATTGTTTTTCTTAAAGTAAACACAAATCACAAAACTACTTCTTTTGAAATCGTGAGAAGTCATAAAGGAATCAAACCTCTTGTACCACTACCTTTGGTGATTGCTTTCAAACCGTAAAGGGACTTTTTCAAGCAAGCAAACATAATCCTCTTTTCGAGAGACCTGTAAACCCTCTCTGGTTGTTGCATGTAAATATCTTCCTCAAGTTCTCCATGCAAAAATGCGGTTTTACATCTAACCGCTCAAGCTCTAAATCATGCATGGCCACAATACCAAGCAAAGCTCGAATCGAACTATGCTTCACAGGCTGGGAGAACACATCTGTGAAGTCCACTCTCTGGAACTTGTGTAACCCTTTGCAACAAGCCTTGCTTTATATTTAGGTTCTTCAACTCCTGGAGTCCCTTCTTTCTTTTTAAACACCCATTTACAACGAGCAGTCTTCTTACCTTTAGGAAGTTTCACAAGATCCCATGTTTTGTTTTTGTGGAGTGATTCCATCTCCTCTTGCATAGCAAACATCCATTTTTCTCGAGTCTTCACTGACTAATCGCCTCAGAATAATTTGATGGCTCTTGATTCGCATCTATATCTTCACCACATTTAAAGCATAAGCAACTAGATCAGCCTCAAAGATACTTCTTTGGAGGTTTAATTTCTCTTTTAGTTCTGTTTTTGGCGATAGAGTATTGAGGCGAAAAAGCAACTCTATTCTCAATTTTTGTAACCGACTTGAGGAGTCGACTCAGATTAACTGATGCTCCACCGCTTTTGATTTTCTTTATTGGAAGAGTCTTTAAGAGATAAGTTAGGAAGCATAGCAGTTTCATCAAAAACAACATCTCTGCTAATCACAACTTTCCTATTTTCAGGACACCATAACTTATACCCTTTTACACCAACTTTATAACCAAGAAAAACACATTTAATGGATCTCGGTTCCAATTTTCCATTATTAACATGAGCATACATGAGAACACCCAAAGATCTTTAAATCAGAATAATTAGCGGGATTACGGACCATACCTCTTGTGGAGTCTTTTTCTCAATGGCAGCGGATGGAGATCGGTTGATCAAAAACATGCGATGAGAGGTCGTACGCCTAAAACGACTTCGTAAGTTGGCATTTGACAACATACATCGAACCTTCTCCATGATCGTTCGTTCATTCGTTCGCAACGCCGTTTCTTCGTGGAGTATGACAAACCGTCAAGTGTCTCACGATCCTTCTAACTTGCACAATCTATTAAACTCATCGTAACAGAACTCTAAGCCATTATGCATGCGGAGGTATTTTATTTGTTTTCCGTCTGTTTTTCAATCATAATTTTTCAAGACTTAAATGCGGAAAACACATCTTTTTTCGCTTGTGAAGAACGCCCAAACTTTTCGGAAAAATCATCAATAAAGGTTAGCATATAATTAGCTCCACCTCTCGAAGGCACTCTGGATGGTCCCCACAGATCGAATGAATATACTCCAACGTTTCCTTCGTGTTATGGATTCCTCTAGTGAATCGAACTCTCTTTTGCTTCCCAAAAACACAAGTGCTCACAGAAATTCGGGTTTGCAAATTCCTTGCCCATCAAGAAGTCCTCTTTTGCTCAATTCTACCATGCCATTCTCACTCATATGCCCTAGGCACATATGCCAAAGTTTAGTAATATCATCATCCGACAAGGAAGAGGAAGCGACAATTGCATCACCGAGAATGATGAGAACCCCGCAAAACATATAACTTGGCGCTTTTTCTTTGCCCTTTCATCACAACAAAGGACACTTTGGAAATCTTTAAAACCCCACTTTTGGTTTGTGTATCTGCACTTTTGAATCAAGAGTACTCAACGAAATTAAATTTCTTTTCAATTACGGAACATACCGTGACGTCACTAAGTGTTCGACAACTCCATCAAACATCTTAACTTTAAGTGTTCCAACACTGCGATCTTACACGAAGCATTATTTCCCATCAAAACAACACCTTCGACATTTGTTTCGTAAGTTGTAAACCAATCCCGATTGGGACTCATATGGAAGGTGCGGCTGAATCAAGTATCCACTCCTCACTTACTTTAGAATCATTGTGAAGCGACTAGAAGTTCACCATCGCCGTAGTCTTCTACAACATCGCCTTCACCGAATTTTCTCGGTTGTTTTCCCTTTGATTCATGACCTCCCTTTTAATCTTATTTTGTAGCTTATAGCACTTCGATTTAATGTGCCTTTTCTTCTTACTGAAGTTACAAGTTTTACCTCTATTTGAAGACTTGATCTACCCTTAGATTTACCACGATGATTTCTTTCTGTGTCCTACCACGATCATCATCGATGATTCGATCTTGTCTCCCACGAACAATGAGACCCTCTCCCCGAGAGTCGGGTTTAACCACAAGATGTTTCATCTTATCATACGAGGTTAAAGAATCATAAACCTCATCAATCGTGAGAGGCTCGCGACTATATAAAATCGTGTCTCTAAAGGTTGAATAAGAAGGAGGCAACGAACAAAGTAGAATCAACCCTAGATTTTCCTTATCATCTTTGAACCTCCATGGCCTCCAAGTTTGAGAGAATTTCTTTAAACACCTGTTAAGTGTTCGTGTCTGACGCACCTTCCTCCAAACGATGAGCATAAAGACGCCGCTTCATATGCAACTTGCTTGTTAGAGTTTTCGACATACATATTTGTTCTAGCCTCTTCCATAATGCGTGGCGATCTTCTCTTTCATCACATCTCGCAAAATTTCATTGGACAAATGCGGATGCAATTGTGTTAATGCCTTTCGATCCTTACGCTTCTTCTCTTCATCCGTTAATGTCGAAGGCATCTTATCTATCCCTAGCGAGGCATCCTCCAGATCCATCTCGCGCAAGAACCGCTTGCATCTTAATCGCCACAACGTAAATGCGGTGTTGCGATCCAACAATGAATTTCATATTTCAAAGACGTCATTACCGTGATCGAGATGAACAACCCATAAGCTCGGATACCAATTGTGAAAAAAATAAAATAAAAATAAAAATAAAGAACACAAAATTTTACGTGGAAACCCTTTCGGGAAAAAAACCACGGGCAGAGGAGAAGAAAATTTACTATGTCGAAAATTTGAATCAATACAAAAGGAATAGACTATGTCTATTTATAGGCTTGTAAAGCCATATTCTAGTAGGATTGAAACACCTTATCCTAGTAAATATAAAATAGATGGAGTTTAATAAGGTTTAAAAAACCTTATTCTAAAATAAAATAAAAGAAGTCTAGTTCTATATGGATTTTACTTTTATTTTATTTTCCATCGTATTTTATTTAAATAAGAATTAGGGTCACTTAATTCTAACAGTGTTAAAAAAGAGTTTTTAAAAAAATATATCAATATTTTAATCAAAGGACTAACTAATGTGATTGTCAAAATAGAAAACCTAATTATATTAAATTAAAATATAAACATTAAATTTTAAATTTCATCATATCAAAATTGAAAATTTATCATTATCTTCCTATAAAAAAAAAACTTTCCTTCCTCTTAGTGACATGTGGACATCCACCAATTAGGAAGGGCACAAGGTAGCGTAGCTTCAAGCTACTGAAAAGACGCTTTACCTTTGTTTTTACCGGATTTTTCACAGTGATTTTTGAGGTGTGATCGTAGCACCCTCGAGGCGAACCTAGCCGTCATGGAAGATCGCATCCGTGCGACGGACCGGAGAACAAGGGACCTCGAGAGTAGATTGAGAATGTTGTGCTTGGATGGCGGCTCAAGATCAGCCTCATGAAAACCTTATATTCCCTAAGGAGGTTCTACATCCTTCTCTCTTTTCCCTTTTTTTCTTTTTGGCATTTCACGAAAATGATTTAATTTCATTTTTAGTCTTTCAAGTATACTCAAATTTAAAATTTAATCATTATACTTTTATTCCTAACATAATTTAGTCTTATATTGTCATAATTTTATTAGTTAGCCCGAATAGTTAATATAGTTAAATTTTCAATTAAAATGTTATATGGTTATATATATTTGAATGCTTTAAAGGTCTTAGAGACAGATACATTTTTTGAGTTTGCCTTACTTTTTTTATATTATAAGACAATGGTCAAATTTTAAATTTTGCCCTATACTATGCTAAAACTAGGATTAAATCCATATACTTTATTATTTGACATAAATTGGTCCTTCTAGTTTTATAATATCATTAATTATTATAAATAGTTAATGTTGTTAACTATTTCAATTACGATGTTGGACCCATTTTTTAAAGAATATTATTCCAACAAAAAAATTATTCTATTATGACAAATTCGAATGTATGCTTTTAAGAAAAAAATTCACATTAACATTTTCAATGCAATTTTTTAATCACATTGTTGTAGGCCAATTTTGGGCCCTTCTACAAAATACCCACAGCCCAATTTTGACCCACATTAAATTAAACCCTTAAACCCAACAATATCCTAAAACCCATCAGCCCACATCCATTAAAATTTAAACCCATTACATCAATACCCATTAGCCCAAGGCACAACAAATTAAACCCAAAATAATACCCAAACCCGATTGGCCCACTAAAGCCTAAACCAACCCAATACCCAAACCCAACATACAAGCCCAATACCCTAACCACCCTAACCCTAATCAGCCCTTAGCTGAACCTACCTCCACTTGTCCCTGACACTAGCACTATTCCCTGCACCACCGGTCACCTCCACCGCCCGTGCCCATCCCCTGCAATCAGTAAAGAAGACAAGACAGGAACTATATAAAAAATGAATGTAAAAGGGTTATAAAACCCGAATGAAATGTTGTAAAAAGGGGATGAATTTTTTGAAAATGGAAAACAGCAGATTCGGCCATTTCACGCAATAGATTCCAGTGATATCAAAAACATAGATATAATACCAAATCGGAAGATCAAAAGATAGCAAAAATCGAAAGCTAAAAACCTAAGGTGATTTCCTTTTTTCTTATTTTAATTTCATTTTTAAGCCTATTTTCACACCTATATATACTTAAAAAACATATTAAAAATATAATAAAAAATAAAAAAAGGGAAGCCGACGACGGTTCGGCGATCAGACCGGTGACCGGCCCATGGCCGGATTCCCTTCCCCCTCCCTTTTCTCTCCTTTTTTTTCTTCCCCCCTTTCAAATGATTTTTTTTTTAATTTTTTATCTTTTATAGGGACCAAAACGGTGCGTTTTGGTCCCCCCGGTTTTAATGAAAAACGACGTCGTTTTGGCCCCGGGTCGGACCGACCCGCTAGGATCCGCATGTTTTCTTGTATAAGGGTCTAATTGCGCGCGTAGTCCCTCCGCTTTTTCATGCATTTACGATCAAGTTATTTTTGCTTTTAATTCAGCCCTGGACTTTGTCACGCTTTTCAATTTAGTCCTTAGCCAAGCGCAGCGTTTTAATAGTTGGGAATATTGCGCTTTTGGCCCCCCACAGTTTTATGCGCGTTCTAATAAGTCCCTTCCTCCTTATTTTATTTTAAATTGGCCCCAAAATTTAGTTTCTCAATTCAATTTCGTCCCTTTTTTTAACTTTTTCTCGTTATTCTACTTTAATTATTATTATTATTATTATTATTATTATTATTATTATTATTATTATTATTATTATTATGTATTAGTGTATACTTTATGTACGTATATATATATATATGTAGTAATGTTTTATTACCTTATTTTTATATTTTTATTATAGTAGTAATTTTTGTATCTCAATATTATTATTTATATTATTATTATTATTACTTTTTTTTTCATGTCTATTTTTTTTTTTGTAATACTATTATTATAATCTTATTTTATTATTATCATTCTTATTAATACATTATTATTACTTTACCATATTATTATTTTATATGTTATTGCTGCTATTAACATACTATTATTATTATACCTATTAATATTATAATTAGTACTAATATCGATTCTCACTTAATATTTATATGTGTATATACATGTACGTATTTATGTATTGCATTAATAGTTTTTTCATATATTATTATCATTTCTAATATATATATGTCGTATATGTTTATGTATATATCATATATGTTTTATATATATCATGCATATATATTTTCAATATTATTAGTTATATTTTTATATACTATTCTATGTACATATTTCCATATCATCTTACATGTATATATTCTTAAATACTAGTATATGTATATGTATATTTTTAATACCATATTGTGTATATAGTATTATTATATTTATTTTATTCCTACTATATTTATTATTAATATTAGTACATATATTTTATTATCCTTGTATATATATTTTATATATATAGTATTATTTTCGTATATCATTTTATTTATTATTATACCTATTATTTTCATTATTATCACTTATTGCTTCATTTTAATATTACGTATACATTTTTCATATATGTCACATACATACATTCTTTAATATTTATTTTATATATATATATATATATGTATATATTGTATATATATTTTAACATTACTAGTTATATTTTTACTATCTTAGGCATATACTTCAAACACTATATATAGTATATTTCTAACATTGTTACTATTCATATATATATATATATATATATATATATATATATTTTACGAACATACTCTTAATATCTTTATTATGTATATACACTCATTGTTTCCATTTCATGTTTAATTCTAATATTACGTTTAATATCGCATATATCTTTATTGTTTTTTTTAATATTAGTGTCACACCTATATTTGCTTCAATATATTTCTAATTCTTTCTATTATTTATTTTTTATTTCATATCAATTTGCTTTGCATTGTTTCGAAAATCTTATTCTTGTTTTTCTAATTAATTTCAATAAATAACGCAACGTGCCGATTTAATATCAAGTCGTTGATTTTATCGCTATGTTGGGTGAATATCATCGGTTCGTGTTAAAAACGGAACGCCCTTTTCAAAAGAAACCAACATTTTAAAAAAAATTCTCGTGTTTGGATCGCATCACGATTAAAATTCAAATTGAATTTGTATTTTTGAAAATCAAGACAACGCGTGTTTAATAAGATACCAATTTTGGGTGTCGCGAGGGTGCTAATACCTTCCTCGTGCGTAACCGACTCCCGAACCCAACTTCTCTCTGGCTTTTGACGTAGACCTAAACTCGGCCTTCTTTTTTGTTTAAAAAATGAATTTTTCTTTTAAAAGAAGAGGATTTATTAGGTGTCCGATCACACCTAGGAAAAGGGATCGGTGGCGACTCCCCTCCCTTTTTAAAATCGAACCTCGGTCTTAAAACTTTCAATCAAACACCTCAATTAGCGACCAAGCTAAAAATTTTTACGTCGCCACACACATCATTACTAAGTGATTTTGGTTTAATTTTAAAATGCCACACCATTGAATTTAACTAAAAGATTTAATGCAAGCAATAATTGAACCTAAATTCTAAAAAAAAAGTAAAATAATGAGACTAAATTTCACATGTATATGGACTTAGATCATATTTTAAATAGGGACTTAGATCATATTTTAACCTTCGAAATTTTACTTCATAATTTGATTTAAATAAATAATACTAGTGAGTTGTGACTGTTGAGGCAGATCGCATTCTAAGCATTTCTCTATCTCGTTTGGCTGGTGATGATTTGATCGTCTAGAAAGGTGATCCAACAGGTTGTTACTCCGTCCGTAGTGGTTATAGGTTGCTTCATTGGCCTATGCAACAAGTCCCTATTCCCTGTAGTCCCTCTAAGCCACTGAATTCGGGTCCCTCCTAAAGTTCACATAATAGTTTGGAGACTCCTTTACAATTATGTACCCATATTACACAAACTTTACAATTGATATATCACTACCACACAATTCTACCCTAGATGCCTAAATATACCTAAGATGCCTATTCACATGCTTCGGGACTGCCCTTTTGCCATTTCGGTTTGGAATCAACTGCCCGTATCCTGGGCTGGTACCTACAATGGTTTGGATCTTGTGAGTTGGTTGGGTTTTCTTTGTCAAGCACATACTTGGGACAAATTAGCACTTATCCTTACCACGATTGGGCACTATGGTGGTCACGCGACAGGTACTATCACGAGGGCCTTGGTTGGATGTCTATTGAGTTGGTCTCTTTTATTCGATCCTACATGGGTGGCCTATCAGTGCTAGCCATGCTAGAAACGATTCCGTAGGTTTTGCGTACTACACGCTGGCATCCTTCGACCGCACCTCTGGTTAATGCCAACTTCGATGCTGCATACAAAGGGGGGTCACACTCTTCTTGCTCGGGGGTGGTGGTGCGAGATGCCCAGGGGTAGGTGCTTGGCACTTGTACTAGGATCTATGGTCAGGTTTTGTCTGCTTTTGCTACAGAATCGTTGGGTCTCTTGTCGGCGTTAGAATTCGCTCGGGACCTTGGTCTAACTCGGGTTGTGTTTGAAGGGGACTCTCTTCACGTGATATGCAAACTTAGTAGCATATAGGCTAATCGGTCAAAGATCCAGGCACTGATTACAGAAGGGAGGTTACAATTAATTACCTTTTTTACAGCGGCTATAGTCTGCCATTGCTTTAGAGAGCAGAATCAGGTTACTCACCAACTCGTGGCGTTGGGATTTCGTTGGACATCGGATCGTTTCTGGGTTGAGGAGGTTCCGTTTAGGTGGAAAGCGCAGTGGTTGCGGATGGGGGGTTGAACATTGCTTTGCCTTAATTTCGCCGCATGCATTGGGCTGGAATTGTCGCATCTCTCGACTTGTCATTGTTATGTATTCTTTTCTTTCCATTGTCGTGCTTGCATGCTCATCGGATTTGGCTTTGGGATTTTCGGGTTCCATCAGCTGCTTATGGGGCAGCCTTTCAAGTTTCTCTTTCTTTTGTCTTCTGTTTTTTCTTTGGTATTTTTCTGTTTGTATTAGGGCATGCTACAGTTTGTTGCTTTTGTCATTGGACTTGGATCTCGCCCATGTAGGTTTATTTTTCTCCAATACTCCATGGAAGCCATTTTCAAAAAAAAAAATGACAACAATTGGATCTAAATTTTTTTAATTCAAAAATTAGAGACTCTAAATCTTTAAAAATAAAAATAGAATTTGAGTATTTTTTAATTTTTAATCTACAATTTGACACAAATAAATAATGAATATACTTAAATAAAAATTACAATATTTTAAATAAACTAACGGCCATACCCTTTCCCGCCACCACTGTAAAAAAATTCTCATTTTCACTATACGACCATATTCCCCGGTATTCTCCCGCATTCGCATAATCTATTATTTTCTCTGACGCGCCACGCAAAACAGTAGGCCAAACTCTAGTGAGGAACACGTGATTCAAACCAACGGCTGCTCGACGTGAACTTCACGAGCAATGAATGCATGTGGACGTACTTGTCTTCTGTTAAAGCGCGGGCAAAACTTATTTGGCGCAATCTGATTGGTGGGAGAAAGCGTTAATTGGCTCAGCCGCGAAAATAAAACTAGGAGCAGCTGTTAACAGTCGAGAATGCCCCTACATCTACTGAGTTTTTAATTTTGTGTCCTTAGCCCGAGGTTTTATCTTTAGATGTTTGCTAACAAGTACTTATACGTTTTCTTTATTACAATTTTCACTCTGAAATCAAATGCATAATTATAGTTTGATATATCATCTATTAATAGAATTAGGGTTACACCATATTTTCTGGAGAAAAAAAAGAATGAAAAGAATATATTATACTTGAATTTAAATTCTATGAAATATAATAATATAAGGTTCAATATTGAATTGTTGGAATATTAAGGATATTTTGGCTAATTTTGTGAATCATAAAGATAGTTTTCATAAAATAAAATTTTGAAATTTGAAGTATGATGTATGGTAGATGTTGAATTATATACATACTGACATTCTAAAACTTCTTTTTTTTTTTTTTTTATAAAATGAAGTTCCTTGCTTTATTTGATATTTGATTTTATCTAATGGAAAATTTTATCACTTAACTAATCATTAATTTAATGTACATGAAATATAGGAGCAAGAGCAAAGTCAAAAACCTTTTTGGATGGATAAGTTGATGAGACATTGTGAGTAATGGAAAATTTTATGTAAATTTTAAAGTTGATTGATAGGAGATATTTATAAACATTCCCCCTTAAAACTTTTCGCTTGCATTAATGAGTATTTTTATGAAATATTTATATTTATATTTTATTTTGTTTTTCAAAATTCTATATAATACAAAATATAAAGATAAAATTTAGGATTTAATTCCTATAAATTCGTTTTATAGTTAACTTGGATTAGAATTTAGAATTAGAATTTGAAGTTTACAAAGTTCCCAAATAGAAGGGCTAACTAACTCAAAAACCTAAATTTGAGGGGGCCACCTGAAAAATAACAAAAATACATGACCCACCAGACAAATCTAAAACGATGTCGATCTGTAAGGGCTAGTTTCGTCATTCTACATCTACGAATGTTATCGTATATATATCTTTCTCCTCCCTCGTTTGTTTTCGTGTTCTTGCACAATATGTGATTCAGACAACCCCACGAAAAACCCTAAGATTTATTTATTTATTTATTTTTCTTTTTTTGGCTATTTGGAAATACCCTAAAACCCTAAAATTTCCTTCCGTTGATTTATCTCAAATGCATGTTTTTGTGAATCTCTTTTGATTTGTTTTTGGCTCTAGGGTTCTTGATATATCGGAGGGTTTTGTTTATTTATTTATTTTAAATTTAAATGGCGAATCATACTGACGGGAAGGATTTCGTGGTGCTATCTCGGGTAAGAACGGGTCTGAAGCGCGAATTCGAGTTTGCTTTGAAGGTTCAAGCGGAGATGTGTGGGTCTTTGGGTCGGACTCGGTCTAGGAAGTCACAGAATGGACCAGCGTTGAGTCCAGGTAAGAGGAGTAACAAAAAATTGAAGAGAGAACCTAAGGTTGAGGAAGAACCGATAGATTTGATGAGTGAAGAAGAGGCCAAAAGCGACGTCGTGGATGTGGAAGAACCGAAGACAGAGGTGGATGGTTGTGAAGAAGAGGAGTCAAAAAGGGTGGAGGAGGAAATTAAAAGTGTGGTCATTGAAACAATGTTTGAAGATGTGGTTGGCAATGAAGGGAAGGGAGAAAGTGAACCCGAAAAGACAATAATAGGTACGCTAGATGAAAAGGAAGAGAAGGTATCAAAAATGGATGTTGACATTGGAAAGAAACAAAGTGAATTGGAGGATGCAACGAAGAATGTAGAAGGGGAAAAGGGAAAGGAGGATTTGGTGATAAAAAGTGAGCCCTGCAAAAGGGATTCGAGAGTGCCTTTTTTTGCTAGTTTCGAGGGTAATTGTAAGGTAGAGGAAGTGGTGAAGGAAGAGCAACCTTTACGTACATATACCCGATCCTCGTTGAAGCCAAAGTTGGAGACGGTGAAGGGAGCTGTTTTAGGAGATGCTGTTATTGTGAATGCCAGTGATGTGAAAAGTGGTCGTGATGATAATGGAGTTAAAGGTGTGGATAGTCTGATAACGCCCGAAAGTAATGTGTCTACTAAGTTTGTTAGAAACTTCCCTACAAAGTTAAAGGATCTTTTTAATTCAGGGATGCTTGAAGGGGCAAATGTGAGGTATGCCCGAAGCTCAAAGGTATGGTTCTGGAAAAAGAATTTGTAGATGAAATGTTTTTTTCATGCTCTTTTATTTGGAATATGTTGGTTTTTGAATGTTTCTGTTATCGTAGGTTACAAGAAATTCAGGAAGTAATGAGCTTCGAGGAGTAATCAAGGGCTCTGGAATATTGTGTTTTTGCAGTGCTTGCAAGGGGGTTAATGTAAGGGTTTATTTATTAATGGGTTTTTTTTCATGATGCTTTATTTTATGTATTTGCGAATATGGTAGTTTCTTTTTATTGATGATTTATCATGAATGTAGGTAGTTAGTCCTACCTTATATGAGAATCATGCTGGTAGCTCAAACAAACGTCCTGCAGAGTACATTTACCTTGAGAACGGGCATACCCTGCGTGATGTAATGAATGCCTGCAAAGATAGTTCATCGGCCACATTAGAGAATGCTTTGAGGATGGTGATTGGATCTTCAATGAAGAAATCCAGCTTTTGTTTGAACTGTAGAGGTTAATCTTCCATTTCTTTTATATTTATTTTCTCTTTTCTATTTTTGTTTGTCCTCCAAGGGTTTAACATTCAGTTCCTTTTATTATTGTAGCATCTATTACTGATGCTGGCTCTGGAAAACCTATGACTCTATGTAATTCATGTGTGGTTGTAAAAGAGTCTCAAGACAGCTCAATTGAAGTGGCTGATGGTGCTAGTGATAGGTATGGTTTGTTCTGTGTTTTGAACCCGTCTTTTGGTTCACCACCATGCTGACTTGTACAAAATCCAAGAATTCTATGATTTGGTGGCCTTGTTAGATTAGTAATAGGCAAAGTCAAACATTCTTGCAATTTCATCCTATATGGAAACTTCTTACTGTTTTGGGAATGTTACCATGTTATAACCCTTTGGTCGCATTCACATTTGTTTGTCTGCAATGCTTTGACTGCATTGCTTTTACTCGTGCAGTATTTCATTCATTCTGTAGGATCAAAGATAAGATATTATTTCTCTTAAATTTTTACTTATTCACCCCTCATTTTCTTTTTGTTTGGTTAAATTCAGATCACCCAGATCAACTGTGGTTCCAAAGTCACCAATCAGTGCTTCAAAATGCAGCTCGTCACAAACTAAGAGTCAGGGAAGAGTAACTAGAAAGTAAGTGTTATTGTTGTTGTTATTATTATCATTATAATCATATTCTGTTTGTGTGTTTAACGTTTCACTACTGTATATAGTTGATGTGGTCACTTATCTTTCTGTTGTTTTGCTAATCTCTTGATGTTTTTTTTCTAAGAGATCTGCGGATGCATAAATTGGTATTCGAGGAAAATGGGTTGCCAAATGGAGCTGAACTAGGGTATTTTGTTCGTGGAAAGGTTAGTGTTAGTTTATTTTACCATAAATCTTGTCTTATTCTAACATGTCTAATGTAAGAGGTGATTTGGTCTGTTGCAGAAAATGCTTGTTGGTTATAAAAGGGGATATGGAATACTTTGTACCTGTTGCAATTCAGAGGTACCTTACTTGTTTTCCCCAATTAAATGTTGTTTCCTAATTTTTCTCAGTCCTTTTATAGTCTTCATGTTAAATGTGCAGATAAGCCCCTCTCAGTTTGAGGCTCATGCTGGTTGGGCAAGTCGTCGCAAGCCGTAAGTCTCTCTTCAGTTCTAGGTTGTCAAGTTTTGTTGTTTTTGGTCATCTTTAATCTTATGATTGATGTGTTCCAGTTGTGAGCTCCAGGGCATGTAGTTTCTTTATATCTTTCAAAAGTGTTTGATATTATGGTTATATTAGGATGGGCAAGTACCACCAATTTAAGCATGGATGGAATATAAGGAAATTATGTGCGTTTATTGTATGTATATATCTATAAACATGAATATGTTTTTTCACGTGGTGTTACTTTGTTTACAGTTTTCAACACATTTACACATCAAATGGAGTATCTCTCCATGAATTGTCAATATCCCTGTTGAAAAATCAGAAGTACTCTACAAATGAGAGTGATGACCTATGCAGCATCTGTTTGCAAGGAGGGAATCTATTTTGCTGTAATACATGTCCAAGGGCTTTTCACAAAGGTCGGTTTTCAACTTTTTCCTTCAATATTCTATTATCTTCCAAACTTAATGATGGCTCTCTTTTTTGGGGATAAGCTTATATGATTATTACCCTTAACAACTTCCAAAACAATTTCTCAGTGTCTGCCTTATTTTCCTGTGTGAATGCACGCATGTGTCTATCCAATTCTTTTTCTTCAGTTTTGTCAAATTATAACTATTATCTTAGAATCTTTTTTCCTTGAACTTGAGGGTTACAGCTTTTGCCTTTAGTTGTCTTGCCCATAATGAAAATCTTAAGGGAATGGCTCTAGTGGAGGCTTAATTGTGTTCTGGTGACATGTTCTAGTTACTCACCCATGTGGTTAATGGTATTACTCTTCTTATGAGGATTGTGTTTCCTCCACCTTTTCCCCATTCTTGCAACTCAATTCAGCATCAGGAGATGAGAATCTATTACCATATTGTGCCCACTTTTAGGATTTCTTCCTATTTGGTTTTTTCGTGCTTTTGTGTTTCTCTTGGGTTGCTAGTGTGCACTGTGCCTTGGGTCATTTGGACAGGGTTAGCATTTAAAATTAATTAATTATCCAGAAATGCATTTTTGTTATGGGTATGGATTCCTGTTGAGCTCTTGATACTGGCTGATTGCAGAGTGTGTTTCTCTACCAAGCATTCCAACTGGTACTTGGCACTGTAGATATTGCCAGAATACCTTCCAAAAGGAAAAGTTTGTGGAACGTAATGCCAATGCTCTAGCTGCTGGAAGAGTTGCGGGAATTGATCCAATAGAACAGATAACAAAGAGATCCATTCGGATCATCAAAACTCCTGAGACAGAAGTTCCCAGCGTATGTGTGCTATGCAGGTCAGGACCATTCTGTTATTACCATTAAGAAGATGTCTTTGTTGTTTTGAATAATTCCTATTCATCCTCAATAAACCTTCCTGTCCTCACTTCATTTAAAGAATGGGAATCTTTTAGCTTTAATAATTTTATAACATTTATGCTTAGCAAAATATTTGCTATCAACTGGATTCCATTTGCAAGCAGTTGTTAAATCTAACATTATAACATAGACCTGGAATCTTCTAGATTGTTAAAATCTCTGGATTGATTCACAGTCTGCATTGCTGAGAAATTGCTTGTTAAGCCAATCCTAAAGCTTGTCTTTATTTGCAAATTGACTAACATCTGATCTCCACATGTTATGGTGCTGTACTCAAGAGGAGGCTTAAATTTTGCTGTTTCAGTTTTTTTGCTCTCTCCTCTCTATAATCTTTTCAGAATTTGTATGGTTATTCTGTATTAACATGCTTGAAATTTTGCAGAGGTCATGCTTTTAGCAAATCAGGATTTGGTCCACGCACTGTTATACTTTGTGATCAGGTAGCTTCTTGGTTCTGTTTGTGTATGTGGTTGTCAAATTCAAGCTTGTACATAATATTCTAACCCTGTTACTGGCACTTAATGACCCATTTTATTTTATTTTTCCATAGTGTGAGAGAGAGTATCACGTGGGCTGTCTGAGGGATCATAATATGGATGACCTTAAGGTACCATTTCTCTCTGTTAAATAGTTTCATAGTTTTCCTGATTTTTCCTGTTTAATAAATGACTTGGACACCATGCTTTCTACAGGAGTTGCCAGAAGGAAAGTGGTTTTGTTGCACAGATTGCAATAGAATTCATTCTGCTCTACAGAAATTGATAGTTCGTGGGGAAGAGAAGCTTCCTGACTCGTCTCTGCTTGTTGTAAACAAGAAACATGAAAAAAATAGGTTGGAGAGCAAGGCCAGTCTTGATATAAGATGGAGGGTTCTCAGTGGGAAAATGATATCTTCTGATGACACTAGAGTATTGCTTTCCAAAGCTGTTGCGATCTTCCATGTATGTAGTTTTCTTGCTGATGATCAATTTCAATACCAGCATCATTGGCTGGGAAACATTTTGTTTTTGGCCATCTTCTTTAGCCTCTATGGCATTCATGTGAACTTTAATTCTTGTAGTCACTGCAGTGCATCAGGGATTAGGCATCTTTTTGTAATTTGTGTTGATCTGTCTTTGATGTAAACCAGAAGCTATCCGGCTATCCGGTTTAGTACTAATTTATTGATGATGTGATGTTTGTGCTTTTATTAGGAACGCTTTGACCCTATAAGCGACTCTGGATCAAGTAAAGGTGATCTCATTCCATCAATGGTTTATGGGTAAGCAATATTTTATTCTTGTCTACTTAATGTTTGCTAATAATGTAGCACTGAACTCCCATTAAGTCAGCTCTGTGAGTAATATCACCAAATGGTATTGCAGGAGAAGTGTAAAGGACCAAGATTTTGGTGGCATGTACTGTGCAATATTAACTGTCAAGTGAGTCTCTCATCTTATTTCATCAAGTTTCTTTTCAGTATTATCTTTATAGAGTGGGGTGTATCTGAGTGCCCTGAATCTTTCTTTTCCTATCATGCAGTCAAGTGGTGGTGTCAGCTGGTATTTTTAGGATATTTGGGCAGGAGGTGGCTGAAATTCCCTTAGTTGCAACTAGTACCGAAGGTGAAGGACAGGTAACATTCACTGCTTGTGAAAAAACATTTCCCACCCAACCAAGCTCTTTGGTAATTTGGTAACTAAAACAAGATTTGACTATGCAGGGTTATTTCCAATGCCTTTTCACTTGCCTAGAAAAGCTGCTTGGGTTCCTAAATGTGAAAAACCTCGTGCTTCCAGCAGCTGATGAAGCAGAATCCATATGGACGAAGAAATTCGGATTCAGCAAGATAACCAAGGAGGAGGTATGATCGTAATATTTCTGTCATCCTGCAGGGTTGCTTTCTTTGGTTAAATTGTAGTCTTATCTACAGATGAAAATAACATATCTTCTCTCTATGACTATGCATATGCTGCAGCTAGACAAGTATAGAAGAGACTACCAAATGATGGTCTTCCAGGGTACATCAATACTGCAGAAGCCAGTCCCAGAAATTCGATTGATCCTTAAACCAGAGCATGAGTGATGAAATTTTGAGCAATGCAATTGGAAAGCTACTGCTGCTTTTTTTTTTTCCCCTTCAAGAGTCTTCCTCCTAAAATGTACAGGTTTTTTCTTTAAAAAAAAAAAAAAGAATTGTTGTGCAGGAAATACAGGTCAATCAAAATTACCATAGTACAAATTTACCTTTGGGGTTTTGTAGCACAGAAATGAAAAAAGAGAACACAGTGAGACAGACAATGAAATATACCGGGAAAAAAGATGAATTTTGATAATATGTTTGAATAGGTTTGTTTGCAGTTTTAGTCGTTTACTCGAGAAATTTTTAACAGAACATCATCTATTAGTTTTATATATATAAAAAATATATATTAAATACCTTTTTTTATAACTTAGTTATATATATTTTATTATATTATATGTTTTATTTATTCTATTAGTATATTCTATATTTGATATAATAATAATATATATATTAATTACCTTTTTGAGATTGCTTTATTTATTTATTTATTTTGTTATCTTTATAAGAATCATCTCGTCCTCTAAAATGCTACTTTGTCAGTCACATGCAGTGATTTTACACATCTAATTTTTAAATAATGTATGTTTAATTATTACTTATTGTTGATAATGATAATTGTTTTTAAATTTTTAAATAATATATTAATTTGAAATTATATAAGAAAGTAAGTTAAAATATTATTTTTGAAAAAAAAGAGAGTAAAGTAACATATAATAATTATAACAATAATTCATAATAAATAAGAAAGATGTTTATATTAAATTAATAAATATATTTATTAGATGGTGACTACAAAATAATCGTTTTCAAAACAAATCTATTTAATATTTTTAATTTATACCAAACAAATAACTAATAGATAAAAAGGATGGTTTTGGAGAGTATTTACTTCATACAATATAAACAACTTAAGAAAAATTAAAAAAACAATAGTATCATAATATTATATTACATCTTTATCAATTAAAATAAGCTTCAATCATTTTCGATGCCATTGTTATTCGAATATGATTTAATATTGCCTTTTTGAAGAACCATGGCCTTTAATGATTTTCCTTTTTTGGTTAAAATTATGCTATTTGGATTTAGTATTGTACTTTTATTTTGTCATTTCGAGCTCATTTGATGAGTGATGGGCAACAAACCCTAGTTTCAAAGGGGTTGTCATCGCCAACCCTAGGAACAATTATGACTTGTGATTTTCTATAGATAGAAACTGTGGGCTAGGGTTTAGGGTTTTAGGGCTAGGTCAAGATCTACGACATTAAGCGTTGTTATTCTATCAAATTTTAGTGAGATTTGCTCTACAAATAAATTTTATTCTTTGAGAGTGTTTTAACTTTTGGTTTCTAGCCCATGGAGAAATATTGATATTCCCTATCGAAATATCAATAAAGTTTTCATTGTGTTAATCGATTCATGAATTTAAAGTCCATACTCTAAGCATGTCAAGGGTTTGAAAATAACAAAGAAGATCGTGTTAGTAGAAAGCTAGAAATTGACCAATATCGCTTAACCCAAAACACAAATACTAATTTGGTTAGAGTTGATTACTATAAATAACACAAGAAGTCAATTTTAGAAGAAAAAAAATTTTAATTTTCCGCTGTGCAACAAACTTGTTTTTTAAACTGAATTATTTCAATAGGAGGCAATTGCTATACATAGTAAATACCCCATGTTAGGACAAGGGCCCGACCCTATGCCACTGTCTCCTAGCAACCAGGAATCTTTGACAATGTCTACTAAATCCTCCAGTGTGGAACTTCAACAATTATTGGCAGAGTTTAAGGATATTTTCCAAGTTCCTAGTGGTCTACCTCCCTCCCGATTGCAAGATCATCGGATTCCTCTTCAAGATGAGATTAAGGTGGTGAAATTCAGACCTTACCATTACCCTGCAGTCCAAAAAAGTGAGATGGAGGAGGCTGATACAAGAGATGTTACAAGGTGGTATAACAAGAGATAGCAACAATCTCTTTGCTTCTCCAATTGTCATGGTGAAGAAAAAAGATGGAAGTTGGAGGCTCTGTGTAGATTATAGACAGCTTAACCAGTTTCCCATCAAGGGCAAATTCCCAATGCCTGTCATAAATGAGCTAATTTATGAATCGAGGCATGCCACTTACTTCTCTAAGCTAAACTTGAGGTCTGGCTACCACCAAATCAAAATGTGGGAGAAGGATATTCACAAGACAGCTTTTAGAACTCATGAGGGCCACTATGAGTTGTTGGTTATGCCTTTTGGCCTAACCAATGCTCCCTCTAGCTTCCAAGCATTGATGAATGTTTTCTTGAAAACCCTCCTAAGGAAGACAATCTTTATGTTTTTCGATGACATATTGGTCTACCCAGATGGCTGATCTGATCACGTGTCACACCTTAAGGAGGTTTTGCAGTTTTTAAGGGAACATCAATTGTTTGCCAAAAAGAATAAATGCGGCTTTGGTACCACTCAGATTAAGTACTTAGGCCACATCATCTCCAAAGGATCATCCCTAAGCTTACGTTTGCCAAGTGTGAGCTTGCTTCGAATCAAAAAAAAAATTTCACAAAATTATCAGTAGGGTAATTTTGTTATTTTTTAAACTTTTTGGTCAAGTTATAAATAAGAAAAATATCTCTAGAAATTTTCTCAAATAATTTCTTCAAAAAAATTTCTCTCTACAACTTTCTTTTGAATTCAAGTGTGTGTAAAATAATGACCCATGACTCTCTTTATATAGGGAGAGCTTAGAGAGTTCAACTATTATTAAACTTAATCACTTTAATATTAAATTAACAAAATACTATCAAAATAAGTATCAAATTAAATTTAATATTAATTCTATTAAAATAATATTATTTTTAAAATAGTTAATCTGATATCAAATTGTTCAGTAAAGTTTAATAGGAGTGTGATTCTTCTGCTACTTAACCGTCGAAAGACCACCCGCCAACCATCGGAATGTCGTCACTGCTGCCACCGACACTATCAGGTCTGGTGGTGCCATCGTAGGTGCGAGACCATCACGGCATCCCAAGTCAGTTCAATTGTTGTCAATTTGGTTTAAGCCTAGTCACAGTCGAGCCGATCTGACCCAGCCATCAGTTGGACTGTCGACATGGTTTCACATACCAAGCCCATTACGATCTTTTTTTTTTGTTTCGATCTTGGTTTTGAGTTTACGAGCCCAATTTTCAATACCAGGTCCAATTTTCAAGCTCAATTACTCATTAGGCCAATTGTTTCACTTGAAAATTAATTTCTAAAAATATCATATTAATTTTAATTTATTTGATTAATTTAATTTTACTTAATCAAAATTAATTTTCTCAAAAATCACTTAGATTTTCTAAATTAATTTTTTTTTAAAATTCTTTAATCAAATCCTCTAGTTGAACAATTCTCGTAATCGCCTAGTTTAATTTCACATCGAATAAATCAACTCAATTAAATTATTTCCAAAGTCGTAGAATTTTCTTCTGATTCAAATGCAGTCTGATTAAGCTTTTGTTAAGCTAGCAAAGAGGCCAATCGAACATATACAATTAGGCTCTAGTAATTGCAATTATGTCCAGAAGCATCGTTCCGATAATTCGCAAATTTGCTTAATCATGGAGTTAGTCCAGAAGAAGTACTATGATTGAAAACTCCTTATTTTATACTCTTTACTAAAGCAATTCATCCAACTACTTTGTCCAATAACCTCATCATGTGTGTGTTAATCTCATATGATATCTTTGATTCCTTTGAGTTAAATTCGTTCACTCAATACAACTCTATTTTATCTCATTGTCATCATTGTGTTTTCTTAATGATTAATATGATCATTGCCAACAAATGACTGTGATAAATTACTCGTTCGAGAACAAGCAACCCGAGGCCACATTCCATATTTATCAATCCACACAATGCTAAGGAGAGGATATCGTTAACTCTTTAATCAAGCTATGAATTCCATTGTTGTTAGTAAAGTCATGTACCCAACATATCGGCTATGGGCTCAATCATCTTTAGAGCATAAGTCTCCACTTATATCAAAGCACATGAGTTACATACGCATGGTCAATGACTAACTCGAGATTTCGGTAAATCACACCATGAACATTACAAGTGAATTAGTCCACAAACGGATTCAAAAATAATTCATCTTGGGTCCAATCCAATATATCATTCTTCTAATAAATACATCTATGTCACTACCCGTTAAGCCAACTGCTCCGATAGCCAAGACTAGCCATCTCCCCAATTGAAATCGTAGATGACATAATAATCATTCTAAGTATTTGAATCAAACGCTCACTTTGATTCTTTAACGAGATTGCGAACTCATTTATATTATATACTGAAGTAAGTTGACTTTCTCGTAGTGTGAACGTTCTTACAGTGCTACTCATCATCAGTTTGAACTTAAACAATCAATAAGCTAATGTTTGCTTGTCACAATTTCACTATGCATGCAAAACATGAAAGACAGAAACACAAAAGACATAATAGTGAAATGTGAAAATAGATTTATTTATTCATCGTTCAAATACATAGAAAATAATTACATGTTTACTACAATATGGGTACATTTCCAACATCTTCCACGTATTCCGGCTCAATAAGCATATTGGCAAGGCCCCAAGTCAAGCCAGCTTGCCATTGGTAGGAATTGATGGAGCCCTTCTCAAAGAGCCATTCTGAGTGGTAGATAAGCGTATGGTGCGTAAAAGGAATCATGTTAGCACAAAAACCTTGGTAGAGTGGGCTAACACTTTACCTGAAAACTCTACTTGGGAGAATCTGTAGGACCTTCAGCAATAGTTTCCAATATTTGATCCTTAAGGACAAGGATCCTTTTTGGGAAGGGGAGTAATTGATATGGAACGAAGCAGCAACAGTCATTTCAATTGCTTAAATTTCTATTAATTCTATTATTTTCTATTTCTGTTAACTTGTAACAAATGCAATGTTTTGGATTTGGGAAACTTAACAAAACGATGTGTATTAGCTAGGGTTCGAGTCATGTCAAAACGATGTGTTTCATGTTTTATTCTGTTTAAATGAAACGGTGTGCTTTATGTTTTATACCGTTTAATGAAACCGTGCAAAGGGAGGGCACAACTTTCATCATAACGGCTTGCCAAACTGTTTCAGTCAACTGTTGTTTCTTTCTCTCTTAAGCATAAGCCAAGGGGAGACACAGTTATGAAATTTCAGGACTGAATTTGCTTCTCTCTCATCTCTCTTTCTCGATTTTATTCCTCTCTTCTCTCCTGTGTTTTCTCAATTTGTTTCTTTTTTCGTATCAGTTAGAAGTTAGGTGATCAAAATGAAAATGTGAACATAATGTGACATGTACAAGTTAACTGTCATTAGAGATTTAATAGTTAGGTGATTAAAATAAAAACGTTCTAAAAATTGAGTGATGAAATTATAAAAATTTTATTTTAGATGACTAAAATAAAAAATACCCTAAAAATTGGGTGACCATAATTTACCCATAATTTTATCATTTTGATAAATACTTTTTTATTTATATTAATAAATAAGACAAACCACTTGCTGGCTTGTGGCTGTAATGCCATGTTGACTCTAAACTTGCACTCAACCTTTGTTTTCTTTATTCTTTCTCCTTTTTTTTTTTTCCTTCTTTCTTTTTTAAATCTTTGAAAAAAAAAAGGGAATGAAAAGTGCCTGCCAAAAGAATAAGTTCAAAAGGAAATCCAAGTTAGGGTTCTGAGAAAAGAAAAATGAAAGCTTCATTGAAATTTCGGGAAGAGAAGCAGCCAGTGTTGAGGGCCAAAATACCTCTAAGCATTTTGGGCTTGTCATTTCAATCAGGCATCGCCGCCGGCGAACCCAAGGAGCTCACTTTAAATCTTTCTACGTTCTTTGAATCTGGGCCGTCCATCAAGATCGCTTACCGTCCTACTGACACGTGGAATCCTTTCTCTCTTATCGTCAAGACTGGCACCGGCCCCTTCGGTTCTCCCATCTCCACCTCTTTGCTTATGAGTGCTGAGTTCAACCTTCTTGGCCGTGGAAACCCTAGCTTTATGCTTCACTTCAAGCCTCAGTTCGGGGATTTCTCCATCAAGAAGTCCCAGTCTTCCGTTTTCGATAAAGTCGTGAAGATGACGAATAACGCCGTTGCGGATGTCGATTCGTCGGCTAGTGGCGATTTCGCGGGTTTCTTCGCCGAGAAGGGGAAACTTGGGACTTTGAACTCGGGAGATATTGCGAGGATTCTGTCCGGAATGAAGGTAGCGGCGAGGACGGCTGTGCCAGTGAAGGGAAAGGCAATGTTGAAATTCCGATGGGGAATGAGGATTCCTTCGGAGATGAAGAGTGGCGTTGGCGGGGCTGGGATTCCGTTTTTGGTGATGGATAAGATCGGAATCGAGCAGGTGGAAGGTGTTGATTCGAAGCAGGCTATAACCACAGCCAGCAAGGCGAGTCCAGGGGTAAGCACGAATGTGGACATTGCAGAGTCAATTTTTATGGTAAAGCGGCAGTTGGAAGCTCTTCATTCTGAGAATGCGTTACTGAAGAGAGCCGTGGATGATCTGAGACGAGAAATCTCCAGCGGAAATTTTGGGGATTTGAATTCTGTGAAATACAGAGAAATTGAAAGAAATGGAAAAACGGAGAGAAGGATGAGTGAGAAGAGTTCCATGGAAGAGGAGCTGAAGAAGGCATTGAAAGGAGCTTGAAGTTGTCGCAGAAATTAAAATGTAAGGATTTGGTTTGGTTACTATGCCTTTTATGTTTGGATTAGTAATTACTGCAAGTAGAATTAAAAAGAAAGAAGATTTTGATTGTGAGTTTTGGATATTTGAACTAAGATGAAACAATCAAATAGGCTGTGTTGAATAAGCCTTGCAGCAAGCTCTAACATGATGTATATGAAAAAGGCATAAGATATGGGGCCAATGGGCGGTATTGATGAAACAAATATAGGAGTTGTAAAGATCTCCCGGTAGATTGAATAAACATATCCCAATCTTCCATTTCTGCTCACCAACTATTGGAAGCTTTGTTTCTCTCTCTATTCTGCAGGGAAATGATAAACCACATCCAAGAGACAATTAAGTCGTTGCCTAACATAAGCTTAACTTGGTTGTCATGATTGATGAAATGGAAGCTTTTGCCAATAATCTTGGATGCATTTCAGTGGTACATGCTAAAACCCAGATATCAAATTCATGAAGTAAAAGGTAGAAGAAACTAGTATAGGAAGCCATTGAGATTTCAAACCTTAAACAAGGAAGGGTATTGTAACTTAAATTATTCTTATAATAACAGGGTGGAACAAACTTAGTAGTTGAAGCAGAAACTAACTAGAAGCAATGAGTTTACATGGGTAGCACTTGGTCTTTCCCGACCCTTCTCATCAGGCCAAACAAAAAGCAAGCACCGGCTTCAGGACCTTGAGATGCAGCCTGAGGAATCCTAGTGCAAGATCCACATCCATCAAAACACCATCCCTGAAATCAACATTGCAACTGCTCATTTTCATCTATCAGCCCTTCCTACCATTTCCAGAGAAACCAATCAAAACCCAGATTTCTGAAAACACACTAACTTTTTCCTTCTTTTTAGCTCAAGCAAACAGGCGGGGAAGTTCGAACACAAAATTAACCCTAAAGCGGCCACTGAAGAGGTGCCCTTGAGCAGGATTTAGAATTAAACCTTAAAAATGCACTACTCACGGTAACATACAATCGCAAACACCTGAGTATAGCCTCAAAATTTTCATCATCATTTGCAGATGCTGGATAGGTTCGAACAGCACACACAAGTATTCATCGTGCAAACAAGTTTCGCATCATTCCAAACGTGTCAAAGGATCTTAATCGTCTTATTCTCTGCAGCAGATCTCCGTTCCCATCCTTTAGAAGCCTTTGCACTAGTTTTTGAATTACATCAACACGTAAAAAACTTCGTTTCCATTATGTACATGCTAAAACCGGTTAAAAGAAGTTTTAATCATACTTTTTGCAGCATTAAATGTTAACCAAAAATACCTAGAAACTTACGGTGAACATGGAACAAATAAAAATTCAGAGCAAAAAACTTAAGCCAATCTTAAATTTTGAGATTTAGCACTTCTATCAATAATATCACTCGGATAGATATACGTTTTTAAAATAAAAATATGAAATAAAAAAATAATGCTAGGACTAAATTGTAAATTTCAAAGCAATTGGAGGACTAAACCCAAGTATGACAAAACAAAAAAGAAGGAAGATAAATTCAAAATATGGTTAAATTTCCATTTAAGCTCAGCAAATAACAGGAAGACCTACAAAAAGCTAATGATTTTTACAACAAAACCATATTTCCCAGATTTTTTTTCTTTTTTTTTTGTTTTTAGATTTTTGGAAACTAAGAACTGGTGAACTTTGTAACCGCCTTGGTCCCTTCTGAAACAGCATGCTTGGCCAACTCCCCAGGCAGGACCAATCTTACGGCAGTCTGAATCTCACGGGAGGTGATGGTGGGCTTCTTGTTATAGCGTGCGAGCCTCGAAGATTCTTGAGCCAGCTTCTCGAAGATGTCGTTGATGAAACTGTTCATAATACCCATGGCTTTGCTGGAAATGCCGATATCAGGATGGACTTGCTTCAGCACCTTGAAGATGTAGATCTTGTAGGTTTCAATGCTCTTCTTGGTTCGCTTCTTCTTCTTGTCCCCGGCTTCTTTAGGGAGCTTCTTCTCAGCTCTTGGTTTTTTCTCAGCTGGGGCCTTCTCGGCCTTTTTCTCCTCAGCTGGCTTTTTCTCGGCTTTGGGTGCCATTGGAAACTAGTTGTGATTTCTAAAGATTAGAAAGTGCAGTCAGTGGTGAATGAGAGGAGTGAAAGGTGAATATGAATATATATGGGAGAAGGGAGAGATTTGATTGGTTGGTTTTCGTGTGCGAGGATGGATGACGTGGGAAGTATGGGTCGCTGGTTTTGACAGGGTGGAATTGGACGGAGAGGATCGTTTCCTGTTCGTCTTTAATCTATAAGAAATTATTTTATTATTTATTTAAAGCGGGGGATTTTGGTTTCGATTACTCATGTTTCGCGGGCGAATTCTTACGGGTATCTAATTGTGAGCATCCACTTGTGTTTCTCCACGTGGCCCGTAAAATTCTAATAATTTGGTTTTGGCGTTTGTTACACAAGTATAATTTATTTTAATAGGTACGGTATATGAAAAAAATTAGGTTTAGCGATATTATTATCTAATAAAATGTGTTTAACTCAATAGTTTAGTATAAATGATTTGGGTGAAGCTAAATGTGTACTACAAATTCAAGTTTTTAAGAATTGAAATTTTTATTTTTATTTTTTTTGCAAGATTCACACATAAACCATACATGGAATGTTTTGCTATTTTCGATTCCAAAAAAGGATAACCTTGCTTTCATATTTCTTTAAATAATGGTCTCAATGGAAAGAAAAAAAAGCATATGAAAATGGTTCATTATGCTTCGACAGTAGAAAATCTTATGTATGCGACATTATGCACACAACCAAATATCTATTTTGTAGTAGGATTGGTGAGTTGATATTAGGCAAATATTAGTCTAAAACATTACCAAACAGTTAAGCACGTACTTAAGTATTTAAAAAGAATAATGAATTATATGCTAGTATGTTTTAGGAGGATTTAACTCCCATTGGATATACGGATTCTGACTTTCAAACATGTCAAGATTCGAGGAAATCGACATCCAATTGTGTTTTTTTTAAGCAATGGATCCGAGCTACAGGATGCCACATTTGTTGCTAAAGCAACTACAATAATTTACAATCAAATTATACTATTAGGTGATTAAATTCAATTAAAACATGCATTCAATATGATATACAATCATTTTTGGGTCTAACATGAGCTTACGAAAGCCCTAAAGCTAACCCGAGATAGAAACAGGACCTAATTGTAAAGAATTCAAATTACAGGGTTGATATCATGACGTTGCCAAACAATTTTTCATGTCATGATATCAGGCCACTCGACGCCATGACGTCACTTACTGTTTTGGCCTTGTTAATACGAGGGGGTTCCTCGTCTCACCATGACATTATAGGTTATTTCTTATCGCGATATGGTACGTTTGACACCGTGATGTCACATATTATTTCTATAGTTTCTAAGTCCATTTCAACCTGTAAATTTCCACATCAACATATAGGCTAGCACAAATCATGCTTTCAGCCAAATACAACTATTTAGTCTCCATCCAAACCATTTAATACTTTGTTCACTTGAGCTATCTAACTAGTTCAACTCATTTAGACCATTTACATATATGCTATCCACAAATGACTATTTGCAAGAACATCTCATGTACTTGACAAACCATATGTTAACTTCGTATACAATAACTTAATCACTCGAATCTTTCATTCAACTTTAGTCCAATACTTAATCTACTATTCATGACACATCAACAAATCTATTCAATCATCGTCTAAGACCACAACATATTTAATTCTATCATCAAACATAATCACCTAAGTTTTATGTATGCATATTCAAATTTTCCATGCCATTATACTTGAGTACCTATGTGCATAACCAAATGTGAAATTCATATATATATATATATATATATATATATATATATATATATATATATATATACATGAATACATATATACTTTGAATCCAAAAGAAAAATTCGCATAAGTATAATCCTAAATAAAAGTGACTCAACCAGGTACATTCCAACCTAATTACAAAAAAAATGCATACAAACTTTGTTGAGTTGGGAATAGATTTCTGGATGTTGGAACTCTACTCGATCTATTGAGGATCTACTGTACCTATGCACGAAGAAAACAAACTGTACGCTGAACAATGAAGCTCTGAGGTATTTCTATAATTTAAGCAATAAAATGCAAGTAAAATCAATTTAAAACTCTTAACCAATATGCCATTCAAATAAATTATCAATCATCTTGCTATAATATACCAATTATACCATATAATTCATTTTGTACATGTTCATCTAACTAATATGGGAATAGTTTATATTAACATATCATGTATCGAATCAAATCGAATTGATTCATCACATTTCCATATATCATTACCCCACTTTATAGCATCAATACATATTAACAATTCAATTCATATTTAGTCATCAAATTTACATTTTAAACCCCTATCAACCTGACTCGGACTCTAACGAAAACACGAATCCAACCAACACACCAAATTTTGGAACCCAATACCTTATAAGAAAAGTTTAAAGTGAATAAATTGCGCCTAACGCTCATTGGTAAAACCGAAGTAAAAGTTGTGCCCAACACTCATTAACATTTAGTCAAAGTAACTCATATACAATCTATCATATAGCATGCCAACTATATTTGACTATGCCCAAACATTTAATAGGGTAACAATTTATTCAAATAATCATTTTGTTCAATTCACATCTCATCAATTCAATTCATAGTTCAAATCATCAATTTATCACATAGCATATCCCATTTCAGCCCAATTCAAAGTCAATTCCATAATTTCATCGAATTATACTACTTTCAATTTTATTCAATTTAGTCCTCTATCTCGATAATCAACCATTATCATACCAATTTGATTCAACTAACCAATCACATCTTACCTCCAAATCTTACCATGCTAAGCAATATAAATATGCAACAGTTAAAGTGATTTGAATTATAGAAATACAAACCGAACCCTCAAGTTACTTGTCGTCAACTCTCATCTTTCATTTCCCTCTCGATGCTCCCGTGTCGTTTTTAGATACGAATAATAATCTGACAATAGATAATATTAAATTCTAGCTCAAATCACAATCAATTACAAAGTCACACATATTTTTTAATTTATTCAATTTAGTCCCTAAAATCGAAACTAACCTAGCTTTCTATTTAAAGCTCCAAATTGAAATTCAATTACACTATTACTCATTAGTGACCTTCTATTTCTTATTTTTATAGTCAATATTATATTTTGTGTAGTTTAGTTCCTAATGTACAAAACTGTCAATTAAGTTTTATAATTTAGTCCTTTTTTCACATTTAAGCTTAAAATCTATCAATTTAACACCTAAAACCTCAAGAAATCAACAATGGCAACTTTCTAAAGTTATAAAAATTTTACAAATTGATACATGGGCTAGCTAAATCAAGCTTTCATGACCTAAAAAATATAAAAATTATAAGAAAATGACTAAATTGTACATACCAAATTAGGGTCAAAAGTTTAAGCTCTTCCTTAGGTTTTTGTTTCTTCAATTTCAGTGTTTAGGGAAGAATAAGTTGATATTCTTCTTTTCCCTCCACTAACTTTAATATATATGTAATTATTTTTAATTGAACTTAATTTCATTAGTTAAAACTTAAATTAATTAAACTAATATTCTTTAAAGCAATAGCTCACTATTATGAATTTTAATATGGTCTAATTTCAATTGTAATTTAAGTCCTCAATTAATTTTCTAATTAAAAACCTACAGCAATTTGACATTACAATTTAGTCTATGGGCCTTAATTTATCACAATTTTAGCTAAAATTCTAATTTAAAATTCAATTCACCTACACATTAATGCCATAAATATTTTTATTTAATATTTACAAACTTGGTTTACGAAAATGAGGTCCCAAAATCGTATTTTTTGGCACCATTGAAAATTGGGTGATCACAATACGAGCCTACAAAAGCTCTTCTTCTAACTTGAGATCGAAATAGGACCAATTTGTAAAGCTCTTCTTTGTGTTCCATTGAAACTATAAATATTACAATTGACATTGTAAGCTTACAGTTAAAACCGCTCATTGAAAAAATAGTTTTCCCAAATTGTTTGTTTGAATGCACACGCACTGGCGGTCATATCTGTAACCATGTTTAGTGTCCTAGCGGACTCTATTTGATGCCATAGCCGAGTTATAGTTTTAAACATGTAACCCCATGTTTAATGTCCTGGTGGATCCTATTGGATGTCATAGTCAAGCTATGGTCTTACACTTGTAACTCCATGTTTAATGTCATAGCGAACCTTATTGGATGTCATAACCGAGCTATGGTCTTAACTTGTAACCCCATGTTTAATGTCCTAGAAGACCCTATTGAATGCAATAGTCAAGCTATGGTCTTACACCTGTAACCTCATTACAGCCCATCCATTTCGCAAGGCCCAAACACCGTAGTGTCCCCTCCGCAAGGCCCGGAGCTTCGCACATTACAGTTTGCACTTAACAAATTTTGGATTATGGTAAATAGAAACTTTATTTCCCAAACCATTCACCCAATCCTCCATGATGTCATACCTCAAAATTGGTTGATCAGATTTTAAAATGCATGGACGTGAAGTTTTTGTTTTGGAGCACTTTAGTAGGTTAGTTTGTCAAATTGTAAGCTTCTAGCGAATTAATGCTTTGGCGAATTCAGTATTCGCCCATGGATGTATACCAAGATTTAGTTCTTGACATGTTCTTCAAAAGAAGAAATAATTCGATAAAAGAAAAGTAAGCCTTATGTAGGTTACCACCAAAGGTATAGTACGCCTAGTTTGCTCAAGCATTGTGAAGAACATATTTTGGTAACTAGATCTGGTTATAAACCAACTGAACTGACTGGTCAAATAGCATATGGACAAGACTCTTATTTATGTTTCTTTCGGATTCTGTAGTCCATTAAGAAGGGCACATTCTGAAATTTCTTGACAGTTGCCATTAAGAAGAGCAAGTTTTTGTGGTGTATTTTGTATGATGCCTTTGTGGCGTATTCTACTAGCCTTTGTGGTGTATTTAGTATGTTGCCTTTATGGTGTACTCTTATAGCATTTATGGAGTATTCTATATGTTACCTTTGTAACGTATTCTATTTGGCTCTTGTGGCGTACTCTGATAAGTATATGTTAAAAATACGATATGTCTGAAGTTGTGTAACGTCCCCTAACCCTATAACATCGCCGAAACAGGGTTACGAGACATTACCAGTTAGTACAGTCCAATTTCGATCATTAATTAAAATAAATATTCACACACATCCTAGTTTTAAGATGTCGTCCCTTTAATGGGCCATTGCGGTCCAATATGAACAGTATATTCAATTCGGGACTAATTTAGAATCACTAAGAATTTTTAGTAAATTTCAAAATTCATACTACATACCGTTTCCAACCATAATTTACTCATTTCATCAATACTTCTACAACCTAAATGACTCTCATAAAACATCCTAGGTACATGCCATTACCAATACTTAACATACTTTACCTCATTGAATTCGGGATCGGCCTGGGATACTGATTCAACAGTCTAGCCTTAACTTAACTTAACTCGCATGACGGAAACAAACGTGATGCTGAGTATACACTCGAGTGGTATTACTATAAATCAAGACTATTTAGCATTAATAAATTACAAACATCAACCATAAATTTTTAAAATTATTTAAACTACTTTTATATATAATTATTTTACTTCATAAATCTTAAATTCATAATTCATTTTTTTCTCATACTAACTCAATTCATAATTTAGTTCATACATTCTTTCTCACACATTTCAATAGTGCTAAAACAAATAATTTTATTTTCAAAATTTCATTTCAATTATTTACCCTATTAACAAGGCTCGGACTCTGACAGATACGCGGATTCCATCCAAACACACCAAAATATCCAGCACAAACACACCCGGAATATTATAAATCCTCCATAACACACCAGTATAATATAGCCTCCCAAACACACCAGTAAGGCATTAAATGCCTCTTCGGATAAACCGAAGTATACAATATGAAATATCTTCTACATTTGAACTGCAATCTCCTCATCACATCACAAATCCAATGGCATGCCATTTGTATCAAATCTAGTTCGACAAGTTAATAGGGTATTATTTTACTTTTCCAATTTCAATTTCATTTACACACAAAATTTTCAATTCACAATCAATTCAAACATCTATTATCTTAATTCATGTATAAACTAATTTTCACACATACTCATATTTAATTTCAAATATAATACTCACCTTATCTTGATTATCCATAACTATAAATTCAATATACATTTAGTAAATAGTTTGAGTTATAGTAATACAAACCGTAGTTTCTGAGCTAACTCCCGTTGACTTTGTCTTGTCCTTTCTTAGCCGAGATTTCCGGTACCACATTGACTACGAAAGTAATACAATTCATAATCATTAATACATTACTAATTTATATCTTGAGTTACAGAATTCTAAATTAAGATCTGCTAATTTTTCCTGAAACTAGACTCATAAATCTTCTTACCATAAAATTTTCAGAATTTTTGGTTTAGCCATTAAGTACAGTTTATTCTTTAAATTCATTCCTATTCTGCTGTCTGACAGTTTCGACCCTTCTTCACTAAAAATTAATTATCTTACAGTAAAAAACTTGGATAATATTCCTGTTGATTTCTCTTGAAAATAGACTCATTAGGGATTCTAAACATATAACTTTAAGCCTCTAATTAGTTTTCTCCAATTTTTGGTGATTTTCCAAAGTCAAAACAAGGGAACCCGAATTCATTCTGACATTTTCTCACAACATTCATTATATCTCATAATTTACAATTCAATTGCTTATACCGTTTCTTCTATAAGAAACTAGACTCAATAATATTTAATTCCATATTTTATTCATCCTCTAATTCAATTTCTACAATTTTTGGTGATTTTGCAAACTTAGACTACTGCTGCTGTCCAAAATAGTCTTAGTACAAAATGTTGATTTTCTACTTTTAATTTTAATTTAATCCTAACTAAATTCACTTACTTTTCTATCTTAATTCATACTTTATTTCTACTCAATTTTTAACCAAACTTAGACATAATTATTTATTTTTCATCATAAAACCATAATTTCAAATTTCTTTCAATTTAGTCCTTAAAGCATAAAACTTATGAATCACTTTACAATTTAATCCTTATTTCATTTCTAACTTGAATTTCTATCAATTTAGCTCTTAATCCATCTTTTTATTCAAAAAGAACAATATCTAGAAATCTAACAAATTTCAAAATTTTCACTTAAATCAAGTAGTATTCATCTCTAGCATTCCATAAACTCAAAATTTACAAGAAAATGGATTAAATTGACTTGCCAAATTAACTTTGAACTTTGAAACCCCAAATTTTCCTTTTCCTTTTTCTTTCTTTCTTTCTCCCCTATTTCTTCTCTGTTTCGTTTCCATTTCATTCTGTTTCTTTAGTTTATATATATATATATAATATAATTAAAACATAAAATATTTTTATTATAAAATAATATAATAATATACTAAACATAAAAAAAAATCTTAGATTTTCTTCACGATAAACCGCCTCAATTTATATTTTTTGTATAATTGCCCTTTTAGTCCTTTTTATTTTCTTTTAATCTATAATTCAACTTTCACACTTTATTCAATTTGGTCATTTTACTTAATTACTCTTAATTTAATTAAATTCACTTAATTAAACTCTAATTAACCACTCATTTTACTTCATAAATATTTTTAATAAATATTTACGAATCCGTTTTTCAGAAATGGAGACCTGAAAATACACTTTTTTGGTAACGATAAAATTCGGGTCATTACAAGTTGTTTGGTGTGAGAAGTTCTATGATGAAATAGAATAAGTCTTAAAGAAAGTTTCTTGAAAATAAGTATGAATCAGTATGTTCAAAGAGGGTATCTGCCGTAGTTATTTGTCCGTTTAGTATATGTGCGTATTTGATGCAAGAGTCTGTCAGTTTGAGTTATTTGTGCTATTAAGTTGGAACCCTAAGTTATCTAATATTCACTGTATCTAAATAGTATCATGTCTTGATCTATGATTTGATTGAGTCTAATATTTTTGTTATTATGGGGGTCTCGTGCCATGACCGCCTCCAGATGTCTCAATGTCCAAAATGTTTATACTACAACTAAAAGATATACAATTGAAGCGGTGTTCGCAAGTATACGGGTCAGGTTGTAATATAGTTGCAACAAAACAGCTAGGTACTTCGTGGATCGTACCCCAGGGAGGCGAGTACTAAATTAATGTCAACCTAAACACAAATAGAAGTAATTAGTAGTTTTAAATAAATTTTAGTACGATAAAACATTAAAAAAAAGTATTTTGGGGTTTTTATAAATAATGAAATAAAAACAACAAAAGGAAAGTGAACTTTGGAAATATATATTCTAATTTAATCAAATCTAAGTATGGTGATTAGCTCGCTTTGATGATCATAACTAATTCCTATTTTGAGTTTCTACTTAATCAACTAGTCACTACCTTAGCAGGATCTCTTGATCTTCCATTGAACTAACGAGTCGGTAAGAACTACTTATCTCTCGACCTCACAGTCCAGATCGGTTCGGGGCTAATGTGTTCATGGATATGTCATACTAATTTTGGGTTAATTTCCACCTAAATGAATACCTAGGGTCGTCAAGCCTAAGGTTTAAGTTCTTTCTCTCTCAAACAATTGATCCGCTAAGGAAACCCTACATAGTAATTAATTAATCATACATCCACTCACAAATCCCCCATAAAGGATTAGTTCCTTATGGATCTCATGAACGCAATAATTTTGATAATAAATGTAAGTATAAATATTAAATCAATAGAAGGGTTTAAGATAATCCCGAATTCTATTTATTGAAGTACAAAATCCACAATAGTTTGATCATAGTTACAACTCACGTTCTCCGACGAACACGAAATAGAAAAGAATTGAAATAAACCTAACGCCTAAAAGAAAGGAAAAACTAAAGGTTAAATTTACAAAGAAAAACTTAGAATGTAAAAGTTGTCCTTCAACAAGTGTTTTAATAGCCTATTTATAGAGTTAGGGTTGTCGTTATCCTTAACCCTAGGTCAACTAACATTTTCATGTTTAATATTCATTGTGCGTACAAAAGTGCCTTTAGCTCATAAGTGCTTCCTATACAAGACTAATGTCACGACACTCTAGTTCTTGTGTCGCGACATCGAATGCAATATGCATGGTTTGGGGCTAGCTTCAGAGGTATGTCGCGACATCAAGGTAGTATAGCAATCCTCGCATTCTGCTCATTGTGTTGCGACATCAAACTCCACGCGTTGCAACATAGCGCCCAGCTTTGAGTTCCTATACCTTGGAATGGTCTTCTACACACTTACACAGTACGTTAGCTCACTTTTAGGCCTCAGTCGGCCCCCAAGGTTAATAAATGACTCAAAGTGCACTTTTTATTGAATTTAACAAAACTAAGAAAACATAAGTAAAACATACTAAAATTGCTCATATTCAAGCTCCTCAAGTATGAAAATTAGTTTAATATGCTACACCGAATTATAGTAGATCATGCCCTTTAGTAAAGTTGTGTGGAATTCTTCTGAATGATCTGGAGTGTTTCTCATTAGTATGAGCAAGTATTAGGTAGAATCAAGATATGATTTGATTTTTAATCTAATTTAGATGGCTCGGCATGGGAACCCATCGAATGTATGAACAATAAGTGGTATTCGTCAAGTATAATGCCTACAATTAGTTGTTAGAATAATTGTTAAAAGTTGTCTGGAGAGAGAAGGAAAAATGTAGTATTGTCTATTAAGATTTGGAGTCAACCGAGCAGTTAGATGGATGATGATATGTTAGGAATGATAAGTGGCGTATAAGAATGTAATTATATAACTGATAAAGTGAAGGTATTCACTAAATACAGGTATGGGAAAATCCAAATATTCAAGATGAAGAATTTATAAAGAAAGGTTAAAAGGTAAGTCGTGTTCAAAATTCACTAAGTTCTTCTGAACTTACTAGTGTCATGTTTATGTTTCAGGTATTACTGTTTAAAAGAGTTTGCTTGGAGGGACAATGCTAGGAACACGCGAGAGATGCAATGTACGAGGATACTATGCATACAGTGGATGTTTTGGAAAAACTGGCGTTTAGTAGGACTACGCCCTAAGAGTTTATCTTTTGTAAGTCTATGTGTTGTAATAATTTGTAACAAGTCTGACGTATTGTGTATTAATTTTTAATACTTTCATTTGTTCTTTAATATTGAGTTTTTTAATAAAATAATAAGAAAAATGTTTTAAGGTACAATTATTAACTGTTTTACAAAATTTGTTAAGTGGTTTATATGGTAACACCCGAGATCCAAACTCGGTGAATCGGGTTGGATTTAGGGCGTTACACACATCCCTAGATCCTAACTTCATCTAACTCGTTAATAATTTTCCCTCTGTACTCCACCGTTATAAACATGCAATACATGTATTTCATGAACATATTATCATGGAGTACACTACTTATTAAGCATGGAATCATAACCACTTCATGCATATCAGAATAAAATTTCTAATTCTCATATACCTATGCGATCTTATACACGTATAGCATTTTCGATCAGCCAAATCATTCATCATCACAGAACTCTCTCTAAACTTAACACAAATACATGCCAACCATGCAACATCCCATGAATGGAGTATAGAAACTCACTTGATGCTTCTTTGCTTCATAGCTTAGCTTTTTCAAATGTTAGAACTTCCATTCTCCTGGCAGCAATCCCCTTACTTATCTATTTTATTGACTCAATCTTCACAAATACTGCTCAATGCAAAGCTTCCATATCTTTTTATTCTTCAAAGTAACTGAAGAAGATGATGGATAAAACAAAACAGGGTTTTCAAGTTATCCTATTTCAATTATAGTGTTTTCGAATACACAGTAAACTACACCATAGCAGATAGCTCGTAAGAGCTTTAACTACACACTAGAGCACCCGTAGGCATTAGATGCATTCTCATAAGCACATTGACTACCTCCCAACGTACTAACATCGGTATGAGAATAATGCAACCAAATATTGGAATTAAGGTGGTGTTCGCAAGTCTACGAGCCAGGTTGTAATATAGTTTTGTGCAACAAAGTACAGAAAAGTACTCCGAGGATTGTACACAAATGAGGTTTGATTAAACTAATATTAATTCATACGCTAACAAGTTTAAATAGTACTTTAACCAAATTATATAACGATTAATCTTAAAAGGGAGGAGAACAAGAATAACGCAAATAAGATAAAATATTAGGAAAACAGATTATGGATTTCTCGAATTTTAAAGGCAGAAGACTAACTTGGTTTAGTGTTCATAGTTAACTCCTATCTCAGGTTCTATTTAATCAACTAGTCATTAACCTAGCAGAGTCTCTTGGCCTTCCACTAACCTAATGAGTCGGTAAGTACTATTTATTATCTTCTTCAAAGCACATTTTAAGAAATTCCTAAGCTTTCTCTAACCTTACTCTTGTGTTTATTTTAATGAACTATTTAAGTATATGTTTGGCTGTTATTTGCATGATGATGATGATGAGAGGTAACCAAGTTTACAATTTCAAAATAGCTGGAGAATACAATTAAGATTCAACGATTTTGATGTTCTTATAAAACACAGTTTGTAAGGCAACCCAAATGATATCAATTATATAAACGGTTGCCTTCAAATATTACAATCCAATTTAAATTTACACTTGATTGGATGTTGAATTTTATTCACCTTGTGTATTTCATTTAATTACATCGTGTATAACTTATTTATTTAATTCAATCAATAAATCTATCTTGTTTATAGAGGGTTTAGTGTTGCCACAAATATTTTTATAGTTTTTAAAATTAGATCAAAAGTTTATCATTACAGGGTCACATTATAATTTTATTTAAAATTTTATAGGTAAAATTAAAATCTTCCATTTTAAAAAGGGTTAGGGCCGTATTTGCCCCTTTTGCTTTCATCCCTAATTCTAACACATACACAAATCTATCACTGTAAGAAATTTTTTTATTAAGTATTTTTTATTTTTAACATGTGTATTTAAAAGGTGTAGGTAACTTACAAATCAATTTATTAATTGTTCTAAAATTACTTAGAAAAAATTAAAACATAAAATTATTTTATTATTTTTAGTTTTTTTATTTATTTCTAAATAATATATTTTCTAAAGTATACATAGAAAAAATGCCTTACCTTTGTTGACACATGGGAGCACATTGGTGCATTTTTTTTTTACATTACAGAAAATATTAATTTTGGGTTTTATTAATTTGTTATGCTTAAATTTAAAATTTAATGTGTGCAATTTAATTTCTAACATAAATTAATTTCTGTATTTTTATAATGTTATCAATTAGTTCAAATAGTTTATATCGTTAACTTTTCGATTATAATGTTACGTGATTTTATATAATTTGAAGGGTCTTAAAGTCGGATATGCAACTTTTTATTTCTTTTGGGTGTGTCTTACTTCTTTTTCTTTTTTTTTTTACATTATAACACAATATTCAAACTTCTGATTAGCCTCAATATTATGTTGAAAATTGAAATTTCACCTATATACTTTAATTTTTGACATGCTTTGGTTTCTCTACTTTTATAATGTCATTAAGTAGTTTAAATAGTTAATATTGTTAACTATTTCAATCAAAACGCTAACGTGAATTTTTTTTAGAAACATTGTTCTAATAAAAAATATTTCATCATAATGAGTTTGAATGTGTTTTTAAGAGAAAATCCACATCATCATTTCCAACATTACTTTTATTGTTACATGACTATCGAATATTTTTTCAAATTTGAAATGTCATACCAGTAATTTTAATAGAAGAAATTTAACAATGGTAACAACTAGACCTAAATTTTTAAATATGAAGAAAAAGAGATTAAGTTTCTAAAAATAAAAAACATGATGACTAAATTCAAAATATATAAAATATATAAAGACTTAAAGAATATTTTAACTTTCAAATTTTTATTCCATACCTATTTTTCATTAAGATTTTTATTTAACGGATTTACATATACAAATTCATATACAATACCTTTTAAAAAACAATAATTAAATTAAATTATAATGATATTTAAAATAGGGAAAATATTTGATATATTGTCCACAAATAATATTAAGGAGTTTGACAAAATTCTTATAAAACATAATAAAATATTAAAAAAATAAATAATTAAAGAAAACACACATAATATTTTTTTAAATCTACTTATAAAATTAAAAAGAATCTTTAAAATTATTCATTAATTCTTTGGTAACAAACTGTAGGCATACCAGCCAAAACTAAATTATTAGAAATTTACGTGCCACGTGGAGAAACACAAGTGGATGCTCACAATTAGATACCCGTAAGAATTTGCCCGCGAAACGGAAGCGTTGGGCAAAATTTTAAAAAACGAAATCGAAACAAAATCCCCAGCTTTAAATAAATAATAAAATAAAATCTCATAGATTAAAGAAGAAAGGAAGCGATCCTTTCCGTCCAATTCCATCCAGTCAAATCCAACGACCCATAATTTCCACGTCACCGATCCTCGCACACGAAAACTAACCAATCGAATCTCTCCCTTCTCCCGTATATATTCATATTCACCTTTCACTTCTCTCATTCACCACTGGCTGCACTTTCTAATCTTTAGAAATCACAACTAGTTTCCAATGGCACCCAAAGCCGAGAAGAAGCCAGCCGAGAAAAAGCCAGCCGAGGAGAAAAAAGCCGAGAAGGCCCCAGCTGAGAAAAAACCAAGAGCCGAGAAGAAGCTCCCTAAAGAAGCGGGGGACAAGAAGAAGAAGCGAAGCAAGAAGAGCATCGAAACCTACAAGATCTACATCTTCAAGGTGCTGAAGCAAGTCCATCCTGATATCGGCATTTCCAGCAAAGCCATGGGTATTATGAACAGCTTCATCAACGACATCTTCGAGAAGCTGGCTCAAGAATCTTCGAGGCTCGCACGCTATAACAAGAAACCCACCATCACCTCCCGTGAGATTCAGACTGCCGTAAGATTGGTCCTGCCTGGGGAGTTGGCCAAGCATGCTGTTTCAGAAGGGACCAAGGCGGTTACAAAGTTCACCAGTTCTTAGTTTCCAAAGATCTGGAAATATGGTTTTGTTGTAAAAATCAGTAGCTTTGTGTGGGTCTTCCTGTAATTTGCGGAGCTTAAATGGGAATTTAACCATATTTTGAATTAATCTTCCTTCATTTAAAGTAACAATTTAGTCTTAGCAGCATTATTTTTTATTTTAAAAACATATCTTCCCCCTCCTAATAGCATAGGATTGTACAGCATCCAAAAGAATCCAACAACAAAACACATTGCTCAACATGTTACAACTTACATTCATCAGAGGGCTATTGATACCAAACAAAGATCATTGCGTGTATTTTTCACTATTAATTAAGATTCCATAGTTTGGATGTGGTTGTATAGGGTACTCAGTAAGGCAACCCAAACGGAGATCAATCAACCAAATGGTTACCTTTTTATTTTACAGCCCAAATTAAAATTTCATTTTATTGGATGTTGAATTTAATTCACCTTAATTTTGCATTTCATTTAAAGTCAACTATCAAGCTAGTCATTTTTTGTTTAGTTTAGGTTGCATTTTAGTTACATATGTTTGAAATGTTACGTTTTAGTCATTTACGTTAACGCGTTATAATATTTTAATCATTGAGCTGTTAATTGCTGACATGGCATGTTAAATCATCATTTCAAATAAATTTTTTTTGTTAATTTATACTATTAGTTTACATATTTTTTCATTTTGAGTAATTTAATTTTTTTTATTTTTTAACTTCCCTTTTTTTTATTATCTTCTCCTTCTCCCTTTATTTTCCTCTTTTTTTAATTTCTTTTAATGTAATTTTTTTATGTTTTTTATTTAGTAAAACTAGTCCCTATACTTATTTTTTTAAATAATTTAATTTTTTTCAAGTGAGGTGAGCTTGTGGATTAATTTTAACAAATGAAAAATATAGAAAAACTACGTTAAAAGAAATGAAGTAGGGAAGAAAACAAATGGAGAAGTAGAAGACAATAAAAAAAAGAGAGGAAAGTTAAGAGAATATAAAAAAAAATTGCTTAAAATGAAAAAAATATAGGGATCAATTGTAAAGTTTAACCTAAAATTTTCGTTTAAAATAATGATTTAACGTGTCACATTAGCTTACCGTTGCATCCTTAACGACAATTAACTGCATAGTGACTAAAATATTACAGCACGATAACGTAAGTGACAAAAACCAGGGGCGAAGTTAGAAAATTTTTTTAGGGGGGGCCGGATAAAATTTTAATTTTTTATAGTTTATATCTTTATAATTTGTAAAGGATTAAATCGAATTTTTATAATTTTAGGGGGGGGCCAAAGTGAAATTTTACCTTTACTAATTTTAAATTTTTAAAAAAAATTAAGGACCTAAAATACAATTTTACATTTTAGGGGGGGCCGGGGCCCATGCCTGCCCCTGACTAAAACGTAATATTTCAAACATAAATAACTAAAATATAGCTTGAGGCAAACATAAGTAAATTCATTAAATCATTTATTATATAACTTATTTGTTTATTTCAATTAACACTGGAAAAAAAAAAGAATTAGTGACACAAAATGTTGAAATGTAGTTTGAAAAAATTATTATCACAAAAGGTCATGGGATCATTGTCTATAGTTGGGTTGTTTGAAGCATATACAATGGCTCTGAACATTGAAAACTTATTTTAAATTTTATATATTGTAATAATATTTGTCGTTTTCAAATATTATTTTTAGCATATTTTAGTTTTTATGGAAAAATATCAATCCCTTAAATTATTGGACTGATCTATTTTGTTCTTTTTAGCAAAAAATAAAAATAAAAAATAAAAGTTGTTGGAGTCGAGCCGGGTCAATTGGACAAAAAAATAGATCAATACACCAGATTGAGGAGAGAGTTTGAACAAATTAACTCTTAAATCAATGGACCAATTGAATAGAATTCAAAATTTCGTTAAACCAATTTTTCTATTTTAAAAAATATATTCTTCAATTTTTTATTTTAATAATTTAATTAATTAAATCAAATCAACCGTTAGAAATCAAAATTGATGGTATGAAGTATTCAATCCCAGGTGTAATTAAAAAATATTGAAAATAATTAATTCCTTAAATAAATGAACAGACACCTTGTTGTAAGAGAAGGGTTAGTGTCTTTGATTAAGAATTCATCAGGACAAATCGTAGATCATCAAATTTAAAAATTAAATTACATAATGATATTTAAATTTTATTAATATTTTAACATATAAAAATTTAATTTACTGTTATTAAAAATTCACAACAATAAACTGTATTATTATGATTAATAACTAAAAAAGATAAAATATTTAATAACATTTTAAATTTATTATTGATATTATAATTTACCAACAATTTATTTTAGGGATAATATTTGATGCACTATTAGTATACAAGTTTTATTACATCATCGATAAATAATAATATGATACATCATATTTAAATTGAACAAAAAATATGAAAAACTTGTAAATTTTAATAATTTTAAAACATAATTATACATCAATTATAACGATTATAAATAAATATTAATAACTCATGGATTTAGGATATTAGATTTAAGGATGGGGTTTAGAAAATTGAGTTTAAGGTTTTAAAATATATTTATAATTAATTCTTATTTAACTATGTTTAAATAAAGTTATTAAAATTCATTTGTAAATCATTTTTTTATTTGATTTAATGAAACTTGTATGACCTTTTTACACAACTAACCAAAAAATATATATATTTACAAGAATGACCTAACTTCAAAAATAATGACAAGAATGACCTAAAATGAACAATGCAGGGCGGTGTCGGCACCCAAGTCAATCATCACCCCATCATTAGCTGTTGATTGCATGGGGTTTAAAAAATAATATTTTTGGTGTCGACACTTCAATGGCTAGCATCCATATGTATTTTTTCTCCTGTATTTTGTAAAATATAGGTATTCTCTAATTAAAAAAATGACTTTTATTAGGTGTCGGCTATCAACACCGTAAAAAAAAATTTAATTTTTTTCGTATTTTTCTGTCGGTAATGTGGTGGTCGACACCCATATCAGTAAAAAAAATAATATTTTTTTGGTGTCGGTCTTCCCCATGCTGGCACTGTTTTTTATTAAAATAATTTATTTTTGGTGTCGACCTTCCGTTTGTTGGCACCCGTGTTCGAAAAAAATGGTTCTTTTTTGGGTGCCGCCTATCTCGTTGCCGGCACCCAAACAAGCTATACATTGAATTTTTCTGTGTTTTGGTTGAGTTTTTTTTTTTTACTTTAACAATTGAAGGAAAAAAATAGAATTGTACTAGTGTTTTGTTGAGGAGGAAACAAATTTTGTTGAAGATGAATATCCATATATTGTTAGTGTATGTCCTTTTTGATGGATAAATAGTAAATACAATTGAAGAAGTTTGTGCATTTCAAAGTCGCCAAAAAATAAGAATGAGATTCAATAAGTGTGTAATATTGGTGGAAATAAAATGGAAGATCGGTGCAAATTTCAAGATTGTTTTACAAATTTCTAATTTCAACGGATCCGTTGAAATTTTCGGGTATGAAGCTTGTATATGGTGATGATATGATCACAATGATCGCAATTTATTGCCCCCCAGAGATCGAGAATCTCCGACCAGTTGAGTTATTCGCAACGTTAGTTGATCCAGAAACCCGTTCAAATTGTCCCTCCAGTAAGTCAACGTTACGGATTTAATTTTGATCTCAATGTTTACTAGGAAGATCTATCAAGTTGAGGAGGGACATCACAAACACCCGAAAATCCAAACTACAGTGGATTTTCACATAACAGCCCAATCTTGGGTCCTAGTTTAGAGATACATCCAAAGGTGTTGGGTATCATAACAAATAGTGATAAAATGTTCGATAATGAAGATTAGTCCTACCATGATCCTGGAGAATTTAATAACCCCGATTTGGATGAGGTTCCAAAAGATATAGATGATGAAGGTGCGGAGGAGGGTTAAGATGTGCACCCCATTTGATCAGGAACACGAAATCTGATATAGTTATACGAAATGATCCAAAGGCCCACATGTCGAACGTAGACCCTAATGCAACACTTGCATGAGAATTTCCCAAATTCCCAGATATAATACCTTCTTACTTGATGGAGGCAAATTTAGAGGTTGGGGAGTTGTTCATAGGCTAACAATTTGATAATAAGAAAGACTGTGTATATGAAATAAAGCGATACAACATGAAGTTGTCGGTAGACTATAAAGTATCGAAATCTACATTGAATTTATATGTTGGGGAATGTTGGAGGGCTGACAGCGATTGTAACCGGCATGTTCGGGCTGCATTGATGCAAAGGATTTATGTAATAACCCGATTTTGGGCCTAGTAAGAACAGTGGTTTCGGGACCACAAATCCGATGAGGAAAATTTTATTTTCATTATATTTTTATGTTTTAAAATTTCATGGGATGATTTCGTGAAAATTTCATTCGAAAATTTCGACGTTTGGGCACTCAATTTAGTCAAAAGGACTAAATCGTAAAAAAGTGCAAAAGTTGAGTTCTACTTGCTAGATGTGTCCAATTGTTATGAAATTTTAAGTTGGAGGTCCTCATATGGTAATTAGACCATTGGTTAAGTTGGTGGAAAAAAAATGGAAAAAAAATGGATATGGTTAGGCATGTTTCCAAAGTTTTTCATTAAGGGCATTTTTGTCATTTAGTTATTAAAATGAATTTAAAACAAAAATAAAAGCCAAAAAAATTGTCCATCTTCCTCCTTGGCCGAAATTTGGAAGACGAAGCCATGGCTAGGGTTTTTCAAGCTTCCAAGCTCGATTGTAAGTCCATTATAGCCCCGTTTTTAATGATTTTCACGTTTTTAAAATCCTTGTTACACGATCTAGCTATTTCTACCATTAATTTGAGATATGATGAAGGTCTAGGTTTTGAACCATGTTATAAATTTGTGTATTTTGATGTTTAATGGTATATTATGCATGTTTATGGTTAGAGAAACAACTTTTACTAAGTGATTTTCGGTGAAAAAGTTTAAAAGGACTAAATCATAAAAGTTATAAAATATGTAGTAAAAGTGTGTTTTAATGGAAATTTTGGGCTGTTATAGTTATGAAAATGATTCAGCTAGGCTTGTATGTTAAAGAAATTGAATAAATTTTATTTTACGAGCCTAGGGGCAAAAGTGTAAATATGTGAAACTTTAGGGGAAAAAATTTAATTTTGCCATAATGTGATTTTTGGATCACATTGAATAATGTGACTAATAAGTAGGCTAAATGTGATGTTATAGATCGAAGAAAACGAGATTCGGGCCTAGAAGGGGAAAAAATGTGAAATTGACTGTTAGGTCCCTTTTTGCCATTTCGGTATCGAGGTAAGTTCATGCGTAAATAATATAACCTTATGTTATGTATTTAATATTTCGATATTGCATGAATTGTATATGTTTGTTTCTATGAAATTATTTAATGACCATTTTGACGAAGTTTCGAGAAATGAGAAATCTTGATTTAACCTCAAGGGTAGAATATAAATGTCATGATTTTAGGGTTACTGACATTCTGTATAAGACCATATATGGGATATGAAATCGGTATGTGATTTCGTATAAGATCATGTCAAGGACATGGCGTCAATATGATATTTTGTGTAAGACCATATTCGAGATATGACATTGATACGGTACTATGTGTATGAGATCCCCGAGCATCCTTAGTATTCCAATGTGTTCAACGGGTATGTCAAAGATGAGAAAGTAAATGGTTATGTTACGAGATGGTACAGGTATGTACGTTAAGATTTTAAGAATTGACTTCATGTTATTATGAGTTATAATCACTATGAAAGTGACTTTGAGATAGCCTTACGATTGTTGATTTATGGTCATGATGTATAAATGCATGGAAACACGGTTGATGACTATATGTTAGGCCTTGGACGCCCAATTGATTGGTGAGATAGTAAATGTTGTTCATTTAAATTGTGATTTATTAATTATGAGTGAAATGAAATATTGGCCTAATTGCCTATTAAAATGGTTAAGAAAGTATGGAAAGAAAGAGTTATTACAATTTGAAATATGTTGAGCTATATGCATGAAAACATGAATATACATAAGTAACGAGTACTTTTACTAAGATGTTTAAAATGTTTTGCTAATTATGAAACATGCTACAATGGAGAAATTATGGCTGCTAGACTAAAAGTCGAGTAGTGTTAAATTATTTCGATAAATTAAAACAGAGTAAACATGTGAATAGATTATATTACAACCTTGAGATTTATAGCTATTTTTATATTAAGTTGTGCTTATATTGTCAAGCATAGTATATGATTAGTATGAGTTGCTCATTATTTTCATATGAACTTACTAAGTTTTAAGCTTACTCCCCCTTTCTTTCCCTTCTTCTATAGGTTAATTTAGCTAGCTCGGGTTGGAGACCGGCGGAGATGCCATCACACTATGAAGCTATCATTTGGGTAGAAGTGAACACAAGTATTTTAAGTTTATGGCATGTATAAGGTCTTTGTCCTTTGATTAATTATGTCATTGTTAATGTGGCCAAATGTGCTGGCATAGAATGATTTATGGTCCAATTTGTACAAGGCTAAGAGATATGGCTCATATTGATTATTTCGTTGTAAACCTATTCATATATGCATGCATGTGCCAAGGTTATACATGATGTGGTTAAAATTGTTTGGCATGGATGGATTGTGGATATGACTATAGATGGTTGATGATGGAATTGTGAGTGAGCAGTATGATAATAACCAAGACATGAATATGTTAAATGGAAGTAAACTTCAACTCTTAGTGCATAAAAATTTTAAAATAAATTTGGCTTGACAAAGTATGAAGTTTTATGCATGTAATAGTGAAGATGAAATGATCATGATCATGTCTTGATTGTGTATGTTTAAATGCTCACTTATGCCATGCTAAGTGACTTTGAAGTCATGTATGTGTTTGTGCAAATAAGGGTGGCAATTGGCTTGGAAAATAGCCTCAAAGTTGTCCACACGGGTAGACACACGGGGCATGTGTCTAGGCCGTGTGAGACACACGGCCAGCCTCATGGGCATGTAATCCTGTCGTGTGTCCCTGGCACCCTAATTAGGTAAAACAGAATGCCGATTAGTAAACACACGGGCAGAGACACTGCTGTGTGTCTCAGCCGTCTAAAAGACATGGCCTTAGCACACGGGCGTGTGACCCTATTTCGGTTGATGATGTCATAAACAAAGAGTTACACAGGCTGAGAACACAGGTGTATCCCAAGCCACACAGGCGTGTGTGACCACACGGCCTACCCACACGGGTGTGTAACCCCCTAAAACAAGAAATTTTTTTAAGTGCTGTATAAGTTTCGAAAGTCCTCGGTTTAGTCCCGAACTACCCCCAATGTATGTTTTGGGCCTCATGGGCCCATATAAGGGACGATATGCATGTAAATGAAAAGTTTTAATTTGGACGCAAATTCATGTCTCGGTTTTGAATGTTTGTTTGAGTTTATGTCTGGTAACGCCTCGTACCTTGTTTCGGCGTCGAATATGGGTAAGGGGTGTTACAACTTAAATGTTGACAATTAGAAAATTAGAAAGGCCTCGTACATGCATGATTGCACGTATGATGCAAGACCACCGAAAATTAGATACGAAAATAATCTGCAACTTCATCATGTCGTTGGTAAAAGGCACGCCACCATTCCTGTATCAGTCTTTATTACGAATATAAAAGCTCGATTCACCTACAGGGTGTCCTACAAAAAAGCATGGTAGGTGAAACAAATGGCAATTTAGCAGTTGTATGGTGACTAGGATACGTCATACAATAAACCTCAAGGGCAGATAGTCGCGATGCAAGAGTATGTGCTGGGTACCGTGATTGATTTGCAAACACTGTCGCATAGAGGCTCACACGACGAAATATAACCTGGGAAACAATTTTTCACCGATTGTTTTGGACATTCGATCCTTGTGTTAGGCTTTCTCCCACTGTGAGTTGTTCGTGCAGGTGGATGGTACCTGGTGTTATGGTAAATATATGCAAATACTCTTAGTTGCAGGTTGCACAAGAGGACAACGAAATGTACCGTTGGTCGCTTTCGCCATTGTGGAGCCCGAGAACTTCGAATCATGAGAATTTTTCCCGAGAAATCTGCGGAGGCATGTTGTAAGGCAAGGCAACATTTGCATTATCTCTGACATATTGAAGGAATTACTAGTTGCAATTAGTCGTTCTGGGGTTCCGTGGAGGTCTATTTATTGCATCCGATACATCATTGCAAACTTTCAAAAGAATTACAAAAATGAAGATTGGCAAAAAAAAGTCGTGAACATGGGTAAAAAATTTCGAGCCTGAATTTTCTTGTTCATATTTTATTTTTAATCTTGTTTCTAAATTATTTGTATATGTTCATAATTTATTTTTAATCCTGCGTCTAAATTTATCTGTTTATATTTTATTTTTAATCCTATTTCTAAATTTATCTGGTTATATTTTATTTTTAATCCTGGTTCAAAATTTGCAATTTAAATATATTTTTTAATCTTGTTCCTAATTTATTAAATATTTTGAAATATTTTCATATCGAAATGCATATGCAGGGTATGAGCTGGAACCACGCCAATTCAGGCAAAGGCTGACAAGGTTTAAGGCTCAAATGGTGGGGTTACCAACTAATTTTCGGTAATGGTTGGGTAGCATGGAGCCATGGCAATGGGCTCAATGTTACGATGATGGGTATTTGTAACAGCCCATTTTCGGTGAGATTGAAACAGTGGTTTCGGGATCACAAATTTGAGCCAAAAATAAAAATTTATTTTATTTTATTTTATTTTATTTTATTTTATGGTTGGAATCATGATAGGAAGGTCACATTAAAATTTTGATATGAAAATTTTACCGATCGTGTGTTTAATTAGGGAAAGGACTAAATTGCATAAAATACAAAAGTTGGGTTCTAGTAGTTATTGGTATCAAATAGCTATGAAATTCAAAACTTAAGATCCTTATGGTAATTATACCATTAAAGAGTAGTTAGTAGATATTTTAATGACTCATCCATGGAAAAATTAGAAAAGGTATGGACTAAATTGGAAATCAATAAAATTAATAGATGATAATTAATTAAAAAAGAAAAAAATTTATCTATTTTCATATCATCTTCCCCAATTTTTCTATGGAAACCCTAGGAGAGAGGAAGAAAACTTTTCAAGCTTAATAATGTATGAAATCAAGTCCCGTTTTTAGTAATTTCTATATTTTTGGAATCGGGATAGTCTAATATTTCTATTTAGGGGATTTATTTGAAAAGTTATCAAGGTATGAAATTTGGGTCATGGATAAATATGCTGAAAATTAGAAATTTATGGTAGAAAATGAAAAGTTATTCATAGATAAACAACTTTTACAAAGAAATTTTTTATGAAAACTTAATTTAGGGACTAAAATGAAAAAGTGGTAAAACCCATGGAAAATTCTGAAATTTGTGAAATGTATGTGCTGTAAATGTAATATATAAATTTTGGCTAGGCTTGGAAAGAGGGTTAAATTTCATGAATTTCATTTTCCGGGCCTAGGGAAGAAATCATAATTTTTGAAAAGAATAGGGGCAAAATGGTAATTTTGCCTAAGATGTAATAGAATGCAAATGTAAATGAAATGTGATAGATTAATAGTTAAATTTATTCATATAGATCTGGAAAGACCAACCACGGAACTAGATTGAAGAAAGCAAAAGGTTTCAGATTAGTTGAAATTCAAATACGAACCATTTTTAAGGTAAGTTCATGTAACTTAAATATGTATGTTAATATGCTTGAATTAAATTGTATGATCGTGTTGATATGTATGACATGATATGCATAATGAAATATTCATAAGTTGTGAAATATGGACAAATTGTCATGTTCCGGTTGAATGTTGAATTTCGATGGATTAAGGTGATTTCTTGAATAAGAATAATATTGCATATGTTGCAGATAGAATTTAGCTCGGACGGGTAATTCTAATGTAAGCCCTCTTGAGCTTAGGTTATAAATTGGATTTAGCCTGGACGGGTAATCCAAATTAAGCTCTCTTGAGCATATGCTACAGATAGAATTTAGGCTGGACTGGTAATCCTGCTTTAAATTGTGACTCAAGAGTGTGCCTTTTTATTATGTACCCTAATGGGTACTTTTGCACATGAGTATATTACCCGAACATCCATCAAAATTTCAATAGTTTGACGGAAAAGACTCTTGAAGTATGGAAAGTTGAATTTAATGGAAGCTTGTAATGTGATGAGCTCATCTATGTTTACTTGATTTTTATATGAGGTTATGCGATTAACTTGTTTGATTAAGTGTTTATGTTTAGGTAAACTCATCCAAAATTTATGGAAAGTATGACTATGTATGCTTGTATTGATAAATATGAATGGTAAGTTTATTTTCCGTCATATGAACTTACTAAGCATAAAAAGCTTACTCCGTTTAATTTCCCTATTTTATAGTGCTCAAAGCTCGCGAATGTTGGAAGTTGGTCGGAGCAGTCATCCCACTATCCACTATCTCATTTTGGTACAAATAAAAATCTCATTTTGGTATAATGGCATGTATAAGCTTATTTGGCCAATGATGACTTGTAATTGTTATTTTGTAATCTAGCCATTAGAGTGGCTAGTGATGGTCTAAGTTTGGCTATTTTTGAAGTAATATTTTGGTAATCACATAAGTGCTTATTATGTGTTAGTTTGTTGGAATTATGTTAGCATATAAGTTTATGTTAAGAGTAAGTTATATCCTTTGATGCATGAGATAATACCACATGATTGATGACAAATTTTATGTGAATATGATGTTGGATTAGTGGATATATGCTTGTGAGTTTTGGTGCAGGAAATCGTAAGCTTTGGATAATAAATGAGGCTAGGAAATGACCTTATTTTGTCCACGCGAGTAGACACATGGGCATGTGTCTTGGCCGTGTGTGACACACGACTTGTCCTATGGGCATGTGGTATGGCCATGTGTCCCCTGCATCTTAAAAATGAGAAACAGAATGCTCAGAATTGGACACACGGGCAGAGACACGGGCGTGTGTCTTAGCCGTGTGGTTGACACAGCCTTGTACACGGGCGTGTGAAAACTGCACCAAAATTTTGAAAATAAAATTCACCACACGGCCTAGCACACGGGCGTGTGACTTGGCCGTGTGACTTCAATTTCTTCATGCCTTATAAGTCAGAGAGTTACACGGGTTAGGGGCACGGACGTGTGTAGTCACACGGCCCGATCACACGGGCGTATCCCTAGACCACACGGGCGTGTGAGCCCTACAACCTTGGAAAATTTTTGAAATGTCGCGAAAAACTTTATGAGTTTTCGATTAAGTCCCTACTCGATTCTAATGCTCGTATTAGGCCTCTAGGGTCCAATTAATGGTACGTTTTGAATGATCTCGGTAAATAAATAGTAATCTACGTAAATTATTTGTAAAATGTTCTAAATATTTCGGTAATACTCCGAAACTCTATTCCGAGGACGGATACGGGTTAGGGGTGTTACAGTATTAGTATAGTTTAGTATTATTTAATATGACTTTTTCGTTACTTGAATATTTTTTTAATATTATAGTTTGTATTTATAAAAAAAAAAACAAAATTTTGTATAATATTAGTTTTTGAACCATTTTTTTATATTTTTAAAAACATTATATCATAGCTTTTTTTATTATTCTCGATTTTATATCGTTTTGGCAGCGGATAAAATTTACGAATTTATGAACAATAAAATTTTTTATAACTTAAAAACAACTCCTTCCGGTTTTATCATACTAATATTTGTATTAAAAATTACTCAAAAATTTATTTATCTCTACTATTGTCCTTTTTTTTACAAAATTTACCTAACTAATTTCATAATTTATGAAAATTCTCCACGTGCAATAATACTCACTAAATTTGGATTAATCAAACTATACAATTTGCTAATGTATTTTGAAAAATATTTTCTCTAGCAAATTCATATTCTGCTTGAATCAGGTCTATCGTTGCATTAAGTAATATTAGGTTCAGCCACCCCAATCAAATACACTGGAGTTGTTTAATTTTATTATTAATTGCGCAGAAATGACAATGACTTCTCTTATCTGAGCTTTAGACCAAACAACAGTAAGCCGAGCTTCAAATGGCTTCATCGGGAATTTCATGCCCCAATGTTTGGGTTCTCGTGATATAAGGTTTGGTGCATAAAGATTGCCACCTACTCATGTAAAACGTAACTGGTACCTTCGCCCCTTAACAGTATAACCTTTGCGGTTGTTGTGAAAGTATATAATTTAACACTGTTAATGCATGACTACCAATACATAATAGAGATCTTCAATTGATGATACAGTCCCCAAAAATATATAAAAAAATTCAATCTCTCTCCCTATTTTTTTTCTCTACATTTTTTCTTTTTAGCATGACAATGTCTGCAAAATTTTTTTCTCACTTTCAATTTTATTAGAACACATTATTTTTTAAATTGAATCATTCTTGTAAATATTTATTTTTTTAATTAATTGGATAAAAAGGACAACTTGTACACTAAGTGTGAATCAAATATCTTTCCTTAATTTTATTGTTATATGTAAAATAAAAAATTCACAAACAACAAACTTTACCTAGATTAAAAATTAAACATAGGAAAAACATCTAAACATTTTTGATTGCTTGCAAAAATATGAGATACCGTATAAAATTCCTAAAAAAAAAAATAAAGCACTTAGTTTCAGGGGAAGGATATGAAAATTGTTATTGATATCTTATTAAGTGAATGTCCATCAATATCAAGATAAGTTTTGATATACTTTAAATTCTAATAATGATTAGAAGTAGATCTCTACTTCAATTATACTTCTTATGTCTATAAATATAGATTTTGGAGAAATATTGTAAATGATTCCAATTGATCAATAAAATACGCTCCCCCATTCTCTTTGTTCTTTACTTTCTGTTATAACACGTTATTTGTAACGCCTCGAATTTGGGCCTAGAAGTATTAGGTCTTGAGCATGGGAACAAGTAGGATGCAGCACATAAATATTTAATTGTGCAAGAAAGTGACACAATATATGTCTACTTCAGCGGTTATGTATTCTAGAAAGTGTCCAAGAAGTCTTGGGTTCAAGCCTAGGCAGGTGCCAAAGCTTTGTTTTTTAAAGGAATAAACCCTGTATCTAGTCAGTAGGCTTTTAAATAAAAATGGGTTAAGCATGACATAAAGAGTCTTCTGGCCTAGGGGATAAGTGGTGTGTTATCTATACTTGAGGGTTGAGGTTCAAATCCTGGTGAAGGCAGTGGGGCGTTTTATTTTGCTGCTGATGCTGTGGAGGTGTTGTGGTTTGACCGAAACACTGAGGTGGTGGAGTGGAATTCAAACTGAGTGGTTGAGGGAAGAGTGATCAGTTGAGGGATTTGAAGAGAGATTTTAGGAGAAAATTATGGGGATTTGTGGTAGGAGAAGAGTTGGTGCCGAATGGGAATTGTAGGCACTCAAAGTTTTTAGGATTTGGAGAAGAGTGGGAGAGGTGTTGATTGTGAACTCCCAACACTCAGAATTCGACTTTGAGACTATCAAGTGCCCTCCATTCAAGTAACTACCCCTTTTTTGCTTGATTTCGTTTTTGTTTGAGGCAGATTACTACTTATACCATTTGGGTATTTTATTCTTCTGTATTTTCTTTCGGTTTTTGTGTTTGGATTGATCAACTTTCTTCTCTTCCTCACTTTTCTTCTCTTAATTTTCTTTACTTTTGCCGAACCTTCATGCTTCCGCTCTCCCAATCAGTCATTAGCATTTACCTCTTCCTTTTGTCTTTGGCCGAATACTCTTCTCCTTTCTCCTTATCAACTCTTTCGGGTTTCAACGTTTGCACCCTGGTATTGTTGCTGAATAGTCCTTCTCTCTTTCTCCCTTCCTATTCTTTACATTAGGCTTCCTTTATCCCTTTTTGACCGAATACTATTATCTTCCCCACTGTACCGATTCTTCATTGCTCTCTGTCGACTTTAGTGGGGTGTGTTGTGCTAAGCTTTTGCCTCTGTCATAGTAGGTGATCATTTTGGGGGTAATAGGCCGACTATTTCCCTTCCTTATATCTGGCTTTGCGTTTTGTGTAAGTGATATGCGTTAGTTTAAATGGTTTATGCAAGCAGTAATGTTTAAGGTTAATAGATTTTGGTTGGTATGGAAGTAACCTCTAAGGCCTAGTGGTTAGTCTCTTGCAGCGGATTAGGTGGGCAAGCCACAAATTGACCGATCTAAATAAGAGATAGGTAATCTTTTAGATAAATGTTTTGATTGGTGTTTTCATAATTAGATTAGGATGCGGTTAACTAAAGCTTGTGATTGAATATAGGTTGGAGTACTCGTGGACTGTTTGCTCGTTTTCGTAAACAGGTGTGTAAACACTGTTCAAACGTAAATCGATAAAAGCTGAAAATCGTGACTATTGTCGCTACACGGGCGTGCTTTCGCTCGTGTGGCAATACGAACACATAAACGTAGGCGTTCAATTGTAAAGGCCACCATGAATGATCTCACAGGTTTAGGCCGATTTAGGTCATGTGGGCCCCACGGACTCGTGGGCCCTACATAGGTAAACCATACGAAAGTATGGAGAATATTGGGCTAGGCTATGTAGTCCACATGGCCAAGACCATTTTTGGGCTTTGTGGGCCATGCGGATGTGTGGGCCCATATGGGCCATAATATGAGTCTTAGGCATATTTCCACTGTTTGACTGTTAAGGTTGCACGGGTCGCTGGAGATGACTGTGGACCTACTGTTGGGTCGGTAAGTTTACCTAGACCCCTATATATGATAAAATGACTATTTTGCCATTATATGGTAAGATGACTGTATTGCCCCTATATGATGTATATATATATTTGTACATGTGTGACCGTATTTTAGCTTGCTATTTAAACTATATTGGGTACATGACATGACTGTATGATGCATTACATAGGGATGGGTTTATACTGATTGGAGGAAGTGTCTTTGAAAGGCTTGAGCCTAAATTCTTGCATTTCAGTTTGCATATTCTTGTTTAGTCTTTGCAACAGGTGCTAAGTGGAGTGTAGGGATGGGTGGGTTGATTATATCCCCACATGGAGTGTAGGGTTGGACGGAGATGGAGTGTAGAAATTTGGATGGGTAGGACTTGTATCTTTGTTTTATCTCATTCTTGCACCGATTCATTGCTATTGTATTGTTTCTTATTCATCTGCAATGGGCCAAAGCCCAAACACATGACTGTTTCTGTATTAAGATAGGCTAAAGCCTAAACTGATATTGTCATTGTTACTAATATGGGCTTAGGCCCAGATTGTATTTGCTTACTGTAAGATTGATTGTTGGTTTATTAAGGGATTACACACTGAGTTTTCGTAAACTCACCATTCTACTTATCTGCGCAGGTAATCCTTAGGTGGATCGGTGCTACGAGGGACTCGTAGGTGCCACACAGCAGCTTATGCTCTCATATTTGTCTTTTAATTTATACGTAGTTTAATTTGGGGATTTATATTTGTTTTGCTTTAACACTGCTAGTAGTAGGAAAAACACGCGGGTTTTTAAAAAGATAAATGTTTTTAAAAAATACCACGAATAAGTAAACAATTTTAAGAGCTACCGCAAGAAAACAACGTTTTACAAGTAAAAGCTAGTACGCAACTGTTTTAACAAGCTTCCGCTACAAACGAGATCTTGAAATTAATAACGTTTTAAAGTAAAGACGTTTGATAGTGACGCAAGTTTTAAAGTCATCTTTTAGATCACACAAAGAGTTTAAATAGAGAATGGTTTTCTTAACGACATTTCGCTTTGCTAAAAACACTTCAATGTGACATCGCCAGATTCGGCCATAACGTCTAGGCCGGGTTTGGGGTGTTACATTATCAGTACTATTCTCTTTTATTTTATAATATGGTCACTCCAAATCTGCTGCTCAAGTTGTTGTCGATTGCCTTCTAAAGCTATTGCAATTTCAGTTTTCAATTGAGGCCTGCGCACTATAGGTAATCATTAGAGCCTTTAACTACTTAGATCTTCAGGTATATTTTACTATGATCTATTTATTATGTCATGATTATTATAATTGGAGACTAATCATGACAACATGGATAGATATATTTTGATTTTTAATCCATGCATGTTTGCAATGATGATTATGAAACAAAGAATCTATTGTGACAATTATAAGTTCGTCCTAGTAAATTTATTTCATTCCTCGAAGTGCAGTAAGCATAAAAGAAACTAAAAACCAATATTATTCCAATATTTGGTAGTATAAAATTAGTCGAAAACTACAGAAAAGCTATTATATTAATACCTTGTGATAGTTAATGTATTAGTTTTAAATTATATTCATTATAATGGATATCATATTGAGATTGTGAATGAAGAAAAGATTATATTTAATACGCTATTGTTATAAATATCTATTTTGAAAGGATGTAAAAAAGCAAGGATTGAATTATTGATTACTCTTGTTATTAAATTGAATTGATTATGGTTATTTTTGTGGTTTTCTTTTGTCATCATCCCCATTAAGGGATTGAAAGCAAAATATTTGACTGTAAAATATCTACTTATGAGCAATAGAATATTATAATTCTATCTAAAGCTCTATATGGTTGGATGCACCTGAAATTGTAATTTTTTTTTTAAACTATGAGTATCACTCTATAGTATTCAGAATAAGTTCTCAATTAAAATTACGTGAAAAAATATTATTGATGAGAACTTGCAAGAGAAAAAGCTTATGTGAGAAAAGTCATTGGCTATGTATCTGTTGTACATTTGTAAAATAAGATCCACTCTCAAAGTTTGTTATTAATAAATTTTAATTGGATTCAATGTCTACTACTAGAGTTTAATTTGCTTACTTCTTATCGTCAAGATTCAACGGAGAAAAAAAAAGGTATGTCTTTAAATATTAATTCGACTTGATATATGGTTTAAATATTTGAGATGTTTTTTTTAAAGTTTTGATTTCATGGGTTGCATATTATTTTAAGCATCTCATTATTCATGAAAATGAATACTAACTGATTTATTTATGTCGCTATAGTAGGTTTTATAATTAAAAAATATATTTGATTAAAACATATCTAGTATGCAAATTTATGTTAACAAACCAATGAATTTTATGGTTATTCAAATTTGATTTAATTCAAAAAATTGTTAAAGGTAGTAGTTCATACGTTTTATATTATTTCATTTGTTAATTATTAAGACAAATGACATGAGCAATTGTAAATGAAAAGTTCTATGAGCTTGAATGGTTGGATTTTGAATTAAATTTCATATATGTTTATGATAATGGTTATGAAAAAAATTGTTAGTTTTTCATTATGATATATTTTTATGTTTGAGATGTGACTTTTATTGATATATTTAATATATGCTTGTAGAAATACATGACCTAGGTAGTTATTCTTGGTAGTTAACTGATTATGTAAAACTTTTGTTAAAAGGGTTTTAAAAGTATTTTGAATCGAAGTCGGGACTTCTTACACCCAAAGCAAGAATCATACCAGTGGACAAATGCCTTACATTTGAAGATTTTGGCATATTCCCTAAAACGAATATTGCATGTAATTATTTGAAAATTATATTTATTAACTTAGTGGCATTATAGACTTCACATTGATTTAGACATTTCCAGAAGTAAATGTCACAATAGTACTTATATGTGGATACAAAGTAAAAGAAATGACAGTAAAATTATTAATTTGTTACAATTTATATTGACATTATTAGTACAATTAAAATGCATATTGAAGTAAACCAAAAGTTTTGATATTATATGATTTTGGTAGATGCATTTACAAAATAATTACTTATGTGTTATCAACTTGCAACCTGCCGTTTGCAAGATTGCTTGTTTAAATAATTAATTTCAGATCATGCAATTAAGACAATTCATCTTGCTAATATTGATGAGTTTATATCTCAGTCGTTTATTGATTGAATTTGAAAAACTTTTGTAAAAGTTTGTTATATATGCGCATAATGGTTTAGAGAAATTATTAATTGAACTCCTCTAATTAATGTCTAAACCATTACTTATGAGAACTAAACTTCCTCTTTCAACATGAGATTATGTTGAATTACGTATTGTACACATCAAGTAAATAAGTTATATATACTCCCCATTACAATTGATTTTTGATCAAGAGCTAAATATTCCCATCTTTGAATTTTTGTATGTGCGTATATGTTCCAATTACTTCACTACAACACACAAAGATGAGTGAATCCTCAAAGAAAGTTGGGAATATATATTAATTACAAATCTATTTGTATTTTTAGATGTTTTGAATGTATTGGAGATTCAATTATGACATGATTTGTGATTATCATTTTGATTCGATAGTTTTCCTGACATTATGGGGAAAGAAATAATAACTTGTAATGAGTTAGGGGGAGAGTAATTTGAACCAGAAGTTCAAAAAGGATAACTCATTATAAGTTAACTGTCAGATGTATTTACAAACTTAATAAGAATAACCAAGTGTTATACATCATCCAATGTTTTAATTTGAATCAAAGCCCCAGTAGGACAATAAGTTAGAATAAATAATAGATTAATCGATTCCAAAGATGAAAATTCTTCTAAATAATCATATAATAGAGGAGGGTGTTTTAGAAGAAACCCAAAACATAACTAATGAGTAAAACTCTAGAAGAGATTCAGGTGCTTAAAATTGAAGATTAAAATAGTGAAAATAAGAGATCTCGATAAGTTATATCAATTTAAGAAAATGTCGAACTAATAATAAAAGTGATCGACAATGGTTTTGCATGCAATATTATTGTTGAAATAATAAAATAAAAAGATAATCTTAAATAAATCTATTGAGAAATATATATATGGAATGAATTGTTCAAAATAGAAAAACACAACTCAAATACAATTAAATTCGTAGAATTTTTAAACCAGTAGTTCAAATACCTAAATGTATAAAGTCAAAAGTACAAATGAAATAATTTTACAAAAACAGAATAAAAATATGAAGTTTTTTGCTAAACCCTAACATTAATTATAAAAAAATATAATATTCTTTTATAATGAATACAATAACCTTTAGATATAAAAAAATTTATTTTATATCTATAAATATAAACTTCAAAAAAATTTATAAATAATTTCAATTCATCAATAAAAAACACTCCTTTTACTCTTACTTTCTTTTTATTTTTTACTGTTTGTCTATTTATTATATAACAAAAAATAAAAATATCATAAATTTCATTTTTTTAATAATATCTTAACTTGGAAATCCGCTTATGTAAGGCTAAACTAAAAATTCCATGCAAACATGAAGGCCCAAATGGTTTTTAATATTAATAATAAAATCCACCTTCCATTTCTTTGAGACCAACCTTTTCTACTAATCACAAAGGCATGAAAAATATATATTAAACTAACTAAATGCAACCCTCAAATAAAATAAATCATACAAAACTACAATTCTTTGACATTTTAGACTTATGGAAACTAAGAACTAGTGAACTTAGTAACAGCCTTAGTCCCTTCGGAAACAGCGTGCTTGGCCAACTCCCCAGGCAGGACCAATCTTACGGCAGTCTGGATCTCACGGGAGGTGATGGTGGGCTTCTTGTTATAGCGTGCGAGCCTCGAAGATTCTTGAGCCAGCTTCTCGAAGATGTCGTTGATGAAGCTGTTCATAATACCCATGGCTTTGCTGGAAATGCCGATATCAGGGTGGACTTGCTTCAGCACCTTGAAGATGTAGATCTTGTAGGTTTCGATGCTCTTCTTGGTTCGCTTCTTCTTCTTGTCCCCGGCTTCTTTGGGGAGCTTCTTCTCGGCTCTTGGTTTTTTCTCAGCTGGGGCCTTCTCGGCCTTTTTCTCCTCAGCTGGCTTTTTCTCGGCTGGCTTCTTCTCAGCTTTGGGTGCCATTGGAAACTAGTTGTGATTTCCAAAGATTAGAAAGTGCAGTCAGTGGTGAATGAGAGAAGTGAAAGGTGAATATGAATATATAGGGGAGAGGGAGAGATTTGATTGGTTGGTTTTCGTGTGCGAGGATGGGTGACGTGGGAAGTATGGGTCGTTGGATTTGACAGGGTGGAATTGGACGGAGAGGATCGCTTCCTTATTTTATTTGTAATTTAAAGCGGGGGATTTTGTTTCGATTACGTTTTTTAAATTTTAGCCCAACCCTTATGTTTCGCGGGCGAATTCTTACGGGTATCTAATTGTGAGCATCCAGTTGTGTTTCTCCACGTGGCGTGTAAAGTTCTAGTAATTCAGTTATAGCTGCTAAGCCTACAGTTCGTACCGGACAAACCCTGAATTATGTTTACAATATTTTTTTTTTTTTAAATTCCTACCATTACAAAAATATTATAATAATTGAGGAAGTAAAATATATATATATAAATATTAAATTTTTTTTTATAAATATAAGTTAGGAATAAGATATACTCTTCCAAGTATTTTTTTTTCTTCAAAAAAAAAGAAGAATAACAAGAATGATATTTTTGGAGAAACTAGTATTTTTGAATACATAACCCTATCAAAATTCAAAAGTTGTTCTTGTTTTTTATTTATTAAAATTACTGAGTGATTGGGTATGTTATAAAGTTTTTATGTTGTTTTTTGAAATGTTTTTGTGTATTTTTAAAAAATAATGATATTATAGTATTAGGTCTAAAAATCTTAATATTTTTGTATAAAAAATTTTAATTTTTAATATTACATAAATGACTGTTTATGTATGATTTATATTATTAATTCTTATGAATAATTCTATAATTTAACATGAAGACGCATGATTCTTTTCTTTCCTCCAAACATTTGTATATATCAAACTCCAATCCTTTTGAAACGAAAACGCACCAAAGCCTGCACGGTATGAAAACTTACTGAAACTTAATTTTTCAAAAGAAAAGCCCTTCTAAATGCTGAACAAAATCAATAATGATTCATAGTTGGCATTTAAAAAGTTACTTTTTAAAGGATAGACAATGGCGGGTGGTGGTTTGCAGCCAACAATGTGATACATATATAGTTTGGCTAAGAAAGGCTTTGAGCAAGCTCCTATTTTATACAAAATATGTATGTTGTCTTTACCTCTTTTTTTCAATCTAAATCTAAATTGAAGGGGTGTAATTATATTTCTGTTGTTAGTGTGAGATATAAATGTTATAGAATGTGTTTTATTTTTTAAATTCAATTTGATTAGATATTAAACATAAAATAAGTGGAGAATAAGAAAGAAGGATAAATGAGGGAACAAATAATTACAGGGACTATTCTGCGTCTTCCTAACCTTCGACACAATTCTAAGACTCGTTTGTTAAATATTTCTATTCTTAGTTTCATTTTTCCAGATTTGTCAAAACCCTTTATTTTTTTGATTTACTTATTCTATTATAAGTAATAAGGATAATATAATAAGTGTTAAGTTGTGACCTAAATTCTTATTCAAGATAGGGGGATCCACAAGGGCAAAGGCTGAGAGCCGCAGCCCATCGTGGATCCCCAATAAGCAAGATACTGGACTGGGGTCGCAATCGGGCAGCATCCGCGGTACGGTACAAGCTGCACAAAAAGCATCCGTATAGAAGTTTACTTCCTCTGTTTGATATTAATTTGAATGAGGTGTTTCGACCTCACTGTATTACTTCAATTAGATGTTGATTAGAATATGATTTTCCAAACCTATAAATAGACACAATCTATACTCCTTGTAATTATTTGAATTTGACATAATAACTTTTCTTCTCCTCTACCCATGATTTTTTCTCGAAAGGTTTTTCACGTAAAATCTGTATATTCTATTTTTTTTTTTGCGATACATTGCCATTATTGTCATTCTATTCTCTCAATAAATATAAAATAAGTCGAAATAAGTATAATATACTAAGTAATGGACAAAAAAGAGAGAGAGAGAGAGAGAGAGAAGGAACCCTTATCATTTTTTTAATAAAATAGAATCAAGGTGATAAACTCATAAAATAATTTCAAACTTTAATAAAATACTAAAATAAATAGGGTAGGGTAAGGTTAGAAAGTTCAAATTCATATACCCACACATTACATTATTCCACAAGTGAATTTGTAAATTAAACCTCGATTTCCTGTAAGTATGAGTTTGAATTTTGGTGTAACAAGTTTTTTTTACCTCATTCCCATTAAAAATTTATAGTAAATTTCAATTATTTATTAATTTCATAATGCTTAAATAATTGAATTTTTTTTTTTAGTTTATACAAGTTTTAATCTAATATTCTTAATGACAATTTTTTTTATTATTCCTCAATTCATCGTTAATATTGTGCTTGAATCTAAACATATATTCTATCATTGATTTTAATTTTGACCGGATTCAAAATAGAACCCAAAATCTAATGCACACTTGCATATCCTAAGGATAGGTGTCGCCATTTTTTACTAACAACAATTGAGTTTTTCATCTTAGAAATTTACCCATATTGATATTTTTTTTTTTTTTTATCTTAGACCATCTTTGGATATTTTTGTCTATTTCTTGATTCTTTCTTCCCTTCTTCTCTATCTTCTCATTTTCTAGCAAAATTTTTATTTACTTTTTTTTTTCTTCACTTTGTTGATTTATCCTTTCTCTTTTACCCAACCAACATGAAAACCCGAAAGTATTCATCTTTGTGCCTCACGATCTCTCTCTCTAACATTTAAGCATGCCTCTCATTCTGGCATCTAAACATTCGACTGAATTCAATATAGAACCCAAAATCCAATGCATATTTGCAAATCCTAGGGATGGTGCCACCATCTACGACTAACGACAATTGAGTTTTTCAACTAAATTGGCAAAATATGTTGAAAGAAAAAATTAATTGGCAAAATAGGTCATTTTTAGAGAGAGTGTGAAAGCGCGTTCAGTTAGACACGTTTTGTACATGGTTGGCAGGAAAGCGCGTTCAGCTTAAGCCGCATTTTCTAACATAATTAGTTTATTTGGTTAGATGGTTAAATGTTAGTGGTTTTATTATTGAGTTCCATGTTAGATTTTTCTCCCACTCACATTTGTATCTTTTTTTCATGTTATTTGAAGCTTTTTATTATTCTTAATTAATGTTTATGGTTAAATAATAATGGCTTGATCCTTGAGTCCTAGAATCAATTCCTCTTCTAAACACATTCATAATTTTTATTTCATGTTGTTTCAAGTTTTTTTTTAATTAATAACTCTTTTATTCATAAAATCAAATAATAAATATATAATTATATATTAAAAATATTTGAAATTAATAACTCTTTTATATATATAATATAAACATCAACTAATTTTTTAATATATTTTTCTTTATATATAATATTTATATGTCAAATATTTATTTTCTCCACGTATATAGTGGGTATGGTGATTTCTAATATTATAAAATGAAATAATTATTTCAAATATCATTATTTTTTCATCTACATTGTGGGTATGATATTTCAAATATTTTTATATGTAAAATATTTTAAATATACATACAAAAATATATAATACTAAAATTTACTACACTCATGATATAGATTGAAAAATAAATATTACACATATAAAAATTATATTTACTAAAAATAATGATATTTATAATAATTATTTGATTTTGTAAATAAAATAGTTATTAATTAAAAAGATGAGTTAAAAATAATAAAAAATGAAAAAAACATATTTATTAATTAAAAAAAAGACTTGAAACATCATGAAATACAAATTAGAAGTGGAATTGAACCTAGGATTCAAGGATGAAATCATTATTATTTAAACATTTAACCTAATGAGTTGATATGTTAAAAATGTTAATTAAAAATAAAAAAGCTTAAAACAACACGAAATAAAAAAAAATACAAATGTGAGTGGAAGAGGAATCGATGCTAGGACTCAAGGACAAAACTACTAACATTTAAGCATCTGACCAAAAAAATTAATTATATTAAAAAATTAGAAAATGCGACTTAAAGAAAAAACGCGCTTAGCTGGACGCGCTTTCCTGTCAACTGTGCAGAAAGCACGCCCAGATGGACTAAAAAAGAAAGGAATTGAAATAAGTCATTTTTGAAGAGAGAATATAAAAATGACCTATTTCTCTAAATTTAAAAAGAAAGAACTACCTATTTGGCCAAATAGACATATTTTACTAATTTAGCTAAGTTTTTCATCTTAGAAATTTACCCATATTGATAGTTGATTGTTGTGTTTACTGAATTTGTGAAAACAATACCATGTAATTTAAAAAATTGTGAAGGGGTATTTTGTGAATATAATTACTTTTGCTATTTTTTATGGGAGCTGAATAGCCATGTTTATGGTTGAATGCTGAATGCTTATTAGACAATTTCACGTAATAAGCCTGAAATAGTTTAATGTGTGTGATAAAATTTTATTGAACCAAACAATTGCATTGTATAGAAGGGTATTGAATATTTCATTCCCTCTTACTAAATATAGTGTAAGATTCAAACCCTAAGTCTTAAATCCTAATTATAATTTTTTTTATCATTACAATACAATATTTGAATTTGTGTCATTGTTAATTACTTTTATTTAATTAATTAACACAAAATTTTAAGATAAATAAGGTTAAAAAATCGTTAGAGATATGGTAATACCTTTTATCGGGTTTAGTTCCACTCCATTAATTTTATTTAATTGATTAAAGTTTTTTTCTAAAAAAATATGGTGTACCTTTTATCCGGTTTAACTCCACTCTATTATTTTTTTAGTGCATTATTATCTAATATATGTTTTTTTTTTACATTATCATCTAATACATGTTTAATCACCATTTATAATAAATGATACTTAAAATGTAGCTGTGTAGAATTATTGTAATATTATTATATAATCTCTTTACTTTAAATAGAAAGAAAAGCAAGTATTCCATATGTTACCTCCTATATCATCTGGTTGAAGTGGTGTGGCTTAGTGTAAGGAATGAGCAACAACTGGACGGTGTCCAACGAACAAAGCAACGTGACCCATAAGCTTATCTTTCCTAGAAAATGTGTTTCCGCAAGAACATTGCCACCTGAGATCACCACAGTGCTTTTCATGAGTTCGGAGATCCGACAGCACCGAGAACTGCTTCCGGTTGCAACGCTTGCACACATACATCTTGGGACAATGGCTTCTCTTGTAGTGATTCTTCACACAGATCATGGATTTCAAGGGTTGGAACTTGGCATGTTTCTGGTTCCACCTACACCCTTCATAAGGGCATGAATATCTCTTTGGGAATTTCGTCGAACAGTTTCCCATGCCATTATTACTTCCCTCGTGACTCTTCATGGGGTTAACCAAAGCAGCGTTGGTCTTGTATTCATCACCATGAGCTCTCATGTGCATTCTCAAATTCGCATCTCGCTTGAACCCTTTGCCACAAACTTGGCAGTAATGTGTGTACTTAGCTAACAAGTCCTCAGCATCCAATTCCACTATATCATAATTGGTACCTGCATCCCCTTGTGACCCTTCACTGATTTCGCTTCTTTGAACCATTTGACCCAATTCTTTCCTTTCCTTCAACTCATCAGCATTACCAACATGCAAACTCCGATTATTATAGATGCTATTCCGGTCATAACAGCTAAATGTTTGATCAGTACTAGGATAAGACCCCTGTCCTCTTTCTTGAACTAAGTTGCCACCAGCAAAGTCATCGGTAAAGTTGGGCTGTTTAGATATCCCATTATTATTACCTGAAGTGGTTCCAAGAGACATATGTTGGGAAACCAATACCATGGAAGAGGCGGCTCCGATGATTTCTTGAACCAAAGACTCCATGCTTGCTATGGCTAAAGACCTGGTTGACTCAGGGTGAATTTGATCTGGGGAGATAAGGATGCTAACAAGTGATTGAAGCTGATTAACTTTGTCTTCCAAGATGGATAGGTTATAGAGGAGAGAGGTTGAAGGAGCCTGATCTGAGCCTGAACCAGGTGCTTCAAGACAAGAATATGGAACATTAATATGGTTTTGATGATCAGTCATAGGATACATAGGTAAAGCTTGCGATGCATTGGGGAAACTTGAAGGTATTTTGTCTGAAATCATTTTCAAAAACCTTGGCTTACTATGGGAGGGCCAGCTTGGATCTTGACTCAGATGGCGGCTTTTTATTTCTCTTGGTATTTATATTTGAATGGCGTTTAAGAAACAAGGAAAATGTTCATCGTTGGTGAAAACAAACAAAATTTAAGAAATTCAGATATTGAGAGATGGGGAGAGTTGCAAGTCAACTTAAGAGCTTGTGTTCATCCCCACTTAACAACTCCCTCATATGTTACTATCTCTAGCGGCTATGACAAACACCTTTAAATAAGGGGAAAAAAATGTCCATGACGAAGTTGGCAAACATGTATCCTATGTAGTTATAGCATATAGTAAGGAACCAGATTAACCAATTATCTTAATGTAAGATGCCAATTTCTAGGTTTTCTTGGATATTTTATTGGGTATCAATGTCTCTCACGCATACACGAAGACCAGAAGTTGGAATATTCGGATTGTTAAGGTTTGATGACCCAGATGCAGTCAAAAGTTTCACTATTTTAAACCCAAAAATGTCAGAATCAGAACCAAAAATTGGAATTTGAACCTGTTGCTGCCCAGGATCGAACTGGGGACCTTCAGTGTGTAAGACTGACGTGATAACCACTACACCACAGCAACTCATTGTTTGTCGTCTTTGAAAATTAGTTTTTAATGATAAATTAAAAAAAAGAGATTATCTGCAGCCCATCGAATTGCCCTAAAAAAAGAAAACATAGATTTAGTTTAAGACTTGGTTTACGAAAATGAGATTCTAAAACTGCGATAAATGAGATTTTAAAACTGCGATATCACTAAAAATCGAAAAAAAAAATCTTCAAGATTCATGGAATTGAAAACATTATACATTACTTTATTTTTTCATCAAACGTTTTAGTATATCAATTTGTATTAAGCTTTATTATTTTGATATTTGTACATTTCTTTTACATTTCAATTTTATTTCATTATTTTAAGATAACTTTTTTTCACTTAGATTAAATAATAACTACAATTTTCTTGCTGTTGTAAATACATCAAATGGATGTCTATAACCTTTAAACATTTATGAAAGTAATGAGTTAAAACCCCTTATTCATTATTAAAGATGCTTAATGTACGTGTTAATGAAGCTGTTAAATAAGTTTCATTCATTTATGTTGCATTGAATGTCAATGACTTATATATAGCTCTTTTATAAATAAAAAGAGGAGACGAGAAAATTCTCTATTTACTTTAAGTGTTCTTTTATTTAATATTTTATAACACATTATGAGCACAAGCTTCTACGAGTTCATAGTGAAGTTCACGTCATTTCACTTTATATAATTTGCCTGTATAACTCTTGTTAAACTATATACGTATTATCATAATTCTTTTATTTTATTTTCTAGATGAAATATTTTCTTTGGGTAACATTTGCACATTTATTTTTAAAACTTAAATCTAACAATGATAATTATATATACATTTTTTTATTAAAAGAAATTTCAATTAACATAATTTGTGTTAAGTTTTTATTATGGCTATTCCTCTCTATGCCAATATTTGACATACATATTATTATTTAGCAAATTTGGTATATATAATTGAATTATTTTACGATTGAAAATGCTTATTATTTTACTAATTTTTTTTATTTTGATTCAAGTGATTATAATGTCAAATCTTGCCAAATTTGAATTTGCGGCCTTACACATCTTAGGCAAGAATTATTTATCATGGGTGTTAGATGCTGAAATTCACCTAGATGTTAAAGGTCTAGGAAATACTATATTAGCAGACAAAAAAGCATCTAATCAAGATAAGACAAAAGCAATGATTTTCATCTGTCATCATCTACATGAAGGATTAAAAGTGGAATATCTCATTGTGAAAGACCCTATTGAGTTGTGGGAAAATTTGAAAGAACAATTTGACCATAAGAAAACGGTAATACTCCCTAAAGCTCATTATGATTGGATGCACTTACGGTTGCAAGATTTTAAAACTGTAAGTGAATACAATTCAAAACTTTTCAAAATTAGTTCTCAACTAAAATTATGTGGAGAAGACATAACTGAGGAGGATTTGTTAGAGAAAACATTTTCAACCTTTCATGCAACTATGTGCTCCTACAGCAACAATACCGTTAAAAAGTTTTTAAAAAATATTATAAATTGATTTCGTGTCTTTTGGTGGCTGAACAAAATAATGAGTTGTTGATGAAAAATCATAAAATTCGTCCCATTGGTTCTGCACCATTCCCTGAAGTGAATTTAGTAGTACACAATAATTATGAAAATAGAAAATATAGAGGTTGCGGCTATGGTCGTGGACGTAGTGGGGGACGTGGTCGAGGACGTACTAGTAATCGTTATCATAGTGGTCATAACAATAATACTTCTAACCACAAAAAAAAAGAATAACAATGAAAGACAAGAAAGAAGTGGTCAAAATAATCCTTCAAAGATTGTTGAGAATATATGTTACCGATGTAGTATGAAAGGGCATTGGTCAGGTACTTGTCGTAGGTCTGAACATTTAGTGAAACTTTATCAAGCATCCATTAAAAAGAAGAAAAAACATATGGAGACAAATTTTATATCCCAAAATGATGAAATGGAGGCAAAAGATGAATATATTCACTATAATACTAAAACTGACCATGCCTACAACGGTGATAAATTTAAAGACCTTAATAATATAACTCTGCTAGATGTGGCAGATTTCTTTGAGAATCATTAGAAAAATTGATGTTATTTTGAATTTTTATATTGTTTTAAGTATGTTTTATTTTCTAGCATAAAGAATAATTTATACATTTAATAAATATTTGCAATGTTTCTCATATTATATTTTGTTTGTTTTTATGAAGAATATAAATATTCAACAAAATTTCGATGGACCCAAAATCAACGGAGACATGTGTCTTGCAGATGGTGCTACGACACATACGATACTAAAAGATAAAAAAATATTTTTCTCATTTGACAATGAGTAATGCCCATGTTAATACAATATCGGGTAGTTCAAAACTTATTGAAGGCTCTAAAAGAGCTATTATATTATTACCTAAATGTACAAAATTTGTCATTGGTGATGCTTTATATTCCACTAAGTCTCAAAGAAATTTATTAAGTTTTAAAGATATTTGTCTTAATGGATATTTTATTGAGACTGTGTATGAGAAAAATATTGAATATCTATATATTACAAATGTTGAATGTGGAAAGAAATATGTTTTGGAAATGCTACCTGGTTTTTCATCAGGTTTATATTATACATATATTAGTGCAATTGAGTCACATGTTACTACAAATCAGAAGTTTGTAGAACCACATACTTTTAATATTTGACATGACGATTAGGCCATCCCAGATCTATTATGATGCGAAGAATCATCGAGAATTCAATTGGACACCCATTAAAGAACCAAAAGATTATTGAATTCAAGGATTTATCTTGTGTTGCTTGTTCTTAAGGAAAATTGATTAGACCATCATTATCTAAAGTTGGGATTGAATCTCTCGTATTTCTAGAACATATTCAAGGTGATATATGTGGCCTCATTCATCCACCATGTGGACCATTAAGATATTTATGGTATTAATAGATGCATTTAGTAGGTGGTCACATGTGTGTTTATTATAGACTCGCAACCTGGCGTTTGCGAGACTAATTGCTTAAATAATTCGATTAAGAGCACAATTTCTAGATTATGCAATCAAAACTATTCGTCTTGATAATGCTGGTGAGTTTACATCCCAAGCTTTTAATGATTATTGTATGTCAATTGGGATAAAAGTTGAACATCTTGTAGCTTATATTCACAGACAAAACGGTTTAGCTGAATCATTTATCAAACGCCTCCAACTAATAGCTAGGTCATTGCTTATAAGAACAAGACTCCCTATTATAGCTTGGGGATATGCTATTTTGCATGCAGTAGTACTTGTGCGCTTAAGACCAAAAAGTTATAATAAATACTCCCCATTACAATTGGCTTTTGGTCAGAAGCCAAATATTTCCCATCTTAAAATTTTTAGATGTGCAGTATATGTTCCAATTGCTCTACCACAACGCACAAAGATGGGTCCTCAAAGGAGGTTGGGAATACATGTTAGTTATGAATCTCCTTCTATAATTAAATATGTTGAACCATTAACTGGAGATTTATTTACTGCACGATTTATTGATTATCATTTTGATGAAATAACATTCCCAACATTAGAGGGAGAGAAAATACAATTGGTAAAAGAAATGACATGGAATGGATCATCATTATCTCAATTAGATCCTCACACAAGTCAATGTGAATAAGAAGTTCAAAGGATCATACATTTACAAAACATCGCCAATCAACTGCCAGATTCATTTACTTACCTAAAGAGAATTACAAAATCTCACATACCAGCTGAAAATGCTCCAATACGAATTGATATCCTAATAGGGTAAATTGTTAGTGCAAAAGAAAGTAATCCACACCTGAAGCGTGGAAGGCCAATTAGTTCCAAAGATAAAAATCCTCGTAAAAGAAAAGGAGCAATTATTCAAGATGGTAATATTGTGGAGGCAAGTGCCCAAGAAGAGGCCAAAGATATAACTAATTAAAAAACCCTAGAAGAGGTTCAAGTACCTGAAAATGGTGATAACGAAGAAATCTCACTAAGTTATGTTACTTCAGAAAAAAGATGGAACTGAAAAAATATAATTTTCGACAACAATTTTGCTTATAATGTTGCTATTGAAATAGCAAAAGAAAATGAGGATCCTGAGCCTAAATCTATTGAGAAATGTAGAAATAGAAAAGATTGGCCAAAATGAAAAGACGCAATTCAAGCAAAATTAAATTCACTTTCTAAACGTGAGGTTTTTGGACTTATAGTCCAAATACTAAAATATGTAAAACCGGTAGGATAAAAATGGATATTTGTGCAAAAACAAAATAAGAAAAATGAAGTCGTAATATATAAAGCACAACTTGTAGCACAAGGATTTTCGCAAAGGCCCGGCATTGATTATGAAGAAACATATTCTCCTGTGATGGATGCAATCACATTTAGATACCTTATTAGTCTAACAGTATGTGAAAAACTTGACATGCGTCTAATGGATGTTGTTACAGCCTATTTGTATGGTACTCTTGATAGTGAAATTTATTTGAAAATCCCAGAAGGATTTAAAATCCCTGAAGAATATAGAGTTTCTCGGGAAAATTACTCAATCAGATTAAAGAAAAGTTTATATGGATTAAAAAAATCTGGACGTATAGTGAATATTTGTTAAAAGAAGGTTATAAAAACGATCCAATCTATCCATGTGTTTTTATAAAAAGTTATGGATCAAACTTTATCTGTATAAAAACGATCCAATCTATCCATGATCTAAATATTATTGGAATTCCTGAAGAGCTTTAAAATATAGTAAATTATTTAAAGAAAGAATTTGAGATGAAATATCTTGGAAAAATAAATTTTTGTCTTGACCTACAGATAGAGCATTTAAAAGATGAAATTCATGTCCATCAGTCAACTTATACGAAAAAGATCTTAAAGAAATTTTATACGGATAAAGCACATCCATTGAGTACCCCAATTGTTGTACGATCGTTAGATGTGAATAAAGATCAATTTCGTCCTTGTGAGAATTATGAAGAGTTTCTTGGTCCTAAAGTACCATATATAAGTGCCATAAAAGTATTGATGTATCTTGCAAACAATAAAAGACCTGATATAACTTTTGCTGTAAACTTGTTAGCAAGATTTAGTTATTCTCCAACATGTAGAAATTGGAATGGAATTAAACATGTATTTTGATATCTCAGAGGGATCATTGGTATGGGGTTATTTAATTCAAATGATTCAAAATCCCTATTAGTTAGTTATGCTGATGCTGAATATTTATCAGATCCGCATAAAGGTCGATCTTAAATGGGATATTTATTTACATGTGGAGATACTACCATATCATGGCGTTCGACAAATCAGACATTAGTTGTTGCATCTTCAAATCATGCTGAAATAATTACAATGAATGAGGCAAGTTGAGAATGTGTTTGGCTAAGGTTATTAACCCAACATATACAGAAGATATGTAATTTGCCTTTACAGGAAAATATGTCAACTATCTTATACGAAGATAATGCAGAATGTATAGCTCAATTAAAGGGTTGTTATATCATTGGTGATAGAAAGAAACATATTTCACCAAAATTATTCTTCAATCATGATCTTGAGAAGAAACGTGATATAGAAGTCTAACAAATTGGTTCTAGTGATGATTTGGCAGATCTTTTTACCAAGGCATTGCCAAATTTAAAATTTGAAAGACTACGAAACAAGATTGGAATGCGTCGACTCAAAGACATAATGTGATGTTGCCATTAGGGGAAGTCTAAAGCACGTTGTGCTCTTTTCTTTTAACCAATGTTTTATCCTACAGAGTTTTCCTGGTAAAGGTTTTTAACAAGGCAACTTATAATAGGAGATTGTGTACTCTTTTTCCTTCATTAGGTTTTTATCCCACATGATTTTTCCTAATAAAGGTTTCAATGAGACACAATTTTATTTAAAAGAGATCCAAGGGGGAGTGTTGTAAATACATTAAATGGATGTCTATAACCTTTAAACATTTATAAAAGTAATGAGTCAAAACCCCTCATTCATTATTAAAGATGCTTAATGTACGTGTTAATGAAGTTGTTAAATAAGCTTCAGTCATTTATGTTACATTGAATGTCAATAGTTTATATATAGCTTTTTTTATAAATGAAAAGAGGAGACGAGAAAATTCTCTATTTACTTTAAGTGTTCTTTTATTTAATTATTTTATAACAATTGCACATTTTATTTTATTTTATTTAGTAGAAAAAAAAAGACAGCTTAAAGCCAAAAAACTTAAAAATTTACACTAGTGACTCAAAGCAAGAACATAATCCGCCTCAATTAAACTTTTAGTTGATTGTGGGATTCTTCAAACCAATGAATTTCTGTGGAATTAGTCGCCATACACTTGACCATATGATCAACTATTGTATTTTGCGACCTCAGAGAATATGACAAACAAAGACCTTCCAATTTCGACTCAATAAATGATGGATAAGACGCATTTCAGTCAAATGACTATCTGCAGCTCCGCCAACTAAAATCAATTCAACTAAGAGATCATTATCACATTGCACTTCTAACTGTCGATAACCTTTTCTCCATGATATAAATAGGCTTTCAAGTAAGGCTCCTCAATCTTGAAAATTGAGTCTTTTTTTTAACTTGCACATTTTATTTCTTTAAAAATAAGAATAATAATATCTAATTATTATATAAATTGTATCCTAAAATTTGAGCGCAACTCATCTATTAAAAAAATTAATTTTAAAGCTTTATTTTCGGGTTTAAGCCTATTTATTTATTGATAGATAAGCCCATTTGTTTTAGTAAACCCAGTTTCAATATTGATTCTTAAGTAATTTAAACAAGATCAAAGTGAAAAGTACAATGTTTCGTTATTAATTTGCTAGTAAGTTTCAACTCCACTTAAAATTTAAAGTTTGATATTTTATTCGAGATATAATTGAAGTACTCGAGTTCAAGTTCAATTAAGTTTATATGTATTCAAGCTCGAGCTTGACTCAATAATTAAGCTTAGGGTTAATAATATATATTAAAGGCAATAACATAATATATAATTAATAATATAAAAATATTTAAATATATATTGTTGGGGATAAACCTGTCTAAGCAACAAACAAATAAAATAACAAAGAAATTGAAAAGATCGAACATAAATATTTTACGTGTTAACATTATCTTGGTTTTCTGTCTTGTGTTCATTGTTCGGTTGACCACTGCTTAGAGGGAGTACACGTAAGGCATCTAGAAAGAAAGAAAATTGTTTTGGAGTAATAAGTTTGGTGAGGACGTCTGCAACTTGGCTTGCTGAGGGCATAAAATTGACATGTAGGATACCATCATGAACTTTCTCTCAAATAAAATGATGATTGATCTCTACGTGTTTAACCTTAGCATGATGAGCCGGATTGGCTACCATTGATATTGTGGAGGTGTTGTCACACCAGACTATTGGTATATGTTGTAGTTTAATACAAACTTCAGTCAACAACTGCTTTACCCATAGTAGCTCAAAAACATAGTTTACAAGACTGCGATACTCTGCTTCTGAAGATGATCGAGAAACAACAGCCTTCTTCTTGGAACACCATGCAACTGGATTGGGGCCAAGAAAAAAATACAATAACCTGTGGTAGATCGTCTGTCTTTAATAGTAGATGCCCATTCAGTATCAGAGTATCAAACCAATTCAAAATAACATTTAGTGAAGTATAGGCCATGATTCAAAGTTCCATTAAGATACCGTTGCACAAGTTTCACTACTTGCCAATGTGTACCATGTGGAACATTCATATATTGACTTAGCATACATACTACAAAGTGCCAATAATGTTGTGATATAAATGACCATCAGGAAATGAAGTGCCATCTGCTGCAGTTAACTTTGGTGTACCTACCATAGGTGTCTGGGTAGGTGATGTTGTATCCATACCTGTCTTATAAAGTAACTTCAGGACATATTTTTTCCGAGTAAGATGCAGCCCTTGTGACATATGATGAACTTCAATACCAAGAAAGAAATGAAGACTTCCCATATCTTTAAGAGAAAACATGCTATGTAGCTAATGAAAAACTTTGTCAATCTCTTTGGAGGAACTTCCCATGATAATAATATCATCCACATAGGTCATTAGGAATAGCCAAGACTCATCATTTGTTCGAATGAATAACGAAGGATTAGCTTTAGAAGCACAAAAACCAAGCTGTACAACCAAGTGCTCCATCAATGTATGAAACCATGCTCGAGGTGCCTATCTAAGTCTATATAGAGCTTTGTTTAATTTGCACACAAGTTAATTGCCATTGACATCTTTAGTTTCAAACCCTGATGGCTGATCCATATATATTTCTTCAGTTAAAATGCCATTAAGAAATGCATTATTGACATCTACTTGTCTCAGTGGTCATCCATTCATAACAGGAACAGAAAGAACAACCCTAACAGTCGTAGCACGAACTACTAGACTAAATGTATCACAAAAATCTGATCCAACATGTTGAGAAAAACCTTTAGCAATGAGCCTCGCTTTGTTTTTTTACAGTCCCATCAGGTTTATTTTTTACCTTGAAAAGCTACTTGCAACCAGTGGACCTCCTAAAAGCGAGGAGAGAACAGATAGTCCAGCCATTGTTTTTTATGAGAGCTCCGACTCATTTTGGATAGCATCTTGCTAATGAGGAGACATCATTGCCTCATGAACATCAACATGTGTATTGTCAGACAAATGAGTTACCTTGGTATGATATTTTTAGGTTTGAATGTACCTACTTTGCTACGAGTGACCATAGGATAGGTATTGACTATATTTTGTGAGGACTGCCTAGACTTAGAAGGAACAATTGGACTAGGTTGACTTGACTTAGAAGGAACAGTAGGCTCAACAGGGTTCAAATTAGGTAATGGTGATTCACACAATGGGAGTTGTTGTGAAACTAATTGTTGAGGTTGTGGGGGTAGTTGAACTTGGTTGTGATGGGTGTGAAACAATGATAAACTTTAAACTAGTTGTAGGACAAGGTGGATTGCTACTGGATGATTTGGAACAGTTCAAGCTAATTCGAAACAAAAACTCTTTTTCATGAAACGTGACATGTCATGATTTATAAATTTTTCCTGAAGCATATCGACACTTATAGCCTTTATGGTTAGAAGAATATCCTAAGAAGGTATAGGGTGTGAATCTAAATTGTAACTTGTTGGTATTGCATGGTCGGAGATTAGGAAAGCATAAACATCCAAAGACTTTAGAAACAAGTAGTTTAGTTTTTCTTGAAATAATTTTTCAAAGGAAGAGACATTACCTAGAGGTTGAGAAGGTAACTGATTTATCAAGAACACTGCACTGCTGAATGCGTCATGCCAGAAACACAGGGGCAGTGCAGCATGGGCAAGCATATAGTAGCTTGTTTCCACAATTTGTCTGTACTTTCTCTCAACCAAACCATTCTGCTCAGACATATAGGGACAGATGATTCTATGAACAATCTATTTTTTAGTAAAAAACCACCTTAAGGCTTAAAACTCTCTTCCCCCATCAGTTTGAAGAGCCTTGAGTCTCTTACCAAATCACCTCTCAACTTGCTGAAAGAACTACTGTGGCCACATCAAATTTTTTCTTTAAGAAGTATAACCAAGTATATCGGGTATAGGCATCTGTAAGCACTACATAGTAAGCAAAACCATTTGATTAAATTGAAGCATGCCCTCAAAACATCGGTAACCACCATTTGTAGGGGAGAAGTATACTCAGAAACAGTAGTACTAAATGGTTATTTATGCTCTTTCCCAAGTGACAAGGCACACAAGTAATAGTTTTATTAACAAAAAATGGCACATTATAATGGTGCAAAGCTTTTTTCAGTGTAGCTAGACAAGGATGGCCTAATCTAGAGTGCTATACATTTAAAGGAACAACTCTAGCTACAGTAAAACATTGAGCCAGTTTATCAGTCATCAAAGTTTTGGAGGCATGTGATAAATTTAGCTTGTAAATACCATAATGAATTGATCATTGCAACAACACCTCTCTCATTCTTAAGTCATGCACTTAACACTTGTTGGGAAAGAACTCAAACAAAACATGATTGTCCTTTGTAAATTTTGACATAGACATCAAGTTTTTAGTGATGTTAGGCCAAAATAAGAGAGATCGTATGTATAATAGACGAGAGCAAGTGAGTAAGGATGATTGACCAGTGTAAATAATAGGTAGAGCAGCACCATTACCCACATATACTATAAATGAGCCACTATAAAGAATGTTGTCACTCATGGAAGCAACAAAATGTGTAAGATGATGAGTAGCACTAGAATTAAGATACCATGCATTGTCTCCCACAGTGTCTAGAGTTGCAACATAAGCTTGTGAGTTGGAAGATGGTGCAAGTGCAGTCATTGGTTGTGTGAATGGAGGAAATGAGTGTGACCAATTTTGAGATGGTGGAAAGGAGGAGACCCAATTTCCTTGAGAGTTCAACACATGAGGAAAAACAGGCATAGGAGAACTATACTGGGTCATCTAAGGCATTGAGACCCCATTGCCAAACATGTACATGTTGGCTTATGGAGGAGGCCGATATGCTGTACTTTTGTAGGTGGTATCAAATCGATGATAACAATGATCCATAAGATGATCAGTTTTTCCATGTAGTTGACATTGAATATGTGAGCTAGATGAGCGTCCACGTCCACGACCACGTCTAGGAGTAGAGTTGAGACGATATAGTGGTTGTTGAGTACTATCAGCAAAGTCAACTGAACGAGTTGTAATCATATTGGCTGAGCTAAACACATTAACCAGTGTAGTTTGTAATCTGACTTCAGCACCAAAAAGCATGGTTGTAATACTTGAACACCATACGGGACCTGGCTTACTGTGATGACTGTTACAACTGCCTCAAACTTAGAAGAGAGTCCATTTAGAATGGCAGTGACATGTTCATGCTCACTAATGACTTCACCACAGCTGGCAAGATTATCACAATAATTCTTTAATTTCATAAAAAAAAATCCTTTATTAATAAGTCTCCCTTTCGTTGAGAATGGATAGCACATCTATAAAATATTAACCTAAATGTAGTTTTTCTGCCATATATGGTAGCAAGAGTATTCCATATTTGAAAGCTTGAATTCATACCTATGAGATGAGGTAGAACACTTTAACTAATAGGCGGTAGAAGCCAAGAAGCAAGAACACTGTCTTGTTATTCATATCGAACAAATTTTGGATTGTCATGAAGAACTCCATCATCATCAGGAATAAGCGTGGGAGGGGGAACTGTGCGACTATCAAGAAATTGTTGCAACTTGTGAGTTTTGATGGCAAGAAGCATTTGTTGTATCCATAACAGGTAATTATAATCATCAAGAAGTATATTAATCTTTTTGGTTGAAAAGAACCGACTATCAAAGACACCATTGGTGAAAGTAAAGGCCATTGCTAGGGTAGCTATAGAAGTTGCGGTTGAGCTGGTAAACACCATGATAGATCTTCACAGGAACCACACTTCTAATACTATGTTTGATTATACCAACAAATACTAACAAGCAATGAATAATGAAGAGAAGATGTATTGAACTTAATTGTGCAAAGTACACTTGAGTCTATATTTATATATAAGATATTAAGGTTGCGAAGCTGTTAACGAACTAACTTCTTTAACAGTTCTTTAACTACTAACTTCTTTAATAGGCTAACTTCACAACTAACTATTCAACTGCTAATAGTCGTGACGTGGCTGCTATCTTGTTGGGATGCCCTTCATCGCGTCATCGGGACGAGATGTCTCTTCTTGTTGGGAAGTCGGTGGTTGTGTTATCAAGACGATGCCTCTTCCTCATTGGGACGTCAACTTTATTTTGACTAAAAATGCGAGGCATACTCCAGAAATATTAAAAATAAAAAGTTTGGTAACGCTCGTGAGTCATTTGAACTAAGTATTACTATCTTCAAATTTAGCTCGATCAATAGCTTAAGCTCGGGTTGATAATTATCAAACCAATTTCAAGTTTTTTCAAATTGATGTCAAGTAACTTTGTAAAAACCAATGTCTGCAAACCACCAATCCATTATTGGGGCCATATTGTTGTTTTTAAGGTTTTCTTATTTTTAGTTTTTTTATGTATTTCTATATTTTTAGGGTTTAGATTTAGGATTTATTTGTTTCTTAATTTTTTTTATTTTCTATTATTTGGAATATGTTTTTAGCAAATAAACTAAAATTTAAAAGTCTAAATATTGATTTAAGGGATTTAGAATTTTACTTCATGACTTTAATTATTTTAAAAAAGTCTTCTTCTTTTTGCATGTGAAAAAACAGTTAATTTGGATGGTGCCTGGGTGATGGCCTATTTATTTATGATTATATTATTTAAATTTTGTACTTAGATATTCTTTTTTTTTTTTTTAATTTCATAATGCTTTATTTGATAAGTAGGATTTGCATATACTGAAAAAGAAAATGGTGATATTAAACATTGCCTTAATCTAGTCTCATAGCACCAAGCATGGCAATAAAGCTAATTTAGAGAAAAAAAACTAAAACACTCAATCCATTGCTTTCTAATTTATCTCATCTTTAGACCATTTTGTCTTATTGTTTCAAGTTCTCATCTAACCCAAACATGGCAATAAGGGTGTTATATAAAAAATAATTAATTTAGGCTCCACAAAAATATTTTCTCATCTGGTTTTATGTAGTTTCCTTGTATAATCGTTAACTAAAAGATAAGAACAAGTAGTTGTTAAGACTCGACAACGACCCTACTAGGACGGACCTCAGTAATTGAGGTTACAAGGCCAGCAAATTGACCTCTAAGCAATAAGCATATTAGGCAAGCCAAAAGAACAAACAACCGATGACCATGCATTGGGCAATCAGAATGCTAGATATAATTACTCATCTTCTACATTGATACTCTTTGTATTTTCACCAGCTAAAGCTAGTTTTCTTTCCTATTTCATCTTATTTTATTTAAATGTCCTCTGGATATTAGCCCATAACTTAATGGAATTTTTATAATATTAATATCTAGTAGATTTATAATAAAACAATTAGAAAAAAGAAAAGGGTTTCTAGAGAAGAGGAATATAGGCATAGAAAAGGCAAAAATCAACTCTAGATTTCATTAATTAAGTCAAGAGGTGATCATGGACCGACGTCGATTTGATAGGTCTGGATTTGATTTGACCCGAAAAATGGGCTTAAAATTTTGTTCAAGTCTAACCCGAATAAGAAAAACTAAAATCTTAAAATTTTATCAAGAAAAACTAAAATCTAAACTTGGTATTTCTCAACAAATTAAAAAAAAATGTAAAAAATCTTTATATTTAAATAACATTAAGATAAGTGCAATTTAACAAGCAAATGTCTTTAAAATAGTAGCAAAATTAACAATAAAATAAGACTTATTCAATATCCAAACAACAACAACAAAATTATAACAATATAATAGTGAAATGATAGCAAAATTGTAGCAATTTTTTGTGTGTGCAAATTTAGGTCGAGCCGGGCTCAGGATAAAAAAGTTTACTTGAGGACTCACTTGTTTTCTAAATGGGTTTTATTTTTTTGTTTAAATTCATTTCTCTGGCCTATATTTTTACCAAAACCTTCTCATTTTTCGAGTGGGCCTTCGAAGCTGATAACTTGGTCCATAATTAGGTCTAGGCAAGCCTTAGTTTATTATTATTTTTTTGTGTGTTTTTGTAGTGTATATGTTGTATAAACCCATGCTGTGGTTTGAAGCATTTTGATAGTTTACAAAATTTCGGCAACTTTGCCGTGGGTTTTAACGACGTTGTAGATTTTAGTTAGGAAGTATGTTGTTAGGCTATTTGCGTGTGTGGTTTTTTTTATTAATGTTGGCGAAAGAAAAAGAGTGAATGCGACTCAAGCAGGAAGGTTGCAACATTCACCGCTAATTGGGTATGATGGAGCTGTAAAAGAGGTCATGCCACAAAACTTTGTTTCGTCATCACAATCTAACCTCATCTACCACACAAATTGACGGTTGAGGGGCAAAGGATGACGCAATGCGAGCAGCCCAACTGCCAATTAACGAGGACCATTTAGACTTTTGTCAAACTAAAAAAAATTCTAACATAAAATGTTTGTTTAATGTTATTTTTTATTTTTTGAATCCTAAAGAATTTTTATTTAAAATATGAAAAAAATTAAAATTTAAAAGTTTTTAAAAAATTTTATGTACTAAAGGTAAGAATTAAATTGATAAAAAGAAATATAAATGTTAAGAGTCAAAGTTAATTTTAACGATAAAATTCAATAAAGAACCAAAAATTTTTTTTTAGAAAAAATAAGGATTGTGTCTTAAAATTAAAATATAAGAATTAAATTTTAAATTAAAAAAAATTAACTTCTGAAAATGAAATTTAAATTTTAGTGTGGTTATGTTATATATGATTTACTTTACTGATCTCCGTACATACTTTTGATTGGTAAGTAGGAAGAAACCAAAATCCAAATATTTAATTAGCAATATTAGGTGGACAACATCTCACCAAAAGAGATGGACTAACCGCCCAAAAGGCTTACAACTAGCTCAATTCACTATCATTAATCATCAACTCCATTTTCAATTTAATTTTTTTTATTTGACCAAAAATATTGTATATATTTAAGGCTTAATATTTGATATCAGCTACAAATTTGTCTTTAATTATTCATTTTCTATACCTTACGTACACCAACCGTATAAGAAATATTTTTCATATATAATTTAACATAATTTCATTTCTAGTTTTAATAGCTAATTCTGATTAAAAATGTTGATGTGGATGCTTTTTTTGAAAACATCATTGCTATCTCATTATAGGAGCAATTTTTGTGTGTGTGTTTAAATAAGGTGTTTCTTAAAGAAATCATATCCACATTTTAATTAGAATAGCTAACGTTGTTAGATTTTTAAGCCGAAAAATAATATTATAAGAATAAAGCGACCAAATTATATTAAATTTAAAAAATATAAATTAAATTTCAAATCTAAAAAATAATAAATAAATAAAAAAGATAAAAAGGAAGGGAAAAGAGTTGGAAAAGCATATTATTGATGTTGTGACATTTTGTCTACACAAAGTTAATATCAGCATTGAGGGGCAAATGAAATGTGAGAACCTTTTCAATAGCACCAAAATTAAGCAAAGTAAGCATAAATAATTTATATTAAATGAGCACTTTGTTTCATGTACAGCTCCAAATGGTATATTCCTTGGGAACATCAATGCATTGGATGTCGAGTCTGGACCCCTTTAGTTGATTGGCAGGTTAGTTAAAGTGACTTGCAATGCAAGGGACATATATTACAGTTGGTTAATTAGGTGTAACAAGAGCAGGCTTAATTTGAGCTATAAACAAGACGTACCATTAAAATAATATATATATATATATATAGTCCATGACTTTTGGCTGCTTCCAAACCCTAGATAGCCAATGGTTTCCACGTTGATGTATTTATACCCAAAAAATAAAAATAAAGTATAGCATCGGAATGTTGTAAAGTTACGGCATCCACCAATCATACTAAAGCCTAATTTTATGAAATAGAAGATGCCCCATCTCTCACTTTTCGTGAATGAAAGGCAACCATGAACAGTACAGTGACCCCTTGATCATGTGGATCTTCAAAATTATAACTCCTTGAGTAAAAAAGAAAAAAGAATAATTCACATTGGTTCAGGATTTTCCTTGTTTAGTAATGGCAATCTACCAAAGCTGGTGTGGAGAAGACAATAGCTTGTTGGGGTGTTCCAAATTCGAACATGGAATCTCTAACATCATCTTCAGGTGCAGGAAGATTAAGATCCAAAGGCGTAATATTCCTAGGCTTGATGTCATCATCGCCATTCATGGCATCTTGGTTGCTTGCAGCAGCTGCTGATGCTGTCCTATGCCTTCTCATGTGACCTCCGAGGGCTTGACCGGACGTGAATTCCGAGCCACAGATTGAGCACTCGTGAATTTTATTACCCTTTTTGTTGCTTACTCGTAAAGCAATGACTGCATCATTAACTGCCAAAACTAGTGGTCTTTTCTGCTCTGCAATGGCGCCTTTAGGCTTCTTGTGGCTTGCCATATGGCCTCCTAGTGCTTGGAACGAAGGGAAAGACCGGTTACAAGTTTTACACTCGTGGACATAAAGCTCACCCTTGTTTGTCTTAGTAGCTATCTTGAATTTCGCTTCAACAGTACTCCTTTTGGGACCATCACTTTGTGCCAACATGATTAGGCAATTAGCCATCTCCTCTTCTTCCTCGGTGCTCTCGTAAATCTCATCGGATGTCGTCGGAGAAGAAATCGAGTTATATTCCTCCACCACTCCATCACCACCATTTGATGAGCTCGAAGTCACCGCTACACCAAACAGGGATGGCGATCTTTGGCGCTTGGTACGCTTGCCTTTCATGATCAAGGCTTGATGATGATGATGATCAGACCCCACAAATAGAGCTTGAGCTTGCATATCCACCCCTTCCCCTAAACCAAAAGCCAGTCAAAAATAGTATGAAAGACTTAGAAAAGACATAAAATTGTACTCAACAAACAAGCAAGTAGTGTGACCTAACCAAAAGAAAATGAGTAACAGCTAGAAAGAGCAAAAAATGATCACGGAGGAAGCATAGATGGAGAAATGGGGTTCTTATATATAGTGAATGACAAGAAGGGTGACAGTTATTTTCGGAGTCAAAACTCAGAAAAGCCGCCCATGAATAGTATAACTATTGTTGCTTATAAAACACCCACTTCTTTTTTCTTTTCATTTCCAACTTTTAAAGCTACTAGTAGAAAGAAAAGTTTTTTACTTTCATCATCAAAATTACTTCCCCTTAATTCCTAGTGTGCAAATTTAGAGTAAGAGTTGCTCGACACACAGATTTTTTATTATTTATTTATTGTTGGTATAATTATGTATTTCTCTAATTGCAAAGAAATGGAATGAATATTTGGTTTAGAATTAGGACAATTATTTAAGACAATCAAATAAACTATGTATTTAGGATTGGTTAACAAGCATCTTAGGGAGATGATAGGACTACAATAAGTGTAGGTAAAGATATGAGTTGAGCATTAGGTGGAAAAGATAGGGTGGCGAAAAGGGGCAAAAATGGGAGTTAGGACAGTTCAATTGAGTTGTTCTTAACGTCAAGAGAGAGTTTCAGAGTTCACACCCACCCACCCAAGTCACTCTATATATAATAACAATATTTATTATTAAATTAAAGCAAAAGGAATGAGGAACTGCACGTTAAAAAGAATGGGATGCTACCTTCATTCACTCCATGTCTTCTTAAAGCAAAATACCGCACCCCAATCAATTTGAGTTCCCTCATAGATTCTGGTTACTTTCACCCCAGCTCCACCCCCCCCCCCCTTTCTCTTTTGTCATCATAATTTGATCAAATCAAGTATGGTATTTTTTTTTGGGGGGGCGAGGGGGGGGGGGGTCGCATTGAGATGCCATCATAGAATCAACTGATTAAGTGATACTACAAAAAGGGTTCTTGAATGAAAAGTTGACAAGTCTATAATCTTGGTATGCATGCTAAACGATTAAAATATCAACTCCATTATGCTTAAGTTCCAAGTTCTTAGTTTCCCAAACTAGCCATTTCACTGTAGCAATTTAGCATTGGCTTTCCCCGAGCCATAAAAAAGAGCCAACAACAACAGCAGTTGAGATCAAAGTGGCATGCATGACAGGTTTTGGCAAATCTAAGAAAGATTCTGAAATAACAATGTTAAAAGCAGTAGTTTATTTTATCCACAAATACGCAGCAAAGTTCATTGTTTCCAACGAGCTCCTTCTGAAGGGTTCATGCATCACCCAACAGATTCCTTTTTTTGATTAATTGGTGTGGTATAGGATTTGTGATCCATGATTTTAACAAAAATTAATATTAGTCAACATATTGAATAAATAATAAGATATATTGCGACATTAAACTAGGTAAAAAAATTAATTCAAGATTTAAACACTTTGTATCTCAATTGAATATTATATGTCCCATTTTATTAAAAAAAGTTGTATAAAAAAATGAAGGTTCAATGTACAGGCAATCAATCAATAAATAAATGATGTTAGTTTGTGGGACGTAAGAACATGGCACAGCCGCATTTCTTTGCCGTTTCCTGCCGTTGTTGAACTCTTACCACGAAAGCCCTCGGATGGAAGAGGCTGTGAAAGGGTAGCAAAGCAAGTCGGTGGTGAAACCAATTAAACTATTTATTTTCAGTTGAACTAATCTGATGAATTTGTTTAGTTCAAATGAATGAATTATTAAAAAAATTAAAAATATTTTTAAAAAATCAATTTAATCTGTCTGACTAATCGATTTGAACATATTCACAAGTCAACCAGTCCAATCCTTTATTTAGAACCGATATCATGACCAATTCTTCATCCAGCCAATCCGATCTCGCTAGTCAGCAAAGCAAACCTTTTTTTTTTCTCATTATGAGGGGTAGGGGGTGGAGTTGCTAGAGATTCTAATCCCCCTTCCTGAAGTCTAATATTATATAAGATAACTAATGATTATAATTTTTGTGCAATTTTATACTTCCACCCAGCACTGGTAGGGATTGAGAGTTTGGTCGGCCAAATTACAGATCTCAACTCACAGAAGAAGCAGAGATATAACTGACTACAACAAGGCATCATAATTTCCTAATGACCAGCAGCACCATAAAATTTCATAAGCTCAAAAAGGCAAGTTTTACAGTCTACAGGTTCACAAGCCATGTGCTAATTTTTTATTGGGTTGAGAATAATGACATAACAAAGGTCTACAAATGTTATTCGACTAAATACTTGTCTGCACAATCTCATATAACACGCTATCAACATTGAAAGCAACATCACATGCGGCTCTATAGGAGAAGCTGCCAAATCCAACCAACAAATAGCGCAACACCAAACTGGTTTCATCGATTAGATTTATACCGGAGTCAAGCCAACAACACCTGCACAGACATTATCAGAAGAAGATGAGAGGAAGTTACAAATTCAGTATAATGTTTGATGTAGACTAGCTTTGATATGAATAATATGTTTATGTGGGAAAGAACATTCGCATAGACATCAAAGATCTGGGACTAAAGATAACTTAGTCCGTTTCAAACGGAAGAGCAGACTTGACAAAACTATGTCCAACAAAAAGAAGATAGATACGTAAACCACCATGTTCATTGCCAAGCCATAGTCAATGCACAAGTATTTCAAACAGTTCAAGGGTCCATCTGAGATGGATTATCAGTCCTAAGAGGCTGCAAATATATCAAAACCTTAAACCTATCTGTCCTTGCCCTACCCATGGCCTTTTAAATCCCCTCCCTCCAAACATACATACAAATGAATAAATAGAATTGCATCAAGCTGAAGGATCTAATACACTATAGATTTAATTTTGCAAGGTTTCGAGAAAAGTTTGAATCAAACACAGAATCATCCCCGCGAGCAAAATCAAGGCTTGAGCTGAGACAATGAAGTGAACAAAAAACAAACAAACAAACTGAAGGCTATAGGAAAATGGTACAACACGCTGCAGCATTCTTCAAGTTACTAATGTGCTTTTTGCTTAACTATAATAATCAAGCTAAAGATGATTCTGCTCAAAACATAGATGCAAGAAAAGAAACCAGAGATGAGTCTGGAAAATGTAATGAATTTCATGTCTGTTCTGGAAACATATAAGCATGTAGATAAAACTACACATGTACATACCACATGCCAATCTTCCGCCAGCATTCCCAGTGGTTAGACTAAGTTCATGTCCACCTGCAAATGCATGACCAAACAAAAATATAAGAACAATAAAATTAAGAAGTAAATAGCCACTACACGTCACTCTTCCCTCTGCAACTTTTGAGGGAAGTTTCCTACTAAAGTAACTGCTAGAATTGCAAGCCAAATAATTACCCTTTCCAAGATCATCCTCAAGCTCATGAACCACAAATGCTCTTCCAACAACCGCATTGGGGCCACTTAGTGGTATCTGCACAAGAGAGTCATAGTTTAGCAACTGAGAAAGTATACTGGATCACATTGAAAAGGGAAATTATTCATGCAGACACATAAGAGAAAATGAATGCACGGAGATTTGCACAGAAAGAAACACGAGTTATTGAACATCACCTGATTGTCCACAATTGTTGCCTCTGCCACTCCTGCATTACCAAACATAGGCAATGAATAAAGTTAATTGGTGCATAGACAAATTTAAAATAGGAAAAAAAAATTAAGAATGTATTACCATCAGCATTAGCAATTATGTTTCCCAGGTCACCCGCATGGCGTACTTCATCCTCAGGAGCACCATGTGTCATATTGTTAGGATTGAAATGTGCTCCTGTCATTTAAAAATTTTAAAATAAAGAACTTATACATACATGAACTGAAACGCAATAAGAACGCACGTCAGTTGATTCAAACGCACTAAGTTATACCTGTAGACATGCACCCATTTGTTGTGTCACCATACTCATGCTACACAAGAAACGAAAAGGAAGATTAAAATCATATTGTTCGGAGAACTTTTATGCGCTCAAATCCACTAACAACAAGCAGCTAAGCCGAAAACACTCACTAGGTGGAAGCCATGAGGCCCAGGAGTAAGACCAGTAATTCGAACATTCACAGTTGTAGGACCTATTCATCCACAGAACAAATAAGCATTCCCAGATGATACTAACATTTGATTGCCAAAAAGATAAGAGAACTACAAGCTAACATTTTTTCATTTAGTTTCCATGTTAAACAGCAAAGAAAGAACATGTTAAGTACAATTCCACAATGACTTTATTTCCTTAAATATATTCTGGGCATCAAAATTCAAAAATCAATACACCCTAATTGTACGAGATTCAATCAAATCTTAAAGTATCAAACTTGGAATTGAATTCGTCAATAAGAAAAACCCCAAAAGCAAAATGTACCCATTTCATTTCTTTGGCTTCTTATCCTTCTAAAACAAACAAGGAAATCCCAAAGAATCAAAATTTCCCCACTAGAAGAAAAAAAAACCCAAATCACAAAATGCATTAGAAAGTAAATAAAATGATGAAAAGAGGGGGGCAAAAACACAGACCATCATTTTCCTGGGTCAACGTGACAACGCCTTCAACTTCCGAATTACCTTTAAGAACAGCGACAGCTTTCTTGGTAACAGCAAACACAGAAAAGGGCTTCTTGGGAATAGTGGCAGCAAGGGAGAGGGATTGACGAGGGAGCTTAAGAGAGACCCCACGAAATGAGGAGAGAAGAACCGGTGGGTTTGAAGGGTTAGTTGAGGATGGAAAAGAGAGAGCGAGGTGGGATGGTGTTGTCGTGAAAATATGGGCAGCCATTGCTGCTATTGCCGCAGCTTTGCAGTTTGTGAGGGACTGAAAGTGAGGATTTTGAGGGGGATAATGTGAGCCAAGGATGTGGTGGCTGCTTTTGCTCGTGAGATATAGCTAAGACTGTACAGTGCTGGGTTTATATCTGTCTGGATCTGCTATGATCCGGTCCGTGGATGGTGCTCGAAGTTGAGGGACCGCACCGGTTCAAAAACTACTAAAATGTTGGGATAAATTAATATTTAGCCCTTGAATTTATTAATTTTTATTCACTTTAGTTTTAAAATTTAAGAAATTTATCAATTTTGATCCATGTGATGTAGTAACACTCATCACCTAAAAAAATTAATTGATGGCATGACACAATATTAAAGTACCACATCATGAGAATCAAAATTAGGTAAACTTATTGAGATTAAAGACTAAATGTTGACTTTAAAATCCTATAATTTCACCCTTTTTTAGTTGAATTTTTATAGTTTTACCTTTTAGTCTTGGGCAAACTTTGGGGTTAAATGAATGAAAATTCATTCCCCACTCAAGCTCAAAATTCTCATCTTATGTACAAAAGGCCCAAGGCCAACAATCAATCAATCCGATTTACAGAAGTTAAAAATATCAGATTGAAGTAATCCAAAGCATCAACAAAATGGCACACAAAAATACACAAGCGAAAAGAAAATAGAAATAGCATACAACAGCAAGAACATTTAAGCAAGCAAAAAAAAAAAAAAAAAAATCAATGGCAGGACGTGTTAGGGTTAACGAGAATTTCCAAAAATTTTGAGAGAATTAATGAAAATTTTCAAATTTTTAAGGATTCAATTAGAATTTTCAAAAACATTAAAGGGCTTAACAAATTTTTTAGGGGCTCAAGGTCCTTCCTAGCACCCATCATGTTCCGCCATTGTAGAAAATGATTATACAGTTATCTTATGATCGAAAAGTAATGATTTTGAAATTAAAAAATACATTAAAGGGAAAAAATGTGATTTTTTAATAAAATTTATTTTAAAAATAAAATGTAAAATTGATACCAACAGAAAATTTTAATAAAAATATTTTATCCTATCATCAATAATTCAATTTTAATAAAAATTGATAAAGATTCAACAATATAAATAGTATATATAAATTCGAAAAAAAATTGGGGTTTAAGAAGATATAAAAGTTTTGGGGGAAATTGAAAATTTAACTCGATTTGAACTTAAAATTCGAAAAAAATTGAGTTGATTTGATAAACTCATTTGGCTCATTAATTCAATTCAAATAATTTGAAGTTTAAATTTTTTTTAAATTTTTTCGAATTTGAGTCTAATCAAATTTTATTCATACTTATAAACAAGTACAACAAGTGCAACAATGCTACAAGGGAGGTATTGTCCCCATTGCCTAGACAAAGAGCCGTAATGGGCAGGTAGTTAACGTCTCCTACTTTGGATGCCGAAACCACCTATACCATACAAAAAAACTTGATGGGTAACCAACATCTTCCAATACAAATAGACCTTCATCATCAAAGCTTCAACCAAGGTCCCGTTCCTCCTTGACTGAAGTTCATCTCAATTAATACTTGTTGGCCATGTAAGATCTATCCTCCTCCTGTGATCCTGCCTTCTCGATTGGAAACGTTTGTACTAGTAAGTTCATCAACTATATACCATCACAATTTTTTAAGACATCCAACTCATGCTTCATCAACTCAAAAGCTTTTTTTATTTTAATTTCCATCTTTACCTTTTCTTTTGGAATCTTTTAACCTCCTCAAGAATTAGTTGAAAACTTGAGACTTTTTTTTCCCAATCACTAGTATTTTTATATTCTCCAAAATTTTGGATTTGCCAATACTCCTAGTTTAATTCAGGAAGAGTGCACCTACAAACTCTTTGTCACGAGGGTCAAGCTTGCCTAGGAAGTTCCAAACTTCAAGCCTCTTCTCCCCTTATGTTGCTCTCTAGGGGGATTACGGCTTTGGCATAAGGCCCGGAAACATGTCTTCTCACGATCTTTTTTTATTTTTTACGACTCAATATCTTGGCCCATCTTCGTTTTTTCCTAGCTTACCCTATTCTCGATAACATCCTCAACAAGCAACCTTTTATCATCATTGTTGTTTAGAGTAATATCATGTCTCGTTACAACGTCGAAATAAATCCATCATTCCATTTGCATAATCATTTTCCTTTCAGAACATTTAATGCACTAAATTTGCCAAATTTAACCCTCATTTCAAGCGCATGATTGTTGCTATCTCCCGTTAGCTACTTAGCTTACCATCGATGGAATTAAGGTTTCCCCTTTGTTTTGAGATTCCGCTTATTGGTGGTAATGCATAAATCCAATTGTTGTATATTTTATTCCTCCTATGAAAATCCTTGGATGATCAAATTTTTGGTAAATCATTAAATATTTTTATTTTATATGTGTTTGACAACTGAAACAAATATTCACTTAATTCAAAAATGTCAATAAAAATGTGTTGAATAGAATAAATAGATAAATAGCTACTTATCACTTAATTTTGAAAAGATTAAATTAATTTTATTTTTAAAAATTACATTCCAATTTTTTTTTAAAATGAAATATTCATATTTTTGTATTTAATTTTATTCAAAACTATCTAAAATAATATAAAATATCATATTAATAAGATTAAAATTATAGAATTAAGTAATTTTCAAAAATTAAAATTTATTATCTTCAAACAAGATAATTATATTAACATAACAAACAATATTATAATGTTGATTCATCGCTTATAAAATTATGTACTAATTTAGTACTTAATTTTTCAGTTTATATGCCTAAGTATTGATAAATTAGTTATATAGCTATTTAATATTTAACATAATAAATAATTATTGTGTTAATTAAAATCTTTATATAAATATATAAAATAAAATTTGTGTTAAATTGCATTCTAAAACAATTATGAATGTACTTAAATTAATGCAAGTTACTAATAAATAAATAATTGCATAAATAATAAAATAGAAATAAAAATAATTTGATATATTATTTTATTAATAAAATATAATTTAAAATAAATATAATTTATTTTTAATAATTTCATTAATATCAAATATTCTAAATATTCTTTTTTTTTTATTATAAATTTCTATTCCCATCTTATCATCATAACTACAATATTCAACCATTAATTTTATTCCCACTGCTACCATATACAATCTCATTGCTAAGGTAATCAATATTACCGTTATTACTATTTTTAATCTCACCAAAAGTAATTTTACCTCCCGTACAAATACACTTTAACTCTTGTATTGAGTGTTGAATTTTAATTTATTTTTTAATTAGTATTTTATTTTAAATTAAAAAATACATTTAGTATATAAAATATTAAAAGAATTTAAAAAAAATTAAAATTTAATGTTTTGACATTAGTATTTGCTTTTATATTCATTTTAAACTATAGACTTTCATTGAAAGTGTTGAAGTTTATAAATAGTATATTATTATTTAAAATTATTTTTTACCTAAACATAATAAAATGGTTTTATTATTATATCAAAACTTGAATTTTGAATAAATACTACTGCTCCAAAAGCTTCCATTTCAGAGGTTGGTGATGGAAACCGCTAAGGATTTCAAGACCTATTTGAGGTTCCGAAGCAACGCCGTCGCTGCCCTGCAGCAAGCGGCGGAGGCGTATCTAGTGGGGCTTTTCAAGGATACTAATCTGTCTGCTATTCATGCCAAAAAAAAAAAGAAAAAAAGGTTATGATTATGCCCAAAGATATTCAACTTGCTTGAAGGATTAGAGGAGAAAGAGCCTAAGCCATGATATGTCGTTGCCTTAGGTTTTTAAGATTTGGGATCCCGTACAAGTTTTTGTTAATTTAATATGTTTGTACAATTCAACAAATTAAAGTGCCATATTTCTCTATTAAACTTCAGTTTGCAGACTTTGCTTTTGAGGTTGCGAATCTTGCACTTTTTTTTTGTGTGTGCTCCTTTTGTTTGGTAAGGGAAATTAGTAACGAAGCTTAAAGGAGATGGTTTCTTAATAAAGAAATTAAATAGGTAATGTCAAAGAAAACAACACAATAGGTAGCTGATGCACACCTCAATTCACAAAACAATTATGGGTTTTTATTCATTTGTAGGAATGAATAGCCATGGTGATTCTTGCCACTGCTTTGGGAAGAGAGCGTATCAATGCTTTCCGCTTTGATTTGCTGGGAATGGGTAACATGAATTGAAGAACCACATTGATCTTCCATTTCCTTCTTGCTTTCCTTCGTTTCCCTTCCCAATTTCTTCTCTTCACTGATGGGGTTACACTTAGACTAGAGAAAAGGGGCTTCAGCAATGCAAATGTCCCCAATTTTTAGGGTAGGGGACTAAAATGATAAATTTTTAAATTATGTGGAAAATAAAAAAATTTAGAAATGATGGAACTATATCACATTTGTGCTTCAATTGTAAACTTTGTTTTTGGTGCCTAAAATGAAAACTTTTGAAAGTTTGGTGACCATTTGTGTCATTTACCTAATATTTTATTTTAAAACATTTTAAATATTTTATATTACATTAAATGAAAACAGTTAATCATGTATTTTAAATAATAAGTAATTACATTAATTAAATGAAATAAAAATATAATTAATTACACATATAAACACACTACAACGCAAGTGAAATAAGACTCAAATTCCATGACGAAAAACTTGAGGAAAATCCCAAAACAGAAAACCATGGACATGTGATAGTTTAATCTTAGGCACAGCTGAGCGCTGACCAATAGTGTAAAGCCGACCAAATACAACAGGATTTATACAAAGTCAACGAGATTTGCATCACAATAATATACTACAAACCCTAAATTAAACAAGTAGCTTTTATAGTAAAGTAGGGTCTAAAAAGTCACACCTCATTAATACTTCTCAAAGAAAAAGAAAGAAAAACTGTTCATAACAGGCTAACAACATGCAGCTCAATTCATTGAGGATCTACAGGCAATTTATAAACTCAAACCCTCGGTTTAGAAGAGCCCCACTCACCCATAACTTCATGTTTGCCAAGTTCGTGGACTGCTCACGATCTCTGACCTGTTTTACCAACAGCAACTAATCAGATTCTTGCAATAGAATAGTGTTGATATACCCCTCGGTCTATAAATGGTTTATATGGTGGAGTCAAACCATGTACAATCTCTTCGGTTTGTCATGATTTCACTTTGTTCTAGTATTATGAGTCATTTTCATTCCGCGAATCCACCAAAGTTCTCGACAAAATTGAGAGATAAAATTTTAGTCAAAAACAATACTAAATTTATTAAGGGAATGTAACTCTCAACTAAAAGCAACAAATTGAGAGGAACATAAGAAAAGGGTCACTTACATTTAGAGTAAATGTTAATGCAAATGTGTCAGAAACGGTGGCCAGATTGGAATTTTGAACTTTGAAGTTGGAAAGGGATTCAAGGGCCTTGTAAAGTGATAATGCAACCCCTTCACTTTTGTTGCAAACCAGTCTAACGTAAAACTCTCTTTCTTCCACTTGAAACATATCCAACTGCAAATCAACATGGAAGCATTATTTTGTTTAATTTGCTTTCCATGGAAGAAGGGTTTATTAAGCGACAAGACAATCTATATATACACTTCAATACCTTCAAAATCTTGCAAATGGGATGGTTGTTTCTTGCAACTCGAATCTTAACGGGGTTATTAATTGATTCTTCTTGGTACCCTGCCATCAATGCTTCAAGACCAGCAATCTCAGCTTTTAGCTTCTTAGCCTGCATTTGCAAGTCTTGCACATACAATACAGCATCTCCAATTATGGATTTCTTGTCCATCTGCAGGCATAAGTTTATTAGCATCGCCAACAAGCTAAATTTAGCACCCATCTTTTAAGTGGAGCTATATTGACGGATATAAATATTCTGTCGCTACATATTTATACTGGCGGATTTTACCTGACCGTCACTGTATTATTTTTATAATTTAGTCCATCAGTGTAGCTTCATTCTATACCAACAGACTGCAAATTCCGTCATGCAATCTGTCTAAGTGAAATTCTTTTTAGTGTTAATCCATATAAGTTACAATTAAAGCACGCACTGCAAACAAGGTATACCTTAGTTATATTAGGAACCAAGGAACGCAATGCATAGAGTTTCTCCTTCATCTGACCCCTCCTGCGTCGTTCCAAAATCAAAGTTCTCGACCGATCAGCCTTTGATTTCTTTGTTGCCATCGATGATGTTGTTGTTGTTGTCCCGGAAGACTCGTCTTCCTCGCCGCTATCTTCCTCCCCATCCTTCATTATTTCTCCATCAAAACTAGGCAATGCATTGAAAGCATAGTTAAAATCCGGCACCATGGTGCTTGTAGCATCAAACTCGAAAGCATCCCCAGGTGCTCCTCCAGTCTGCTTGTCATCAAAGCAGCCATCGATAAGATCATAATCGAAAGCGGAGACCACGTCTTCGGTTTCTCCTTGAATTAGATTGACCAACTGATCAAAGTTAGGATCCTCAACGAAGTCATATGGTTCAAAGTGGTCAGGGAGCTCCAGAGGGGAATTTCTCGATGCATCCATTTATGTGATTAATCAGCACATATGCAGAACACTGCCTGATTGTGAGAGGCGTAGCTGGTATTAGCTTATAAATTTAGAATTTGAAACTGCTTCTTCTCATTTCCATAGTGTGAAAGGAATCACTAGGAGAATCTAATGCTGCCATTGATTATTTTTCATTGTTTATTAGTAATTGGTAAGGTGATGACATATGTAGTGACATAGCCTGCAGCATCAATCAAACCATGCCCATAGTTAAAAAGTAATTATATTTCAGTAAGTTGATTAAAAATAAGTCAAGTTATCCAATCGGAGAAAGAACAATATTAGTAGCTGTTCTTTACACTCATCTATTTGAAGAAGTGAAGGGAAGACAAAAGAAAGTCAATGCTTAGTTGATTGCACATCTGCTGACAATATTAATGCCTTATTATTTGACATGAAGCAAGCTTAATAAAATTGATTATATAATTTATAAATGAATTTATTCATTGTTTAACCAATCAATTTTTCTTTGTACTCAGATGCGTTTACACGTGGAGAATGTGTCCATTGAATTTTTTTTTTATTTAATTTCTTTCATATGAGTGTAGCATCATGATTTTTAATTTTTAATTTTTAATTTTTGATATAATGTCTAGTACTACTCATTGCCCCTTAAATAGGAGGATAATATATTTTAGTGCACTTTAATCCATGTTTTTCTACACTAACAACAATATTGATACCAACTGAGTTAAGACTCAATCGAAGTCCTTAAAACTTTAGAGAAGTTCGGAGTATGGAAGGCAAATACTTTAATAAAATTGTTATTAATCTTGAATTAATTTAAAATTGATCAACTTGGTTTTTTACTTCCTAAAGTTAGGTGCGATGAATTCAATTGTATTATAGGTGACAGAAGTGGGCATAGTGGATTCAGTTGTGTTTGGGCCTTCAAGCTGTCCATATCCTCTCACCAATTATCTATCAATGGCCTACAAAAGTCCCCAACAAAAGTCCATAACATCCAAAGCTAATAACTCAACCTAAATATTCTTCATCTTTTCTCAAAATAACTTAATTTATTACAACAGAAATACAAATAAAAAGGAAATGAAAATGAGAGTTTTGCATCACCATGCCTGAGGCGAGATAAGAAAGTGTAGCGATAACAAAATCTAAACTGCTCGATGAGTTTCGAATTTTTCTTTGAAAAGTAGATGTAGGCGAGATAAGTGTTTTTTTCTTTTTCTTTCAAATAGTGGGTATGGAACGGTTGTGATAATTTCCTACTTCATCCTGACCTATATAAAATTACCGTTTTATTTTTGTATATATAAACTATTAAAAAGGTAAACATATGATAATATAATATGGAAAAGAACTATCTATATTTTATATTTAAATTTTTTGAAGAGTTGCGTTTAAATATTTACTTGACTTTAGAAAAGACTAAAAATGTTAAAGATAAGTAGCAAAAATTAAATTAAAACGGAGCAGTGGTGATAGTAATTTTTAATATTATACATCCATAATAGAGGGCAGGGCGAGTGGTGGAGTAAAATATATTAACTGTGAAGCAGTGGTGGATTTAACAATATCCACTCCTGTCCTTCCATTATCATCCTTAAATTTTTCATAAGATGAAAAGTTTCTGGAAATGTATTCCAAAATGATGAGAAATATTCCAAAAATGAAAGTTTACCAAAAAGGTTTCCAAAAATAGAAAATCACTTAATTTAACAAGTTAAAAAAAATTTAACTGATTGAGTTTTAACTCAGTTGGCATGGGCATTGTTGCCAATGCGAGAGGACGTGGATTCGAGTACGCTGAAGCACTTATTCTCTTATTTATGGGTTAGGAAGAATTATGAGTAGTTTTAGACACTATGTCATAACAAAACATATTTTTCTTAAAAAAGAAAACTTTTGAACAACTCCAAAATTAGTCCAACAAGCATCGTCGTTACACGTCTTTTCGTCATGAGGCAACTTAAATTAACTAGAAACGAGGTAATGGACATAAACATTTAATATAGTTTCATTTGTTGCCCATAATTTTAGTGATTCTTGGAAATCAACACTTGAACTTCCATTGGTCACAGAAGGTTCTTATACTATGAATTTTTGGTAGATTTTGTTTGGGTACTATTTAGTCTTTTACTTTTTGAAATGTGTGAGTCAAATTTTCTGTTAATTCCATCAAATTAATTGGCTTTGCTTATTGTTTTAAATATGTGGTGATGTGGCATGCACACATCAACAAGTTTTTTTACAATTGGACAAGTGTTATATTTTTTTGCTTTTTTTTTTTGTCTATTTTAAATATACAAAAAATGACATTATTATATGTTCAAAATAAAAATAAGTGACGCCAAATTTCTTGAAAGAATAAACGAAAGAAAAGTTGGTCACAGTACAAAAAGTAAGCATTTCAAAAAGTCAAAATATAAAATTATAGTATAGGGACCAAATTTTAAAAGAAACATAGTATAGGGATCTTCTGTAGAATTTATCCTTTAAAATTTAAAGCCCTTATGTATGGACATTTTCGTCAGCTTGAAAGCATGACCCAAGGGTTGGGCTTAATATTAGGAGATGCTCTTTTTCAGCTGAAATAAGCTTTCATAAGGCCCACTCTACGCCCAAGGGTTAACTTAAATGGACTTTTCTGAGGCTACTTGGACCGTCATCATTTGTACATAATATTTTGCTTTCTTTTTTTTCCCATTAAGTGACAGAAGTGTTTAAGGTGGAAGTTAGGTCGGGTTCATGTTATTCCATGTCATAAATATGATGTATAATAATTTAAGTACATAATTCTCTATTTTTAAAAATAATAATGATCTCATATAATATTTAATAATGATATGATATCTTCTTACTATCATTATATATTTTCTATTAAAATTTTAAGCATAAATAGCTTAGTATAGTTAGTATATTATATTAATTTTTATATGATATAAAATACATTAAACATAAAAGGAAAAAAAACATATAATAAATTTGAAATTGATTAAAGAAGATTTAAGTTTTTCGAGCTTTAAATGTTAGAACTTCATCCTAATTCATTTCTTAAACAGGTTTAATGTTTTATCCGAACTTATTTTTTTGACTTAACATTTTTATCTAAATCCTTTCAAACATTAAATCCTCGATAACTTTAAATTTAAGTAGGAAGTGCTTAATTTTCTTCTCTTTTTATTTGAATTAAACATCCATTTTATTTTTTTAAACATGTATGCATAAACAAGAAGCATGAGTGGGATAGAAGTTGATGGAAATTAAAATGAATTCATATTGAAAATTCCAATTTATGATTTTTCAAAGATATCTTTACATAAAGATAAAGATGTTTGTTGAAAAGTAATCATGGTTTTTGTTAGAATTAAGTGACCCGAATTCTTATTTAAATAAAATACGATGGAAAATAAAATAAAAGTAAAATCCATATAGAACTAGACTTCTTTTATTTTATTTTAGAATAAGGTTTTTTAAACCTTATTAAACTCCATCTATTTTATATTTATTAAGATAAGGTGTTTCAATCCTACTAGAATATGGCTTTACAAGCCTATAAATAGACATAGTCTATTCCTCTTGTATTAATTCAAAAAATTTTCGACATAGTGAATTTTTCTTCTCCTCTGCCGGTGGTTTTTTCCCGAAAGGGTTTCCACGTAAAATTTGTGTGTTTTTTTATTTTATTTTTCACAATTGGTATCAGAGCTTCCGGGTTGTTCATCTCGATCACGGGTCTTTGAAATATGAAATTCCGTTGTTGGATCGCAACTTTTGATTTGCGTTGTGGCGATTAAGATGCAAGCGGTTCATGCAGATGGATCTCGGAGGATGCCCCTGCTAGGGATAGATAAGATGCCTTCGACATTACCAGATGAAGAGAAGAAGCGTAAGGATCGAAAGGCATTAACACAATTACATCTGCATTTGTCCAATGAAATTTTGCAGGATGTGATGAAAGAAAAGACTGCCGCTGCATTATGGAAGAGGTTAGAACAAATATGTATGTCGAAAACTCTTACAAGCAAGTTGCATATGAAAGCGGCGTCTTTATGCTCATCGTTTGGAGGAAGGTGCATTCAGACACGAACACTTAACAGTGTTTAAAGAAATTCTCTCAAACACGGAGGCCATGGAGGTTCGTGATGATAAGGAAGATCTAGGGTTGATTCTACTTTGTTCGTTGCCTCCGTCTTATTCAACCTTTAGAGACACGATTTTATATAGCCACGAGTCTCTCACGGTTGATGAGGTTTATGATTCTTTAACCTCGTATGATAAGATGAAACATCTTGTGGTTAAACTCGACTCTCGGGGGAGAGGGTCTCATGGTTCGTGGAAGACAGGATCGGAATCTTGATGATGATCGTGGTAGGACACAGAAAGAAATCATCGTGGTAAATCTAAGGGTAGATCAAGTCTTCAAATAGAGGTAAAACTTGTAACTTCAGAAGAAGAAAGGGCACATTAAATCCGAGTGCTATAAGCTACAAAATAAGTTTAAAAGGGAGGTCTGCGAATCAAAAGGGAAAACAACCAGAAAATTCTGGTGAAGCTGATGTTGTAGAAGACTACAGCGATGGTGAACTTCTAGTCACTTCTCTCAATGATTCTAAAGTAAGTGAGGAGTGGATACTTGATTCAGGCTGCACCTTCCATATGAGTCCCAATCGGGATTGGTTTACAACTTATGAAACGATTTGTCGAAGGTGTTGTTTTGATGGGAAATAATGCTTCGTGTAAGATCACGGTGTTGGAACAATTAAAGTTAAGATGTTTGATGGAGTTGTTAGAACACTTAGTGGTCACGGCATGTTCCGCAGTGAAAAGAAATTTAATTTCGTTGAGTACTCTTGATTCAAAAGGGCAGATATACGGTGAAAGTGGGGTTTTAAAAATTTCAAAGGATCCCTTGTTCGATGAAAGGGCGGAGAAAAATTGCCAAGTTATATGTTTTGCAAGGTTCTCTTTATTCATCGTGATGCAAATTGTCGCTTCCTCTTCCTTGTCAGATGATGATATTACTAAACTTTGGCATATGCGTCTAGGGCATATGAGTGAGAATGGCATGACAGAATTGAGCAAAAGAGGACTTCTTGATGGGCAAGGAATTTGCAAACTGAATTTCTGTGAGCACTGTGTTTTTGGGAAGCAAAAGAGAGTTCAATTCACTAGAGGAATCCATAACACGAAGGGAACGTTGGAGTATATTCATTCTAATCTGTGGGGGCCATCTAGAGTGCCTTCGAGAGGTGGAGCTAATTATATGCTAACCTTTATTGATGATTTTTCCAGAAAAGTTTGGGCGTTCTTCCTGAAGCAGAAAAGCGATGTGTTTTCCGCATTTAAGTCTTGAAAAATTATGATTAAAAAACAGACGGTAAAACAGATAAAATGCCTCCTTACAGACAATGGCTTAGAGTTCTGTTCTGATGAGTTTAATAGATTGTGCAAGTCAGAAGGGATCATGAGACATTTTTGATTCGTCATACTCGCAGCAAAAGCGGCGTTGCGTAAGCGAATGAACGAGCGATCATGGAGAAGGTTCGATGTATGTTGTCAAATGCCAACTTACCGAAGTCATTTTGGGCAGAAGCAGCCTCTACTGCATGTTTTTTGATCAACCGATATCCATCCGTTGCCATTGAGAAAAAGACTCCACAAGAGGTATGGTCCGTAATCCCGCTAATTATTTCGATTTAAAGATTTTTGGGTGTCTGCGTATGCTCATGTTGATAATGGAAAATTAGAACCGAGATCCATTAAATGCGTTTTTCTTGGTTATAAAGTGGTGTAAAAAGCTATAAGTTATGGTGTCTGAAAATAGAAAAGTTGTAATTAGCAGAGATGTTGTTTTTGATGAAACCGCTATGATACCTAACTTATCTCTTAAAGACTCTTCCAATAAAGAAAACCAAAAGCGGTGGAGCATCGATTAATACAGAGTCAACTCCTCAAGCCATAACAAAATTGAGAATAGAGTTGCTTCTTCACCACAATACTCTATCGCCAAAAGCAGAACTAGAAGAGAAATTAAACCTCCAAAAAGAAGTATGCCAAGTGATTTAGTTGCTTATGCTTTAAATGTGGTGAAGATATAGATGCGAATCAAGAGCCATCTAATTATTCGAGCGGTTAGTGTGAAGACTCGAGAAAAGTGGATGTTTGCTATGCAAGAAGAGATGGAATCACTCCACAAAAGCAGAACATGGGACCTTGTGAAACTTCTTAAAGGTAAAAAGGTCATTCGTTGTAAATGGGTGTTTAAAAGAAAGAAGGGACTCAGGAGTTGAAGAACCCAGATATAAAGCAAGGCTTGTTGCAAAGGGTTATAGTCAAATTCCAGGAGTGGACTTTCATGATGTGTTCTCTCCGGTTGTTAAGCATAGTTCGATTCGAGCTTTGCTTGGTATTGTAACCATGCATGATTTGGAGCTTGAGCGGTTAGATGTAAAAGCGCATTTCTGCATGGAGAACTTGAGGAGGATATTTACATGCAACAACGAGAGGGTTTTATAGTCTCGAGAAAAAGAGGACTATGTTTGCTTGCTTTGAGAAAGTCACTTTACGGTTTGAAAGCTTGATCAATACCAAGACGAAGTGGTACAAGAGGTTTGATTCCTTTATGGCTTTCTCATGATTTCAAAAGAAGTAGTTTAGACAGGTTGTGTTTACTTTAAGAAAACGAGAATGATTCTTTTGTGTATCTACTTCTTTATGTTGATGACATGTTGATAGCAAAGAAAAGATAAAGGAGAGATAAGAAAGGTCAAAGCCCAACTAAGTGAAGAATTTGAGATGAAAGATTTAGGACCAAACAAAGAAGATACTTGGTATGGAGATTCTCAGAGATAGAAAAGCAAGTAAATTGTACCTAAGTCGAAGAAGGGTACATTGAGAAAGTTCTTTGTAGGTTCAATATGCAGAGTGCTAAGCTCTGTTAGTACTCCTTTAGCAAACCCATTTTAGACTTTCATCGGCTTTGTCTCCACAATCGGATGATGAGATTGAGTACATGTCACATGTTCCATACTCTAGTGCGATGGGATCTCTCATGTATGCTATGGTTTTTGCTCACGCCCAGATTTATCATATGCGATCGGTGCGATTTAGCGGATACATGGCAAATCCGGTAAAAAACATTAGAAAGCGAGTTTAGTGGATTTTAAGATACTTACGAGGCACTCTCGATGTTTGCTTACAGTTTGGAAGAACTAAAGATGGAGTCATAGGGTATGTTGATGCTGATTTTACTGGAGACCTTGATAGAAGAAGATCTCTCACAAAGTTACGTCTTTACAATCGGAGGTTGTGCAATTAGTTGGAAAGCCACTTTGCAAACTACGATCGCTTTGTCTACCACTTGAAAGTGAGTACATGGCGACATCGAGGCTTGTAAAGAAGCTATTTGGTTGAAGGGACTATTTAGTGAACTCAATGAAGATCTTCAAATCGAAGATAAGTATTTTTTGAATGATCAGTGCCATCTTCCTTACAAAAGATCAAATGTTTCATGAGAGAACAAAACATATTGATGTTCTGGTATCATTTTGTTCGTGATATTATTGCTCGTGGTGATATTGTTGTGAGCAAAATTAGTACTCATGAAAATCCTGCAGATATGATGACTAAGTCACTTCCTATAACCAAGTTTGAGCATTGCTTAGACTTGGTTGGTGTTCATTGTTGAAGTTAAACCCTTAAGGGGTTTTATGGAAGAGGTGGAGAACTTGTTCGCGATGAAAAACTTGTTCATTGAGAATTTATGTCAAGGTGGAGATTGTTAGAATTAAGTGACCCGAATTCTTATTTAAATAAAATACGATGGAAAATAAAATAAAAGTAAAATCCATATAGAACTAGACTTCTTTTATTTTATTTTAGAATAAGGTTTTTTAAACCTTATTAAACTCCATCTATTTTATATTTATTAAGATAAGGTGTTTCAATCCTACTAGAATATGGCTTTACAAGCCTATAAATAGACATAGTCTATTCCGCTTGTATTAATTCAAAAAATTTTCGACATAGTGAATTTTTCTTCTCCGCTGCCGGTGGTTTTTTCCCGAAAGGGTTTCCACGTAAAATTTGTATGTTCTTTATTTTATTTTATTTTATTTTATTTTCACAGTTGTCCACTTGAATAAAACTATTTTACTTGTTTGCTCCATACTTATTATAAGTTCTGATCATATCTGTTTTTTTTTTACATAATATTTAGAATTACCTATAGTCTCTCTTCAACCCATAAATAGGAGGATAAAGAACTTCAGTGCACTTAAACTCATGTTCTACTGTATTGACAATAATGTTTATACTAATTAAGTTAAGATTCAATCGACTACTCATTTTATCATGGTAAATAATATATATAGTGCGGAAGGAAATGAAAGATAAATATTGGAGTGAAATAAAAGAAAAGCCACAATAACTGCAGGAGTTTGAGATTAGGGATAATTGGGAGAAAAAAAAGGAGTGGTAGATAGGGATAAGATATGTGGAGCAATGTCTGGTCGTCGCATCTTCTAAGAAAAACCCATCCTGCATAATCCAACTCTTTTGGTGATTTAAGATCAAACATAACGTGCTATTTCTTCTTCCTATTTTCTTTGAAGGGATAACGTGCTGTTCCTTCTTTCTTACTATATTTTGATATGGACCACCATCGGCATCGCCTTCTCAATTTCAACCTTTTCTTGCTTCTTAATATAGGAATACGTAAAATATGCCATCAATCTTATAATTAAAATTTTAATTAGATGGTTGATATTTGTTAATATATTGGGATAAAATTTATCATTAATATATTCCTGCAATCATATCAAAGATGTGTTATAAATTAAAATATTTGATGATAAATAAAATTGTGACAAATGGCATCAATAATTTAACTAAAGTTTTTAGATAGCTTATTATATTAAAAAAAAAAAACTTTAAACTCTTAATTAAATTTAAATAATTAATTAAGTCATCGTTATTTTAATATTGTTAACTTGTCGATAACTTCATCACGTGACATGTCATGGTCGTATCACATGACAAAATTTACTAATTTCTATTACATTTATTTAAAAATTGTAAAAAAATTATAAAAATAAAAATATATTAAAAATAATAAAAAAATCATGATGAAACTACAGCCTAGAACCCCTTATGAAAGCAGAACCACCGTTGCCAATATCCGCCACGGTGATCGACTCCCACTCACCTTCTGTTTTAGAAAAGGAAGACCCTTCCCCACATCTCATGTACTAGTTGTGTCTGTGTTTTTGTTATCGAATATGTTTATACAACCATAGATGAAAAAGAGCAGACATCGCCACTGGAACCGATAGCATTGAGAACTGATTCAACACATTATTTGTTAATTATTATGCATATATGCTGAGCTTATATTAATTTTTTAATTATTTTGCATATTTGGTAAAATATTATAATAATTTTCATCTTTTAATTAAAAATACTTAATAAATATAGAAAACCAAATATACATTATTGTAGAGTACCATACAATTAATTTTTTTATATTAATCGTTTTATTTATAAAATAATAATAATAATGGTATCTATTAACGATATTTAAATTTATTATGTCTAAGTAATTAGCTTTAACATTATTACTAAATTAAATATACATTAAAAAGATATGTGACTAAATTCAGCACTAAGATTTAAGAAATATTGAAAAAAAATGAAAGCCATCGAAATATGGACTTGTCAGAGTTGGTATAAATTTTGGTTGTTAGAGTAAAAAATGAAATAGTAAAAATATGAGAAAATTTCTTAGGTAATTATTTAGTAAAAAAATTTTGGATGACGAAATAATGATGCAAATCAGGTTGTTTATAATGAATGTAGTATGGTATACGTGTGGCCGCGCGCAAAGCAGGTAGACAAATGAAATGAAATTGATAAAACTTAAATGGTATGGTCGACAGGGATCTCTCTTTGGACCTTACCTACCCAACAATTCTTTTATTATTATATTTTATTTCTTTTTTCTCTTTCATTGCGTCATTGTCAACCTTAACCCACTCCATCCTTATTTATTCTAAAATGATATAAATGAGAATGTACTATTTCGCCACAACTTCAATTTTCATTAGGATTAATCATTGATTTGTCTAATTACTTCAATTATGGATTAAACTTGAAAACTCTTTAGGAAAAAGAAAGTGTTGTTAATCTTCTTTCTCTTCTTCTTTTTCCTCAATAGTTCAACACTTTCTTTTTTTAAATATAGATAATTCTTTGCTCTCTTCAGCAACCTTGTCCACTGCATCTGTTGGAGCCTTGACCATGCCCTTACTTTAGGCTTCTCCACCAAAGTATTATCCTTATGGTCCATAGGATCCTTTGTTTTTCAAACCTAGGCACCTCTCATGATCATGCAAATTAATAGTGTATGGGCCTTAAATATTGTTTACAATTCACTTGATAACTGTAAGTGCACAATATCATTGTCAAATAATAATAGCAACGAAATAAATTTATTAAAAAAGTATTTCGAGGATCAAACCTATAAAAAATATTACAGATAACTTTAACTAATTACTTGAATCACTAATTATCTAGGCTACTAATATAAGTAAGAAGATAATTAAATAATGCAGACATCAATAATATGTAAAAGAAATGAAAACCAATGGGCAAAATAATAAAAATACAAAAAATACTATCCAACCTTAAGTCATTATGGTAACCGTTAATGATATCCTTCAGTTAATGGCAATTAATAACCTAACCTAGGATTAAAATATATCCATATAATAGTAAAAATAACATAAAATATATCCAATTGAAGTATGATAATAAAAAAATTAAATAAAACTAAAAAATTTTGATAATAAATAATCTCCAAAAGTGTTGTTACTGCAATTCACAATAAAATTGAGAGTTGAATGTATAAATCGCTACAAAACTCAACCTAATTAAATGTTTCAAAAGTTTTCAAAAGCCTCCTTGCTTCTCTAATTACAACGCTTTTCTAGGGAAAAATCATGAGTTAGGGTAAGAAAGACCAAAATTATTTAAAAATTGAAGTGAAAATAAAGGTGAGTTTTTTAGCCAATGTTGCGGCCTTAAAAAGCTATGCCATGACATTCTTTGACAAATTCTATGTTTTCTAGCTTTTTCCTCGCCTTGCTTCTTCTGAATTCGCTTTTTTTTTTTTTTTTTTTTAACTTCATTCAATTCCTATAAAAAGACCTTAAAAAGTTTATTTAATCAAAAGCATTGAAGAAATAAAAAAAAATACACAAAACACTAAAAAAAAATGTAAATGAACAACTAGTTGTCAAATATCCCTAATGACTTCAAACTAACTAAAAATCATTGAAGAATAATGCAAATATGAGTAAATTAAGGCTAAAGTATGTAAAAAGTTATTTGTTCATCCTACCCCACACTCATAATTTTGCTTGTCCCCACGCAAAATGACTCAAAACAAAATTAACTATGCAACCTAGAGTACTTAGAACAAATCAATGACAAGATTACAAGTGAAGACAAAGCAACTTAACACTATCAATAACTTAAGTTCTCGCTTAAGTACGCTATTGGAAAAATTCGGATTAGATAACAAATTTGTTGCATAGAGAAAATTATTTTTTTCTAAAACTGAGTTTTTGTATTATTTATAACAATAAATCTTAGTAAGTTAGTATCTGTATTTTGTGCTAAGCAGTCTAGTTGTTTCCTGACTTTTAACCAATACGATCTTCCCTGCTATTCTTGAACACTCAGTTTGTTTAGAGAGCAGACTCTAAATACACGGACCGATCACACAATCAAAACTATTAATTTTCTAGTGGAGAAAATTAATTTTCTTTATGGGCTAGAAACTTAAGTTGAGCTATAACAAAAAAATAGAATATATTTACAAAATAAATCTCACTATAAATAGATAGAGTAACAATGCTCAATGTGGTATATTTTGAACTAGCCCATAGTCTCTATTTATAGAGAAAAATCACAAGACTTCTAGTTGAACAAGAGGTAACAAAATAATAATATTTTAATAGAAAATCCATATAGTGTCGGTAGGACTATAGGGTGGGCGGAGCACACCGCTTTTTTGGGAACTAGTGTGCTGCCCATCACATGATAAATGGGCTCATCGGACTCATTTGTGTATTGATTACAATTATATGTGTTTTTTGAATTTTGATAAATTTCTTTTCTTTTCTTAGGAACACATAGAAGATTCGTCACTACAAATAGGATAATGGTAACCCCACGATTAATTACTTCATTTATGAATTTTATAGTAATAGAAATACATGTCCTACCAAAACAGAATTTGTAACTTGCTATCCTCTTGCCTAGAGGGAAAGGATTTACCTCCGTGGAAAAGACGATTCATTCGGATCCGCATGAAAGCCTAACTTGATTGCATTGCTAGAATCCATGTTGTACATTTGAAAGAGGTTGGCCTCCTTGCTTCTCTCATAGCACAATCATTTTCCTGCTAAGCCCCCTTTCTCTTTGGTCTACAGGGACAAAATGGAATGTAGGACTAGGACTAGCACCAACAGTTAATCACGGAAGAAAGGACTTACTGAGCCAGGATCACTAACTAATACTAATCTAATCTAAATAATACTAATATAATACTAATAAAATAGAATACTAATTTAATACTAATAGAATAGAAAAAAATAGAATAGAAAATACTAATATAATAGGAAGAAAAGAACTATCTTTTCTGTATGCTTTCCCTAGTTTTGTTGTTACCGTGGGCTTTCCATAATCAATCGGATTATATAGATATCCCTTCAATATAACATAGGTCGTCAAAAGGATTTCTGAGACTCACCAAAGCACGAAAGCTAGGATCTTTCAAAAAATAGATTCTTATTCGAAGAGTACATAACCGCATGGATAAGCTTACACCAACTCGTCAATTTGGGATCCAATTCGGGATTTTTCTTGGGGGTATTAGTATGGAATTGGAATGTAATAATATTGATTCATATAGGAGAAAAAGGTTCTCTATTGATTCAAATGTTGTACCTATGGGATAGGGATAGAGAAAGAGGAAAACTTGAAGATTTCACATAGTGCTTTTGATCGAAAAATCAATCTAATTTATTTCGTACCCCTCTCTCAATGAGAAAATGGGTCAGATTCTATAAGAACAAACC